>OZ010786.1:568147523-569461106 GCA_963932465.1 Maratus speciosus | reverse complement strand
GAAGAATATATCGATTGGTACGTATCTGCTTTACAATTCATATAAGAGGGAGCGGCATCACTTAAAGTCGTAGGAATTCAAGATGGCGTCTGTTATTCAAAATGGCGTCATTTTCTGAATTTTCTCACTATCCATCATATAAATGTGTGTTTTAGGTCGACTTCGATGTTTTTAACGTCAAAAATTTTCGTTTTTAATACTTTCCGTCATAGTTGAATGAGTTTATCAATTCAGTTTGTTTGTTTGTTTGTCTGTCTGTCTGCTTGCCATTCCATGCTCTAGCTCGCTTAAATATCGCTACTCGCTTAAATTCACTCAGATTGTCATGTAATTTATATATGTTATTGAAGTTTACAATAACATGATCCGAATAAAAATTGAAGTGTATAGGTTTTATAGTCCCTTTACAGGGCCCTCAAAAGAATTCCATTACGTTATTGTCTATAAGGTGAAATCGTTTGCAATGTGTTTTAATCATGTTATACTCTCTGAAACATATTCAAATTGACATACATCAGTGGGGTGCGCTACAAGATACTTACTATAGAATAAGATGTGCATAGATCATCAGTTATAGATGTATCAGTTATATATGTGCATAGATCATCATATAAAGATCATCAGTTAAATCAACTGTTATTGGTGGAGCTGCTAGGTATGAAATTATGTATTGTACTGCATTTTGTGATACAGATATTCCGAATGGTCAGTATCTATTTCATATTAATACAATGCATATAAGAAGTTGAGGCATCGTGCAAATTCATTGGAATTCAAGATGACGACTTTTATTCAAAATTGTTAGCATTTTTATTCCTATACATCATATAAAAGTGTCTATGATGTCAATTTCGATATTTTTAAACCGAAAAACTCCTTTTTTAATATCAGAAATACGCTTAAAATGAAAATAGGACAATTGTTAAAGTATTTTTGGATTTTATAGTGAGTAAAATGAAAGTAATAAATAAATAACAAAAATGCTTTTTATTAATACCTTAATTATACAAGATATTAAAAAATTGCATGTTACATTTAAAGTTAGAGAATATAAAAACTTCACTTTGTATCATCATATTTCTCATATTCGTTTTTGCAGTTGGAAAACAATATGCAAGAAAGTCCAACCTTTTTACAGCCCCACTTATTTTTGCAGATTTTGCACGTACATTTTACATCAAACACACTTTTATACGATGAACAGTTTGAAAATTGCAAGAATTCCAGAAAATGAAGCCATTTTGAATAACAGCCGCCACCTTGAATTCCTACGACTTTACGCAATGACATAAAGTCATTCAACTATGGCGGAAAATATTAAAAACGAAATTTTTGACGTTAGAAACATCGAAATCAACCTAAAACTCACATTTATATGATGGATAGTGAGAAAATTCAGAAAATGACGCCATTTTGAATAACAGCCGCCATCTTGAATTCTCTCGACTTTACGCGATGCCTCCCCCTCTGAAATGTATTGCATTAATATAAAGTAGATACTGACCAATCTGTGTATTCTTATCACGATTTGCAGTTTTCGCCTTATTTTGGTCGTGTAGCACTCGGAATATTCTCATTGCTGATGTTATTCTATCAGAATTGGAAAAAATTGGATACTTACTTTGCGCTTTTGCATATGACTTCAGCTTCATTTACTCTGTCCTAAGGGGTCTAGACTTGGTGCTGGAGGCTGCTTCGGCTCTTCCCATCGTCTTCCAACTTCTGGAATGTTCAGATCTTCAGTGTTTAAGTAATAAATCGTAAGCCCTCATTTTTGCAATACCATATATTCTCAAAAGAAAACCTATAAGTGAAATTAATGGTATCAGTGTTCACCGTGTTTCCAAACATAATCTTCTAGACTTAACAACTCATCAACCCTGTAACTGGTTCTCACGTATAATCAACTTAAACTCTTAAATATTTATCATAATTCCATTAAATTAACAAAATCCAGGGGTATGGTACTTAACTATAATAGAGAAAATTAATTCCATATGAGGTAGTAATTTGAGGAAGTAATTTATCTAAAGCAAAACACAGAACAAATTTAGTTCATCACAAAGAATATTTCTATATCAAATTTCAAGGGGCTATAGAACCACTTCTAGTGCTACTCATACCACACTTGCGGGAATACCATCCGCTTTTCTTATTATTAACCTTCCTACCCTGAATGGGTCTAATCGACCCATTTCTATAATTCATTTCATTCTATTCGAACCAGAAATTTTTTCGTAAAGTAAGATAAATAAAAAGCAAAGAAAACTGATATAAATACATTAAATAGTTTTTAAAGAAGATTCTAGTGTGAAACGTTTTTATTTAGGTTGAGTAAAATTTCAACAGGTTAGGAAGGTTAAGTATGAATTTACTAAAAGTAGCATCCTACACCTGCAAAACGACTTAATCACACAACAGCAATTTCGATAGATATAGTACAACGATAGGCTTCGGGCTGGCAGATTCATCCTGCTGATGAAACTTCCCATTTCCAGGTAAATCTAAACGATAATTCTTATTCTTAAAATCTAATGTTTTTTCTGATGAGTCACGCACCAATACCGGCGTAGGCACAGCATTCTGTACTAAGGACAGTGTTGTAGTCGTACAAAAAAAGCAGAGAGTATACGGTACAGGCAGAGTGTATATGCTGACATCATGAACGTTCATAGATAGGATATACGATAATGCTTTATTTGAGAAACAGAGGGTGTACGGAGCTTCTTAAAATATCCAGAAGGAGCATGGCGTATACCCCCGTATACCCTCCACTACATCCCTGACTAAGGAAGAAAGTATCGAGACCCACCGAAGGTCCTGTACACTCTATGACAACAATTCAATTTCCTCCTTCAAGGCGCGGGTGGTTGTTGACTTGACATAACCTTAGACTTCAAAAAACCCAAAGAAAAATGTCCAACGGCGTTAAAGTGCATCATCTGAGAGGCAAATTCTGATCACCAAAATTGTAATTACACGACCAGAAAATGATTCATACAGTAACTGAAAAGTGAAAACGCGTTGTTCTTTCGTGTAGCGCTCCATTTTTAATAACCCTGAACTGTCAGCTGTCACGCTGTCTTTTTTTTCGTTGGCAACACTTTACCGCACAAATGGAGCAAAATTCAAATTTTGAGTGAATTCTGGGACACCCTTTATAAAGCCTTGTCTCTAGTCGCTACTCTAGAATGGATTTCTCAGCTAAATGAAAATTTGCTATTCCTATTTAGAGTTATATTCTTTACAGTATGCAGGCCATTTATACCTTCAGACCAACCAACTGTTAAACTATATGAAATCAAAACTCTCCTCAATCATCTTACATTTAGAACTTCATTTTGTCATGTTACAGCTCACAAGAGATCCTTAGTAATAAAACGGTGGACGTGCTACCAAATCATGTTATCCCAAGAACATTAGTTGATTTTTCGATGCCTGTGTTGCACTTACATATTAAAAGATATCTTCGTGCTCCTCTTATGAAGAAGTTGCGAGACCACCAGAACTACTCAGATAAGGTTAGATGTACTGTACCACCGTATAAGAACTCACTTAAGAAAGAATCTTAACTAGAAATTAAAAGAACTTGGCGTTCGTTTTTTTTTTCAGAGTTTTTATTAGACGACACGAGACACACACATAACAAGCACACATTACTATTTACACGGCAAAAAGTTAATCTTTTCCGGAGCGAGACGCTCCTTTCGGCAGAGTCGAGAAATTGACCGTCTGGGGTCGTGTCACAGCAGATACTCCTCTCTACGGGGCCTTGTTTTTTTTAGATCAGTTCATCTCCTAGATACCCCACGTGAGGTCTGACTCATCTTAGTCAACAAGTTCAGTTTATAACATTTCTACGCAGCACTTTTTCTCCAGATATTTACATGATTAAAACTGTTTACATGTTCCATCTGGTTTTTGGTGAAACTGACAGGCGAAGTTATAGCAGGCATCTGGAGGTTCCAATTAAAGATGTTTATTTCGTTAGGGCATCTGGTCTCCGAGTTCTCTCAAATAAAACGTCACAGTCCCTCCATGCCCCATATAAATTTTTCCTTAAGGGAAAAATTTCCACACTCGGGTGCACAATCATAGTGAAATTCGGAGTTAATGCTATCCCTAACAATGCTATCTACTCCAAAATTAATAACATTTTAAATTTTAAAAACAAAACATTTATCAGAAAGTCATTCGTTACCATGGAAGGGATTCAGCATAACACACAACAAACATAATAAATACAGTAAACAATAAACACATTGCAATTGCACACCGTTATATAATAATACTAAGATTTATAATAAGCACTTCAACAATTTTATAATAAACCAGAACCTTCATTAATAATTTTCCGTTAACATAATCAGAATAGATAAAGTTTTTAAACATCACAGGTAATTCCAATAAAGTTCGCCCTCTCCTGTTCACATGGATAACCAACAATAATATATATATATATATAGATAAATTTCTTAAGAATGAATTCTAATACACTGATAAAACCAAACACTTTTAAACCTTTTATATACAATAAGTTACTTAAAAGAATTTTAACACAATAACAAAACACACTCTTAAACATTTTTTTTTTATCCACAAAATTTCTAGTCTTCAAACGCTACTCTGCTTAGACTATCAGCGTTTTGGTGTTTTTTTCCTGCTCGATGTTCGATTGTAAAATCGTACGGTTGTAACGCGAGGCTGCAACGCATAAGCCTTGGGTTGGAACTCGCATGAGTTTGTAAGAAGCGCAGAGGATTATGATCCGTTATAATCCTAAGTTTTCTTCCATCTAGATAGTAAGGTAATCTTTTTACGGCGAAAACAATACTGGCGCACTCCCGCTCGGTGGTGCTATAGCGTTGTTCTACCGGAGAGAATTTCCGACTCAAATACAAAATCGGGTGTTCCTCTCCCTTCTCATTTACCTGGCTCAACACAGCTCCGGCACCGCGTAACGATGCATCGACCTGAATAAGGAATTCACGATGAAAATTCGGCGCATGCAAGACCGACCGTTCGGTTAGTTTCGCTTTCAGAGACCGAAAAGCGCTCAAGGGGGCTGCTATTATGGAAAAATTCCTTATGTATCTCTGGTAGTATCCGGCCAGCCCTAGAAATGCACGATACTGCGTTTTTGTTTCGGTAGTAGGGAATTTTTTTACGCATTCAATCTTGACTTCTGCTGGAGTGCGGGAACCATTTCCTACAATATGGCGTAAATATTTTACACTACTCTGGGCAAATTTACACTTAGAGGGCTTTATTTTAAGATTTGCCTTATGAATTCTATCTAGAACTAATGCGACATGTTTTAAGTGGTCTTCCCAGGTGTCCGAAAATACAGCAAAGTCATCTAAATAAGGAACTGCAAATTCCTCCATCTCTCTTAATAGTTCTGCCATCATTTTGCTAAAAAAAAAAATGGCGCGTTTTTTAATCCAAAAGCCATTTTCAAACACCTAAAAGTACCAAAAGTTGTACAGAATGCTGCATACCGTTGAGCTCTGGGGCTTAAGGGAATCTGCCAATAACCTTTCGCTAAATCTAGGACGGTTATGTATTTAGCAGATGAGACTTTCTCAACTCTTTCTTCGGTATTGGGGATGGGGAAATATTCTGTCCTAATTATCTCATTGAGACGCCTAAAATCCACACATGGACGAGGATCCTTACCCGGAACCTCTACTAAAATTAAAGGCGACGTGTAATCCGACTCGCCAACTTCAATAACCCCCAATCTTAACATCTTTTGAATCGCCATTTTTACGATTTCAGTTTGTCTTTGCGACATCCGATAAGGTTTTGATCGTACGGGCTTATCGCTAATTAAAGTTATATCATGCTCCACCAAATCTGTTGTACCAGGGTCGTTTGAAAAGCACGCGGCATATTTATTTAAAAGCTCCCTTAATTGGCTAATTTGTGCTTCGTTTAGGTTTTTTTCTAACTCACTAAGCCGAACTATTTCCTGAAAGTCAAAAATCGTAGGATTATTCTCTAAATACGGAATATCTAAATCCTGATCTTCTATTAAATTTGAATTGTCTTTGGAGCACAACAAATTTACATGTTCGGGTCGCGTATAATATGGTTTCAGCATATTAACTTGATAAATTTGGGTTTTATTCCTACTTCCTGGCAGTTCTACCACATAATTAGTCTCAGATATTTTATTCTTGATTTTTCTCGGACCTATCCATTGCACGGACAGTTTATTTGGTCTCGTCATGGCTAAAACCAACACTAAATCTCCCTCCTTGAATTCTCGTTTTACCGCGTTTTTGTCATACCAAACCTTTCGTTTACCTTGCATTTCTTCCATGTGCGAAACAGCTACCTCGCGACATCGTTTCAACCAATTTATTAATTTAAAAACATATTTGGTCACTACATCATTTTCAGGTGCAGGGTCGGACCATCGTTCCATTATCAAGGTCTCGGGTTGTCGAAGATTTTTTTCATACACCAACTCGGCTGGTGAGTAACCTGTGCTTTCATGAACTACGTTTCGAAGAGCCAATAGAATCGCAGGCAAATGTTTATCCCAATCGGCTCCTAATTCAAGACACAGAGCCCTCAAAAGTCGTTTTAAGGTCCTATTATATCGTTCCACGGGATTACTCTGGGGATGATAAACAGAACTATGAGTGATCTTAATGCCAAATCTATTAAGAAATTCGGTCGTTAAAGCTGAGGTAAAGGACTTTCCCTGATCCCATTGGAGTTGGCTGGGGAATCCGATGCGACTGAAAATATTCAGCAGCGCCTCAGTCACTCCAATAGAGAAGAGGTCCACCAGCGGAACCGCCTCCGGGTATTTGGACGCCATGCATACTGCCGTTAAAATATACCGGTGTCCATCCGTGGTCAGTGGTAAGGGTCCACATGCGTCGATATTTATTTTACTGAAAACTTCCTGAATTATTGAGACAAGTTTTAACGGGGCTTTCTTTTTCTCGTTCGCTCGACCCGCTCTTTGACAAACATCGCAACTGCGCACATATTCATCCATTTCTTTATAACAGTTAGGCCAATAAAAATATCGAATTAATTTATCCTTTGACTTCGTCCCACCTAAATGTACTGACGTGCCTTCATGACACAATGCTTTTATTTTCTGCCTTAACCCTTTTGGAATAACTAGCAATCTGGTAACGTTTCCAAAACGATCCTCGCGATTTCTAACTAGTAACCCGTTAACAACTGAATAAGTTTTCGTCGTACCTTCCGTTTTGTCCGCCCCCACTCGGCTAAACAATTCCTTTAACTCTGCACATTCGTGCTGCGCTTTCAAAAACCCTTCTTTATCTATTTTTAACAAGTCCAACTCCGGGGCTTCAACTTCTAACGCCGGAATTTCAATGGGGTCCTCACCTTCCGTTGAATCCCGCAGTCTCGATTCTTCCTGATTCGCTACGTTCGATTCCTTGGGTGTCTCCACATCTTGAGCTACCCGTTCGAGCTCCCTTTTCTCTTCCTTTAAGCGTCTATTAGTCGCACGCGTCTGGACTGCATTTACCTGTCCAGTTGACAAAAATTCATACCCCGTTCTCTCTCTTATCATCGCGGCAGTTTTATTTCCTAAAATATATCGGTTTTGGTTTAAATGATTTCCGCAAACAGCGGCTTTCGTACAAATTTTTCCGAATCTCCCTCTATCTCTACCCGCGCTAACGGTAGACAAACTAACTCCAAACTAAGTGGTTGTTGGACCCAGATTTTCTCTCCACAAAAATCCTGCGGATCTACAAATTTCCTACAAATTAAATCAAGCGTCGCTCCCGAATCCCTTAAATTCCTATCTTTCGGTTGTTAACAACCCCAGGAAATGTATAAGAGTCCAATAAATCGTCCTTTCGTACATCTTGCAAATTATTTACGGAGCCTGACGGAGGTTTCTGCAACTTCGGGCACGATGAACGCAGGTGCGTTTCGAACCCGCAATTAAAACATTTCAAATTCGCTCTTTTTTCAAAGGCTCTATCTCGGTTTACTGGTCTGTGCACGGCATTTGCATTCGAAGGGGGGGGGGAGAGAACCGTGGTCTAGTTTCTCGAGACCTTTCTTGAAAAAACGGGCGCGTTTTTTCCACCCTAACATCTCTGGTATCCTTGGCCTTCGGAGTAGAGGCCCTTATACTCTCATATCCATCCAATAATTCCACTATTGCTGCTTCGGTCTTAAGCTGTGGCCATTTGTCAATGAAGTGTTCACGCATTTCCAACGTCGCACGCCGTTCAATCTGATCGGTGACCAAAAGGTCTTTTAGTTCGTCTAAGGAAGTTATTCCTAAACCCGCTAACCATTCATTTAAATAATTTCGGATTTCGAAACCGAAATCCTGCCAATTCAAAGATTGCGACTTCTGGTGGCTAACAAATTTCTGCCGAAAACTCTCTGGGTTTAATTTAAATTTTTTTAACAATATACCTTTTACGTTATCGTAATCTTCTGACTCTGTCTCGGGTTGTCTGGCAATAATTGAAATAATGTCTACTGGCAGAAGCCCAATTAAATGAGAGACCCAATTTTCCTTCGGTATCCTAACCCGTTTAGCTTGGCGTTCAAACAGAACCAAATACAAGCTAATATCTGTTTTTTCAGGATTAAAATCCGGGATTAATTTTTTTAAGTTCTGTTCAGGGGAACGCGAAGGTATATTATTTGCATTTACTGAAGACGGGGAAATTCCTTTCTCGATTTTTAGTTTTTCTAACTCGAATTTATTTTTTAATTTTAATTCCTTTAATTCTTTCTCTTGCTCCAATTTTTCCTTCCTAATGGCTTGATCACGCTCCCATGTCTGTTTACGCAACATGTCCTCCCGTTCGATAGCTTGTAACCGGGCGCGCTCACTTTCTTCCTTTTCTAACTCCTCTTTAGCTGTCTCTAATATAGTCTCATAAAGAGCCCGTACTATTTCTTCTTCATACTCCTCAGATTCCAGCACCAAGTGCGTTAACTGAATCCGAGTTTCGTTTCCGGTCCTGGCAAGTTCCAGTTCATCCACTAACTTTTTTATATTTTCCTTTTTTCCTTTACCCAGGAAAGCCATATCTACCCCTTTTTTTTCAAACAAAATTTCTCTATAAAAAGGTACTTCTCTACACTAATACAACAACAAAAAAAATATATACTATATTAACAATAATCACAATCAATCATAAAAATTTCTTTCAATAACACAGCAATATGTAAATACTGAATCACTTCCATGACTAGTACCTGTTCAAATTTTGTTATCAAATTTTTTAAAATTTTCCAAAAGATCAATAATTTTAAATTTAATTACACAAAAAAATCATCATACATTAACTCCAAATTCAAAATTGTGACTTACCCCACTTAACAACTCCAACATTAACCGGTAATCCACTCTTTTTCTTCAGCCGGGTGGCTCACTGAACACAACTTTCTTTCTGACCCTAAAGTCCACTAAAACAATATATCCACAACGCGTAAAACCTTTTCTTTTTTCCCGATCCACAGATCCACTGGGAAACCAATCCACAATTTTCTTCTATCCAAACCGATCCACTGCTAAAACAATCAGTTTTGTCTCAGGCCTTGGCTCCCTAATAATCACAGAATTCTCTTCTTTTTTTTCCACTCTTCCGCAATCCTTTCATCACCAACAGCGGCGGGGTTGGGTAACTCTGTTTACTTTCTGCAGTCGAACAGCTGATCACCGACGTCCGCGAGACTTTCTGCTCCAGGGGTGGGGGAAAAAACAATCTTCCTCTTTTTCCGACGCTGGGTAAGGATTCCTCCAGCACTCCAAGTCTTCCTAAACCGAAACCAGATAATACCAAGCTTTTTTTTCTTTCTTCCAGCAGGGGAGTGAAAACAACACCCTTCTCTTCTCTCAGGTGACCGGGTGAAAATCCAAAACTATCTCTTTCTTCACAAACCGAAACTGGTTTTTCTCTTGTCACTCTTCAACACACGGGGTCTTTCCCTTTATCTTCTTTTCCAGTATCAGGACGGCTCTCTATTTCTCGAAAGAATGACCTTTCACCTTATCATTCCTTCCGTGGGTAACAGATGCAGGCATTGTGTGCGTGTGTGCCCAAACTTTTCGAACAACTCGAATCCCAAATTCTGACACCAGCTGTACCGCCGTATAAGAACTCACTTAAGAAAGAATCTTAACTAGAAATTAAAAGGACTTGGCGTTCGTTTTTTTTTTTCAGAGTTTTTATTAGACGACACGGGACACACACATAACAAGCACACATTACTATTTACACGGCAAAAAGTTAATCTTTTCCGGAGCGAGACGCTCTTTCGGCAGAGCCGAGAAATTGACCGTCTGGGGTCGTGTCACAGCAGATACTCCTCTCTACGGGGCCTTGTTTTTTTAGATCAGTTCATCTCCTAGATACCCCACGTGAGGTCTTGACTCATCTTAGTCAACAAGTTCAGTTTATAACATTTCTACGCAGCACTTTTTCTCCAGATATTTACATGATTAAAACTGTTTACATGTTCCATCTGGTTTTTGGTGAAACTGACAGGCGAAGTTATAGCAGGCATCTGGAGGTTCCAATTAAAGATGTTTATTTCGTTAGGGCATCTGGTCTCCGAGTCCTCTCAAATAAAACGTCACAGTACCTATGATCTTGTCCCGGTGGTCTCCTTGGATCTTGTTGAGCTAAATCCTTGAACTACTACCTTCTTAACAGGAACATTTCCCAACTTGAAACAAATTACTTTATTTTCCAACTGCAAAAAATATGTGCAATGTGTGTTTATGATAATGATACTTATCCGTAAAAAATTCAAAATACTGAAAATGAAAACATAAAAATTATAATTAATGTTTTGTTTAATGAAAGTTTAATTACATATCTTTCATTTAAAAAATTAAAATCAAAACTAGATTAATTTCTATTCTCCTATCTTGGAATCATTGACCATGAAAATAACAAGATACACAATTGCTAAATGAATAGTTAAGGAAGCGATTTCAAACAATGCAGTAAATGTAACATTTAAACCTAGAAAAATTGCATATGTAGTCGAACCTCGTTATCCCGACACATGGTTTTCACGTCACTCCGCTTATCACGTCAGTTTTTCAAAGTCCCGATTTTCTGTATATGATTTTAATGTAAATAAACTCCGGATTTTACGTCGTTGAATAATTTTCAACTCCGGATATCCCGACGGTTTAGGAAAATTACCTATTTTTTATAATCCATCTTATAAGTAAGGAAATTAAGCGGTAAGAAATTTCTTGAATGACCCCCTTAAGCTCTAGATAGACGTACCAGTCTACTCGCGGTCTTTTTGTTCGGGTCAGGCGGCGCTTTCTTGTGGTTATCCGACGTTTTTCATTTGACTAAAACCGAAGCATTGCATGTATTCCATTGGAGCGATCAGAAATTATCTAACATCCATTTCTGAAACAACGTATATTGATTACAATTCACTGTATAATATTAAAAAAAAGAATTGTAGGAAGCACATCTAAGGGTAAGCAAACCTTAATTCATCAATATTTCGTGTAACATTAAAAAAAACAAGTCATCATAAATCTGATTTTTACTCTTTTCAATTTTCTTTTTGTGTTTATTTTGTTTAATAATAATTTTATTGCTTAAAAATACAAAAACAGTTATTAATTTATAATTGTCTTAAATTAATTAAAAATACAGCGTTTTTTAAACATATTTTTCTCCAACTCCGGTTACCGCGATACTCCGCTTGTGACGACACTTTTTTCTGATCATTAGAGTGTCGGGATAACGAGGTTCGACTGTATTTAGAGAAAACCAGCATTAGTTTAAGGTTTGCAATTTTTTTTTCCCCTATTACGTACGAGTCATAATCGCACTTCATATGAAAATACCGTCAGGTTATTTTGAAAAAGGAACAAAGATTTGGAATAAATAAAAGGAATAGATTAGAGACGCTATTGATGGACAACAGTAGGTAAATTCAGGTCTCGATATGATGATAATATGAACATTAGAATAACTCTCCTTTTGTTTACATTTTTAATTTTGGGATTAGACTAATTTCAACTACGGATGTCTCGAAATATATGCGTATTTCGACATATGTAATCTCTCAAAATGTTTTTGTTTTTCACAATGTGTATAAAAAGGTAAATTTTATGCAGTATTATAATTCTCTGAAATTAAAGGAAAATGGCTGATATTCAGGTGATTTTGCTGCATAGCAGGCCGGAATCAACATTTGGCGCTTTTTTGGCAAATTAAAATTTCGCCTAATTGACATAATGTTAAAGTAAAAATGGACACCCTGAAGAGGGTAATTAATCGATTTTCACAATTTTTTTTTCGATTCCTTAGTTTTATAGTGTAAACGAACTTCGTACCAAATTTGAAGTTTGTAGGTGCCGTAGATATATACGATCTTTTTGATGAGTTAGTCAGTCAGTGATAAAATTTTCGATTTTCAGACATTTTCAAATGTCATTATCTCGGAAACTAATTGTGCTTTATTTATAAAATTTTGGATTCTGGGTATTTAGGGGGGGTCCTTACTACGTACTCCGTATTACAAGTACGTAGGTCAAATACATTTTCAGTAGTAGAGTGTCGAAATTTGGCAAAAACAGCTCGAACTGGTTCGTGTAATATAACACACTAGTATGCCAGACGAACTTGGCTGACACACTGCCGTGTGTCTAGATATTGATATTTTCCTAGCACAGAAAAACACAATGACAAATTGAGTCTGGCTGCTTTTTGCACTTCTTTGGATAATTTGACTCTCAGAAAGGCAGTTAGAAAACAATAAAAATTTCATATTTTTTACTATTATTTAAAAAAAAAAAAAGAAAAAGTCTTTCAAAAACCTACAATTTCCCAACTCTAAGCTCAAATTTCCCAAATTCACACATACTGGAGGGGGAGGCTTCCCCCCCCCCCCCCCCCCATCGCGACGCCTCTGCTTTACGTTCTTAGGTGATCTCTGGCCGCGCTCGAAAAACGGAATGGCAGGTTTGGAAAAGTTGCATGGCACTTCGGAAATCGGCACGACGCGACGCACAGTAGAACAAAATCCCAAAAAGCTTCCAAAAGTCGAAAAAATAAAGTTACTATTTAAGGAATTTTTATTATACAGTTGGCTAGAATAATGTTTGGAAGGTCAGAATCTAGATTTAGAAAAGGGTTGTCGCTTTATCCTAATTACTTGATCATTTCAAAAGTGACACTCGGACGAGGAGAATCAGAGTTCAACAAAAAGAGCAAAATAACGGTTCTTCAAACATGTGCTATCCTCCGTATTATTCGATTTTAATGATTTAAAATGGATAAACACGAGGATGGTAAGTATATTATTTACATGCCTTACAAAAATTATGTTAACGAGATATAAATTAGTAATTCCGTAATAACTTTTGATTAAAAATTTTAAAAAAAGTTTTTTTTTCTTTTAAACCGTCGAAAAGTTTATAAATTCCGCAGAATTCCAAAACGAAATTTGAGAAGATAATAGCCTCAACTATTATCTAATGAATAATCAAAAAACAAGCTGGTAAAAACTAGTATTGTACACTTCATGCAAGTTTTTGCAACAATAAGTAGAAATGTTACCTTTTTAGTCGCTTAAACAACTCAGAAATTAATCACTTTTCACGTTAATTTAGCTAGCAGACTTTTTTGAAGTTTGTAGATTATTCAGTTTCTTAATACATTATTGTAGTATATTACATTACAAATAAGCATTATAATCTCAATCGCTGATCAGATAGAATTACATTTTCTTATTTTTGTAAGTAAAAATTTTATTTATTATATAATGACTGGGGGGGGCTCTGCCCCCTGCAAGCTACGCTCGCCAACCCCCGTTCAGACACCGCAGAATCTAAAAACACGCTAATCTGATGGGTTTTAAAAATATTAGAGAAGATTGAATTATACTGAAAAAAGCTGTGGAGATCTCTTTGTAAACGGGTTTCCATTCAATTCCGTTTCATTGCAAAAATTTAAGGGCGAATCAGTTGCTGTTAAGACATCCAATGGTTCTTTTCGTTCTTGATTAAAGAGGATCAGTTAAACATTTGAAAAGAAGCTAAAATAAAATAAATTAAGTATAAGAGTCTTTGTTTCCCGGTATTTTAAAACAATCTCTATAACAATAGCCTAAGTCGTGTGACTATCATCAACAGTTCCAGGCGGACCACTTCGCTTTTTATACTCTAGGTGCCATTTTGGTACTTTAATGTTAGCCAGGCACAGGTGATAAGGCGCCAAATATTATTCTATCGCCATCATTTCATCTATATTATAATAGTTCAAGTCATCAACTGCCATAAACAAATACGGTCTGATCCCTTCGCCGTTCATATGAAAGTTTGGCACAGATGTCATATACGTCCCATATTGGCGCGATTTTTTAACGACGTCAATTTGGAGAACGCATCAACAGCATAAACAACAACATCCGGCTTATCATATCAAGCAAAATAACAATACTTTTGCGCCAGTTAAGTGCCCGTTCCGTATATGACATTGGCGTCAGAAAAAAATCGCGCCAATATGGGACCGTAAGTTTTCCATTTTGATTAAAAAATCAAAAAATTTTTTTTCGAATAAAACTACATAAAATTTCCATGTTTGCAAAGAATTCTTGGTACTGTTACGCTAGCCGGATGCAAATCTCGCCAATAGCTTTTTTTCAACTCGCCAGTTAGCATTTTTTTTTTCGAGTGGTAATATGTGGCCAGATGTCATATACGCACAGCAGGTTTGGCGTGATTTTTTTTTTTTTTTTTACGAAAATTTGGCGAAAACCTCGTTTTCAAATACCAATTACATATGCATTTTCGGTATTACTTAGTTATCCCATAGACCAAAAATCTATCCAATCGCCAAACTATAAGATTAAATGCCAATAATGGTTGATCGTAAATGTCCCATTCACTTGACTTTAAGCAAGTTACCCGTGTTTACATCATCAAGTGATTTTTATTTCGACTTTTTATTTGTATATTTATTAATGTTATACTAATTTATTTGTTCTTTCGTTATTTAAAATAAAAATTATGTCAATTTGTATAATTTGGCGAGCGTTTTGGTGATTTATATAATTTGGCGAAATTGGTCGACGGAATAACTAAGTAGTACCGTATTTTTTTAATTATTTTCTATTATTTTCTAAAGGAAATATAAAAAATAAAATAATTAATAATTATAGAACAAAACAATTTATATAATTTATAAAAAGAAATAAAAGTAAATAAACATTTATTATCAAATAAACAACAATAGCCGGGTTACCATGCCAACCTTTTCTGAAATATGAAAAAAAAAAATCTGTTTGATTAAAATTTGAGTTGCCATCATTAGAAAAATGTATATAAAATTAGGAAAAAATTAATATTTCGAAAACTAATTCGAATTTTAAAATTCTAATACCAGTTTTGAGATCTGCGGATCAATGCTGATTTTTGGTGTTAATTTCATCGCAAAGTATTCCATATTTTAGGAGAAATCGCTTGAAACATAATCAGTTGTTTAATCAGTTGATTCATATATCCTTTTCATAAATTCGTTTCATATATCCGTTTCATAAATTCGTTTCATTAGGATTTTATCTATATAGGGTAGATTAGAAGAATTATATTTCCGATTGGCTAAATGTTGGAAGACGCGCAAGAATGTTTCAACAAATTGATTAAAATGTATCAAGAAGATTTCTCACGAAAATGCAATAGGACAAAACCATGGGAATACGTTTTTACGGCTTTTAATCGCATCAGATCCTTTCATTTAGAGCTTACTTAAATTACGTAAATTACATAAATAAATTACGTAATTGCACAAATTGCATAAAGTGCGCACATTTGTATGAATAAATTAAGTAAATTACTTAACAGTTTTTTTCACATTTTAACTTTACAATCATAATTAGCATACCCAAAAGAACCTAAGTCCGAAAATTAATACCAATTGATTAACTTTTAAAACTTATTAATTTTTAGTGCGCAATATTGGATCAGTCAATTTTATTTTTATTTTTTAGCTTTGGAATTGTAAACAGCATCCTAAAGTGCACCTGTATACGAAGTTTCATACAATTTGAATAATGTTTTCATATTTTGGCCCGTTTTTCGAGATTTAGCCCCACTGTGCGACGCTCTTATAAAATCGGCACGGTGTTTTCGGAAAATCGCACGATGCTTTTAAAAAAATCTCACGTGCACTTAAAAAATCGCATGACGCCACACCACTTAAATATGACCAGAACAAAGTCGGCGAATCTACGACACGCGGCAGGTTATTTTCGGCATAGATTCATGTTTTTAATCAAAATATAGGGTGTCGAAATTTCCTGGGCACATTTTAAAATTCAAAATAAAATCAAGTAATTGCCGTACAGGAGTGTGATTTGGACTAAAATGCTTCTCAGGATGAAACATTTTCTTCAAGCAAATAAAAATAATTAGTTCCAAATTTCGATCATAAATGACGCAACTTGTCCGTATGTTTGCTTTCAAACATGCGTTTGTTTTCTGATTTTCATATTAATTTTGACGCTGTGATACAGAAATGACGACTCCTAACGCTAGAAGTCGTCGTTTCTGTGTCACAGCGACGAAATTAATCTGAAAATCAGAAAAAACGGCGGACAAGTGACGCCATCTACGATCTAAATTTAGGACCACTTATTTTCATTCGCTTGAAGAAAACTTTTCATCCTGAGAAGCATTTTAGTCCAAACCGCACTCCTCTATGACAATTACTTGATTTTATATTGAATTTTAAAATGTGTCCAGGAATTTTCAGACACCCTGTATAGTATAAATTGTAAAACATAAATTAATTTAGACTAGATGAATCTGTCTGTAATCGATTAGTTCGATTGGTGCCGTTGCCATACAGATTAACCCAAGGGCGGATCTGGAGAGTCCTCAAAGGGGGGGGGGGCGATTTTAAAACTTTGGAGACTCCAATCTGATGGGCGGGTCGGGGCTAATTTTATCACTGCAGGTCGTACTTCAACTTTTTGCTGCGGGTCGGGTTTGGGTCCGGTTGACTTCTATTGTTTGCGACTGGTCGGGTTCACTTATACTTTTTTTGCTGTGGGTCGCGTTTGGGTCCGGTTGAATTCAACTTTTTTCTGTGGGTCGGGTTAATATTTACTTTTTTGCTGCGGGTCGGGTTGACTTTTACTTTTTTGCTGCACTCTAGCGCGTTGGGTTTGGGCAGATTGACATACATTATTTCGGGTTTGGGTCAGTTTCGGAGTGATTTTCACTCTTGCGAGAAGGGTTCGGGCCGAGCCGAATTTTGAAAAGAAAGTCTAATATTTTTGAAGATAAAAACTATATACAGTAAAAGCTCCATAACGGGCATGCCCAAACAATTATTTAATAATACTTTGTAATCTTCAGGATTGTGTAAAAAATACTAATTTGGTATAAGAATGCTTGTCTCTTTATATCTAACATGAGTTGTAATTCAGTAAAGAATGCTTTGAAACGTATTTAAAAACATACCGGGTGCCCTAAAATGGATCGACTGATTTTTAAAATTCAGTAACTTGCAAATGGTGACAGCAATTAAAAAAACTTGCAGGAGGGTTATGTAAGATGTCAGGAGGTTTTTTACTGCGATTCTTGATTTTACTTTATAATAGCAGTGATAGATGGCGCTGCAAACAATAGTCGTTAAATCGGGCACCGGTGTAGCGCCTATTGCTTGCAACGCCATCTGTCGTTGCTATTATGAACTAAAACTAAAAATCGCAGTAAAAAAACTCCTGATCAAAGGTGATTCTCAGTAAAAAATAAAAAAAAATCCAAAATTCAAAGCAAATTTTATGAAATATTACAGCAGAAGTGGGAGGGGGGGGGGGGATTCCCTCCTGGCACTAATTATTTTTGTTGCAGGTCGGGCTAGCTGTTTTTAATTCGGGTCGATTTGAGGCTAAGTGTAGATTCTTGCAAGCTGGGTTTGGGTTAACCCGTTTTCTGCAAAAGTGAATTCAGTATATTATTTCAGATTAAAAACTGTACCTATAACTGTAAAAACTGTAAACATAGGTGTATGTATGTGTGCTGTTTTCTAAAGAGACCACTTTTTTCCCACGACTCTTGGATAAAATTCGCATTTCTTCCATGACTCTTTGACGAAATTCGTGTTTTTCCGCAACTGTTTAACGAAATTCTCATGCTTTCGCAGCCTTTTGATAAAATCACGTTTTATCCGTAGCCATTTGATGAAATTCGCATTTCTCCCATTATCCTTTGACGAAATTTACGTTTTTTCCGCAACCCTTTGACAAAATTTGCGTTTCTTCTGCGATCCCTTGACAAAAATCACGTTTATTCAGAGATCCTTAGACGATATTCTCGTTTTTTAAGCGATTCTTTGACGAAATTCGTGTTTTCTCCAGAATCCTTTGACGAAATTTGAGTTTTTTTCGTGACCCTTTGACAAAATTCGCGTTTCTTTTGCGACCCATTGATGTAATTCGCGGTTCTTCGATAAAATTTGCATTTTTTCGCGGTCCTTTGACAAAATTCTCGTTTTTCGCGGTTATTTGATAAAATTAGCGTTTTCTCTGCGATCCTTTGACGAAATTTGCGTTTGCTGTGATCATTTGAAGAATTTCGCGTTTTTTCCGTGGCCCGTGGCCCTTTGACCAAATTCACGTTTTTTCCGCGATTCTTTGGCGAAATTGAAGTTATTTTCTGCGAACGATTGACGAAATAAATTTTTTACGGGGACCATTTGTCAAAATTCGCGATTATTTTTGCGTCCGAATTTTTGGATTGATGAATTTTTTAAATTTTCGGAACCGAATGCTTTAACCCTCTCACTGCGTATATATATATATACATATATATATATATATATATATATATATTTAATGAAAATAGGTTAAAAATTGCGCCTTTATCTTATTACATATTTCAAATCTGCATATATTTTAGAGTTCAAATCTGTCCAAAATCTTTGTGAAAGTGTTTCTTTGTTAATTATAATTAGATCATAAAAAAGATTTGCTGCGGAAATTGCGAGTTGCGCAAATTTTGCTACTTTTACATTGGCCGTGGAAATCGCGGGATGCGCATCGAAAGAGTTCAATTTTCGGAAAATTCGGAACAGAATCACCCCTGCTCTTGACATCTTACATAACCCTCCTTTAAGTAATTTTTTTAAATAGCTGTCGCCATTTGCAAGTTATTGGATTGTATTTAAAATGAGTCAGTCCATTTTAGGACACCCCGTATATTCAGTAGTTATGGGATGATGGCTGAAAGAAGCATTAAAAAAAAAAATAAAGCTGGCTTCGATATGTCAATTAGAGGTTTACACGGATTGAAATTTCCAGGTCCAACCCACACACGAAAAATTATTGGCCCGTTGCCAATAATTTTTTTCGTCCCAGTATAAAAGCTAAAAAATCGACTCCAACCCAGGCTGAATTTTGCAATTAAAATTATTCATAAAGCACACTTACTTATGCTCATATTGTATTTTAGATTATCTTCGAAATTCATGAATACAGAAAAACATTAATATTAATGACTATTAGGCAATTATGTACATAAACACTACGTAAAAATCATTACTTAGTCAAATACATTCAAATGAAAATCCAGTAAGAAAATCAGTTTAGAATGACAGAAACAGGTGATAAAACAAAATCACAATTTTAGCTCTATAACGTAAAAAAGTAGATTTTTAAAAATCCATCTCTGTAACTTATCAATTCAAATCAAATTTTTAAAGATTCCACTAAAAAATGTTCAACATAAATATAATTTTTATGAATAACAAATAAGTAAGATGCCAGACCAACTTGGGCCCGGGGAGAAGAATTTAGAGAAGTGCACGGTTCGCGGTCGGGCCAATATTGCTTATCGTACGGGCTGACTCGGACCGAACACTTAGCTTTTAATCCGGGACGAGCCCCAATCTGGAAATTTTGGCCAGTGCAGACCTCTAGGAAGAATGAAGTCCAGGCCAGCCTCGGACCTTACCCAGGCCGAGCCTCGTGGATTTAAACTGGCGCGACCCGGCTCGGGTCGCGCCGGGTCCGAGCTTCACCCCAAATCATTTACCGTGAGGATGCATAATGCCGTTTTGCAACCCTTTATTTGCCCAAGTGGGGGGGAGGGCGGTCGCCCCCTCCCCCCCCCCTTCGATCCGCCATTGGCATTAACCCCTTAATTCTCGCCCCCGTCAATATCACGGGCTGAGATGTCGTTCGTTATTTCTCGTGCCCGTCATATTTCCGGGCTGGAGATTTATTGCTGGAAAAAACTTCTGAAACCAGAAAAATTTAACTGGCATTTCGGTGTGAAGTGTTTGAATATTAGTGTTTGAATTTAGTTTTAGGCACTGATTGTCATGTTGGAATTTGTATTGCATATTTCGAAATATATCACACTCAACAAAATTGTTAATAATCAAAATTTAATGTATGTTATATTATTTCAAATGTTACTTGTAAAAATTTGATTGATGATAATAAATAAAGATCTAAGATGTGAAAAATAAAGGTCTTTTTCGCATTAATTTGTATGGTGTAAAACAAACATTAAAACACAAAATTCGCGCATGATAGCTTTTCCACAAATGTGAATTTGTTCTATAATATATTTTTTTTTCACCTTAAAAAAATTAATTGCATATTTTATATAGAAACCTTATAATTATTTAATTTCTGTAATAAAAAATAGGTACTTTTTTGATGGTTTTTCCAAATATTAAGCGACCGTTAAGGAGTTAAAGAAACTGAAATATAACTTAATAAATCGCAATCTAGTTTAAACTAGATTTTTAAAGTCAATATTAATTAATATTGGCTTTAAAAAATTTTTCAAATTAAGAGAGGTTTAAGATCCTAACCCTTAACTTCAATAATCTCGAGATTCAGATAATCGGAAAAGGAACATTATAAGGCATTATGCGCACAAAAGCCGATGGTAAAATTATATCTACTTATAACTGGAATGCAATTCCAGATACTAAAAACGGTTTAACCCTTAAATGCGCGATTTTTTATTTTGTGTCGAGAAAAATATATATGATTCTCTGAAAGGTTTATTACACAGGAAAAATAATGAAAAAAATCAGAGATATATTTTTCATACAATACGTCAATCTTTTCTTCTGTTGCACATCTGCAATACAAGTTAATAACTACTGTCATGTAGCTGTTTTACGCTAAAGTAATGCAAATCAGTAAATACTTTAATAACCCAGCAAAGAGGAAATTGCTGGCGAGCAGCAAGATAGGCGCTGGCAATGATGGGGAAGTGCTGGCTAATGGTCCACCACTGCATGACCACAGCTGGACAGCTTTAATCAACTTTGCTGTTGAAAATAATCAGATAAAATTCTGGTGGGCTTCCGTTTTATCTCATGCGCTGGCCCCATGGAACTATTAATGAAGAGGAAGTGACATTTCCTTAAAATAGTGAAGCTTCAACTGTAACCGTTATCGCAGGATTTGTTTAGCGCCGGTGGAAACTTCCACCAGTAGATTTATATAAAAATTTTCAACTTATTTAAACACCTTATTATTACAGAATTTCAGTCATAAAAAATGGTAGAAACTGATTTTAATTTTTACTGGTAGGAGTTTTCTTTGGCGGTAGTTAGGCTCTGCGTTTTCGCCATATTGTGACAACCAGGGCAACAAACTGAAAGTTTTACAAGGCATACTGACACCACTAAAATCAAATAGAAATTTATACGACATTTTTGAGAAAAATTTACATGAAAAAGACGCTTAAATAAGATGAAATTTTCTATTGAATTTCACTGGTGGGATGTTTGTCTTGGCGGTAATCAGAAACTGAAGAACCGATTTAAAAAAAGCAGCCGCCATCTTGTGACAACCTCCTCAGTTACTTCACTCGCAACTGGTAGAGAGTACACTATATGTCTCCTCCTCTTTATTCATAACTCCATTGCTGGCCCACCACTACATGGAAGTACACGAACTTTTGCAGTGTTATTGCTGGGAACCCTTACGCTAGGTGGCGTTGCGAATATCGAAGACAGTGAGTATTTGAACACAAATCTGAAATGAATATCTTAACACAATTTAAGCTGTGAAGCTATTTTTTTTTTTTTTTTTTTTTTTTGAAAATGTAAATAACATAGCCACCAACAAAATAAATGAATAAATAAATAAATTGTTTATTTCAACGCACTTTTTTTTCTCCTTAAATCTGATTTTACTAAGTTACAAAGGACTTCGGTTTTCATAATTTACACAGTTCAGAATCAGTAATAAAAAAAAAAAGCGTATAAAATATATAGGATTTCTATACAATACAATAATTTCTATACCAGTTTAATGATTGGGAACATAAATCACAAAAGAACAAACTTGAAATAGTGTAGCTTGAAAACTACGAGCGGTCATAGCATACGCTGAAAGTACTTGTTCATGTCCGATCACGAAAACCAAACAGCATCGAGCGCGGTCAGTACTTGGGAGGTTGACCACATGGAAACCGCTGCAAGTTCAAATATTTCTATAGACAATTCTACAGTTATTTCTATAGCTCTTGGTGAAACTAACTTATAGAAAAAAGAGCCATAATACTTTGCCTTTTTTATAGAATTCTATAAGAAGTTTTTGTATTAGGGAAAGTGCTGGGCCAGCAAAGGAATAGCAGTGGGATAGGTGCTAGCACTGCAGGAAAAGTGCCGGATTGAAGTAATGTGATGGCATACCAATGCTGGCCTGCTGTTGGCCATCACTGATGGGCCAGCTGCATTCCGCACGGACACTTTTGTACAGGTTTAAGTAATGACACCATTGCACTTTACCGCTGATGGCAGTGCTGGCTGCCACCTTTTTTCCAGCTGATGGCAGTGCTGGCTGCCACCTTTTTTCCAGCTGATGGCCCACTGTTTCTTTCTTTGCTAGGAAGTATGTCTCCAAATACATTATTTTATATAATTATTTATTTTATAAAACTTAACCTTTAATCCTTTTATTCCCATAATAGAATACGTTCTAGAAATCACGTACTTCAGAGAATCAGACTTTACACCAGAAAGTTTCAATATTTAATTTCGCTTTATTTAAATACGGAATGTCTGTTTTTTAATTAAAGCAAATATTGCTATTTTAATTTTCTGGTGTGAATTAGGTATATGCGAATAAAAAAAATCTATTAAATTTAAAACAGTGTTGTTTGCATGTATATGCAAAGCTGCACACTAAAAGGTTAAAGAAACTGGCGCTTACTATTTTAATAATTTTTTTACAAGTCATTCTTTTTGGGTATGAAAAATTCAAGTAGAAATCTCTTGTCAGATGGTTTCAATTCGTCTTGCATTCTCTTAAAAATAACTAAGTACGAAGCTGACAACTGACATAAATTATACCTAAGATGCGACAACAGAAATAATATTTTTTAAATTAATTTATAAAGTACTAGCAAACTCCGCGGCTTTGCTCGCGTAATAGTTGAAATATGCCAAATGATATTCGCGTGAATATTTTTTATTAGAACAACACTTTTTGGAATAATACAAAAATTACAAATTAAGCCGCAGTTTGACTAAACTTCATTATAAAAGTGCAATAGACAGAAATGAGATTTTAATTAATAAGAAGAACTAAAACTAATTCCAAATAAATGATAATTTAGAAAGTATTTTGAGACTTTTATGTTCATTTCATACGCTCATTTCAGTATTCATTTGAAGTTTTGAATTTTTTAGAAACCATCTTAACACATTTACTTACATCTTAAAACTAACCATCATGTCAAATTCCAAGCACCTTGTCCAACAGTCTATCACCTCTCCGGTGTTAGTGGCACCAACATAAAATGCCGAAACAGAGTTGAAATAGAATGTCTTGAGAAATGTTGAAACAGAGACTGACAGCATTAATTTGCCAGCAATAACCTTGAAATCGGTTGGTATTTCCTAATATTATACAGAAAACGGAATTTAGATGTTATTTAAAATATTTCTTGTTGTTCCCTCCTATCAGGTGGCAGTGACACAGGCATAAAATATAGCCCGTATATGATCAGGAACTATCACTCTTGATTCGCAACCAATAACTTCTGTAATCGGTTTATTATTTCCTGAGATTCCATAGAAATCGTAATTTAGGGCTCTTTTAGAATTCTTTTCGCTCCTTCCCTTCGCTTCACCTCTTTTTAATTTCGAATTTATTTTCGACAGTTCTTAGAGGACATTTATATTTTATAAGTAACTACCGTGCTATATTTAAAGTTTCTAGCCTCTTTAGTACCTCAGAAATCGCAATTTAGAAAGTTTTTTGCTCCTGCAACCCTCTAGGGTTGTGGCACCGACATAAAATATAGCTTATGTTTTGAGCAGGTTCTATCACAAGCAATTTCCAGCCATTATGTTTCAAATCGGTTTCATATTTCATAATCTTTGCATTGCATAAAAATCGTAATTTAGAACGCTTATAGAACGTTTTCGCTCACTTCTTTCTTTAAATGTGGAATTTTCTTTCGACAATACTTAGAAAGCATTTGCATTTTTGAAGCAATTACCATTCCAAATTTAAAATATTACAGCCCCTCTTTAACACAAAAAACGCAATTTAGAACTTTTTTCCTCCTGTAACCCTAATGTGGTAGTGACAACAACACAAAATATAGGCTTGTTGGAGCGGGGATTGTCACCATAAACTTGAAACCGTTACTTCTGAAATCAGTTTATATTTCCTGAAATTGCGTAGAAATCGCTATTTAAAACGTTTTTAGAACGCTTTTCCTTTAATATTCACCCCATTTAAATTTAAAATTTTTAAGGAACTCTTCTCAGAAAGCATTTACATCTCATAAGTAATTACCATGCCAAATTTCAAGTTGCTAGCCCATTCAGTATCATAAAAATCACAATTTAGAACGTTTTTAAAAATGCAACTGCAAGGTGATAGTGACGTCGACATGAAGTGGATCCTATATTGGAGCAAGGGCTGTCATCATCAATTTCCAACCATTACTTTTGAAATCGGTTGGGCACTTTCTGAGATTGCGTAGAAATCGTTATTTAGAACGTTTTTTAGAACACTTTTCACGCATTTTCAATCCTTATAAATTTCTATTTTTTTTTAAGAAATGCTCTTAGAGATAATTTATATCTTATAAATAACTACCATTCCAAATTTCATGTTTCTAGGCCCTTCAGTAACACAAAAATCGCATTTTCGAACGTTTTTTTGCTCCTGCACCCCCTTTACGGGTAGTGGTACCGACATAAAATGTAACCTATGTTGGAGCAAGGGTTGTCACCATCATTTAGACACCATTATTTTTTAAATCGGTTTGGTAATTCTTGAGATGGCACCGACATAAAATGAAGCCTATGTTGGAGCAAGGGTTATCACCACCATTTTGAGATCATTATTTTTAATATCGGTTTGGTACTTCTTGAGATTGCGTAAAAATCGCCCTTTAGAGCGTTTTTTAGAACACCCTATTGCGCATTTAAATTTCGATTTTTTTAGGAAATGTTCTTAGAGATCATTTATATCTAATAAGTAACTACCATGCCAAACTCCATATATCTGGGCCCTTCAGTAACACAAAAATCGCAATTTCAAACTTTTTTTGCTCCTGCACCCCCTTTACGGGTAGTGGTACCGATATAAAATGTAGCCTATGTTGGAGCAAGGGTTGTCACCATCATTTTGACACCATTATTTTTGAAATCGGTTTGGTAATTCTTGAGATTGTGCAAAAATCGCCATTTAGAACGCTTTTTAGAACGCTTTTCGCGCATTTTCACCCCTTTTTAATTTCGATTTTTTTAAGAAATGTCCTTAGAGATCATTAATATCTTATAAGTAATTACCAATCCAAATTTCTTGTTTCCAGGCTCTTCAGTTACACAAAAATCGCATTTTTAGAACGTTTTTTGCTTCTGTACCCCCTTTTGGCCAGTGGCACGGACATAAGATATAGTCTATGTTCTAAGTTGGGCTAACACCATCATTTTGATACCATTACTTTTGGAATCGGTTCAGTAATTCCAGAGCTTACCTCCTACAAATAAACAATTTTTACCTCTTTATAATATTAGTGTAGATAGATTAGTATAGATTAGTATAAAAACACCAAATATTACCGATATATATGTATTTTTTTTTTTAATTCTGAAAACAAAACTTTAAGTAATTTGGATTCTTTATTATTTGATCCACGAAATTTTTGTATAGCTGGCAAATAAAGATCACGTACAAAATATTTTTGGAAGAATTTTGACACACGGGCTTTTAAAGGTTCGCCGTCCTTGAATCATAAATTAGAAGAAGTCGGTGCGGCCGGCCCTGGTTTCATTCTTATTCTCATAATATATTTTTAAAGTAGCCTAAACATTATCATTAATGAGAAATTTATCTCGCTGTACAAACGTTGCAATGGCAAGGCTTCAGCAGATATTATTGATAATTATCTTTAATAATTATGTTTCTACTTCAGTCAAACCTGATAAGTTATTTTCAGGGGTGATTCTATTCCGAATTTTCCAGAAATTTAAGGCATTCGGCTCCGAAAATTTTAAAAAATCGGTCATCAATCCGAAAATTTGGACATAAAAAAAAACCACGTAAAAATATCATGAATTTCAACAAATGCTCTCCGAAAAAGTCAATTTTTTCAATCGTTCGCAGAAAAAATCGCCACTTTCATCAACTGTTCTCAGAAAGAAAGGCCAATTTCGTCAAAGGATCACGAAAAAAATGCATTTGTGAAAGGATCACGGAAAAAATGCGTTCGTCAATGGATCACGGAAAAAAACCGAATTTCGTCAATGGATCACGGAAAAAACGAGAATTTTGTCAAAGGATCGCGTTAACAACGCGATTTCTGTCAAAAGATCGCTGAAAAACGCGTATTTTGTCAAAGGATCGTGAAAAAAAAGCAAATTTCGTGAAAGAATCATGAAAAAACGCAAATTTTGTGAAAGGATCTCGAAAACAACGAGAATTCCATCAAAAGATCACGAAAAAAACACGCATTTCGCAAAGGATCGCGGAAAAAACGCGAATTTCGTTAAAGGATCGCGGAAAAAATGGGAATTTTGTCAAAGGATCGTGGTAACAACGCAAATTCTGCCAAAAGATTGCTGAAAAAACGTGAATTTCGTCAAACGATCGCAAAAAACGTGAATTTCGTGAAAGGGTCGCTGAAAAAACACGAATTTCGTAAAAGGATCGCGAAAGCAACGTGAATTTCATCAAAGGATCACAACAGAAACGCGAATTTCATCAAAAGATCGCGGAAACAACGGAATTCTTTCAATGGAGCGCTGAAAAATACGCATTTCGTCAAAGGACCGCGAAAAAAAGATTAATTTTGTGAAGGGATCGGTAAAAAACGCAAATTTCGTCAAAGGATCGGAGAAAAAACGCGCATTTCTTAAAAGGACCGCGAAAAAAAAACGCAAATTTCGCCAAAGTACCGCAGAGAAACATAGCGGTCTTTTTAGAAAACAGCACGCACACACACAAACATCTATGTTTATTATTACAGGAATAGTTTTTAATCTGAAACAATATACTGAACTAACTGTTGAAAAATTAGGTTAATCTGAACCGAACTTGTAGGAAACTGCACTCAGCCTGAAATCGACCTGAACCAAAAACAGAGTTAACCCGACCTGCAACAAAAATAATTAGCGCCAGGAGGGGTCCCCACCCCCAATTTTCTCTAACCTTTTAAAAAAATTGCTGTGAATTTCAGAATTTTTTTTTACTCAGAATCACACCCGGTTATTTTAGCTTTTGTGCTATTTCTGATTGTTTTTTTCAGTCTGACCTGTGGTGAATGATATATTCTGAATATCAAACTTTATTGGTGATTGTAGAGGGGGGAGGGGGCATCCGCCTTGCCTCCGCGAATGGCGACCCTGGTCCTAAATAATATTCTTTAGCAATCATTGGACATATCTATGTATACCGCAGTCAGCAAATACTGTTAAATAACATAACGCCGAAGGCTAGATTTCGATTTTATGGTTAATATGTACAAAACTTATTAGCAAATCTACAAAAGTTTATCTTTCTATCTCAATGCATGCTGCGTATACTGGCAATCCATCCCAAATTATAGTAAAAAAAAAAAAACTCTACTAGCTTAAATTATGAAATTGTTAAAAGACTCTTTATAAATACGAATCTTTATCGTCTTTTAAGAGCAGCATTTTGTAGTGGTGCAGAATAGAATAAAAAAAAATAGTAGCCCGTGGCAGCCCTGTATATTTACTTCCAAATTAATTTACTATAACTCCATCTCATTATTTTAATTACGATCTGTTTTTTATATAAAGCTTAAAATTTGCCAGTGAAATAAAATTTTCACACATTTTTTGCCTTGTTTTTTGTACCATTCAAATAACCATTAGAAAAAAAAAGAAAAAGAAAATAACTATTCGCAAGAAAAATACGAGGAAATAAACAGGAAAACACAGAACATTCAGACACGTTTAGGAAAGAAAAGAACATGGGCCTGATTTTGATTTTTTATACCGTTTAAATACATTTTGTATAAAGAACTGAAATGTTAACAAAAGGAAACATTCACGAGAAAAATAAAAGGAAATAAGCAGGAAAAAACAAAAATTTCAGATAGTTTGTTTATGGAAGAAAAGGACTTGGTGGCTCATTTATTAAAATATATAATTGTACAAACATTTTTATAATTTAAAGCTTTTTGTGGTTGAAAGTTTCAGCATGCTAAAAAAACATTTTTTTTAAATTTAACATTACTAGAATATTATTACCTTTTTGTATATATTACTTAGCTTTAAAAGGCGATCACCAGATGGCAGCTTTAATATTAGGGCAAACGATAAACGAATAAAATTCGAATATTAAACGAATATAATGTCAATATTTCAGAGATAGAAAATTCTAAACATTTCCATTTTACAATTGAAAAATATAGAAATAGTTGTACTATTTACAATTTTCGAAATCAGTTGAAACTTTTTTGCTGAATAAACATCTTTTGTCAGGCCATGGAGAGAAAACATCTGGTCGTAGATTAGAAACATCTTTCCCATTGGGCGCGGTTTCACCTTCACATTTGATCTGAATCTGAGGATAATGATGTTGATAGTGGTTTAAAATAAATAGGTATTGCTATTGTTGAGTGCCGCACGTATTTTATCAGTGTATGCGGTTGTTCGTTTTTTTTTTAATAGTTGGTGAATAAACAATGAAGAATTTTTTGTTGTGTTAATTTTTCTTTGCAAATTAGGATACAACGTTTACTTTCATCAATAGCTCATCTCTGAGTTATCTAAAAACATACTGTTTCTATATTAATTAAAAATGTAAGTATCGCTAATTATGATCAAATTTATGACCGAATTTTCTTAACTGGAGTAATTTTTAGTATTTATATCTATAAATAGGTACTTTATTAAATTTTACGATCTGCTTTATTAAAAATTACGATGCTAATAAAAGAGAATAAGAGATTTTTAATTTTGTTACAATATTCTTAATTAATCTGTAACAAATTTATACTAATATATTGTCAATATATACTAGTCATTAGAATTAAATTTTGTACTTCTTCAAACATTAATTTCTGTACCTCTTCAAACAATATTGTTATTTATTTGTACATTGGCATAAGTTCTTAAAATACATGTGTGATTAAATATTTTTATAGTATATTCATTCTATAAAATATAAAGGAATGTTAAATTATAATTAATACTAAGCTATAACTATGGAATTAATGTTTTATTTACAGTAATTATTCATTTTGTTTGTTTATTTATTTTTCTTTGTAACACTTTTATAAGAAATAAGTTTTATAAGTTAATCTTACGTTTTCTGCTGTTTTAATTTTGTATTTACTATACGAAAATTGCAGAGGCGTTCATATCTAAATTTAAAAAAGAGAATTTTTTAATTTTCTAGTGCAGTTTTAAAATGAAGAATCAGCTCAGAATTTCTGCTTATGCTTCCTGTATGAAAATCTGCCCTACACACTAAACATAAACTCCATCTGTATTATAAGCTTCAATATAATCTGAGGTATAATTCTTATATTATTTTAATATCTTTTATATATTATCCTTTACTTGTTTATGTGTTATGTATTTCAATATACAGTACTTGTTCATTATCCCATAGACCACTTTTCATTAAAGAAAAAATCTATAGCCAAACTTTTCACCAGATTTTAGCATCCAATAAACAAAAGGAAGAATATTGTCATTAGAATCTCAAAAATGCAAGAAATTCCAAAAATCCCCACTCACTATACAGTGTCAACTATCAGTAACTTTAAACAATAACTTTTACAATAGGTATAGTAATCGGAGTTTGTTGATATATATCATGATATATATCCGATATTTATTTTCAAAATATCAAGATTTTTGATATTTTCATATCACTTGATATTTATTTTCAAAATATCAAGATGTGTGATATTTTCAATATTTTTCTACATTGGATATTTATTTTCAAAATATCACTGTACAAGATATTTTTTATATTTTCAGCAGGGTTGTTTGATTTAAATCACATGATTTTTTTTTTTTTAAATCTTTGATTTAAATCAGTTTTTTTTTATATTTACAGGTTAAATAAGAATCAGATTCATCATTTATGTTATAAGAAAAGTCATCATTCATTTCAGATTAACAATTACCTTTTATACTATTACCAAAATGCTATTATTTTATGAAAGTAAATGCAATTATATTAGAAATATTATCAATCCAAAGTGCATTCCTCAAAAATATTGATAAATGCTCTCTCTTTTTTAAATTGTTTTCTTTTTTAAAGGATCAGTTCATTTTTGAAAGTTAAATGCTTAATATATAGTTAAATCTATTTAAAATAATGTTATAATATAATAGAACTTTCAGTGCAGAGTTACTTTCTCTGAAGCAGATTACACACAATTCACGAGTTTGTTTTATGCTTAGTTGCTTCATTCAAATAACTGTATCACATATGTTAGTGATTCAAATATTGATGAAATAATATGATCAATACTTGGACTGTAACATAATAAATATTTCGACTATTTGTCTAACACCGAATTATAGAATTCCAATTTCATCTTTCTTCTATAACTGAAAGTGCTTTAATAATCGGGACTAATCCCTTTTTCCTTTCTTTTTCTAGAATTCATTGCTTACTTCAATTGAAAATATAAGGACTATTACTGTACCTTATTCATGGGTCTGTCCAGGACTTATGTGTCCTGTTTTTGTGAAGTTTTTTGAAAAATCTAATCACAATTTTGTGAATTTGATCTTGTTTATGTTTTTAACAAAATCGTTTATTTATGTTAAAAAAAAGAAAGAAAAAGAGTATGTAATAGGTACTTTGTTGACTTCAACTGTTCTGTGATGGGTTAAGTTAAATTTTTATTTTAAAATAATTAATTTGTGAAAGTTTAAGTCTGGCGACAAAAAAGTTTAGGGTAAGGTCTATTTTAAAGACAAATTTTGGGTTCTTTTCAGTTAGCCGGGCACCAGTGTTATATATACATATTTATATACATACATGTATGTAAATATACATATACACATATTATATATACACACACACATATATAATGTAAATATATATGTATATGTACATACATTTATATGGCTGAATCCATATCTACTCAGGCAGGGGGGTTACCTTCATAGTCTCAGAAGTTTTTGAATTGAACATATGTTAAAATTTAAGAAAAAGTAAGATACTTGTATATTTTCATTTTGCCCAAAAAATTCCTGGCCCAAGATACAGGCCACCAAAGATGACATCCCCGGCATCCTTTCTCATTCGTGATTTTCGATAAAAAATTTAAAGTGCTCTATCTCTAGAGCGGTGCAAGATATTTTGTTGCGATTTATTTTATTTTAAAGATAATATTCTTCTGTTTAAAATTATATACCCAATTTTGAAAAATGTATTCAACTTTTCTTGTGGCAGACTTTTGAAAAAAAAAAATTTTTTTTTCAAAAAAAATTTTTTTTTCAAAAAAAATTTTTTTTTCGAAAATGCCAATCCCAAAAATTTTGATTTTTCTGCTGTTAATCAATACCATTGGGAACTATCTTCACTGTAAAGGAGAACTTCCACTTTTGAGTTTAACAAATTTTAGAAACATTTTAAAAATTCAGAGAAGTTTACAGGAACTGTGTATATACAGTTCCAGTAAAAGTCACTGAATTTTTGCTTATTTGTATCATATTTGTAAGGATAAGCCTACTATATATCCTAAACAAGTTAGAAATTGCACTATCAAATGTGTCAAATGAGGTGCGATTCAGGTGTTGGTGCAATAAGTTACACTCTAGGGCAAAAAGGGCATGAATACAAAATTTATTATGATTCTACATATTAAATTCAGTAATACGGAAGTAATATGAATTCATCTTAAAAGGACTTAATCGCCATGGCAACCTAGAATCATTACCTATCATGGTCTATCATTGAATCAATTATGTATTATAGGATTTTTAAATAGAATGAAGAAAACTTTTATTAATGTATTTTATGTTTTAATTTGATTTTCATAGCATTTGAAGTGATACATACTTTATTTTCAATACCGAACATAGTAAAACAATCTCAATAACATATATCAATTACACAGTAATACAAATTAAATTAATACAAGTTAGAGTTCAGACAGATGGGCAGACAAATCGAATCCATAAAGACTTTCAACTATGTTGGAAATTGTTAAAAATACATAAATAGGACAGAATTTGACTTTTAGAAATTTATGTCAATAGACGGAAGCATACTTGAATACTTTCATACAACCCTGTATTTTACCTACTATCTTTATATACATACCACTATTTAGCTAATATTTAATTAAGATTAAAACATCCTTAAAACCAGTGAAATCACACTTCCAGAGATTATCATTCATAGACGGCCATGTATCTAATTCTTTGCGTGGACCTATATATCATTTTATCTATATTCTCCAAACATATCTTAGTATACTAAATGTAGTTCAGTGTAAAAATGCATAACTCATTTAAAAATCACCTTTAAGCTACTTTCATTCATACTCAGTAAACCCTTAAGATTTCTTTTGTGTAGCCCTGTATATGATCTACAGCATTTATGCACACAACGTAACATGGAAAAATTTAGTTAAACTTAAAAACTCATACACAACTAAAAATGCACTTCCAGCAATACCCTTACGATTTCTTTTGTGTAGCCCTGTATATGATCTACAGCCTTTATACACACAACGTAATATGGAAATATTTAATTAAACTTAAAAACTCATATCGCAACTAAAAATGCACCTCTAGCAATCATCGCTAATGTACAGTATTCCCAATAAGGTAAAGTATCCTAAATCTTTTGTGTGTCCCTGTAAACACTATGCACTTTCTATGACACAGGAAGTAATTTTTTGTAAACCTCTGCAATAAAGTATGTATCACTTCAAATGCTATGAAAATCAAATTAAAACATAAAAGACATTAATAAAAGTTTTCTTCATTCTATATAAAAATCCTATAATACATAATTGATTCAATGATATACCATGATAGGCAATGATTCTAGGTTGCCATGGTGATTAAGTCCTTTTAAGATGGATTCATATTACTTCCGTATTACTGAATTTAATATATGGAATTATAGTAAACTTTGTATTCATGCCTTTTTGCCCAAGAGTGTAACACTTATTGCCCCAAGATCTGAATATTTATAAAACTAGTTAATACTATGCATGCACCTCATTTGCCACATTTGATATTGCAATTTCTAACTTGTTTAGGATATATAGTAGGCTTATCCTTACAAATATGATACAAATAAGCAAAAATTCAGTGACTTTTACTGGAACTGTATATATACAGTTCCTGTAAAATTCTCTGAATTTTTTAAATGTTTCTAAAATTTGTTAAACTCAAAAGTGGAAGTTCTCCTTTACAGTGAAGATAGTTCCTAATGGTATTGATCAACAGCAAAAAAATCAAAATTTTTGGGATTGGCATTTTCGAAAAAAAAATTTTTTTTTTCAAAAGGTTGCCACAAGAAAAGTTGAATACATTTTTCAAATTTGGGTATATCATTTTAAACAGAAGAATATTATCTTTAAAATAAAAAAAACTGCAACAAAATATCTTGCACCATTCTAGAGATAGAGCACTTTAAAATTTTTATCGAAAATGGCGAATTGGAAATGGTGCCCGGGATGCCATCTTTGGCGGCCTGTATCTCGGGCCAGGAATTTTTTAGGGCAAAACCAAAATATACAAGTATCTTATTTTTTATTGAAATTTAACATATGTTCAATTCAAAAACTTCTAAGACTATGAAGGTAAGATTTTTTCTTTGGCTGCCTGAATTGACATGGATCATACCATATATATATGTAGGTATATATAACACTGGCACCCGGCTAACCGAAAAGTACCTAATTTTGTGAAGGAACCTGTTTTAAGGTAAAACTTTATGTGAAGGGTCCTGTCTAAATATTTAAAAAATCGTGAAAGGTCCTTTAAAGGACCTAAATTTTTCCTAAACAAATCCCTGTTATTTCTAAGTTAAGCAGTCATTCTTACTGTCCAGCAAGCATGATTGATTGTTGAAATTGTCAACAGCTGGGGAGATAACACTGACAATTGATAGTTTTATGCTTTCAGTTATGTGATTATTTTTCATCTGGTAACTATTTTGTCAATCATTAGATTAGTATAGTATAGTGGGAATCAAAAGTTGAAACAATAATGTCACTTACTAATACTAAGTACGGTTATAGGGAGCTTTTGGATTTGTCCATACATAAGAAAAATGGTTCACAGAAAAAAAGATCCATTGTGGCTTATTTTGCAGCAAAAAATACTATTTTTGGAAAAGGTGTAATAGCAATATGCAAATAGTATAGTGATAAAATGATGAGCATTATGACAAGAATGTAAAACACAAAGAAACTTGAAGAATGCAATGGAATGCACATATACATTTAAAATTCTTTGTTGGATTTATTATGTGTTTATATATTATATATGGGTTGTTCTCTACAATACTTGCAAATTTGGCCAGCAGTCTGACTTGAATGATGCATATGTAAATTTTCATAAAAATTAGATAAATGGTAAGAAATCAGTCAATTATTGAAGATTTTAATAGCAACAGAAATTGTTTTAAAAATTTGACTTAACAAAAAAAATAAAATAAAAATTTGTGGAAAAAATAAAATAAAAAATGTGAGGGAATGACAAGTGAGGGAATGATGAAATAAGACATTTTTACTAGTTGTAGGGGGAAAATGCAAAATTATGAAGAAATCCAAACTGTTTCCTTTAAGAGAAACACTTAATATATAATGTATGATAAAATTAAAATTTTTGATATTTACAAAAAAATGAATATTCTGTGTGAGGGAATGACTGCTAATAAAAACGCTTCCGGATATACTGACTAAAAAAAAATTCTGTAAAATTAACAAAATCTTACACCACCAATTTATGTTGCTGGACTGACAAGTACTCAAAAAAGCTTCTTCTCTGTGAAGGATGCTAGACTGCTACTGCTCATTAGTGGTAGATATTTGAGATAATAGCAATGTGTGAGGGAATGATGGTCTAACATGGGGAAACATATAATTGATTGAGTAGACTATATAATAATAGTAAAAATTAATATTTTTATTATTTTTTGTAATGTATCAAATAAGAACTTTATTTTGCTTAGGGTATTTTTAATTATTTTTATTTCTGGATGGAAAGAAATAGGCAATAAAATAGGGTAGTACAGGTGGGGGAAAGGTGAGGGAATGATGTTTGCATGATATATATTATATTTTTAAATACTAAATTTATTTATTTTTAAATTTTACTTTCTGCCCCTAATAAACTATGTTTAGATCTTCTAATAAAAATAAAAATAAATAAAAATGTAATAAAATTAAGAGCATTTATATGGCTGGGAAGCACTTTTTGCACTATTGCAGAGAATAACCCATATTATTGGAGTAATACATTAATGTAAAATAAATAACTTTAAATTAACTAGAAATTTATACACAGAACATGCATAGATATGTATAACAATTTAAATTTAATAGTAGAATAATAAAAGTTTAAGTTTTAAGTGAATCTTTTAAATTTGTTTGCAACAATTTTTTTTTTAAATATCTTGAATTCTTATGCAGGAAATGTAATGAAATTAATAGAAATGTATATTACAGAAAAAATAAATACATGCACATACATAAATAAGTACACAAATAATATTAATCAAAAAAATCTGATTTAAATCAAATAAATTGGATTTTTTTTATTTTTTTTAAAAAATCGTGATTTTTAACAACCCTAATTTTCAGTCAAAACAAGTGCAAATGAAATTTCCAACTGTTATTGACTGTGTTGTTCTGTATGTAAAGAATTTTTGTCTCTGATAGTGGTTTTTTTAGCTGAAGAAGAAAACAAATATCTTTTTTAAGCTTTATGTTTGATTTTTCTACTTTTAACTGTAGATTATGAGGGACATAATTAATTTAGAACAAACACTGAAAGATAAACTGTCTAATTTAGATACTCAGTTATATGTACAGCTTCATTAGGAAAGAATTTTTTCTGGTATTGATTTAGTTCAGTTTAAACTGTGTACAGCATAATAGGGAATAAATAATAAGATACGCTTACATTTGTGTTTAAAATTTTCAATTAAAACATTTTGTATTTAAAATTTTGTTTTATAAATTTCTGATTTCTTGATAGTTGACACTGAATTCTATATCTTTCTTTTTTTTTAATGTAAGTGTATGAAACAAATTGTTTCTGTTTTCAATTAGTTGATCTTCAAATGTTGCTCTGAGTAAAAAAAAAAAAAGGGTGCTTTTTTTTTTTTAGTTTCTACTATAAAAGCACTTATTTTCGCGAGCCCGTCGTAATTGCGAAAATTTAAGCCTCGCGAAATACATATTTTTTTTCGCCTCAAATAATAATGAAAAATCAGAAATTTTTCACTTTCGAAATCCAATGATTATAGTTACTTAAATAAGAAATAAGTACAAAAATTTCTTGGCTATTTACAACTATTTCTTGAATATCATACAACTACTTCTTGAATTAAAAACAATAATACAACTACAGTATAGGATCTATTATCCGGCGTCCCGATATCCGGAACGCTCTAAAAACCGGAATGCTAAACGATCCGAAACCAAAACTTAGTAAAAGCTTTCATTTCATAAAAATTTGCATTTTTTTTTTCATATTTTATTGAAGAGTTAACAGGCTTTATAAATCGATATTTTGAATATTTTAAACTTTTTCTCATACACCTCACGGTACCGTAATATCCCATTAATTCCCCCCCCCCCCCAAAAAAAAAGTGGCAAAAAATCGTAAAGTAATCAGAGAAGACGCTTACAGGGATTAAAAGTGGCTATCAAAATCTACCGCCTGTTGAAATCCGAAAATGTTTATAAAAATAGTCCAAAACCTGCCCTGATATTCAGATTTTTCTTTTTTTGTTAACCGAGATAATTAAAAAACAGAACCTAAAAAGCGCAAAAAATGTGCTCTCCCTGCGACCCCGTCATCTAAAGGCGCACCCACAATTCGGCTAATTAGGAGAATGAGAGAAACGTTCGTTTTACCGTTGTCAGCTGCGTCCATGGAATGGAACGTAGAAAAGCAGAGATTCGGAATCGGATTAGACAGAAAGGTGATATGGCGCTTCGTGCGTTTTTTTTTTGGGGGGGGGAGGGGGGTGCTTTCGTGGGATTTTTTTTTTAAATATCAAATTTGTTTACAAAATAGGGGAGGGTGGGTTAATGGAATAGTACAGTAATTATGCATTTCTTTATATCCGCGAATTTGCGGAAATCTGCATTTTAAGTGTTGATAATTTTGCCTCTTGTATTTTTCTGTCCGCTTTCCATGCGATAAATTCGTAAACAAAACAAAAATAAATAAAAAGTCAACTTTCAATATATTCCCCTCCCTCCCTCCCGAATTATTGGATGACGATGCAGTTCAAGTTTGTTTCAATATTGACAATAATGCTCCACTTATTCATCAGATGACATATAGTGAAATTCGTGAAATGATTACTAAAGATGCATCTGATGATAGTAGTGATGATGATGACAAGAATGAGGAGGTAAAAAAAATATCTAATGAACAAATGATATTTTACACTCAACAATTAATTCCAGGCATGGAACAAAGAAGTTATTTCCACGAACAACAAATAATGTCCTTATATAAAATTCAAGACCAGCTTATAAAAGAGAAACGTTACAAGCAGCCAACTTTAAAAGGATTTTTCCAAAAAACTAATTCCCAAGCATTTGCATCTGAACCCCAAAACTAAATTTTATTTTTGATCTTGTTCATTTGTAAGTCTTATTATAATTAAAAATTATTAACTTTTTTTTTTTTTTGTAAATAAAAATTAAACTTTTCCTCAGTTGTGTTTTATTGAATTAATTCAACAAATGTGTAATACAGTATTTTTAATATTATTTATGCTAACCTGTATTTCATATTTATGTACATTAGAAAATTTTTGTGGTAGTGTTCCGAATTACAGAAAAACCCCTTATCCGGAATGCCCTAGGTCCCAACAATTCCGGATAATGGATACTGTAATAGAATGCAGCTCATTCACTTACAATATTTATACCAGTATCTTTGAAGCCATTTATTTTTAGAGCGATGGGGAGAGGGGGGGGGAGAGAACTTTTCTGGCAAAAGGAAATTTCTTAAATTGCCTTATGCATAAGGGGTTCTATTTAGGTAGTTTTCGAATTTTTCAACTTTCGGTTCAGTTCATATAAAATTCGTGAAATTTTCAGCACGTGAAATCACCGATATCTTCATTTTCGCGAAAATTACGACTCACGAAAATAAGTGCTTTTACAGTAATTTATATTATGCTTGAAAATATTTATTATCAGCAGTAAATTGACTATTTTGAAAATATCAAATATATATCAAAATATCATGATATTTATGAACCCTGGTAGTATACAGTAACTTCCTCAATCCTCAAATTCACACAGCTTGGGACCAGAAGTTGTACAGATTTTAGAATTTTGCGGATTTCTGGTCATTGCTTTGTTTACATATGTTAAACAGTAATTTGATTGTAATAATGCAACCAAAATTATAATGAATGCTTGCAATATAGTAAAATATTAAAAGAATTAAGTAAAGTAATAAGCTAAAATAATAAAAAGTAAGATAATTTTTAAAATGATTAAATTATTAAAAGTAAAGGTCAAGTAAATAATAATGTATAACTAAATATGCATAATAACGATAAGAAGAATTTTTCTTGAATTATTCCATGAAACTTTCCTCTTAAAGATTACATCTACTAATTCATACCAAAATTATAAAATTTAAAGAAGTTTTATTTCAGGTTTAGCCAGTCTTAATAACCAAAAAAGCTTGATTAATACATAAATATATTTGGTAAAAAGAGTGTGATTTATCAGTGATATCAGCAATATCTTGAATTTTTTCAGAAATAAATTTATACTTCCTTCATTAAAAACCATGAGTCATGACTGTCATATTATAGAGAATTACATATTAAAATACGGTACTACGTAGTTATCCCGTTGACCAATTTCACCAAATTATACAAATTGACATAATTTTTATTTTAAATAACGAAATAACAAATAAATTAGTATAACATTAATAAAAATACAAATAAAAATCACTTGATGATGTAAACACATGTAACTTGCTTAAACTTGCGTGTATATGCCGTATACCTTCTGGATTTTTTTATGAAGCTCCGTATACCTCTGTTTCTCAAATAAAGCTGTAGCATATACCATAGGCATGACATTCATGATTTTAGCGCATACCCTCTGGTTTTTTTTACGACTATACATCACTGGTGAATGTGACATTTACGATCAACCATTATTGGCATTTAATCTTATAGTTTGGCGATAGATTTTTGGTCGACGGAATAACTAAGTGGCAGGGGTGCAGAAAATGTTTCTACTCCCAACATTTCCTCCAATCCACACGAAAATTTCCCCAAAATTTTACGGTATGTTATAGGTAAGTGCTGTATTACCGTAAGTATAGAAAATTTATTTTTCAAATATTTTTCAAGTTATGCACAAGTATATATGGCAGGGGTAATTCTGAGTGAAAAAAAATTTCCCAAAATTCACAACAAATTTTCTGAAAGGTTATAGCAGAGTGGGGGAAATCCACTCCCAACACTATGTATTTTTCATGGATCTTTTGATGCAATTCGCGATCTTTTGACGAAATTTGCAGTTATTTCGTGATCTTTCGACGAAATTTGCGGTTATTTCTCCTTCCTTTTGAAGAAATTCGCAGTTGTTTTGCCATCATTTGATGAAATTCGCGGTTGTTTTGCGATCGTTTGGCGCAATTTGCAGTTCTTTCGTGATCTTTTGACGAAATTTGCAGTTTTTTGTGATCTTTTAACGAAATTTGCGATTACTTCATGATCTTTTGACAAAATTTGCGATTCTTTCGTGATCTTTTGACGAAATTTGCAAATTTTTTGCGATCTTTTAACGAAATTTGCAGTTATTTTGCCCGTTTTGATGAAATGCTAGGTTGTTTCGCAATCTTTTGACACAATTTGCGTTCATTTCGCGATCGTTTGACGAAATTTGCGGGTTTTTTTCGCTTTTCTTTGACGAAATAGATGGTTATTCACCCTGTTTTGATGAAAATCGCGGTTATTTCGCCATGTTTTGACGAAAATCGCAGTTGTTTTGCGATCTTTTGACGAAATTCGAGGTTGTTTTGTGACTTTTGGACGAAATTCCCCAGATAGCATTTTTAATTTGCAGAAACTTAGCAGCAGTCTTGCTTTGAAAACCTCCAAAGTTGCAGCAAGGTCAGCATGACAAGGCTGAAAGTTCATAACAAGACTGCAGCGAGATAATGCAAACGCCGAAGTCACCACACTTTGAACTTGCAGCTAACTTGTCGTGCAAGTTAAATTCACGCTATATCAAATTTATTGCAAATTAACGGCAAACAAGAAATCAAAAATACTGCAAAGTATCTCTCCACGCCCCATTATCTGCTTACAACTGTTAGAATATAACTTTAACCCCTTTGGAGGGGTGCATAGACCATATCAGGTCTATTGATGCGAACACACTGCATGAAGGTGCATACATCGTTTTCATCACCATCAACAAATTAAGGTAATATTTGTACTTTTCAGTACGAACCTTTTTTTGTATTTGATAAGTATAGCGTTTAGAAAAACCGGTGCCAGCGGAATAAAATTTCTGCAATTTCTGCGTATGTGCTGATTGTTTATTCTCTCAACAGAGGGAGTTTTTGTTTTCGTCACTTTAGTGAATTAATGACAGTCTTGCCATCAGTTGCAAAACAAACTACTCATGCAAGTAGGAGATGGTATACCTTGCGGGAAATCTGCTGCAAATTTCTCAATTCAAATTTGTCACGACAAGATAATGTTAGAAAAAATCAAACTTGCTGCTAATGTTCATGCTATCTGGGTCGAGGTTATTTTGTGATCTTTTGACGAAGTTTGCGTTTGTTTCGCGCTCTTTTGATGAAATTTGCGATCTTTTGGCGAAATGTGCATTTATTTTGCGATCTTTTGACAAAATTTGCGTTCATTTCACGATCTTTTGACGAAACCTGCGGTTCTTTCGCGATCTTTTGAAGAAACCTGCAGTTCTTTCGCGATCTTTTGACGAAATTTGTGGTTCTTTCGCAATCTTCTGACGAAATGTGCGGTTATTTTGTGATCTTGTGACGAAATTCGCGTTTTTTCCGTAATTCTTCGCGAAAATTCGCGGTATTTTTATGTCCGAATTTTCAGATGACCGATTTTTTTTTTTTTTTTCGGAACCGAATGTCTTAAACTTTCGGAAAATTCGGAACATAATCACCCCTGATATACGGTACATATTATTCTGAGATCGATTTTGTGAAGGTCGCCATACGGATATTTTTATTTGTACTGAAATTGTTCTATCTCAGGGAATTATGGAATTCGTTGTTAAAATTGAAATCAATTGTATATGTTTCTGAAAAATTGCCCCAGGGTGTTAAAATTTCCCCCGATCCTAGATCGCCTGATCGGACATATTCTGCACCCCTGCTAAGTGGTACCTAAAATACGTACAGAATGATATAAAACTAAAAAATTCTGTAATGTTGTTTCATCTTTTATGTCTGTGATGATGTGCAGATTTGAGGGAAACTACCGTATTAATAAAACAGAAAAAAATAATCTTGATGTTTATTTACTATTTGCATTATTTTTCTTGATTATCTCTCTCGGCAGAGAATGTTTGTGATGTTAGTTGGAACTGATCTGCTGTACGTAATTATGCATTGCAACATATTTTCAATGCTTTTTCTGTTTTAATATCATTAGTGTCAGTGTGTAAGGACGTAATTGTCATTTTACAACATTAAAAATACAGATAAACGTTGAATCAAAAATCACTTGATGACATAACAAACAAGTGTAATGCATGTAACCTCACAATCATGCATTTTGGCCATTAATTCCTATAGTCTGGCAATAGTTTTTTAGTGTTGACTCTAGAAAAAAACGGCCGCCGGGCGGGAATTTTTCAAAAAGGGAACACTATTCTAAAAAAAAGGTACATGTTTCAAAAAGGGAACAAACACTATTCTAAAAAAGGGTACATTTTTTTTCCAAAAAGGGAACACTATTCTAAAAAAGGGGCGCACTTGTACCTTGTTCACAAAAAATATTTTGAACTGGTTTAATTAGAGTCCCTAGAATTTGCGATATTTTTCTGGGATCAATTGAATTACCACTGAGATAATAGGAAGTGTTAAAAAGGGAGGCCGGGCACATCGGAAGCGCTTAAAAGGGCAACCGGGCTCAAAAAAGAAATCAAAAGGGCCGCCGGGTGCAAAAAAGAAATAAAAAGGGCCGCCGGGCACTGCGCCCTGCTAAAGCGGCTTAGAGTCAACACTAGTTTTTTAATAGAACGTTTTCAATGGGATAATGGAGATATAATGTGCCCAATATATTGCTATGAATCTTACACATTTAAAAAAAAAATTTGCTTAGACAAAACTACCTAATGCATTGTATTGAATTAATGTTAGCTTTTTTGCATTACTCTGTCAACTTCCAGCTTCTTATTTTATATTGCATGCAAAATGACAAATACAATGCAGTAGAGTCTCGAAAATCTGAGTCTCGGAAGTCCGAGGTTCCGCTTGATTTGAGGCATCAAAAATACAAATTTCTGTTTTTTTTTCCTCGCTCGAAAGAATGCCAGTTCTTTTTGTTTCTTCCTGGAAGGAATTACATTGCCATTTTGAGTCACCCATCACGCTTTGTTCTCTTGTTCAGGCAGATGGGTTGGGGTTGGTTAGAAAGGAGTTCTTCCAGAAACAAAAAAGAAACCGAAACAAAAAAATCTACCTTGCAAAGCTATTTTGATTTTGGATAATGCTCCACCTCATCCAGAAGAAAATGTGCTATGGTGTGGGCAAATTCGTGCTATATTTTTTCCTTGCAACGTTACAAGTTTAATACAGCCACTGGATCAGGGTATTGGAGAATTTAAGGAAAAGATATCGACGCCGTTTGTTGGAACATTTATTGTAGTCTGATGATGAAGGTTTTGAAGAATGTAAACGTGAGAGATATTGTTTATTAGATAGCTGCATCGTGAGAGGAAATTCAATCTGTAACACTGAATAAATCATGGTTGAAATTTTTACCTAAAGTGATAACATCCATTGAGAATCTTATTGACAACGATGGTGAAAACATTGTTTTGAAAGATTTAGTGAAGGAAGTACCTGGCTGTGACAATTGTAATGCAGGTGACGTTAAAGAATGGCTAGACAGTGATGAAATGCTGGAAATAACTGATTCGACTACTGTAGAAATGATAGAAGATGGGGAGGAAGGGGGGGGGGGTAATGATGCAAAAGAAAATGACTCTCTGCCATTTGAAGAAAAAAATCTCTCATAGTGAAGGTTCTGCATCTTTAGATCTGGCTTTAAAATATGTAGAACAGCAAAATGAAGCCACCCCTGCTGACATTATACTTTTTAAGCGTTGGCTAGATATTGCATCTAAAAAGATAAGTAATGTGTTAACGCAGCAAAAAAAATTAACATTTTTTTTATATTGTAAAGTATCCTATATATCATAAAAAAAGGAATTAAGGTATGCTCATTCTTTGTCATCCTAATTGAGTAAAATTATAATTGTTAAGAATTTTCTACTTTTTCGGAAAATCTGAGTTTCAGTAATCCGAGATAGCGTCAGCCCAACTACCTTGGATTTTCGAGACTCTACTGTATTACTTTTTGACAATTGTTTAGCATTATTTTTTTTCCTTCTTAGATATTCGTCTTCTAATTCCGTTCAAACTTTTGTTTACATGAAGTCTGTATTTATGCTACCCCAGCAATATCTAAAACGAAAAAAAAAAAATAATAATAAAAATAAAAAAAACAGCATTTCTATGTATTACACTTTCTATGCCTTTCTTGCATATCTTTTTTTTTTTTTAAGATTTCTATTTTTATAATTGAAGTTTACAATGGCATGTTTGGCATGGAAAATGAAGCATGTAGGATTTATCGTTCATTTACAGGGACATACCAAAGATCTTGGTTACAGTATTGTCTATTTTTTTTATTCATACTTTGGGCAAATTTAGATTGTTAATGTCTAAAAATAAACAAATTAAACATTTCATCATATATAATGTAAAAATTATTTAAAAAATTACTTATTTATATATATTTAATCTATCAATAATGGCTGCTTGTACATTTGGTTTATGTTTTTATATAATATTATCTTGCAGTCTATAAATAGCCACTTATCTGCTGAAACATAAAATTTTGTTTTTTTAATTTAAATATCCTTGGTTAAATATTGTAAATTTTTTTCAAATTTGCATTATGAATGTTCAAAGATTGTCATAGAAAGCGAAAAAACACTAAAATTATTGAAAATCGTGAGAAAAAATTGGTACTACTTTGTTATCCCGTCGACCAATTTCGCCAAATTATACAAATTAACATAATTTTTATTTTAAATAATGAAAGAACAAATAAATTAGTATAACATTAATAAAAATACAAATGAAACATTGAAATAAAAATCACTTGATGACATAAACATGTGTAACTTGCTTAAAGTCAGGTGAATGGACATTTACGATCTACCATTACTGGCATTTATTCTTATAGTTTGGCGATAGGTTTTTGGTCGACGAGAGAACTAAGTAGTACCAAAAAATTATTAGGCTAAATGTTCTTAAGTGAAATTCTTTTACGAATTTTTTAAATTTGCTGCTGAATGGAATGAAATCAATATGATGGGAAGATTTTATTAGTAAGTTGCTGAAAAATCAAATTTTTTTTGCATTCAATGTTTATTTTGTGAATGAATTTCTCGTTGGAATTGTCTAAGTAATGAATCATCTGATGCAACACAAGCATTGTGAGTGGGCCCGGTAGCAGAAAGTTCCTGATGGGTGACGTGCGTCGCAGATTTTCTTTTCCCTTTTGCAGATTTTTTTTTTCTATTGGATCTTTTTCCAACTTTTTATTATATCTAGTTCTTTATTATTTATTACTAAAACTTAAGATTATTATTAATAAAAATGAGTAAAATGCTTAAAAACATTAAAAGTAAATGATTAATTAATTAAAGGTTCATTTGTAACATTTTACCTGCAGATTATTTTCAGTCCCTGAAAGATCTGTCGCAGACACTTGGAGAATTTTCTGCTATTGGGTGAGTGGGGAAAATTTCACTTTTTAGGTTGATGAAAATCGCCGAGTATCTCGCTTGTTCTGGGATTTTGCGTTTCTTTGTTTACAATTTTATATGAACTACAAATTACAAGTTTTTGCAGATTAGCAATACTCTACTGCATTTAGTTTCACTGCATTATTAAACATATCTTATATGGTAACTAATCTTGACTATTTTTGGCTATCTTGTTTAACATGTTGAGTGCCATGGTGGCTGATACTGAAGCTGAAAAATTTACAATGTTTTAAGTAATTTTTAAGAAAGTATAATCCTGTAATAAATAAAAGGTAAGTAAATTTTAAATAAATTTTCAGTAATTACTTAAAACAATATATATTTTTTTAGTTTATATCATATTTTAGGCTGTCAGTCATCGGTGAATGATGCATTCTAAACAGAAAGTTCAGTGTCAGTCATAGTCACCGGTGACTGGCATGGCACTTAACGTGTTAATATTTTCCTCTTTATTCCACACAGAGTGAATGAAGGTACCTCTTTGATTTCAATATGTTTTTTATGTTAACCCTTAAAATCAATTCTAATGCTGAAATATTGAAATGATTGACTTTCACCAATATCTACAAAAAATTTATTTGAGTGGCGGGAAAAATGGCTTATCTTCATGTACTTTATAAAAGCAACATTTTTTTTTCCAAAAATTCTGGTGTGAGTTCGGCAGTTAGGAATTAAAATTAAGTGGGAAGTATATTCTCACCGCCTGTGTAAGAATTAACCCCTTTACTGCGTCATCGGCAAAACCGGCTTTAGTTTCAATGGTTTCTACCATGCACGCATCATACGTGGACGTAGTCAAAGGGTTAAGGGTATAAAAATTGATAAAATATTAAAATAGAACTGGTACAGTTGACCAAAAAAAAGGGGGGACACTCTATACATTTTAACCACCAGATTCTCCTAGGAAAAAGAACTGAAATAGCCTTTGATGAAATTATGTCTTCTTTCAATTGCAAGCTTAGGGGTCATCTTCATACTAATATTGTACCAAACTCAAATTTTCAGTATCAAGAATTAATTTTGAGATATTTGGCTTTTTTGGTAAATGTTACCTTAGAATATCAAACATGAAGTTATATACCCAAGTAGTTAAGGAATTAATTTTAAATTGTTTTAATTGTTGCAAAACAGAGAGAAATGTGGGCAGGTTTTAAAGCATAACTCAAGAACTACTTGGAGGAATGAGCTTCTCATATTTGAAGTTTCTAGAAGTCGATTTCTGTTAAAAGTTCACAGGTTGCAATTCATATTTGTTTCAGAAATTAATTTCAATTATATGTATATATTTTTTTAATTTTTCGAAAACAAGAATGATTTTTTTAAATAGAAATCTATTTTTAAAAGCTTCAAAATGTGAGAATTGAGAATTACAGCTCCTTCTGTCGAGCAGTTTTTGAAATATGCTTAAAAACAATTGGCATTACAATCTGTCTTTCAATGATTACAAATGAATTTAACATTAGGAGTTCTAACTTTAAACCTTCATAATTCCTGAACTGCTTGACAGAGAATGACCACCTGTTTGATACCCTTAGATAAAATTTACCAAAAAAGCTAAATTCAATGTCAAAATTATGTGTTCATATTAAAAATTTTAGAGTTTGATAACATTTCAGTATGAATGCAACCCCCTAAACTTATTTTTTAAATATAAATTTTAAAAAGACATTTCAGTTAAATGACTATTTCTGTTTTGTTTTTTTAATCTGTCCCAATTTGGAGTTTAACACCTTTGCAATGAGCATCACATATACATGATGCCTTCCAGTAACTTTTAATTAAAAATTTTGCCATATTTAATCAAAGCACTTTTGCAATCCGATTGAACAAAAATTTCCAATTTTAAAAACCAACCATAAAAGGTTAAAAATTCTGTAAAGAATGCATGTCGCAAAGAGATTAAAATGCATGGATTGATCTTTTTTTTTATGTGAAATGACTTCAACTTCATCTTAATTTATTCAAAAGTAGTTAATCAGCAGTAAATGCTATTTTATAATTATTATTTTCTAATTTATTTCTAGATGGAGACAGTAGAAGCAAGCTCTATTTTAATGGAAGAAGATTCTGTCTGTACCGAAGAAACCCCTGTTTGCTCTAAAGAAACATGTGCCAAAGAGACTGTATCCTGTTCCAAAGATACCTCAGGTCGATATTTTAGTATGTTTGAGAAGCAGGGGTATTATAAAGATGATGCTGTTTACTTGAATGCAGGAGCACCTGGTACAGAAATGCTCCGCATGTTACCTCCCATTATAGAAGCAGCAACTAGTTATCAGATGGTAAGTTGCTATTTAATCATTTAATTGCTCATCAGTTCAGAAATTTTTATGTTTTTGTAACGTTTCTCTTTTTGTATTGTTTCTGTAGTCTGGAAAGAAATTTGTATTGCATGATGACACAAAATCCAATGGACGAATGGGTTTTGTTTCTCTTTTGATTCATTTATCCCACCACAGAAATCATTAAAAAAAAAAAATTCTGGATAATTTATAAATGTTTGGTTTAATTTGATAGCAAAAGTTCTAAATTTAATATCATTGTAGGTTATTTTCAAAGTAATGATAAATATAATGGTTGTATGCAATGCGAAAGAACCAGAAATTTCAGTTTTTCCTATTCAAATAAACACTGTCACATTTTTTAGTTTTAAAGATATAAATTTGAGAAACACATATATAATGAGTTATTATTAACCACCATCTAATGTTAATAATAACAATTTCTTATTAATATAAATGAATTAATCACTTTAATATATATACATAAAAACATTTTTTTTTTCAAATTTTCTCTTTTATCTTGGGGAGGATCTATGTTACATAAAAATTTTACTTGCAACATTAATTTTAATTATTCTAAATGCCGGCGTATTCATTATATCCCTATTTCCTAATACTCTCTATTATTAATTTCTAGTTAAATTCCTATCAGACTTGTATAAAACCAAAAACTTTCCGTGCACATAAATATTGGGTCAAAATTCTTCTGCAAAATAATTTAATGTTTAATAAAATTACGTGTTATATTATTTGGACAATAGAATTGAAAACCGTAGTTTAAAATGAATTCTTTTCAATTATTTTGTCAATGCATTTAGAAATAGCCCAACCCTTAATATTGTGATCTCTTCGCACAAATAACACTATGAAATTATTTGATTTAACCGTTGTCGCCAAGCTTAATCACTGCAGCTGCCAATAGAAAACCAATCGGCGACAAGTTTTAGTCCGCGGAAAATAGAAATAAAATGGTCTGTGATGTCACAACAATGTTTTGAGTCTTTAAACTTTGAATTGTAGACAAACAATACATAAATCGTACATAAAATTGGGGAATATTTTAAATTTTTGGTATTAAAAAAAAGCTACAAAAACAAAATATGTTTTCCTTTTCTTAACTTTTTTCCGCAAAGTTCTGAATTTTTCAGAAAATTTTCTGTGCACGGCGTTCGCGTGTGCTTCTATATTATACAACTCTGATTCCTATAAACTTAAAACATGTATCTTAATAATAATCTTATTCGAAACCTTAATCTAAACTTTTAATCCCTTCATTAATTTTTATCTGCTACCAAAACTGCATATATTCTGAGCGCAGCTACTTTTATTTTTCGAATGTTTATAAAAGAACTATTTTTATTTTATTTCATATCAACTTCTCCCCAACCTGTCTAGTGTCAACCGTATTACATCGAAATTCATCCGTCAACCGATCCGGAACTTGTTTCTATTACGTCCCTATCTCAGTCTCCATTGGTTGAGTGACAGTTTGCATTTTCTTTCGTGTCTCGTTTATGAATTTGTTTGGTCGTCTGAAGTTTATATTTTAATCTATATTATTCCATATATTCTAACAAACGCTCGAACATGAGCTCAGAGACAAGATTTTTGTGCTGTTAGATTGTTTATTTAATCTGTTATCTGGTGTTTATTTAAGGGTGTATTCCGATCCAAACTGCTTATTTTCTGATTCATTTTAAAATTCATTTTTGCTCTCAAACGCATGAAACTGGGAAATTCTCTTATTTAGAAACTATATAATGTGCCGTGCTTCTTAATTTTTTGATAAATGCTGAAAATACTGTAAAAAAACGCTGTCAAAGTTGGCGTTTTGAACCGAATTTTCCGAAGCGGGCGTTCTGGGAATGAAAAAAATGGTCATACTGAGAAAATAATTGTTTTAAAATCAAATTCTAATTAATTGAGCTGAAAATGAAATCACACGGCATGTTAAACATGTCTTCAGAAATCACCCCAGCAAGTTTCATGTTTTTACTTTTAAAAATGAGTCTGAAAATGTCTCAGAAAATTTCGAGCTGTTGAGGGTGGAAAAATATTTTTTCGAATACACCCTTAATCTGTTATCTGATGTCTTAAGTCGCGTAGAATGCCTAAATCATCACCAACATCTTTCTTGGATGAAATATTAATTCGTGCTCTAGCCTAAAGGTTCTGATAAAGTCTCGCACAGATGACTAAAAAACAGCCTTGTTCAATAAAATTTCGATTTATATATATTATAATTTTTAAATTAATTCGGAATATTTCGAATTTTTTTTTTTTTTTCCTGGAAGTTTTTTTCAAAGTAGAGTGAAAAAAATATATTCGTGAAAATTATGGAACTTATTAAGGTATATTTTAATATGTATTTTTTCCATTAAAATTTGTGAAATTTTAATTTTGTTATTTCTATACTACTGTCTTCAGGAATTATGTATTGTATATAAACTTGTGTCCAAGTAAATAGGGGAGTTCTGAATGTTCTAAACGCTTCTTCACTTATTAATTATTTTACTTATTATGGAAATGTTATATGTAATATAATAAAAACTTTGAATAAGTAAATTCTGTAGAAATTTTGATTGTAATTATTAATACATGATTATAAAAAAAAAAAAATGGTCCAGAGATTCAATATTGCATTCTTGAAAGATTTATTTATGTTTGTATGAATTAAGGATATAACAGTGCTTTTTAACTTTCAAAAATTATTTGAATGAAAACATTTAAATGAAATTTCAGCTTTGACTCAGATGATTTTAAAATGAATATTTTATCAGAGGTATTGAGAGCAAAATTTGCAGGCTGTAAAATTTTAGTTCAGTATGGAGACTTAGGCTCAGCTATTGCGCAAAAGAATTTATCTCTCTGCCAACATACTTTTGGATTGTTATTGTTTATGCACATTTGTGCATGTATTCATGTACATGCTTATTTGAGATTGTGATGAACATCAACAAAATCAAAAAATTATTTACAGGAAAGGTAGAAAAAAACTCTTCAAGAAAATTCAATGCAAATTCTACTACTAATTGAAATTTAAAATCGTCATCTAAAATGGGGGGGTGGGATTTTCTAAATGCTCGGGTAATGAATATGCCCCCTCCCTCTTCCAAAAAAGGGGGTGGGGTAGGACCACTAGTTTTAAATTGTCTCATAATCCTACGCAATTTTAAACCGAAGAGTCTGTGTAATCCAGTTTAAACTTTTACAAATTGTTAATACTTGGGCTTTTTTTTTTCATCATGCAGGGAGGCATGTCCCCATAAACATTTTGTGAATCTAAAGGGGAAATAAAAGTGATAAATTTTCATATTTTAAAAATAGTATAAGCAAAACTCATTCAAAGACAGACTGCCAAAATGATAATTTTATTCAGTGAAATGGAGCTTCCCCCTGAATTTTTTTTTTAAGGATTAAAGCCCTGATTGTTACTGGTTAACCCCTTGAAAGACAGTGGTATATTATTTATACCACCTAGTTTTAATCATGATTTGTAACAATTTTTGAATAAAATTTTACCTTTATAACTGGTGAATAAAAGCTGTAAATTTAAACTTTATTTTCAAATAAAATATTTCGGAAATTCTTATGTGAATTCATTATTACAGAAATACAATTACTTGCCCCTGAAAGGGTTATTACTTGTTTTAGTTATAATTATCTGCAATTCTAGGCTGAAGAGTCTGTTTAATCAAGCTTAAACTTTTATATATTGTTAATACTAATACTAGGGATTTTTTTTTTTTCTATGGGGAGGTCTTGCTTTACTAAATATTTTCTGAATCTAAAGAGAAAAAAACAAAATAATAATTACTATTTTGATACATTTTAATAAATGTTTTGATGAATTTTGATATTTAAAAAATACTCTGGGTAGAAATCACTCAATGGTGATTTTCCCGCGTCAAACTGATCATCTCCGTAAATATTTTTAGAAAAAAAGCTCTGGTAAATGTGTATAAATTGCGTTTTAAATTATTATCAAAAGTATAATAAGGCTTTGTTTTGAAAAACTTCTTAAATAAAAAAATGGTATCTTATTCTCAAATTTCAGAATCTGGAACTAGAAGGTACTGCTCAGCTTTTCCAGTATGGGGAAGAACAAGGTAACTGGCAGTTTAGAAGCTTTTTAGCTACATTTCTGTCTGAACAGTATGGTGGATCAGTTGATTGGTGAGTTTAATTTTGTTTTCCTAATCATATACAAGGGTGTAGTGGAGAGTATACAGCATATAACTTCTGGATTTTTTTAAGAAGCTCTGTATAAAAAAAATTTTTAGACATTGTGCAAGAACTAAAATAGCATATAAGATTTCATTAAAATAGAAACATTAACATTAAATAAACACTACACAAAAATTTATAATTGTGAATAACATTTGCTAAAGTCTAGCTATTGAAACATTCTCAAGTTGAGACATATTTAAAATTAATGAGTACATTCCAGGGTATGAAAAAAAATCAGATTATTTTGATTTAAATCAAATTTTTTAATTTAAATTAACGACATTATTTTAAACTTTGAAGGCTATAGCATGCCGTTTTCAGTATTATAAATGCAATTAAGATAGAGGCTTGAAAATAGCATTTAACTTTTTACGTATATAAATTTTTATATTTGTTTTTATATTTGTAAATTTTTATATTAAAATTTTTATATTTGTAATGATTACATCACGACAGTAAGAGCTATTAATATCATTAAAGGTACCATCCATTGCCTTACTGCACCAACTCAGCAAAACAACCCCCATTATTGCATATCATTTTAAATATATATTAGTAGTAGTACAATATATAAAAGGATTATAATTCACCAATAAACAAATGCAAGTCTAAACCTAGAATAAGGATCCAGAAAAATGCTAATGAATCCTTTGTTCAATATGAGATAAAAATGACAATAAAATTTTATTTTTATAGCTGGCCATATTATAATCTTAGCTCTTTTAAACTCTTTTATATTAAAAATTCCTTATACTGACATTTTCAGGGGGAAAAAATGGGCAAAGTATCAAGGTAACCAATTATTTATTTACTTTAAATTGGGAAATGCAATCATGAAATTTTTAATTAGGGATGCACCAAATATTTGGCATTCGGCCTTGTTATCGAATATTTGGTTTGGCCAAATATCAAACTATTCGGTATACCGTATATTCGGCTTGGCCAAATAGCAAACTATTCAGCCTGCCTAATATTCGGTTAACCGAATACTTTAAAAAACTTTTTAAAACCTTATACCACTTCTACGTTTAACAGTCAACTTATAAAGATATTCAGAATAATTAAAAATGGAGTCATATATTTAAATAAAAGAGAATGTTTTTACATTATTTATTTGCTGTTTGTTAAGCATTATTTAAGAAAATTAAGCAATCATAAGGATTTTCATAGAAATTAACTGTGTACAAATGCAAATTCCTGAACATTGTCCAGTAAATAATCTGTTTCTTGCTATGATTTTAAGAACAACATTTACAATCTCTGAAAATAATTGCCCACTCCAGACACCGATCTAGGCTGCATTTAAAAACTTCCTTGCTTAATCAAAGGGAGTAGAACAGTTATTCTTGCTGAGTTGCCACCATATAAAATTTGTATAGATTGTATTTATTTATTTACTTATACTTTAGTCTCTTCCTGACAAACAAATAATATATGATTCTGCACAATTTTTCTTACAATTTTTTCACAAATTCTCTTTTATTTTAAAATGTTTGTTTTAGAATTTAAGAAAATGTTATTCATTTGTTTTAATTCACAGAAGCCAGGAAATTAAAAATTTTATTAATTAAAAAAGTTTCATAACTATCCTCTTTTTAAATAACTCAAAGCAGATTTTTTTCCGCATAAAGTTTACTTGAAAAAAGCTCTTGATTATCAAAATGAAAGTTTCTGTTTTAAATATTATGTTAAATTGTTTTAAAATTTAACATTTTAATGCCTTTAAACTTTGAAATATAAAAGTATTCGACAAGCCGAATATTCGGTATTCGGCCTAGCAGTTACTATTCGGCTACCCGAATATTCAGTATTCGGTTCGCCAGTAGGCCGGATATTCGGTATTCGGCCAAAATCACTATTCGGTGCATCCCTGTTTTTAATAATTAAAATACATATAGAAAAGCACAAATAATTGTACAAAAATGACTTCCAGATGCATACATAATAATATAAAGATATTTAAAATACATTAGAAAAACCCAGAACGTCTTCATCCATTACAAACGCCATCATCAGTGGGATTTAAATGTTGTTATTATTTGCTTTGCACTTATTCAAGAATTGTCCAGAAGAAAACATTATTATTTAAAGGTTGTATGTCAGATTAGATTCCAGATAAAGTTATTCACATTTTCAACAAAACAAGTTTTCATCTATTATGCAGCAAATCTCTCCATACTCCATGGATATCATATGATAGTGCATCGTTACAAGCGGTATCTTTATTAACAATTATTTCAATTCAATTGTTCAATTGTAGTTATTCACAGTTTTTGTTGTTTGTTGTATTGTGTTATTCAATTGTTTTCTTCTAGACAATTCTCAAATAAGAGCAAAGAAAATAATAACGTTTAAATCACACTGATGACGACCTTGTAATGGCTGAAAACATTCTGGGTTTTTCTAATGTATTTTAAGATATTTTTAATGTATTTTAAATATCTTTACATTATATGTATGCACCTGAAAGTAATTTTTGTACAATTATTTGTGCTTTTCTATGTATTTTAATTATTTAACTCAAGGTGAATATTGCACTAGAATTTTAACTTTCATTTAATTTTAATGAAATTTTTAGCTAAGGCAGATTTAATGCTTCGAGAAAAACTAATTTTCCTGCTTTATCAGAAATTGTTGCAATTTCTGTAAAATGGAGCCATATTGGATCATTTTTCCTACCTGCCATCTTTGTCTTAAATTTTTCAATTTGCCTTGCTATGTACTATACCAAGTATTACTACAATTCAGTGTGCAAAAGTAAATTCAAGCAAAGAGCTTTTAATAGTTGATTCAAGTTTGTTGCTTCAAATTTTCTTAAAAACAGGTTTGTAACTAACACCTGTTGGTTGACCCAATTGTTGGTTGTCCCTGTTGGTTGACCCTGCTTTTGACCCAATGGTCAAAAGCAGGAAGTTCTTCTTAGTTATGTATTTATTTTGGGATACCACACCACTCAATAAATTCCCTTAACTATCCAAGTGTCTGCAAAGAAAAACAAGCAGAAGATTGCTGTCGAAAACGAAAGAACATTCTTAGAGTGTATTGAGAACATACACCTTTATTTTTTGTTTGTTTTGTTGAAGTAATATGTACTCTTTTCAAGATTATTTTGATTTAGAGTATAGTTAAACATTATTAATAAAAAAATTTAACTGTGCAATTTTAATCGTGATTAAAATCAAGCTGATTTAAATCAGCATACCCTGGTACATTGGCTATTTTTTAAATATTTGGGATAATAAGATTTATCAATTGCATCTCAACTGTGCAAGAGAAAATTTTAATTCTCTCAAAATAAATCCCCCCCCCCCTCTCCTTCACTCTCCACCCCCACCCTTATGAAAGTTTTGAAGAGGCACCCTTCTCCTTTTTGAACAGGCTTTTGACATGGAACACTCACATTTTGTTTGATTAAAAATTGCAGTTAATTAAAAAGTAAGGAAAAATGTCTCACCAAATAATCTCAAATATTGCAGTACAACAACCTCGCATGGATCCACTAGTTTTTGATAATTTAAGTGTAGATAGTGAAATTAATTTCTGCTTCTTAAAAACTCCTTTTATATGTTATTTGCATTTAGTGAATTATTCCAAGTAGCATTTAGTGTATTTTTACAAGGAATATAATTCTTCTCTTCATTTTTATTTTCCGTTCTGCAGTGAAAAATTGTTCTTGACGGGAGGTGCATCCTGTGGATTATGGCTAATTCTAAGTTGTTTCTTCTCTCCTGGTATATTTGTGTTCATTGAAGACCCATCCTATTTTTGTGTTTTTAAAGTGTTTTCCGATTTCAAAATGAAGATGATACCTGGTAATTAATTTTGTTATTACTGAGTAATGTTGTGGATTTTATATCTGTGAAATAGTTATGTTAATGTGCATTTTTTTTTTTTCTTTACTTATTTTTGTCCTTGGATATATTGTAAAAATGCATATTAAATGTCTGAATTCAGTATGTATTTTCATTTCCATCATATTTTTAAATACAAATGTGTAATTTTTTTTATTTTTTCCTTGTAAATAGTTACATTAGTTTTGTGTATTATGTGTTAGATTATTTATACGTAGAATATTTTTTATAATTTTAAATGTGTGATTCTGTTTAGCATAGAATATTTCTTAATTTCTGCATCGTAAAAGTTTGTTTTATTTTTATTTTTTATGTATAATGCTTATCATAAAGGAAACTTTTTTGCTTTGTTTACAAGATGATAGGGAGGATTTTTTTTTCATTTGAAATTATGTAATATTCTTTCCTTTTGTTATTTTGCATCAAATATACCATGTTTCAATTTGGCTTAGGTTACAACACACTTTAAAACATTTTTAAACAATAGGTATACATTAAATAAGTCAATGACTTGTGTAATCTTTTATTTAAAATTATAGTAACTACAAATATTTAAAATTATTAATTGTAATAAAACATTTTTATTTTTTGGAATTTTCAATCAGAAGAAAATTATTGTACAGTTAATAATCCAGATCAATCTTACTCTGCAGCATCCTGTAGCACATAACCAGTTTTGCACATTTGTTTGTACTCAAATGATTTCCAAGTTTAATATGTATGAAGACAATTGAAAGACACAGTTGACAGAGACTGAAGACACAGTTGAAAATTTTCAATTGATGCTAACCTAGCAAAGCTTGATAGCAAAAGCATTGCTGTCGAGCAAGTTTGGAGGAAGATTCAGTCAAAAAGCTTTTGTAGTGCCTTTCCACCAAGCCATGGAATTGATCTACAGTAATAGTGACATTTTAAACATTACAATACAAGTAATATGAGTATAATTTTTTCCATCTGAGCAAAAAAATGTGTTTACACTGGACTTGAACCCAGGACCTTTATCTTCAATTGCCAATGCTTTTCCAATTGAGTTAATTGGACGATATCCCAATCAACACAATATTTGCTCAGAATACATTCACTATTACAGGTAATTTTTGTATATGTGTGACATTTAATCTGAAATTTTACATACCAATGTAGTATTTGACATTTTTGACTGATGATTTTTGATTGTGGTAGCTTAAACCGTCAAAATCTGACACATGTCAGATTTTGACCCATGTTCTTGATTAAAACATGGAGAGCCACTAACCATGTTCTTGATTAATATTAATTCATAAAAGTAACAGAACTGCTTAAGGGGGCTGGTCACTCAGCTTCTGATTTCCCCTCACTAATGTAAAGTCTATGGGCATTTGATGCATTTGTATATTTAAAATATCTCCTCGGGAAAGTAGTATTTTTAACGGGACTGGTCAGCCAGCGGTGTAATACAGTTTGAACTAATTTTCTTTGAGTATTTTATAATACATTTTTGATATGTTGTTAAATAGTGTTATGAAGAAAAACGATTTAATGAAAAAAAATGTGATTCTCGTGGTTAAATTTGAAAAAAATATTTTTTTTTTTTTTTTTTATTAAGAAAAAGACCTTTCTTCTTTTAGAAAAATTTTGCTTTTTTTTTTTTTCTCTGTAACGGTAAGGTTCCTTATTTCCAAAAAGTGAATTAGCTTAAGAAAAAATAAGGTGTCATCACTTATTTAAAAATACAGTAAAAATGACTATTTACTTAACATTTAAATAAATAAATAAACTACTTATATATTACTGTAAATCCAATCCCTAATTTTATTAAATGCACTTTGAGCATCATCCAAAAATGATAGCAAGTCAATTGAAAAGTATATGTTGAAGTTTTAGCATTTTGATCATATTAATATGTTAAAGAAGCAAAAACTGGGAAGAATTAATTTAAAGATTGCAACTCAGTATCATTTAAGGGAAAATGGATGCAGTAAAAAACCTTTTTTTTTTTTTTTTTTTTTTTTTACATATTTATAATTACCAGATCTTCAAGTAAATTCGCTGAATATACGTGGAATATATCTAAATACACTTTAAGCAAAAAATTAGAAAATTGATAATCATTTCTTGCCCCTTTTTACCCGTAACAGGTATGGTGAAATTTCGGTTCACTACCAATACAGCGCAGTCTTTCAGACCATGCTCTATTTTGATTTTTTTTTTTTTTTTCTGTTATAATTGAAATATCTACAATAAAATACGATCTATATATTTTTGAGAATGTGTATTTTTTAATACGAGTTAAAATTATAATGGTTTTAAAAATATAAATGCAGTATAGCGGAATTTAAATCAATATTGCAAATTTTTGGTCAAAAACCACTTGATATGTGCTATGTACACAATACATGAAAAATATCATGTTTTACATTACTTTTATATGCTATCCGGTTACAAAAATGTATGATGAATAAATGAATAGCAAAGTGTTAAAGATTGGGTGAATTACATAAAAAATGACTCAACTACAAGTCAGCGTGAAATTGGCGCAAAAAAAAACTTATGTTTGATGCAATACTGAAGTTATTTTTGAAAACTCTTACCACATTCATGGCATAATTTTCAGGTGCAGTCAGGCATGAAAATCAGGCAGCAAATACATAAATATGCTGTTTTTCTGAGAGCACCTATTATTCGAATCATCAGTCTCCTTGCTGTCAGATTCAGAAAATTCACTTTCACAGGAATGTGAACTTTCATTACTTAATTGTTCATCACACTCATCTTCATCAGAAAAATCACTTCCCACTTCATCTAGAAATCTCTGAATCATTTCTGCATAACATGGATCAGAAGGATGTAAAATATTTCTCGGTCCAAGTTTCAACAACATTCTCTGACATGGCAAAAATGTGCTGCATTAAGGTTAGGACACAGTCACCTGAACTTCTCTCATTTAAAATAACCTTAATAAAAGAAAAAAGCACACACAAAAACTTTTAGCCAATGAGGGATGTTTTTCAATGTCATAAAAGTGGAAGGTACCAGAAGAATCCATTCAATTGACCAAAAGAAAAAAAAGAAGGATGATAGAATGAATATCACTAGCGGTCTATAAGACCAGGCAAAACAGTTTACGGGTTAAAACTATCTATCACCTGCATTCATTCATACAAAGAGTTCGTAAAATTATGTTTCCCTATTAGAGAATCATGAATTTAGGTATGTGAAAGCCTTCATTTATTTTTTAATAATACAGACTCTTTGGAAATTCAAGATATGTAAAACTGTCTGTCAGCTAGCCTGATTCTTAAGAAGTATAATGATCTTATTGAACCTGCCAGTATCTGATTCTTCGAAAAAAGAATTGCATAAAGCTGTACTTGCCAGTAACTGAATTCTTAAAGTTATATGCACTATCATATGAAAATGATGATAATTGATGGTTTTCTTGATTGATATGTGATTAAATTTGTGGGTAGTTAAGAGAAAGCTTATTGTTTGTATATCTTAGGTAATATTTATGAAATTTTTTGTTTCTGAACATTATTGAATTGCTGGGTAATGTTCTGGTATTGTTTTTTTTCTTTTATGAGTGTATTAGAGATGAGTCTGGGCTCACTTTTTGGAGCCCGAGCCCAATGATTTGAAATCTAAGCCCAAGCCCAAAAATATGCAATTAAAAAAAAAAAAAAAAAATTTCTGTTTCTCATTTATTTTGATCAAAATAGCATTAAAATGATTTGAAATGGAATATGTAAATTTTCAGAATTTTTTTTTTTCTATTTTTTCTATACGAAAATAGAATTGTCATCAATTTCAGAAAGAATGAGCCCGGAACCACTCAAGCCCAAAGATTGGTATAAAAATGTAGCCAGAATCTGGTTCAGGCTGAGTCCGTCTCATCTCTAGTGTTGAATTTTTAAAAGATCTTGTTTTAACTATTAACTATGAAAATTTTATTGACATAATGTTATAAAGGTTACTTATTATATGCATGCATACAATCTCAAATGAGGTTTCCATGCATAAGAGGGTTAAAAGGTAGAATGTCTAATTATTTAACCCCTTTAGGCCAGGTGTCCTGTATACATTCCATGTAAAATGTGTAAATATTTTACTTTTTAGTACCTTTTTAGTTACTTTTTAGTTTAGAATGTTTCAGCCATAATCTTTTTCTTGTCTAATCACAGGATTCTTGTATTAAATAAGGCAAAAAATACTGTAGATAATTACTGGTATTAAAAATTAAAATGTTGTTAAATGACACCCATCCTGAAGGGATTAATAAATATACCTAATATAAATGCTTCGCTTATTTATTTTTGCACTTAAAAAATGTCCAGTGTATATATCTTAATATTTAATCCTTCTTTTTTTTCTAAATTGTGCATTGTTTAAATTATAAAAAGCTGAAGCCTCCAGCAATATGTTCAATGAGAAATACTGTAATTTTCCTAGGAGGAATGATTTCTTCTATGGAAAAATAATTATTTAAAAAATAAATGAAAATTATAAACCCATTTCCATTGCTTGTGATATTTCAGAGACCAACTGTTAATGTTTTCAGTTAAAACTGACCAAGATGGCTTAGTAATTGAAGATCTTGAAGAGAAATTCCAGCAGTATCTTGGCGATGCAGCATCAGTTCATGGACCTCCACTGCAAGCTCTTTTGTATTTAATAACAGTGTATCACAATCCTACCGGATATATTTTATCAAAAGGTATCTGTTTTTTAAACTTAGTATTTGTGTAATTAAATTATTTTAGGTCATTTTTAAATGAAGTGCCATTTTAAGATTGAAAATACATAAGAAATTAATTTTGTGTTAGTGTAAAAAGGGGGCTGTATTATTGATTTCTTGTACTTTAACACATAGTAAGAAAGTGTTTATTTGTGTGTTTTCAGAGTATTTCCCCAAGTTTAAAAAAGGACAGGGTGCTGCTGGTGAGAAAAGCATGCTTTTTAGATTCTTAACCCCTTGACATCCAGGAAATACGATGCGTACATCCTGATTTTATCGTAGACAATTGCCAGACATGCAGCGCGTATGTCCATGTGGAATATGAAAATAAAAATTTACACTAAACGCTGTTATATACGTTTGTACTAGAAAAAAGCAGTCTGGGTGTCAAGGGGTTAAGGATACAATTTAGATTTGTAAGGCATTAAGCACTTTAATCTATTAAAAATCAGGGTGCTCTTACAAAACATAAAAATGAGTCAGTTTTCCTTATGTAAGCAAATTAAATAGAAGGCAATACAGGCACAATGTTATTCACTGTGGTGGCCAAAAGGGCATTTTTTGTTTTATGAGGGGCAAGAAGGGTACTATTTTTTTAATGAAAGGGTAGGCAAGGTCAAGTACCCTCCTGAAACTGTTTGGGAGAAATTCTGGTTTTCTTTCAAAAATAAATAAATATATATATTTGACAATTGATGATTTTGATTACTATTACTTTTTAAAGATAATACTCAAATTTTTTTCAAAAGAATTTTGACTCTTAAGAATTTTTATCATTCTTAGGAAGGGTAGTCCTCTGCCAACTTCTGTGTTTGTTTTTTTTAAGTCAAATATAGATATTTGAACCAGAAATTTGACTTAACGTAGGAAATAAATATTATCTTTTCCATCTCCAGTTTTAAAATGCTATCTTCTTTTTGCCAACAAAAAATACCCACTTATTCCTGGTACTTTCTGGTTTTAACGATATATTTGGCTTAAAACACTATTTACTATTAAAAAAAAAAAATTCTTCTAGTCGTTTCGCAAATTTGCCAAAGTTTTTTCTCGCAGTACCTTTGAAAATATTACTTCCCATTTAAGGCTGTTCTCAAATCCAAATTAGTTACTTTCTGATTCATTTTTGTTCGCAAATGTATCTTATTGGCAGGAATTAATTTTATGAAATTATGTAATTAAACAGGCTTTTTGTTAAAGGCATAAAAAGTTTCAGAAAATGCTGTCAAAGTTGGCATTTGAACCGAATTTCTGAATGTGCCTATGAAATATATACCCAAAATTTTAAATATTTTTATTCATTTACCATATTTCTCATTTCTCCCAAGTGTTGCACTGTAAACACATTTCTAAGTTCCCTTACTTTTAACCCTGACTTGCAAATGGATTTTCAGCAGAATAAAATAAAAAGTTGCAGAACATCATTAAATGTTTTTTTGGAGATAGAATTATGAAAGTTTGAGGGCACAAATGAAAGTACCATGATTAAATGTTTATGTTTTATTCTTAAAGATTAAAATGAAGCACAATTTTCTTCATTTTTAACACTTTCTAACAAAGTTGAAAAATGTTTATGCATTTGTTTTGTCTGGCCGTCTGTCCACAATCTAACTCTCATAAATATACTCGGACTTTCATACAATTGATAAACCTTATTTAGGGCCACCAAGGCATGTTTGGTATTGCATGTGAAGTATTTGGGATTAATAGTACATTTACAGAGGTACTCAAAAGAATTCCATTACATTATGGTATATGCAGAAAAATTGTTTAAAGAGTATTTTAATGAGATTACGTAATTTCAAATCTATTGAAACTTATATAAATCACTGAATATCACTACAAGATGATTAGGATAGAATAGGGCATTTAAACCATTTGTCCTTCATTTACAAGGACACACAAAAGATAGTACTGTCTGTTACAGTTCTGCCTTTGAGTAATAATTGCTAGAAGTGTGTTTTAAAATTCAATATGCACTTTTAAATTTTACTAATTTATTGCATGTTACCTGTTGTACATAAATTCTACACCTCATATACAGGGTTGCACAAAATAATTCACGGACCATTCTCCTTATTAGCGGAAATTGCCGAACGGGATTATCTATTGAAACTTATATAAATCACTGAATATCACTACAAGATGATTAGGATAGAATAGGGCATTCATACCATTTGTCATTCATTTACAGGGACACACAAAAGACAGTACTGTCTGTTACAGTTCTGCCTTTGAGTAATAATTGCTAGAAGTGTGTTTTAAAATTCAATATGCACTTTTAAATTTGACTAATTTATTGCATGTTACCCGTTGTATATAAATTCTACACCTCATATACAGGGTTGCTCAAAATAATTCACGCACCATTCTCCTTATTAGCGGAAATTGCTGAACAGGAATTTTCGACTGAGGTGTATCTATTTCTTAATTGAACTAAATTTTGGCATGCATGTAGTTAATAGATACAAATCTATATATCATATACTGGGCTGCTCAAAGAATTCAGAGAGTTTTCCGATTGTAGATGGGAATAGCTGAAATTGAGTTTTCAAATGTGTTAACCATTTCCATAGGGTTGAATTAGGCATAATATTTTAACTTGTTCAATGCTGCAGTTTTGTTAAATTATTCTGAATGTGTTGGAAAGTGTTTCATAATCTATGCTTGATGCATGATTTTTTTCTTTCTTGTTAAAATTAAGGACCGTACAGGCTGTCCAATACATTTAAAGATTTTAAAACTAGATGTAGAATGTATTGACAGAGTAATATTTACCAGACAAATCTCAAACTTAGATTGAAAAAAGACAAACTTTTCTTTCTTGTATATGTTTAATTTTATACTAAAATTTTATTAAAAATATTACTGCAAAAATGTAATGAATTATTTTTGCAATTATGTAAATTTTATTACATTTTTTTTTTATATAAGATTCATGCATAAGATTGTGACTGAAAAAAAAAAAAAACCTTGCCCGATAAGATTTTCTGAAAATTTCAGAGCCTTAAACATTTATACTACTAACTTATTTATAAAGAATTTCCCAACACACTTTTTGTCTTTTAATTTGTAGAATGTTGTTCGCTGATCATTTATAGAATACTGTTTTTTGTGTGTTTGGGTTTCACATTAAAAAGATATCCTATTAAAAAGTCATCAGCATTAAATTTTTTATAAATTTCAGGTATTCTTTACTTTTGCTAGCCATCTTTCTTCTTGAAATTTATAGAAATCCTCCATATTTGATGAATTCACTTCACTATATACTTTCCTAAATTTAATAACATTTTTCGTCATAAATAATAAAATCATATTTAAGGGCAAACTAAATTGTCCCAACCCAATTGTTGTACAAACTTCTCAACTTTCAATGGTGCTCCTGTTATAGAAATCTCATTTTATCTTTAAACCTTGAACAATTTCAGTAATGTTCCTTCCAAATCAAGTTTGAATACTATAGAAGATAGTAATTTTATTATTATTATTATTTCTGTATTTTATCTATCATTTTTAATCTCATTTAATTAATTTATTTAATGTATTTTCTTCAATGTACTGATTTTTAGAATCTGACAACTTCCTGTGAACAACATTTTAGAGACCATTTAATGTGTGTGTGTGTGTGTGGGGGGGGGGGGGGGGTGAGATATTACCTACTATGGCTGTTGTCTCAAATGATCTTTTATTATGTAACTTTTAAACTCATACTAGTCTTGTTATATACAACTTTTTTTTACATATATCTTAATTTTTTATTCAGAAATCCATACACAAGCAACTATGACTGTTGTCTCAAATGATCTTTTATTATGTAACTTTTAAACTCATACTAGTCTTGTTATGTACAACTTTTTTTTTTTACACATATCTTAATTTTTTTTTTCTGAAATCCATACACAAGACATGTTTATGTCCCATGTTGCCTTGTTACATCTGCTCTGCATGACGACACAAATATAATTGGGATTGCCACATTATGTTTATGCAATGTAGATTCTGTGAGTCTAAATTTGAATAACAAAAATTACGTTTTTTGTTTAAAGATTGGCCCTACCCACAAGTGGTCTCGGGTCAATTTTCATTCATGAGACTCAGGTTGGTCCAGTTCTGGTCTTTACTCTTTCCTACTTGGGCCTTATTTTTTTTTTTTTTTTTTTTTTTTTCGCTGACTCAGGCCAGACTTTTTTTCCAGGCTGAGCCAGACCTGAATCATTCCTTCATTCTTTCTAAATGTCTTCATGGAACGAAATTTCCAGGCTTGGGTCCAGGCTGATATAAAACTAAATGCTTAACCCTGGTCTGACCCGTCCTGTTTGATAATCATTATTAACCCAGCCTGTACAAACCTCTAAATTTTTTACTCCTGAGCTAAGTCAATTTTTTTAATCTGTGTTTATGTACATAATTGCCAAAGTAGTTATTAATATTGTTGTTGCTTTGTATTCCATGAATTTCAAACATAATCTGAAAACAAAATCTATGCATAAGTGTGTTTTTTAAAGAATTTTAACTGTAGAATAATATTGCTTCAGCAATATTGGTATTTTTGTAGAAATTCAGTCATGCTGCACTGGGCTTAGCTGCGCTCAGGCCTAACTTTTAGCTTTGATATTCTGCTGGGTCAATAATTTATTTGTATGGACTGGGATTAAAATTATAGCTTTTATACCAGGCATGGCCAATAAATTTTTAATTATGAGCTAGGCCAGGCTCGGGCAAAACTTTCAGCTTTTTTACTGGACGCCAATAATTTTTTTCTATGGATCAGGCTGGGAATGAGTCTGCAAATTTTGGCCTGTACAGACCTCTTGAAATGCTTTATTCTTCGACAAAGCTAACAAGTACTAAATAACAGCTGCAAAAAGCATTGGCAATATATTTTATTCTTGTTTGAACTGATCTGTCTAAGGATTTCAATTCATCCTCGGAAAGATTTGTGGCTAAAACTTGGTCCTCATGTTGAAGTTGAATGCTTTGATCTTTTACCCTGTGACTGCTTAATTCATTTTCCAAAATCCTTTCAACCAGTATGTAATAGATGAGTATGTGCTCTATTATTATTTTTTTTCAAATCAACATGTATTTGAAATATGTAGTATACAATAGACTCTCTCAAATCTGCAACCCTAAAATCCACAAATACCTAAAATCCTCACATCATTGCAGATGTAAGCAATGAAACTTTTTTCAGTTCAGATATAGGGGCAAAATTACAGAATTTTTTTGTTTTATATCATTCCGTATGTATTTTAATATGTAATTCTCGATAATATGACTGAACTTGTGGTTTTTCATAAAGGAAGTATAAATTTATTTCTGAAAAAAAATCAAGATATTGCTGATATCAGTGGTAATCACACTCTTTTTACCAAATATATTTATGTATTAACACGTTCACGCTGGCGCGGTGGGTCACACTCGACTGTCTCAGAGCTGTCAAGTCTCTGGCTTTTTGGATACTAGTATTTTAATACAAAAAATGTTGTTTTATTTAATTAGAACAATTGAGTGATTTAAAGGAACAACATTTTCTCTAAAATAATAGTGGTGTGCAAAAAGCCAGAGACTTGACAACTCTCAGACAGTCGAGTGTGATCCACCGCGCCGGCGTGAACGTGTTAAACAAGCTTTTTTGATTATTAAGACTGGCAAAACCTGAAATAAAACTTCCTTATTTTTTGATTTTGATGTGAATTAGTAAAGTACCTTTATGAGGAAAGTTTCATTGAATAATTCAAAGAAAATGTATCTCATTTTTATTATGCATATTTAATTATACGTTATTATTTACTTGACTTTTACTTTTAATAATTTAATCATTTTTAAAATTATCTTACTTCTTATCATTTTAGTTTATTACATTACTTAATTATTTTAATATTTTACCATATTGCAAGCATTCATTATAATTTTGATTGCATTATTACGTTCAAATTACCGTTCAGAAAATGTAAACAAAGCAATGACCAGAAATCCACACAATTCTAAAATCCACATAACCTCTGACCCCAAGCTGTGCGGATTTGAGGGTGTTTATTGTTTTATCATTTGCATTTTTACCTTTTGACTATGAAATTTTAAAAGCAAAATTGCTTCAAAACTTATATATAATATAAATTTTTTTATACTTGTTTTGTCCATGGAAATCACATGATAATCAGTCTTTATGTATATTTTATTCAATCTAAGTGCATCTATCTGTTGTATTAATGTATGGATGGAAAAAAAGTTATGATTGTGACACCACAGTTACGACTTTCAATTGATAGTCATTAGTGCCAGCTAGACATTCCTTTCTGCAGTTAATGATGCTCTAATGCAGAGGTCAAGAAAAATATTTAAAAAAATCCTACTTCCCATTATAAGTTCTTGTATTTATTTAAAAATAACAGAAGTTCACTTTTATGTGTACTTATGTGTGTTATACTTTTTATGTATGTAAAAATCTCTACCTGTTCAAAATGTGACTACCGAAAGTAAAGTTTTTAAGATGTGTCACTAATTTGTGGTAATATTAGGTTGAGCAAAAAGTTCTGGGAAATTTTTAAACTAATAGTTACCAGAATTTGTATCGTATATGAGTACTAGTGGTATATCCCTAGGAGTTTAGGGATGTCGGCTCCAAAATGCCTATTGAACAGTATGATTTGCGTGTGTTGATCCGGCCTTATTGGAGAAAAGGTCTAACGATTCTGGAAGTTATCCATGAGATTTATGAGGGTGAAGGTGCTGGTACGGCGACTAACTTCGTACTTCCAGTAAATCTGGAATCTGGCAGAACGATGTCAGAAAGTCGTGGACTATGATGTTCTCTACTTTGAAGAATAGTCCTTGTTGCTTTTGTTGTTAATTTGTGCATAACAACGTAACTTTCACAAATTTCCCAGAACTTTTTGCTCAACCTAGTAATATAGATGCAGATTGAAATGACATGTTTTCTTTAGCAACAGTCAGCTAAGAGTGGAACTTTTTAATGAATCTACAGATATTGCACTCATAATACCTGAAGTTTACTCATAACTGACTTTCTTGCTGTACATTTTTATACTGTAATAACAATTTCTTTATCTATTTCTTCTAAAAAAAATCTGATTCTTGTTATCTCTGAGTATTTTTTAATCATAAAAGCATTTTAAAGACTAATTGTGTATCTAATAATTGAAATGCTATGTATCAAAGATTTGTAGCAGAATTTTTTTTAAATCTCAAAGTATTTTATGTGATAAAAACTTTTTAATAGTTTTCTATAACTCGAAACCTTTTTTGCACTTTATGATATTAAAATTTGTCTTTATTTCTACATTAGAATGTAAAAATATGTTCATGAGTAATGCTGACATCGTATAGACTGTGGCAACAACCTCACTATAAATTTTTTCATTGCAATTTTTTAACTTCTAAACTTCGCACAATTTCAAAATTTACACCATCAAACAGAAAACAAAATGTACTTTCAAATGCAATTTGTTTAAAAACTATCTCAACATAACGATCTTTTATGGTTTTCAAAATAGTTTTCAAGCATGAATATTTTAAGATCTGCATGCAAACCAAGTATAGAAGATTAACATATTTGCACTTAAACCATGTAAATAATTCAACGTATGTTCCTGTGTAATGTTCCATAACCAAATTGCCAAACAAAATTAAAACTTCACAAATAAGTAAAACATGAATTTAACAGATATGTAATGGAACTGTGTCCTTAAACATTGAAATAATCAAAATTGCAAAGGTGGAATGGTGAAATGTTTGCATTTGACTTCTGGCATGCAGCTAATAAGAAAGAACCAAAAATGCTTTTTGGTGTAGTTAAAAGTGAGAAATCTAAGAAAATATAGCAAATGTAAAAATTTTATTAGAATTTTCAATTAAAAACTATTTTTATTTACTTTTGGTACACAAGGCAGTATATCAAATATCACTGACCGAAGTTGTATTGATGCAAAAGGTTGTTTTTCTGCTTTGTTATATAGTTTATATACTGCTGTAAAATGCATGGACTGTCTGTTTTTGCATTTAAAAACTTGATTTTCTTTCTAGATAGATGTAAAAGAGTTATCACTTTAGCTAGAAAGTTTAATGTCATGGTAGTGTGTGATGATGTATATAACCTTCTTCATTATGATGATTCTTCTATTTGTCCAAGAAGGCTTTTTGCTTTTGATAATGAGTATGAAAATGATTTTAATATTTATTTGATTTTCATCTTACCTTTTGCAGACTGTAACTTTGATTAAAGCTGATTTTTTATTTAAACTGAAAAAAAAAAAAAAAAAAAAAAATCTGATTAAGAAATCTTTGTTTTAGTAAAAAAACTTTTTGTTTTATTGATGATACAGTGATCTATTATATTATGTATATATAACCTTTATAAAATATTACAAATTATTATCTATTTGAAATATATAAATTATAAATTAAGTTTTAAGACAAAATTCAAACATTTTAAATTTCTAACAACAAATTATTATCATATATATTAAAGTGTAAACCTGATTCTGTTGGATCAGACTTAAAAATTTACGCATTTGCGCATGCGTAAAGTTATCCATTTAGATCTATACTAGATCTTCCATTTAGAGGAACGGAAGAACAAATCTGGTTAGCAGATTGGTCTAAAGCACCAGTTTAAAGCTCTGAACTTTTGTAGATGACGCGGGTTCGAGCCCAATTCCTGGCAAAATGATTTCTGTACCATTTTTGGCGATACTTCATTTCGATAATGATATGATTTTGATTTTATTATTATTTGAATGGTTTATCGTTAAATAAAATTTAACACTCAAAAATATTTTGAAAAAATAATTTTATATTTAAAATATTTAACCTAAAATATTTTGCATGTAATTATCAATTAAATAAATTGAGCTGATCTACAACTTTTGTTTATATTTTTTTATCATTATCAAGAATATATATAAGTGTGTGAGTCAGAAGGAAAAGTTTGCCATTCTTTTCCGTAAAAAAAAAAAAAAAAAAAAAGTAATAAATAAATAAAACTGAAAGAAAGGAAAATATTTATATAAGAACTATAAAATAAATTATATTGATAACTATGGTTTAATATTTAAAAAATGAAGAAAAAAGTAAAATAAAATTCAAGTAATAAAAAATATATATTATAAATCGTTAGTTGCATCAAGTTTCAAAATTAGGCTTTTAGACAATGAGACTGATATAAATAAAATTAATGCAGCTTTTAAAGGTTGTGTAGTTAAAAAAATAAAAATAGATAATGCTATTTTTTCAAAAAAAAAAAAAAAAAAAAAAAAAAAAAAAGAGACTGTAGTAAGTAAAAATAAATGTTCTGCCCAGTATTTTTTGGTAAATTTCTGATAAAAGGCAAGCATAATTGGTTGTAAATTATAAACTTAAAGTTCTTTCACTTCATTCAATAGGTTAGACTGACAGCACCCTCTAGCTCACCTGCAAGAAATGGGAATCACTTATGCAATATAAAAATTTGTCACAATTTCAATAATTAATTTAAAAGCAACTAATTCAAAATTCAAGAATTTTTCTAATTGAACATTCAAGTTATTTACCGTCAAATCTTGAAGGGTACTATCTAGTATATATATATATATTGAATTACACTGGTTATCAAAAATTAAGGAAAAGTCACAAAATGCTAATTTTCAAATACGCGAACACTCAAAAGGAAATAATATAATTCGAGTAATTACTATCTCTATAACACAGCTAGCCCATATAACATCTCATTCATGTCACACAGGGTCACAAGTGTCACAGTCACTACGGTGAAGCAAAAAAATAGGAAATTTCATACAGCTTATTATGAGTCTCAAATGATCACTATATGTGACTCCACTGAGAAGTCAATGTGACTGCTGCTTTGTGACGAGTCACCAGGTGATTTTACAGTGTAGTTAAATTGTGACTGTCATTTTGAGACTCAATTTCATAGTCATCATGAACGTCGCATTATGATAAGTCACCAAATAATATCATATTATAGTCACATGGAGACTTTTCCCAAAAGACCACAATGGTGACTTCACAGTAGTCTCTTTGTCACCTGAAAGTCATCACGTGACTTTAATGTGACATTATTTGGTAACTTATCACAATGCAGTGTTCACGATGTCTTTGAAATTGAGTCTACAAATGAGTCACATGAGAGTCACAATGTAACTACATTGTAAAGTCACATGGTGACTCGTCACAAAGCAGCAGTCACAGTGACGTCTCAGTGGAGTCGCATATAGTGATCATTTGAGACTCATAATGAGATGTATGGAATTTCCTATTTTTTTGCTTCACCGTAGTGACTGTGACACTTGTGACCCTGTGTGACATGAATGAGATGTTATATGGACTAGCTGTGTTGTAGAGATAGTAATTACTCGAATTATATTATTTCCTTTTGAGTGTTCGCGTATTTGAAAATTAGCATTTTGTGACTTTTCCTTAATTTTTGATAACCAGTGTATTTCACATATTTAGAAGTTGATTGTTAAATATTAGTTTTTAGTTAAAGAAACCTATGTTGTTTTTACGTATGGAAAACAGAATAGATGTACTCTATTGATTATGCAAACAGAGCAAGTCTATAAGGAAACCCGAGTATAGTAACTTTATATTTTCAAAACTTTTTGTTTAATCAACTTGCATAAAACTATAAAATTCCACTATAAACACTATTATATCCATTATTTACACATTGACTATAAAATTATGTCTACCATAGCATGATGCCAAATTTCACTGTCACAGAGATTGTATCTCCTAGTATGAACCTTTTTTTTCTTTTTTTAATAGTTCCTATTTTATATTGCATTGCTGATGCTTTGCTTAAGAATGCCTCACTAGCTAACATGAGCTTTATTGCTTGGGTCTACGTTATTTATGACATTGTCCAATACGCATCGTATTTTTAAATTATTAAATAATTATCAAGCTTTTGTTAAGTATTTTGAGATAACTATTTTAGGTAAAATGTAGGTAAAAATTTAACAACTCAGATTCTTTTTTTTCAACAAAAGAGAAGATAAAAAGGAAAATATCCCAAAACTGTACTGTAAAACTGCTATCGGATTCACCCACTTTTCAAGCAACCAACTTTTCAGCCGATTTTAACCGCAACTTTTTCCCGTTCAAAGGGAGAAAAAGGTTACAATTGTCGTTGCTAAAGTTGGAGGAAAACCAGTACTACTAGTACCAGCCATTGACATTTATTGCCTATTCCTATGAATTGCTTACCTCTAATTGGCTGAAATGGTGAAAGTTAGGGGGGGAAGTCCCAGATAGCGCAGACTCTTTTAGAGTTGTGGATATTGCTGTTTGCTATCACACTGGGTGTTGAGACAATATTTCGCGAAGAGTCGGAAGAAATCAAAAGTTGCTCAAAAATTGTTCGAAAAGTTGGTGAATCTGGTAGCAGCGTAAAATCTAAGTCCTATTATTGTTCTTTAGTAAGGGCGTGTTATTTTGTGTCTTATAACAGATAATTATTTTTATATGTCAAATTATTTTTATTTGTAGTTTTTAAGTTCTGTGCATTCTCTTTAAAAAAATATTTCCTTTATGTAGGTCAGATTCTGATTATGTTGGCAATGTAATATCTAATGGCTCCTTTTCAAAAATTTTGGGTCCAGGTCTTCGGATAGGCTGGCTTGAAGCTCCAAAATGGGCAATTAAGAAGCTGGCTAATTTGTAAGTAATGTAAACTAAATTGTGGATTAAAATTTCTTATTATGCCTCATTAGAATGAAATTGAGTTTAAATTTCATTATTATTATTCCACTATGATGTACTAACTTTAAAATATTTTTTTAACTACACAAAAAATGCAGATTTTATAAATAACCATTAATCCAAGAATTATTCTTTATACAAAAACATTTAGAACTTTGTTCCTAATATGGTAAACTGATCATGTTTATATTTTTCCCAATAGCATGAAAAGTGAAAATTACAAATATGTGGTTATATTTCAAATGAAAATCAAATTTCAAGTTGATTGCTTAAAAAGTGCAAAGGCCAACCTAGAGAAAAAGATTCCATGCCAGGACTCGAACCCGGGTCATCAGTATAGTGCACTGACATTCTACCGACTAAACTACATGGAACGATACCCAGGCTGGAACTTCTCACTGTTACATGTTGGCAAGGCTATAAACGCAGCAGAAGATGGAATTTTTTTTCTGTGAGCCACCGACATGGGGCAAACACAAAACTTAATTAAATCCAGCATTGATTGAAACTATATTAATACTTGGAAATTTTTCCAGAGAGAAACATTTGCCTTGCATACAATATTTCAAATGAAAATGAAATTTCAAATTAATTGCTTAAAAGGTGCAAAGGCCAACCTAGTGACCTTTTAGTACTTTTTTAGTAAAGCAGACTCTTTCATAAAATTCCATTCCATAAAAACATACTCTTTATTAATTATTTTCTAAGTTTTCAAATTGTGTTGATGGTTTTAAAAAATTGCAAACAAAACAAGTTCACCAGAAAAGAAAACTTTTTCAAAAGGACGAAGTTGTTAATAAATGTTTGGTTCGAATTTCATCTTCCATTATAAAAGATGTTATTCACAAAAATATAATATATTTCACGTTTCACAAAATACCTCCTACCCCCCAAACAAAGAAAAAAAACTTGCGTCGACCCCCTGATGTGTACTTATTGAAAAACACATTCATACATATACATATAATAAATGAAAATAATCTATTTTCGCTACTTTTCTATTGTTTAGCTGCTACAAAAAATGAGTTTAGTCTTTACAATAATTGTGTAAGCTTATTATTAAAATTTACTTAGGATTTGTATGTTCTGTATTACTAATTGTGAAATTTGGGAATGTTCAAAAACACATTTGCATTTATGTAAATATATTTTTATATGTATTTGTAAGTATGTATATTTCTTTCAGTGGTGTTTTATATAGTGGAGGTGGCCTTAACACATTCACAGCTGGTATTATTACTAGTCTTTTTGCTTTGGGCAAAATGAACGTTCATTTACAGAAAGTCAAGAACTTGTATAAGGTAAATATTTCTGCTTGATATCTGAAATGTATGGTAGTTAAAGAAAACTTAAAAACCAGTAATTAAAATCTTAAGCAAATCTTTATCCAAGGTTATGTGTTTTTTATAAATGCCATGTTATATTAAACACATGCTTAGCTGATTTTTTTTTCAAGTCAAATAAGCATGTTTTGAACTAGAAAATACATTTAATAAAATGTGTCTTGTTTCTGTAAGATACTCATTTTTATTTCAATTTGTAATTAAAATTTCTGTTTTAAAATATGTTTGACTTTTTAAAAAATCAGAAGGTTCACAGCTATGGGAGCAAAATATTACAACCAGAATTGTGTTCTAGAAGTTTGAAAGGGAAAGGGGAGGCATTATTTATCTATTAATGAAATTCTCCTATGACCTTTTTTGAATAATGTGACAGCCAGATTGGTGCTTTTATCTTTGGCAGGCACAAGTGATATAAATCGCCAAATATTATTCCCATCGCCATCATTTGTGTTGCATTCATTTTATTTAAAATATAAATTTTTCACGCATTATTTTTAAAAACATAATTTTCATTTAAAATGTATATATTATGTACATTTAAAATAATGTCTTTCTCTCATTTCATTTCAAATAAAACATAAGAAATAATCAGGCCCTGATTACCGGATAGGCACAAGAAGCACATGCTTCCCTTAGATAATTATGAAAGGGCCCTAAATTGAGAAAACAGAGGTTCCCGAATTTTATATTGAATTGATTTCATTACAAAAATCTAATTTCTTTTCAAATTATTATCTTCCTTATATATTATATATTTTTAAAAGCTTTTCATAAAAATACCTTTCATAACAACTTAATTTTTCATATAGTAGATCAATTTCAACCACATGATCACAATTCTTCAGTTTGTCCAACCAATCAAAGTTGTCAATTTATCAGGCAATATCATCGACTAGCCAATCAAAATCGAGAAAATCCAATAATATAATATTCACAGTAGTTTGAATAATATTGTATCATTGGTAAGTTTCCGTGTATGTCGAATTTAGAAAATTTTTCTCAAATGAAATGGGGGTCCCGAAATGACACTGTGCTTCCCATAGCTTCAGGGGTTAATCGGGCCCTGGAAATAATGCCATAAACCGAAACATTTTATTTCAATATCAAAGTATTATTTCTAATTTATACACATAGAAAATAAAAGCTGCTATTGAAGAGAGAGAAAACTGATGCGATTTGTGCCCGGCTAACATAAAAGATTTCAAGACATGTATTAAAAATTTAGGTTGCTACACTCTCAAAATTTTTCACAGGTAGCAGTCTTTCCGTAGAATTATAGTTAGAGACCTTTGTCTCACGATATTTTTCTGTCTCACTTGCTTTTAAATTAATTTATTTATTGTCCCTTATAGACAATGGTATTGTACAATATCTGTATCATCACATGCATTCTTATTAGTAATTTAATTTTTAAAACCCATATATGTATAACCACTAAAAAAACATTGCATATTACCACATATATATATATATTTAAATATTTGGTTTATTTTTTTCAGACCCACATGGAAGCTACTGCATTATTACTAAGTGAAGAATTACCTCCTGGTTGTGAATTGAAATCTCCTGCCAAAGTACTTTTTATTTATTTTTATTTTTAGTTCTTTATAATTTTTCAGTATTTTTTTTTTAATTGTTATAAATTATGCACATCAGTAAATTATTATAATGTGCTTGTTTTCTATATTTTAGTATTTCAATAGAATATCTTTAAGTTTTTGTGGGAAATAAATGTAAATTGCTTGAAAACATAAGTCTTGAGAGAAATTTTAATTACATTTAGAATAAGTTTTAATTTAGTTTGCTTTTATTCTTTCAAAAGTTATTTAAAACTAAGTTCTACAGTTCTTCCTGATAGAAATTTATTACTATGTCGAATGAAAATGCTGTTTTCTTATGTTCATTTTTTAAATGAAAAAGCATTCTTTTTTTATAAGATTTTTCATAGTATTTTATTTAGAACTGCTATTTTACTTTTATTATTATTACATCGATTTAAATGCATGCATGTTTTGTAATTTAAAGACATACAACCAGGAATAGATTATAAAAAAAAAATACATAATAAGCCCTTAGATATAATGACTTTTTATTAAATTCAGTCAATTTTAATTTGAAAAGATTTTTTTTATCTGCATTAGTACAGTTTTAAATTTAATTTAATCATACTGAATCTCTTACAAATTCTAAAAATAATTGGGTTATTTTTATAATAATTATTGTATTTTGTTATAGGGCATAACTGACTAAAGATCTCTTAATCTGTATAGAACGTATTTGTTTTATCTTCTGTTTTAACTTGATCACTAATGAAAATTCAAGATATAAAATCATACAAGTTTAAGGCTCATATAAGAATATTATCACAGGCCTGGGAAATGTCGGGCAGGTCAACTAGTATGAAATAAAATGTAAGTCATTCATCAGTAACACAGAATGATTTCCTTTTAATTTCATCTAATTAAAACATGTTTTACGTATACATATCTCGTTTTAACTTTTGTAATGACTTTTGTAAATGAGCATCCGCTGTTTCTGCTATTCTCTAATTTTATTTTACAACTTTCTTACATTAGAGCGCATTCTAAACACTTCTGCAGTATTCAGACTAAAAAATTTTTACCACTATTGAGTCTTCAGATTTTACTAAGCACGTGGGAAGCATTTTTTAATTTTAGTTATATATACATTGCTTATAATTTGTACTTGCATCTTGAGCCAGTAATAACTGATGATTATAAACACGAAGGTCATCGCAATAAATAAGCAGGGCTTTTTGAGATGGTAGAGATCAAATCCATGACTGATGTTGAAAATTCCTGAAGGAAGAAACAAGATTTTTGGAGTTTCGGTCTTGACCAAATATTTGGGGATATTTTTGCCAAAAACGAATGTTCACCGAAATATTAGCTTTGGGCAGAAAACATGAATGAAACCGAATATTTGGTCGAACTCTACTTTATATTTACCTTTTATGATTTTAACTTTTGCTATTTTATCTTTTACACTTATAAGTTAGTATTTATTTTAGATTTTTAATATCTTACCTTCCTTTTTTGCACAGCAGGTTCATTTGTAAACCTTGTGCCATAAAACCTCATTGAGTTATTACATAATAGAATAAATCACTAACTCACTAGTCCACTTTCTGCTGCGATCGATCCATCATTTTAGTGTATGCAAGTACAGGCATCCCTTGACTTATGTAAGAAATTTCAAAAATTACATTTATGAACATACTAGCACGTTTGATATACATTTGCATACTTTTGATAATTGTTTTATAAATAAAATATGCAGATAAAAACCACTACAATAATATAGTTTTATATATTAGATACATTTTTATTTATTAGTTATATTTCTATTGGGATATATGATTAAATCTTTAACAAAACAAACACACATCTGATTAAAATGAGCCAAAAAAAACTCTGTTTAACCATTATAATTTTGTTAGCTGAATTCAAACCATAACGAAACCTAATTTTAACATTTCGTCAAAGAGGAATGGGTGTGTTTTTTCTTCCGACTTCAGAACTGTTCATCTTGATGTAGATTCAAAATTGATATAAATTATTTCATCAATGTTAAATTTATAAATCCCATGTTCCATTAGATACTTTTTATTTGAAAAGTGTTCTTTCAATTTGTTTTTATATTTTTTCGTTCTTTTATAGTTTATATCCAAGTGAATACTGCTGCATGCTACTTTATTTATAAAATAATACTGTGTAAATAATATATATATTATGTATATATAATATATATTGCAGTTTCGGATGAAATTTTTCCTAAGGAATTTACAAATTTGACTTGCACAAAAGTTTATGGAACGCATTACTTACATAAGTCGGGGGATGCCTGTAATAAAACCCATAATACTCCTAATCCTATGTAAATGAAAATCAAACCTGAAAATTTTATGTTTGAAATTCTTATATTGCACAATCCTGAGGGTGGAAAAAAAAATAGATACCAAATGAACTGTGATCCATTCAAATCAATGCAATTATGAAAATGTCTTGATCAGGGACAAAATCATAAATATGGAGATAAAGATTGATCAGGTCTCTACAACCATAAACACAGATCCAAGTGATCACATGAAAAATAAAAATTTCGGCATATTGATTTTGTAATCAATTAATAACAATCTAAATTCTGAATTTAAAATCGTCAATATATTTATAAAAATATGCAGCAACAGAAATAAATATTTGAAAAATAAACCTTTATATTCTAATATTAATTTCATCTAAGTTATAACATCAGATATTTTGTAATAAATATTTATAAAATATTAAAAAATAAAATAACTCTGAATACTTTATAATAAATAACTTTGAATAAATGAACACCTTTCTTAAAATGAAGTCCTGGAGAACGGTGTGAAAATTTTACATCTCTAGATATTTCATAATTTTTTTATTGAATTTTAACAAATTTAATAAGTATCAATAACCCAGAAAGCATCCCATTTAAAAAAAAAAAAATAGAAATTCGAAAGTTTGGCAAAGGCACCATTAATGTTAGGTAGATGAAAAGGAATAATTAATATAAAAGGAAGAGAGGATTTTACAATTTAAATTATAAAAATTTGGAGTATATATATATTTATGCAATTTTGGTATGAATGAGAAAAGAGAAAGTTTATTATTAAATTGGGCAAAAGATCGTTAGTGGTTAATAAGTACATTCTGCGTAAAATAAACAAACATAAACTGGGAATCTTCATTGCAAAAGAATAAATAACAAAATGAGACATACCTGAACTGAGAATCTTTTTCATCATACCTGAAATCGTGTTTACATATGACGTATAAAACAAATTTAATTTCGTGCCCAATGTTCATTTTATATTTTAATAAGTGATAATTGATTTTGCTCTCTTTTGTATAATTCATTATGGCACATTAAGGTTATGTATACACAACAAATACAAATTGAAACAAACAAATAGATATAAATATCAAATAATTTTATTATATCAGGCATGAAAGAGTTCCTTTTTTAATACAATTCTGGGCATTCTCTGGATTGATGTAGAAATGCAAAGAAAATTTTGAAAGCATATAGGGGGGGGGGGGGGGATAAATTTAATCTTCAGGCATTTTGTTTATTTAAACCCTTATGATTTCAGAACTGCTGAGTAGAAGAGCTATCAAATAAAATGTCAGGTTACGCTATGACTATCTGAAAATTATGTAAATGAAGTTGATTGAGGTGTTGTTCCAGAATGAAGTTTTTTTTTAGACTTTAAAAGCGAAAAAATGTTTCTTTTAATGTTTCTAATAAGTTTCTTTTTGAAATGGAATATTTTATTCCATTTATGCCACTTTTTTGTGTAGTTTCAGGAATGTATTTTGGGGGGGGGGGGGGGGGGGGACAATGATTACTTTAATGTGTAAATATTTAGCATGGATTTTTTTTTTTTTTTTTTTTTTTCTTTGGAAAGGGAAAATCTTAAGGAACTAAATCACCCAGAATATGTTTTGAAAAATTAATCACTGCACCTCACATAAATTTTATCAGATATATATTTGGATTTACACTTTTAGAAATCCTCCCTCCATCCTGTTTTTTTATTATTATTATTATTATTCAATGAACCTATACATTTATTGTTAGTTTATTTATTTATTTTTAAGTATTTTCTAAGTTACAAAAAGAAAGTAACAATCATACGTATAGTTATATTTATAAATTTATGTTAAAATGTATCTAAATTACAAAAATTTGCTGCTATTATATAGATGGAAAAGATTTTCCACCTTTTTTTACTATTTCCTGCTTTCATGCCTGTTATATGCATATTGAATAAAAAAGGGGGAGAAGAGAAGGGAAGTGCACTCACCATGCAAACATTATTAAAATTAAACTATTACATTTATTTCAAATGTTAACTTTTTATTAACAGAGATATTGAAATTCATTAACAAGCTCTATATTATTATTCACAAGATATTTTATCTTAGTTGTGAAGTATCAGAGTGAGCAATTAGCTTGGCTCAAAATAATACTCATAGTTCTTTCAGAAAATAGTTCATGCTAGGAAGTATCCTACCTAGCTACTTGAATTGTCGGGTCTTTGAAATCAATTAGAGTTTATTTTAGGAGTAACAAGTAAGATAACTCACCATTGTGATGTCAGACATATGCAAAAAGAGGAAGGAATACAATCAACTAACTGTAGATTTGATTTCCAAAATCATGGTGTACACTAAAATTATTTTACGAAGATGAAGATTCACACACTAAAGATGATTAACTGAGATAAAAAAATTTTCAATCACTTGAAAAGTGGCTATATTTCAATTTAGAGGCTGTTCTGAATAAATGTACAGTAAACTCCTGACTATCCGGCCTAATGTGGCAGAAGGGTAGGCCGGTTAACAAAAATGCCGGATAGGCCGGAGTTCTATAAATGTTTACTCCTTTCCTCCCTCCGCCATGATATTTGAAACACATGTTACACATTTTAAGATAAATTTCATATTATACAGTACATACAGATTCAGAAGAAACAAAATATTAACGTAAAACTTTAGCCTAATTTATAAGAAATAAGTAAATCTTATTTTCCTGTTTATTAATAAATGATTGCACAAATATGAAAAGTTATGTATAAGATAAAAGAGTCGTAATTTACATTTTTTAGTTTTTGAAAAAGCATCCAGTTTTTTTTGCTTCTCTCTGTTAGACCTCTTCCGCGAAGCAATGTCCCTCCATTTACGCAAACGGATGATATCGGCTGGCGTCGCTTGCTCCAGCTGACTAATGTATTGCAGTGCTGCCTCAATCGTCTTGAACTCTTCCGAATGTGGGATGAGATTTTTCCTGCAATCCTCCTTCTGTTTTTCTTCTCTTACTTCTCCCTCTGTCACCATTTATAGAATATCGTTGTCAATTAATTCATTAACTTCGTCGTTTGCCATTCATTCTGTAATATCCTCTGCATTGACGTCTTTGCAGCCCGGTATATTTTTCAGCATTGAAAGAAGCTTTTCATTCTCACCTTCCACTTCAGTTTCCCACACGGGTTTATGTCCACCTTTATGGTCCAAAAGAATGTTTCAAGACCTTGCAATTACTATGTTTTGAATTCTCTGCTATTGCATTTTGCAATCCTTTCTTGCTCCATCCTGTTGTGAGTTAGCACTTTCCCACAGACGGGAACCTGCCTGTCTCGGCCACTTGCAACTGCTAGAATTACTTTCAACTTTTTACGAGGCTGGATAGTACGGAGGGCCGGATAGTCAGGAGTTTAACTGTATTTACGACCTGTACAAATGAATATCTTCATTCCCAAAATGCCAAGATTTCAAATGGGGTGAGGTTTACTTCGCAAAGACGATCGGAAATGACATCTTAAGCATTCTTTTAAAAGCACTGATGAGTGTCCATATTATTTATCGCCACTGAAGCTCACAGCATTGCCTTATTTAAATTAATTTATTGATATAACATTTTATAAAAGATGTAAACCGAAGGAGATAATTTTTCCAACGGAAAAAAAGGAAGTTTTGCGGGGCGTCAACGCACCCTTCTTGACGTGTTGCCATCCGAAGCCCAAGAGACTGAAATGATGTTCCCAACAAACGGGCGTTAGGCGCAAACGTCGTGGATTTACTGATTTAAACCGATGCCACACAGAGTAATAAAAGTTTGAATAAACGATCTTTATGTGATAATTTGAATTTTATGTTTGAAAATTATTATTAAAATATTTTATTTCAGGAGAAAGTATTAATATTAAGATTTATTATTTTATTATTGATAATTTTTAAAGATCTTTTCTGGAGAATAAATTAAAATTGTTTTTAAGTAAAAATTAACTGAAAACGAACTTTATGACAATTAATGAATATTTAAAGGGAGAATTTTAAATTTTAAAGTAAAAAGGTTTATTGATTATAATTTAAATATTTTAAAATATTTTTAATTGGAAAGGATGTTGTCACACAACAATGCCATCTTATGTTTATCACTCCGTTTTCTATTTTAGGGAGGGTACTTTTTGTGGATCAGTCTCCCTGAAACAATAGATGCCAGCCAATTGCTTTTATTTACTAAGAAAGAATATCAAGTTGCCTTTACTCCTGGAATAAGGTATGTTTCCATGTTCAATAAATTTCTGATTTTATAATTTCCTTATATATCATTTGAAAAACAAAACATTGGGTTTTATGTAATAGTTTGTTTATTTGTTGAATATTACATAAAGGCATGCATTTTAAAATTTTTATTTTATAAAAAAAATATTCAATGTTTCCCTCTCCCCCACCCCTCCTCCCGATATTTCCAAAAAATAGTGTTTTTTAATTACATGAAGGCCCTGATTTACATTTGAATGTTAATAAAGGCATAATATTGGTGACATTTTTGAAATAATGATTATAATCCCATCATATGTTTATTTGAAGTTTTACAAATAAATAATGTGGCCTTTGTATTTCATAGTGCCTTATAAACGTTACAGTTTCTGATTTGATTATGGAGATTCTAAAATAGATTTTTTTTTACTAAATCTGTTTTGCTTTTGTTTTTGTTTTTTTTTTTTGGGAGGGGGGGGGGGGGGGTCTATGAATTAAAAATTGAAATCTACGATAATGCAACTGATTCTGTTAAAATTTTACTATGTTTTCTCTTCTTCAAGGCTGACCCGAGCACTCATTCATCTTTAATTCAATAGCACATTTGTAGGGAGTTTTTTTTTTCTCTTACTACCAGGTATCCTAAAATGGACTGACCTTTTTAAAAATTCCATAAGTTGCAAATGGTGACAGCCATTAAAAAAATTCTTGCTGGAGGGTTCTGTCGAAAGGGGTTTTTTTACGATGATTCCTAGTTTTACCCAGTATTGATGCGAATGAAGGATGTCAAACATACAGAGCGGGTCTCATTCAACAATACAATCTTGTTCTTAGTGCCCATTTCTAAACTCAGTCAGTATGATTTCGATATCATTGGCATCGGAGCAACAAAAGAGAATAGTATTGTTTCCATGAAAACATAAGTCACAAATTTGATGACCTTACTTTTCAATTAATGAATTGTCTTTTGGCACTATCAAAATTTAATATTAAAAGAAGAAAATGCTGTGTAACAAACTGCATTTGAAGTTTTATATGTGGTAGGTAGATGAATCCATTGTGTTAGTAATTAAAAAATCTACCCTATATATATAAAATCCTAATGAAACGAATTTATGAAATAGAAGTATGAATCGACTGATTAAACAACTGATTATGTTTCACGGCGATTTCTCCTAAAATATGGAATACTTTGCGATGAAATTAACACCAAAAATCAATATTGATCTGCAGATTTCAAAACTGGTATTAGAATTTTAAAATTCGAATTAGTTTTCGAAATATTAATTTTTTTCTAATTTTATATACATTTTTCTAATGATGGCAACTCAAATTTTAATCAAGCAGATATTTTTTTTTTTTTTTTTTTTTTCAGAAAAGGTTGACATGGTAACCCGGCTATTGTTGTTTATTTGATAATAAATGTTTATTACTTTTTACAAATTATGTAAATTATTTTGTTCTATGATTATTAATTATTTTTTTTGATATTTCCTTTAGAAAATAATAGAAAATAATTAAGAAATGCAGTACTACTTAGTTATTCCATCGACCAATTTCGCCAAATTATATAAATCGCCAAAACACTCGCCAAATTATACAAATTGACATAACTTTTATTTTAAATAACGAAAGAACAAATAAATTAGTATAACATTAATAAATATACGAATAAAACGTCGAAATAAAAATCACTTGATGACGTAAACACGTGTAACTTGCTTAAAGTCAAGTGAATGTGACATTTACGAACAACCATTATTGGCATTTAATCTTATAATTTGGCAATAGATTTTTGGTCGTCGGGATATCTAAGGAATACCAAAAATGCATATGTATTTGAAAACGAGGTTTTCGCCAAATTTTCATAAAAAAATAAAAATCACGCCAAACCTGTATATCTGTAACCGTATATATCTGTAACCTGTGTAACCGTATCTAGCCAAATATTACCACTCGAAAAAAAAATGCTAACTAGCGAGTTGAAAAAAAGCTATTGGCGAGATTTTCATCCTGCTAGCGTAACAGTACCTAGAATTCTTTGCGACCATGGCAACTTTTATGTAGTTTTATTCAACAAAAAAAATTTTGATTTTTTAATCAAAACGGAAAACTTACGGTCCATAATGTCATATACAGAACGGGCACATAACTGGCGCCAAAGTGTCATTATTTTGCTTAATATGGTAAGCCGGATGTTGCTGTTTATGCTGTTGATGCATTCCCCAAATTGGCGTCGTTAAAAAATCATGCCAATATGGGACGTATATGACATCTTTGCCAAACTTTCATATGAACGGCGAAGGGATCAGACCGTATTTGTTTATGGCAGTTGATGACTTGAACTATTATAATATAGATGAAATGATGGCGATAGAATAATATTTGGCGGCGTATCACAGGCATGAGATTCTTCCGCGGTTTTCCGCTTTTTAGTCATTTTTGAATTTCCGTTTTTTTTTTTCTTTTCCGATTTTTTTCAAGTTTTCACTTTTTTGCCATTTTTTTCGATTTTTAATTTCTCATTTTTCAAGAATTTATTTCGTGCAGACATCCGTTTTTTATTCGTTTAAATAAAAAAAAAGTCATAAAATGATTTTAATCCGCATCAAAATATGCTTATATTTCAACACTTGAACTACGAGAAGTAATTTATTGCGTGCGGTGGTTATCCTATTTCATCGCGATCGCTGAACCAGGGATGATTCTGTTCCGAAAGTCCGAAGAATTACGGCAGTCATTTCCGAAAATTAAAAGAAATCGGTCATAAATCTGAAAATTCGGACATATATCGCGAATTTAGACAAATGGTCAGAAAAAAAAATCAATTTCGTCAATCGTTCAAAGAAAAATTGCCAATTTCGTCAAAGGATAGGGAAAAAACGTCAATTTTCGTCGAAAGATCACGAAAAAAATGACAATTTTTGTCGAAAGATCGCGTATAAACGGCAATTTCTGTCAAAAAATCGCGAAAAAAAACGACAATTTCCGTCAAAAAAAACGAAATAACAATTTCCGTCAAAAGATCGCAAAAAAACGGCAATTTTCATCAAAAGATCGCGAAATAAGCGGCAATTTTCCTTAAAAGATCGCGAAATAAACGGCAATTTTCCTCAAAAGATCGCGAAATAAACGGCAATTTTCATCAAAAGATCGCGAAAAAACGGCAATGTTCGTCAAAAGATCGCGAAAAATCGGCAATGTTCGTCAAAAGATCGCGAAAAAAACGGCAATTTTCGTCAAAAGATCGCGAAAAAAACTGCAATTTTCGTCAAGATCGCGAAAAAACGGCAAATTTCACATTAATGCTCTGTATCTTGGTAAAATAAACTTTTCATTACAGTAAGTAAATACTTCCTGCCTAATTCGTGTTAATTATTTCTCTTTAATTTACACAAAGCTAAATTGTGTGTAAATTATATATGTTAATAGCAATTATATTTGTTACGCTTGAAATTCATAACTGTCATTGTTCAAACGTCATTTGCGCTGTTTTCAGCTTTTTTGCTTTTTGGTCAATCTCATCCCTGGTATCACCTGTGCCTGGCTAACATTAAAGTACCAAAATAGCACCTAGAGTATAAAAAGCGAAGTGGTCTGCCTGGAACTGTTGATGATAGTCACATAACTTAGGCTATTGTTATAGAGATTGTTTTAAAATACCGAGAGACAAAGGCTCTTATACTTAATTTATTTTATTTTAGCTTCTTTTCAAATGTTTAACTGATCCTCTTTATTCAAAAGCGAAAACAACCATTGGATGTCTTAACAGCAACTGATTCGCCCTTAAATTTTTGCAATCAAAGGGAAGAGTCTGCGGTGTCTAACAGGGGTTGGCAAGCGTAGCTTGCAGGGGGCAGAGCCCCCTAGTATATATATAATAATAATTTTTAAAAATATAAAAAGTTATCTTGTTTATTTATTTCAAAATGAATAATAAGAGGAGTGTTTCATATAAACTGAGAGTAGCTTCAGAAAAAAATTAAAAATGTCAGCACTGAAAAAATAACTTATTCTTTGCCAAAATATCTTCTCTATTATATATACATGTGCTATGGTCCTAACTTTTAATGGACTTCTCAAAACAAGAAATTAGGCAGTTTGAATAAACTACTTAGTGAATCCCTACACAGCTGAAATAATGAAAGCTTCTGTATTTATGTTTCTTACCAGTGCCATCATTTGGAGTAAAAAAAAACAAACCCAGAAACAATTCTTCACCAGCACATTTGTCTCTCTAAATTGTTTTTGGAGCTATTTTGCCTAAATGATAGACCTGCAAAGAAAAAATAAATCAGTGAAAATGCTGTTATATTTCTGCTGTGTAGTTCCCACAAGTATACTCTGTTCACCGAGACGAGAGAACCAGGCTAAACAAACACACTTGCAGATTGGCGATTACTAAACACCTGGCACTTTGCCAGGAATGCCAAACAGGCAATCTGATTTTCTGCTTATTTTCATCTCCACTGTTTGTTATTGTGTTTGAACTCTAAAATTCACGATGTGATTTGGTATTTTATACACACAAATAGAGAGAAAAAACTTCTTTGAGTTCATTGAAGAAGAGTAACAAGAAAAGGTTTGAATAAAGCTAAAAAGGATATGATTTTGATTGGCACGGGAAGGACTTCCGATTTCCGATATAGGGGACATATAATTAAACCTTCTATTTTCTGACTGATCTGAGATTATAAAAAATGTGGTCTATTAAGTTATCCAAAGATGATAAAATTACATAAACGTGTTGAAGATATTCACGATTTTGATAGGAATGCTATTAGGAGAAAAGTTCACAAATTTTTTTTTAAAAATGAATCGCCTACTATAAATAAAGTTTTGAAAGTTGTAAATGATAACCCTGATTTGCCAACCCTTAAAAGGACAATATTTCATCATCTCTTAAAAGAATTAAATTTTACATATTCACAAAGAGAACGGGACAGTGCTCTCGTCGATAAAAATGAAATAATTGTGTGGAGAAGAAAATACTTAAGGCAAATCAAATCTTTAAAAAAAGAAGGGTGCAAAATATATTATACGGTTGAAACTTGGGTGAATGCAGGACATACAGTTAGTAAAGTTTGGAAAGATACTTCAATAAAGTCTTCAAAGCAAGCATTTTTAGCTGGCCTTTCTTCAGGATTAACATTTCCAGGGAAAGGAAAACAGATGATAATTACCCATATTGGTAGCGAATCTGGTTTCATGGATGAAATGCTTGACATATTCAAATCCAATAAAGATAAATATTATCATAAAGATATGAATTCTGAAATGTTTGAAAAGAGGTTTGTTGACATTTTATTTCGATTTGCAGATAACTCTGTAATCATAATGGACAAAGGAGCATTGTCCATTCTAGAAAAGCAGAAAAAATACCGAATATTTTGTGATGGAAACAAAAAATTGTCGATTGGCTTTTAACAAATATTGCTTTTGAGAACAGAATGTTAAAAGTGGAACTGTTGCAATTAGTGAGGCGAAATAAAAATAAACATGACTAGAGAACAGGAATTCTGCTTTTTCAGAATTTAGTGTCGCTTCCGGCATTTCCATTGCTTCATTTTCTTCTGATGGACTGGTGGCTTCTGTTATTATAAAACAGCCATTATAATTTTTTTTTATGGCCTTTTTTCCCCCCTATTCTGACCAGAAAATCAGTTCACCTAACACTTCATTTATAATGGCTGTTTCATAATAATAGAAGCCACCAGTCCATCAGAAGAAAATAACTCTGTTAAGCGGGACTCCACTGCAGTACAAAACGTATTTCAATTTTAAGACTTAAAGCACACGTTTTATTTTATGTAAAATGACGTCATTCGTATTCGCTTGAGAATTCCACATTTATGATCTACTCTTAAACATCTACAGTAAAGCGTGAATAGTACATCACTATTGCGAAATAATGCACGAATGCAGCAAAAAGATGCCATCATTGAAGAAAATCGACAAAAAATGATTCACAGATACTTAAAACTAAATATAGTTTATAATAGCTCCATTGTTTTAACAGAAATCATTCGTTTATATTTTTTTCAAAATAGCACATATTTTAATTACATTTTCTTTCGTTTGTTATGAGAAAATGGCAACATAAATATATAATTACTATTTTAGAACTGTTTTTCCTTTACTTTCTACAGAAATGGAGTACTTCCGTTGCCAATATTAAGCAAATGGCTATGAAAACTACAAAAAAATTAATATTTCAAAAATAAATGGAAATACAGTTTTCAAACAAAATGCATTTAAAAGAACTTTTTTTTTTCAATACGACGGTATAAAAATTGAAAATGTGCGATGCTTAGAAGTTTAAAAAATTGCTATGGAGTATTTAATCGTACTGCTTTTTTTTACGGCTAGCTTCTGTAAGGTAACATTATTTTTTGGAATACACAAAATAAGCTGGGAGAAAGAAATAGCATACTGTACCGGGGGTTAACAAGTACACTGTGGATGAATTGGCAGAAGCTCAAAATAAAACTGTGTTGTGATTACTCACCTACCATTGCAAGCTTAATCCTATAGAACTGATTAGGGTGCAAGTTAAGAAATTCATTGCGAAAGAAAACAAAACTTTGAGAGAATAAACATTGTAAAAGATTTGTGCATTCAAAGTATCAGCAAAATTGGCGTCAAAGAATTGAAAAAAATGCATTCAACATGTCATCAATGAAGTACAAAAGCAAATGTTAGATTTAGACACTGCTATAAATAATATAGTCGATTCCGTGATAATTAATCCCCACTCGAATTCTTCAACATCATCTTCTGAAAGTGATTTCTGATATAAGTGTTTTAAAATTCGTAAAAGTAAATGTACAAAAAATTAACAAGTCGGGAGAAAAAAATAAAATTTGGGATTTGGGCCAAAAGTCTAGCTCCTTGGCAATGTTCCCGCAACTTGTTAGTTTACTTTCATTCTCTCGTTTCCATGAACAGATTATAGTTTCTGCAAAATGCTTTACCTCTTGCTTTGAGAAGTAATCTAATCAGGAAGGGGGGGGGGGGGTATTAGTGGGCTGCAACCCACCTTCTTCCTGAAATCAGTGCTTTTAGTCTGTTCATTTCTATTTACCATCTAGTGTCACCCTTGATAATCTCCTGTTCGAAACAAAATCCTAGATACTCTACTGGTGTGAATGACATGACCAAAGCATATATTCTGAAAAAAAATATTTTAACAAATAATAAGGATATTTTCTGCAGTAGTATGTTGCTGCAGTGTGTGTGTGCAGTAGTATTTCCTTAATTACTCTGTTTTTACATAATATCTCTTATACAGATATGTGTTTGTTCTGGTTCAGTTAGTCTAAAATATTAAACTTCCAAGTGGGAAACTGCCAAAAGGTGGTTTTTAAAATATTTTTCCCTGCTCAACGATCTAAAACTTTCTGACACATACTTTAAAGCAAAAGCATGACATTTGCTGACATCATTATTGAAGTGATTTGTAATCAAAAAGTTTTTTCATTTACTGATATATGAATTATATCTTGAGTTAAAAGCAATTGTTGCCTCGCGATGACAGTTTTTTTTTTTTCCTTTCTCGTGCTGTCGCATCCTGAAATGTTATTCGAAATGCAAACTTTGACAACATTTTTTTTTTTTTTTTTTTTGAAAAATCTGCCTTTATCAAAAAATAGAAAAGCTGTTTGATTACAAAGTTTCTTATGAAATCGTTAATTCTATCCTGCTTTGAAGATTCATAGGAAACTAGAAAAATTGCTTGATTAAAAAACTTTGATCTGAGTCAAATTAGTCCTTTATTTCTTTAGTTGTATTGCTGAATTGTTTAATCCACTTGAGTTTTTATTCATCTCATGATCTTTTATGTGTTTTGTTTTAGAACTTCACCGTCTGACAGTTTTCATAATTACATCCGGTTATGCGTAACATTTTATCCATTAAATGTTTTATTATCTGCTGTCCGGAGATTGTGTCAAGCAATTGCCGACTTCCAAGTAAAAGCAGAAAACAATCCAGATTTCTGGAAAGAATATGAATGACTTTGTTAAACAATTCTAGAAAATTTATGTACTTAATCATAGTATGATATATCCTATGCATACTTTTAATTTATATGAAATGTATGTCTGTTGTACGTCGTGATTTTAATAATTTTATGTATTCACTTGACTTGTATTACATGTAACCAACCTGCTGAGACATTATTGCCTTAGCTGAATAATATGAAAATAATAATGAATAGGTAAGAGGCTAATTCAGTTACACAAAAACACCCGTTTGCTAATGTTAATCCAACGGGAGAAATTTTCTAAGATATCTCATTTGCATTTTAGTATTTTTAAATGATTTTTTTTTTTTTTTTTTTTTTTTTTTTTTTTTTTTGCATTGGATAGTTGAGATTGATCGCTACATCTGCCTTTTTTTTTTTTACATTTTCGATTGTGTTTTCAGGTATTTTTAATTAGGACACTTTTACTTTCAGAACCGGTTTCAAAAGTAAAAGCATCCTCATAAAATAAATCTGCAAACAAAACGGCCTTTGTACAGACCAACCTCAGCTGTCCAAATCAAAAAAAAAAAAAAAAATCATTTAAAAATATTGAAATGCAATGAAGATATCTTTAAAAATTTCTTCCATAGGATTAACGTTGGCGAGAGGGTCTTTTTGTGTGACTGAAGTAGCCCCTTAATGACCAGTTCTGGAGCAAATCTTTAGTATTTTAGGAATCTGTTGTATTTAGGTTGAGGAAGTGACTGCATGCACTTACACCTTATTTCCCTGAATATTTAATTCAAAATATGTAAAAAAAAATATTTTTTTAAATTATTTATAAATTTAATAATTTATTTATAAATTTAATTTAAAATTATAATGTTACACTGTAGTCACATTAAAACAAATATTGTTCAGGTACAATAAACTAAATTGATGTTGCATATTAAACTATAAAACAAAAACACACTTATTAAAAGTTATGACTAACAAAACGTGAAATAAACTTATTCATTGTAAGATTAATCCTAAACCTTGTATCTTACAGATAAAAAGATAGTAATTAAGTGATAAAAAACTTATCCTGGGTCCTGTTTTGAAAATAAAATAGCACAGACTTGAGAACCCCTACCCTTTTTTATGTAAAATTTCAAGTTAAAATAACTAATGAAAAAAAAATGAGTCATATCTTGTGCATATTAATGTTATTACACAGCACTAACAACAAACAATCAAATAAAAATTTCCATCTAATAAATAACAATCAATACAACTATAAAGTGGCATACCAGGGTTACCGGATTCAAAAGGTCCTTCAATAGCTAAAAATCAGTGTACGACTGCAAGTTTTTTTACCATGACACTTTTTTCCTGTATGTAATGTTTAAAGTTTGAGAAAACATGTATATATATATATATTTTATTTTCAAGTATAATTTTTCAACAAGTTTATTTTCTTGTACTATACTTAAGGATCATCATTCAACTCACTACCAGGGCCTGCAAACTCTCTCTTTCTGCAGCCCTGATTGCATATAAATAGTTCCGAAATCACAATTCATATATTGCCATGAATAAGACACATGAAATAACATCAATGAGAATAATGTTGCATATTATGTTACAAATCACTGTTCCTTCAGTAAAAAATCTTATTAAAAATCTCTTTAGGGTTGTCCAGAAATTATAACATTTGGACGACTGACAAGGAACGTCTCCATAAGCGCATACTCGGAAAATTTTGAAATAATTACATATGTTTCTAAAAACTTTACTGCAAAACTTCAATATGGCGTAAATAAAAAAATAAAAATAAATTTCTTTTTTTTTGTTGTTGTTGATTTTTTGCTGGTTAGCAACACGATGAAATTTCAAAAAGTATGCTTTTATGATGGATACTCTCTAATAAAAACTTTTTCTGCTCTTCATATTGAGCTAGTTTAAGTAAATTTAACTTTAATAAATATACTTTTATAGCTACAGTTTTGTCATATACATTAACATGTATATGTAATGAAATTTAACGATTGTATTGTACGCTTTAGGACAAAATTTAAATTCATTAAAATTTTTTCAAAATCAAAATTTATCTCCAATTCTGAGCACTGTCTATTTGACTTCAACATCGTTAGTGTCAGAGACAACAAGAGAACTGTATTGTTGCCGTAGAAACAACTTATTCAATATCAAAATGTATAATGACAATGTTCTTAATCGAACTGTTAAGATTCAAATAACTGGATTTGATTTTTGTTATTAAATTTTATTTTTCACAAAAATATATATTTTTTTAACAAATTGGGGACCCAAGAGAAAAAAAAATGAACTTGCATGGACTTCATACTAACTTACTTTTAAAGTACACTTAAAACTTATCCAGCTGGTGAAACTGTGTAAAATAAAATAGCTGTAGCTACATACGACTTGTATATATTATATAAGCTTATAGAAAGGATAATAAACTATTTCATTGTTTAATTTTAAATTCATTAAGGACTTCACATTTAAACACTCATTTAACAAGCACTTTCTAAATGCTTTAAAATCTTTTACATTTATCGAGGAAAATTTGATGTTCGCCAAATTGCGATGAGCGTTCGTCTTTTCGTGCCAAATATTCAAAAGTATTTTATTTTTTTACAGATTTTTTACTAAAGTTCTGCAGTAAAACTTTGCTAATTCTTTATAATGTACATGAGTGGTTTCATTAGCTGTTTTTCTGGATATTTTGAGTATGTGCTTTAACCTTCTCACCGCCATGAACTGATATATCTGTTCACTAAGCTGTAGGTTTCAATGCAATAGGAGCATTATTTAAATTAATATAATTCTACATATATAGTACAGTTTTAATACATTGAGTAAGGATTATATTCATATCTCAAGGATTATTATTCATATAAAAAATAAAGTTTTTTATATCATGCTGGAAAAATCATCTTTTTTAGGCCTTTTTTAAAATTTACAGAGAAAACATTACAATTTTGCCCTTTTGCTCGGCATTCAGGGGGTTAAAGAAAGAGTGGTTATTATTATATAACTTGGTTTTATACCTAGATATAAATGTATAGATAGATATGTGTGTGAGTTTTTATCTTAGCGTGATCTGTAAGTTACAGCTAAGTAGTCCCTAAAAGTGTTGTATATCTCCTTAAGAAAGCATATAAATGAGCAATTTTTGATTTAAATGTATTGCAATTCTTTCTTAGAAGTACCGAAAAGAATATGAGTTTATCAGTCAGATAATTGAATGATTTATTTCTCAAAGGAAGGGTATAAAAATTTCAACTTCAAAATATAACACTTCTTAAATATCTGAAGTTCAAATGGGCTTAAACAAATTATTTTAAATTGTATGAGTAGTTCAAAACAAAAACACTTTGTTCTCAGTTTTCTTAATTTTGTAAAATGCATTACCATAGTTTTATTGTTGTCAGTTTTTTTAATTTTGAAAAATGCATTAACATAGTTTTATTGCCATCAGTTTTTTTTTAATTTTGAAAAATGCATTACCATAGTTTTATTTGCAGCTTGCCAGCTTCTTTAAGATTTTAGTAAAAATTTATTACATATTTTAGAAATATTGAAAAAGCACAGAGACTTCATTTAAGAAAATTATATAGGTAAATGAATGTAAAAATTTTAATTTTCTCATGTGAAATTTTAAAAATATTGAATGTGTTCTACGACTAAGTTTAACACTGAAGAGGAGAATTTGAAGCCTGGCTTGATATATGTGCCCTTAACAAAGAAGTTTAAAGTGTTTCAATTGATGTGAAACAATCTTTCATATTGGTCTACCAGTCATTCTTGTGCATATGTTTCATAACCAAACATTGAAATGCATACCCTCATCCATTGCATGCAGTTACTTCACCTTCTCTAAAATTAACATATTTCAAACATGCTTAAATCTGTTTTACTCTTCTATATTTTTGTCAGAAGTAATTACAGTAACCCCTCCTTATATTTCATTTTGATGCATCATTCATTCAAATACATCGATATCTCTCCCAAAAAACAATACAGGTTACTAACTTATATACAGTTGGCCAAAAAAGTAACCATTCATACAGAAATTATGTCTTCTTCCAATTTATGTTTAAAAACTAGTTAGATGTGCCAATCCCAAAACTTTCTTCTATGTAATACATCTTAATATTTCAAAATGTAGTTATAAATGTCTATACTTTAATGTTATTAATTCAATACTATACCAACTTTGATTTTCATCATAAATTTCATCACAATTTCATAATTTTTTTTAAAATTTGTTTCCAATAAAAATATGAATTGAATCTATGAATTTTTTAATAGAAATCGATTTCTAGAAGCTTTAAATATGCGAATCCAAAATACATCTCATTCCACCTGGTAGTTTTTTAGTTATAATTAATAAACTACCTGTGTTGCAATCTGTTTTGCAGTGACTACAAATGAATTTAACATTAGGAGTTCAAAATTTTAAACCTTCATTATTACTAAACTATTTGACCGAGACTTTTCCGTTTGTGTCCTTTACCGAAAAAGGCAATATGATCAAATTGTATGTTTGTTATGATTTTAGTATAAAAATGACCTCTAACAGTATTTTTTAAATATAAAATGAAAAAAAGACATAATTTCTAGTCATGGCTGTTTCTGTTTTTTTTTCTTTGAAATTAAAAATGTATAGGGCCTCTTTTATCTCTCTCTCTCTCTCTTTTTTTTTTTTTTTTTAAGCGGTTGGGAGCAATAGTACTTACTTTAATTAAAATTTGTAAATAACTTATATCTCATTTAGAATATGTGTAATTCTGTATTGTTATTCTGTACTTAAATTAATATTTTGAAGACAAATATTTTTCTTGTTTGTTATTTTGTTTATTATTATTTAAATGCTCGTAGTTATTTTGCGCATTTGGCTATATCATGGTTTTTTTTTTTTGTTATTGTTGTTTTTTCCAATGTCTCTCAGTATGTGCAATAAGTAGGGGGTACTGTAATATTTTCTTTCAGTGTTTTATGTTTTAGAAAGAAGCATTGTAACACAAGTCATTTGTATAAATCTGGTGTAGACATATTATTTTGATTTAGATAACATTCTTTATTACATTTTGTTTTAACAATACTATTTTAAACTAGTCTTTTCTATACCTCTGCATTCCTTTTTAGTGTTTTTGTGGGATGTTTTTTCAAAACATCTTCTTTTATTGTACATCAACTCCATAGTTTCCGTAGTTTTTATCATTTTAATGTAAATTGTAAGACATTTTTTAGGCTTAAATGTTATTTTCTTTTTAAATGTAATCAAAGTTTTTTGGTGAAAAGATCAATAGGCTCCCCTACAAATTCATCTTTTATCATTTGACTTTATTTGTTTTTATCTCCAGGAATACTTTATAAATTATTAATCTTTATTTTAATTATTTTTTGTAAATAATTTATGAATAAGTTGAAAATCAGGATTTAATAAATGAGTTTCTCTTTTGTCTTGATTTATGTTTCTTTCTCCTATCCTGATTTAAGTTTTCCTCTCAGAAACATATCTTTCAATTTTATCGCTTAAAGAAAATTTTGTTGAGAGGAATCTTTCACAACATCTTTTTGTTTTAAACACTTTCCAACATAGTTAAAAGTGTTTGGCTTCAGTTTGGCTAGCTGGCTGCCTTTCCCTGATCTCTGTGATTAATACATGTTATTGAGGCTTACAATTCAATGCTCATTGTGGAAAATTAACTATGTAGCATTTATAATTCATTTACAGTGTCATTCAAAAGAATTCCATTACAGTATTGTCTATTAGAAGAAAGTTATTTGCAATTATTTTAATGATGTTACACTATTTCAAACATATTGAAATTAATATACATCACTAAGGTGTACTAGAAGATGCTTACTGTAGAATATGATGTGGGAGGTCACACAAAAGAATTTGGTTATAGTACTGTCTGTGAGCAATAATTGCTGGAAATGCGATTTTAGCTATGGTATGTGTTTTTAAGCTTTATTAAGTTTTTGCTTATTGCTTGCTGTTATAAATTCTGTAGATCATATACAGGACTGCATAAAGTATTTGATGCATTTAATTTATTAATAGAAATTACTGAAAAGAATTTTCAGCTGTGTTATGCATTTTCTAACTAAACTAAATGTTAGTATACTATGTTATGTAGTATATATATATATACAAATCAACAGATCATATACAAGACTGCACCAAAGAATTCAGATATTTTACTGACTATAGATGGTAATTGCTGAAATTGGATTTTCAAATGTGTTATGCATTTTCCGAATTGTTTACACAGGTATCGTATTTCATGGTGTTGATGTTTCATTATAATATTCTGAATGTGTTGGAAAGTGTTTCATAATCTATATTTCCTGCATGATTTTTCTTTCTTGTTTAAGACATAGATAGATTGAGAAAATACATTTACCGAAAATTTATTTTTTTCTAATTGTTCTTAAGGTTAGAAGTAAGTCCTTGCTAGAATATTTTATGAAATAGTTTTAAATATGTTTGAATATTATCGTAAGTCCATTTTCACTATTTCGGTAAAGCTGTTTTGTTTTGTTAATGTAGTTTTCAACAATGAAAACTGCTAATTATTCAGTGCCAGTATATTTTTATTATGTACAAAACTTTATACAAATTTTATGTTTTAAGAAACTTTATACAAATGCTGCATGTTATGTTACAAATCACTGTTCCTTATCGAGGAAGATCTTGTTAAAAATCTGTATAAGATGCTAAGAAATTATAACAGTAGGATAATTGGGGTAAGCTATAATCAGGGAGGAGGGGTTATTGCATTAATTTTACTTTACATATAATTATGAATCCTTATCTTAGAGTGATCTGTGTATAAATGAAATAAAACACCAAGAAAAACTAATGTGTTAGATCAGTTAGTAATAAGAAATTTATTAGGACACCATTAAGTTGAGGAAAGTGATTGCTGTCATTTAAAATATACATAAGTCACAGATTCAAAAGTTTTCACAAGTCAATAAAAACTGTGCTACTCACAAATTCTAAAGTTTTAAAGTTTTTTTTTTCTTTGCTCATTATATTTCTTAAATCTTTAAATTTGTAAACCCGTTATTCGTTACTTATTTTTTATAAGAATTAAAATGGTAATTTAAAAAAAAAAAATATTTTGAACTTAAATTGTCTTTGCTGAAAATGGGATGTAATGCTGTACAAATGATAAAAAAAAAGGGGGGGGGGGTATAAATCATTTTTATTAGACAAAATAGAAATAAATGTTTAATGTCTGCATATTAAAGGTTGGCATTAACTCATACATTCTAAGTATTATGAATTTTGATTACCATTATTTCCGAAAAGTTATATTTGCTTATTAAATTAGAGAATTCTTCAATTAAATCAGGCTAAGATTATTATTTGAAAATAGTGGTTTCAAAATCTGTAATCCTTGATTCATCTAGGCACATAGTTGTATTCACCATCTTATTCAATCATGTTTATTTCTTGTTCTGTCGTTGGCTATTGAATACATCTTTGTGTTGTCATTGGCTAAAGTTGTTGTGCAGTAAATTGCAACTTATCCATGCTTTTTAAAGGAAAACCGATAAAGCTATGTAATCGTTGTCTACACATATGAGCCTAAATTCAAGGGCACATTTGCAACAAAAAAGTGCACTTTGAAAAAATATTTAGTTTTTAAACTGATCAATTCTTTTTTTTCTGACTGAAAAATAACTCAATTTTTCATTAGCCTAACAAACATTTGGCAGCAGCTTTGTGTAGCATGTAGAATTGCATACTACACAACTTGTTGGCACATATTTTTATATTGATCGAAGGAGAATTATCTTTCCATAAGAAATGAATGTCATAATTTTATTCCTTATTTCACAGTGTCTTGATAAAATTCTTGTTACTCACTGATATTTATATATATGCTTTCTATGATTAAAGACATAAGGTAAATATACCAGTAATTGGTTGTGTACCTATAATGGACCATCTGGTCTGCTAAATGGAAAATAAAAATTATGCATCAGTTTCACAAGTATCATGTGACAATTGATCGGTTGAATTCCTGACCAATCACTTGTTATTTTAGTAGCTTGTGAATGTGCTATTTTTCTATTTGTTAAAGCAGGTGACCCTTTATATGTACACAGCCCATTACAGGTGCACTTATCTTACATGTCCATGAGTAAAGAATGGGTGACATATGTTTTATTAAATTATTTTATGAAAGATAATACCGATTTTATTCATTTTCTTATGTCTTTCATTCTGATTACTGTCTACTTCATTATCCATGGTTGGAAACCTAAATTTTATTTCTGGAATTTTCAAAGTTGAGAAATCCTCTTAATTAACCTTTTAGTGGGCACACTGTTACAAATTTTATGACAAACATGATTTTTCCAGAACTTTTTTCTCACAAATGGCACTGAAATTAAAATTCAATTATTACTACTGATATCTATAATTGTTCTCCTAACATGTCTCTTCTTCCTGTAACGAAAAATATTGCATTTGTAATAGCGTAATTACTGTCCACATAAAATACATCATGCAGATGCTTGTGCCAAAAATTTAAGTGTGCCTGCTGAAAGGTTAAATTTAAAAGTGTATTTAAGATATGTGATGTGAAATGAAAAACAAGTACTGTGCACTCTTAAAGCATAGTACTTGCTGGAGGGGGGGGGGGGAGCTTAGAAAGGCCCCCCAGTAAGGCTAAAACGGCCCTTTTTTTATTTTAAAAAACCTAATTTTAGGCCCTCAAAGGGGTGTTAGTTTATGCCCAGATCTTTTTATAGAGAAAGGCCAATACTGAGTATCTTATAAAGTGTATTGACAGTTGCTTCCCTTCTTCTATTTGAATTTTGTATAAAAGGGTCAATGAACTATTCTTTGTACCTATTCCCATCCCTCATCAAAGCTGGTATGCTGTGATCATCACAAAACTTTCTTTACTGTTTCATACCAACAAATGCAAAGTACTGTGCATTTATTTGAATTTAACTTTGAGTTGAAGGGATCAGTGAATTTAAAAAATGCATAGTTCAAAAGTGCCCCCTGTTGGATATTCAAACACAAAATTAGACATATATATATATTTAATTAATACTTCAAATATAAAATTTGGTGCATTTCTACTCAGTAAAAACTGATATACACTATAATATTCATCATAAAAATATAGCAGCACATCTCTTGAATGAACAAAGTCAGAATTTAATTATCATTTTTAATAAATATCTTAAATTTATTGAAATTTCATTCCATAGAGGCCGAGATGTAGTTATCTCGGAAATCAGGAAAAGCACAGCATAGCAGTGTCTCCTGTTGAATGAACAAAGCCAAAACTGAAACATCTTATTTTTTAATAAATATCTTGCATATTAAATTTGGGTGAAATTCTATCCCATAGAATATGAGATAAAGCAGCTATGGCAGGAATTATTTAAAAAAAAAAAAAAAAAAAAAAAAAACAGCTCAGCAGTGTCACCTTTTGAATCAGTACTAACTTAATAGCAATATCCAAGTTTCCAAGTTTGATGAAATTCCATCTCATAGATACTGAGATATAGCTATCATAAAAATTGTGAAAAACACAGCACAGTAGTGGCACTTGTCATATATACACTATATACACCAAAACCTTATCAGTATTTACTTATACCAAGGTCTTACCGAGTAAGAAATTTCGTGAAATTCCATCCAGTAGATGCCGAGGTATAGCTATGATGGAAATCATACCAAACACAGCATAGCAGCAGCCCCTATTGGTGATATATGCCCAAACCTAATCAGCATCAGTTGCATCACCAGTTGTAATGCAGGAGACAAATACAGTCGGACGACCTCTATTTAATGAAGTCGCTAAATCCCAAAAAAAAGTTCGTTATATGGAAAATTCGTTAAATAGAGAGTCACCCTTTAAAATACTTTAAACTACGTAAAACACATTTTAAGTCCATAAACACTAAATATAATTTTAAAAAGTAATTAGTCACACTTTTTTTATAAATTATATCTATTTGTTTTACTTATTTCATCCATCAAAAAGAAGGAAATAAGAATGAAACAAAACATTGTCTGGAAATACATTGTATTTTCAGTTAAAAAAATATTTTACATTAAAATCACGATTTTTTTATTATGGTTGATAAGCTGTTTGGAGGAATACCAAATTTTAACCCTTAATTGGTGAGGTGATTTTTTATAACATAAATGGTGAGGTGGGGTGTATGTAACCCCAAACTTTGATTTCTTGTGCACTTCAAAAAATTTAGCGAATTAAAATAAAAAAATTTCCTGTGAATTTTGCATTATTAACTTGTATAAAAACAACTCAAAAAGTACTGTAAGTATACATACATATGCAAGTGTACAGTCCATCTAGTAATGTAAAATGACTATATTTCAGAATTTAAATTTCTCTGGGGTGCAAAATACCCCACCTCACCAGTTAAGGGTTAAAGCAGTATTCTTTTTCTTCATGCCTTTATCCACCTCATCAAGAATATTTTTTTTTCTTTGATACTCAAGCATGTTCGCTTTGACATTTTCGAGCTACAAGAACCGAAATTACCAACACGATTGATCATGATCAACAATCTAGAAAACGAGAAACTATAGTTTAAGGACACGGGGCAGCTCAATTGAGGGTTAATAGGGGATATTGAAAGTTTCCTCTTCTTGGATGGAAAGCAAAGAATTACAACGATTTTACTACTCTCGGTGAGTTAGGTGCCTGGTAAGACCTGCTAATGGTCATTGGTGATCATAAAATGTGTTAAAAGAAAGAATAAGTTTGAAAAGTCTAGTAATATTTTAAGAAATAGGGAGAAGAAAAATTTAGATCCCAAGGAAAAGTTCGTTAAATAGAGAATACACTTCGCTATTTGGAGGTTATTTTACGAAGAAATTTGCAAAATGTTCTTGGTTCCAAGTAAAAGCTCGCAAAATAGACGTTCATTAAATAGAGGTCCGACTGTAATATGCAAGTGAGAAATTTTAAAAAGAATGCTCCCATAGGTTTAGCTTGAACGATCCAGTTTCTTCGTGTAACTAGTGTAGGCTCTTAACGCTGAAGCTAATGTTAAACCTATGGAAGCGTTGTTTACATATTTCTTGCTAACATGTTAATTATTATTAAATGATTTTTATTTTTTAAGGATTAATATACAGTCGAGTCTCTATATAACAAAATCCATAGTTCTAGAAAAAATTCGTTATATAGAGAATAAGTAAAAAATCCTATTTAATGTGTAAATTTTGAACAAAAAATATTTTTGAGGTGTTTAATTAAGGATTTGAAATGTTTAACTATAAATATTAACCTAATTTTGTATTTCTTAATTAACCCCTTGAAGGGCGGTGGGATATATTATATCCCACCTAATTTAAACAATATTCGCACCAGAAACTTTTAACTAAATTTTATATTTTTAACTTTGGGGACAAAATGTTGAAAAATTGCTTTTCCTTTTTTTAAAATAAAATTTTTCGATTATTCCGGTGAGAATTCAATATTACAGAGACATTATTGCTTGCCCCTCAAAGGGTTAAACAGTTTCAAAAAAGAAAACAGACATTTATTTTGAAAGCATAATAAAAATCACATAAGGAAAACTTGCATTAATTTTATACGAAGAAATCTGTACTTTTCCGCTGTTTTAATTTCAAAATTGTTACACTCTCAAAAAAATGTCCACACTTTAGCAAGAATGAAAAATTGTATCGGGAACATTTTCCTTCATTTAAGTCCTGTCCTTATAAGATCAAAAGAAGTCATCATTTCACTGCGTGATGGTTTTTCTCTTGTTGTACGTTTTCATGCTCATTGTCACTCTCACCATCATTGTTCATAACGCTGCTTAAAATATCACTATCAGTAGGATACTGCGTAATAGTGAGATTGTCATCCGCTTCCAAAAAATCAGAGTGGGTATAACATTTTCTTCGACATTTCTGCATTCCTTAATTAATGTCTATTTATCTTTTAAGTTTGCTAAAGCCACATCTTTTTCGTTATCAGAATCCACATTATTCTCCAGTTTAGAAAAACCGCCCTTTTTGAAGCAATTTTAAATTGTTTTTTCAGTTACATCAAATCTCCAAGCTTTATAAAGTTCCGCTACACACTTTCTAAGATTAATGATGTCCATCCTTGGTAGAATCATTTTTTTTCAGTAGCTATGATCAGTTCTTTAAGAATTCTTTTCTTATAATGCACCTTTAGATTTTTTATTATTCCCAAGTCCATGGGCTGTAAGATAAAAAACTCAGCACTGAACGATAAATCAGGAATCAGTGATGGAAAATGGATTCCATGCGATTTGGAAGCTTTTTTAAAACTGAATAAATAAAGAACATTTTATGAAAAAATTCGTTATATGGAGATAGATATTTCGCTATATGGAGACTATTTTTAATGAGATCATGGGAAAAGGGGACCGTTCCTACTAAAAATTCGTTATATAGAGAAATTCGATGTATGGAGTTTCGTTATAGAGAGACTCGACTGTATAGACATTAACAAAGCCAAAAAATAGTCTTAGAAACTAAAAAGTGCACTGCTGGTTAAGGTATCTAAATCCTCCCTTTTTTAATCCAGTAAATATGCCAAATAAAATTTTGAATTAATTTGTTATTTTTATAAAATAACTGCTTTTGGTTATCTCTATGTAAAGAATAATTGATTGACCCAAAATAATCCTTGATCTCTGAAAATTATGCATGATATACGCTATTAAAAAGAGCCTTGTAATAATGTATTTATGAAAAGTAAAATCTGTTTTGTTTTGCATTGGTTTTTTAAATTTTTTATTTCTAATAAGGTTATTTCTTTTGCTCAATATTATATTGCTACAATTTTTTTAAAGTTCCTTTTTATTAAATTACATTGTTTTATAAATGATTTTTAAATTTTTGTATGCAGATAACTCTGTTGTTAAATTCACTGGGAAAATAAAAATAAATCTAAATTTACTTAAGAATAAATATAATCATCTTTTCTTTATTGGGTGGGGGGGGGGGGGTACCAATTCTTCAAACTATTTTCAATTTTTTGAATATTACCCATTAGATTTTGTTTTGTTTTAAATTATTGCTAGTCAGAAAACTTTTTAAAGAATGTAGAAATATTTATTTATTGTTGAAATATTTATTGACAGAAATATTCCTTTATTATTTTAAAAGGCTGTTTCAGATGAATTATTTTAACCCTTGAATTACTTTTATTGTTTTGATTTAAATTATTGCTAGTAAGAAAACTTTATAAGAATATTGAAATGTTTATTTATTGTTAAAGAATTTTTGACAGAAATATTTCTTTATTGTTTTAAAAGGTTGTTTCAGATGAATTATTTTAACCCTTGAATTACTGTAAAATATTACAACATCTAATTAGATTTTGTTTTAATTTAAATTATTTCTAGTCAGAAAACTTTATAAAGAATGTAGAAATATTTATTTATTGTTAAAATATTTATTGACAGAAATATTCCTTTATTATTTTAAAAGGTTGTTTCAGATGAATTATTTTAATTTTTGAATTACTTATAACATCTAATTAGATTTTGTTTTGATTTAAATTATTGCTAGTCAGAAAACTTTATAAAGAATATAGAAATATTCATTTATTGTTAAAACATTTAGTATCAGAAATATTCCTTTATTATTTTAAAAGGTTGTTTCAGATGAATTATTTTAACCTTTGAATTACTTTAAATTATTACAACATCTAATTAGATTTTGTTTTGATTTAAATTATTTCTAGTCAGAAAATTTTATAAAGAACATAAAAATAGTTCTTTATTGTTAAAATATTTATTGACAGAAATATTTCTTTATTCTTTTAAAAGGTTGTTTCAGGTGAATTATTTTAACCTTTGAATTTCTTTAAATTATTTCTAGTCAGAAAACTTTATAAAAAATATAGAAATATTTATATATTGTTAAAATATATATTGACAGAAATGTTGCTTTATTGTTTTAAAGATTGTTTCAGATGAATTATTTTAACCTTTGAATTAATTTAAATTATTACAACATCCAATTAGATTTTGTTTTCATTTAAATTATTTCTAGTCAGAAAACGGCACAGATGCCATATACGCACCGGGTTTGGCACAATTTTTTTTTTACACCAATGTGGCGAAAACCTCGTTTTTGAATACCAGTTACATGTATATTTTTTAATTATTTTCTATTATTTTAAAAAAGAAATAACAATAAATTTTAAAAAGTGTAATTAATAACTATAGAACAAAACAGTTCATATAATTTTTAAAAAAGAAAATAAAAGTTAATAAACAATTTATTAATCAATAAACAACAATAGCCGGGTTATCATGTTAGGCAAAATAATGCCATTTTGCCACCAATTAGGTGCCCCGGTGCATATATGACATCTGTGCCCAGAATACTTTATAAAGGGTATAGAAATATTTACTTATTGTGAAAATATTTATTGTCAGAAATATTTATTTATTGTTTTAAAAGGTTGTATGTTTCAAATGAACTACTTTAACCCTTTCAAGAGCAAGTAATTGGGTTTCTGTAATGGTGAATCCACACCAGAATATTCAAAAAATTTTATTGTAAAATAAAGAAATGCAATTGTATAGCTTTTTTTCACCAAAGTTATAAAGTAAAATTTTGTTAAATTCTGGTACAAATCTTGGTGAAAATTAAGTGATCTAAAGAATATCCCACCGTCTTTCAAATTTTTAAATAATGTTTCAAATCATATGTATGTTTTTAATATCATTCTTAACCTTTAATTTTAGTTATCTCATTAAGTATTTACTGTTTATATTGAACTTATAAGCAGATATATATAATATTTATATATAATTATGTATTTAATTGAAATGCAGCAAAAGTAATTTTTGATAGCCCTATACGTGGGAGTTTAAACCATGATATTAAAAAAAAATTGTCAAAAAGCTGCCAAAATCTGTTCATATTATTCAAACTCTGTCATATCGTTAATGAATGTGGAATTCTTAAAACTCAGGGCCGTAACCAGGGCCCTAGCAACTTCTTGAGCCCTACCTTACTTCATAATCTTTTAACCCGGGAGAACATGCGCATACCCAGGGTATGAATGGTTTTTACTTTGTACCAATAAATACAAATGAGAATCGTCACCTTATTTAGTCGTAGACAATTGTTTCAAATTCTGAAATAAAATAAGTAATCACTTAAAAAAAAATAGTGGTGACAATTGTAAAACTGGGTCTGTCAGGCCCAGCGTGCATCCTCCTGGGTTAATAATACAAGGTATAGCCATTATTTTCTAGGACTGATATAATGACTCCAGAAAATATCATATGAAATACATATCCAATTAATATGTTTCAAAGTAACTCCCACCTGCCATAATACACTTCTGTGCTCGGCTGAATAGGTTTCGGATATAACTTTTAAAGACCTCTTTTGAAATGCTCTTTAATGTGAATGTCACTGTTTTCCTGATGGCTTCGACATTCTCAAATCTTGTTTCCTTCAGCAAATCTTTCAGTTTTCCCCCTTGGAAATGTTCAGTTCATTGGCAAGTACTTGAATAGTCAATTGGCAATCAGAAGTCACAAGTTCATGAACTTTCTCAATTGTTTCTACCGTGCAGACAGAATATGGCCGTCCAGTGTGCATGTCATCTTCGACACATTCGCAGCCATCTCGAAAACAGATAAACCATTTAAAAGTCAGTGAATGGGACAACCTTTCATCTCTGTACACTTGCTTTAACATTTCATAGGTTTCTGTCACAGTTTTGTCCAATTTGAAGCAGAATTTAATATTTATTCTCTGCTCCATATCGACTTTGACAACAAAAAATTAACAGCTACATTTTAATGCGTGTTTCAAGGTCAACCATTTGCTTCTGAAGGATGCTGACTTCATTTCCATGCGCAGATGAGTGACCTTCCAAATTCAAGCATCACAGTGTTCTGATGATTTCCGGTTCTCATATAGTTACGCAAGTCCTAGATATTAATGGTCGCACCTTGTAATATAATCTATATTACTTTTTTTTTTACTTTGAAATCAAAAGCTTGATGACAAGGGGGACTTGTCTTCTATTTCTGTTTCTGTTTATTTATCATTAAAGTAGAGAAAAAAGAAGATAAGCTGTAAATTAGCGTGACCCTCCCCCTCAAAAAAAATCCAACCCCCCTCTCTGACATAGCTGGCTGGTTATGGCCCTGTTTAAAGTTGATTTATTGAGTAAAAATCTTTTACTCTAAATGATAACATAATTAAATGCAAAACAGTAACTTAGCAATTTGTTATAAATTCTGTAATTGCTTATAAAAATAGAATGACTTTTATAAATTATACCCAATTAAAAATTACCCACTAGTTTAAAAATATTTAAATTATTTAGAGTTATTATATGAATTTATCTGAATTGAAATTTCTATGCATCAAAAAAGAGCTTGGTTAGTGCAATGTAATATTGTTTACTGAAAAAAAAAAAAAAATGATTATTGAAAATTTATATTTCATGCTTAAAAAGTGAAGGGCATGAATTTTTCTTCTCTATAAATATGTAAAAATCTAAAAATTTTTGAAAGTTATTGGATGCACTATTTTGAAATAAACTGATTTATTTTATGTTTAAAAGGTCTTTGCGTTTTCATTTTTGTTATCAATTAATGTACTGCATTATTTGAAGAATCAAGGAGTGAAATGATGGTAGTCTCTAACTAGTTACTCTGAACTACAGGCATGAAAGAGTTCCTCCTAAAGGAGGAATTCCACCTTTTTTAAGACAATTTTGGAAATATTGGAAGGACAGGTTGGGGTGGGGGTGGGGGGGTCTCAAAAATTTAATAATCAGATATTTTGTCTACTCAAATCCTTGGAGTTTGTTTCTGAATTACTGTGCAAAAGAGCTATCAAATCAAAGGAGAGATTATATTATAAGCATATGAAAGTCATGCAAATGAAGTTTTTTAATGTATCTTTCTATAGTGAAAATTTTGTTAGACTTGAGAAAGAAAGTTTTCAATTTTTGAATAAAATATTTTGTCCTATATGTATTTTTAATGCTTTCTAAGTGATGAAAAGAAAATAACAACCATACATTTTATTCTATAAATAAAAGTTAAAATGTGTCTAAATTATAAAAGTTTGGCATCATTCTATAGATGAAAAACCTTTTCCACCTTTTTTCTTATTTTCTGCTTTCATGCCTGGAGCTATTGCTTTATACATGAGGCTTTATTTTCAACTGTGTATTTTCAACCATGTTTATCAAACATGGTTCATACATTTTAGAAAAAATATATAAAGTGCTTTGAAAAATCCTTGCAAGTTAAAATTATATAATTATAGTTTTCGAATTTTCAAATGAAATTTGGCTACAAATTTCATTGATGGTCTTACCGTCATTTTTAGGTGCGTTCTTAATTATATAAATGCATAGCCCCTACAATCGTTGCCTAGCCCATCCCTCTGTCCACATATAGCAGTGCAAAAATGACCTAATGAATGGTTTCAAATTTAATATACAGGGTGTGTTCACAAAGTGGTCTGAGAATACAAAATTTACTAAACATTTTTGTACAGCAAACTAAAATTCTTCGAAATATGACCCGTGGTTATAAACACACCACTCCTAGTGGTTTTTTCCATTATTCATAGGCTCCCTGGAAGTCTTAGCCTGCAGCAAAAGAAATCGCTGGGAGCAAGGTCGGGGCTATAGGGGGGTTTGTGGCAGTATTGCCACGTTAAACTTTGCCAAAACTTCAGAAGCGGCAAGCGGCGTGTGAGAGAGCGAATTGTCATGGTGAACAATCCAATCGTCTCTGATATCTGGGCAAATGCGCACGCCGGCTCTATCTTTCAAATGGTGGTGCATTCCAGCGAAAAACCAACCTAACAAAGCGCATTCGCCTAGACACCAGAGATGATTTGTGTTGGCTTAAGTCCAAATATATAATGTTTCTATAAAGTTAAGTTTATTAAAATAAAAATGCATTTCTATTTTTTCCCAATTAGTTTTCTCAGTTTCTGTGCTCATCCAACAACACTTAATGTCTTTTCAAAGAAACAGTAAAGTTTCAATGACTTGTCTAAAACTGTTTGAAGTTCATTTAATTGTGTGTAAGATATCAGTTTATTATTTTTGAATATTAATTACTTACTTAATAGATGCCATGAACTTTATTTTGCAGTTGCACAGAGTGTGTGTACTTTCACTGGCCCTGTTTGCCACATCACACCTTGCTGTTTACATTGTAACTATGGTTGGATGGGTATGTGGCAGGGAAACCATTTCATGTCAGTTAACCTGCAGTTAGTTGGTTTTGCTGCTTCACACTTGCTGTTTAAATTTGCATATTGATTTTTAACTATGTGCTTTAACCTCTTTTTCATTTAGTATATAAGCCAGGTGTTTCTGCTTTGAGGTGTGGAGATGCAGTGAGCTATCCTGTTGGGACTGATGTCATGCTTTGGCAGGTTGTTGATATTGGCTTGTGCTGTTTTTCTTATGCTGTCTGGTACAGCTATGCTAATTTGAATTTTATTATCCATGCCAAGCCATGGAAAGGCTGTTCGTAGAAGCCATGATTATATTGTTGTTGTTATACTTTACCTGTTGTTACTACTAATATATTTTACCTCAAATTATACTAACATCTGAAGAATAAATATATTACTTCTTTTAAAAACCTTTGTTTTAACTTGTGGCTTTATACACCAGAGAAGAAAGACATGATGGTTATTCTTATAGCACAGTGATCTACGACCCTACAATTTGATTGTTCACCACGACAATGTGCCCTCTCACACGTTGCTCGCAGCCGCCAAACTTTTGGCTAAGTTTAATGTGGCAATACTGCCACAAGCCTCCCTATAGTCCCGACCTCACTCTCAGTGACTTTTTTATTCCTCCAGATCAAAAAAGAAGCTATTCAACACAATTCTAGCGATCCACAATTCCAGCTTCGACGAGATCCCTTAAGAGCCTTGCACACGAAAACTTCCAGGGAGCCTATGAACAATGGAAAAAACACTGGCAGCAGTGTGTTGATGCCAAAGGGTTATATTTCGAAGAATTTTAGTTCGCTGTACAAAAATGTTTAATCAATTTTGTATTCTAGGACCAGTCTTGAAACTTTGTGAACACACCATGTATATAATCATTGCAGAATTTTGTTGTCATTTCAAATTTTATGAAAATCGAATCAAAACTTGAAAAGATATTAATAAAAGTTTTCTTCCTTTTATTCATTTAAGATGGAGTCCTATTATTTCCGTATTACTGAATTTAATATATATATATATATATCGTAATAAATTTTGTATTCATGCATTTTTGCATAAGATTGAGCTTTGCACCAAGATCTGAATATTTATTAAACTATATAGTTATTGTATGAATGCACCACATTTGCCAGGTTTGATGCACAATTTCCGACTTATTTGTTATTAATTAATGTACTGCATTAATTGAAGAGTCAAGGAGTGAAATGATGATAGTCTCTAACTAGTTACTCTGAGCTACTGCTTTATAGATGTGGAGAGTTTATTTTCAACTTGACTTATTTTGGACTGGACATTTATGTTTTTTACAAAACGTACGAATTATGTTTGATAAACATGGTTCGTACGTTTAGTGAAAAATATAAAAAATTTTCATTTTCAAGTGCTTGTTGAATGTCTTTGAAAATTAAGAACATATAATTATAGCTTTTGAATTTTCAAATGAAATTTCACCATCAAATTTCATTGACGGACCTTATCGTCATTTTTTGATACTAACAAGGGAACCACTTTTGGTGTTGCTCGCACCTAGCATTGAAACCTGGTGCATTTTAAAGCCCTATATTATGAAGTTTGAGAATCGATAAAATTTTTCTGTTAAAATAATATTTTGTGATTATACAGCAGCATAACTTTCTGAAAATGCAATTTTCGAGACCACTTATCGGGCTATTAACATTGAATTTTTTTAAAGAAAAGCATTTAAAAATAAAAATTAGTTAATAATAAGCGTAAAATATTGAAAAAAGTTTTAAAATTCCTTCAAAAACCCACGAATTTGATTTTGAAAAATTGCAACTTTATATTCATATTTTTGGCGAGGAAACAATTGGCGTTTATTTTCAAAAGTAGAGCTTTCCGGCAATCCTAGCCAAATGTCATAGCTGAATTTGTAATAGCTAGAAATTGCAATGTTGGACCTATTTTGCCACAGTAATTTTTCTAAATTGTGTAAAAATATTAATTTACTTAAATTACTTTTACCGAAGGAACATTTAATACAGCAACATTTCATTTTAAACATTCGAAACATTATTTCATTCGATTTCAAAAGAAAATAGTATGCTTATTTTGTATTTCACTAAAAAATAGTTTTCAATGGTCTTCGAAGCTTTTATAGAATTATATTTATTACTTATATATTTATCGTCTGCATAGAAAAAAAAAATAAAAACCTAATATTTGTTTCTTATGCTATCAGTTATAAAAAAAATCGCAATCTGATATAATTCTAGTAATATGTTCTGTACATTTCTCTTTGGATAAAGCGGGCGGAAAAATTGTAGCACCATATTTGGCGACTTAACTCACTTTTGGCGTGAAATAAAAAAGTAAATATGTAATAATAAAAAATTAAAAGTATAAAAAAGTATATAAAATATTATTTTAACAGATAAATTTTTTCGGTTCTCTAACTTTTATGTATAGGGCTACAAAGTGCCTCGGGTCTCGATGCTAGGTGCGAGCAACACCAAAAGTGGTTCCCTTGTAAGTGAAGGCAAAAAGTATTAAAAGAAATTATTCAGTTTTAATTTTCTTTTTAGTATCATCTTAACTGTATGTTAAGTATATTTAAGTCAACATAAATATTTCAGTTTTCTGCCTATCTGTACACTTAAAAAAATTCTTAAAAAGTTCTAAATTTTTCTTAAGAGTACATTACTCAGATATATAGAAAGGAAAAAAGCACAGAAAATCCTCAAAATTTTACAACAATTTATGAGTATATGTGTTATCATGTGAGAAGACATAAAAAAAAAAAAAAATTAGTTATGCAATTTCTTATTATGGGCATTGCATGAAACAAAAACTCCCAATTTATCATGTGAGGTTTTTTTATCAAAATATAAATTTGACTGTGGCAGAAGCTTATTCTGAAAATTGATTTAAAAAAAAAAAGTTATATTTAAATTTCTTTACCCTATTTCCCGCCAGGAGACGTTATAACTGAAAAAAACTAAACAACTGATTTGTGGGTGGAATGCAGCAAAGAAGCTACTTCCTTGAACAGCAAATCATGTCAGTTAGAGGACACAGGAATAATTAGCACAAGAGGCAAGCTATAAACAACCAACCTTATTAGAAATGTTCCAAAAATCCAAATCAAAGGATTTTACTCTGAAGTCCTCGGTGTTGCTCGCACCTAGAATCGAGACCTGGTGCATTTTGTAGCCCTATGCATAAAAGTTAGAGAACCGATAAAAATTCTTTGTTAAAATCATATTTTATATATATATTTTTTTATTTATAATTTTTTATTATTGGATTTTTATTTGTTAATTTTACACCAAAAGAGAGTTAAGTCGCCAGATATGGGACTTCAAAATTTTCACTAGCTTATACCCTGTTCACACTGCGTTATCGGAACTCTCTTAAACCTCTGAACTCTCTGAGGGAGTTCCACAAACTCTCTGAGAGAGTTTCAACTTTCTTCGGGCTAGAGACAGTCACAACCATTCACTCTCGCTGGCTGTAAAGCTTCGCATTAACTGATTGGGTGTTGCGGGCGTTTTATCTTAAGCGCATGCGCAAACAACACAGTGACATTCACTGAGTTATCTTAAGTGAGTTTTTCCATGTGAACAGGTTTCCAATTCCGGGAGGGTACCACCTCAAAATTAAGAGAGTTCGGCGGCCTAAGATATCTTAAGTATCGTAGTGTGAACATAGTATTATACCTAATAGGTTTACGTCCAAACCATTACAACACGGTACGTATAGCGAAAATACTGAGCTAGGGTTTCCGGTAAACTGTACGGGACGAAAAAGACGCCAATCTTTCCCCGCCAAATATGTACATATAATATTGTTTTTTTTTTTTTTTTAATCAAATTCGTAGGTTCTTGAAGGAATTTTAAAACTTTTTTCAACATTTTATAGTTATTATTGACTAATTTATATTTTTAACTTTTTTTTTTTTTTTTTAACTTACGTTAAAAGCCCGAAAAGTAGTCTAGAAAATTGCATTTTCAGAAAGTTAATCTGCTGTAAAATCAAAAAATATTATTTTAACAAAAAAATTTTATCGATTCCCAAACTTCCTAATATAGAGCTTTAAAATGCACCAGGTTTCAATACTAGGTGCGAGCAACACCTAAAGTGGTTCCCTTGTAAGTTTTATATGTTGGTGCAACTTTTTTTTAAATTTTAATTGTAATTTAGAATGTTTTTATTTTGTGTAAATAAGTTATTAAATTAACAACTTTGTAATTACGTATTTTTATATTTTATACATTTCATACCGTTATTTTGTATAATTCTTAATACTTATGATCTTATGATAAAGTGTTCTGAATTACGGAGAAACCAATTATCCAGAATATCTCAGGTTCCACGCATTCTGGTTAGCAGATCCTCTGTAATTATGTCTTGAAGGTATTTTGCAAACCCAGATGAAAATCACATTTATTTTATGGGGAATTCGCTAAAGTACACGCCGTTGCCCGGAATTTTAAGAATGTTTGTTTTGAAAAATCAACTATTGCATGTCAGTTTACGTAATTTTCACTCTTTTTTTTTTAGGTGCGTTCGTAGTTATATAAATACATGGTACCCATAGTCGTCGTTCTGTCTGTCCGTCCGCATATAGCAAAAAATACCCAACCGAATGGGCTGAAATTTTAAATGTATAATTGCTGCAAAATTTTGTCGAGTCATTTCAAATTTTATGAAAATCGGGTGTATAGTTTAATGACAGGGACAGTCAAAAGTTTTCCGTTACATGACGGCCAATGGGAAAAAATTATTGCAAGTACATTTTAATGATGTTACATCCTTCCGAATGGTCTGAAAATTTAAATATATAATTGTAGCAAAATTTTGTCGAATCGTCTCAAATTTTATGAAAATCGGATGTAGAGTTTAATGACAGGGACAGTCAAAAGTTTTCCGTTACATTAAGGCCAAAAGAAAAAAATATTTCAAGTACATTTTAATGATGTTACAGCCTTTCGAATAGAATGAAATGGATATGCACTTATGAGTGCACTAAAATATATATTCAGTACAATATGCGGTGCAAAAAATGTTTATAAGACTAGTACGAACGCATTTCATTTGCCACGTTTGACGAGATATTTTCAACTTGACAGATTACCTACCTACTTAGCAAATATATTCTGTGATCTGGATTGAGACCGAGATTAAAACTTTTTTGATAAAAAGTTGTTTCCGCGTATTTTGTTATTTAAATAATTTTTTCATGATTAATGAAAAATGGCAAGTACAAAAATTCTATGAATTTTATTTTTAAAAAATCTGAAATCTTTATTTCAGTTCTTCACTAAGAATGAGCTCTAGGGTAGAGATCTGCACGGGCCAGCCCGCGGGCTGGGCTATTTTCATTTGCGGCACTCGGGCCGGGCCCGGGCCATACTTTTTTCTGAAGGCTCGGGCCGGCCTAGTGACTACTCTTTACGGGCCGGGCCGGGTTCGGACCTTACTTTTTTCCGGAAGAATTGGGTCGGGCCTAACTTATTTTTTCTGTACAGAGCCGGGACTGGTTTCTTTTCTAAGTCTTCACGGCCGAAAAATTTCAGTCCTAGTTTTGAGCCAGCCCGCATGAAAATCATTGTCTCGGCAAGACCTGTTCGTTCAAAGGTCAGTAAAATTAAGCCTGGCCCAAAGATTTTTGCAAAATATGAATACATTTTTGAATCGCCATTATTCTACAATTAAACATTAACATTTATTCTTTTTAAAGAATAGTAAATTTCTACGCTAATTAAAATATAGCTAAATTAAAATATAGTAAAACGTGTGAAAAGGAACCTGCCTATGACGAAATCCTGTTTTAAACTAAAAAACGTGTTGATACATGCAAAATGAATATACTAATACGTAAGAAAAGAATATATAATACATTTACATTTGCTAAGAAGGGAACTTGTCTATAACGCATTTTTTTTTTCTTTTCCGTGTAATTGAGTCGTGGAAGATTTTACTGTATAGCATTTTTCAGATTTTTAACACTTCAGTGCTTGGAATATAGATTAACAATATTAATGATAACTGAAATATTCACATAGAAGAAATAGCGATTCATTAAAAAAATAAATATCGCAGCCTGTAGCACTTATATAAAAATGAAGTTTAGAAACATTAAAAAAAAAAGTTAAGATAAATATTTTTTGTCAGAACTCCTCGTAAGAGTCAAATTTTTAACCAAATTGACGTAAAAATCAATGTTTTGTAGCCCGGCCCCCGGCCCGAACTTTTAGTTGTTATACCGGGCCGGGCCAATATTTTTTTTGTACGGTCCGGGCCGAAATTTTTTTTCTATGAGCCCGGCTTGGAAATTTCGGCCAGTGCAGACCTCTACTCTAGGGACCTAAACCTTTGTGGAAATTCTAATATACACACATACCCACACGTATATATATATAAAATTGATTTAGGAATGGCGAAAACAAATTCAAAAAACCTCAAAATGTTAAAATATGCCAATATTTCCATAATCGGGTTTTTATCATATTTCAATACTTTTTTTCAAACTCGTATGATGTTATATATTTACCTGCTGACGTCCATTATATTTCAAATATGACGTAATGCTCACTTTTTTTTTAATTCATCAAACTATTTATTTCATTTTTCTTGTGGAAATCTTGCAATAGAAAAGTTATGACGTAATATTCACTTTTTTTGTTATTATTCGTCAAATTAGTCTTTTCATTTTCCACGTGAAAATCTTGCAATAGAAAAGTTATGACGTAATATTCACTTTTTTTTATTCGTCAAACTATTTATTTCATTTTTCACGTGGAAATCTTGCAATAGAAAAATAATTGCTGTGGTAAGAATTTTATTGTGGATTTTTAATTTTTGGCAACTGCTATAACGAAAAATGTTTAAGTTTGATAGGAAATTGCTGTTAAATTGGTGGTCTTTTATTAATTAAAAATGAACTATAAATTATTTCGATTCCGGTTTACTTTAGTTACCTCGGCTGTGTTTTAATACACACGTACAGTCGTGGAAAGAAAAAAGTAAACACCCCCTACTAACTCCTAAACAAATTATCGTAGACGAAAGTTATTGGTACCGAACGATTGGAAATAAAGTCTCCTTTTAAATGATGTATATACAATTTGCTTAGGGGGCCATCTATATATTAAAACAAACCATAACTTTGTTTTTTTTCAATAGCAGTACACAATTCTGACAGCATGAATGAATTCTACACCATTTGATTAGCCTAAAAACAAATTTTTATGCAATTCGTACCATAAGTTTCCGAGAAATTATTTTAAAAATAAGTAGGTCATAAATTCTATATTAATAAAAGTAATAGTAATTCTAATAGTAGAAATAAAGTCTACTTTTAAATGATGTATATAAAATTTGCTTAGGGGGCCATCTACATATTAAAACGAATCCAAACTTTATTTTTTCAATGGCAATATCCAATTTTAACGAGATATTTCAAATCTTCGGTTCAAACTATGCCTAGACACCAAATTTCAAGTCATTTGAATAATGAGTTTTTGAATTATAAACATTAGAAATTTAGTGCTTCTAATGTTAAATTACATTTTCATATTTTTATTTATATCTCCTGAAATTATGCTCCTAATGTGCTAATTTTTTGTGTAGCAATAATACTAATAGTATACCTAAACATAAATACGCTGAATTTGCAATTTTTATAATTTTATGATATAAATTATGAATTATGAAATTAATATTCGAAAAAATTATGAATTGCAACCTACAATTTTTTTGGTGGATTTAGATTCATTAAGTCCTGCTTTATGGAAATCTAAAATTTCACATTTTTCTTCCAAGTAGTTTTCAAATTATGCTTAAAAAACTGCAAAATGGTGGTTTAAGGGGCCGTCTATGATAGAAGTGACTAGATATTTTGAAATTTCTTATGCTATCCTGTAATCTAGCAGGCTTCATTGACTGCGTGAGTGGCACTGAAGGTGCCTTGATCAAGAAGAGGGCTCTCTCGGTCAACAATCGAGTACTGAACTTCAATTTGGATACAGCCCTTAAAATACGCTCGTTTTAAAATAATTAATTTCTCGGAAACTTATCGTACGAATTGCATAAAAATTTGTTTTTGGGCTAATTGAAGGGTGTAGAGTTCATTTATGCTGTCAGAATTGTATACTGCTATTGAAAAAAACAAAGTTATGGTTCGTTTTAATATGTAGATAGCCCCCTAAGCAAATTGTATATACATCATTTAAAAGTAGACTTTATTTCCAATCGTTCGGCACCAGTAACTTTCTTCTGCGATAATTTGTTGAGGAGTTAGTAGGGGGTGTTTACTTTTTTTTTTTCCACGACTGTACGTAACATTTCACAATTCTGGCTTCCAAACTGTGGATTTGTATAGAATTACAGACAGACAGACAAATTTTGATTTTTATATATTAGATGTTTAAAATTTGAATATTTTTAGCGTACCCGAGCGCACAAAACAAAACCCACCATACGCCGCTGAGACCCTATTCCATGAAGGGAATTTTTATATAGCCGGTCGGGTGCGACGTTGTAGAGTTTTGAAGAAAAATTTTTCTTTCTTTTCACAGTAACTTGAAAATCACCCCCGCCGGGGAGAGGACGTAACTTTCCTCATTAATTCCCTCATCAATTAAACTTTCCTCACCTTTAATTCATCAGGTAATACAATATCCATTTAAAGCCGTTAGCACCATACCAATTACCAAATTACTATTAAGAGATTTTATCCTGATTGAGTCTGTCTGACTACTTTATTTTTGGGGCGTTCTCTCAGTTAGCAGTACGGATACAGACCATACTTCCTAAAAAAATATCCACCCTAGGTTAATCTACGAAAATGTAGACTTGCCCTAAAAACCAACAAATCCAATTTCAAAAGTAAAACACCCTTTTCACAAAATCCTCTCTGTCACTGTCCCTGCAAATTAGTAATATAGGCACCCGCGTTGGATATTTTTAACGCATAATTAAGACTTCTTCAAAAAGAAAAACAAAGAAAACACTTTTATTGTCGTCATTAAACGGTAGAAAACTGCTTTTAATGATGCCAAACGAGTCTTTTTAATGAATGAATTTGCATTGACCCTCCTTTTTCTTCTTGTCATACTTAAGTTCACTTACCTGAACTTCACTATCACCGCTGGCGGCGGGCGTTGTGTGCTTTTAGTGGAACCTGTTTATATCCCCTTACCCCCCCCCCCCCCCCCCTCTTCGTATGTCAGGTTGCAGTAGTTTGCGGTTTCAATGGTGACTCATCCCGCCGTGAGGGAGCCCCATGACCCGAACTCAATCATAAACAATTTTTTTCAAATAAAAATACATATACCGTCTTATTCGTGAAAGCATGCTTGGAACAATTATTGCTAAATGTAAGGTTCAGGGATTCGTAAACCCCCGAAGCGCAGGTGAATGTGAGATACTATTTCTGAATCTACCAGAAATATGCATTGGAGTACCCACGGGGGGAGTTTAGGGGCTGAAGCCCCTCCCAAACACCAAGACTAGACTAGATATTTAATTTTTTTCAAAATAATGAAAGAATATTATTATTATTTTTTTTTAATAGGCCCTTAAAAAATCGGAATTTTTGAAAAAAAAATATTGATTCTGTCACACAGTTTTTTCTCTTTTATAAATTTTATTATGAAATTCGAAATATTAACATGCTTAAAATTTACTAATTAAAATTTTAAAACCCCGTGGCAACCTCCTCTCTAACCTTCATAATATTTTAATAATTTAATAATAAAACTTTAAATCGTTCGATTTTGATTGCAAACACCCTTTAAATTTATCCAAATACAGAAACACACCAAAAAATCGCAAAAACTAAGATATATTTTAGTGCATTATTTGATTATTAAACATGTTAAAAGCAATTATCCCCACCAAAACTTTCCAGAGCTTCCTTTATCTTCTCTGGCTGGTTATTACTCTGCTCAAGTCAGCAGAAAAATGTAAGTTAGGTTCGATCCAGCACAATGAGTCAAATGAAAGAAAATTAGACAGAGCTCGGCCGCGGGCCGATCCAGATCTGGACACATGCAGACCTCAAAATGTGCTACTCGTACTCCCTTCCAAAGCGTAATCCTGGATGTACCACTGAAAATATAGTTTCTATATTGGATCTGTTGAGAGCCTGATTATCGCGAGTGTAAATGGGACAGCTGCGCAGTCTAGTCCTGTATGGATCAGATTATAGCCGACCCGAACCCGAAATTTCTGCTCTGAGTCAATCCGAACCCGATACGCTTCAACCGGACCCGAAGTGAAAGAAAATTAATTCATATTTGAATACAACTTTGGAAAAATAGCCTACAATTATATCTCTAATATTTATTTTATATTTTTGGTATATAAATGAATACATATACACTCATTAATATTCAAATATACAATTTTTCATTAAAAAGGTGTTCAGGACTTTCTTTTGAGAAATCGGGTCAACCCGACAAGACGCAAGACTCTACCGTGGCCCTTGCTTTTAAAGGGGCTCTCAAGATCAGGAATTTTTAATACAATTTCAAACACGGCTTCAAAAAAGTCGGACTGGGACCAGGGGCGGACTGGCACAGTTTGGCCCACCCCGCTAGACTTCTGCATTGGCCCACCAATCGACAACTCCATTGTTAAAATGTTTGAATACTGAGTATCAACACGACTTTTTGCTCTAACTCTATGAAGACGGCTTAACTCCAATCTGAGACATATTAGCATCTTTGTAACGGTTTATTTTCAATGAGTAGAAATTTCATCGGGAATAAAAATCTTGTGCTGGGGAGGGAAGGTTAACTTGCATAATTTTGATTTATTTTTTGAATATGTAAACTTTAAACAATTGATAACAACTTTAATAAATAAAAACGTTTGAAATTGCTTATGGGAATTCAGTTCAGATATTTTTATTCCTTGTATTAAAAAAAAACTGTGTGGTCCAGTGGCGAGTCAATTGCACTGTCAGCATATCAATGTTATTAGAATAGATGAGGCTATTTGTGAAGGAGCTCCCAACGCACAGTGGAGTATTTAACTCGAAATCCTGGCCAAAAATATTTTTCTATGTAAATATAGTCCGATTGCCTTGAAATTGTTAGATGTTATTGGGTATCACTAGGGCATGTTTGGTATTGTAAATAAAGTCTATAGCATTTAGATTAATTTACAGAGACACCAAAAAGACTTCCCTTACATTATGGTCTATGGGGAAAAAATCGTTTGCTCTGTATTTTATTGATATCACACTATTTTAAACGTACTGAAATTTATATACATCACTAAGGTGTACTAAGGCACTTATTGTAGAATATAGTGTGCATAGAATATACCATTCATTTACAGGGACACACAAAAAATTTGGCTGAAGAATAAATTTAACTATTGAAGTCTGTGACCAATAATTGCTGGAAGAGCGCACAGTGTGGTATTTAGCACCAAAAACCTGGCCAAAATTATTCTTTTTCTCTAACAGCTACAGATCTGCGTTTTTATTTGAATTATGGAGTAAAAATTGTAAAACAAAGTCTTATTTATAAATCAAAACATTTATTGATAAATTTCATCACTATTACTGTCATCAGGAATATTAACATTTGTGATATCACTTTCTGATAACAAATTTAAAACTTCAGAAGATAAGGGCTTTCTTTTCTTGTTTGTGTTGCATCTCATGCCCGTTATTAGGGGGTCAGAAGTTAAAAGAAGCCTATTCAGGACATCCATATTGCAGGCCACGCGCGAAAACTTTCTTGTGCAGTTTAATCTGAACGACCTAATATGTTTATCGCGAGCTTTTGCAGCCTCTTCACTTAGTTGACCTATTGGCAGAATAGCTTCTTTTATGACATCTGCTCCATGACAAAGTACCTTGTGCATTGTAGGAGACATGCTATAAAAACCATATAGCGTCACATACATTTCAGCAGTTTTTTGGAACTATATTTCAAATTCATCTGTATTAATTTTATATCCGCAACACAATGTATCTAATATCACTTTTAGTCGATATATCAAAATCTTATCGACTCCGGTTATTGCTGCCGATATTTCATATTCTTCAAAAAACCTTCTGCTGGTATTTCCATCTTTCGTATTCCCAAAATTTGCTTTGGGAATATCCACTAAGAGCCCGAATTGTTGTTTGAAATTATCCTGAATTTCTCTTTTTTTATTTTCTACCGCTTGTTTCTCCTCAGAAGAAAGGCTGGCGTTCCATTTTCTTACAGGTAATCTATATGCTACGTGTAATATACTCTAGAAAAATCGTATACGAGCATGTAGCAAAAAAAGCCCAAAACTTAAATTTTCTTTCTTACACTCCATCTTCTTTGATAAGCCATTAAACTCAGATGAAGTAGCATCGCATATGTAGTACCTCATCGTAGATTTGGTGTGTGTTGCGGCATTGCATACTTTTACATCCACCATGGTGAATAACATTCTATGTCTTATGAGCACATCGTCAATTTCTGTGCTGGTAAGTGCTGTGATTTGTGATTTGATATCTTTTATTTCTTCTTTTGTAACGTCATTTGTCTCCTTGATGAATCGAATTCTTATAGGTCGACAGTAGCGAGGTGATAATGATGTTGGGTTTTGCCAGAGAATTTTCTTTTCGGGCCCGTAAAGTAACTGAAGAGGAACCACAGAACTTTGAAAAATATTGGAGTCAGAATCGGCTTCATTTTCAAACTTCATTTTACATTGCATCTGCCGTGACCCGTCACAATCCCACTTGCTTATTAAAATTAAAGAACGTTTTTCGTCATCACTCAAAGGTTCTACAACTTCTCTTAGATGTAAAATCAGTCGCGTTGCCGTATGATCCATCAACTTTTGCACTTTTACTTCGGCACACGTGTCTGTCACCCTGTGAATTTCTGGACAGCATTCTTTGTTTACCCTTTGAAGAACAGAATAGCACGGAAAAAAGCTTTTATTCGTTTCTCGTATTCTCTCATATTGGGCTTTAGAAGTCCTGCTTCTGTATACATGGACAAAGCATGCAAATGTGATAACTGGCGAGGTTGCTCTTGTTCTTCACGACTTTTTTTCATGGCCTTTACAAATTTTTTTGCTCTTCGGGGACTTTTTGTAAGATCTTTTACGATATTGGAAGCATCTATTTTGACTGATTTCCGCAATTCCATTTGGGTAGCGTAGGTCAATACTTCCACGTCTTTTGATCGAAGGTCTTTGGTTTTGCGGCGTTTGCTTCTTTCACTTGATTCTACAAAAGATTTTTGAGGACGACCGGGACTGACTCCTGCAACAATAACAATTACTAAATATATTTCTAATAATAAAAACAAATTTCATTTCACTGCACAGAAAACGAAATATAAGCAAAAAACGAAGCATACAATAATAATAAAGTAAAGGGTTTGCATCTGTTGTGTTTCACGTACCTGCAATTGGCAGTAATATAGTGCCGTTTAACCATTCGACATTATTTTCATCGAATCTTTACCTTGTTTTATGAGCAGCTAACCATTTTTGCTTGAATTGGTTTTTAATAACAGAGAGCTTTTGCTTCATCTCAGCTATCCTTGGATCACCTTCAGAATAACTTCTTAATAAATCTTCCTCCATAAATTTAAGCTTTCCATCAAACGTTGACTCATTTGAGTGTTTCATGATGGCATACAACTCACTTCGAGCCATAGACCTCAATCCAAAAAGGCCTGTTAGCAAAATAAATAAAAAACTAAATAGCAGTAATTTATATCAGAAATTGTAGAACCTAACGAAAAAATTCGTTAAAAATAGGGGGGCGGTTTCGGGCGGCTGATTTTTTTATAACTATCTTGTATACTAAGTACTGCATGTTACACAATAGTTTTCATAGCTTAGATATGTTTAGAAATATAACAAAATCCTTTCTAAATATTAAAGATAATTATATTTATGACACTGTTAGTTACATCTAAGTTATAGAAAATAACGACAAAAAACAGCTGCATATTTATTACGCAAATATAGTGTTTATAAAGTACATACCTGGTTTAGAATAGTCGATCACAACAATAATCACTAACTTGTTAAGACGCAAAACTACAAGAGATTTCAAAACACTAAAATCTGAGAATCATACGACCACTGTAGGCGAACGGCAACTTCCGGCTGATCACGTGACTCGCTGTAGCGCGCAAGCGCATTGAGTGTTTCGCAATCAGATACAGAAACTACTTAACATAATGAGTATTAATAAAGCAGGGTAGGAAGAATAATTTTTAAAATAATCATTTTTGGCCAGGTTTTGGGGCTAAATACCACACTGTGCAACGGGAATAGGACATCGCTGGGCCTAACCTATGCACATTGACAACACCTAGGAACATCAATGCCTCATCAGAAATTTTGTGGAAGACATCCCTTTGTGTAGAAGGTTAACATGCTAACCATTATGCCGTCAAAAAAAACCCCACAGACTTGGCTGTACACTACATTGGAAATTTTATACTGGAAAGTGTGTTTTGATCGAGAAGAGTTAGTACTATTAAAATTGACACACATACATTGATTAATTTGTTGTTTGAAATATTATATTTGTGCATTTTATTATTTTAAATTATCAACATATATACACTTAGTAAATTGATTAACGTTGTTTAAAATATCAACATTTTACCAGAAAAATTGAATAGTTTGTTTTACTCTCATTAACTAATTAGAGTATGAGATATCTGATAGACAATTTTTTTTAACTTGAGGTAACTCCATCTATTTTCTTATCATAACCGTAATCAAAAGATCGCTCAACTTTGAATTGGATAAAATCTTCTAACATTTCTTATCCTATAGATTAACGCAAGCGGTTCTTTATAATTTTAAGTATTGAGAACACTCATTCAGAAGACGTTTGAATGCATGATAAAGTGAATATGTTCTTATACGCTATGTACATCAAGGGTGAATAAAAACATACCATACGCATACAACTCGCACAATAATTCTAATGCACAAGCTAGGCATTTTTTACATTTCTTATTAACTTTACAGAGATTTTCATCTTTTATGAATTTTCAATCTGTCGTTTCTTTGCTGTAAACAGCTGAGAGCTAGCTACCTCGAGATTGTTGCTGCAATAGCAACTGGCTATAATCAACATATAAATTATTCATCGGAGAAACTGCAGCAATTCTTTTCTGACAGTTTTTCTTGACTTTTGCCAACCTAGACAAAGTACTAAAAGCTTCTTCAGAAAGCTCATTTATCAGTTTAAATTTACTGAAGCGGCGGAGATCGAACCAAGCAATGTCTTTAATGAGCAAGTCATTTTCAGTAAATCGCCCATTCAGCTGCTGAGTCTAAATTTTTACCTTAAATACTTCTGATGATGATCCGATAATACTTCTTGCCTCGTCGTGAGAGTATTCACCGCATCAACGTTTCGCTAAACTCCTAGTGAGCTCCATATAGAACAGAAGATCTGTCTTCCTATTTTCCAACATGATTGCCCGCGGTCAGAGCGGAAGGATATAGTGACGATAATTTTAGTTCGCATTCATGGCAAAATATGTTGTTTATAGCAGTCCCTTACATGAATAGAGAGTCATTTATTAATTTGATAAGTATAACTTAATTAGAGAAGGATAAATTAGGATAATAGTAAACGTGAATACTGATATCTAACATTGATAACGCGGACTATTTTTTACCTTTGCCTTGCAAGCTTCAGACCGCCGGCTAAGAACTGCTATTATATATGGAGCATGGAGCTCAGTATTATTCACTGAAGCCCCATACTTTCATTCGCTTATATGATTCTGAGCTAAACACGCTTGTAGCTTGCATTATGTCCAAGAAGTCAGTTCCCACATAGCATTTTTAGTTTGCAGAAAATTTGCGGAAGTCTTGCTTTGAAAACCTGCAAAGTTGCAGCAAGCTCAGCATGACAAGACTGAAAGTTCATAACAAGACTGCAGCAAGATAACGCAAACGCCGAAGTCACCACATTTTGAACTTGCAGCTAATTTGTCGTGCAATTTAAATTTATTCTGTATCAAATTTATTGCAAATTAACGGCAAAAAAATAATCGAAAATACTGCAAACTTACTGCAAAGTAGTAATCTTTCCATGCCACATTAACTGTTTAAAACTGTTACTCTGTAAGTTTAACCCCTTCGAAGGGGTTCATAGACCTTCGCAGGTCTATTGATGCATACGCGCCGTTAAGGTGCATGCATCGTTTTTTCCCCTCATAAACAAGATAGGGTAATATTTGTACTTTTTAATTCGGCACCAACCGATAAAATTTCAGCAATTTCTGCGTATCTGTTGATTGTCTGTTCTTCCAACAGAGGGATTTTTTTGCTTTCGTCACTTTCGTGAATTAAAAACAGTCTTGCCATCAGTTTCCCAACAAACTACTCATGCAAGTGGGGGATGGTATACCTTTCAAGAGATTTGATGCGAATTTCTCAATTCAAATTTGTCACGGCAAGATAATATCAGAAAAAATAAAACTTGCTGCCAATGTTCATGCTATCTGGGTTGTCAATTTGCAACATTCTGTTCCATCTGTCAGGATCAAATTTAACACAAATATACAGCATGTGCATATCAGTGCACATGCTGTATATTTCGATTGTCCTTTTTCAGTCATGCTTGCATATCTTTATATCTCCCACACATATTTTCTGCACCATCCAAAGAAGTGCCAACTATTTGTGAAGAAGGAAGTTTAAAATTTTTAACTTCTTCTTTTTGTAGGAAAGAGAGTACTTCCCCTGTTCTTTTGGGGGGTATCAACCAATTTTAAAAGCTTAACCTTCATTTTAATATGTTGCACATCAAAACTACAAAGTGTCAACTGCTCAATTACTGATATATTTTGTGAGAAATCTACTTCAATACTGAAAAATCTGACTGTTTTACTTCATCGGCAATGTTTATTTGGATCTTAATGGCAAGATGATCAAATAACTCATTTATAAATGACATGAAATGGACATGGACAGGGGTGTAATCAACGAACTTCTTCCATGTCGTATAGCATTTTCATTTTGTTCTTCTTTCCGCTCTATTCCAGCCTTCTTTATACTCTTTCGTAAAATCATCTTTTTGGCTTCTCTTGATAGCCTGTGACTACATGACCGTGCAAAATTTGATCATATTTACATAGCCACATTATCAATTCTAAAAATTGCCGTAGTTAACGTCTCTAGTACTCAAGTCTTCAGCTGCTTCCTCTTATTTTTCTCTGTAAACTAACCCTTGCCTCCGAAGATAGTTGATCTGTAGATCATATCTAGATATGTAAGCTAAGCCTTGCCTATCTTTTATTACTACACAAAAGTCCGCACACAGACCCATCCCACCAAACAACATCCCTTCCTACCCTTCACTGACCATGTGTGCTCTTTACTTTATTCCCTACTAGCCGAACCGTCCGGCGATGCCCGGGGCCCGTTATAATAACCTTAAACAAAACTCAAGTTTGTATAATTTTATATCTTTTGAAAATCTTTTAAATGAACTTAGTTTCGGGGGTCCATTGCCTCCCGCAGCATCTAGTGTGTTCCCAAACCTCTTTATGAAAGAACCTGGATCCCCGCTACCTAAGGCAGCATGTACCGGAAGTATTCCGCTCGTGCCGGAGATAATCAAAAACTAAGCTGAATGAGCCAAAACTCGGGGTAATCAATCCCATAGAACCCAAAAAAAGAATGCACCATTAATGTTTGAAAATATTAGTAACTGAAGTGTAAGATAAAATTTCATAATACGGAAAGTAGCTGAATTGTAATCTAAATTGAATGAGCCAAATCCTGTTGAAAGTGGCTTAGAATCCGAGGAAAGAATGCTCACTCAACGGTGGAAGGTGCCTGATAGTTAACAGTAGGGCCTTTACATGAAAACATGTTAAAATGTCTTAGTACTCAGCGGTTTAGATCTTCAATTAGTCAAAATTAAACACAGGGTATGAATTATTCATTAGAATAATATTTTAAACAAATACGAAAAAATTGGGAAATGATTAAAAAAGGGTCCCGATAAAAATTTGAGGGTGTTTGTCCGGGGAGAAGAGTCCAAGACTCAACTTTAAAATTATACACTGAGAAGGTGAGAAAATAAGGGGTAAAAAATGTATGGCGCACAAAAAGTTCAAGAAGCCCTGAACCGGGTCCTACAGGACCCTAAGGCCCCCAAGGTCTTAACTGTAATGTAGAAATGGGAGAATAACGAACTGGAATAAGGGTCCCAAAAATGAATATTGGATTAAAATGAAGCATTTTATTAACAGTTTGGAGCGAAAATCTTCAAAGGGCCCTATATCGGGCCCCAAGTGGCAAGGCTTTTCGGAACTGTAATTTAGAAATGGGGGAATAACTAAATGGAAGTATGGTCCCAAAAACGAAGAAGATCGGATAAAATGCGGACAAGTTATTAAAAATTTAGGGCATAAAAACTTCCAGGGGCCCTGGCCCTAAAAAAATTAAAAATCTGAGTCTCAGGTGTACCAGGACCTGTCTTGGACTATCATCCCCTAAATTTTCAGACTTCAACGTGCGGTAGATTTTGCTAGCCATCGTGAACAGGCACACAAACACACGCATACAGAGCGAAACTTTCTTTTATTAGTATAAATCTCTTGGCTACTATAAAAATGAATAATTTGCACAGACCTTCCGAAGATTGCTGATGGGAGAGGGAAAGTAGAAATTAGACTTATCCGATCACACACACACACAAGAAAAAAAAAAGACGCTTCACGGGGGAAAAAAGGAAAAGAAAATTGAGTTTCATATTTATTTTTTTTTTTAAATTTTATTGAAAAGAAAAAAATTCGGAAAATTAATGCTATTTTGGGCCACTACACCCGTTTGGCCCACCCCGCGATCGCGGGTTAGCGGGGTGGGCCAGTCCGCCCCTGACTGGGACACTGGGAGTTAACAGCATTTCTTTTCATGGTGGGTCCGAAACTTTACATGATAATGAAATCCTTTTCATAAGTTTATTACATACCATTTAAACAGGAAAATCATCTCAGCTAAAGATGTTTTAATGTGAAAGGTTTAAAATTCCAATTAAGCTTGCATCATATGACGTTAACACATGATTGTTAGATATTGATTCTTCTATTACTCATTATTTATACCACAATATGTACTTATCTTTTAATTTCATCTGTAAAACTTTGTAATCAAAAGACATTTCTATATTTTTAAATTTCATTTATAATTTGATTTGATGTGACTGGTAACAGAAGCTCCGATGTAATAGTTTTTACATATGATTAAAGAATCGAAAATGGATTTTTTTCCCTTTTTATTGATCTAATAAACGGGATCTATCACAAATTTAAGTAACATTTGTTTGAAAAAACTATTTGCATAGGGTCCGCCAAAAGTCCTCCACCCCCTTATCTAGGAAATGCGTTGAAATTTTGGAAAACAGTGAAATGTACGTTTAATCTAATCAAATGGGACACCATCTCGTTAAAAAAAAAAAAAAAAAAAAAAAACTGAGAAGGGTGCCAGCTGGGATGTTCAATTTTGAAATGGAAAGGCGATGGGCCATGTGGTATATAGCCAGAAAGGTTTCTTCAAGACAAATAAATTAGTCAACGATGTTTCTTAAGGAAATTATGACGGATTTAACTTTTCACTGTTAATTTCATGAAAAGTGAAAAAAAAAATTAACATAATTTAACCCAAAAGATGCTCGAATTGATTGTCTTCCAGTATTGGCAGTTACTACTGTTATTTAACAGTAACAGAGCCTCTGCAGAAATTCATTCATCACTGCCTTAAATGTATGCTGGAGAGATACTATTGCAGCCGTCGTAATTCGCTGTTTCAACCCGTTCATGAAATTGGGTGGCGTCTTATAAATTTTCGCATCCAAATGCCCGTATAAAAGTCATTAGGCGTTAGATCAAGAGAACAGAGAGGCATTCTAAAAATGATTCCCGCCTCTATCTATCGATCTGGATATTTCTGATCGAAGTTATTTTTGTCATTTTTTCTGCAATCGTCCTGTTGAAAGACGATCTTTTTTCTGAAATAAACTAATCTTAAAGAAAATCGACGCAATTTTCAACAACGTGTGTGATCATTAGATCGATTGTGTCCTGTGGCATTTTAAGACAATTGTTGCCAATTAAATTTTCGGCAAAAAAAATATGACCGGTGCGATGATATCTCCTAATTCTTGTAAATACAGTAAATTCTGTCTAAGGCGGACTCTGTATAAGCCGGAAATCTGTCTACCACGGAAAGTTTTTCAAGTCCCGGCGAACCCATAGAAAATTATATTAATTCATACTGCATAAGGCGGAATCTGTCTAACGCGGAAACGGAAAGCATTTTAAAGTCCCACCGAAACCAAAATTTGACATAAGGCGGAAAAAGGGATAATTTAAAAATGAAAGGCATTTTGTTTATTAAACTTTAAAACTGATAAGTCAAATACTTAGTGTCGAGCATGTTGGTTAAATTCCGTAACACTTTGAAAAAGTTAATTCAAAAGGACAAAAACTGTTTAAATTTTAAGGAATTTATGCTTGCGCCATTTTTTCATATGCAAAATTATATTTAAATGTTAATATTTCTAGTAGAATGAACATTTATCAAAATATATATTTTCGAAAGTGCAATATACATACTTTAAGGATGTGCTCAAATTCAAAGTTATAGCGTTCTGTCTCATTCTCGAAGTTTATTGGGGTGGGGCGGCTGTTAGGTTTTTTTTTGTGTGTGTGTGTGTGTGTGAACTTCTAATTCGCATGCATTACAGCAGTACTAAGAAATTGAATAGCGTTTCTCAATTATCTATAAAGACAAAAGTTCTTTCCGAATTTCCGTTTTCAACCGATTTTAGAGTCAGGAAAATCAATAAAAAAAATCCTGAAACTCGATGGATTTTTTTTAAAATTTATTTATTTATTTTATTTTATTTTATTTTTTGGGAGGGGGAGGGGGAGCTTTTTTGCATAAGCCGGAATATTGTCTACCACGGAAAATTTTCTCAGTCCCGATCGATTCCGCCTTAGACAGAGTTTACTGTACCTTATTATTATTATTTTTTAAGATATTGAGTCTGGGAAATACATGTGGGAGTGGATTAGATTCGCACAAGAATCGAATGTTCTGAAACCTTCCCGTTCTCCAGATCTGACTCCTGATAACATTTTTCATATTCACACCCTTGAATACGGTAATTTACAAGATGCTAACAGAAACAACATGACCGAAGCAGCGGATTACAGAAAGCTGTAATAGCATTTCTCTGGCCACTTTGAAAACCATAAATAAATATGGGTTAAAATAGGTAGGTCAAAAAATATTCACTTTTTTTATGAAAGTAAGAGATAAAACTTTAATGTCATAACTACCTTATGAAACATCGTAGGACTTTTCTTTTACATTGCTTGTCTTGAAGAGATCTTTTCAGCTATATGCCACACGATCCTCTTATTTGAAATTTTAAAGTTGGACTTCACCCCTCCCTTCACAGCCATAATACATTTTAACCAGATAAGGTCCCCTTTGAACTTACTGAACATGTATTTTACTGTTTTCCGAAATTCCGAAACATACCCGAGGTATGGGGATTAGGGTATGGACCTTGTTAGAGGGAGGGGGGATTTTGGCAGACCTTCTATTTATCTAGATTTATAATTTTATTTTTAAAAAATTGCATTTTTCTTATAACTTTCTTCTATCTTTACAAGAAGAAAGTATTAGATTCGTGAAAATTTTCGACTTCCGGTTTTCGGCGGATTTGCACGTTTTAGGGATCAGAGATCCCGAAAAACATGTTTTTACAAAATGTCTGTCTGTCTATATGTGACACAAATTTTGTGGTCGCTCTATCTCAAGAACTAATGCACGCAATTTAATAAAAATTTATATTCAGTTAGTCCGCGATATAAATTGGTGATGATTAGTTTTTGGTTTAAATCGCCCAATAGGTGGTGGTGTTGCTATGCTGCATTTTTCACGATTTCCGCTATAGCTCTATCTCAAGAAGTAATTCACGAATTTTGATCAAACTTCAGATTCAGTATACCTTCATAATTATTGGTGCAAATTATGTTTTGGTATAAATCGCGCATCAGATGGCGCTTCTATGCTGAAGTTTTTACAATTTTCGCAAGAGCTCTATCTCAAAAACTAATGCAGGGATTTTCATATCTTTAGAATCCTCAACTTTAATTTTGCCACTGTGATAGCGAATTTCGAAGTATTAACATGTATGAGATAGAAGAAAGTTTTGGAATTGGCACATCCGACTAGCTTTTTTTTTTTTTTTTTTTTTTTTTTTTTGAGAGAGAGAGAGAATCTGGACCGATTGAGCCTTGCCCTTGATTATGCCAATGGTCATGGAGTGGGAGAGGGCAATGGAATCTCTTCCCCGGAGCCTTAAGTAGGGGTTTTCAGGCTGGGTATCGTACCCCCCCCCCCTCCCCCAATAATAATAATAAAAAAAAAAAAGGTACATTTCTTTCGAAGTCTCTCGTAAAATAAATTAGGTTCCAATAAGAATCTTTTTTTCTTTTATAAAAAAAAAATATATATATTTCTTAAAATTCAAAGACATTTTACTAAAGTTAAGTAAACACCGCTTCAGTAATCTTTTTTTAGAGATTGAAATTGAAAAGTACAGTAAATTCTGTCTAAGGCGGGCTCTGTGCAAGCCGGAAATCTGTCTACCGCGGAAATTTTTTCAAGTCCCGGCGAACCCATAGAAAATAGCATTAATTCTTGTTGCATAAGCCGGAATCTGTCTAACGCGGAAACGGAAATGTTTTTAATGTCCCACCAAAAACAAAATTTTGCATAAGGCGGAAAAAAGGATATTTTAAACATGAAAAGCATTCCGTTTATGAAACTTTAAAACTGATATACATACGTCATATACTCAATGCCGAGAATTTTAATTAAATTCCGTAATAGTTTAAAAAAAGTTAATTTAAATAACTAGAAACTGTTTAAATTTTAAGGAATCCTTGCAGTTAAAAAATGAAATAATCATTTTTCCTATATAAATTTGCATGTAAAAATTATTATTATTAGAAGGATGCCCATTTATAAAAATAAGTATTTTCTAAAGTATAATATATTATGCTTTAAGGTTGTACTCAAATTCAAAGTGATAGCTTACTGTCTCATACCCGAAGTTATTTTGTCTCTGTGTGTGTGTGTTTGAGTGTAAACTTCAAATTTGTAGGTATTACAGCAGTACTAAGAAATTGAATAGTATTTCTCATTTATCTGTAGACTTTAACAATTTTAGTTTTCAATGATTTTCGAGTCAGGACAATCAATGAAAGATCTTCATCGTCGAGCAGTTTATTAGAACTCAAGATCTAACCTTTTTATCGAAAACATACAACGCTATTCGATTGATGTATGCTTCATTCCAATAAATCGCGTGTTCAGAAAACGCGATCATTGTACGGGTTATTTGTTCTTCGTCATTTTATCTTGTCTAAGGATAAAAAAGGATAAGTGCATCGTAAAAGTGTCTTCTAAACCTGAACTCAATACTCCATCGCTGCAGAATAAAGTCGAAGTTACCAAATTAAAAGAAAAATAATTATTCTATAGATCTTTGCATTAGGTTTAATTATGATAAAACTCAAATTTATGATGCTTAAATTTCAATGAGTTTCAAATTAAAACCACCGCAAACGAATTTTCTCCGTAGACCGTAATGCAATGGAATTATTTTGAGTGTCCCTGTAAATGAACGGTGAATGCTATCCATACCATATTCTATATTCTTGTAGTGTACTTCCAGAGCTATATATAAATTTCAATGAGTTTCAAATTAAAACTACCGCGCAAACGAATTTTCTCCTTAGACCGTAATGTAATGGGATTATGTTGAGTGTCCCTGTAAATGAACGATGAATGCTATCCATACCATATTCTATATTCTTGTGGTGTACTTCCAGAGCTATATATAAATTTCAATGAGTTTCAAATTAAAACTACCGCAAACGAATTTTCTCCTTAGACCGTAATGTAATGGAATTATTTTGAGTGTCCATGTAAATGAACGGTGAATGCTATCCATACCATATTCTATATTCTTGTAGTGTACTTCCAGAGCTATATATAAATTTCAATGAGTTTCAAATTAAAACTACCGCGCAAACGAATTTTCTCCTTAGACCGTAATGTAATGGAATTATTTTGAGTGTCCCTGTAAATGAACGATGAATGCTATCCATACCATATTCTATATTCTTGTAGTGTACTTCCAAAGCTATATATAAATTTCAATGAGTTTAAAATTAAAACCACCGCAAACGAATTTTCTCCGTAGACCGTAATGTAATGGAATTCTTTTGAGTGTCCCTGTAAATGAACGGTGAATGCTATCCATACCATATTCTATATTCTTGTAGTGTACTTCCAGAGTTATATATAAATTTCAATGAGTTTCAAATTAAAACTACCGCAAACGAATTTTCTCCTTAGACCGTAATGTAATGGAATTATTTTGAGTGTCCCTGTAAATGAACGATGAATGCTATCCATACCATATTCTATATTCTTGTAGTGTACTTCCAAAGCTATATATAAATTTCAATGAGTTTCAAATTGTGAAACATTATTTAAAAACCATCGCAAACGATTTTTCCCCATTAGGCCGTAATGCAATGGAATTCTTTTGAATTACCCTGTAAAGGAACTGTTACATGCTTCATTTTCAATACGGAACATATAATAGTTAATATCAATTTTATGACGATCCGACTATATTTACGTGAGTTTATAGAGCAGGAACAGACAATCAAACCGAAGTAATTTGAAAAGTGTTAAAAACTGTCAAAGCACTGGGCTGGACATGGACAATTCACTGCAAATTTCAACAATGTACGCTAATTTTTAATGGAAATTCTAAAAAATAACTGGTCTGCGGGCGTACAATTTCCAACAGGCAATATTCTATAATCTAATTCTATAACATTTCATAGAAATGTTAAATGTGGAGGAAAATGAAAAAGAAAGAAAAAGTGGAAAGAACGATAAAGGAAGTAAACAAAAGAACTTCCGAGAATAATAAGCATATGGCAAACAGATAAACATTTTATGTAACAAAATATCAAAAACAACGAAATTCCTTTCATTAACACCTGTCTTATATTTTCTTACATAAACATCTGCTTATCTTTCTATGACATTTCATGTTATTAACCGACTTCAAACAATGGAAGTTATACAATTCGTTTGTGTTTTTTTATGTACATTCATGCATATTTTTTGCAAAAAAAAAATGCTTTGATTTTATTTAATTAGCGGCAAAGTCCTATTTCTCTCACTACGGACTTTTTTGACGTCGTTAAAAAATCGTAGTCCACTTTTGGACCAAAAACTGAGTTTTGGCTGCCAAAACTCCCAGTTGTCAATTTTTAGAAATGTATAACAATAGTGGCAATGAGCGGCGCTATCGCTTTCGCTTTTATCGCTCTTGTATTACTTCTAAAAATCGGATACTTTTAATTTGAACATCATCGAATACGGGAAAAAACTTACTTTCTAATTACCTTTTGTTGAAAACTGTAGCTTAGTTTAGTGATATTTTATGACTTTTTAAATAGTTTTGAAGCATGATTTTATCTGAATAATGAGCATTAGTTAGCTACAATAATATAAAGTAGCTAGTGGCAATGTTACTACAATTAGTAATTGACAGCAAAATTAAAGGCAAGAAAAACCCAATCGATCATATAAGATCAGATTAACTATAAAATACCGCACTTTGGTGTTAAATTAAACTCTGTCAGTGAAAAAAGGCCCCCTTTATCAATTAAAATCTCTGTGAGCATTAGGTTTTTTTCAAATGGTAATTTAACAGATTGTAGAGGACCATTGATTATCTTCAATCATATGATTGACTCTTTTTTTTTTTACTTTGTCACATACCATTTTTATCATCTGAGCTTTTCATATATTTAAGACACCCTGTACAATATAAAGAAAAAATTCTCTTTTCTTTTTTTTAAATCCAAAATATTGTTTAAATTTTTTATTAGAAGTCCCTTTTAAGCAGGGTTGGCAAGGTTTTTCCCAACCCCGGTAAATACCATGGTAAAAACCGGTATTTACCGTCCTGGGAAATACTATGTTTTTCCCACATGGGAAAAACTGATTATTAAAAACAAATATAAATTCAAAACAACCTTTAAAAATGTCAAAATTGAATTCCAAGTAAATAGCTTGAAAGGTTAAAAAAAAAAAAAAGAAAAAAAAAAGGGGGGAAGATCTACAAAAACAGACAATGGAGTGCATTTATTTAAATATTCACACACCACTCAGATTCCCAAACATTTACCAATCATAATCGTATTCATATTCTTCGTCTTCCACATTGGATTTTAGCATCATATAATAAAATACTAATCTAGAGGCTTTTTGTAAACCCAGTCTATTTCTAATCTTGTTTTGGATGAAAGAAAAATTAGAAAAAATACGCTCTAAAGATGCTGATGATGCAGTACATCCCTGAAGATGTTTTATGCAATAATTCTTACTTATTTATACAGTAGAAGATCTTTATTGTTAATTATTATTTTTAATTTGTTACATTAGTTCAACTTTATCTCCTTAATTAAGAACTTTAATGAAAAAATTGGTATTATTATGATAAACATTTTTGAAAATGAGTAATAAATTGAATGATTTGGTCCAGGCATAGTTGACAATGTTTATAAAGTATATTTAACAATATGTGGAACGATCAATATTATTAAAAAGTTCATGATCTGAAAAACTCCTGTGGACAAGGAATGCAGTATAAAGATACTCTAATGTATTTCCATATGTTTCAGACATATTTCGCCATATTTATAAGGTAAATTTAATGATGTGTGAAATGTGATCCATATAACGCACAACCTTGCGTTTTTAGGTTTTCATTATAAAGATCTTCTACTGTATTCCTTTCCTACAGAATAATTTTAAACCTAAGGGAAATTTGTAATAATTATGTATTTCTAACTTTCATTTTACACATGAGATTCAGAAAGGCAGAATCTTTCTTCCATATTGTCATTTGGAAGTTTTTCCCAGTATTTACCACTTTTTCCCGGTATTTACCAATTTATCCCAGTATTTACCAGTTTTTCCCAGTGGGATGGGAAAAACAAGTTTTGGACGGGAAAAAGCCAACCCTGCTTTTAAGAGGTCGGTACCCTTTAAAGCGCCCAAAAATCGATTTTTAAAAATAACTTATAATTAAATATGACTCTTTAGAAACCTTTAAAAATAAACCCCATACAAAAATTCGCATTAGAAGAGAATTTATGTCTAAAATCCTTTGAGCTTTTTATGTATGATCAAGAGGTGATTTAATCTTTAAAGTCAATTTTCTCAATACAGTGATTTTGATTATTGCGAGCACGATTTCGGAAAAATGGTTACCTAGGATTTCACGAAATGTTCGCTGAATGTATTAAACGTATAGAGGCACTAAATAACCTATTATTATGTTTCTCAAGTAAGAAGTTTAAAATTCCCGACTACTTTTGTATTAAGGGGTCTCAGGACTCTTAAAGCTTTAGAATTTTCGAAATTTTAATTTTTTTAGATATTAAACTACTATCTTTTCTGAACATTTTGATATAAATGTTTCCTTGAAATTCCTATTAGAACAGAAGTTATGGCTTTTGAAATTATGCACGCTCAATAGCTGAAGCTGCGTTTCAGAAACTTTTATGTCAATTTTCTCCAAATGACGTTTTTGGGCATAACGCGCACGATATCTCAAAAACTTCTGAATTTTTTTTCATGAAATTTTCAAAACATATGTTTCATGTTAGTCTGTATAAACTGAACCTAAAATTTCCTTCTTATTGTTCAGAAATATATTCTTTATAGGTGATTATATTGTTGAAAATTTCTAAATTTTGCATTAACTAAATACAACTTTGTATTAAAAATAGAAAAATGCTTTAAATACAAATTTATTTAGGTTCAGAGTAATTATTACCATGTGAAGCATAAGTAGGACCCCAAATTTTCCTTCTACTTGCAAAATTTATTTTGTAATCGTGCGCATAATCTGTTATGCCGATTTTCCGCTCGTCAAATGTCTGACATTTTGGAGCCCACTGTAAATTCTAATTCTGCACCTTGTAATTTTTCAAATACATGAAATGAAAGAACATACTTATATCTTTCATCCCAATATAAAGTTTTATCTTAAAATCAATTACATTTTAAGATATTATATATTGAAAATGGTCTTTTTTTTTTTTTTCGATTTTTCCAATTTTAAGAGTCCTGAGACCCCTTAAAAAATATATTTCGATATGTCGAGTGTCTTAAGAAAAAATTTCTGGGGATCTAAAAGTTTTATTTTTTTCCTTGTAGGTTATTTTGAAAACACATTATATCTATATTCATTTTTAAAAATCTTGATTTGTTTTAGCTATTCAAATGTGAAAAATCATGCGCGCAATGAATACAAGAATAATTATTTCGTAAAAATTGTATTAGTATTTACAAAAATAAATGAAAAAACTTTATATGTGTAACCTTTTTTTAACAACTGTAATTGATAAAATAAATCTTTAATATGTGTTTTTAATTTTATAATTAAAAGTCAATTAGTTATAGAGTAACTGCAATTCTTACAGACTAACTCTGTAACTCTTTCAGTTAGTTCAAAAGGTACCTGATCCCTTAAATCAAATTTGATCTACACAGTTTGTTTATTTTTTTTTTACTTGATATTTCCAGCCCCCTGTTAGTTTAAAGAGTTTTTGGGTTCTTTTATTTCCAGTTTACCATGTGAATTTTCTTAGATTTTTAAATTTTTTATTCCCCGTATATCTGCTCCCACTTATTCACGAATAGCTGTTATCTAAATCCAAAAGATCCTTTTTTCTTTTGCGATTTTTTTTTAGGAGTATCTCAATATTTACTTATTATTCTTCCCATAACAACACAATGGTAACAAGACAATATCGTCTGCTTTCAAGGTTAACATTGTGAATTGGAAGTAAAACATCTCACGCCAAAGTAGAATGCTTCTTCGCCAAACCTGGATCGACCGTAACATTCAACAGGTGACCGTTTCTCTCTCAGCCTAACTTTTTTGACTTCCCGGAATGCTGAAGCCGCTCCATCCACAGCACAGGTGTGCTCGCTTGCTTTGCCTTTGCATTCGCGGCATTTCCTCTCGGAAAAAGTGCGTGGGACGGGAGACACGTGATGCGCGGCAGATACCGGTTTTTGGCGGGAGATTGCTCCGGAGGATGGAGAAGGGATGTAGTAGACTAGACCTTAGTAACTGGGAAGCTCGTCTCTCCAGCAACCAATTGTAGTGTACCAGCGGAAAAGCTTCGCAACGCCCTAAAAGAAAAAAATCCACATCAGTGTTAATTTTTAAATCATAGTAACATGAGAAGTAAAAATAAATTTAACAATTAAAAATAAGTGTAAGAAAAGTTTCTACCAGCATTTTTGAAAAAGTGAAAAAAGAGAATTGAAACGGTAAAATCTCTTAAGGGAGGACAGCACCCCCTCCCACACACACACAGACACACCTTACGGAAAATCCTTAGTTCTTCTTTCTGTTAGTGTTTAATTATTTTAAGTTATTTGTGGGAAAAAAAGTTTTATCTTTCTAAACTCATCTGAGAAATGAGTTAATCAAATTTCAAAATCAATTATTAAAATCAATGCTATATATATGCCATAAAAATTGAGATAATTTACATTAATTTTTCGAAAACAAGATTTCTAAAGAATTATTAAATTTTCTAAATTATTCAATATGTTCAATTCTTATAAATTATATATATTAAAAAAAAAAAAAAAAAAAAAAAAAAAAAAAATGCAATTTAACAAATTACAACGATTATTTGGAAAATGATTTTTTCAAAGGCTAAAATTTAAGACATAAAAAATCGCACGCAGTTGATCATACATTACGTACGCCATGGATTACATTTTTCGGTACTGTAAATTTTTTAAACTTCTACGTAGCTGGTCATACATTACGTACGCCATGGATTAAACATTAATATTCCTGGACCCATTTTAAATGACATTTCATTCTTAAACTTCTAAACATCCCACAATATTACTTTTTACACCGTCGTATAGAGAAAAAAATGTACTTTTAAATGCAACTTGTTTGAAAGCTGTATCTCAATTTGTTTCTGAGTTATTATTATTATTATTATTATTATTATTATTTGTAGTTTTTATTACTTTTTTGTCATAGTGGCAACAGTAGTATCCATCTCTGTTGAAAGTAAAGGGAAAATACAGATTACTGTATAGCCCAATCAGAAAACGAATAAAATGCGGATTCAACTAATAAAAAGCTTCAGATATGTTTTTGATTTCCTACCCTGACGGAGGACAATAACCATTTTTCCAAATGGTTAATAAATAAATAAATAAATAAATAAATAAATAATAATAAAGTAATACATGTGTATATGTTATAAGAATCGGGATGTGTTAAATTTTTTATTGGCGAAGCTTTACCTTTATCTTACTTTCATTGGTTGCTCACGAGCGGAGATTCCCATTTCCCAGCTGCTAAGCTCTAGTGTAGAAAGTCCTTGATCCTTCTTTTCTCTGATCGCGAAGTGACCAAGATGGGAGAAGAGAACCGATGTGGAGGAGATCCGGTACATCATTCACGATGCTTTTTGTAGTTTCGAAAGGCAGAGAGTAAATTATTCTCCATTTCTTTTGTAGTTATTGTGATCGCTTAAGAACTCAATTGCCACCACTTTCCTTTAGAATTACAAACCTACCGTTTGTTCATTGCCCATAAAATTACCCATTTAAATCGCTGAAAAAAAAATTTACTAAATCTACTGTGTTTAATGTCTTGTCTTTTGTACATTGAATATTTTTTTTATTTTTTTCTACGGCTTATCTTCCGTTCACAATAATTTTCACCGCATTAAAGGTTAGCTTCGCATGATCTGACTGCTTTAGATGTTGAAAATAGATGGTGCTATAGAATTACAGTAGAACCTCTTTTATCCGAAACTCTTTTAACCAAAACTCTCGGTTAACCGAAATCCATTTTTAAAGCTTTTTTTTTTTCTTTTCTTTTCTTTTTTTTTTTTTTTTACTATCATATTCCTTATGTGCAAGCGGTTCTTTCCGAACTACGAGTACACATAAATATTTTCGATCTCCTTTCTTAGAGTTCCTTTGAAATTAACTTGAACTCCCGTAAGCTGCGGAGTGGAACGATGAAAGCGAACAAATTAGCAATTCTGAAGCTTTTAAATGCTTTACGAAAGGTTTGGAATGGCTGGAGCAGCAGAAAAACTATGATACTAGTGAAGTAATAATATTTAAAAACTCCGTGATAGAGCTTCAAAGCAAAGGCGATCGAAACTGCGACTAACAAAACATTTTTTTCAAACCCTTGTGATATATGCAAAAATACTTCATTTCAAAATTAAAATTCAGGTAATTTATTCTTGTTTCTATTTTGCTGTTGCTTTATTTTTATGAAGCACTTGTTACCATAATAAGAAATATTGCATATATTTCTCCGTAATCTTAAAATGGAAGCATTCTCGATTATCCGAAAATTACGATTTTCCGAAAGAGGGTCGGTCCCAATTACTTCGGATAATCAAGGTTCTATTGTACTTTTGAAATTATGATGGTTCAAAATATTACACACACAATAATAATAATAATAATAATAATAACAATAATGAGAATAGTTAAATAAAAAAAAATATTCTCCATTCTTATAATATTTTTTGTGAATACTTACGGGCTCAATCGACGCCCCTTTTCTTTAATATAAACGTGGGCAACGTTTTCGCCCATTTAAAGCGCTGAAAAAAAAAGTCACTTGCATATGAAATATTTTTATTTCCTAGACAGCTTTTAATTGAGTTATGCACTTTCAAGTTGAATTATATTTAGTATACTAAGAAATGTTTGTATAATATAAATAAAATCATATACAGGGTCATGCAAAGAACTGGATACATGACAACCTAATTATACTAGTGTTTGTAAGTGTGATTTGAGTAGTTTTAATTATGTTTTATCCTGAATTAAATTTTAGCTTAATATGTAGCGCATATAAAAAATCTTGGTAATATACAGGGCTGTGCAAAAGAATTCAAGTGTGTTTCCGTATATTGATAGAAATTGCTGAAGATGAATTTTCAACCTATTATGCATTTTGTTATTAAACTAAGTTTTAGCATATTACGAAGGATATGTACAAATTGTAGATTAAATTCAAAGCTACGCAAAATAGACTACTTTTCTGGCTATGGACGGTAATTGCTGAAATCTGCTTTTCAAATGCGTTACGAGTTTTCTGAAATATTTACTTACTTTTTATTCTACCTTACTAAACAGCGAAGTTTTGGTAAAGAATTCAGGAAATGTTGGAAAGTGATTCGTAATCTATGCTTGAGGCCACGATTTTTCTTTTTTGTTATAAATTGTCTTCTATTCGTAATAGTTTTACTTCATTAAAGGGTTATTTATCTTCAGTCTTACTGCTGTGTATACTGAATAGTGTTGCTGCAAAATTATTTTTGTAAAGACGATGTTTCAGAATGTTACATTAAAAAAAAAGTTAATTTCTTGGTACACGATTTAAAAAACAAAAAAAACAAAACAATGCAGGCTATTTAAAATTAAAAAAAATCTTAAATTATCTAGTTTAGTTGTGCACCAAAGTACTTTGCATAATTAAATACTTTTTTATTCGACATAAAAATGTTAAATATTTCTTTATTATATATATTTTAGTTTTTATTGAAGCAATCGAATATTTACAAAAATCTGAAAAGGGCACAAATTTTTAAAAAGAGTTTAATTTTTTTTAATTATAATTACAGAACAATACTTATTATTATTTTATTACAATAAACTCTGTCTAAGGCGGAATCGATCGGGACTGAGAAAATTTTCCGTGGTAGACAATATTCCGGCTTATGCAAAAAAGCTCCCCCCCCCCCCCCCAAAAAAAAAATCCCTCGAATTTGATGATTTTTTATTGATTTTCCTGACTCGAAAATCGGTTGAAAACTGAAATTTGGAAAGGTCTTTTGTCTTTATAGATAATAAATTAGAAACGCTATTCAATTTCTTAGTACTGCTGTAATACATGCAAATTGGAAGTTTACAAACACACACACACAAAAAATACCCCCCTCCCCCCCAATAAACTTCGAGAATGAGACAGAACGCTATAACTTTGAATTTGAGTACATCCTTAAAATATAATAGATTGCACTTTCGAAAATATATATTTTGATAAATGTTCATTCTACTAGAAATGTTAACTTTTAAATATAATTTTGCATATGAAAAAATAGCACAAGCATAAATTCCTTAAAATTTAAACAGTTTCTGTTCTTTTGAATTAACTTTTTCAAAGTGTTACGGAATTTAACGAACATGCACGACATTGAGTATTTGACTTATCAGTTTTAAAGTTTAATAAACAAAATGCCTTTCATTTTTAAGTTATCCTTTTTTCCGCCTTATGCAAAATTTTGGTTTCGATGGGACCTTAAAATGCTTTCCGTTTCCGCGTTAAACAGATTCCGCCTTATGCAGCATGAATTAATGTAATTTTCTATGGGTTCGCCGGGACTTGAAAATTTTTCCGCGGTAGGCAGATTTCCGGCTTATACAGAGTCCGCCTTAGACAGAATTTACTGTATTTACATACAATGATCAATTTCAGCACCATAAAATATTCACTCTTCATTTGATAAAGCCTCTAAAATAAAAAATCGATTTTTCAAAATTTATGACCAGATGTAACACCTTAAGCTGCCCGGGAACACCTTAATGGTGTAAACAATGAATCAATGAATAGTATCTCGAAAATGTTACATTTTTACTTTTAAAAAATACTGTAGAGTTTTTAGAACAAAAGAATTTTTTTCAGGCGTGAATATCTTTGAGTCATATGAATTTAATATAAAAGAAAATTACTTAAAAAATAATAAGCACTTAAATTATACGCCTATAATCCCCCCCCCCTCCCCCCTCACACACACACCTACTTTATCAAATTTCTGGTCACGTTGCGCGTAAGATTGAAAGAAAAAAATCTTCTTTTCTAAAATCGTAAGTGGCGTCATTTCGTTAAAAAATATGCAAATGGTTTGCAAAATTGTTTATTTTAATTTTCTTATTAGGTAGATTTCGTATGAAATACTGCCTATTGGCATCGTTCCTATGTTGGAATTTCTGAAAATTTTTGGCAGATCTACACCGATCATGACCCCTAGAACCCAAAACCACCCTCAGTAAACAACTTTATCTATCTATCTATCTATATATCTATCTATATATATCACTTTCTTCTGAACACGATAACTTCCACAATTCTGCGCAAATCTCTTCCAAACTAATACAAAAAATCAAGGGACATAAAATCTCGTTCAAGTTCGTTAATGGGCAAAATCGGGCCACTCCATGAGAAACGGAAAAAATGTCCCGCACGTGAAACTTACATATATGCCTACATCTATTAACTTATAAGTTGTTAAAATATAAACTATACATTAAAAATAACAAAAAAACCCCTAGATTTTTATATTAGCATAGTTGTTTTAATTTGAGGATAAAGTAGCATTGCTAAAACAGCAGTTAGAAAAGCTGTCCCACACGTGATATGGAATGGCCCTTTAATAGGTTTAAAAATCTCCACATTTTAAACCCTAGGCCGGGGGCGGCGAACCTATGGCAAGCGACAGAATATTTTCGGCACGACATTGAATGAAATTCTAAATCGAAATTGCTCAAAACGCACGATTTTAGAGTAGAGCAGTTTGCTTAAATTCAATTGGTTAAAAATTGAAGAAACTGAAATGTAACTTAATGAATTCCAATGTAGTTTAATTTCGGCTCAACGTTTTTAACCATTTGGAAAAATGGTTATTGTCCTCGTCAGGATAGGAAATCAAAAGGATATCTGAAGCTTTTTATTGGTTGAATCCGCATTTTATTCGTTTTCTGGTTGGTCTATACAGTAATCTGTATTTTCCCTTTACTTTCAACAGAGATGGATATTTCTGTTGCCACTATGACAAAAAAGTAATAAAAACTACAAAAAAAATTAATAACTCGGAAACAAATTGAGATACAGCTTTCAAACAAATTGCATTTAAAAGTACATTTTTTTCTCTATCCGACGGTGTAAAAATTAATAGTGTGGGATGTTTAGAAGTTTAAGAATGAAATTTCATTTAAAATGGGTCGTCAGATTTCTTGGATATCTGACGATGGAAAGGCCTTTTCCCGAACAGCCAATGAAATGCTTGGATAATACGTAAGTTTCAGGAAATCTGAAGACTCGGAGGCGATTTTTGTCGCTTTCAATTTTTACGCGTTTACACTATCAATGTTTAATTCATGGCGTAAGTAATGTATGATCAACTCCGTGCGATTTTTTATGTCTTAAATTTTAGTCTTTGAAAAAATCATTTTCCAAATGGTCGTTGTAATTTGTTAAATTGCTTTTTTTTTTTTTCCGGAATTATTAGAGTATTTGAAAATTATTGAAAGGAAGGATAATCAAGCATTATAAGCAAAAATTTCGATGATAAAATTATGTTAAATTGAAATTCAATTCCAAACACTAAGAGCTGTTTAACTCTTTCAGGGTCAAATTACTTCTGTTCCTAAAATGGTGAAATGAAAGAATGATACCAGTATTTACGAAGAAATGTATTTGAAAATAAGTAAAAGTTTTTCTTCATGTACATTATAAAAGCAAAATTTTATTTCAAAATTCTGGTGCTGTTGTGGCATTCGAGGATTCAGATTGAGTGGGATATACATATACACCCTTCAAGGGGTTAAAGAATCTGACATATGCCATTTTGGCAATTTGTTCTCGAATCATTATTTCCGGAAATCTCGAGTAGAAAACTTTTATGAGGTAGGTCCGCAGCTCCTCTCAAATATAACTAAGTATGAACTTTATATCAAGTATTTGTCATCTAAGGTGCAACAAAAGAAATCGTAATTTTCTTTTATTTTAGTAGCATTCTAAAATATAACACAGTATGTTATCCATATTTTTTTTAATGCTAAAAATAAATTTACAAGTAACAATTTTTATACATTATTACTTGATACAATGTATTTTTTGGTTGTTGGCACGTCATGGTCACGCAAAATATATTTAGAAAAAAATGTGGCACGCGGTTATGAAAAGGTTCGCCATCCTTGCCCTAGACCTTACTAAGCTGCCCGACTTAAATGTTAAATAAATAATAAAAATATCTACATTTTAAATCCGTGACATAAGTAATCTGCCCGTTTCAAGGCTATTCCATGAAAGACTGACAAAATGTCCTGTGCGCGAAACTTACATAAATACCTATATCTATTGACTTACAAGTTATTAAAACATAAACAACACATTAAAAATAACAAAAAACTCTAGATTTTCATATTAGCATGGTTGATAACAACACTGTTAAAACAGCAAAAGTATGTAGAAACGTTGTCCCACGTATGACTTGGAATGGCCCAACGAGTTTTTTTTACCCCCCCCCCACACACACACACACCGCACTGCTTACTGTTATTGACTTAGTCAGAAAACTCTTCTTTAAGCAATTATGCTATTTTCTAGGCAGAGTTGGGCAAATTCGCAATCTGATTAATTTGTAATCTCATTACAATGTAATTGGCATGTAAGGGATTATAATTTCAATTACATGTTAATTAAAATCTGAATTGGAGATTCAATTAGCATTTTAATCGTAACTATAAATGCTATGATTATCTTTATATAATTGTAATTATAATTGGGAAGAATATAATTAAGATTATGTGTAATTATAATCTGAATTTAAAGTTCAATTAGCATTCTAACCGTAACTATAAATGCTATGATTACCATTATATAATTGCAATTATAATTGATAAAACTATAATTACGATTACAAGTACTTATAATCTGAATTGTAAATTCAATTAGCATTGTAATCGTAACAATAAATGCTATAATTATCATTATAAAATTGTAATTACAATTGAGAAAAATATAATTAAGATTATGTGTATTTATGATTTAAATTTGAAATTGAATTAGCATTTTGTAATCGTAACTATACATGCTATGATTATTATTATATAATTGTAATTATAATTGAGAACTTATAATTACAATTACGTGTAATTTCAATGGCAATTTTTTTATCAAGATATAATTGTAACTGTAATGCAGAAGGTTATGATTTTCATTACGGTGCGGTAGTGTTATAACTGTAAAATTTTAGTTACAATTACTTGTAATGTGAATGGTAAATTTAGATTATTGATTTGATTTCAAATGTACTTGAGATGACTATAATTACCATTACGTTGTTGTAATAGTAACTAATAAATTTTAGTTACAATTACGTGTAATGGAAAAAGTAAAATTTCCAATTAGATTTTATTCCAACTGTATTTGATACTGTACTTATTAATGATTATATATTGTTTTGATGAGAATTAAAAAATTTCAGTTACAGTGACAGGTCTTGTCACAGGGTCTTGTCACAGGACTTGTCACATCGCATCTCACCCAAATTTCGTTTAATTTCTTAATCGTTTTAAGGGGGGGGGGGGGGGGTTATTTTCTATAACAGTTCTTCCATATTTTAGTGCATGAAGTGCTGACAGTAAACAGTATAAGGGTGAAATTTGAAGTTACACATTACAGTTAGTATTTTAATAATAACGGAAAATTTTCAAACTCGGATAATCTACCAATTTTTTACTGAAGCCCCCCCCCCCACCCAATATTTTAATGTGTCATTAAGAAAAGGGGTGGTAACTTAAAACACTTATAACTCAAACTGTAATTATCGTAGGACACTCATATTTTGTATGGTAAAAGTAATCTTTATGAAGAGGGGGGGGGGGGTGCATTTTTTTTATCGGAGGTTAGTAAGTTTTAGAATAGCGCAAACATAAGGGCCTAATAATCAAAAGATCTTGTAACTCTGATATAAATTGTCGTAATCTAGACAAAATTGGTATGGTAAACGCAATAGTTTTAAAGGGTAGGGGCTTTGTCGATTTTTTATAGAAGCCCACCATATTTTAGTATATTATAAATATAAGTTGCTGACAACTTAAAACAGTTATAACTCGAACTGTAATCTTCGTAGAAAACTTATATTTTGTAAACTAAATCTTTATAAAGGGGGAACAGTGTGGGCTTTTTAACCCCAGATTTCGAATTTTTTGTATAGTGCGAATATTAGGTCTCGATAACGACAAATACGTGTAACTCGAATTCAAAATTGAACTTGTCACATCGCATCTCACCCAAATTTCGTTTAATTTCTTAATCGTTTTAGGGGGGGGGGAGGGGGTTATTTTCTATAACAGTTCTTCCATATTTTAGTGCATGAAGTGCTGACAGAATAAAACAGTTATAACTGGAGCTGTAGTTATTGTAGAGCACTCATATTTTGTAAGGTAAACATAATCTTTAGAAAAGGGAGACATTATCTTTATTATTATTATTTCTCAGTTTAAAGTTTAATACTAGTGCATTTTTCTGTTGAAAAATTAATTTTTCACATGTCTGGGTAATACTTGAATAGTTTATTTTATTTTCTAATATTCTGTAATTAGTTAATACCCTTTAAAGTACAGTCATATAGTCTATCGGGTATTCTGATAGTGCCGCAAATAGCATAGATTTTTTGTTGTCCTTTTTGCAATTGCCATTATTTTTCTGAAATTAATTAGCAATTACGATTGAAAGTTGATAAGAAAAGTAAAGTTTAATACATAAAATCAAAATTCATCGAAATTTTGTTTATATGCTAATGCACTTTTTTATGAAAATTTATATTTTACGTGTTTTGGTAATATTTGAATATTTTTCTATTGTTTTTATTATTCTGTAAGACAAATTTTATATTTTACACGCAATCGTTTTAAAGGAGGAGGAAGTTTTTTTTTTTTTCTGTGTGTGTGTGGTGGGGTTCTGTTTGCAATATTTTGTATGGTAAACGTAATTTTTATAAAGGGGAAAGGGACATTGTCGGTGTTTTCAACAGAAGACCCAAACTGTCCTAAGGCCCCCTTACTATTCCCAAGGCAAATATAAGGGCCCAATGAATATAAACGCTTATAACTCGGATCCAAATTGTCGCAGAACATGTACTTTTTTGTGTCCTGTTGGCAATTACGATTGCTTACTGAAATTGACTTAGTGTTTATGGATAAAATGAAATTTTGATATTTAAAATACTGATTCATCGAATTTCAGTTCATATTTTTATGCATTCATTTAATGTAAAATTAGCTTTTCGCATATTCGGGTAATATTTGAATGTATATGTTTTATTTTATATTATTATGTAATTAATTAAAAATACTTTAAATCAGAGTTCTTGATTGAGTTCGGTAGCCCGATTTTGTCAGTGGAATTGACATGTCTAAGTTAATGGAAACTCATCCATGAAAATTTTTCGCAGATCTGCAATCTCTTTTTTTTTTTTTTTGTCATTTCCAAATTATTAAAAATTAAATATATCTTATTACTAATCCTACAGGTTGTAAACGGTCTCTATAAATTAATGAATTTCATAAATTGAGTGCTCCGAGGCTCACATTTTAATCCTGTTCCATGCACTGGCAGCATTTGTGTTAAACAAAACTTATCATAATCTAAAATGTAAAATGAAATAAAATTGCAAAATATTACTAATGAATATTTCTTAATTTGGTAAACAAATGGTTAAACACTTCTGTATTACCGAAACAACTTTTGAACTCTGTGTGACTTAAAAGAAGTTTTTATATATTGTTAGCACCGGGGTGCAATTTAGAGGGCTAGGAGAACCTCCCCTTCTTTAAAGAATTCAGATTATATAGCGGCCATCAGAAGTAATACAAAATTAAATCCGCTTGGTTTATATATTTCTTAAAGAATAAATTTATCAAATTTATTTAAAAATCCCACTAATCTTTAAATTTGAAGAATCTGAGTGCCTTTGAGCTTTTTTAATTTTTTATGCGTAAAATTTACCTCCTTTGAAAGTTATATAGAAAATTTAAAATTATGTATTACCTACAATACAGAAGGTACATTGGGGGGGGGGGGGGTCGTGATCCCACTCTGAACACCAACAAAAATTTTCTAAAGATAATTTTATAAATGAAATATACAGTAGAGTCCCAATTAACCGAGTTTCCACTTTAATCGAGTTACTTTCTTCTGATAGACTGATGGTTTCCATTATTAATTATGAAGCAGCCGTTATAAGTGGAGTGTTAGATGAATATGAATGAGCTGTCGTAAAAAGTTAGAAGCCTGATTTTCGGAGTTAAAAAAAAAAAAAAAAAAAAAAAAAAAAATGGCGATTTTTTTTCCTATTCTGACTAGAAAATCAAATACGACTGCTCTTCCATCTACACCTAACTCTTCATTTATAACGGCTGTTTCATAATAATGGAAGCCATCAGTCCATCAGAAGAAAATGATCCATTCCAAAGGTACAAGTTCGATTGAAAAAAACTATTTAATACTTTGAGCTGAAAGAAGAGGCTGCATCTGCAATTTTCATGACACTAATAGAATCACATAGCTGCCAATAACTATATGATGCCTCGCTGTCCGGTGGGCCAGTAGGACACCGTGTGTGATTAAATAGTGTTTTCCATTTTTCGATAAAAGCAAAGAATCTTACAAAAAATTCTGTAAAATTTGACTTTTTAAACTGAGTTTCCGGAAGTGGCTGCCAATTTTTCCTTTTGACGACATTTCTGCGGCTGTCAACTCGTAAAACGTGGCTAAAAATGTTAACTTTGACAACAGTTTCTAAATGAATCTCTGCCTTTGTAAGAAAAGGGGAAACTCTTTAATTTCTTGGTATCTGAACAATATCGGTACATTTTGTATTTTTACGAATATTAATGCTAATTTTTTTGTATTTACGAATGAAAATGACTTCGCGAAAGTATCAGAAAAGTACTTAGTTTGGATTTGGGAATTAGTCCAGGCAATAGGAAATTTTACCTCGCAAAATTAATGGTAGTTCTGGAAATCGGCTTACTTTATTTCTTTTGGGTCGCTGAATCTGAATTCGTAACTTCCCACAAAAATTTTCCCCGGCAACCCCCCTAAATTTTGGTAAAAATCCCCCCAAAAAGGTTTTTATTAAAAAAATCAATTATTTTATTGTTTTAGGGGAAAAGTATCTAGAAATTCAGAAAGTAGACACAATTTGCAACAAATTAGATATATGACATTATGACTTAGGATGAAGGGGAATGGGGGATCTGCCTCGGAACATGCGCGCGGTGCTGCGTGGACTAAGTTGCGCAATTCCACTTAACCACTCACACGTTTACATTTGCCCTCCCATCTCCCCTCCGAACTTTCCTTATAAGGTTTACTTTAAGTTTTTTGGGTCGCTGAATCCGAATTTTTAACTTACCCCCAAAATTTTCCAACACGAAAACCCCCCAAATAGTTGTTTTTAACTTAAATTTCTTATTGTTTTAAGGGAAAAGCATTACAAAATTCAGAAACTAGACAAAATTTGCAACAAATAGGATATATGACATTATGACGTAGGATAAATGGGGAGAGAGGGGGCTGCCTCGGAACATTCCCCCTCGCGCATTTTCTCAAAAACCAAATTTTTTCAAAAAATCAATTTTTTGGGGGGTTGCCGGGTGAAATTTTGGTGGGAAGTTACAAATTCGGATTCAGCGACCCGAAAACATAAAGTGAGTCGAAATCCAGAACTAGTATTAATTTTTCCAGGTAAAATTCCCTATTGCCTGGACTTCATAATTTAGTGCACGTAGCGGCGCAGTGCATGTTCAGAGGCAGCCCTCCCCCTCCCCGTTCATCCTACGTCATAATCTCATATCCTATTTGTTGCAAATTTTGTATAGATTCCTTATTTCGTAATGCTTTTCCCCTAAAACAATAAGAAATTTAAGTTAAACAACTATTTGGGGGGAAAATTTTGGGGGAAAGTTAAAAATTCGGATTCAGCGACTTAAAAAACTTAAAGTAAACCTTATACAGAAAGTTCGGAGGGGACATGGGAGGGCGAATGTAAACGTGTGAGTGGTTAAGTGGAATTGCGCAACTTAGTTCACGCAGCACCGCGCGCATGTTCCGAGGCAGATCCCCCCTTCTCCTTCATCCTAAGTCATAATGTCATACATCTAATTTGTTGCAAATTTTGTCTACTTTCTGAATTTCTAGATACTTTTTCTCTAAAACAATAAAAAAAAATATTTTTTTTTAATAAAAACCTTTTTGGGGGGCATTTTACTAAAATTTGGGGGTGTTGCAGGGAAAAATTTTGGTGGGAAGTTAAAAATTCGGATTCAGCGACCCAAAAAACATATAGTAAGCCTTTTTCCAGAACTACCATGAATTTTGCTAGGTAGAGCCCCTATACGGTCTCTATTGCCTGGACTAAATAGCTTTCAATATAAAAAATTTTCATAAAGAGATGTGATACCCTCCCACCCCATAAAAGGACATTCATGACCCCTGAAACGGGATCGAGCTAAATTTTATTTATTTACAAATTGAAAAATGAAAAAAAAAACGATTGCTATTTGAAAAACAGAAATGTAATGAAAGTTTTTAAAGGCATTTTATAATCTGCTAAAAATCAAATTGAAAGAGATTGAATTGCTATTAGCCTGATATAAAGATAAATATTCCATCTGATTCTGAAGACTTGGCACTATCAATCTTAACATAAAGAAGTTGAGGAATGTCCCTTGTTTAGCCTTTGTTTCTGTTTGAAGTCTTTCTTTTGAATTACTGGAAATAGAACTCGTGTCTTTCTGTCATTGATGAATAATGATATTTTAAAAGAATGGAAGAGTTACTTTTCATATTTCTGTCATTGGTGGGGTATAAATATCCAATTTGCTAAATTTTAAACAGAGTGTCAGGGACATGAAAATTATGAAACATCATTTGGGGCAACTTTTTAGAATTATTACTTATTTTTATACAACAAGATACTTTTAAATCAGAAAATTACTCTTGAAACAATTTTTAAATATTATTAATTTATATTGCGTACTTTCTTTATCCAGTTCGGGTTCTGATGACACAAAATTTTTCAGGCTCGAATTTGAAATCGATGGTCTCTGACTTCGAATAAAAGGTCCCGAACATATCTAGTCACAGACGCAGAAGATGGTTAAATAAGGGGAAGATACGAGGCGGTGAAATAAAATCGTTCATAGGGCGTATGTACGCATAATCGTGCATATGTGTGTTTAAAAACGATTTATAGCTGAAGATTGCATAAAGCTACTGAAGTCTTTTTTTTTTTATGTGAAACTAGTAGGATGAGTCAATCCTAAAACTTTCTTCTATCTAATACATCTTAATATTTCAAAATATAGTTACAAAAGCCAATAAAATAATATTAGTTCAATACTATACCAACTTTGACTTTCATCTTAAATTTCTGTTTTAGTCAATTAATCGGAGTACAAACGAGTTCATCTCGATCATGATATTTATTAAAACCAATAGTTTCCCGTTATTCTGTTGTACAGTCGTGGAAAAAAAAAAAGTAAACACCCCCTACTAACTTCTCAACAAATTATCGTAGACGAAAGTTACTGGTACCGAACGATTGGAAATAAAGTTTACTTTAAAATGACGTATATAAAATTTGCTTAGGGGGCCATCTACATATTTAAACGAATCCAAACTTCATTTTTTTCAATAGCAATACCTAATTTTAACGACATATTTCAAAACTTTGGTTCAAACTATGCCCAGACACCAAATTTCAAGTCATTTGAATGGTAAGTTTTTGAATTATAAACATTCAAAATTCAGTTCTTCTAATGTTAAATTACATTTTGATATTTTTATTTATAACTTCTGAAATTATGATCCTAATGTTCTAATTTTTTTGTGTAGCAATAATACTAATATAGCCAAACATAAATACATTGAATTTGCAATTTTTATAATTTTCTGATAAGAATTATTAATTATGAAATTAATATTTAAAAAAAATATATGAATTGTAACCTACAATTTTCTTGATGGATTCAGATTTATTAAGTCCTGCTTTATGGATATCCAAAGTTTCACATTTTTCTTCCGTTTACAAATTATGCTTAAAAAAGCGGCAAAATGATTGTTTAAAATATGATATGATATGATAAGTCTATGATAGAAGTGACTAAATTTCTTGAAATTTCATATGCTATCCTGTAATCTAGCGGGCTTCACTGACTGCTTAAGGTGCCTTGATCAAGACGGGAGCTCTCTCGGTTAATAATCGAGTACCGAACTTCAATTTGGATACAGCCCTTAAAATACGCTCGTTTTAAAATAATTTCTCGGAAACTTATGGTACGAATTGCATAACAATTTGTTTTTAGACTAATTGAAGGGTGTAGAGATCATTTATGCTGTCAGAATTGTGTACTGCTATTGAAAAAACAAAGTTATGGTTCGTTTTAATATGTAGATGTCCCCCTAAGCAAATTTTATATACATCACTTAAAAGTAGACTTTATTTCGAATCGTTCGGTACCAGTAACTTTCTTCTATGATAATTTCCTGAGGAGTTAGTAGGGGGGTGTTTACTTTTTTTTTTTTTTTCAACGACTGTACATTAGGGTGGAACTTAAGTATAGGGTAAAAAAAAAAAAAAATTGTTTTAATGTGTAATAGTGAAAACTTTTTTTTCCTTTTTGAATGTCTAAACTTTTGGCTGAAAAGGTTTTTTAAAATTAATTTGTTTTCCGGTTCCTCAAAGACGTCAAAGTTTTAAAATTTCAGTATAAAATAACTTAAAGTAAACAACGTAGCTGCTAGATCATATCTGCTTACATTAAGCAAATACTACCCAGAAGTCACCACAAGGAGGTGGTTAAATATCGACTTCCACCCTCCATACCTCCCTTTGTTATGGATTAATTCAATTGGATATTCAACCTACTAGCTTCTCAGGCAAACTTTGTCATTACATTGCGGGAATTCAACTTTCCCAAGATAAAGCCATCTCTCACGTAATATCTAAAGACGCTTGACGCAGCTCGCGGAACAAAGTTTCCACTGTTTGAGCATTACAAGGAAAATCTAAAATTCAGATGTACCCCCTGTTTGTACTTTTTTAAAAGTTCTTCATCCGATTAGTCCGTCAAGACATGATCCATGTTTTTGTAGCCTACAATTTCAATATGTTCGCATTTTTTCAAGTTGCTTTCCTATTCATCCAGAAAATCCTTTAGTGCCCGTAGTTTTTCCAGCAAGAAATAGGTATCTAAAAAAGTTCATTTGCATGTAATAAACAAATTCTCCATTTTTAAGTTTTTAGAGACTTTCTTCCGATGTTTTGAGAACTGCAGATTTGCGTCCTGCATTGGCGGCGTTTCTGTTTCACCCAATAAATATCAAACTTGAAATGTCTGTATTATTATTTTGAAAATACACCAAAATTGCAGTAGCTATATTAATATAAGAAGATGTCAATTGAAATATGACCAATATATTTTGATCCTGGTTTTTGAACTAAGATCATGTGTTCTTCTGTAATGATTCTTCGCCATAATTTTTCCCTTTGCTTCAGTTATCATAGTGTTATCCTTTCTACCATCAAAATACAAACCTTCTATAATTAAATCATTTCGTCTTTCTTGTTCTTTCAAATTCTTCCTTTCCTTTTCTCTTTGTATTCTTCAAGTCCTTTTGTCAGTTAACTTTTCTTTATTATCTTCAGAAACACCCATATCTTCTAGGATACCATTTGCAATAATATTTGCAGTTCTGTCTAATATTCCGGTTCTTTCACCTTGTTGATTGTCAAATCCAGGTTTAGAAGAACTACCGATTGAACTATTTCCTTCCCAACTATTTTCTTCATTTGGTGAGTCTTTCAATCAAAACATCAATTTTTTGTTTTAAAATAACTTTTTCTTTCTTGATATTTCCTTTTCCAGACTTGCTACACTTTTTTTTTGTAGTTTTTATATCTATTGATCCTATTTCCATCATCTTATCCTCTCTTTGGTCCTTGAGAAAGTGACTTTCTTGTTCTGATGCACGATAATATTTTGTGCATTTAGACAAAGAATAGTTTTTTTGCACGATTACCTAACATTTTGCAATTTTACATTAGATGTGGAATTATTCTTTCTAATCTTGATATTTTTCTTCAAATTTTGGCATTTCTCACGATAGCCTTTAATCATTTTTTATGATTTGTGTATCAGAAACCGTTGGAATTGAAGGTGTCAGCAATACACTTTTAATTGTATCAGAAGAAACAGCTTTAGATATGTCAGAAACAGTGTGTTCTAGATTCCAGCTGTCAGATTTTAAGTTAAATTGAATCCATAATTAATGTATCATAACATCTTCATATGTTCGCCATAGATGACGCAGCGGCGACACTTTGGCGACAAAATTCGCCAAAGTGTCAAATGTTAATTGTTTTATTTCACGAAATACAAGGCACTTCAACAAATTTCTAGATTTAGGCACTTTAGTAGACATTGTCACATTTGACGCCGACTGTGTATTGAAAAATAATCAAAGAAACTGTAAACACTCGCAAAATCAGACTAACATTTTATGAGTCGCAGCCAAATAAATCATAGACAATGCTACTGCCTATTACGCTAGCTTCTATAAAAATAAAATAAAGTGGGACCATCTTGTCCATGGCTCTAAAACTAAATTATGCTCTTTATTACAGGACATTAACACTTCATTATTTTAATTTTGCAAAATATAAAATTAACAATAAGCTTAAAACACTTTTCATGCAATTATTGACTTTTATTCGTTTTTTAGGGAAAATCAGGCGCTTTGAGGAACCGGAAAATATCATTTTAAAATTAAAAGAAAAATATTTTCTTTTTACGGAGATAAAACGGAAAAAAATAATCACTATTAGAATATAAAATTCGAAACTTCGTTTTTTAGTTCCACCCTAATATATATATGTATGTATGTACTAAATTTTGTCCGCTCGATAAAAGTCGCAATTATGCACTGATCATCTTCAAACTCGCCAACAACTTTGAGATGGCTAATATCTCGGCGGGGATTGAAAATGGGCAAAATCGGCCCAAGGGAATGGAAAATGGGGAGGGTTCAAAATTTTGAATACCGTCTTAACATGATTCCGATAAAACCAGCTCTTACAAAACAATGACAGATAAAAATTAATATTTTTCGTTATAGCAGTTGCCAATAATTAAAAAAAAAGCAATAAAATTCTCACCACAATTTCTTTTCTATTGCAAGTTTTCACGTGAAAAATTAAATTAAATAAACAGTTTGACGGATTGAAAACAAATTGAATATTGCGTCATAAGTTTTCTAGAGTAAGATTTTCACATGAAAACTGAAAATGAAATAAATAGTTTGACGAATTAAAAACAAAAACAAAATATTGCGTCAAATTGGAAATAAAATGGACCTCAGCAGGTGAATATGTAACGTCATGCGAGTTTGAAGAAACTTATTAACACATGATAAAAACCCGACTACGGAAATATTAATTTATTTTAACACTTTGAGGTTGTCTGAATTTGCTTTAGCTATTTTTTAAACCTATTCCACATATATGCGTGTGTGTATTCGTGTATATTAGAATTTTCACAAAATGTTTAGCTCCTTTGAGCTCATTCTTAGTGAAGGAACTGGGTTTATCTGTAATCTTGATTTAAGTTTTGTTGGTGAGCACTTAACTTCGAAATCTACCTCCGCCTGTAGGCCCGAGCCGGCAGGGATTTTTTTAAATTGGAGCCTCCAAAATTTTAGTGCAGGGCGAGTATAAGGGCACGATAACCACAAGCACTTATAAACTCGGATAGAAATTGACGTGGCCTGCTCAAATTTTGTATGGTAAATGTTACAGTTTTAGCGAGGGAGGAGGGGGGGGGTTGATTTTTTTTTTTTTTTTTTTTTTTTTTTTTTTTAAATCTAAGCCTCAATATTTGAGTACGCCATAAATATAAGGTATTTACAACTTAAAACACTTATAATTCGGAATGCTTTTGTCGTAGAGCGTTAATATTTTGTATGGGAAACGCAATCTTTATAAAGGGCGATGAGAGATTTTTTTGTTTTTTCAGCGAAGCCCCTTAAATTTGATTGTAGCGCGAAAATAAGGGCTCGATGACAAAAAAAAAACACTTATAACTCGAAACCAGATTGTAGCAGATCACGCAAATCTCGCATGGTAAAGTGATTCTATTAGAGGTGGAGGTGGGGGGGGGGGGTGTCTCTGTCTATTTTTTATTGAAGCCTACAATGTTTTTGTATATACAAAAAAGATTCTTAAAATTGAAAATATTTGTAATTTATAATACTTATACTTATTTAATTCTCACAGTACATAAGTTTTACAAAGGGATGCTCATGAGGGGGTCATGCCATTTCGTTTCCTTCCTATAACTCAGGCTGTAATTGTCGTAAGACCACTAAACGTTGTTATGATTAATATCATGAGTATATATTTTCAGGGTCCTTTATCTTTTTTAACAACAGCTAAATTTTATAAAATTGTGAATATAAAAGGCTGAGAAAATTAAACTCTTATAACTCGTGAACAAATTGACACAGCGCGCTGAAATTTCGTGTGCTTGATCAATGGGACATAATTTAATATTAGACATTGTCGGAGTTTTAACCACAGCCTACTAAATTTCAGTATAGAACCCGATAACCGTATACACTTTTAAATCGGATCCAAGTAGTAGCACATCGCACAAATTTCTTATATTTCACGTAATTATTTAAAGTTGGTGGCTCTATTGATATCTTATCAAAGCCTTCAAATTATAGTACATCATAAATATAATAAGCCATGAAAATTATAACTTGGTTTGTATATGTCGTAGCACTCTCATAATTTGTATGGTAAACGTTATCTTTATAACAAGGGAGGGCACTTTGTTGGCATTTTTAAAACCCGAGTTACAGGATTTTAAGTTGTGAGCATGTTTTGTTTTCATCTACAAAAATATATGGTGCAATCAAAAAAAAAATCAACAGAACCTAACTCCCTTAAAATTTTTACGTTTATCATAAGAAATTTGTGTAGGCTGCGAAAATTTGCATCCAAGATAAAAGTGTTTGTAGTTATCATGGCCTTAAAATACTTCTATATTAAAATTTAGGGGTTCCTGTTCAAAAAAAGACATAGTTCCGGCTTTATAAAGATTACACTTCCCATACAAAATATGAGTATTCTGCGATAATTACAGCTCGAGTTTTAAGTGTTTGAAGTTGTCAGCATCTTATTTAGGAATGGATGCTGTAGAAATTTCTTAAATCGATTTATCATTTATGTAATATCGCAATTTTTTAATCATAAATATATTTAACAGTGACGTTATCTTTAGAATAGGGAACCCATTTTTTAATTTATAGTGATCAAATAAGGTCTTTAATCGTCACCTCCCCCCCCCCCCTCTCTACTGTATTATATAGTATAGTAAGTAGTTTTTAATTTTCCAAGTAACTTTGATAAAATATATATTTTAAGCTTTAAAAAGTTCGTATGACCTCGGGATTCAGCACTTAAACAATAAATCAATTAAATTTAAAAAATCAAAATACCCGACTGCATAAAAAGCGAACTAATTAATTATTTCTATTAATGTGAAACTATTTTTTATATTACTTACATATTTTTTTTTATTTATTTGTATTGGTGACTTTTAAATTGCGTTTAATTGTTAGTTCCTATCTATAAACACGGTTTTGATGAGGCCTATAGATGTCTATGATGGTTAGAGTTGTAGTAAAGCTAGAAATCCTACATACACAACTTCCAGGTTGTGTAATATTTTAACGGAGCTTCTGACTGTAAAATAGTCAATGAAACATCGCCTTCATTTTGAAAGACATATCCAATGATATGCCACTCAATAGGGTGCGTAATTTTTTTTCGTCTCTACCACCATTTTTTATTTTACGGCCTGCATTTTGAATTTATAAAAACAAAACCTAGCCTATAACCATCGGACGGTTAAGACAAATCGATAGAGACCTCATTCATTAAAATCCATCCAGCCGTTGGGATGTTTCGAGGGTATAAATAAATCCACATACCCAGGTACGCGTGAAACACATAACCCTTCTGTCAGTCGGGTAATTAATGAGCTATTTTGAAAATTTTGATTAGTTCAGTAAAGAAATAATATAAAAGAAAAGGATTGTGTTTTTTCTAACTTCTCATGGCTTCTGAAATCTAAATTCAATAGTCTGTAGGGGGGTAGTAGTTCTGTAGGGGGGGGGGGAGCTCCTATAGTCTTCTTAACTTGCACTCCAGTTCTAAAAACATACAGAAATATTTATTTATTTATTTATTTATTTCTTTTTACTGACAAATGATTAAAAAGATATTGAGGAAAAACAGAAGCATATTCAATGAATCTAATACTGAATTTAACCAATAACCTTCCGTGATGAGAAATAAAGTGAAATAAAAAGATAAAACAAAGATGTGTAAATCATACGCCGCAGTTTTATTTCCTTTTAGGTTTTAGATTATAACAAAATGTGTTTAACATAAATGCTGACATTCATGTAGTTGATGGAGAAGGATTGAAAGTAGGAGCCTCCGAGCACCCGGCTGCTGAAATTCATGAAGTGTTTGTGACGGTTTGCTCCTGTAGGATTAGCAATAAAATATATCTAATTTTCAATGATCAGAAAATGACAAAAAAAAAAAAAAAAAAAAAAAAAAAAAAAAAAAAACTGAAAATTTCAGATAACCGGAAAAACTCATAAATGTGTCCTCACCCCTCTCACTTTCTTTCCTTTTGCAAGAAATCGGGTTACCAATTCAGAACTATGATTTAAAGTTTTTTTTTTATTATTAATTTCAAAATAATAATATATTAAAACTAAAATATTCAAATACAGTAAAACCCGGATGTAACGCTCTTCCTGGGGACCGGGCTAGAAGAGCGTTAAAAGCGGGAAAGCGTTAAATGCGGGAGAAGGTTTTCGGCATTTTAAAATTGAGAATATTAGATTATATGCTTTAAATAATGTGGGGAATCATTTTTGTGTATTATTTAAAATATAAACTCCACAGCATAGGTACAAAAACGTTTCCTTCATTTAAAATATCACAAATTTACATAGTGTTTACAAAGTGTATTAATATTTCAAATCAGAATAAGTAAAAGAATTGTTAACATTAAAAGCAATGCTACAAAATATATTTAACATTTCTAATAGGAGCCGTTATTCTTATATTAAACATAAAATAAAATTCTGAAAGAAACTAATAATAATATTTTGTTTTTAAAAAAAATGTAACATTTGTATTCTTGAGCACCACTATGAGGACTATAAACTTTCACTTACTGTTTATTCTGTTTTAGAGAAAAACTCTTCGAGTTTCGTCTGACGGGTGGACGAACGACCACATAAAAGAGCGTTTTATGCTTTGTTTATGTGTCTTAATATATCTTCATGTGAAATGGCGGTACTGAAGCGGTGTATAGGCGGATAATGCTAAAAGCTTCCATTACTTCTGCTATCGTTGGGATGCGCTCTTGAACATCGCCATCAACAACTTCATCAGGGTCCTCTTCTTCTACGGCATCTTGTACAGTGTCCCCTATAATGCCGCCAATGCTCCTAACGTTGCTTGTGATAACGTCTTTATCAATGTTAAGATAGTTCTGATGGCTGAGTGCGTTTTCTGCAAGATGCTCGCAAACAGCTTGCCAGTCCTCGCCGTTTATAGGATCCGACCCCTCTTCAGCCGCATCCATATCATCGTCGGCGTCCGTTATGAAGCCTGCCTTTTTAAAGCAATTTTGCATTATTTTAGATTCGATTGCATCCCAAGCAGCACTAAGGTAGTTCATTGCGTCGAGCAGAGTTACAGAAGATCGACTACTTTTAATTTCCATTTCATGTAGAAATTGTTTCACTATACGTTTGCGATAATGTTGTTTTAAAACCTTTATGATCCTTTGATACATCAGTTGAAGTACGCTTGTGGTGTTTGCAGGTAAAAATTCCAGAGAGACATTTGTAATATCTGGTATTTCTTGGGGATGCGCTGCGCAATTGTCTACGAACAGTATGACATGCCTATTTTACTTCCGCATCTCGACATCAAAATCAGGAACATATTTAATGAACTGGGGACCCGTCATCCAAGCCTTACGTTGATGTGCACAGTCACAGGACAGTCGTTTGATGTTCTTGAAACAGCGAGGTTTGGCCGATTTTCCAATCACCAGAGGCTTGCGGCTGTCGCTCCTATCGACGTTGGAACAAACAAGCACAATCATACGTTCTTTACTGAGCTTCCCTCCATGGCACTGCTCATCTTTTAACGTTTAGGATTTATCAAGCATCGCTTTAAAAAATAAGCCAAATTCGTCGGCCTTATAAATATCACAACTGGAATAGTTTTTGATAAGCCTTGAAAAACTGTTCTTTTTCCAAAATTCTGCCTTTTCTATGTTCACGGCTGCGGATTCTCCGCAAATCTTCTTGTACACAACGCAGTAGTGGGTTCGAAATCGGTCTAACCACCCATTAGATGGAGTAAAATCTTCAATTCTTAGCTTTTGGGCTACTTCGGCACCTTTTTTTAAACTATGGATCCGCTAATACGTATGTTACAGAGCCTTGACTCTAGAAACCGCTCATACATAACATTTTCTAAATCTTCATATTTTCCTGTTTTCACTCTCTTTTTCTTTGAGCCACCAATCGCGCATTTTTTTCAATATCTTTGCTGTTTTGAAGAAGAGTCCAAAGAGACGACGGCGTGATATTCATAGATAACGCAAAATCTTTCTGGCTCAGAATAGGTAATTTTTTGCCATAAATTTTAGAATTTCTAATTTTTTTTTAAAGTGTCAGTGTCTTTTTTTTCATACTCTTAGCTTCCATGTTGCACCTAACTGGAGTCGGCAGCGATACTACTTACTTCTGTGTAAATGAAAAAAAGCGAAAACAGTTTGTGTGAAGTAAGAGCAGACAGGTGCTGCTGAGATGTACGGCATACATTCTTTTGTTCTCTAATCCAATGAAAAAAAAAAAAAAACGTCGCGCCGGATGATTTCTTTTCTTTACATAGTCTTTGGCCGTTGGCTGGCTGCCAATCCCACGTATCCTCTCTTTCTCTCTCTTTGTACAGGCGAGAAAATGAGAACTCCCGATGTAAACGAAAGCATCAAAGCGTAATATCCGGGATTTCTTTGTTCAAAGGACCAATAAAAAGCGCGTTAAAAGCGGGAAAGCGTTAAAAGCGGGGAGCGCTAAAAGCGAGAAATTTTTACATTGTTCTTATGGGTATGGTTCAAGGGATCGGGACAAATGAGCGTAAAAGGCGCGAAAGCGTTTTAAGCGGTGAGCGCTATATCCGAGTTTTACTGTATTTCCCAAACATATGAAAATTAATTTTTAAGGTATAGAATGTATAAAAGTACAAACAGAAATTCGATGTATTTATATCTTAACCCGAAACCGCTGTTAGCGATCTCAGAGACTGCTGTATTTTTCCATTTTCACAAATTTTTCGTTTAACTATAGATACTGGTTAAATTTTGTTTTATTTGGAGTCCCTTTTCTTCACTACTAACTTTTGAATAGCTGAATTTTAAAAATAATAGCCGTGTACATGAAGTTTAGTAGATAAATAGTATTTTGAGAGTTAATGTAGCATTTAATTCATATTTAGATTAAGCGGTCTCACAGACCACTCACGGCAGTTATGCGACAACATTTGTCACTCCGGTTACGGGTTAACTGGTATGACAGATCGCTCACGGTAGATATGCGATAATATTTGTTACTTCGGTTACGGGTTAAATATAAAATTTTAATCTTTTCAACCATAAATACTGAATAAATTTAGAAATGTATTCGTAATTGTAAAAAATTTAAAATAAAAAATGCGTTAAAAAAAATCGTCGTCGACACCGCCGAAATACGATACCTAATCCGATGCATGATTCTACTTCAATGTATTTTAATTAATTAGAAAATAATAATTAAAAAAACGTATACATTCCAATATTACCCAAGCATGCGAAAAATTAATTTTCCTTAAACTAATGCATGAAAAGGTAAACTGAAATTCGATGAATTTGGATTTTAAATATATAATTTTTTGTTTTGTTTTTACAACTATAAAAACGGAATCAATTTCAAAAAAAGATTCTCAATCGCATTCAGTACCAAAAAATGTCTTTCTCTCCCCCTTTAAAATAATTGCTTTTATCATATGAAATTTTTATGTTCTGTGACAATTTGGATCTGAGTTATAAGTGTTTATGTTTAACGAGTCCTTATATTTATGCCATGTTGAAAGTTGGGAGCTTCTGTTAAAATACCGACAATGTCCTCTTCCCCATTATAAAGGTTACGTTTACTATACAAAGCGTTTTACGATAATTGTAGCTTGAGTTATAATTACTTTAATTTGTCAGCCGCTTATATTTTTGATACACTAAAATATGGAAGGGCTTTTATGAAAAATCTATAGAGCCTCGCCCTCCTCCCTTTAAAACTGTTAAGTTAATCATATGAAACTTGTGTCGACAAATTAGATTTGAGTTATATGTGTTTTTGGATATCGGGCCCTTATATTCGCGCTATAGTAAAATTTATGTGGTTTTGGGTTTTTTTAAAAAGACAATCAATGTCTTCTGTAAAATTATGTCACTTTTTGGACCGAAATAACTAGGAACTGAAATGACATTGGGACCGATGTGTCGGGATCGAAGTCCTATGACCTAAACAGCAGGAACAAAATCTCAGAACCGAAATGTACTCATGAATGATTAAATTAGAGTTCCTTCATTTTTAACATTGCATTCTCAATCATCAGATAATCTACAAAATTTTAAATACATTGTATGTATATTACTTATACCACAGAGATATCTAAAATTTATATGTTAAAAATAATGTGACATTGTCCCTTCGAGCGCGATAAGCAATTTTATAGATTTCGTAATAATTTAAACCTTATATATTGACTTTTTCCTGGGTATAAAACTTACTTAAAAAAATAATAATCGTTTTGTAAAATTACGGTGTATGCACCTCTGTCTCATGACACCTCTCGAGATCAGACTCTGTATAGCGCGTTTTTCGGGTCTGAATTAAAAAAGTAAAAAAAAAAAAAAAAAAAAAGCATATTTCCAGAAAACGATTAATTACGTAAAAATAACTAGAAAATTAGTAAATATGCAATTCTGCTTAAAAAATTCTATTATGTTTTTATAACATTATAAATTAATATTTACTGACATATAAAGAGTTACTTATAATTTAGTTACATTCTTATAAACGTAACTGGGATTAACTTGCATTGAATTACAAGTAATTTTCGTATCAATTTTAGGAATGCAATTAGAATTAGCTCGTAATTGTTTGCAATATAATTTAAATACATTTCATAGAATGTAACTTAGATTTAGTTATATTACATTACACTTTAACCAAATTTCATTCTGAGCAAATATAACTGAGATTAACTTGTAATACATTAGAATTTAATCTAAATTATATTTTAAAAACTGCAATTAGAATTAGTTCATAATTCATTGCAATTTAATTTAAATACATTTCATAGAATGTAATTTAGATTAAGTTGTATTATATTACAAGTTAACCAAACTGAATTTTGAATAAACGTAATTGACACTAACTTGTAATACATTAGAATTTAATCTAAGTTATATTTTTAAAGATGCAATTAGAATTGATCTATAATCCATTACGAGTTAACTGGATCCTATAATTAAAAAAGTAATCGATTACAGGTTAATTGGGTTATATAATTAAAATCGAATATGAATAATCTTGTAATATAGATTACATGTTAATTGAATTATACAATTAAAAATGTAATCTGAATCATCTTGTAATCCATTACAAATTAATCTAATTAAAATTTAAAAGAAAAAATGAGAATTGGTTTGTAATCTATTACACGATAATCAGATTATGTATTTCAAAAGAGTACTTGAAATTACTTTGTAACGCCTTACATGTTAATCAATTGCATTGTGAGGGGATTATAATGTATTTTAATCTATAATTTCATTACTTTGTAATCAGATTCTGCCCAACACTGTTTCTAGGTACAGTCGTGGAAAAAATAAAGTAAACACCCCCTACTAACTCCTCAACAAATTATCGTAGACGAAAGTTACTGGTACCGAACGATTGGAAATAAAGTCTACTTTTAAATGATGTATATAAAATTTTCTTAGGGGGCCATCTACGTATTAAAATGAATCCAAACTTCATATTTTTCAATGGCAATACCCAATTTTAACGAGATATTTCAAATCTTCGGTTCAAACTATGCTTAGACACCAAATTTCAAGTGATTTGAAGGATAAGTTTTTGAATTATAAACATTCAAAGTTCAGTGCTTCTAATGTTAAATTACATTTTCATATTTTTATTTATATCTCCTGAAATTATGCTCCTAATGTGCTAATTTTTTATTTAGCAATAATAGTAAAATACCCAAACATAAGTACGTTGAATTTGCAATTTTTATAATTTTACGATATTAATTATGAATTATGAAATTAATACTCGAAAAAATTATGAATTGCAACCTACAATTTTTTTTTTGATGGATTTAGATTTATTAAGTCTTGCTTTATGGAAATCCAAAATTTCTTCCAAGTAGTTTAAATTAAACTTAAAAAACGACAAAATGATGGTTTAAGGGGCCGTCTATGATAGAAGTAACTAGTTATTTTGAAATTTCTTATGCTATCCTGTAATCTAGCAGTCTTCAATAGTTCCTTGAGTAGCGCTTAAGATGCCTTGATCAAGAAGGAGGCTCTCTCGGTCAACAATCCAGTACCGAACTTCAATTTGGATGCAGCCCCAAAAATACGCTCGTTTTAAAATAATTAATTTCTCGGAAACTTATCGTACGAATTGCATAAAAATTTGTTTTTAGGCTAATTGAAGTGTGTAGAGTTCATTTATGCTGTCAGAATTGTGTACTGCTATTGAAAAAAATAAAGTTATGGTTCGTTTTAATATGTAGATGCCCCCCTAAGCAAATTTTATACACATCATTTAAAAGTAGACTTTATTTCCAATCGTTCGGTACCAGTGACTTTCTTCTACGATAATTTGTTGAGGAGCTAGTAGGGGGTGTTTACTTTTTTTTTCCACGACTGTACCTCTTTAATCTAAATCGAAATAAATTGCTTTGTATTCTCATTTAGAAACTAGTTTAAAATTCTGTTCTCGTTAGGTAGATAAATCTGATTTACATTTTAACAATATCTATAATTATTACTTCTCATTGTAATTCATCATATGTTTTCGCAGTTTAATTAATTCTCTTTAGCAGCTATTTTTTAAAAGTTCATTTTATTAACGCTTTCCAACATAGTTGAATATATAGGGGAGACCGGGGGAATGGCGACACCTTAAGGAAATTTAAATTTTTTCACCTCGAAAAAATGTTTATTTTTTAATAGTAAAAATTCTAAAGCTGAATCATGATCTTTAGTATCTGTATAAATTTAACCGTAATCATAACTGTAAAGTAAGCATTCATAAAAAATATTTTTTAGACCTCTACACAATGGCGGGATTATTCAGGACACTGGGGTAATTCCGCCACCGTACCGGGGTGATGCCGCCACTCTTTAATGACCTAGTACATGCATCAAATGGATACTAGGAAACACCCAACCTACTGAAAATAGTTAGAAAGCAATGTAATTGAGCAGAATAATGGTTAAGCTTACAATTTACTTCATATTGCAAAAGTCACTCTGCTGAATCGGCTCCACTACCTTAAAATGAGGCCATTTCTCACCCGATTTGCATGGCGGCGGCATTACCCCGAGAGGACAATATGGCGGAAATCCCCAATCAAAGCCGAAAGAAGAACGGAACTTGTTCAACACATTGCTTCAAAATGTCGGCGAATACATGTAGATTACGGGTCATATTATCTTAAATACCTAATGTTACAATAAAAGGTGCTTATCTCTACTCATTTGAAGCTCCAAAATAATAAGTAACTAGATAATAACTACATTTTTCACTAGAACAAACGAACGACGTACAGCAAAGTCACTCTCACTTTAGGCACTGTTTATATTGTTGGCCGCTATAGTGCAGGCACATTCACTATCTCAAACTGCCCTTAGTTTTTAAACTACGTGGGGTGGCGGCATTCCCCCGGTCTCCCCTACATTTATTGCTTTCACACAAACAAAATGACACCATAGATGTCAGAAAAAGCTTTTTTCTTTTTCTTTCTGAAATTGATACTTTAGGGTACTGGTAGTTTAAGTTCACAAATATGGATCTAAAATGACTAGCCCCTTAAAATATCAATTTAATTATTAAATTCACGCAATAACAAATTTAAGGGCTTTACCCCTTTATCTACTGACGGTACTTATAAGTGCCATTGAAATAGCTTGTCATAAAATTCATTTAATACATCGATTAGTAGTAATACAGTTTAGAATGAGTTATAGATGCATTACTTTATCTTGTCCCAAAAGCATTATTGATTACACAAAACAAAAATATTTTTAAAAAGATGATTTCTTTTGCCTTTGCATCTTTTCCGCTTTCTTGGCGTTGGGGGGGGGGGGGGGGATATTTCTATATTTCTATTGTAAGAACATTCTACTTGTACATCTCCTAATTCTACAAAATACTAAAAAAAAACATTTAAAGCAAAATATTTGAGTGGGGTTATACATATTGCATAAAATCCCTATAAATTCAAATTTAATGAATCCTTCTAAATCCTTCAATCCTTCTAAAATTTATTAAAGGATTATGTAAATCTTCTAATGTAGTTTGAGTAATTCACAAAAAATGCTTCAAAAGATAACATTTTCATGAATTCATAATTCAGTACATAAAGGTTTAAACAAGTGAATCATCCAACCTCACAATTTTTTATTGTAAAGAGTTTAAGTTAAATACCGTTAACCTTTGGGCCACTTTTTCCTGGTTCCACTCACATTTTCATTATTAAAAAATATTACATGTGATTTTTCAACGTCGAATTGGAGTTGCAAACAATTAACATGAAACAATGAAGCAAACTGTATGGTTTTAAAGAGGATTTTTTTTTTCATTTTTTAACCATTTTTAAAGTTTTGCCACAAAGCTGGGGGCTTCTTTGGTCCATTCACTTAGTTTCATATAAAATTAATACATTTCATATGTAAATGAATACATTTTTATTGAAACTCCCTTGCAATAGCATTTGCTAATAAATTAACACTGTAAACTCGATAAACAAATGTTTTTTTTTTTTGTTTGTTTTTTTTTTTTTTTAAACATTTAAACACAATAAACTAATTGTTAATATTAATGAAACGAGAAACAGTTTTTGTCATATTATTCTCAGCAACTCTAACAAAAACAATTAATGTAACATTTTGCTACAGCAACATTTGATTTTTTTTTTACTTAAAACATGTTTTAAGAGATTTGGTCAGAAGCGGATTAACCCCCTCCCGAGACCCTAGGCTTGAATTTTGTGAGCCCCCCCCCCCCTTCCCTCAAAGCAATACAAATCTAAGAATATTTTTTAATCGTTTGTATACACATTTTTTTTAAATGAATTTGCAGTAAATTTACAAATAAATATATTTTTTTACAGACAATTATAATCTCTTACTCTAAAATCTTTTTTTCTTTAGCAATAAATGTTATCAGGGTAAATTTCACATTGCACATTAACTGAAACTTTGTTTTAATATGGCAAATTATTGTGTTTAAAAGACAAAGCCTCTCATATTTCTACTTACGAAACTACTTTTCCCGTATGTAACCTATGTGTAAATCCATCAAAAAGTGGAAGCCGAAAATTTCACGAATCCAATATTTCATTTGTACGAATATTTAAGAAATTAGTAGTGTTTGGGACAAAATCTACATCCTAATGAACTACAGGATTCAATAAGTTAGTAAAGGCAAGGAATACTACACATCATTCTTCGTTTGCATAATATATTAGCTCGATATATATATATATATATATATATATATATATATATATAGTATGGAACCATTTATCCGGAAACCAGTTAACCAGAAAACCAGTTATCCGGAATGATATTTCTGATAAACTGATTTCAGAATCTTTGCAGAAAAAGGTGTCATACACTGCCGATTTAACATAGGCTTTGCTTGAAACAATTGTATAATTTGATGACAACATCTAGTATTTGAAAGGAAAACATATTTAGTTGTATTTTAGATGTTTTAATTTTTATGCAGAAGAAACAGGAGAATTTTTGTTCCTAAGGGATTTCCATAAATTTCCTTCTTTTAAACTCTGGTTAACTTTTGATCTTTCTTGCATTGATTTTTAATCCAAGTAATCTAATAATTTAAAATCAGAAATAATGTCACAACCACACATTCCACAAATCTTATCAAATGAATGCTGCTTTAATGCACAACCAGTTAACCGGAAAAACCAGTTATCCGGAATACATCTGACCCCAAGCATTCCGGATAAATGGTTCTGTACTTATAATGGTATATATATATATATATATATATATGTAACCATTAATTAAACATTACCGACCACCATCAAAAACCATATATATATATATATATATAAAGAACAAAATTCTAAGTGCCGGGCCCCCTCTTTGGGCCCCTAGGCTTCAGCCTACTCAGCCTAATGGGTAATCCGCCTCTGGATTTGGTTGTATAAAAGGCATTTCTAAGTAATTGGGGCTATTTTTGGACCAAAAAAGGCCTGGCACAAAGTAGACCCGAAATACTAGTTTTCATGTTAACTTTATGAAAACGTAAACATTTCTTGTCAAAATAAAAAGTTAAAGGGAAAATTATGATCACACATCACATGGGTTACAGGTTACTAAAGCTAATATTTTGACACTTAAGCTTATTTGTAGCTCTTATCCATATTGTTTCTCCATAGAAAGTTTGGAGAATTAAATTTTACACAAACACATCCAGTGTCGCCACTAAACATAATTAAATTACTCCCAAACTATTCAAATACCCTAATAGTAGGGTATAAAACATTTTTCTAGGGCAAAAACTCCAAATTATCTCGTATTGTTTGTTCAATACAAAGAATAAAAACTTTTTTTATGTGATGGACCAAAGTAACGGGAGGACCAAAGACGGTAATTATGATGTTTATGGTTGACGGTAATTATGAAAATTCCTTACTTTCTTGGCCATACAGTCTTGAAGGCATTTTGCAAATTTATATGAAAATATTTTTTTTTTGGTGAGGAAATAAGCATCAGTACTGCCATTTATTGGTATTCCAAGGCAAAAAAAAGAAAAAAAAGCTTTATGTAAAAGTAAAATAAAAATGTCAAAAAATCAAAAAGTTTAGTTTTTATGTGGAAAAGAGTACATTTGTGTAACTCAAATCTGAAGAGTTGCTATGCGTTGCATAGCATGAAAGTTGGAGTGTAACAGCGAGCGCTTTTTGAATTAACCCTTTGTATCACCGTGTTGCATATCTGCAGCATATACCTAAAAGTGAATGTTACTTAAAAAGGGGGGCTTTAAAAGGCGATTTTATTTAATTATAATATATCTCAACACAGCAGTTAATATAACCCGTTGAATTCGAGGAATGAAAATGTTTAAAAGAACTGATCGACTGAATTTATAAAACAAAATTACAATTAATAACACTGGGGAACAATGATTTTGGTGTTTAGGAAATAAACATACCATTCCTATACGAAATTGGCCCCCTGAATCTAAATATGACCTTTATTTTGACATTTCAAGTCTAGGTTTAAGATATGTAATATCCCTCTGTTATGTATTAGGTGTTAGTGAAAATGCATGATGTTTATAAGCGTGTGCTGAAAAACTTAAAGCAGGGATTTTTGATGGACCTATGATCCGTAAGCTCGTAAAGGACACAAATTTCGTGAAAACGATGCACGAGAATGAAGCATTAGCTTGGCGACCCTTTGTAGAAGTAGTGGAGTAGTGCATCTCCACTATTTCTACAACTACCACTACGTCTACCACTTGGGAAACATAAAAGTGAAAACTACAAAGACTTTGTTTGTAACATGTTGCCAACATTTGTTAAAGAAACAGGCTTGTTTAATTTCCCTAAAACACCTTAATATCAGCCCATGTACATTGTTGGACATATGTTTTTACAATGTAATGGAGCCAAATGGACATAAGTACAGTAAAAAAAAAAAAAAAAAAACTAGACCTGGGTTGAGAAAAACAAAAGTTATTGCCGAATTTATCAGACAAAATTACCTAAGAATTCGTTAAAATATTTCAGACACAAGACAAAAAATTTTTTTTTGTTGCCACGTCTAATCAATCTTATAGTGGCTGGCCTAACACTTAAAAACAAACATTATTTTGAACTAAAGTTTAATTTCAACTTTAAATAATAAATAACTTATTTAATAAATAATTTAAATAATAAACAACATTATTGAAAAATTAAATTTTCTCGCTATACGTAATCAGTAACATGCAATTTAGGTAAGAAATTATGAAGTTATTAATTGAGGCTTTCATCTTTGGTATTACGTAATGAAAAATCAAAGAAAATTGCTCCGCTATGACACAATTATAAGTTTTATTTTTCAACGCAACCTAAAAATAACGTCGTTTTCAAAATTTACTTGCATACTTTTCATATTCATAGCCACTATTTAAACTAGTATGTTGTGGCCATCACAAAACTTTCTTCTATATAAATCACGTCAATTAAATCATTTAAATAGTAAAAGAAATTACATCAATTTAAAACCAATTTGTATCAAAGTATACCTGAATTTGAAGTTTGATGAAAATTCGTCCATTACATATTGAGATAGAGCTGTAGGGGAAATTCTGAAAAATGCAACATAGCAGCGCCACCTGTTGAGTGATTTGCACCCAAACACAAACAGCACTAATTAATATTAAGGTATACCGGAATCTGAAGTTTGATTAAAATCGGTGCATTAGTTCTGGAGCTAGAGCTATTGTGGAAATCACAAAAACTGCAGCACAGCAGCGCCACCTGTTGAGCGATTTACACGAAAAGGTACAAAACATCAATTCATGTCAAGAACTAACTGAATCTGAAGTTTGATGAAAATCCGTGCATTAGTTCTGGACATTGAGCTATTGTGGAAATCGTGAAAAATGCTGCATAGCAGCGCCACCTGTTGAGCGATTTACACCAAAACATAAACAGCACTAATTCATATCCAGGTATACCTAAATCTGAAGTTTGTTGAAAACCCAAACATTAGTTCTTGAGATAGAGCTATTTCGGAAATCTCAAAAAATGCAGCATAGCAGCGCCACCTGTTGAGCGATTTACACCACAAGGAGCAAAACGTCAACTCATGTCAAGCACTAACTGAATCTGAAGTTTGATGGAAATCCGTGCATTATTTCTTGAGATTGAGCTATTACGAAAATCGTGTAAATGCTGCAAAATGCAGCATAGCAGCGCCATCTGTTGGGCGATTTGCACCAAAACGTTACCAGCACCAATTCATATCAAGGATTAACGGAATCTGAAGTTTTATAAAAATCCGTGCATTAGTTCTTGAGATAGAGCTTTTGCGGAAATCCTGCAAAATGCTACATAGCAGCGCCACCTGCAGGGCGATTTACACCAAAAACTAATCAGCACCAATCTATATCAGGGACTACCTGAATATGAATTTTTATTAAATTCTGTGCATTAGTTCTTGAGATAGAGCGCCCACAAAATTTGTGTCACATACAGACAGACAGACGGACGGACAGCCGGACATACAGACGGACAGACAGACAGACAGACAGACTCACAGACAGACATTTTGTAAAAACATGTTTTTTGGAATCTCTGACCCATAAAACGTGTAAATCCGTCGAAAACTGGAATTCGAAAATTTTCATGAAACCAATACTTTCTTCTTGTCAAGATAGAAGAAAGTAAAAATATTTTAAAATAGTGGCTATGCTCCACTGTGGTGTAGGTATCATTGCTCCACTATGACACAATTATAATTGTTGTTTTTCAACGCAATCTAAAAATAACGTCGTTTTCAAAATTTACTTCCATACTTTTCATTTTCATAGCCACTATTTTAAAATGGTGACTATGCTCCACTGTGGTGTAGGTGTCATTGCTCCACTATGACACAATTATAATTTTTGTTTTTCAACGCAATCTAAAAATAACGTCGTTTTCAAAATTTACTTGCATACTTTTCATTTTCATAGCCACTATTTTAAAATGGTGGCTATGCTCCACTGTGGTGTAGGTGTCATTGCTCCACTATGACACAATTGTAATTTTTGTTTATCAACGCAATCTAAAAATAACGTCGTTTTCAAAATTTACTTGCATACTTTTCATATTTATAGCCACTATTTAAAAAATATTTTAACGTGCCATAAATTATTAATAAAGTACAAATATAATCCCAAAATGTTGTCCCAAACTTGATGTGATGTTTGCCAGTTACGATTTTGCATTTGAACATTAGCACTCTTGACTTGAGGTTGTAATCTGAGTACCGGCAAATTCCAGAAATTTATGCCTCTTTAGACGCATTCGTAATAAAATATTCAGTTTTATCAAAGTAAATATCGTATATTTCCGTGTATAAGCAGAGTATTTTTGGACATTTTTTTTTTGCCCCAAAGTGGGGGGACCGGCTTATACACGAGTCTAAGGAAATTTCCAATTTATATTCTAAAACACAAAATATGGTATATATAAACAAACATAAAAACTTACAAATATCTAAAAATACTTAAACATTCCACTCTTTTACAATGCAAAAGTCACCAATCATCATTCACTATCGAAGTTATTATCACTATTTTCAAGAAACTCTTTTAAAATGGCTTTCTTTCATTGGTACATCAGGATGAATATCGTTAGTGAATAATTCATCATCTTCACCAACGCCATATCTTCAAAAGACGATAACTTTGTGCTTAAGTGTTCATTGCTTTTGAGATATTTGAAATTTCGTCTTTTTAGGGTTCCGTACTTAAAAAGTAAAAACGGAACCATTATAAGATCACTCCTGTGTCTGTCCGTCTGTCTGTCACAGCCATTTTACTCGTAAACTATGGAACGTGGAAAGTTCAAATTCGGGGAAGTAATAAAGACCATTGACCCACATATTTTCAGATTAATAAACATTCATAAATATATTTAGTAAAAAAGTAGAGGGGCTAATTATGCTACTTGAAAAAGAAAATCTTTTCTTTGCATATCATGTGGCATATCCTGTGAAAGCTTTTGTATAACGCTGAACTCAAAAATACATTCCTTTTAATTTTAGGTATTATATTTTCAAAGATATTGTTGAAAATGTAGCGCAAAAATATGTTCCCCGCCCATCTAATTCCGAATCTACTGAAACTAAAATTATGAAAAAATTAGAGGTAGTAGACGTTAATGTAAACCTTGCCGGAAAATTATAGCGATTACCCTAGGTCACATAGTTTTTGAGTAATTAGAATTTTTCTGTTATATACAAATTTCGATTTACGAGCATTCAGAAAAATTGTTGAGAATCGCTGAATATACCTATCGTTGCAGAAGAATAAAAGCATTGTTGATAATGATTTTCGAAAAAAATCATCGGTAATTAGCTGAGATATTAACCCTTAAAGGTACGGTCAGTTTGGACATACACAAGGACAGGGGCGGCGTACTCTATGCCTAGTTAACAACTTTTAATGATATATATGTGTAATGTAATGTCCAGTAACAGTACAAAAGCAATAAACGTCAAATTGTTAAAACCATACTATTTTAAGGGGTCTCGGGACTCTAAAAAGTGGAAAAAATGAAAAAAAGACCATTTTCAACATTCAATGTCTTAAAATGTATATGATTTTAAAACACAATTTTAATTGGGATAAAAAATTGCAAGATACAGACTTAGTATTTATAGGGGGCTCGAAACTGTTAGACATTTGTCGAACAAAAAATTGGCATAACAGTTTACGCGCAGGATTACAAAATAAATATTGCAACTAGAATGAAAATTTTGGTGCTTACTTATACTTCAGATTGTAATAATTTCCCTGAACTTAAATAAATTTGTATTTAAAGCATTTTTATATTTTTAATGCAATGTTGCATTTAGCTAATACAAAATTTTGAAAATTTCAACAGTAAAATCACCTATTAAAAAAAAAAATATTTTTTTGAACAATAAAAAGGAAATTTTAGGTTCCGTTTATACAGACTAGCATGAAATATATGCTTTGAAAATTTCATGAAAAAATATTCAGAAGTTTTTGAGGTATCCTGCGCGTTATGCCCAAAAAACGCCATTTGGAAAATAATGACTTTAAAGTTTCGGAAACGCCGCTTCAGCTATTGAGCGGGTATAATTCTAAAAGCCAAAACTTCTGTTCTAATGGGAATTTCAAGGAAACAATTATATCAAAACATTCAGAAAAGATAGGAGTTTAACACATAAAAAAATTAAAATTTCTTAAATTTTGAAGCTATTTTTAATGCAATGTTGCATTTAGCTAATACAAAATTTTGAAAATTTCAACAGTAAAATCACCTATTAAAAAAAAAATATATTTTTTTGAACAATAAAAAGGAAATTTTAGGTTCCGTTTATACAGACTAGCATGAAATATATGCTTTGAAAATTTCATGAACAAATATTCAGAAGTTTTTGAGGTATCCTGCGCGTTATGCCCCCAAAACGCCATTTGGAAAATAATGACTTTAAAGTTTCGGAAACGCCGCTTCAGCTATTGAGCGGGTATAATTCTAAAAGCCAAAACTTCTGTTCTAATGGGAATTTCAAGGAAACAATTATATCAAAATATTCAGAAAAGATAGGAGTTTAACACATAAAAAAATTAAAATTTCTTAAATTTTGAAGCTTTAAGAGTCCTGCGACCACTTAATCCTTTCCGACACGAAGTGATTCTATTTATAAACTTATGAAATAATGAACTGACACCAGAATTCATAAACGAATTTATTAAAAAATGCGAACTTGCTTATTTTCACGTACATGATAAAAGGAAAATTTTAATTAAATATTCTTGGTGCCGTTTGTCTGTTTTGGAATTAAAATTAGGTGTCCGTTTTTTAAGGGCATCGCCCTCGAAAGATTTAATTAGAATGAATCGCATAAATACTGTGGGATTCGCGATAGTTTGCATTGATTGTATCTCTCAATACGCCTCGAGTGACTTTAAAAGTTAATTAAACACCTATCTGGAAAAACGTGGCACTGACCAAGGCGGCGTTGCAACTTTGAGACGTCAATTCGAAGCGCGCTTAGCACAATGACAAATTTAAACTTTGAACAAAGGTTTTGTTTTAGCTACATTGTAGAAATAAAGGTTATTACTACGCTGAATTTAGTTTCATGAAATGCCAAATGAAGTTTAACTATGCACTGCTTTTATTGTCAGTACCGAATTAAGTTAATCATAAACAGATTAGGATAATATTAAAAGAAGAGTTATACGAATAGCTATATTTGATATTATTTAGGTTCCATATCTTTTTGAACTTTCATGGTATACCCATTTACACTTTTCTAATATATACAGTTATACCCAACCCTACGTTGTATAGTTTTTTACAAAGTCTTAGTATTCTTTTAGCAACGATTTTTTTTTTCTTTTTTTTTTAATAATACAATTACAAATTTATATATTTATTCTACGGAACCTTCTGTACGCGAGTAATGCTCGCACTTGACCGTTTATTTCTTTCTCCATTCTCACACTTGTTTTTCATTCAGTGTGAAATGACGAGCAGCCACTGAGTTATTCGACTGTGCATCTAAATTAATGACTTTTAATTTAAAACTCGCATTATAAACCGTGCGCTTTTGCCCAGGTATGTTTCCATAAGCCAAAGTAACAATTAGCAGCTACGTAAAATAGAGAAAGGTTTTCTTATTTACAAGTTTGGTTTTTAGTTTGGTTTTTATGAACAACCAAGTCATAACAGGATGAGCGAAACCCAATTAAAAAGATTTGGCAGTACCCTAAGTCAGAATAGGAAAGATCAATAATTTCAGAGAGCGCATTTTTTTTTCTACTAGCTATGCGCATAAAAGTCGGGGATTTTTTCAACACCTATTTTTAACACCGACTTATATACGGGTTTCCGATTTTGGACGATTTTTCACTGAAAAGTCGTATAATCGGCTTATACACGGAAATATGTGGTACTCATTTAAGTTTTACTGTGACACCGTTTTCACTCACTAAAGCTATCTGAGATGAGCGTCTCAATCTCAGCATCAGTGGGAATGAAAAAAAAAAAAAAAAAAGAAAAAAGAAAAAAAAAAGAAAAAAGAAATGTATCAGCTTTATGAGTAAAAATGCGTTTTTTTAAGCGTGACGTCATTTTCTGTTCATTATTTTAAAAAAAGTTATTTTTAATTGTAATGCGAAAATGGCATCCGTAATCATATGGTAATTCCCCATCGTTTCCCTTCTCTGTTCAACATTAGAAGTAACCCGATTGTCACCAATATAAAGGAATTTCATAAAGAACGTTTTAAATTAAAATATAAAAATGGGATTATTTTTAAAAATAGCGAGCGTGGGCACATCTACAAATAAATTACTTTCATTAAAAAAAAAATAATAATAATAACTAACAAAATTGGTTCTGTAGAATAGATCAAGCCAGATGACTAAAAAAAAACAGACTTGTCTTTTAAATGTATAGATTTTTCATAAAATTCTCCACAAACGGCGATACTGAGTTAATTTTTCATGCCAAAGTTTTATTTATCATTTGAGCAGTTTCGCATCGTTATTGCTAAAGTGAACTCCGTAAATTTTGTCAAATTAAAAAGGCTGGAGATGGCCAAAAATAGATTTATTTCCATGGTATGTTCGTATATTTTATAATTTTGTATTAGAAAATTGGCAATATTTATGGGAAGAATGTAATTTTCTGTTTATTACAGATATGAAACAAGTTGGAAATTGTACGTCATCCGTGGCAAATGAAGTGCGTTCTTACTATAACTAGTTTTATAAATATTCAGATATTGGTGCAATAGCTGTTGCACTCTTATTCAAAAATGCATGCATACTAAATTTATTACGATTATATATATTAAATTCAGTCATACAGAAATAATAGAACTCCATCTTAAATAGGACGTCATCACCATGGCAACCTAGTATCATTACCTATCATAGGATATCATTGAATTAATTACGTATGATAGGATTTATTAGAATGAAGAAAACTTATATTAATATCATTTTACGTTTGATTCGATTTTCATAAAATTTGAAATGACTCGACACAATTCTGCAACGATTATATACGTATATTAAATTTCAAACCATTCTGTTGGATAGTTGTTGCGCTGTTATATACGGACAGACAGACGGACGGAAAGACAACGAATATAGGTGCTTACGTATTTATATAATTAAAAATACACCTAAAAAGGCTGGAAGATGGCCAGAAATAGATTTATTTCAAAGGTATGTTCGTATATTTTATAATTTTGTATTAGAAAATTGGCAATATTAATGGGAAGTAGGTAATTTTATGTTTATTACAGATATAAAAAAAGTACCTTTCATTCAATAATTTTTCAGTTCTATGTTCTAATTTTTTTTTTTTTTTTTTATCAGCTTAAAATGGTGTATTCTAACATCTGAGTAAATATTTTTACTATCGGAATTTGTTGAGCCACAAAGTGTTAATAGAATGGAAAAACGTATTCTAAAGTTTTGTTATGCGTTATGGTCACAGAATACTAGTATTATTTTTGCTTCTACATAGTAATCCTTCAACTTTACGTGACACAAACCGTGTAAGTTTCTTTTAACTTCCATTCTTTACACTAACAATAATGCTTTTCACTCGCTGGAACCGCGCCAGATCTTTTATGACTTTATGAGATTCTTCTCTTGTTATAGCCTCGGAACTTTTCTTTATCTTGGAAATCTAAATAGGAAATTCATAATTAAAAAAAGTTAGACGTTTTCTATTTATAATTAGAAACGATATACTAAAAGATTTATAATTGTGGCATAGAAAGAAATGTCTATTTTGTTCTTGTTATCCATGTATTATTTTTATAAATTATGTAAAAGTTTACACAGTTCTGTTCCGTTCTACCATAAATTATAACCATCTTTTAAACATTATCACTTAATAGCACTGTTTAAAAATACGGTTGTATGTTAGCGAAAATTCATATTTGAAAGTGTTTGTTTTGATGCCAATATGTCTAATAGTACCTTTTCGAATCGTATTATAATTGCACTATCCCAGGAAGAAAAAGGAAAAAAAAAAAAAAAAAAGAAAAAGAAAGAAAGAAAGAAAGAAGAGGGGAACCCCAGTAGAAAATTATGCTTCTACTGGGAATTGTGTCTACTTTTGAAATAGGGGTGGTTTACATATTAGAAATTGTACTAGCTTTCATTTTTCAAATAACATAGTTTTTAGAAAGCAGGATCGAATCGCTTCGAAATTGTTCTTTCTTAGTCATCATATTTACTTTTTTAAAATTCCTGTCAAACAGATAAGCCTGCTCAGCAAAACTGATCTTTATCGGAACCCCCCGCCCTTATTTTTTTTTATTATTATTATTTAAAATAATAATAATAATAAAAATAAAAAAACCCGAGGAATAAACAGGGATGGTTTTTAACTTTTTATAATTTTCAACACTTTCGTCTTGTAAAGTCAAGATTCCGCGAAAATCATTGTCACATTCCTCTTCTGTATATATCTGAAGAGTGAGAAATGTTGAAATTATCTGCGGTCAGGTGTGGCTGTGGCAATTAATGGTATTTGATTGAATGAAAGTCAGGTAAAAAAAGCATGTTTCTGCATCAGTCAACCCCATAAAAATATTTACTTTTTTGTTTAAAAATAACTAAAATTTGAGATTTTCCAATTAAAAATCATCATTTTGTATAAAATTAACAAAAATTGCTGTGATTGGTAACTGACGGCATTTGAGATTGGGGGGGGGGGGGGGAGAGGGAAAGGAATTACACCCTTCCAGAAATTTCATATTTTAAAATGTATCAGTCATCAGATGTCAGGCTCTTTTTATTTATTTTTTCCTTTTTTCCAGAAATTGCACGAAAGCCAAAACAATTTGTCACTTTTGACGAAACAGAAACATTGTAATTAAGTAAACTAAACGCAGAAATTAATCATTATCAATAATATTTGCTAAAGCCCTGCTCTTGCAACATTTTCAAATAGGAATGGCTAATTTTTAAAATATATGCTAGAACAGAACTGTATGAATAGCTTCTTCGATGTTCTGAACAAAATTAAAAGAAATCCCCCCCCCCCCCCCCTTCTAGTGAATGAAACTTTACCACCTCCGGCACCCCAAAAGGTTCTGAAATGGTGCCCCTGATTTCAGTTGAATATGCCTTTTATTTTCATCGTTTGTATGGTCAAAAGCAAGCTTAAAACTTATGTATTAATGATGTAACTATAAATTCGACTCATAAAATATTAGCATAATTTGTAACCAGTCCCTCAAGTTTTCATTTGTCATGAGAAGATTGTTGAAATCGCGACCTCTCAGCATAAGCGAGAATTATCTTTTACTGAAATTTCACATTCCCCGCCTCATCTCAAAACGGTGGTTTGGCGCATTATTTGGCGAGGGAAACTTCTAATTTTTTACAGAAACCCCAACGAAAAGAAAAACATGGCATCGCCTGATCGCGGCTGCTTCGCTAGTTACGAACATAAGCAACAAGTGCGATAAAATAGTTTGTTATTAAAATCGTGCGAATGGACTGTTTTCGGAATTTCACTCGTTTCATATCGGATGTGTTTTTATCTGGATAGAACTACCCGCAAAACCTTTCCTAAAAGTAAGTTCCGTTTATTTGTTTAATTTCCTTTGTTTAGCTTTGCCAGCGAACTGGCTAGTAAACAATTTGAGTTATGCCCGCTGGAAACCTGCTGATGGTTGTTTTCTATGAACAAGTTTTGTTGGGAATAATGTATGGGTATTATTTTTCCCTGCTTTATTAATTAAGTGTTGTGTCTGGTCCTGCATGCATATTATGCAAGTTTGACTTAAGGTATGGTAAATGTTTACTAGCATATTGAGTATTACTGTCAAATCCTCAAATCCCCACATGTGATGTCAGTGTTGAATTCAGACACTTTTTTCCGGGGGGACATTATAGAGTTCCGGAGGGGGGGGGGGGATTGCATAATTTGACCATTGAAAACACAAAATTTCAAATCTTCCACCCCCTGAATTCAACACTGTATGATGTAATACTTGTCAAAAATCGTTTACAAAATGTGATTTTTCTGCTCTTTTAAAGCAAAAAAATGTTATTTTATTTTTTATTTTATTTTTTTTTTGGGGGGGGGGGGGATGGCGAGGGGATATGAGAATTTTATTTTATTACTGTTCTAGCTCTATGTAATCTTATTGGGACCTAAAACGTAATCAGTTTGGGACTCTCTCTTTTAGCCGTAATTGGAACTGTAATAAACAGTATGTGTTTATCATAAAGTAATTTTTCTTAAAATTATAATCTATAACCTTGTAGCATTTTTGTAAAGTTTTAAAATAACCTATTGAAGCTAGTCACTGCTGTTTTTCTTTTTTTTATTATTATTTTAGTTTAATGTTTTCATTTTTATTATTTTTTATATTGTGTTAGATGTATTATTATTCCCTCCACCCCCATCATATTATTATTTTCTTTTACTATATTCCTATTTATTATATTTACTTATTCAGACCAAAAAATGAAAGTAATTTTATTTTTTAAAAGTTACAGTAGTTAATTTTTTTAAATGATATATTCACTTATTATATTTATTTCTTCAGCCCAAAAAATACAAGTACTAATTTTATTAATTGGTACAGTAGTTAATTTTTTAAAATGATAGATTTATTTATTATATTTACTTATTCAGGCCAAAAAATGCAAGTAATTTTATTTTTTAATTGGTACAGTAGTTAATTTTTTAAAATGATATCTATATTTTTTAGTTGATATGCATTAACATAAATTAAAAATCTTACCTATTTCATTATTTTTGCACAATTTGATATAGTCTAACATTTAAGATTTTTTTTTTTTTTTTTTAAATATCTAGCTACTAGTAAATAAATAATCTTTATTATTATTTATTTATATGTACCTTTATTTGTACATAGTTACATAAATAATCCGTAAATAAATGATCTTTATTATTTATTTATGTCTTTGTTTGTACCTAGTTACATAAATAATCTAGGATTTGCACAACAATTGTGAAATAGTAAAATAATAAAATTAAATTAGCGAGGTTTTATGCGTAACGAAAATGATTCGGTACATGAAATGCCGGGCACCAAACCGATTTTTTTTTTAAATTTGTTTTATTACCCTTTCTTTAAATTATAATATCTATAAATAAATAGTGAGTAATAATTTTTTCCAATCTTTCTAAATCCCACATAATCTATATTTTTGCATACAAAAATTAAGCTTTTAAATTTAGTATCTTTATCGCACATAAATAAATTAACAAATGAAAAGATAATTTTCTGTGTATTAATTTCAATAACGTGAACGCTGGCAGTCTAAAATTCATAGGCGATAGGCTAAATTTTTTATGATAATGCCTTATATTATGATAAGCTTTCTTTACCTTTCTTACCTTCTATTTTCTTTAAATGTTTGGTTATTTAATTCGCATGGGAAAAATATCTTTTACATTTTTCATTTTTCAGAAGCGTCAAACATAAAGAAACGTAATGCAATTTAAAAATCCAGGGAGAGACAACCCCTTGCAACATCGTATATATATATATATATATATATATATATATATATATATATATATATATATATATATTTATAAATTACTATTGATACTGTTTAACATTAAAAAAAATTAATAAGCAGAGTTTTGTGATAAGGCTTTATATTTTAATAAGCTTTTTTACCCTCTATCATTTATTTTCTTTAAATGTTTGATTAATTAATGCACAGCATAGGAAAAATATCTTTTATTTTATTTTATTTTTTTAAATCGTCAACCATAAAGAAACGTAATGCAACTTAAAAATCCAGGGAGAGGCATCCCCCTTGCGACATCGGGATTTTTTTTTAATATAAATTTTTAATATTTAATATTATTACGTAAAATTCTATGTTTTCTATTGCTATTCAAACAAAAACATTCAAATTTTGCAAGAAAATAAATAATATATAAATTAATTAAACTCTTAACCTCTTCATTAAGATTTTCACAGAAAAACAGCAAAACTTTGAAACATTATTTTCTGCTTCCTGACTGGTTTGATTAAAAGTGTCAACAATAACCCAGTTTTATAAAACATACAAGGGGGAATTATATAAAAAATAATTAAAGCTAAATATTTATTAGTTATTTTTTTATGAACCAAAAACATCAAGGGGTGTCCATTATTGGGAGGGTGTCCATTACTGGCACATCTACCCTATATAAATATTAATACTGTTTAACATTTAAAAAAAAAAATGATAAGCAGAGTTTTGTGATAAAAGTTTATATTATAATAAACTTTTTTACCATCTATTATTTATTATTTTCTTTAAATGTTTGATTATTTAATTCACTTATTATTATTTGAAATTATTGGTGGTAAGATAAAACCGTACGCACCCTCCGTATTCCGAGTTTTCCCTGGTTAATAAATAAATTCTCTATTTACCGATGAATGAAGGGACTTTGTTCAGTAAAATTTTTAATCATGGATGATTTTACATCTCTATCTTTATAACAACGCACAGTAGTTTTTTTTTTCTCCCTAGGGCAGGGATGGCGAACTTTTTTGAGTATCCGTGCCAAAAATTTCAAAATTATTAGTATGTACAGTCGTGGAAAAAAAAAAGTAAACACCCCCTACTAACTCCTCAACAAATTATCGTAGACCAAAGTTACTGGTACCGAACTATTGGAAATAAAGTCTACTTTTAAATGACGTATATAAAATTCGCTTAAAGGGCCATCTACATATTGAAACGAATCCAAACTTCATTTTTTTCAATGGCAATATCCAATTTTCACGAGATATTTCAAATCTTTGGTCCAAACTATGCATAGACACCAAACTTCAAGTCATTTGAATGATAAGTTTTTGAATTATAAACATTCAAAATTGAGTGCTTCTAATGTTAAAATTACATTTTCATATTTTTATTTATAACTTCTGAAATTATGATCCTAATGTTTTAATTTTTTGTGTAGCAATAGTACTAATATACCCAAACATAAATACGTTGAATTTGCAACTTTTATAATTTTCTGATATGAATTTATAAATTATGAAATTAATATTAAAAAATTATAAATTGCAACCTACAACTTTTTTGATGGATTTAGATTTATTAAGTTCTGCTTTATGGAAATCCAAAGTTTCACATTTTTCTTCCAAGTAGTTTTCAAATTATGCTTAAAAAACGGCAAAAGGGTGGTTTAAGGGGCCGTCTATGATAAAAGTGACTAAATATTTTGACATTTCTTATGCTATTCTGTAATCTAACAGGCTTAATTGACCGCTTAAGGTGCCTTGATCAAGAAGGGAGCTCTCTCGGTTAATAATCGAGTATCGAACTTCAGTTTGGATACAGCCCTTAAAATACGCTCGTTTTAAAATAATTAATTTCTCGGAAACTTATGGTACGAATTGCATAAAAATTTGTTTTTAGACTAATTGAAGGGCGTAGAGTTCATTTATGCTGCCAGAATTGTGTACTGCTATTGCAAAAAACAAAGTTATGGTTCGTTTTAATTGGTAGATGCCCCACCTAAGCAAATTTTACATATATCATTTAAAAGTAGACTTTATTTCCAGTCGTTGGGTACCAGTAACTTTCTTCTACGCTAATTTGTTGAGGAGTTAGTGGGGGGTGTTTACCTTTTTTTCCCACAAGTGTACCAACATTCTCACGTGCCAGAAACGCCCCACCAGTGGCCGAGAGGTTCTGCTCTCGAAGCTGGTAGACGGGAGGTGCTGGGCTCGATCCCAATCGCGCCCGTCGGCCTAATCGTTCGGAGTTTTCGTGGTTTTCTTCGAGCCTTGGTTCTCCAAGCGTTAATACGGATTAGGTTCCCTTAGAAAGACCTCCACGGAAGGCACTCCCCCCTTAGGGCCCATATCCCACGTGCAGATAATTGGCCGACATAAATACAACCAACCACGTGCCAGAAACATTTTAACTTGGATAAAAAAAATTTATAGAATTTTTACTTAAATATTTTTAAACTTATACTAAATTCGATTCCTAACTTATTTATTATGCGGCATTTACTCAATAATATAACCACGTCGCACCGAATTCTGTAATCTATAAAAAATATTGTATACTTCCGAATCAGATCAATTTTAGTTCTTCAGGTAGAAGCAGGTTCAATAGATACATAATTATTTACACTAACAGTTAAAATTCATTTTTCATTCATTTCATTCATTTTCATTCATTTTCATTAATAAAATAAAACCTATCTAAAGTAGAAGCGTGTCAATTAGGCATATTACCATGCAATCTATCTCTCTTGAAATTCAATTTTCAAAAATAATTTTTTGAAATGTGATAGAGAAGCAAAATAATTTGGAAAACACTGTATGTTGAATGGTTTGGCGAGAAAATGACGCTACAAGGCACTTTCAGTTTCACTGAGATTTATAATGCCTTAATTCATTCAAAAGTAACGGATTATTTTAAAGTAACTTATAAACCTGTTACACAAAACTATACTTTTTGTAATAAAACATGAAATAGATTGTTCTCCATAAACTGAATATAATCTATACGTTTTTTTCGTGTGCCAGAGAAGTTTTCTTAAATGTCAAGTTCGGCACGCGTGCCATAGGTTCGCCAGGGCATGTCAAATGGTAAATATTTTCTACTGTTTAGTCAGTTTTTTAAAAATTATTATTTACTGTTTAGTCAGTTTTTTAAAAATGATTATTTACTGTTTAGTCAGTTTTTTAAAAATTATTTAACTCGCAAATTTAAAAATAGAAAATAACAGAAATCAAACCTCTATGTTGACAGTGAAATAAGGGGTCTTTGTCAAGTTTTTTATTTACGATCATTCGAAAAAATATGCCGAAATGTTAAAATTTTTGGATAATAATAAAACTGAAATGAGATAATGTACTTACAGACTTTCTTTTTAATAGTATACAAGTAAAATATGCTTTTGTCAGCATCTTAATAGCGTTATGTATTTTTTTTTAAGTTGTTTACTAATTATTTTTATGTGTTTTATCTTGAAATAGAACAGTTTAAAATTTAACAGTCAATCAAATTAAATATGAATTAATATTATGTTAAATTATATTAATTATATAAATTAATGCAATATTACCTGATGAAAAATCGGTAAATATATAAATGTGTAATATAATACAGGTATTAACCAAAAAATCTTTTGTTTTTATTTATTTGAGTATAGAAATTAAATTAAAACATTTTTAACTTTAAGGTCTCAACCTGTGTCTAAGGTGTCTCAATCTCAACTGTATATCTTATAGCATTCATGCATTTTATTTATTCCCAACATATTTTTACGACAAAGTAGTAATATTGGAATAACAAAATAACCAAAAGGATGTTTTGTAATCTTATTACATTCATGCGTGTTATTTATTTAGTACAATTCAACATATTTTTCCAATAAAGCGAACAAAAATAGTATAGGGGAGAGTGTTGTACCTTGGGACAATTTTCACATTTTAATTTTTTACTTCAATGATTATAATCAAATTTAAAATTTAAAAGCAACATTTCAATACACAAACATATTTCTCTATAATATAATTTTAGAAATTCAGACAGTTTGAAAATAAAAAAATGCCATTCATTTAAAGTAGGGAAGGCAAACTGTCCCAAGGTACAACATCCTGTTGTACCTTGGGACATACTGCATAATTCAGGGAATAGGCATATAACTCATCAATAATTTTATACAATAACTAATACAATATTTTGTACAATAACAATAACTAATTTTATGCCAACAAAACCTTTTTTTTTTTTTTTTTTTTTTCAAGGAAATAGAGATTGAAACTCAAGTTCAAGATCCAAAATAAAGTTGAGTTGTTTTATTTATTGCATTTCACATGATTTGTGAAATTTTCTGTAAAATAAGTAATAAAAATACTTTTATTTATCCAAATTATTACGGACCACGTATTTCTTGTACCATTGGACATGTCCTAAGGTACAATCACCACACGGTTTAAATAAAATCAAAATGGCGGTAAATCTAGAAGAACTATCATTATTTTCTCATACCCAAAACATTTAAAAATCTTCTCTTTTATAAAAAAATAAATTGCAGTTGACTTGTTGTAGAAATACATAGGAAAAAAATGAAGTTAGAATGGAGGAAAATATTTACTTTGGACTAGTGAAATTTATTTTTTTCACCTAGCTGTTAAAATTAGATGCTTCTGATGTTGTCTGTTATTATGATGAGACCTGTTGGTTATAGGTCACTATTAGAAATACACAAAAGATAACTGTTGCCAATAGTTTATTAGAAATTGTCAATGTCCCAAGGTACAAGCGTCCCAAGGTACAACACTCTCCCCTACCTTTAAATAATATTGAAAATAAAATAATTTAAGGCTTATTTTTGTAATCTCATTAATGTTTATGAACTTGAAACAACAAAAGTACAGCAAGACAGGCAGACAGCAGATAAAAGTGTAATTTATATTATACAGCAAAACACGTCCGTGAATAATGCTGACATCATATTGATGGTGGCAACGATTTAAGCAGCGAATTTCGTTTTACCGAAAATTTATTAACTTCTAAATATCAGACAGTTTCAATTTTTACACTGTCAAATAGACAGGGAAAAAATGTACTTTCAAATGCAATTTCTTTTAAAACTATTTCAGCTCATTGATTTTAAATATTCCCTGTGATTCTGTAGTGTTGGCGCGGCCAGTATTAGAAACACAAGATATCCCTTGTCTATCTTCTCTTTCTGTCTGAAATCCTTTTTTTTTTTTTTTTTTTTTTTTTGGAGTTCCATACTTAAAAAGTAAAAACGAACCATTATACGATCACTCCTGTGTCTGTCTGTCACAGCCATTTTACTTGTAAACTATGGGACGTGGAAAGTTGAAATTGGGAGAAGTAATAAAGACTATTGACCCACATATTTACAGATTATTAAACATTCGCAAATATATTTAGGAAAAATGTAGAAGGGATAATTAAGTTACTTGAGAAAAAAAAACACACACCTTTTCTTTGTATACTTTCGTATAGCTGAACTCAAAAATACATTTCTTTTAATTTTAGGTATTGTTTTTGCAGAGATATAGACGAAAATGTAGAGCAAAAATATGTCCCCCCTCCCTCTCTATTTCCGAATCTACTGAAACTAAATTATGAAAAATTAGAGGTAGTAGACGTTAATTTAAACCTTGCAGGAAAACTATAGCGATTACCCTAGTTCGCATAGTTTTTGAGAAAAGCTCATTTTTCCGTTACACACAAATTGCGATTTGCGGGCATTCAGCAAAGGTGTTGAGGAACGCTGGAGGTACCTATCGTAGCAGAAGTATAAAAGCGTTGTTGATAATGATTTTCGAAAAAAATATGCTTAATGACAGAGGCGGCGTACTCCATGTACAATCGGCTTTTAAAGCCTAGATAACAACTTTTAATGATATATTTGTGTAATGCAATGCCCAGTAGCAGTATAAAAGCAATAAAGGTCAAATTGTTAAAAACAGACTAATTTAATTAGGATCAATCACATAAATACTATGGGATTCGCGACTAGTTTGCATTGAGTGGATCTCTCAATAAGATATTTTAAAAAGAGAAAAAAAATATCTTGTCATGTACTTGGCAGAAAACATTTTCCGTATACTTCTTAAAGGGTTTGTAATGAAAAACTACGTACTTTAAATGCATTTTCCTCAAAATTATTTACTTTTCGCAGCCTGTGAATTTTTTAAACGTTCCATGCGCATTTTTATTTTTGTTCAAAATTCTCAATATGTCTGACTGACAACCTTGATATATAACTACAATGGCGAAAATATTTTGAAAATTCGAATATACGGAGCATATTAATGACAATTAATAAAAAACCATGAATTAATAACTCTAACTTAAAAAAATAATTTTCATTTTCAGTAAATTGAATTTATTTTCAAATATTTATTGAATTCATGATACAGAACATTTTATTGAAGGATTTGTTGTTGGAGTAACATAAATAAAAAAAAATATTTTTAAAGCCCACCTGCTTCTTAAAAACCGCACAATTCCACCGGAAGTAAAATATTTTTATATAAAGAAAGAGAAAATCTTCAAAATTCTCCTTGAAACTAATGATTAGATACCGCACTTCTTTTCTTTAAAAACTAGTGTCACCGAGTTGAGTTGAATTGCGTAATGTTGTGCAATCCATCTTTATCTTTACAGCTATCTGCTTTCTTGAACTGCCTTTATGCTATTCACATCTCTTTATGATGTTTTTTTCCTACCTGTAATCGTCTGCTTTTTTTTTTTTTTTTTTTCATCTGTGCAGTTCTTTAACATAAATTTCTGGACAGGAGGAAAAATTGTTCTGCCATCAGGAAGATTGTGAAATATGGACAGTATTCTTCATTTGGGTTTGAGGCTGAAAAATTTATGGCTGTTCGATAAAATATTGACAATTGCTCCATTTGAGGGGGGGGGGGGGACCCTCCACTTTTGAAAAATTTACTTAAAAAAAAATTCTGTTAGTGAAATTATAAAAATGTATATAATACGAGGGGGTATCAGTAAGTTTTTGCCCCCACATAGAAATAATTGAGTAAAATTTATGAAATTGCTACATTGTATGAGTCCTTTTCTATATAGTCACCGTGCATAGTAACACATTTCTGCAAAAGGTATTTCAAAAAGAGGGGGAGAATTAATTCCAGGATTCCAACCATGGTAGAACCAAAGGGAGTCATTTTTCTAAAATGACATGAATAAGGGGCATAACATGAATAAGGGGCCACTGGCCTTTCTAACAATATATCCCATGTGGGGCTCGGTAAAAGTTAGAAAAATGCCTCCCTTTGGGTCTACTATCGCACCTCCTGGAATACATCTTCCCCCTCTTTTTGAAATACCGTTTGCAGAAATGTGTTACTGTGCACAGTGACTATATAGAAAAGGACTAACACAATATAGCAATTTCATAAATTTTACACAATTATTTCTATGTGAGGGCAAAAACTTATTGATATACCCTCGTATATCTAAATACTTTAACTTCTTCACGCCCTTGGCCACATACGTGGACGTTTAGTTTTTTATAATTATAATTACTGTCAATAGTAAAAAGAACAAAAATTCGATAATATCCTATTCACTACAGAATCCCTAAACAAGAGAAGTAAAAAAATCATGGTTTGGACTCATAATGTTATTTCCGATGTACAGTTTTAGAGTTATTAACAAGTAAAAATTAAATTTAAAATATCAAAGAACCCGACTGCGTAAAAAGCGAACTAATTCATTATTTCTCATCAATGTTAAACTATTTTTTTTTATTACTTACCTATTTTTTTTTTTTTTACTTGTATTGATGACTTTTAAGTCTAAGTTGTCTTTAATTATTAATTCCTATCTATAAACACTGTTTTGATGAGGCCTATAGATGTCTATGAAGGTTAGAGTTGCAGTAAAGCTAGAGATTCTACCTACAGAATTTCCAGGTTGTGTAATATTTAAACGAAGCTTCTGACTGTAAAATAGTCAATGAAACATAGTCTTCATTTTGAAAGACCTATCCAATAATATGCCACTCAATAGGGTGCGTAAAAAATTTTTTTCGTCTCTACCGCCATTTCATATTTTACGGCCGCCGTTTTGAATTTATAAAAACAAAACCTAGCCTATAACCATCCGGCCGTTAAGACGAATTGATAGAGACCTCATTCATTAAAATCCATCCAGTCGTTGGGACGTTTCGAGGGTAAAAGAAATCCATATACCCAGATACGCGTGAAACACATAACCCTTCTTGGCAGTCGAATAAAAAAAGGATGAAGTCATTTTTCGGCAGTCAGTGTTATTGGACTATTTGAACAAATCGTTAATATTTGATAAGCATAATATCAGATATATTAAACATATTAAGTTTTAATAATTTGTAGAAATGTTAGAAAGAAATTTACTGTTCGTTTTTTTATTTTATAAGAAATCATTTCACTCATAAATTACCATTAACGGTCAGCGGCCACAAATATGGACGTTATTATTTGTGTGTGTGTGTGTGAATTTTCTTTGTTTTCCCATTTATATAATTTGAATAAACCGTAAAAAAATAGTATACACCATAAAGAAAATCCTCCCTGAAGAGGTTAAGGAATCTTCGTTTAATCTCAAAATAGTTGTGTTAATTATCGAATGTATTTTTAATATAAAGTAAGAATATATTGGACGATAGATGATATCCAGTGAAATAAGTGACGTTTCAAGTGTTTAATTTTTTGTTAATAAATTATTTAAATTTATTTCATTTAAATATGATTTGATTTCATAATTTTAATGCTGATTTTTACAATTTTAGTGATTTTCAAAATTTTTATTTAAAGTTTGCGAATCATTCTTTTATCAAAATTTTCATTTTTTATAAATTAAAGCATCAAATAATCCGATTTTATTTTCATTATTAATTTTGTTTCACGGGCCCGTAAATGTGGCAATAAAATAATAAAACATCAGAAAACCTTCGTGAATACAAATAGTATACAAACGATCGCACTGCCAAAGAAATTTTACGCAAAAATTCTGCGCGAGTAAGATTTTTTGAAAATTCCTCCTCTCTAGATTTTAACCCTTTAAGAGGCTACTTCAGTCAAATGAAAAGACCCGTTCGCTAATGCTAATCCTATGGAAGAAATTTATAACGATATCTCGGCTGCATTTCAATATTTTTAAATGATTTTTTTTGCATTGGATAGCTGAGATCGATTTGTATGCAGGCCGTTTTTTACTTTTTCGATTTTCATTACAGATTTTTTTTTAATGAGGATGCTTTCAATTTCGAAACCGGTTCCGAAAATGAAAGCGTCCTCATTAAAAATATCTGTAAACAAAATCGAAAAATTAAAAAACTGCCTTTGTACAGATCGATCTCAGCTATCCAATGCAAAAAAAAAAAAAAAAAAAAAAATCATTTAAAAATATTGAAATGCAACCGAGATATCGTTATAAATTTCTTCCATGGGATTAGCATTAGCGAACGGGTCTTTTCATTTGACTGAAGTAGCCTCTTAAGACCTGACATACACATTTGTGTAGGTGATCCTTCGATCAGATGTAGGTGATCCTTCGACCAGATCGATCTCAGCTATCCAATGCAAAAAAAAAAAAAAAAAAAAAAAAAAAAAAATCATTTAAAAATATTGAAATGCAACCGAGATATCGTTATAAATTTCTTCCATGGGATTAGCATTAGCGAACGGGTCTTTTCATTTGACTGAAGTAGCCTCTTAAGACCTGACATACACATTTGTGTAGGTGATCCTTAAGAAAAAAAAAAACATTTTCCTCTTTTTGTGCGATTTAAAGTCGAGCTTGCTGCACCTGCAGAATTGCGTGGATCCTCCTCTGGCATAACCTGACATCGGATATTTTTTAAAATAATTTTTTTTCAATCAAATATGATCATGATCATGTTAATTAAGGGAAACCACCAAAACTTTTAATTTCTACCAAAAATCTCGCGATCGTTAAAGGTGTTAGTGCTTTTGCTCCGTTCATTTATTATATTTTATTATCCATAAATGCATATAGATATAGTCAAAATATATTCTTTTGCTGAGGACGAAATTGCTTTAAATTTTTTAAATAATGTATGAAATACAAATGTACAGGTGAAGGGTACCGGCGCACGAAGGGGATACACTACGTTTGTTATTACTGCGGAATATTAGAGCTAAGGTAATTTTTTTGTTAGAAAGATTGTACGTATCGTATACGGCACTATACGTGACGTTCATCGCGAAGCACTGTAAAAAAAAAAAAAATAAAAATAAATAAATAAACGATAGATTCTACTGGCAACCGAGACGCCAGTACTATTTCCGTATTTTAACAGAAATCCCCCCCCCCTCCCTCCCATAAATTCCAGAAATCTGTATTTTTACGGAAATTTTCCCCCATAAATTACAGAAAATTTTCCGTTTTTCTAGAATTTATGGGGGGAAATTTTCCGTTAAAATACGGAAATAGTACTGGCGTCTCGATTGCTACTAGAATCTCAGTTTTTTTAATCCATTTTTTTTTTCCCCTTACAGTGAGGGTTTAAGGGGCTTAGTCACTCAGCTTCGGAATTCTCCTCCGTAATGTTAAGTCTATGGACTTTTGATGCATTCGTCTATTTAAAATACGAGGGTTACTCTGAAATTATTGAGATACGCACAGACGGGAATTTACAAAATAAAAATAACGGTTTAATTTTAAGGCAGATGTCAGACGAACGATTTTGAAAAGCAGTAATATGGACGCTCTCTCTTGGGAGCATAGCAATCTTCTGGTCTGTTCAGACGAGAGTTGCAAAACCGCAGCGGCAAAAAATCAGAAAATCTCTACGCTGACAGCTGACGTTTCCCCCAAGTCGCGGATGTCTGGTGACGTACTGGTGGCTTTTGTTTATTCTATGCTGTTCAGACGAACTTTCATTTCAACGCTGAATTTGACTTTCTTTGTCAGTGATTTGTAGAGTTTTTGTTGTGTTTGCTTGTCGAATTTTCTCGCTAGAATTTATTAAAATGGATTTTTTAGGCGTTGAGCAACTAATTTTTGAAGTACAAGAGCGTCCTGTTTTGTGGGATACATCGGGTGAATTATATAAAGATAAAAATAAAAAAATAACAAGTTGGTTTGAAGTGTGTAGAATCCTTGATAAAAAATTTTCAGAAAAATCTGAAGAAGATCAGGAAGTTATCGGTAAATTATTTTAATTAATTTTGTTTCATATAAACAAAAAAATTCATTTAAAAGTATTTGAATGTTAGAATTTACGTTTTATAAGAAAAGTATTATAAGGGAAAACTGAATGTAATCTTTATCAAATAATAATAATAATAATAACACTATGTTGTATTAGTTATGTTGCTTAAGAACTAAATTCAGGGGTCGAAGCAGGTGTTTTTTGCGGGAGGGGGGGGGGGGGAGACATTTTGCGAAAAGGTAAAAAGTATTTTTGTGACATTTATTATATTTTTTTGAAATTTATTTTGTGTTTGTAAAAAGTAAAAATTTGTAACGGAACATTAAATCCAGTTACTGGACTTCGAAATAAGCATTTTTAAATAATAATTTCTTTAAGTACTTCTGCTAAAGTTTTCCTTATGGGGAACTATTTTTCTTTGCAAATTACAGATTTTTAAACCTAACAATATTAAAATAAATAATAATTACTATGTTTTTATAGAATAGAATTTCGTGAAAGGGTCTGTTTTAATATTTGGATTTTTGAGAAGGGGCCTGTTTTATTAAATGGGTTTATGTGTAAGGGCTCTAAATAGACCCCAAATTTTGCCTGAATCGACCTCTGAAATTAAAATCATTGTTAAGTTAGACAAACTTTTAAAAATCTGTTATGGAAAAGCGGACAGCAAAACGCAGATGTGACCACTGAGCATCTGTGATCATATCGCGGTACCGGTTCCATTTACTGCAAGCATATAATTTTGCATAATTATGTATTACCATACCAGCTAAATTTTACGAGTTTTTCTCACCACTATTTTTTAACATATAAATTTGCCTTATTTAATCATCGAAAATTTAATATTTAATAAATACAATTTTCCTGATCAAAAATAGAGGTATGGAAAAAGCGTAAAAGTTAAAATTTATGGTATATAATATTCTTTAAAAAGACTTTTAATTGTAGGAAAATGATGGTTTAAAAAGAATCGACATTTTTGTAAAAATTGTGTCTTGCTATTTGCTTAGGATTTTTTCTTGCGCTTGGCCGGACTGCGTTAAAATAAACTATCTGGGTTAGACCTTGGACAAATTTTAAGTTTTTTTACACTTCAGCAGAAAATTGTGTCACTGTAAACCTTTAAGCGTACTATTTTACGCTATATGTAGTAATGCAATTTTTTAAAATAAATATTTTGTAGAAACCTCGTTAACAGAAAAGCTAAGTTCTTTTATATTTTTGAAGCAAATGCCATCTGCTGCGACTCAAACCTTCGTAAAGGTAACATCACTTTGATTGGGTCAAAATTTCGAATTTGATTTTTTTTTTTTTTTTTTTTGGCATAAAGAACTCTTTACACACACAAAAATCATATTTTATCAGTTGGTAATTGGCGTCGAAATGAAAGGTAAATTTTGAAGCTATCTGTAGAGAGCTGTAGAGAACTCCCCGAAATATTGATGTCTCTCTTTTCTGTTACCTTTAAGTATAAAATAAAAATTAGCGAAATTTTTGGTTAAAAAGTTAGTTTATTTTAAACTGAAAACATTTTATTAAAAATGTATATACGTATTTTTTAATGGCTAAGTATATTGATATTTTTTGGAGAAATAATTTATTTTTTTCGTTTCGTTGTTCTAGGTCTAGTCTACGATGAGTTAACGTACCCTCTTTTTTCGAAGCCTGCCGTCCCATTATCTGTCAAGTCAGCATATTTAATTTAAACATTAAAAACTAAAAACACTTTTCTACTTTAGCATATTAGTATAAATGGAGTTTTATAAACGCTTCGCAGTTCTTAAAAAAAAAAAAAAAAAAAAAAAAAAAAAAAAAAAAAAAAAAAGCGGTGTTATTGCTTAAATTATATTTCTTTAAATGACATTTTTAAATTTTTTGTGTGGACTTGGAATATTATAATTTTTCATATAAATTAGATAAGCAAAGAAAATAAAAAGAAGAGAAATTGGTGAGATGAATTAGCCTCTGACCGTTTCGTCAAATTCGTCAAAACATATAATAACAATGAAAAAAAAAGGTGGTGCTGTGTAACTTACCTCTGTGTTAGTGCAAGCATTTCTTCTGGAGGAATAGATGACCTCATATTAGTATTTTGTTTGACCAGACTTGGAGTCAATTTCCATAATAACTCTTCAAAAGAAGGTTTTGACATCCGGTAATAATTGAAGAATTTCTCGGGAAATTGCTCCAATTTTGGGTGTTTTACATAAAAATGACCGGTAATTAATCTGTCACTTATTATTGGATGAGCCCAATACCACCTGTGTATACTTTTTTTTTCTAATTTCTTGAATAATTCATATAAAATTACAGAATCATTAATTCCCTGTATAATATCCATTTTGCTTATTGAAGGCATCGAACTGAAATAATAATGTCGTCTGCTCTATGTGGCGGGAACGGTATACGTAAAACGCTCGTGTGACTGCGATCGCGCAGGTGTTTATTTTTCTTGTTGAAACCACAAGCGCTCAAAAAGTCGTTCGTCTGACATTTGTCTAAAATACAAAGTATTTTAACACAGCAGACGATTTTTTACTGACTTATTTCAACTTGTTTAGCGTAGAATAAATTTTAAACAGAAGAGAAAATGGAGTTGACGCGAGAACATTTTCGCGCTATGATTTTCTACGATTTTAAAACAGGATTAAATCAAGAAGAATGCGATCAACGGTTAAATTAGCATTTGGTGATAATTCTCCAGGTTGTGCTACTGTAATTAAAGAATTTAGCAGAGGTCGCAATTTTCTTCAGGATGAAGAACACACAGACAGGCCGCCGTCGGCAGTAATCCCGGATAATGTGTCTGCCATACGAAAAATGTTAATGGATGATAATCGCAGTACCTATCAAATGATACAGAAGGAACTTAACATTGGATCCGCAGTCTTACACCAAATTATTCATGAAGAATTGCATATGAAAAAAGTAGTTTGTCGTTGGGTTCCACATAATCTAACTGAGAACTAAAAAGAGGAGCGTGTCAGAATCGGTAAAGAAACTCTTAAATTGCTAAATGATGGTGGCCACCGCATCATTTCTAAAATTGTAACGGGTGATGAAACATACATACCGTTTTTGGACGTTCCAACACGTCAAAAAAGCAAATTATGGGTCTTTGAAGATGATCCCACGCCGACAATGGTGAAAAGACAACGTGCACTGAAAAAAGTAATGTATGCCGTTTTCTTCAGAAGTACGGGATTGGTCAAAGACATCAAGTTGGTAGGACAGAAGACAGTAACAGCAAACTGGTATACCACTAAATGTCTTCCAGAAATTCTACAAGAAGTGAATGTTAGGGGACTAATGCTTCACCATGACAATGCATCTTCACATACAGCCGGATTAATAATTGAGTTTCTTAAACAAAAACGAATTAAAGTGATAGAACAGCCGCCGTATTCACCTGATCTAGCTATGTGTGATTTTGGTTATTCTTTAATCTGAAAAAGAACTTACGTGGACATCGTTTTCATTCAGAAGAAGAGATTGATGTGGCTATAAATGCATTTTTTTTCATCTATTCCAAGAAATGAAAGGCTTGAGGCATTTAATCTGTGGAAAATTCGTCTACAAAAGTGCATTGATGCTGGAGGAGACTACTTTGAACACACCTAAAATTTTGTAAGTATAACTTTAAAAACTTAGTTGTATCTCAAAAATTTCAGAGTGACCCTCGTATCTCCTCGGGAAATTCCTATTTTTAACATAACATCTTTTTTCTGTGTTCTCTTCTTAAAGGATGTCTCTTTTTTTCTTAGTTTTCAAAATATTTCTAAAATCTAAGCTGAATTTAATATTTTATGTGTTCAAAGCGAGCGAACTGTGAGTAAGATTTTAACACTTCCTATAAAATTAAGTCTATACTTTAGAAATAGTTTGAGAACTAAGAATAAAAGACATCTTTTAGGAAGTGTGCACAAAAAATAGAAGTTAAAAATATTAATTTCCTGCCGAGATATTTTAAATATACGAATGCACCCAATGTCCATAGACTTTACATTAGTGAGGGGATATCGGAAGCCGAGTGACCAGCCCCCTTAACTGTTAAAAATGAAAGAAAAAAGGCTCCTCCAAAATTTCTTTCACAAATGCTTGCAAGAGATAGTTATTAGGTCGGATGAATTGTCACAAACTCTTTTATTTAAAAAGGTGACCGGACTCGCCAAGGAAGTGAAACTGTAATTGACTCTCATGTATTAGGTTAGATCTTTGGGGAAAATCCTTTATTTTGTAACTTTTGCGGTTTTGCAGGTCATTCGCGGCCTGATCAGCATTCCTCTTTGCTGCGGGGGTTCCGGTTTATACTTCGAAAACAATTATCGCGTTGCGAAATTTAAAAAGGAAATTTAGGATATTTAACATTACGTTGCGTAATGCCCCATTTTTACTTTCTTCTATCTTTAAAAGAAGAAAGTATTGGATTCGTGAAAACTTTGCGACTTTCGGTTTTGGTCGTATTTACACGTTTTAGGGGGTCAGAGATACCGAAAAACATGTTTTTGTTTTTACAAAATGTCTGTCTGTATGTGACACAAATTTTGTGGGCGCTCTATCTCAAGAACTAATGCACGGAATTTAATAAAAATTTATATTCAGTTAGTCCCTGATATAAATTGGTGCTGATTAGTTTTTGGTGTAAATCTCTCGACAGGTGGCGCTGCTATGCAAAATTTTTTACGATTTCCACAATAGCCCAATCTCCAGAAATAATGCACGGATTTTCATCAAACTACAGATTCAGCTGCCCTTGACATGAATTGACGTTTTATAGATCTAGGTGTAAATCGCTTAACAGGTGGCGCTGCTATGCAGCATTTTTTGCAATTTCCGCAATAGCTCTATCTCAAGAACTAATGCTTGCATTTTCAACAAACTTCAGATTCAGGTATACCTTGATATGAATTAGTGCTGTTTATGTTTTGATGCAAATCGCTCAATTGGTGACGCTGCTATGCTGCATTTTTCAGAATTTCCACCATAGCTCTATCTCAATAACTAATGCACGAATTGTCATCAAACTTCAGATTCGGGTATACCTTGATATCAATTAGTGCTGTTTATGTTTTGGTGTAAATCGCTCAACAGGTGGCGCTGCTATGCTACATTTTTCAGAATTTCCGCTATAGCTCTATCTGAAGAACTAATGCACGGATTTTCATCAAACTTCAAATTCAGATGTACTTTGTTATGAGTTGGTGCTAAATTGATGTAATTTCTTGTGCTATTTAAATGATTTAATTGACGTGATTTATATAGAAGAAAGTTTTGTGATGGCCACAACACACTAGTTTTTAATGGCTACCACCATAGGGAAGTTGTCTTCTTCGGTATAAAAATTATCCTTCATAGCAGTATACGCTTTTTAGATGCGTTCGTAATTACATAAATACGTAGCACCTCTAGTCGTTGTCTGGTCCGCATATATATAACAGCGCAAAAACTACCCAACCGAATGGTTTGAAATTTAATATATATAATCGTCGCATAATTTTGTCGAGATATTTCAAATTTTATGAAAATCGAATCAAAATTAAAAAATATATTAATAAAAGTTTTCTTCATTCTATTAAATCCTATCATACGAAATGAATTCAATGATATCCCATGATAGGTCATGATTCTAGGTTGCCATAGTGATGACGTCCTATTTAAGATGGAGTCCTGTTATTTCCGTATTTCTGAATTTAATCTATAGAATCGTAATAAATTTTGCATTCATGAATTTTTGCATAAGAGTGCGTGCAACAGCTATTGCACCAAGATCTGCATATTTATAAAACTAGTTATAGTACGAACGCACACCATTTGCCATGCTTGACGTACGATTTCCGACTTGTTTGATCCTGCAATCCCCTTTCAAACTTAAAAATTACGAAGAATCCCCCGAAACGTGAGTGTGTGCAGAATAAAATGTTTGTATGTATGCTGGTGGGTGGATTAAAATCCAGAAAGAGGCAATTTATATCTTTTAAATGAAATGTAAACTTGAGTCAAAATTTAATGACTTATATTATTTTCAAATTTCCCGCTCGATATATATACGAAGACGTGTTTCAAAACTGCCCTTATCTAGAAATTGAGTTTCAAAACTCGCCTTATTCAGAAAATCAAATTTTGGAAAATCGCGGAAAACCTCTAACTGCGTCCAGTGGTTTTCATTGTAAACCAAGATTTTACAATGGCGGAAATACAAGAAAAAACTAGTTTTTTCAACTTGTGTTTTTCAATACAGATGTATATGAAGTAGAGGATTTAAATCCAGAAAGAGGCAATCTATATCTTTTAAATGAAATGTAAACTTAAGTCAAAATTTAATGACTTATATTATTTTCAAATTTCCCGCTCATACTGCTAGGGTTATGCCCGACCCCGAACGCTCAAATTCTATTTATAGTCAACCCACAATCCGACCCAAACTCGGGCCCGAAAAAAAAAAAAAAAGTCGTTAATTCGCAATCTAACCCAAAGCCAACAATATATATATACGAAGACGTGTTTCAAAACTGGCCTTATCTAGAAATTGAGTTTCAAAACTCGCCTTATTCAGAAAATCAAATTTTGGAAAATCGCGGAAAACCTCTAACTGCGTCCAGTGGTTTTCATTGTAAACCAAGATTTTACAATGGCGGAAATACAAGAAAAAACTAGTTTTTTTAACTTGTGTTTTTCAATACAGATGTATATGAAGTAGAGGATTTAAATCCAGAAAGAGGCAATCTATATCTTTTAAATGAAATGTAAACTTAAGTCAAAATTTAATGACTTGTATTATTTTCAAATTTCCCGCTCATACTGCTAGGGTTATGCCCGACCCCGAACGCTCAAATTCTATTTATAGTCAACCCACAATCCGACCCAAATTCGGGCCCGAAAAAAAAAAAAAAAAGTCGTTAATTCGCAATCTAACCCAAAGCCAACAATATATATATACGAAGACGTATTTCAAAACTGGCCTTATCTAGAAATTGAGTTTCAAAACTCGCCTTATTCAGAAAATCAAATTTTGGAAAATCGCGGAAAACCTCTAACTGCGTCCAGTGGTTTTCATTGTAAACCAAGATTTTACAATGGCGGAAATACAAGAAAAAACTAGTTTTTTTTTTATCTTGTGTTTTTCAATACAGATGTATATGTAGTAGAATATGAGGCATTCTCACAAAACTTTAGCTTTCAGGAATAAAAATCTGGTGAAATTAAACTGTAGTATAATAACATTTTAAACTTAAATGCCTTAATGATTCAAAATAAAGAAAAAATGGTCAGCAGCAGCGATTTTTTAAAAAAAAGTTATCTGAGGTTTAAGTTAAACTTGCGTGTTTAATTTTCCTTACTGTCCCCTTGATATTTTACCTCTCTAACTTTTTATTTTCTTCTAAATTTTTACGTATAATGAATTTGCATAAGTACCCATAGAACATTCAAATAATAAACAATATCAATGTAGTATTTTTAGTACAAAATTTTGGTATAACATTGTCTTAAAAGGATATTAAGTAAGGGACGGTAAGGAAAAAAAGACACGGTAAGAAAAATTACCACCTATTTTTAGCCAAATCATGTTAAGACTAAGTGGTTGCCACAGTGTTCTTAGATTTTTAGCAAGTTATTTATACATGGATTAAATAAATTTTAAAAAATATATTTACCTCGAAATGTGCAGGAATAAACCTTGGGGACGGCAAGACTACCAATAAAGCCACAATGCTTGAAATTGATATTTAAATGCCGATTTAAATTCTTCAGTAAATTTCCTGTCAAAGAATTTTAGCCATTTTCTCTCTAGCATACTTCTGCATGAGAAAAAAGTTGAAAAAAATTCTGTGGCTGCATCTGAAGTGATTTTCTGTATAAGTTTAACAAGAGGGATGGTAAGGTATCTAAAATCCAGGGACAGAGTTAAAAAAAAAAACAGTAACAACCGTAAAAATGTGTGCAGGTTCATTTTTTGCTACATATTTATATGAAACAATAGTCTCAGTTTCTGAAAAAAAAACAAAAAAAAAAACACTACATCGAATTACTGTTGTGGAAACAATTTTATACAGACAGCTCCAAACTTAAAACTCAGCATCAGGGACACGGGGGGTAAGGAATTTCGTGGTACATTTGGACCCCCCCCCCCCCAACATCATCCCAAACTTATTTATCTCGTTAATATTGTTGGGCAGTAGCTCCCAAAAGTGTTGGCACACTTTAGAAAATTATGGTAAACTAGTTGGATGTGCCAATCCCAAAACTTTCTTCTATCTTATACATAATATTTCAAAAACTAGTTACACATGTTAATACTTCAATATTATTAGTTCAATACTATACCAACTTTCATTTTCTTCTTAAATTTCTGCTTCAGTCAATTAAACGGACTAAAAACGAGTTAATCTATATCATGATATTTGTTAAAATTAATAGTTTTTCCATATTCTGTTGTTATCAGATGTTTGCGAATAGCCGGCTTAGCAAAAAGCGAGTTCCCGCCTCTGCACGAGCCGCCGATGGACAACAGAACTACAAAAAATCAAGAAAAGCATACAAAAATCGCTATCACAGAGCCCCTTTACCGCGCAATATTTCCAAATTCAAGGAGGATCTGTTGGCCAAAGCAAAAATCATGCACGAAAAAATTTGGTTCAATTGTATGCATAATTTTACACACTTTTCGATTGTACAATAACGAAAATGGCACAGTCATCTCAATTATACCCTTCCCATTCCGGCGGAATTTTTCCAAATTCAGGGAAGACCTTCGTGCCATGACCAAAAACAAACACAAAATATTTGGCTCAATTCTATGTATAACTTCATACACTTTTCAATGGTACAATATTCAAAATCGCACAAAAATCGCTATAACAGCGCTCCCTAGCGGCGATTTTTTTCCAAATTCAGGGAGGACCTGCTTGCCATAGTCAAAAACTTAAAATAAAAATTTGGTTCAATTCTATGTATAACTTCATACACTTTTGGATTGGACAATATTCAAAATCGCACAAAAATCGTTATTACAGCGCCCCTTACCGGCGATTTTTTTCGAAATTCTGGGAGGACCTGCTTGCCACAGCCAAAAACTTAAAATAAAAATTTGGATCAATTTTATGCATAACTTCATACTTTTTTGGATGGTACAGTATTCAGAATCGCACAAAAATCACTGTTACAGCGCCCCCTACAGGCGATTTTTTTTTCAAATTCAGGGTGGACCTACTTGCCATATCCAAAAACTTAAAATAAAAATTTGGTTCAATTCTATGCATAACTTCATACACTTTTGGATGGTACAATATTCAAAATCGCACAAAAACCGCTATTACGGCGCCCCCTACCGGCGAATTTTTTCTAAATTCAGGGATGATCTGCTTGCCATAGCCAAAAACTTAAAATAAAAATTTGATTCAATTCTATGCATAACTTCATACACTTTTTGATGGTACAATGGCGACAGACAGACGGACACACGAGCAGACAGACATTTTCTATAAACATGTTTTTTGGGATTTCTGACCCCTAAAACGTGTAAATCCGTCGAAAACCGGAAGTCGAAAAAAATTTCGATTACAATACTTTCTTCTATTGAAGATAGAAGAAAGTAAAAAGCATTTCCCTGGGAATTGAATTCGAATATGAAGTCCAGTATTTTCCCACATCAACTTTGTTATTCTAAATAATTCTAAACATTTCTTTTTATTATTGACTGATTTTCCTTTTATATAAAAATGAAAACGGAAGGAGGTAGAGAAAGAATATGTCACAAAAGTCTTAGTACACTGAAACATTTTCGGTGAAACATTCACTGAAACATAATTAAAATTATCGTCTGTCGTATTATTTTTATTTTTGCATTATGGGGACATTTAAGAAATCGTTTGGCTTTCATTTTTGCTTGCTTTCTCCGTAATATTCTATTTATTATTTAAATATGGCTTGTAGTCGTAAGAAACAACTAACAGCATTCAAAAAATGATTCTCTTTCATCATAGTAGTGGTAAATCAGTTCGGAATATTACTAAATTAGTTAATTTAACCCATTCTATGGTGCAGTATGTGATAAAACGCTTTAAAGAAGAAAATCGGATCTAAAACAAGGCAAGAAAAGGTCGTCCATCAAAGTTAACACAACATGGTCAGAGATTTATAATTAGAAAAATTGTTAAAAATCCACGTTTAAGCGCTGTAAAAGTTGCTACAGAATTTAATGAAAAATGTTCTACTTTAATTTCACCTGAAACTATTCGACGAGTATTGATATCAGCTGGATTAAATGGGGGCGTTCTGCTCGTAAAAATTTTTTTGTTAATGAGAAAAACAGACAGCTTAGGCTTTCCTTCGCAAAATCAATGATAAATAAACCTGAATCGTATTGAAATAATGTCTTATTTGCAGTTAGTAAATTTAACATGTTTGATTCCGATGGGCGCATAACTGTATGGAGAAGAAAAAATGAAGAACTTAATCCGAAGAACTTATTTGGAACAGTTAAGCATGGCGGTGGAGGTGCCCTTGTGTAGGGGTGCATGGCAGCATCAGGACTACATAATTTGGTATATATTGATGGCATAGTGGATCATGAACTTTATTTAAATGTTTTAAAATACAATTTAAAATTATCAGCAATTATCATTATCCAAAATTTGAGTATTGGAAACAACTTCGTTTTTTATCAAGATAACGATTCTAATCACACGACTCTAAACGTAAAAATTCTTCTGGTGTCTCTATAATTTTCCATAAATTCTGAAAACACCACCTCAATCGTCAGATTAAAACACAATAGAGCATATTTCGAAAGAAATGGAGGTTAGAGTACGAAGAAAACGAAAAGCTAACTAAAAACAATAATGATCGATGAATTGATGAACATTGATGCAGAAATTACAAAAAAAAAAAAAAAAAACCCTAGTGAAATCTATTCCTAGACGTTTAAAACTTGTTGTTTATACTAAAGGATATCATACTAAGTGCTAATGTAACGAAATATTACAGGATTTACTAATATGTAAAGAATTTTTAAAAGTGAACGAAGACTTTTGTGAGGTAACTTTTTTGTTACTTTTTGATTATGGATTTTTTTTAAATAGCGTTTTACAATGTTTTTAAAATATTTTGCGTAGTCTTGTTAAGAATAAGTTGTAGTTCTTATTATTAAATACTCTTTCTGAAACATTAATTTTAATTAATGGATAGAATATAATTTCATTGAAATTCGTAAGTGTACGAAGACTTTTGGGAGCCACTGTATATGTACAGTCATGCAATGAAATGTTTTCTAATATAAGAAAAAAAAAAAACCCACGAATATGTGCTAAAATAAAAATTGTTATTCAGCGAAAGTCAAAATTAAGTGAGAATGTTTCATATCTATATTATAAAGGACAAACATATCTGTGCGTAACGCATACGTCATTTTGCGAATGACAACACTTTGAAATTTGAAAAATAAAATTTCGGTTTTGCAATTTTCTCTACTGCAAATTTTTAAACTTCTAAACATTGCATATTTTAAATTTAAACACCCGTCGTATGAGGAAAAAATGCTCTTTTAAATGCAATTTGTTTGAAATCTATATCTCAATTTATTTTTGAGATATTAATTTTTTTGTAGTTTTTAATACCATTTTTCTAAAAGTGGCAACAAAAGTATCCCATTTCTATTGAAAGTAAACGGAAAATAACCGAAAAACGGAAATTGCTGGATCATTTTGTTGCCATTTTTTCTCATAAAACCTGGAAAAAAAGTGGAAATTAAAATACAGGCTATGTCAAGAATATTGTCTGTTATTCCGCGATAATGACGTCATATGCATACTTTTCTATAGACGAAGTTTAAAACTGGATTGTAAAAGTAGATTGCTTTAGCGGATACAAATGACGTCATTTTATAAAAAAGCGTGTATTTTAATTCTTAAAACTGAATTATGTTTTGTAGAAGTGCGTCATTTTCACAGCCCAGCTGATTTGAAATTCTTCACAGGTGAAAATGTTTCACTTTTGAAAATAATGTAATCGAAATCACACACTGATAGAACGCAATGTTTTGCAAAAATTTCGAGTGTCTTTATAGAAGAGAGGTGACATGCAAATAATAGCGATTTATACTACAGAAATTGATTATTCTCGCCTGGATGGATTTGCTTCGCCGAGTTAGACAAGCAAACAAATAATTAGAGATTTAAAATAATATCATGTTCCTGAATTTTTGTACAAAATTCTCCGAATAACAAAATTTTAATGCTATTCTTTAGGACATTCTACTATAATTTTATCAAAATAACTTAATTCATCAACAAACAACATCAAAATAACAATTTTCATAATTTTATATAATCTATATTTAAAACACAAGTGTGTTTTTTAGTCATCTGCGCTGATCTTTCTGCTGTACCAATTTCACTATTTTTTTTTTTTTTTTTTAACTGAAAGCTGTTCATTTGTAGATCGCACTATCTGTTTTGTTTTTTAAAATATCCCCACTTTTATATTTTAATTTTAAAAGCACTTTATGAAATTTCTTCAAAATGGTGAAAATGAGACAGCTTTAATTATTACAGACAAGAGAGAAATAATGAGGTACTTTTATCTTTATTCATGCTGTTTTCTGATGAAAATTCAAAATTGTTGACAAAAATTGTTGTATAGCGTTTAGAGGCGCAAAATTCCATTCGAAGCATAATATTATATTAGGGGAATAATAACGGAAAATGACATACTGCTTTTGAAAACACGCATTTTTCTTCATAAATTTTCTATATTGTTTTTCCTTCTACATGTGCACCAATACTAAGTTTCAGACACTAGGTGAAATGCTTATTTAAGTGTAAATGAAGTCATATTGAAAAGAAAACGATCATTTTCTTAGATAAAACTAAACAGTTTAACACAAATGCGTCTAAAAAACATAAGTTACGGAGATTTTTACTCTCCGGAATTGGGATTAGAATCTCAAGTAAAGGGTGCGTCTGTTCACGTAAAAGAATTGTGATTTCAAGTTTTGAGTTAAAATGATTTTTAAATGATCAAGCAAAATACATTTAAAAAAAATTATGAATATGGATATGAGAAGAGCGTATGCAAATTTTGAGAAGGTGAAAATTGCTGTTTTTCATTCCGGAATACCAAGCATAAGAGCAATTGATAACCACATCCTAATAACTGATCTTTATTATATTTTACTGATTAAGTATCTATATTATAAAGAACAAACGCATCTGTGCGTAACGCTGACGTCATTTTGCGAATGGCAACACATCACGGTCAAATTTCGGTCTTGAAATTTTCATTACTGCAATTTTTTAATCTTCTGACCGTCATACTTTTCCAATTTTCGTGGCATAGGGAAAAAGTTGACTTTCAAATGCAATTTATTTAAAAACTGTATCTTAATTGACTGATGTATTATATTTTCTAAAATGATTTTTAAGCATGATTTTTTTTTTAAGTTTATCTTATCACGTGCCGGTTTCAATACATAATAATGATAAACATTTTGCACAAAAAGCAACAAACATTTTTCAGCATTTGTTTCTGACTATTTTTGCGTAACGAAATTAATACTTCCTTTATAAACAAATAAAAGAATAATATTAAAAAAGCTGTCAATCTAACATATTTGTGAAAGACAAATTAACGAAATTAATACATCTTTTATAAACAAATAAAAGAATATAATTGTAAAAACACAAATCTAACATATTTGTAATCGTACAATTTAAATTTTTAAATCACCAAATAGATTTTTTTTTTTCAAATGGAATTTTTTTGCAAAGTTCATCTCAGTTTTCTGATTGTCTATGGTTTTAAAAACAATTTTAAAGCATGAAATATTTTTTAATTTATCTATATCAACCGGAGCTCGATTACGAAAGATTAATCCATTTGCCCTTAAAACAAAATAAAGAGTTCATCATTTTCTTACGGCTAAATATCCATTAAAAAAAAACTTCCCTATGAATAAATAAATAAAATAATATAAATAAAACACAAATTAAATAGACATGTATAAGCTCTGAAATTATCAGAATATAAAAGGATGCCATAAGTAGCAAAATCTTGGTCAAATAACTCTTAGCATGCGGCTAATAAGAAAATATCGCTTTTGATAAATTTCAAAAATTTATTTGATTGTATAATTCGTATTTTCCATATGAAAAATGCTTTTTTAATGTAAGTGGTCAGTCTAAAAAATTTATTGCATATAAAAATAATTATTAGTTTTCAATTAAAAAAAATGTTTTCCCCTATATTCTTTAACCCGGGAAGCCCGGGTACGATTCCCTAGTATTGATAAAGAAAAAACAATTTTTTTAATTTTGGATAAGGCGAGTTTTGAAACTTACGTCCTCAATTATGTATTTTTCTTAGCATAGTAAATTAATTTTTTTTTGAGATAAAACGATATAGGATGACTCATTTCTTTCGTACCATTTTTTTTTTTTTTTTTTTTTTTTACACAATTATCAGAAAAAACGCTACGGTTGTCTTTTTTACTTAGATAAAAATATGCATTTATTGATAACAATATATATTTATTTTATTCCTTTTATGTTTTTGTTCTTGTTTACACTTTTCGATAGGATAATCATTCGAGTAACACTTCACATGGTTATGTATTTTGTATCATTCGTTTGCTATAAAAGGTAATAAATATCTTTTATTGTTCCGTTTGTTATCGCTTGGCAAGTTGAAGAAATATTTTTAAAGTTCTTGAAACATTCTTAAATTAAATAATTATTTTTTAATGCAGTAGGTTCCGGATTCTAATGTTTCCGACTATATTATTTATTACATTCATCACTCTGTTTAGGTTAGATTTAGTACATTGCAATATGTTGTTGAGGGTGTGAAACCTTCGTAAGTAGCGTTTTTAACTTTCCAACATAGTAGTTGTTTTTACGAATTCATTTTATCTGGGCGTCTTCCTGTGGTTTCTGTCTGGACGTCTGTCTCGCGTACATATATAGTAGAGGTCTGCACGGGCTCGGGCTTGGCCCGAGGCCCGTATCCGGCCCGGCAAAATGAAGGCGAATTTTCAAACGAGCCGGGCCGGCAGAATTAGGACAACTTTTTCAACGGGCCGGAACGACCAAAAAAAAAAAAAAAAAAAAGTGGCCGCATTTTTTTTTTACGCAGTCGATAAAATTTGAGATTTTCAAAGAATATGACTTTCGCTAGAATAAGTATAAATGTGCGTCACGAGCCGATGCTAGTTTGACAACATCAATACAGAAATGTAATATGTCCAGCGTAAAGATCGGCATCAGACAGTTACATAGTGTCTGACCCCGGGCTTAATTTTTATATAAACGGGCCGGACCGAGCTCTGGCCGAACTTTTAATTTTTACACCGGGCCAGGCAAGGGCCTTGAAACATATATACTCGGATAGCTATGTAATTGAGGTACGCTATTGAGGTTTACAGTGTCATCTTTGTTATTTATATAGCATTTATAGTTCGTTTACAAAGACACTCAAAAGGATTTCGTTACTTTGGGGTCTTTTAAGAATAATCTTTTGCAATATATTTTAATAAAGTTACGCTATTTCAAACACATTGAAATTGAAATGCTTAACTAAGGTGCACTACAAGATGTTTAGTGTAGAATAAATGGGGTGCGCATAGCATATATCGTTCATTTACAGGGACACACAAAAGATTTCGATTACAATACTGTATATGAGCGATAATTGCTGGTATTGCGTTTTCAGATGTGGTATGCGTTATTAAATGTAACTGTTTTTTGCATGTTACTTGGTGTTTGTAAATTCAGTAGATCCTATACAGGACTGTACAAAATAATTCGAGTACATTTCAGTTTATTGACGGAGATTGCTGAAAGGGAATTTTCAACTGCGTCATTACGTTTTCTGACTGAATTAATTTTAGCTTATTATATAGTATATATACAAATCTATAGATCATTTTGAAGGGTTCACAAGCATAATTCAGATATTTTTCTGTGTATATGGTAATTACCGAAATTGGGTTTTCAAAATGCGCTTTCCAAGTTGTTTACATAAATATAATTTTTTATCTTAGGACCATTCCATGAAAAAGGGACAAAATGTCCTGGACGTGAGACTTTCGTAAATACCTGTATCTATTAACTTATAAGTTGTTAGAATATAAACTATACATTAAAAATAACAAAAAAACCCTTCGATTTTCATATTAGCATAAGTTTTAATTTAAGGATGCAATAGCATTTCACAATATATATTCCAAACGAAAAAGTCAAAACATATATTAAAATATTTATTTGCTTAAAAGGCGTTACTAAAAACACATTAAAAGTATATTAAAAATATGCTTTTAGTATATACAAGTATACAAAATATAGATTTTTAATATACTTTTAACGTGGTTTTAGTAATGCCTTTTAAGCAAAAATATAGGTTTTTAATATACTTTTAATGTGTTTTTAGTAACGTTTTTTAAGCAAATAAATATTTTAATATATGTTTTGACTTTTCTGTTTGGAATATATATTGTGATATATATTAGGGGACGTAAATAAGACTTATTGCTTTTACTTATACAGTAAACTCTGTCTAAGGCGGAATCGATCGGGACTGAGAAAATTTACCGTGGTAGACAATATTCCGGCTTATGCAAAAAAGCCTCCCTCCCCCTCCCCACAAAAAAAAAAAAAATCCCTCGAATTTGATGATTTTTTATTGATTTTCCTGACTCGAAAATCGGTTGAAAACTGAAATTTGGAAAGGTCTTTTGTCTTTATAGATAAATTAGAAACGCTATTCAATTTCTTAGTACTGCTGTAATACATGCGAATTGGAAGTTTACAAACACACACACACAAAAAAATACTCCCCTCCCCCCCCCCCCCCCCCCCCCCCCAATAAACTTCGAGAATGAGACAGAACGCTATAACTTTGAATTTGAGTACATCCTTAAAGCATATATTGCACTTTCGAAAATATATATTTTGATAAATGGTCATTCTACTAGAAATGTTAACTTTTAAATATAATTTTGCATGTGAAAAAATGGCACAAGCATAAATTCCTTAAAATTTAAACAGTTTCTGTCCTTTAGAATTAACTTTTTCAAAGTGTTACGGAATTTAACGAACATGCACGACATTGAGTATTTGACTTATCAGTTTTAAAGTTTAATAAACAAAATGCCTTTCATTTTTAAATTATCCTTTTTTCCGTCTTATGCAAAATTTTGGTTTCGATGGGACCTTAAAATGCTTTTCGTTTCCGCGTTAGACAGATTCCGCCTTATGCAGCATGAATTCGTGTAATTTTCTATGGGTTCGCCGGGACTTGAAAATTTTTCCGCGGTAGACAGATTTCCGGCTTATACAGAGTCCGCCTTAGACAGAATTTACTGTACTTACATTTGTACAACAGCATCGTTAAAACAGCAGTAATATGTAGAAAAGGTGCCCCACACGTGATATGGAATGGCCCTTTAATAGGTTTAAAAATCTCCACATTTTAAACCCTAGACCTAAGTAATCTGTCCGTTTCAGGGCCATTCCTTGAAAAACGAACCAAATGTCCTGAGCGTGACACTTATATAAGATCCTACATCTATTAACTTATAAGTTGTTAAACTATAAACTATACATTAAAAATAACAGAACCCCCTCGATTTTCATATTAACATAGTTGTTTTAATTTGAGGAAATAATAGCATTGTTAAAACGGCAGTAATATGTAGAAAAGCTGTCCCACACATGACATGGAATGACCCCTTATTAAAGTTTTGTTACAGGCTAATTCCATGAAAACTTGTCATTTTTGTCACATACTACGATTTTTGGCTACCAGTATTTTAGAACGGAAAAGTGTGACTTATTTTATCGGAGATATCTCATCAATTGAATACTGTAAAAGCACTTATTTTCGCGAGGCTTTAATTTTCGCGATTTTCGCGAACCCGCCGTAATCGTGAAAATTTAAGCCTCGCGAAATATTTTTTCCTCCTCAAATAATAAAAAAAAAAATCAGAAAATTTTTCACTTATCCAAAATTTAATGATTACAGTTACTTAAATAAGAAATAATTACAAAAATTTCTTGAATAAAAACAATATACAATTAATAGAAAGAACTTTTCGGACAAAAGGAATTTTCTTTAAATGCTTTCTTTTTTTTTTTTTTTAATGTAAAAGGGGTTCTATTTAGGTAGTTTCGGGAATTTTCAACTTTCGGTTCTGTTCATGTAAAATTCGCGAAATCACTGATATCTTCATTTTCGCGAAAATAAGTGCTTTCACAGTAACGCGAAGCAAACTTTTCTAAAATAACGGCGGCCAACAAGCATAGCGATTTTCAACTGTGTGACAGACATGACAAGTTTTCTTCTGACTGAGTTAGAAAGTGTTACATAAGCATATGCTTGACGCATAATTTTTCTTCCTTGTTTTTTAAGTTCAAGATGGAAATGCTCAATTTACATAGATTAATTTATTAGCTAATTTATTATTATTTTAGTTTATATTGTTATTGATCACTGTCAGCTTGAAATGTTGTTAGATTATGATTGCACGAGCCTTGAGCATGGTTAAAATAAAGAACAAATATTCAAATAAAAGGAATGCAATTTTAAACCTGACAGATTTAGAAAATTCAGCAGAGTACCAAATTTATTTATTTATTTATTTATTCCATAAACAAAAAGAAAGCAAAAGAGGCTTTTAAGTTTCAAAATACCTCAGAGGTTAATATGTATACCGTTCATATCATATTTATTATTAGTCACAAATGACTGTAAAACTAGTTTTACAACAATGATTCTGCATAGACGGAAAAACTGTTTTTCCCGATTTACTTTTATTACTTTCTTCTATCTTCAATAGAAGAAAGTATTGGAATCGAAGTTTTTTTCGACTTCCATTTTTCGACGGACTTACACGATTTAGGGGTCAGAAATCCCCCCAAAACATGTTTATAGAAAATGTCTGTCTGTCCGTGTGTCTGTCGCCATTGTACCATAAAAAAGTGTATAAAGTTATGCATAGAATTGAACCAATTATTATTTTTTTAAAGTTTTTGGCTATGGCAAGCAGGTCCTTCCTTCATTGGGAAAAATCCGCCTGAAGGGGGCGCTGTAATAGCGATTTTTGTGCGATTTTGAATATTGTATCATCGAAAAGTGTATGAAGTTATGCATAGAATTGAACCAAATTTTTTGTGTATGTTTTTAGTCGTGGCAAGAAGGCCCTCCCTGAATGTGGAAAAATTCCGCTGGAAGGGGACGCTGTAATAGCGATTTTTGTGTAATCTTCTTAATTTTTCGTAGTTCTATTGTAGACCAGTGGCTCGTGAATCGACGGGAACTTCCCATCCTGATAAGACGACTATTCGTGATTTTAATAAATATCATGATCGAGATTAACTCGTTTTTACTCCAATTAATTGACTGGAACAGAAATTTAAGATGAAAGTCAAAGTTGATATAGTATTGAACTAATAAAAATGAAATATTGACATCGGTAACAACATTTTGAAATATTAAAATATGTGAGATAAAAGAAAGTTTTGGGATTGGCACGGCACATCCAACTAGTTTTTAGGTGTGTTCGTAATTATGTAAATACGTAGAGCTTATAGCCGTCGTCTGTCCGCATATATCAGCGGAAAAACTACCCAACCGAATGGTTTGAAATTTAATATACATAATCGTTTCATAATTTTGTCAAGTCATTTCAAATTTTATGAAAATCGAATCAAAACTTAAAAATATATTAATAAAAGTTTTCTTCATTCTATTAAATATTATCCTACGTAACTAATTCAATGATATTCCATGATAGCTAATGATTCTAGATTGCCATGGAGATTACGTCCTATTTAAGTTTGAGTCATATTATTTCCGTATTACTGAATTCAATATATATAATCGTTATAAATTTTGTATCCGTGCATTTTTGCATAAGAGTGCAACAGCTATTTATAAAACTAGTTATTAAATGTCCGGTGACTTTTGTAACACAATTCTGTAGTCTTTTCAAATACATTACTAAATTTTATACTAAATATCATTTTACTGCCAGATAAAAATATTATAACAGAAAAATAATATACATTTTATGAGTGCTTTTATTTGATTTAATAATTATGGAAAAAACCCCACAATCAAATTATTTGTTAAATAATAATTTTTAAAAACTGCGGGGTTTCCTCGTAAAAATTTTGCCATTTTATCTAATTATAATGCGTATTATAAATGTTATCCAACTAATGGTTATAAAAAAGTGTTGTTTGGTATTTCTCCTCAATAGTGTCCCGTCTCTATTTATCACTCGCAAACGACAAATATATTGATAATCAATTAATGATTTCATTCTATTTTTGAACATTCGTGTATCCGATAACAATACGGTATTATTTTATCACGACTTGTTGTTCTTGATTGATTGTTATGTTTGGTTAAAATTCTCGTTTACCAACATTCCTTTCACTCTGATGGTTTCCATGGTTACACATTTAAGTTATTTTATCGTAGAATTCTTAAAATTCCGATTGACATACCAGACTTTCACGTGCAAACATTGAATGCAAAGTTATTTAAACACCAGAGTTTATATAATGAGTCTGCAAATTTTTTGGAGTCTTAAATAAGCAATTTTTATTCAGCAGGCGTCGTTTTAAATCATTTAATTTCCTCTTTGAATACTAGTTCTATCAATGCATCTCGTTACACGTTTACCAACCAGCGCTTGGAAATGGCGCTGAGCGGAAACGAGTTATTATAGTCTAATAGAAGTAGAATGGCTACTCTTAAAATTTTCGTCATTCATTCTTTTCAGTTGTCGGAATTCGGAATTAGCGTGCTACGATACTACAGTAGAGTAGCGAAACTACAGTAGTCGCTGCCTTTTAGAGTAGTTTGTAGTGTAGTGCGCTATATTTTGCCTAATGTAATATAGCGTATGGCGCGATACAAAAATTCAGTAGTTTGTAGCGAGGACTGACGCTACTTTTAACCCTGCTTCAGGAGGGAAAAATTGTGCCATTCTAAAAATCACGTGATTGTAACTTGCTTCTTTCATGCAACATGTGTTCTGCTGAGTAATTTGCTAAACTCAGCAACAAATCTCAGTTTCATACTTCTTTCATGCAACATGTGTTCTGCTGAGTAATTTGCTAAACTCAGCAACAAATCTCAGTTTCATACTTCTTTCATGCAATATGCGTGTTCTGCTCAATAATTTGCTAAACTCGGCAACAAATCTCAGCTGCTTACTTCTTTCATGCAATATGTGTGCTCTGCTCAATAATTTGCTAAACTCACCAACAAATTTCAGCTGCTTGCTTCTTTCTTGCAACATGTGTTCTGCTCAAACATCTGCTAAACCCAGCAACGAATCTCAGCTACTTGCTTCTTTCCTGCAATATGAGCTTTGCTCAATAATTTGCTAAACTCAGCAACAAATCTCAACTGCTTGCTTTTTTCATGCAATATGTGTTCTGCGCAATAATTTGCTAAACTTAGCAACAAATCTCAACTGCTTGCTTTTTTCATGCAATATGTGTTCTGCTCAATATTTTGCTAAATTCAGTAACAAATCTCAACTGCTTGCTTCTTTTATGCAGTATGTGTTCTGCCCAATATTTTGCTAAACTCAGTAACAAATCTCAGTTGCTTGCGTCTTTCATGCAATATGTGTTTGCTCAACATTTTGCTAAACTCAGCAACAAATCTCAGCTGCTTACTTCTTTCATGCAATATGTGTTTCGCTGAATAATTTGCTGAACTCCGCAACAAATCTCAGCTGTGATATTTAGCAACGCGTCGTATAAAGTAATAGATTTATTTTGCCATTAACAGTTGCTAGTAAAACCGTCTGTTGACGTAGCAAAGAAATTAATTTTCTTGCAGGCAACACTTGTCTACTTTCTCGCTATTAGATCTTCATGTTTTAATACCAGCTTTCTTTCAGTTAGAATTTGCTTTATTTACAGATTTATTCATTCTTTGCATTTAGAGTTGTTTTTCCGCAATTTTCTAGATTACACAACTCAGTATAATTAACTTTCAACAACTGTCGATAAAATGAATAATAAATAATTAAAAAGAGTGTGTTAGAGACTTATATCGCACATATTTTTCTTGTATCTGGACAGACGCAATATAACGAGGGTCACTGTATTATTTAACAGTGTCCTTAATTTCGAATGTAGATTGAATTTTGCTAAAAAAGCTGAGAGAAGCGAAATAGTGACTACGTTTGAAAAGTCGTATGTAGTCGCTGCTTTTTAAAACAAGTAGTTGTAACTGCAGTTAACTACATTTTTGGTAAAGTAGTTTTAGTTGCAGCTGCAGCTCGCTACAATAAAAATGGAATTTTTCCGACCACTGATTCATTTTTTAGACGACTATGCAGTAATACTAAATGTAAGGGGCAGTGCCATCGCTACGACTTTTTATTGGTTTGGGAGAGAACCTCAAATTGCCAAGTCAAATTTCAGTATTTGCCAACTCATTTTGCAATTTTGCCAACTTATCACAGTTAGAAAATGTAATATAGTTCTTATTTGTTAAAAGTTTAATAATATTCCTAATTAGTTTTGTAATTTTTGCCAAGTCTATCAGAAATAGAAAATATATTGTAGTTTTTATTAAAGTTTTAAAAGAAATTTGCCAACTAAGCTTGTAAATTTGCCAAGTGTAATAACATTCGCGAATGTTGGGGGGGGGGGCTCCCTCCCATCCCCCCTTAGCGAGGCCCCTGGTAAGGGGGTCAAAATTCTAAAAAAAAAAAAGCATTTTTATTTTTCTTGCTAATAAAATATTATTATGAATTTAAATCAATAAAATAGTGCAAACCGCATATTTCTACTATGATTGCATCCGCTGATATAACAATTTTTGTGTTGTTACTAACAGTTCCGCCTGACCGTAACTGAAACCGTAAGTCCATTTATCTCAGAATGGATTTTTTCATTTGTAACGTTTAAAAGGCTATATCTAAATTTTCTTGCAAGATATACGTATGAAATTTTGTACAAAGTTTTATTTTTTATTTATTTATTTATTTATTTTTTTGATAAATAGTCTTCGGGATTTTTAATTTCGTGTGAAAATTTTGTAAATATATTGATCGAAGTACAAATCACTTTTAAAAATCCTCCCTTTTTTAACTTTTAAATTTATTATTAATTTTGTAAGTAAACTATTAATAATTCATAAGACAAAATAACAAGTAATCTTTTCTGCTCACGATAGTGAAAAAAGTAATCAGATCAAACAAGTGGTTCATGAGTTGGTGTATCAAAAATTAAATAAGTTTACTCATTAAAATTTAAATATTTTTTAAACAATTTTTCAAGTTTTCAAAAACTTTTTATCTGAAAGTAATCTTTATAGAAAGATACATTACAGGAAAAAACTAGTCGGATGTGGCAATCCCCAAACTTTCTTCTTTCTCATACATGTTAATACTTCCTGAAAAATGCAGCATATCAGCGTCACCGGTTACGTGATTTACACCAAAATCTAATCATCAACAACTTATGTCAACTTCTAACTAGATCTGAAGTTTGATGAAATTCCGTGCATTTTGAGATAGAGCTATTACGGAAATCATAAAAAATTCTGCATAGAAGCGTCACCTGTTGGGCGATTTACACCAAAAACTAAACAGCACTAATATATATCAGGGAATACCTGAATGTGAAGTTTGATGAAAATTCGTGCGTTAGTTCTTGAGATAGAGCTATTGCGATAATCATGAATAATGCAGCATAGCAGCTCCACCTGTTTTCCGATTTTCACCAAAAAGTAATCAGCACCAAATTATATCAAAGACTAACGACTAACTGAATCTGAAGTTTTATAAAAAAAAATCCTTGCAGTAGATCTTGATATGTAGCTATTGAGAAAGTCGTGAAAAGGGCAGAACAGCAGAGCCACTTGTTGGGCGATTTATACCAAAAAGTAATTAGCATCAGCTTATATCATGGTCTAACTGAATCTAAAGTTATGTGAAATTCCGTGCATCAGTTTTTGAGATAGTGCCCATAAAATTTTTGTCACATACAGACTCACAGACAGACATTTTCTAAAACCATCAAATCGTCTTCAGGACCTTCTAAAACAGGGTCGGCGAACCTATGGCACGCGTGCCACTTTCGGCACGCCAAAGAATAATTTTGGCACGGCACGGCGCGGCGTAATTATAATTATGTCTCTAAATGAGGATAGAACGATTTTATGCAAAATACATGAACTTAGATGATTTGATTCGATTCTAAATTCGATTAATTGCAAATGGAAGAATTCTAATCTTATTCAATGTGGTTTCGAAAATTTATCAAACAAAGAAAATATTTGAAAACTATCAAAATAGAAAGATTATTACCGATGGTAAATTATGGCAAATTGGAAATTAATTTCAGAGCTATTTAAATAAACTGCCTTTTTTTCAAATTTTAATAATTCTTTCTACAATTTATATCTGTGAGTCATCATTTTCGCAAATGTATAATACAAAAAATTAAATAGAGAGCGGTTGCCATATAAATTCATTTAGTTTGCATTCTGTTGAAATTAACTGAGCATGAACATATTATTTTTCATCCAAGATACAACAATAAATCACATTATGTTTTTAATTAATTTCTAAAATATAATTGTTTCCATAATTATTGCAGTGTAATACTTACATGTATGCTACTCATTTTAGGAAATATCTTAAACAATTTTCAAGTAGTTTTGATTCATTATATTTCAATCCACTAAATTTGTTTTTTAGTTGGCACGTCAAGGTCGAGAAATATATTTTTTGAAAAAAAAAAAAAAAAAATTGGCACGCGACTTTAAAAAGGTTCGCCAACCCTGTTCTAAAACGTATAAATCCATCGAAAACCGGAAGTCGAAATTTTTCACGAATCCAATATTTTCTTCTTGTAAAGATAGAAGAAAATAAAGAAAAAAAAATTCTTGTGTGTAGCATAGATTACGGAACACTTCCCAACACATTCAGAATAACGCAACAAAACTTCACCGTTTTATAAGCTGAAATTTAATGTCTAATTGTACTATTTGGAAACGCGTAACACATTTGAAAACTCAATTTCAGTAATTCTTATCAACTGTTCAAAAATTATCCGAATTCTTTGAGTAGCCCTGTATATGCGCTATGTAGATTTGTAGCGATAAATTACATGCATCCAAAAATTTAGTTCAGTTAGGAAATACATACCACAATTGAAAATTCCCCTTCAGCTATTTCCGCTAAGGAAGAGAATGATATGTGGATTCTTTTGTGCATGTCTGTATACGAGAAGTTATTACACAACGAGAACATGCAAAAAACTACAGTAAAACCTCCCTGTGCGACCACCTCTCTGAGCGACCATTTTTTTCATGGAACGAAATTTATTCCCATAGGCTCAATACTAATTTTACCTCCATTCAGAGACCATCCTAGTTGAATTTCCTCCATGGGCGACCCATTTCTTTGAAGAAAATGAAACATATTCCATTTTTTCTGGTCGCTTGAAGAAGGTTTTATTAGAAAAATAATTCCGGAGAGCGCATTATTCATCAAACTTCTAAACTAAGTTTAGATTTTTTTTTTTATTATTCCGGTAACTTTTAAGTATTTAAACCCCTTTGTGCCTTTTTAGGCAGTGAATTGAACTCTGACGACAAATTAAAAATGACGGTCAATAAACTCCCCAGCATTATTCTGTCAGGAAATGCTTAAAGAAATAGCTAAATTAATGAAATCGTCATTATTTGTTCTTGTCAAAAAAAAAAAAAAAAAAAATTGCATTTATTGACTGTACTTCGAAAGGACTTGGAAATAAAAGTTATAAAGGATAAAACCGTAAAATCAAAGCAAACGTCAATGTATTCATTTTTTAAACTCTGCAGCAATTAACTTATGTAATTAACTTTTGTTTTGATACTTAAATTTTCATATTTTTTCCTAATGCGAAAAATAAATTTTAGTAACATTAATTGTTACCTTTTAACAATTAAAATCTAGATTTAAACAGGACATCCATTAAGAGATCACCTCTCGGAGCGACCAATTTTTATTGGAACGGAACGTGGTCGCTTTAGGGAGGTTTTACTGTACTTAAATTTAACGGAACGGTGGACCTTTATTTGAACAAAAATCGACCCTAAAGTCGACATTTCTTTTTGTGTGTATTATTATTCTTCAGTTTTGTACTACGTCATTCGAGGAAAACAGCATGCAGATGCGATTATTTTAAAGAATGAAGTGTTTTAATTTTGTTCACAAACAATTTTTTGGTCTTTTAATATACTTTAAATATTTTTCTCAATACTGATGTTTCGGCTTTTTTTGAATTTTTGAAATGCTCGTTGCTACTTAATTTTTTATCACAATTCATGAAACTGATAAGGAAGAATTCTGATAATGCTTAAAAAGAAACTGTGTATGCATTTTAAAGTTCGGCTTCATTAAGACAATTAAATTTGAATTTTAACTTATTATAAGGCAGAATTTTGATGAAAATCGATGTGGAATTCAGAAAATTATCTCTAAAAAATTAACTGTTTAAGCGATTAAAAAATCGAGTTTTACGTGATTAAAATCCAAAATCGAGGAAATATCTAAAATATTAAGACGCAAGGAGCATTTTAAAATTTCGTTTTAAAGTTTTAAATTTTTTAAAAGATCTTAAAATTATAATAAGATTGGAAATTTCTTTTAAGACTCTATATACTTATGGTGAAATGTATATTTACGCAAAATTTCAAATCTCTGTTAGGAAAATTAAAAGAAATATTTTTAAACATCCACCGCCCCCTTAAAAGTGCGTAATGAAATTGAAAAATGTACTTCCAACAATTATCGCTCAAGGACAGTATTGAAGCTGATTTCTTTTGTGTGTCCCTGTAAAAAATACTATGAAATTTTTCATGAATTCAATACTTTCTTTTTGTAAAGGTAGAAGAAGAAAGAAAGGGGGAAAAAACCCGGGAGATTGGCAGCTCTATGATTATGTAACAAAAATTGAACTACTGAAACATTACAAGGAATTTTAGAAAAATGTAGAAGCTATTAAAAAAAGTAAAAGAAAAAATGGTCAAACTGTTCAAATCAAACTGTTTAACCGGCAGCACAAAAGATTAATAATTTTCGGAATATTTCACTTCATTAGAGTAATCCCTTTCTGCACCTGCGCATATTTCCTACAGGTGTGTTTTTAATAGGAATGTTGTATTTTTGATCAACTAGGTACATGTATTGAATAAAAAGCTTATTTATGAAAGATGGAATTTTTTCTTTCTGACATAATTACTTAAACAAATTACAGACAAGCAAGAATTCGTGATTTTTAATCGTTTTAAATAATTCGGGGAAAAAAAAATGGAATTAAACAATTTTAAATAGGAATTCTATATTCTTTAATAATGACATTTCCATATTATATTTATTGCGTCTTTTTTTTTTTTTTTTTTTTTTTTACTTCTATCTTACAAGAAAAAAGTATTCGATTCGTGAAAATTGCCGACTTCCGGTTATCGACGAATTTATGCGTTTTATAAAGTGCTGAACACGATTTGACTGTTTATAGAAAATGTTTGTCCGTGAGGTTGTTTTATTATTTAAAAAAAAATCTTTTTTTAAAGGTTTCTACACGTTTTTAAAATTTCTTTTAATGGCTGTTTCTATAGTTCGATTTTTGTGTTATATTCATATAGCAGCCAATTACTGTTTTTTTTTTTCTTTTACTTTCTTCTATCTTTAGTAGAAAATATTGGATTCCTGAAAAACTTCGACTTCCGGTTTTCGATGGATTTATACGTTTTAGAAAGTCCTAACGTTATTTGACTATTTTTAGAAAATATCTGTCCGTGAGGCTGTTTAATTATTAAAAAAAAAATTCTTCTTTTTTTAAGGGTTTCTGTTATACACGTTTCTAAAATTCTTTTAATGGCTGTTTCTGTAGTTCGATTTTGTGTTATTATCATATAGCAGCCAATCTGTTTTTTACTTTCTGCTGTCTTTAGTACAAAATATTGGATTCCTGAAAAATTTCGGTTTTCGATGGATTTATACGTTTTAGGCAGTCCTGGACGCTATTTGAGTGCTGTTAGAAAATGTCTGTCTGTGTGTTTGTATGTGACACAATTTTTGTGGATGTTCCATCTCAAAAACTAATGCACGGAATGAAATCAAACTTCAGATTCAGTTAGACCGTGACATAAATTGGTGCAGATTAGGTTTTGGTGTAAATCGCCCTATAGCTAATAATCGCCCCTATTGCGCTGCTACGTGCATTTCTCACGATTTCCATGATAGCTATATTTCGAGAACTAACTCGCGGAACTTCATTAAACTTGGTATTCTGTTAGACCTTGATATAAATAGACCCTGAGTAGGTTTTGGTGTAAATCACCCCACAGGTTGCGCTGCTATGCTGCATTTTTCACGATTTTCGCGCGTAGTATCTCAAGAACTAACGCACGGAATTTTTCCAAACTTCATATTCTGTTAGACCTTGACATAAATACATCCTTATTAGCTGTCGGTGCTATACTCTGTTTTTCATGATTTTGACGATATCTCTGGAACGAATAGATTGTCATATAATTTTGGTTGCAGACGATTTCATTTATATAGAAGGAAGTTTCGTGTTTGTCACAACATTTTTTAAAAATTGTTGTTAAGGCTGCTAGTCACTCAGCTTCCTAATTCCCTTCGGTAATGTTAAGTCTATGGGCGTTTGATGCATTTTTACATTCAAAATATCTCCTCAGGAAATTAATATTTTAACTTCTTTTTAAGTGCGTTCGTAATTATATATATATAGTCGTCGTTCAGTCCGTACGCATATAAAGGCGCAAAAAGTACCCATCCGAATCGTTTGAAATTTAAAGTATATAACTGTTGCATAATTTTGTGGAGTCATTTCAAATTTTATGAAAATCGGATGCATACTTTAATTACAGGGACAGTCAAAAGTTTTCTGTTATATTACAGCTAATTGGAACAAATTATTTCAAGTGCATTTTAATGATGTTACAGCCTTTCGAACTGAATGAAATTGATAGGCACTTATGAAGTGCACTAAAATATACATTCAGTACAATATGGGGTGAAAAAAATATTTATAAAACTAGTTATAGTACGAACGCACCTCATTTGCCACGTTTGACGTGCAATTTCCAGCTTGTTTTCTGTGTACTCTTCTTAAAGGATATCCTTTTTTTTCTTAGCTTTCAAAATATTTCTAAAATCTACGCTTATTTTTATATGAAGTGTTAAAATTTTACTCCCAGTTCGTCAGTTTTTAAATCATAAAATATTAAATTAAGCATAGACTTTAGAAATATTTTAAGAACTAAGAAAACTAGTATGTTGTGGCCATCACAAAACTTTCGCCTATATAAATCACGTCAATTAAATCATTTAAATAGTACAAGAAATTACATGAATTTAGCACCAATTCATATCAAAGTATATCTGAACTTGAAGTTTGATGAAAATTCGTGCATTAGTTCTTGAGATAGAGCTACAGCGGGAATTCTGAAAAATGTAGCATAGCAGCGACATCTGTTGAGCGATTTACACTAAAAATAAACAGCACTAAATGATATCAAGGTATACCTGAATCTGAAGTTTGTTGAAAATCTAAGCGTCAGTTCTTGAGATAAAGCTATTGCGGAAATCGCAAAAAATACAGCATAGCAGCGCCACCTGTTGAGCGATTTACACCAAAAATTAAACAGCACTAATTTACACGTCAATTCATGTCAAGGACTAACTAAATCTGAAGTTTGATGAAAATCCGTGCAATAGTTCTTGAGATACAGCTCTTGCGAAAATCGTGAAAATGCAGCACAGCAGCGCCACCTGTTGGGCGATTTACACCATAAATTAAACAGCACTAATTTATATCAAGGACTAACGAAATCTGAAGTTTGATGAAAATTCGTGCATTTTTTCTTGAGTTAGAGCTATTGCGATAATCATGAATAATGCAGCATAGCAGCGCCACCTGTTGGGCGATTTTCACAAAAAAGTAATAAGCACCAAACTATATCCTGGACTAACTGAATCTGAAGTTTTATGAAAATCCGTGCAGTAGTTCTTGAGATATAGCTATTGCAGAAATCGTGAAAAATGCCGCATAGCAGCGCCACCTGTTGGGCGATTTTCACCAAAAACTAATCAGGTCTAGTTTATATCAAGGTATAACTAAATAATAAGTTTTGTGAAATTCTGTGCATTAGTTCTTGAGATAGAGCGCCCACAAAATTTTTGTCACATACAGACTCACAGACAGAGTGACAGAGTGACGGAGTGACAGACAGACTCACAGACAGACATTTTCTAAAAACCATCAAATCGTGTTCTGGGCATTCTAAAACGTGTAAATCCGCCGAAAACCGGGAGTCGAAAATTTTCACGAATCCAATACTTTCTTCTTGTAAAGATAGAAGAAAGTAAAAAAGTGACATCTTTAAGAAGAGGACACTGAAAGAAGTTAAAAATATTCATTTCCCGAGGAGATATTTTGAATATAAAAATGCATCAAACGCCCATAGACTTAACATTAACGAGGGGAATTAGGAAGCTGAGTGACTAGCAGCCTTAACAACAATTTTTAAAAAAATGTTGTGACAAACACAAAACTTCCTTCTATGTAAATGAAATCGTCTGCAACCAAAATTATATGACAATCTATTCGTTCCAGAGATATCGTCGAAATAATGAAAAACAGGGTATAGCACCGACAGCTGTTGGGCGATATTACACCAAAATCTAATAAGGATGTATTTATGTCAAGGTCTAACAGAATATGAAGTTTGGTAAAATTCCGTGCATTAGTTTTTGAGATACTACGCGCGAAAATCGTGAAAAATTCGGAAGCTGAGTGACTAGCAGCCTTAAGTCAAATAAACGTATTTTGAGCCAGAAAATTTATTTAATAAAATGCCTCTTGTTTCCATGTGGTAATTATTTTATTTCATTTATTAAGTAACATTTCTGATAATTTTTGAATTGAAACAAATCGGAAGTTTAGCATGAATTTTGTTACCTATGCTTTATTTAGTAAATGATATTTACTTCAAGTTCCACATACTTGTTATTCAGCTTATTATATAGTTATTACAAGTATCACATGCGTATTAACAACAATATAATATTTTATAGATTTTGTGGAAAAGCATTTTTATTGATTAATTTGTGCAGCCTTTGTGAGGTTGCCAACAATCCGATTTTTAAGTAGACTGTCAAGTTTCAGATAATATTCTACGTACCTATTTCAGTTTTTTATATGCAATTTGGGGACTCTGTACATACACAGCGTTATCAAATGTATGGTAATTTTGGAAAAATCCCTTTACGATTTAAGTTATCATTCCTCCCCTCCCTCTTTCGTCCCTAATGATATTATAAGTGTCTAAAAATTATTTTTATTTTTACAATTTTTTTTCTTTCTTTTTCTTTTTATACGCTTTCCGTGATATACGGGTATGGTTATGCAATTATTATTAACATATTTTACTGATTCAAAGAAAAAGGCATAAAATATCACTATTATATGAGCCGTTCAGTGCACAAATCGATTAGCTTCACTTTTGAAAAATCTTAAATTTTAAGTCCAGGGTTGGCGAACCTTTTAACATCCGCGTGCCAATATTTAAAAAAAAAAAAAAATCCAACTGAACATGGCGTGCCAACAACGCCTCCCCCCCCCCCCCCAAGTCCAATTCCCGCAAAAAAATAGCGAATTAATTTAATTGTGAATTATAAATTAGTTTAATTCTTATAATAATAAATAATAGTGTCAAAATTATTTATTACTATTATTATATTATTATAAATATAGCTAACATACCTGCAGGAATAAACATACGCATTAAATTAAACAGTATTTAATGTACAAAACTCGAAACAAAACATTTTTCACATGAAAAAATTATTTAATCATAGAAACAGTTATAGAAAAAATATAGTTTTCATTTCATTTTACAAATGTTTTAGCAATCAAATTATTATTTTTTCATAACTTATGAAAAAATTCATGTTTTATTAGTTTTATTAATACTTTTATCATTTAAAAAAAATTAAAGATCAATTAACAAATTCTAGCAAAAATTATATAAAGCCCCATATGCTGTTCAAAACGCGTTAAATTATGCAGAAATATTTCAACAAAGAATAATTTGATTTGCTAGATTTCTATGCGAATCATAGGTGCAATCATAACGAAATCGAGGAAATGGAGAGTTGGAAAGGGTCAAATATTTCTAAGCGGGAAAGTTCAGTGATATAACAAGTACACAAGTACCTATTATAGAAAACAATAGCTATTTTCAATTAAGCTCCGTGTATTAATAAAAAAAGAATAGGTATTTAGGTGGATTTTGATTTAGAACTTCAATCAACGGCGTGCCAAAAATATCTTTTCGTGTGCCAGTTACGGCACGCGTGCCATAGGTTCGCCAACCCTGGTATAGTCACTTGGTACAGTCATAACTTTTTATATTTGTAATAACTTTCCTGAATAATAAAGACTAACCATTAAATGACAATTTTGTTTTGCCCACTGAATAATAAATAATTTATTAGAGGCCATTCTGATTAACTACATACTCTAACGTAAATCGTTTGCAATAAAGCAACTCAAATGCACTTGCACTAGCAAGCGTTGAATGATAACGGTAAATTTTTTAGTGTTCACTTATCAGAATTAACCCTTACCGGCGCGGTGTCCTTAAAAAAGGACACCTAATTTTAATTCTAAAACTGTCAAACGGCACCAAGAATATTTAACTAAAATTTTCCTATTATAATGTACATGAAAATAAGAGAGTTCGTATTTTCTAATAAATTCGTTTATAAATTGCGGTGTCAGTCCATTATTTCATCAGTTTATAAACAGAATTACTCCGCGCCGGTAAGGGTTAAAGTAAAATGAATTGGCTTAAAATACGCTGGATAAAGTTAGAAAGGTCCAAGCCCCACCTCATACAATTCAAATATGATTATAAGGAAGATTCAGAATTTAATGCCATTAATATAAGGAAATCTGTAGCAGGTAGACCACAAATTTTGAAGAATGTAGACCAGACTTCATTATATTCTAACTAGTGTAAATGCCCGTCATAGGACGGTAGGTAAATATTGTGTTTTTTACTTAAAATTTGAAAAACTGATAAAAAAATAATTGACAATATGGAAGCATTTAGATGAGCAAAGTTCGGCTAGTTTATGTTCTAATAAACACACTATTAAATAAAAGCATTTACAATACTTCTGGCTAAACCAGACTTTCCGGCTAATATACCATAACAAAATTAAGATTTCTTAATAAAACTGTAACAAATATGCAATAAAACTGCGTAATTAAAAAAAAGTCTGCTGCAACTATTGAAATAATACTAATTTTTTTTGTATAACACTTTGAAATTGTATTTTTATCGTTTACCCCCCCCCCCCCCAAATATATATATATGAGTATGTATAATTAATAAATAGGATAGATTTTAAAGAAATAAAACAGTCTCAGTGTGTTTTAAATCTGTCAATAAAACTTGTAAGCAAAACACGAAAGCTATTTTTATTCAAGTATAAGAATAGTGTTTCGTAACCTTAATTTTTGGTCGATAGATGGCGCTATATGTCTTATTAAATCCATTTTTCACAAAATCATGAGTTGGTATGAAAAAGTGAAAACGAATTTTAAAATATTTAAAAGCATTACTATGCTTTTACAAATATTTTAAGAGCAGAATCAGTCATTATTATTATTATTATTTGTGAAACGCTGTAAGAGTCGTTCATTTATTTCTAGATTTGGAATTTGCAGCTCTAAATGGCAACAGTCTCCTTTGTTTATCTTTATATCTGGTTATCCGTTGTATAACAGCTATCTGTTATTTTTAATATAGAATTCAAAACATTAAAATTGGATAGTTTTGAAGGTTTTAGCGAAAATAAAGAAGAATAGATGTGATACAAAGCAGATTATGTGCATATTTCCATAAGTTGAACAATCGGCAAACTTACGGTCTCTTGAATACTTATACCTAACATGGCCGCGATATGTTGCTTTTTTCAAGGATGGGTATGACCCGGAATCGTTACACTGTGTTTTATTATATAGAGAAGGTAGAACTGTGACAAGGGAAAGAAGGAGAGACATGATGGACTTGCTAAAATTCATTCCTCCTGTAATATGATTACTATAAAAACTTAAAAACAAATCGAAATGACGAGTCCTCACATACACCTGATGAAGAAGACATTATTTATATTGCTGATGAACTAATGACAAATTATATATTATAACATAACTGTCAGCATTCATTTTTATGGAAAATCTGTTATAAAAATATATGATAACAAACTTTTTCTGTAATGAAAAGCTTAAAAATTTAAACACTGAATTTAACTTTATTACTTTTTATCAGTTGCCAAATCGATTAACTCCAACCGTCACATAAAAATTGAAACATTACTGATGATTATTTTTTGGCTATTCTTTCTTATTAATTTTATATTCCGTTAGACGAATCTGTGTTTATGCATTCTACAATGTATTTTTGAATTTATATTATAAAGGAAATTTTTAAAAAACAATATACATTATTTCATAGCATTTCTCAATTTTTTTGTTTCAAGGAGTTAATCGATTTGTGCACTGAACGGCTCATATGAGGGGCTCACAATATACATTATTTCATCGCATTTCTCAATTTTTAGTTTCGTGGAGTTAATCGATTTGTGCACTGAACGGCTCATATGAGGGGCTCAACAATATACATTGTTTCATCGCATTTCTCAAATTTTTGTTTCGTGGAGTTAATCGATTTGTGCACTGAACGGCTCATATATGAGGGGCTCACAACCATAGTAGACCTAGAGAATCCTACATTAGAGAGAGATTGGACATTGAAGAAATGTCCGCCATTTCCGTTACAAAGTAGATGGAACACCGTACAACGCAATGCATTTTTATCAGCGTGTAACACTTTCATTCTATTAAAATTATGAAAATTTCATTTTATATGCCTTCAAAGAGTCTTTCGGAGCATAAATATAAGCAAATTTCCATTTTAATGAGTAATAATTCTCAGAAAATGCATTTTTTTTTTTACTCAGCTGCTTTATGCTATGCAGCAGTACGATTTTACTTAGTTATCGGATTTTGATTTATTTATAGAACTAGTTTTTCATATTTTTCATTTGTTTCTTTTAACAGCAGTGCCTCTATTCAATTTTTTTTATAAACTTTCATTTAATGTTTTGATAACAATACTCATTCTAATACAATATTTTTACCAGATTTCCGTATTTAAACAGAATATAAGAGAAGTAGCAGTACGTAGAAACTTATCATAAAATATTTTCAGCTTACATATTAAATTAATTTTGAATTACCTACATACTTAAATAAGAGTGGTATGTGATATATTCAAATTTTAATGTTTCTGAAATTATCAATGCGAAGATGGTGAAATTTATAATAATTACTGTTGTTTTAAAATGTGTAATAAATTATAGGTAGTTTTAAAATATTGAATTCTATTGTTCATTTTCTGTCTGATAATCGTTAAAAATTATTTTCTCAAATATTGCGAAATTAAAATAAAGTTCTTACATGCCCAATCTTCCTCTGCCCACTATTTTAATTAGTGAAAAATAATAGAGTAAAAAAATGCATTTTCTGAGAATAATTACTCATTAAAATGGAAATGTGCTCATATTTATGTTCTAAAAGACTCTTTGAAGGCATATGAAAGGAAATTTTCATAATTTTAATAGAATAAAAAGTGTTAGACGCTGATGAAAAGTCATTGCATTGTACGGCGTTCCATCTACTTTGTAACGAAAATGGCGGACATTTCGTCAATGTCCAATCTCTCTCTAACGTAGGATCGCTAAGTAGACCAAGTCCATTTTGAAAAAAGGGAAGATAGTCCATTTAGAAGGTGCATAAAATCCGTTTTATCCACTTCCACAGTGAACCAAGTTGTCATCTGTTTACAGGCTTGGTTTACTGTCGGAGTGGATAAAACAGATTTTATGCACTTTCTAAATGGACTATCTCTTTTTTTTTTTTTTTTTTTTTTTTTTTCCAAAATGGACTTAGTCTACTATGGTTGTGAATCCCTCGTATATGAAATAACTTTATAGAAATTAAAATTTAAAAGAGATAGTTACTTTTCCAAAATATTTAATCGGTATTAAAAAGTATATTCGGGCCGTGTAAAATTGAGTTATGCAGGGCTCTAATCAGTAGTAGACGTTAATGCCAATTGGTTTTACTGCTTCAGTATAATTTTTATAAGATGCTTTGCGGCCGAATTAGTGCGTGGGTATCCTTGTTTTCTGCAATTTTACATACTACACATAGAATAAAATAAAATCGCTAACCGTTTGTTTGAATCTAATTGAATTATATGCAGGGTTCGTTGATATATATATATCAATGGATATACAGTCGGACCTCTATTTAACGAACCTCTATTTTGCGAATTTCTCTATTTTGCGAACTTTTCCTTGGGACCAAGAACATTTTGCAAATTTCTTCGTAATATAACCTCCAAATAGCGAAGTGCATTCTCTATTTAACGAACTTTTTCTTGTGATCTAAATTTTTTTTCTCATGATTTCTCAAAATATTTCTGGACATTTCAAACTTATTCTTTCTTTAAACACATTTTATGATGTTCAATGGCCTTGAACTGGTTTTACCAGGCACCTTCTTTGTCAGCAGTGAAAATTTGGTAAGTACGGAGGACGAAGACGATAATCCCCTACAGTAACTTAAAAAAATGTGGATACAAATGAGAAAAAAAGAAGAAATAAACCATGATGTGCTGATTGATGATTCTATTTCACTTAATTCTGAAATTGAGACCTCGGAAACACTATCCGAATCGGATATTTTCGACAGTGTGAAAAATAAAAACAATACAGCAATGCATTGCGATGAGACGAATATGATGATGATGGAAATGATCATGATGCAGTAATTAACAGAACTTCGTATGATGAAATGCTAAAATCATTTGAAACAATTCGACGCGGATTATAGTTAGAAGAAAATACGCATGAAGGTGTTTTTGGTGTATTGCAAAGATGCGAGACGTATTATGAGAGAAAGCATTTTTTAAAAGAAAAAACTCAGACAAAATTAACAGAGTTTTTCAGAAACTAAATTTAAGAACGCATATGTTAATAGTTAATGTATGGTTAAAATTATTTGTTATAATAATAATAAATACGATAAGGTCATTAAAATTCGTTAATTTTAATGTAAAACTATTTATTTTAAACAGAAAATACAATATATTCCCAAACAATGTTTTGTTTTCCTTGCAGATTTCAAAGATTTAAATACATAGAAAAAATGAATTGATGATGGATATCGGTGGGTAAAATAAATAAAACAAATCGATATAATTTATTAAAAAACATGTGATTAATTACTTTTAGTAAAAATATTTAGTGATTATGAATATAAAATCTGTTTTATGTAGTTTAAAGTATTTTAAAAGGCGAATCTCTATTTAACGAATTTTCCATATAACGAACTTTTTTCCGGGATTTAGCGACTTCGTTAAATAGAGGTTCGACTGTATATCACGATATATATCCGATATTTATTTTTAAAATATGAACGTGTTTATTATTTTCTACATTTTATATTTATTTTCAAAGTATCACTGCTTAAGATACGTTTGATATTTTCAGTCAAAACAAGTGTAAATAAAATTTTCAACTGTTATTGACTGTGTCATTCTGTAGATACAGAACATTTGTCTCTGGCAGTGACTAGAAGAAGAAAAATATCTTTTTCAAGCTTTAGACTAGAAGTTTTTTTTTTTTTTTTTAAATGTAGAACTAATAATTAATCCAGAACAGCCAATGAAAGATAAACTATCTAATATAAATAATCAGTTATACAATCGAACCCCGACTTATCGAATTGGTTGGGACCCACATATCCGTTCGTTAAATCGAAGCAATTCGTTAAATCGAATATCATTTTTTGTAAAGAGTATGGTATAAAAATATTAATGCAAAATACCCTTAGATATACAGATATGAAAAAAAGAATGATTATTGTTTACTACGAGCTTAAAAATTATAAGTTATACGTTAGATTAACTTTAAAATTATCTAAATTCATTAGTGTTACTTGCTTTTAAAACTTAATACATAATACATACATTTCTAGTTGAAAAGGGGGAAAGACTGTCTTTTGAATACATCAGAAATGAGAAAACAATTTGTAACCCTTGGATTAGGGTGTGAAAGATTCAAAATTTTATGTGCGAAAAATTCAAAGTTTTAGTTTTATGTGCGAATGCGAATTTTTTTCAGCGACTGTTGTTCGTAAAATCAAAGCTAAAAATTCGTTAAATCAGAGCATTTTAGCACCCTTTTTGTCGGGACAGAAAAAATATTCGCTAAATCGGAGAATTCGTTAAATCAAAGTACGTTAAATCGAGGTTCGACTGTATATAGTTTTATTAGAAAAGAATCTCTTCTGATTTTGGTTCAGTTGAATTTAAACTGTACAGCATGTTAAGGACTACAAAATAATACAAGCCTGCATTTATGTTAAAATTTTTCTATTAAAAAAAATATATATATATATTGTATTAAAAATTTTGTTTTATGAATTTCTTATTTTTTGATACTTGAAACTTGAAACTGAATCCTGTAGTTAGTTTTCTTTATAAGTCTATAAAGCAAATTGTTTCTGTTTTCAATTAGTCTATCTTCAGTTTTGTTCTAAGTGTTAAGTGAAAAAAAAAGTGCGTGAAGTGAAAGGAAAGGCAAAATAAAAAATGCATTTTTAGAATAATGTTTAAGTTTTCTTGTTAAGTGCAATATGTTTTAGTTTCTGATTTATATTATGCTTGAAAATATTTATTATCAGCAGTAAGTTGGCTATTTTGAAAATATCGGATAATATATCGAAAATATCATGATATTTACGAACTCTGATTATATGAAATGTTTAAAAAGTCAATGCTAAAAGAAGTCTGTTTGAAACCACGGTTACATAATAAGTGCTTTCATAAAATTAACCAAAAACATTTCATTGTTTTGTGTTTTAACGTTTTTGTTCAAATTTATTCAAAATTACTAGAAAACCTTGTAACGTTTAGTTAATGTTAGAATATGAAAATTGAACATTATCCTTGAGACCTTGAAAGTAACAATATGGCGATTAAAGAAAGATTCGCTTTGTCGGTTTTTTAAATTTGTAGAATTTTAAAGAGTTAAATAAATAAATAATAAATTTACGAATTAAATTTTACGCTTTAAAAAAAAAAATAAAATATAAGTTACCTAAAAACTTGATGATATTTAATTAATGTTAGAATATGAAAACTGAACATTTATCCTTAAAGCAATTTAAAAGATTGCCATTAAAGAAAATCCCATTTTATTAGTTTAAAGCAATTTCTAGAGTTTTAATGAACAAAACAGTGAAGTTATCAATAAAAAACAATGAAGTTATAAATGGAGTTCTACATTTGGAAAACAATAACTTATAAATTATTGTAAAATTGGCTGGTATTTAATTAATGTTCGAATTAGAATATGAAAACTGAACATTTATCCTTGGAGTAATTTGAAATATTGTCATTAAAGAAAAACCCATTTTATTACTTTTTTAAATTTCTAGAGTTTAAAAGAGTAAAATAAATAAATTAATAAATATCAACGAAATTCTACATTTGAAAAATAGTAACCTATAAATTACTGAAAAACTGGGTGGCATTTAACTAACGTTAGAATTAGAATATGAAAATTGATTATTTATCCTTGAAGTAATTTGAAATATTGTTATTTATGAAATAACCAATTTTATTGATTTCTAAAATTTCATAATATAATAATAATGATAATAATAAACAGCAAATTTACAAATTAAGTTCTACGCTTGGAAAACAGTAGTCTATAAATTTATTACTCGAAAAATTGGATGGTATAATGTTAGAATTAGAATATGTAAATTGAACATTTATCCTTGAAGTATTTAAAATATTGTCATTAAAGAAAAACCCATTTTATTAATTTTTTTTTAATTTCTAGAGTTGAAGTCAAAAAACCCATTTTTTCATAAAAAAAATTTCTAGAGTTTTAAAAAGTCGAAAAAACAACACACACAATGAATTTACAAATGAAGTTCTACCCTTAAAAAACAGTATCCCGTAAATTACTGAAAAACTGGATGGTATTTAATTAATGTTACAATTGGAATGGAAATTGAACATTTATCCTTGAAGTAATTAAAAATATTGTTATTAAAGAAAAACCCATTTTATTGATTTTTAAAATTTATGAAGGTTTAAAAAGTCATAAGAAAAAACAATGAATTTATAAATGAAGTTCTAACACTTACAAATGCAAATAAAATAAAATAAAATAAAATATAATTTTTTTTCTTCAAAATAAGACTCTTGGGCAATGTAAAATGACCTTACGTGTGTGTTTTGCAAAGTATAAGTAACAACTTTTTGCGAATGACTACATTGTGCAGGTTATAGGGGTCGGAAGTAGCGTTGCCAGGTCCACTGACACAAAATAGCGGGACAGGGGGACAGAAAAAGCCAGACAGCGACTTCTAAATCAGAACATAAACTAGTCGGACGTGGCAATCCTAAAACTTTCTACTATCTCATACATATTAATACTTCCTGAAAAATGCAGCATATCAGCACTACCTGTTAGGTGATTTACACCAAAATCTAATCAGCAACAACTTATGTCAACTTCTAACTGAATCTGAAGTTTGATGAAAACCCGTGCATTACTTCTTGAGATAGAGATATTGCGGAAATCGTGAAAAATGCAGCATAGCAGCGCCATCTGTTGGGCAATTTACACCAAAAACTAAACAGCACCAATTTATATGAGGGACCAACTGAATCTGAAGTTTTATTAAATTCTGTTCATTAGTTCTTGAGATAGAACGCCCACAAAATTTGTGTCACACAAGATAGACAGACAGACTCACAGACAGACATTTTGTAAAAACATGTTTTTTGGGATCTCTGAACCCTAAAGCGCCCAAATCTGTCGAAAACCGGAATTCGAAACTTTTCACGAATCCAATATATTTTCTTCTTGTAAAGATAGAAGAAAGTAAAAATACAGTAAATCGTATGAGAATGGAATTTCTCTATAACGTAATCTTGTCAAACGGAAATTTACGTGCTATTCACGAAAAGAAAACCGGACAATCATACCTGCTAAGACGGATTATTTCTCTGGTTATTTGAGATTCCGACGTATTAGGATTATTTATAATACAGTCAAATCTGTGAAAGCGAAATCGCTAGGGACCGAAATGTATGTTATTCCTTCCGTATAGGGACAACGAAATTTTTACGTTTAAGACAGCATTCCGTTATAAGCAGGTTCCGTTTTCACAGGTTTTATTAAACAAAGTACAGTAAAACCAGAGTTGCTGGAACCGAAAAGTATTACATCTTAGACAGGTTTCCTTTTTTAAAGGTAGATTTATACGGACTTCGGGATCATAAATATTTCCGTTATAGACAGATTTCATTTTCGCAGGTTTTATTGCATTAAGATCTACTTCATGCAGTCTTAACAGATGCAGTAAAATAAGTACAGTAAAAACTGTAAAAACAGAGTTGCTGGGGACGGGGACCGCAAAAATTACATCTTGGACAGGTTTTCTTTTTAAAAGGTAGATTTATAGGGAATTTCTATCTTCGGGATCATATATATTTTCGGTTATAGACAGGTTTTGTTTTCGCAGGTATTGTGGCATTAAGATCTATCTACTTGATGCAGACTAACGGATAACATGACACTAACAGAAATTTAAGACAATTTGTGAATCGTTAAAAATCGGGATTTTTGGCGTCCCGTGCAGGGGGTACCGCGGGATGGCTTGGTCCTGCTACCTTTGAAAATTGGGACACCTGGACCTGGTAACACTAGTTGGAAGGAAAGTCATATGGAGCTTAAGAAAAAAAAAAAAAAAGAGATTGATTTCAATGACTTGATGTTACTTTAAGGGAGGGAGGGGGGCGGGGGTTGCCTGTAGAAGGCCGAAAAAAGGGTGTTTTTTAGGGAAAAAATTTCTGCATTTGGAATGAAGATTTTAGCTCCGGGTTTTTTGCATGTTTTTTCTTATCGTTTGAAAAACATTTCAAAATTTTTTAAATAAGAAATTGATGATGTGGCTTGAATTGCGTGGGTGGATGTAGCGGATGTCGCGCGGGGGTGCCTAGCGTGCACTTACAATCCGACGGTATCCGATAGACCGCCAGAATCGTTTGCAATCAATTTCCGTTAAGGGTTATGAAAGTAGATGATATTGTCTGAAGCTTCAACCACTTTAAGATAAAAAAGTTGAAAATCAACAAAGTGGCAGCTATTTAAAAAAAAAAGTTTGTTTCTGACACTTTTTTCGCACTTTGGCGTGCTTCTAAAAACATTTATTCTTTCAGGCATGAAAGAGTTCCTCCTAAAGGGGGAATTCCACCTTTTTTAAAACAATTTTGGTCATCCTCTGGATTGATGCAAAAATGCAATAAAAATAATGGAAGCATATAAGGTTGGGGGGAGGGTTCCTCTAAAATTTAATAATTAGACATTTTGTCTACTCAAATCCTTGGAGTTTCTTTCTGAATTGCTGTGCAAAAGGTGATCAAATCAGAGGTGATCTTATAAGTATATGAAAGTCATATGTAAATGAAGTTATTAAAATATCTTTCAGGGGTGAAACTTTTTTTACTCTTTAAAAGAGAAGAGTGGTTTTCATAAGGTCCTTTTTGGAATAGAATATTTTGTCCTATTTAAACAACACTTTTGACTTAAAAGTTTAAATTTGTTTTTGTTTTTAATACTTTCTAATTTACGAAAAGAAAATAACTATCATTTGTACAGTTATATTTCATTTTATTCTATAAATAACTTAAATGTGTCTAAATTATAAGAGTTTGGCATCATTCTATACTTGCAAAAGATTATCCACCTTTTTACCTATTTCCCGCTTTCGTGCCTGTTCTTTATAAAAATGGCTGAAAGTGGTCCTAGCTGCAATAAATTATATCATCTTTAAATTACAAAAAAAAAAAAAAAAAAAAAAAAAAAAAAAACCAAGATAGTTTACCATAATAGTTTTTGCGTTCTGATCCCGCCCAGTTTGACAAAAGTCATTTTGTGTAAAATCCGTTTATACAGGTAGTGCTCCAAAACAATGTAAGCCTATGGATGCGTTGCGCTAAAGCACTCAATAACTACGAAAAGACTTCGAATTCAGCCAAATCGTTGTACATGGATAATCGATAGATTATAGAAAAAAAAATCGGAATTCTCCTCCGTAATGTTAAGTTTATGGACTTTTGATGCATTCTAATATTTAAAATATCTTCTCGGGAAATTCATATTTTTAACATATTTTTTCTGTGCCCAAGGATATTTCTTTTTTTCTTAGTTTTCAAAATATTTCTAAAATATATGCTGAATTTAATATTTTATGTGTTAAAAGCGGGCGAACTGTGAGTCAGATTTTAACACTTTCTATGAAATTAAGTCTATACTTTAGAAATATTTTGAGAACTAAGGAAAAAAGAGACATCTGTTAGGAAGTGTACATAAAAAATAGAAGTTAAAAATATTAATTTCCCCGAGGGGATATTTTAACAGGGTGTCTACAGAATCTGGAAATCAGGGAATCATAGAAAAATCAGGGAGGTTTATCACTCTGGAAAAATCAGGGAAATGTCAGGGAACTTTGCAAAAATACTGGAAAATCAGGGAAATTTGTCTATATTGCGAAAATATTTGCATTTTCACCTTGCCAACGAGACTGATTCGTCTATTTTAAATGTACCATATTTTTTCACATGCTGATTAATCTTTCCCAATATTTTTTAAAAGATGCGCATGGTATGAGTTTTTGATATTTAACGTAAATTAAGGTGATCAAATGTTCTGATTTTCTGTACATAACACTTATATTGAAGGCAATTTACTCATTTTTAAAATGTTTAAATGATACATTAGCATAACCTGACCAGGTGCCCAGCTTAATCCAATTAGTTATCCCCTCAGATTTAGATAAGTCTTAGGATTGAATATTTTTCAGAAAATGAGGAAACTTTCTGGTCACCCTATATCCATTGGCTTCTATATGATGTTGGACGCTATGAAGTTATTTGAGTTCGTATTTATAAAACTGTCAACCAATACTTAATGAATAGTAAGCAATTTTTATTTTTTTCGCTTGTTTTTTCTCCCAAATGAGATATTAGAAAGCTGGATAAGTGTGTTATACGAGGAATCGGCATACATGAAAAAATACCGTATGTGTATTGTTAATAATGAAAATCAGGGAAGTCTGATAAAAATAGTCAGGGAAATCATGGAAAAATCAGGGAACTTTTTTTTAGAATTTCTGTAGACACCCTGTTTAAATATACGAATGCATCCAATGCCCATAGGCACATTAGTGAGAGGAAATCGTTGACTGCAGAGCTGAGTGACCAGCCCCCTTAAGATATTATAAGTGATTATTCTGTTTGTAATAGAGGAAAAACTGTATGTTCTCGAACATAATTCGTTCGGGGGGGGGGGGGGGAGTCTAAGAGGTAAAATAAGAGTTCGAGTACAGAATCAATTCTTTTTTTTCTTCTTCTTCTTCATAATAAGTAATGAAAATACGAGTAATTCGCTATTACCAGCCACATTTATTCCCGTGTTTATCAGTTTCAAACAATTCACTGTATACTAAAATATAAAAACAGGGTTCGCACAGACTCCTTAGACTCCTTGGAAACTCCTTAGAAATGAAAACATTCCCAAGTAGTACTTAGAACTACTTAGATAAGCAAACCACTACTTAGAAACTCCTTATATTGTATTGCGGCTTCGGACGCAAGCGATATTGCTGACGAGGAAAAAAAAAATCGTGATTGAAAAACGCACGGTAAATCCTTTATGCACGTCATTCATCTGAAGCACAACATTGATTGGGTAGGGTAATCTTAATAGCAGGGCTCCCACTAAGTCCGTAAAGTCAGTTTTTTGAAACTGTTAGCCGACCTTTATTTTAAATTTTATCGATGTTTGGCATTTAGCCAAGAATCTCGAAAAAATAGCGGTTTTCGCAAATATGTTCCAAAAAATACCGTCAAATTTCGTCAATCGATCGCGGAAAAAATTCGTAAATTCTGTCAAAGGACCGTGAAAAAATACGACAGATCGCGGGAAAACTCGGATTTCTTAAAAAGACGCGAATTTCTTAAAAGACAGCGAAAAAACGCGAATTTACTCAAAGGATTACGAAAAACGCGAATTTCGGTAAAGATCGAGAAAAAAGCAGATTTCCTCAAAAGATCGCATAAAACGCGAATTTCCTCAAATGATCGCATAAAACGCGAATTTCCTCAAAAGATCGCGAAAAACACGCGAATTTCCTCAAAGGATCACGAAAAACACACGGTTTCCATCAAAAGATCGCAAAAAAAGGTTAGTTTCGTCAAACGATCAAAATAAAACGCGAATTCCATTAGAAGATCGCGAATTTCCCCTGAAAATCGCGAAAAAAGCGTGAATTTCTCCCAGAATATGCGAAAGAAACGCGAATTTCCTCCCTGAAGATCACGAAAAAAAAAAACGCGAATTTCATCATAAGATCGCGAAACAAATGCGAATTCGTCAAAATTTCGCCTTCAAAGTAAGTGATTACCGCTGTTCTAAAAGAATGAATTTAAAACTTATATTTTTTCTTGTATGTTGCATTTAGCATTCTTTTTTTTTTTTTTTTTTTAACCTTTTAAAATTTTCTTTAAGATGCATCATGTATGTAATATACATAAGTGTTTGGGGTTTGACTAATCTCTATTTATATGACCTAGGAGTGATTCTAGTCCGAATTTTCTGAAAATGTAAGGCATTCATTTTCGGAAATTTTAAAAAATCGGTCACCAATCCAAAAATTCGGACATCTGGTCGCCAAAAAAAATAAATTTTGTCAATTGTTTGCTGAAAAATCGCAAATTTCGTCAAAAAATCGCGAAAAAACCCACAAATTTCGTCAAAAGATCGCAAAAACCCAAAAATTTCGTCGAAAGATCGCGAAAACACCAAAAAATTTCATCAAAAGATCGCGAAAAAACGACAAATTGCGTCAAAAGATCGCGAAAAAACGACGAATTTCGTCAAAAGATCGAGAAAAACATTCAAATTTCGTCAAAAGATCACGAAAAAAACCTTCAAATTTCGTTAGAGCCACCGAGAAAACGCATAGCTAGTGTCGGGAGTGGATTCTCCCCCCCCCCCCTCTCTGATGTAACTTTTCAGAAGATTTGCTGCGAATTTCAGAATTTTTTTTTTTTTTTTTTTTACTGAGAATCATCTCTGTGATATGACCATTGGTCACTGAATAAAAAAGTAAAAAGTCAATTTTGTATTTAAACTTACTAAATCAATAAACAATACATTGTGAATACTGTGCAATTTCAGCACTAACAATTAGATTCTAATAGAGTAAAATTTGTTTTTGAAATGCTTTTCTCTCCAAATTTGGCATTAAAAATTGGAGCGTGCATATCACGCAACAATGCAGTACATAAAAACATCGACCAAAAAAAAAAAAAAAAAGGCAAATCCTTAAAACTTTTTGGACTCCTTGGATTTTTTTGGTACTCCTTGGATTTTTTCTTCCCAACTCTGTATGAACCCTGAAAAAACATTATACAGTCGGACCTCTGTTTAACGAAGTAGCTAAATCCCGAAAAAAAGTTCGTTATATGGAAAATTCGTTAAATAGAGAGTCACTTTTTAAAATACTTTAAACTACATAAAACATAATTTAAGTCCATAAACACTAAATATAATTAAAAAAAGTAATTAGTCACACTTTTTTTTATAAATTATATCTATTTGTTTTATTTATTTTACCCATCAAAAAGAAAACTGCAAGGGAAATAAGAATGAAACAAAACATTGCATTTTCAGTTAAAAAAATAATTTTACATTAAAATCACGATTTTTTATTATGGTTGATAAGCTGTTTGGAGGAATACCAAATTTTAAAGCAGAATTCTTTTTCTTCACGCCTTTATCCACTTCATCAAGAATATTTTTTTTCTTTCATGCTCAAAAACTTTCGCTTTGACATTTTTGAGCTACAAGAACCGAAATCATTAACACGATTAATCATGATCAACAATCTAGAAAAAGGGAAACTATAGTTTAAGGACATAGGGCAGCTCCATTGAGGGTTAAAAGGGAATATTGAAAGTTTGCACTTCTTGTATGGAAAGCAAAGAATCACAGCAATTTTACTGCTCTCGGGGAGTTAGGTGCCTGGTAAGACCTGTTCATGGTCATTGATCATCATAAAATGTGTTAAGAAAAAGAATAACTTTGAAATGTCCAGTAATATTTTAAGAAATAGGGAGAAAAAAGAATTAGATCCCAAGAAAAAGTTCGTTAAATAGAGAATGCACTTCGCTATTTGGAGGTTATTTTACGAAGAAATTTGTAAAATGTTTTTGGTTCCAAGTAAAAGTTCGCAAAATAGAGAAATTCGCAAAATAGAGGTTCGTTAAATAGAGGTCCGACTGTAGTACGGTGCATTGCTTGAAACAATTGGCAGTCTTGCAATTTATCAAAAACTGTACACACATTCCTTAGTGAAAATTTAGATGATATGAGATTGAGGAGGAGGACATGGAGCAGGAGCTTCCACAAGCAGGAGTTTCCACACTTCTTATTTTTTTTAAATACCACTATGCTAACTCTCTTTTTACAAATATAATCTTAAAAGTACAGTAGGACCCCGCTAATTCGGACCCCGTTAATTCGGATCTCCGGATCGGTCTAGTCGATTTTTTTTTTCAAGTTTGAGACACGATCGGTAAATTTCCATAACATTCATTTATTTCATCCTCGTACTCTGAATAAAAAAGTCTTTTCTGAAATCTTTTCGGAAGAATACCTTAAGCATTCTCATTTAAACTCTTTGATGTTATCTTTCAAAGAAATAACAATGTATCACTGTAAGTTTGGCAATTTTATGGTTCCGGGTGTTACAAAATATTTAAAATCGTGCAACTTACCCATCAAAGCTGTCCTCCTAATTGATAATGCCCCGACTCACCCCGAAGAAAGTCAACTGGCAAAAGGAAACATAACGGTAAAGTTTTTACCACCTAATGTGACAGCGCTAGTACAGCCAATGGACCAAGGGGTTCGACAAATGCTGAATGAACTTTTAGAAGATAATGGAGAAAATGGAGTGGTATAGATTCTCAAATCAGTCCACCTAATGTGACAGCGCTAGTACAGCCAATGGAGCAAGGGGTTCGAGTTCGACAAATGCTGAATGAACTTTTAGAAGATAATGGAGAAAATGGAGTGGTATAGATTCTCAAATCAATTAATATCAAGAAAGTAATCTATATGATTGCTGAATCTTGGGGTCTGGGTGCTGAGAGTACTCTCCGAAAGTCGTGGAAGAATTTGTGGCCTGCAAATTGTGATTTCTCGGATAATAAGCTTGAAACAGAAGGAGGAACAAGCAAGAATGAAAGAGAAATTACACCTGAAGATTTTGTGAGCATGTTAAAAAAAATTGATGATTGCTGAGATGTTGATATCAGCGACATTATCAATTGGTTGGAAGCAGAAAATAATCAAGGTTACGCCTCACTTACAGATGACGAATTAATCGCTTTGTGCACAACTGAAGAAAATGAAAATGAAGATGATACCGATGAAAACACCATTATCAATGAAGATCAACCAAAAGTTATTAGCCATAATGAAGCAACGTCTCATTTAGAACAATTAATGGTTTATTTTGAACGTCAGGTGGAGACTACACCTAACGAACTATACTTATGCTCAAGCGGATGCATGACAGTACGGTCTGCAAAAGGTATACAAAACTGGCACAGCTGAAGATTACAAACTTTATAATTACAAAGTAAACATTTTTTACTGTCTGTAAATATTCAATATGTTTAATATAAAGGTGATTTTCTGTAAATATGTTTTATTTTATTTCATTTTTTCTCATACTCCGGATGATCCGGATTTTCAATAATCCGGATAGGTTCTGGTCCCAATTAATCCGAATTATCGGGGTTTCACTGTAATGAAATTCATCAACATCTGATTCTTTATATCGCACGCGTGTGCGTTTCGCGCCCGTACAAATAATACTAATAATAATAATCAAATGAAATAAGAAAAAAACAATAGAAATAATTGAAATCAGCAACATTTTCTGCACAGGTATTAAAAAAAACTCATCATTTTCGTTAAACGCTGCAATTACTTCTACTAAGGGCAAAATGAGTGCCGGCCCCTGGACTACTAAATGGAAAGAAGTGACTATTAAAAAATTATCTGTCAATTGTAAGCAAAAATGTAGTTTTTTCTCTCTCTCTCTTTTTTTCTTATTCACAACTTATTAACGCGAGTTATCTTTCTGAGAAAGTCCTTTTTTAGGTGCGTTCGTAATTATATAAATACGTAGCACCTATAGTCGTCGTTCTGTCCGTCCGTCCGCATATAATAGAGCAAAAACTACCCAACCGAATGGTCTGAAATTTTAAATATATGATTGTTGTAAAATTTTGTCGAGCCATTTCAAATTTTATGAAAATCGGATGTATAGTTAAATTACAGGGACAGTCAAAAGTTTTTCTTTACATTACGGCCAATGGGAAAAATTATTGCACGTGCATTTTAATGATGTTAAAGCTTTCCGAATGGTCTCAAATTTTAAACATATAATTATTGCGACATTTTGTCGAGCCATTTCAAATTTTATGAAAATCGGATGTATAGTTTAATTACAGGGACAGTCAAAAGTTTTTCTTTACATTAAAGCCAATGGGAAAAATTATTGCAAGTGCATTTTAATGATGTTACAGCTTTCCGAATGGGCTGAAATTTTAAATATATAATTTCTGCAAAATTTTGTCGAGCCATTTCAAATTTCATGAAAATCGGATGTATAGCTTAATTACAGGGACAGTCAAAAGTTTTCCGTTACATTAAGGGGAATGGGAAAAAATTATTGCAAGTGCATTTTAATGATGTTACAGACTATGCACTTATGAATTGCAAATAAATACACATTCAGTACAATATGGGGTGCAAAAAATAATTATAAAACTAGTTATAGTACGAACGCACCTCATTTGCCACGTTTGACGAGCAATTTCCAACTTGTTTTCGTTACTATTTTCTTTCAGTTTTCAGATATTCAAATTGTGCCCAAGAATTGAATAGCGTTTTTATTCTACCATATTTTATACCACCGTCCCACCATTGTTATATCCTCCAAAAAATCGGTTCAGAACGTCAACTTTGACGGCATTTTCTAAAGTATTCGTTACTTAAAAAAAAAAAAAAAAAAAAAAAAAAAAAAAGTATTCGATTTCGAACGGTCGGAATTGGATTAAATGCAAATTTTTATACATCTTCAAATAAAATTGACTTTGTGAATGTGTCAGCAATTAGCCAGTTTGGATTGAAAAACAGCTGTGAGTATGAGTTTAAAAATAAGTAAAGGAAAAGGAAATTAAACTCTTGGTTTTTGCTGTTTTCTTTGCTTTCCCCCTTGGTGTGTGTATGTGTTGCACAAAATTTGGGTTCCGAATTAAAGGGGAAAAAATAAAGAAATGGGGTTTTGAAAGCTGGGGGAAAAACAAATTGTAGTGACCTTAAAAAATGAGAAAAAAAAAATCATTTTATTATATTGCATTCGCTTTGGTGAATGATTCAAAATGGAATACGGCACCGTTTTATCTGAAGTATTGAAAAGAGAGATTTTCCTACCTTAAATGGTATTAGGAGAAAAAGATAAAGGTGTGTAATTTGATAAAAGAAGAGATAACCATATAAACTGAGCCTCAAAATTCTGAAGCTTGGCTGATTTAAAAGCTTAAAAGATTTATATTTAGAAATTGAGTCAGAGCAGTGGTAAATTTCTGTAACAGCCAAAATGTGGGAGAGAAATAAAATTGAGCGCAACACATACATTTATGCAGTCACGTGTTCATTTACTAAATGTAATTATTAATATTTAATTATACTTAATGTATAAATTAGTAATGTAAATTACTAACTATTAATACGTTATTATTAATTGCGATCACTCTTAACCATGTAATATTAAATTAAATATATAGTGAGTATAGGATTCATTTGCTGATAGAGGAGGTTCCTGACAGTCTTGCATCGTGTCGGGAAACTCGATTTGATCCGACCCGCGGCTCATGTTGAGTCGGGTTAACTCTATTTCTTTTCGTTGCGGGTCAGGTTACCTTTAAATGATTTGGTTCGGATTGGTTTTTGTCTCTTAAGGGGTCTTGTACCTTTTAAACGCGTCGAAAATTAACGAAAAACTTCAAAGTTTGAATTAGTCTATCTTCAAAGACCTTTTATGTATAAACATGAAATTTTGGATATTGATTAAACAGATTGTGCTTTGTAATATGCTACCATTAGAAATTTATTAACCCTTTACAGAATTTGTGTATTGTTGAAATCAAAATAGCTCTTTCTTTTACCCCATAAATCATTCCGCGCATGATATCTTGAGAAAGTATGCATGGATTTGCATGACATTTGGTAAAGATACTAAACATATATGTGTGTTTAAAATGATCTACTCTTAGGCTAAATTTATTTCATTAACTATATAAAAAAAATATTTTCGTAAAAAAAAATAAAAATTTTGTATTTTTAATGAATAAAAATAGTCATAACTAAAAATATTACCATTGTAAATACTTAAAAGTAGATCATTTTAAACACACATATTTGCTTAGTATATTTACCAAATTTCATCACAATCCATACATGCTTTCCCAAGATATCATGCGCGCAATAACTTATGGGGTAAAAAAAGGGCTATTTTGATTTCAACAATACACAAGTTCTGTAAAGGGTTAAAAAATTTCTGTTGGTAGTATATTACAATGCATAATCTGTTTAATCAATATCCAAAATTTCATGTTTACACATAAATAGATTTTGAAGATAGACTAATTCAAACTTTGAAGTTTTTCGTTAATTTTCGACGCGTTTAAAAGGTACAAGACCCCTTAAGGGTCGCGTTCGGGTTGGCTGGGTTGACCCGAGTTTTCAAACGAAAATCATATATTTTTCAAAGGAAAAAAAAATCTATACAGTAGAACCTCTTTTATCCGAAACTCTTTTAACCAAAACTCTCGATTAACCGAAATCCATTTTTTTTTTTAAACTATCATATTCCTTGTGTGCAAAATCCATTTTGAAAGCTTTTTTTTTTCTTTTTTTTTTAACTACCATATTCCTTGTGTGCAAGCGGTTCTTTCCGAACTACGAATACATATAAATATTTTCGAACCCCTATCTTAGAGTTCCTTTGAATTTAACTTGAGTTCCCGTAAGCTGCGGAGTGGAGCGAAGAAGAAATCGAACAAATTCCACCACTATTTCCTAACGAAAATTTCTCTTTTAGATTTATCTTGGAAATGTCATAGGAACCCGCTTCGTGGTGAGCTTTTTATTACAATTCTTGTAGTAATCTGCCATAAGAATAATTTAAAACTAGTTGGATGTGCCAATCCCAAAACTTTCTTCTATCTCATACATTTTAATATTTCAAAATGTTGTTACAAATGTCAATATATTTCATTTTTATTAGTTCAATACTCTATCAACTTTGACTTTCATCTTAAATTTCTGTTTCACTCAAATAATCGGAGTAAAAACTAGTTAATCTCGATCATGATATTTATTAAAATCACGAACAGTCGGCTTATGAGGATAGGAAGTTCCCGTCGATTCACGAGCCACTGGTGTACAATGGAACTACGAAAAATTAAGAAGATTACACAAAACTCGCTATTACAGCGCTCCCTTCCGGCGGATTTTTTCCACATTCAGGGAGGACCTTCTTGCCATGACCAAAAATTAAAAAAAAAAAAAAAAAGGTTCAATTCTATATATAACTTTATACACTTTTCGATGGTACAATATTCAAAATCGCACAAAAATCGCTATTACAGCGTCCCCTTCCGGCGGATTTTTTTCCCAATGATGGAAGGACCTGCTTGCCATAGCCAAAAACTTTAAAAAAAATTTTGGTTCGATTCTATGCATAACTTTATACACTTTTTGATGGTACAGTCGTGGAAAAAAAAAGTAAACACCCCCTACTAACTCCTCAACAAATTATCGTAGAAGAAAGTTTCATTACCGAACTATTGGAAATAAAGTCTACTTTTAAATGATATATATAAAATTTGCTTAGGGGGCCATCTACATATTAAAACGAACCGCAACTTTGTTTTTTTCAATAGCAGTATACAATTCTGACAGCATAAATGAACTCTATACCCTTCAATTAGCTTAAAAACAAATTTTTATGCAATTCGTACCATAAGTTTCTGAGAAATTAATTATTTTAAAACGAGCGTATTTTAAGGGCTGTATCCAAATTGATGTTCGTAACTGGATTGTTAACCGAGAGAGCCCTCATCTTGATCAAAGCACCTTAAGAAGTCAATGAAGCCTGTTAGATTACACAACAGGAAAAGAAATTTCAAAATATCTAGTCACTCCTATTATAGACGGCCCCTTAAACCATCATTTTGCCGTTTTTTAAGCACAATTTGAAAACTACTTGGAAGAAAAATGCGAAATTTTGGATTTCCATAAAGCAGGACTTAATAAATCTAATTCCATCAAAAAAAATTGTAGGTTGCAATTCATAATTTTTTCGAGTATTAATTTCATAAATGATAATTTATATCATAAAGTTATAAAAATTGCAAATTCAGCGTATTTATGTTTGGGTATATTAGTGTTATTGCTACACAAAAAAATTAGCACATTAGGAGCATAATTTCTGGAGATATAAATAAAAATATGAAAATGTAATTTAACATTAGAAGCCCTAAATTTTGAATGTTTATAATTCAAAAACTTATCATTCAAATGACTTGAAATTCGGTGTCTAGGCATATTTTGAACCGAAGATTTGAAATATCTCGTTAAAATTGGGTATTGCCATTGAAAAAAAAATGAAATTTGGATTCGTTTTAATATGTAGCTGGCCCCCTAAGCAAATTTTATATACATCATTTAAAAGTAGACTTTATTTCCAATCGTTCGGTACCAGTAACTTTCTTCTACGATAATTTGTTGAGGAGTTAGTAGGGGGTGTTTACTTTTTTTTTTCCACGACTGTACAATGGCGATAGACAGACGGACTGACAGACATTTTCTATAACATGTTTTTTTGGGATATCTGGCCCTTAAAACGTGTAAATCCGTCGAAAACCGGAAGTCGAAAGAAATTTCGATTACAATACTTTCTTCTATTGAAGGTAGAAGAAAGTAAAAATTAATGTTGCCAAAAAAAGTTAGGGCTTCGAGGCCTGACTGACTACCGCCTGCAATCAGCTTTTCAGTGGTCTCTTTGCAATTAACCAATACTGTCTATATTAAACTCTGTTATTTCTTTATTATTTCCTTTATATCGCCCAAGGTGATGTAGACTTCAATTTCAGTTCTAACAGCCGACTTCCTAGAAAAATGAATATATTTCTTTTGTATGCGCATTCACCCATGAATGGAAGAACCGCATATCGTTATTTAAATCTTTTGCATGATTCTTTTCGTAGTGCTTTCTTATGTTTGATAGAGAGTGCCTTGTTGTACGCCCATTATCTAAAGTTTAACTTTCTCATGCGTGAATAATTTTTAAATGGATTTAATGGTAAAAATATTTTGCGCATAAATTAGATTTAATAATACAATTAAATTTAAAAAATCAAAAACCCGACTGCGAAAAAAGAGAACTAATTAATCATTTCTTATCAATATGAATTATATTACTTACCTATTTTTTTTAATTATTATTATTTACTTGTATTCATGACATTTAAGTTGTGTTTAATTGTTAGTTCCTATCTATAAATACTGTTTTGATGAGGTCTAGGTCTATAGATGTCTATGATGGTTAGAGTTGCAGTAAAGCTAGAGATCCTACTTACACAACTTCCAGGTTGTATAATATTTTAACGGAGCTTCTGACTGTAAAATAGTCAATGAAACATCATCTTCATTTTGAAAGACCTATCCAATGATATGCCACTCAATAGGGTGCGTAAAATATTTTTTTTTCGCCTCTACCGCCATTTTGTATTTTACGGCCGCCGTTTTGAATTTATAAAAACAAAACCTAGCCTATAACCACCGGGCTGTTAAGACGAATTGATAGAGACTTCATTCATTAAAATCCATCCAGCCGTTGGGATGTTTCGAGGGTATAAAGAAATCCACATACCCAGATACGCGTGAAACACACAAACTTTCTTTTCAGTCGGGTAAAAAGGGTAATTAAGTATAAAGAAGGGATATAAAAAAAATCTTATATCAGATTCAAACTCGATTATGGAAAATTCACTGTTTTTTTTTATGCTTGGTACAAAGCGCGTGCAAGTGAGTTTATTAAAAAAATATTTATAATTTCCTCTGTTTCGTCTTAAGGGCAATAAAAAGATGAAATAAAAGGGCAATAAAAAGATAAGGGCAATAAAAAGATAAGGGCAATAAAAAGATGAAATATTATTTAAACTATCTTTTTAGAATTTTTAAATTGATTTAAAGAAAAAATCTTATGGGGTTCAAACTTGATTATAAAAAATACACTGCTTTTTTATGCTTGGTAAAGAATACTACATACATATTTATGGGATAATTTTACACTATGTTTTAAAATTATGATGTGTTTGTTCGCAAGACAGAAAATACACAATAGCAACATTGATTGCTTAGACAGAGTCTTAAACGTTTCAACATTCAAATAAGGATTCATTAAAAAAATCATGTAGTTTAGAATCACAGAAAATAAAAGCGAGCAAATGAATTTATTAAAAAACTATATATAATTTTCCTCTGTTTCTTTTTTAACCGCTTACCAGTTTTGCCCGTACCTCATACGGGCAGCGTATTTTCGTACAGCATCATTTGCCCGTGCTACGTAAGGGCATTAGAGATCTGCACGGGTCCGGCCCGTGGAAAAATCAATTAAATCAGGTCCGATCCATCCCGACTCAATATATATATCTTTATCCATTTCTTCATATATTTGTGATTTCAAATTTATTATATATATATATATATATGTATATATATATATATATATAAACAGATTTTAATTGATATACATTTGAATTAAGATTCTTTTAAAGAATACTGCATACATAAGGGATAATTTTACAGTATATTTTAAAATTACGATGTGTTCGCAAGACAGAAAATTCACAATAGCAACATTAATGATTAACTTAGACGGTCTTAGACGTTTCAACATTCAAATAAGGATTCATTAAAAAAATCATGTAGTTTAGAATCACAGAAAATAAAAGCGAGCAAATGAATTTATTAAAAAAATATATATAATTTCCCTCTGTTTCTTTTTTAACCGCTTACCAGATTTGCCCGTACCTCTACGAGCAGCGTTTTTTCTCCAGCCTGATTTGCCCGTGCTACGAAGGGCATTTGAGGTCTGCACGGGGCCGGCCCGAACGAAAGCTATCTTGGCCCGGTCCGGTGTAAAAATTAAAAGTTCGATCCGGACCTGGCCTTGCCCGTTTATATTTTCACAGTTCATGGCTTGGCCCGTTGAAAAATTAATTAAATCATGCCCGATTCGGCCCTACTCAATTTTTACAGAAAATTCAGATTTTAATTAACATCAATTAAGATTCTTTTAAAGAATACTGTATACATATTTATGGGATAATTTTACTGTATATTTTAAAATTACGTTGTGTTCGCAAGACAGAAGGTACACAATAGCAACATTAATGATTACTTAGACAGAGTCTTGGACATTTCAACATTCAAATAAGGATTCATTAAAAAAATTAATGCAGTTTAGAGTAAGATAAAGAAAAGAGGGTTGAAAACATGACAACTCTTGAAGCTGTATAATAAAAAGTAGATTTGTGAAAATATTTCTCTGTCATTTATTAAGAATTTTCTCAAATCCAAAGTAGCTACTTCTGACACATTTCTGAATTCATTTCTTTTCGGAAACGCATAAGATTGGCAGGCGTATTTATTCAGAACCTATGTAATCGAATCGCATTATCCATTTTTTCATAAAGACAATATATCTTTGAGAAAATACCGTAAAAGTTAGCGTTTTAAATTGAATTTCCGGAAGCGATACCACGGGAAACGAGAAAAACCTGCAGTCACGTGACAAAAATCTCTATAAGTAATTTATCAAAAATGGAAAACGCTATTCGATTCCAAATCCCTTCAATAGTCAGCAGGGTTGCCGGCTTTTAGCCAGGCCAAAAAAAGCCGGCCGGCTTTTTTTGGTTTTAACCACTTAAAAAAGGCCGGCTTTTATTAAAAAAAGCCGGCTTTTATTATTAAAAGTTCGTTTACAGCTAATTCATATTAAATTTCGATTAATTATTTTTTTAAACACTTATAAATATTTTCTACTAAAAGAATTATAAATTTCAACATAGAAGGGATTATATCTAAAAAAAATTATAAATACTGAAAAGAATATAAGTTAGACTTTAAACTGGTGTTTTAAAATTCTATATTACATAGCACCGCATATACTACACATTTTAAAGATTATATTTAATTAAACAATCACAAAATGTAGCACATCAAAATGGAAACATTCTTAATTCTTACGTGTCCATATGAAGAGATTATGTTATAATCGTAAAAAGAGAAATTAGAAAAGGGTATAATATTTAAGGAGAGTTTAGTACATAAGTGTATAAAAGTAAATCTAGCAATTATGCAAATTAAATTAATACATAACATATTAAATTTATAATCGTAAAAAGAGAAATTAGAAAAGGGTATAACATTTAAGGAGAGTTTAGTACATAAGTGTATAAAAGTAAATCTAGCAATTATGCAAATTAAATTAATACATAAAATGCATTCTGTAAGTAAAATAGAAATAAAATTTTGAAAAGTTTAGTTGCTATTTAAAATAGTACATATTCATGCATATGCTGTTCATAATACTGTTTTTAATAGTGAGAACTTGTATTTTTATTATATGATTATGTGTGACTTTAAAAATTAATGAGAAATAAAATCAGACTTGTATATTAATAGCTCTTAAAATTTGTTAAGTAATAAAACATGTAACTTAGTAATCATTGTCCTCTTTAATTTTATAAAGCAGTAAAAATTAAGAAGAAAAGGGGGGGGGGGTTAAAGGTCAGTGTAAACCAGATAAAGCAGTTGGTATTGCTCTTTTAAAATCATGGTTCGTACGCTTTGGAAAAAATAGAAAAAGTGCTGGAAAAAAAAGTATTCATTTTCAAGAAATGAAAAGTACTGGAAAATATCGCGAACTTCGACAAATTGTTGCCGAAAAATATCAATTTCAACAATCGTTTGCATTAAAAAATCGGTAATTTCGCCAAAGGATCGCTTTAAAAATGCGAATTTCGTCTAAAGATCGCGGAAATAACGCAAATTTCGTCGAAAGCTCGTGGAAAAAAATGCGTATTTCGTCAAAGACTAGAGAAATAACCCGAATTTCGATAAAAGATCTCGAACAAAGCGCAAATTTTGTCAGAAGATCGCGGAAAACACGCGAATTGCATTAAAAGATCGCGAAAATACGCGCGTTTTCATCAAAGGATCGCGCAAAAAACGCAAATTTCGACAAAGGATCGTGAAAAAAACCACAAATTTCGACAAAAGATCGCAAAAAATTGCGAATTTCTTCAAAGGATCGTGTAGGGGTCTGTTACAAATTTTCCAAAAATTTAAGGCATTCATTTCCGAAAACTTAAAAAAATCGGTCACCAATCCGAAAATTCGGCCATAAAAAATCGTGAATTTCGACAAACGGTCGTAAAAAAAACAAAGTTTGCCAATCGTTTTCAGAAAAAACGCCGATCTCGCCAAAGGATCGCGGAAAAAACGCAAATTTCGTCAAAGGATCACGAAAAAAACGCAAATTTCGTCCAAGAAACGCGGGAAAAACTGTAAATTTCGTGGAAAGATCGCAAAAAAACCCGAAGATTTCGTCATAAGAACGCGATAAAACCGGAAAATTTCGTCAAAAGATCGCGAAAAAACCCGAAAATTTCGTCAAAAGATCGCGAAAAAACCCGAAAATTTCGTTAAAAGATCGCAAAAATCCCCCAAAATTTCGTCAAAATATCGGGAGAAAACGGCATATTTCGTTGAAAGATCGCGAGAAAACGGCATATTTCGTTGAAACATCGCGAAAAAACGCGAATTTCGTCAGAGGGCTGCAGAAAAAATGCATAGTTAGTGTCAGGAGTGGACCTCCTCCTCTGCTGTAACTTTTCAGAAAATTTGAGGTAAATTTCAGAATTTTTTTTTTTTTTTTTTTCTCAGAATCACCCCTAGGATCGCAGAAATAACGCAAATTTCTTCAAAGGATCGCGAAAAAGACACAAAATTCGTCAAAGGATCGTGGAAAAAGCGCGAATTGCATTAAAAGATCGTAGAAAAAACTAATTTCTTCAAAGGATCACGGAAAAAGAGAAATTTCATCGAAAGGTTACGAAAAAAGACTAAATTTGTCAAAGGGCCTCGAAAAAAACGTATAGCCAGTGCCGAGAGGGTATTTACCCCTTCTGCTATTTGCTGTACTCTTTCAGAAAATTTCCTATGAATTTTAGAATTTTTTAAACTCAGAATCACCCTTGAAAATTTCTTCAACTATACGTTGCAAAAAATACCGAATTTCTTCAATCTGTCATCGAAAAAAAATTGCAAATTTTAACAATCCGCTGGGGGAAAATACCACAAAATTCGTCCATTGGTCATCGATAAAAAATGCAAATTTCGTAAACTTGTCGGAAAAATCCCAAAATTCGTCAGTTTGATGCCGATTTCGTATATTGCCCCCCCTCCCCCCAAGAAAAAAAAAACTTGCTCCTTCCTAACATAGTCAATCAGTCATTAAAAAAAAAAAAAAAAAAAAAAAAGAAAAGAAATCGGTCATTTACAAAAATCGCGAATGCTGTCAATCAGTTAAAACTTCACCAAATTATATTAATTCCAAATTTTTCACTGTGTAACTGATAAAAAAAATTTTTTTTTCCTTTTTATAAATTCATTTTAAAAAAATATTTTGTATTTAAAAAGTAAAAGTAAATTATCTAACCTTTTAGTGCAGTCATTTTAGCAGCTTTTTTTACAAATAGCGGAAAAAATTAGAACAAAGCTGGATTTTTGCACAGATGCTAGTTAGGGTATGTAGTTTAACATACTGAAAGTCCCCATCGATCCGATGTGAGCTTTCGCCACCAGGGGCGCTAATGAGCTTGAAAATCGGTTTTATGCGAATATCTCATGAACGATAGCATCTAGTAAAAAAAGGTCAATTACAAAGATGTAGATAATTTAAATTCCTACAAAAAGTGTTATTAACACTTTTTTATCACAACAACCTTTCCCTGTCAAAAATTGAAATAATGTAAACATTACTGGAAAAATTTGCGGAAACAGAATCATATTGAATGCGCCCAAGAAGCAGAACAAATCTTATTTACTTTTGATCCCTCCTCCATTGTCTGTATGCTGTTTTCGCACGCTTGTGCAATAGTCATTGCCCAATACCCTATCACCCCTTGCTTACCTTTCTTTTTTCTTTGCTTACCTATTTTTGCTCACCTTTGCAGTGTTTTATTTTCAATTGATGAGCATTTCGCTGGTATTAAATCACCTTAATTTACTGAACGAAGTAATTCTTTGTCAGTTTTTAGAAAGTGAATAATTTTAGTTTCAACGCGTGATGAAGAAAGTTTTAAATAGTTTTGACTATGTAAAATTATTCTTTCTTGATTGCTGATTGAGAGCGGAAAAATGGAGATTGACAAAGTAGTTTGTCTTGTATGTGGTGAAGGCTGCGTTTCGAATGATTATGTGAAAATTGGAAAAAAGGGACTGAAGTCCGTTGTGACAGCAAGTTTGGAAGGAGGTGACCATAAGTGGAAAACATTTGAAGCAAAGGTTGAAAATAATAGTGAATTTATAGTTCACGCAACGTGTAGGAAAAATTATACAAGAAATAATTCTGTTAATCTTTCACCAAGTCATTACGACACAATATATTCAAGTCTTTGCACAGCGGTCGAAAAAAGTAAAGAAACCAATCAAAATTGCGTTTTTGTGAGTTTTGACCAACCACTTTATGAAAGCGAGAGACATATGTGCGGCGCTAAGCGATACGCCAAATTTCAAGAATGTTTATATTAGGATTGGAGGATTTCATCTGTTAATGTCATATCTAGGTTGTATTGGATACATAATGGCTGGAAGTGGTCTGAAAGAATTGCTGAGCCAGGTATATGCGAAGAATACCATTGAAAATATGCTAGCCGGTCACGCATTTGCGCGTTCTGTTAGAGGGCACACCTTAATGCGTTTGGCTTTGGGGAAGATAATCATGAAAAATATCACACTCCATGAAGCTGAAAAAGGACACCTTTTACAGTTTGTTGCAGATGTTGAAGAAAACACTTCTGTATATGACAATATATTGGACGACGCTATACTGGTTTCTCTTACAGCAAAAATTAAATGTGAAATGGAAACATTAGAAAAGAATGGGCCAACAGCGAAACTTTGGTATCAATATTTTCGAATGGTAACATTAATGCATAAATTTATAATGGCAGAACGCAGTGGAAATTGGCAGTTATATGTTGAAACGATTCGGAACATGCTGCCTTTTTTCATACTAGTGACCATTTCCTGTATGTAAAGGCTTGTCAAATATAGTTACAAGATTATGACTTTGCTTGAAACAGAATTACATGAAACAGAATGCTCACGGTTCATAAAAGCGGACTATTTTACTGTTCGAAGAAGTGAAAAATTTTGGTCCGGTGTTTGGACAGATATGACAATCGAACAGACATTGATGAGAAGTATGAAATCATCAGGTGGAATAACACGTGGGAGGGGTATAACAGACAGAGTATTGGAAGAATGGATACTTGGCGGTCCTTTTCTAATGCAATTATCTGAATCCCTAGAAGAGTTGTATGGTGCACATGCGCAATCATCCGATCAACACTTTGACTATCGAGATTCTAGTGCACTACGTGATAATGCAGACATCAGGAAACTGGATGCATGGCTTGAAAAACATCCACTTTTTCCCATTATTAGTAAGTGCATCTCAATCTATAGCGGAATTGTCGGAGATCACAGAATAAACTGTCATGATGCATATAGCGTCGGATGCAAAGTCATTGAAAAGATTTCGGGGGGAAAAATTGGTGACTTGAAACTTTCACATAAAGATCGATTACTATTATTAGCGACGATGAATATTTCGTTCAGATTTAAAGACGATACTGTGACCTGCGATCCACTGTTGTTATTTCAACGTATTTCCGTTTGTATGAAACAACAAGAAAATTTGAAAACTTACTTTCAGTATGAACTATCTCCATATCCTTTAACATTATTTAATGAAAATTGTATGAGAAAAACCACCAAAGCATTATTATATTCAATATTTGAAAAAAAAACGTACAAGGAGAATCCAAGTGAATGTGTATCTACGTACATCATCGATGGAGGATGGCTTTTGCATCGTGTTCTTTGGCCCTTCTTTGGAACATACAGGAGTGTCGTAGAAAGTTATATTTTCTTATGTCCAAAGAAATTGCAGTGGTAAATGTATAATCGTTTTCGATGGTTACTCTGACGAAGTTTATAATACAAAAAAGGCCGAAAGAACTCGTCGGTATTCGAAATCTGTAACTCCTGACATTGATTTTAACGAAGAAATGAATGTGTCAATTAGTCAAGAAATTTTCTTATCTAATCATAAAAATAAAATACATCTTATATATATGCTCATGGAGGAATTTATGGAGAATGGTTTAAAAGAGAAACGGGCAGAAGATGATGCTGACACACTAATTGTTAACACAGCTATTGAAGTAACAAAGTCTGGTGCGCTTGCTGCTGTTGTTGGCGATGATGTTGACTTGCTCGTATTGCTGACTGCTTTAGTACCTCCATAGTCAGATATATTTTTTTATTAAGCCTGGAAGAGGAAGACTTGCAACAACCTTGTATTCATCGCACAGTCTCAGCAATGATGCAGTTCTGGAAGATCATATATTGTTCCTTCATGCTTTTTCAGGTTGTGACTCTACGTCAGCAATGTTTCGGAAAGGCAAAATTTCTTTAGCAAAAATTTTGAAAAAGGAAGGAGAACGTAACATACAAGCATCCAGCACTTTTAAAAGTGGTCAGATATCCCAATTTGAAATATCCGAGGCAGGAAAAACTATTTTTCTTTCTTTATACGGTGGTAAAGCAGAAATTTCTCTGAACAAGCACCGTTATGTATGTTTCAAGAAAGGAGTTGCTGTTGGTAAAAAAAGCCTTTCATCGTTGCCGCCTACCGAGGATGCACCTAGATTGCACGGTTTACGCGTTTATCATGAAATACAATACTGGTTGCGCAATAAACTACTTCCTGAGAAATGGGGCTGGCAAAATGCACCTAATTTGTTTCCAATTCCAGCCACTTTACCGCCCGCACCAAAAAATATTATTGAATCCATTTTTTGTACTTGCTACAGAAGATGTGGAAAAATGTGCGGATGCCGAAAAAATCGGATTGAAATGTTTTGATATTTGCGTAAATTGTTGCGGAGTTTCATGGCACAATGCAATTAAAGTTGAAATTGAAGACGGGGAGGATATTGACAGTAACCTGCCCACTGCAAAGGAGGGGGGAATCGCTACTCCTGAATTTAGTGATGATATCGAAAGACGACCAGAAAATACTTAAGGCAATACAACAATGAAAGAAAGAAATAGAGATAATGACGAAACTGAATCAAGTGAAGAAATTGAAGCTGTGCAAACGACTACTAAAGCAGTCAAAAGATTGAAATTGGATTAGGCCAGTCACTATAAGTGGAATATGCCTACGGGTGAAACCACAATAATAAAAAAAAAAAAAACGCGCTAAATGCTTTCCCTCAAGGGTGGTGTGGAAATAAGCATATATGTATATTATATATTCACCTTCTCCATTCAAAAGTAAGAAATTTAGACCTGTTTACATAATTTCTTTGAAAGTAGCAGCAGGTTTTTCGTATTTTTGTAACTGTTCTTCCAAATATGTTTACTTTTTAAAATTTTGACAGGGAAGGGCTGGTGTGACAAACAAATGTTAATAACACTTTTTGTAGGAAATTGAATTATCTACATCTTTATAATTGAACTTTTTTTTCTAGATGCCATTGTTCATGAGATATTCGCATAAAACCGGTTTTCAAGCTCATTAGCGTCCACTGGTGGCGAAAGCTCACATCGGATCGATGGGGACTTTTAGTATGTTTAACTACACACCCTAACTAGCACCTGTGCAAAAATCCAGCTTTGTTCTAATTATTTCCGCTATTTTTCCTAAAATGACTGGACTATTTATTTCAATTATTTTTGTATGGATAAGCGCAAATGCTGTAAGGTTTGAGAATTCAGAGAATATTTATTAAAAAGTATATTGTTCACAACTTCAGAAATGCTAATATATGACTCCTGATGAGTGTTCAGAATTCCTAAAATTTAACTGGTTTACTCCTGTTTTCTGCTCTTGTAGTGATACCATACCTTTTAGTTATTTATTTTTTTTAATTTATTTATTTATTTTATTTTATTTTATTTTTTTTTATTTATTTATTTATTTTTTTTTTTTGCATTTAAAGAAAATGAAGCTCTGTTGTCTTAACTTTTTATTATATATGAAATTTCTTCCCATGGTACCTTAATAAGTTAAAACACATTATTCTTTAAAAATTCTCTAATAATGCCTTGAAAATGCCTGTTATAAAAATTAAAAGATTTGATAAGATTTCTTTGAAATAGATGATCAATGGGGTGGCTATTTTCCCTATGTGTTATTCTAAGTCATTTTTATGCATGTATCTAAACAGTCCTTGAATAGTGCTGGAATAGTGCTTGAAAAGTGCTTGAATTTTATTTGTTCTTGAGTGTATGAACCATGAAAATTTAGTTGACATATTTCCAATTCTCACTTCAAATCACTAGCAGATCAATCTAAGGTTTTTTTTTTTTTTTTTTCAGTATTATGTCTTCATTGTTGAGAAATTGGGTTACTTATTGTATTTTAAATCAACTAAATGTCATTAAAACTAATTAAAAACATTTTAAAATGTGTAGTCTATAATTAAAATGCTTCACTATATAAAAGCCAATTTTGGCCAAAAAAGGCCAATTTTGGCCAAAAAAAGCCGGTTAAAACCAATAAAAGCCACCGGCGTGGCTTTTATAAATTTTAGCCGGCTTTTTTGCAACCCTGATAGTCAGGCTTGTCAATTTTATGCCTTTACAGTTAAAAATTAGTCAAAAAATATGTTAGAAAGTTTCGTATTGTTCAGCAGTGAATTTTAGAACCATCTTAAGGTACATATCCAAAGATTCCGTTAACAGAAGATTATTATCGCTATTAATGTTTTTGCAAAACATATTGCCTGCCCTACACTTCTTGAGCACAATTAAATCCAGTTCCGGTCCGGCTCGACTATGTACAAAAAAAAAAATGCAAGCCTGATCCCAGCCCGGCAGGAGTCTGCTGAAAAAAAATTAAGCCCGAAATCGGACACTATGTAACTGTCCGATGCCGATCTCTACGCTGGGCATGTTACATTTCTGTATTGATGTTGTCAGACTAGCATCGGCTCCTAACGCACATTTATACTTATTCTCGCGAAAGTCATATTCATTGAAAATAGCTGATATTTTATCGGCTTCGTTTAAATTTTTATTCCGGGTCGGTAGGCCCCCTTCATTTTTTTTTTATTGGCAGCCCTTTTCAATTTTTTATCGGCAGCCCCCCTTCAATTTTTTATTGGCCACCCCCTTCAATTTTTTGTCGACCCGACCGGTTATTTTGTTTATCGGCCCGACACGTCCCGTTTGAAAGTTCGCCTTCATTTTGCCGGACCGTGTACGGGCATCACATTTTCCAGGCTTACATTTTTGTTAATCCGATATATTTCAATCTAATCGACAATTTTGCTTATAAATTTATATTTCCATATATCGTCTTTATTTTTGATCTGTCATTATTTTTTTTAATATATTCCGCTGACAAGTAGCATGAAAATGTGATTTTTGCAATAGAAAAAAGGCACTTTTTGAAAGTTATTTTCGAAAATATTGAACTGATAAGTGGTTAAGATGGAGAAAAGAAAAAAAAAAGAAACATTATTTAAACTATCTTTTTAGAAATTTAAATTGATTTCTTAATGTATAATCGTAAATTAATTAATATTAAACTATTAATTAATAAAAGCGTATTTTTTTTTAAATATTACACTCTTCACTTTTTTTTATATGAGGTTTACATGCATTAAACGTTAGTTAAATTTAAATAGTTTTTAGTTAAACAGTTATCTACGAGGATGTATCAATAAGTTTTTGCCCTCACATACAAATTATTGAGTGAAATTTATGAAATTGCTACATTGTATGAGTCCTTCACTATATAATCACCGTGCACAGTAATACATTTCTGAAAACGGTATTCTAAAGAAGGGGGGGGGAGGATGTATTCCAGGAGGCGCGATAGTAGACACAAAGGGGGGCATTTTTCTAACTCTTGCCGACCCCCCACATGTGACATATTGTTGGAAAGGCCTGTGACCACTTATTCATGTTATGCATTCCCGAGCCTCTCCCCTCAAATTTGCCCCCCTGGGGCATGAATGATGCCCCAAAAGTTAGAAAAGTGCCCCCGGAGGCCAAATTTGGGGGGGGGGGGCTCGGGAGAAGCATAGCATGAATAAGTGGTCACAGGCCTTTCCAACAATATGTCACGTGTGGGGGTCGGCAAAAGTTAGAAAAGGCCCCCCCTTTGGTGCTACTATCGCGCCTCCAGGAATACATCCTCCCCCCTCTCTTTGAAATAATGGTTGTACAAATGTGTCACTGTGCACACTGACTGTATAGAAAAGGACTCATACAATGTAGCAATTTCATAAATTTCACTCAATTATTTCTATGTGAGGTCAAAACTTATTGGATACTCCCTCGTAGTATCGACTTTCTGATTGTCAAAACCCAATTTTAAATAATGCATTAAGTAATGAGTAATTGTAATGTAATTCAAAAGTTATCTTTAGAAATCAAGTATCAATCGCATGTTTTTCAACCTTTTAATAGGTAATTAAAAATTTTTAATTTAAAAAAAGTATAACTTTCAAACTTATACCGAATGTATCTTCTATTAATGCATATCAGTAGCAGTACACGTTTTATTCAGAAAAGTGTTTTAAAGAAAATTGACCCAAGCCTGCCAAAAACTGCTGAAAACTGATACAAACATACAGTTTGTCTTGCTGCACAACAGTGAAATTCTGCTACAAAACTGCAATTTATCTTGCTACGAAAGCAGATTTTGTTAGATTTATGAAATTTATGTTCACAGGTATGTTCCCGAATTAACTTGTTGTGTTTATAAAGTTTCGAATTTAAAATTGTTACACGATAAAATGTTTATATGAAATATTAGTTTTTATCGAATTTAAATTTTTACGAAATGATTGAAGAATCCTTATATATTAGTCATCATTATGTGATTTCTGAATTAATATAAGCATGAGTGCTCCTTATTTTTCTTTTTAATGTAGCGGGTCGTATAATTATAATTATCTATGCTGTGGCGCGAGAATTTATTTTTAAGAAATGAAATTTTGTGAAAGGTCCCTTTTTATGATATGAAATTTTGTGATAAGTCTTTTTTTATGAAATGCAATTTTGTGAAAGATCCCTTTTAATGAAATAGAAGTTTGTAAAAAGTCTCTTTTTATGAAATGGAATTTTGTGAAAAGCCTCTTTTTATGAAATGGAATTTTGTGAAAAGTCTCTTTTTATGAAATGGAATTTTGTGAAAAGTCTCTTTTTACGAAATAAAAGTTTGTAAAATGTCTCTTTTTATAAAATGAGATTTTTTGTGAAAAGTCTCTTTTTATGAAATGGAAACTTCTGAAAAGTCGCTTTTTCTGAAATGGAAATTTCTGAAAAGTCCCTTTTTCTGAAATGGTATTTTTCTGGAAGGTCCCTTTTAATGAAAGGAAAATTTATGATAGTCCACTTTTATGAAACGAAATTTCGTGAAAAGTTCTTTTTTGTCAAATGAAATTTTGTGAAAAATCCCTTTTTATGAAATGGAATTTTGTGAAAGGTCCCTTTTTATATGCAGTGGAATTTTGTGAAGGGGCCTCGTAAGGGATCCAATTTTCGCCTAAGTCAATGATTGTTGGCTGTTGTAGCTGTTGGGGTAGGGGGATGCTAGTGGCTAAAACTCTCGTAGTTTTTTTAAAGAAAGGAAGAAAGAAAAAGTATGAAAATACTTTTCGCTACAAACCACATCAAGAAGTAGTATTTACCTTGAACTTTTACATACAACAAAAACAACTCAGGCGGTAAATGTTTTCAGGTATCCTAATTGACACTTTTCAGATCACCTTAATTGCTGGAAACAGATCTGTCCTTTTACTTTTTGGTGGAGTCATTCATACCTTGCAAAAGAAATATGCATTCTTCTGCGGCCTTTGACAGTTGCATCTTTTAACCTGCAGTTGCACAATCGCGTTGCAATATTCTTCTATTGTTTAGCAGCAGGATCACGTCTCGAAGCTGTATATTACGAAGCTTATGGATGTAATACTTATTCTGTGGTTGTTTTTTCGTCGCTTCATTTAAATCCATTTTTAGCATCCTATAAATGCATAATTTAGAGCTTATCTGTTTTCCGAACAGAATAATTTATTTAACCGGCGTGCGTGGAAGTTATGATGTAAAACAGAAGGATTCAAGATAAATGTTACTTGGTTTTATCTGTCCTTGAAGAAGAAGGATGCTTTAACTTGTTTTTAGGAAGTACAGTCCAGTTCCGTTAGAAACAGAGTTGGCACGATTTAAACCAAGCGGTTTTAACCCATTTGTGCCTGAATTTTTGTTTTCTCAAATTTGGTGGTAAAATCACTTTAAAATGTTGCAAAATGAAGTGGAAAAATGGTAAAAAAAAATCATGCTAAAAATTATTTGAAAAAATGTAAACATATTAAGTATGGGTATGCATAATTATTATAATACAGTCGAACCTCGATTTAACGAATTGTTTGGGACCCACATATCCGTTCGTTAAATAGAAGCAATTCGTTAAATCGAATGTCAATTTTTGTAAAGAGTACGGTATAAAAATATCAATGCAAAATACCCTTACATATACAGATATGAAAAAAAGAATGATTATTGTTTACTACGAGCTTAAAAATTATAAGTTATGCGTTAGGAGATCAACTTTAAAATTATCTAAATTCTATAAAATTTCTTGCTTTTAAAACTTAATACATAATACACACATTTCTAGTTGAGAAAAGGGAAAGACTGTCATTTGAATGCACCAGAAATGAGAAAACAATTTGTAACACTTGGATTAGGGTGTGAAAGATTCAAAACTTTATGTGCGAAAAATTCGAAGTTTTAGTTTTATGTGCGAATGTCAAATTTTTCAGCGGCTGTTGTTCGTTAAATCAAAGCTAAAAATTCGTTCAATCAGAGCATTTTAGCACCCTTTTTGTCGGGACAGAAAAAATATTCGTTAAATTGGAGAATTCGTTGAATCAAAGTACGTTAAATCGAGGTTCGACTGTAGTTTAATATGCATAATTATTTGTTTTGTCTAAATTTATATAAAATAAGCTATTAAATTGTATATTATATACTATAATTAGTATTTTTATGAAATACTAAAAAATATATTTATTTCTTTGCAGACACTAATAACATTATAACGATTATGAATAATAAACTGAACAATAATCGTATTTGGGGCTTAAAAACAATTTATTTTACGATAATCTTGAAAAAGACTTTACGTAAATAACTGTCCCCTTGTGGGGCCTCAGATGAGGGCGGTAGCGTGACGTAATCTCCTCAGAGGCGTGATGACAAAGGTTTTAGTTAAGATGAAAATTAAAGGTTTTATTCTCGTAAAACAACATGAAATCTTGGCTAAATACAATGTCTACACTAACACAACAAATTACTTAAGAAGTTAGTTTGATGAAATAAAGTTTTTGTAAGGTAGGAATATCTAATAAAAGTCCTTGACCGGATAACAAATCATAGTCCAGATTAGTTAATTCAAGAGTCTCTGGGAAACACTATGGTCCCTTCTAAGTAAGTAAGTGTCCGTTAAAGGTGCGGACTAGCAGTACTCCGTACGTTCAGCTTTCCCGCTGATGCTCCCGGCATCAGGTTTGACATCCGATTTCAATGCCAGTTACATGGATTGAGTATTTTGCTGAAATTGATTCACTATTTATATCCAAATTCATCCATTTTTAGTTTATATTTTTTTGCATTATTTTCATGAAAATTAATTTTCATATGTTTGGGTATTATGGGAATATTTTAGTTTTAATTTATTATTATTTTGTAATTAATTAACCCTAGAACTACCGGAAATTTTACTCAAGTTTTATAAAAACATTCTACACCAGAATTTTTACTTAAAACTATTTAATTTGTTTATTTAACTTATTATTGTCTGATTTATACATTTAGTTTGTTTTGAAGAAATTTCTGGTTTGAATAAATATTTTGAATGTACATGTCGGGTCCAATGGACCCGTCTGGTAGACGGAAGGTTAAAAATACTTTAATAAAGTTCTGTAATGAGTCAAGTAACTTTATTTTTACAGCAGAATGAGGGAGGGCTGGAGGAGGCATACATTAGATTTTTCTGTAGATCTGCGATTTTCTGCTTTTTTGACATTTTGTTATCATTAAAAAGAGATATATTTTAAGATTATATTTTATTACTAATCTTAAAGGATGGCAACGGCCCCGAAAAAAATCAGCAATTTCAGTAATGTGTTCCAAGGCTCACACTTTCAATCCTTCTCCATCAGCTATATAAATGTCAGCATTTATGTTAAACAAATCTTATTATAATTTAAAAGTTAAAAAGATATAAAATTGCACCTTATTTCTCATACCCCCGCCCCCCCCTTTTTTTACTACTTTTCTCATCATGGTAAATGAATAATTAAATTCATCATTGAATTTTAATATGCTTCTGTTTTACCTCAATAACTTTATTAATCTGTGTCTGTAAAAAAAAAAAAAAAAAAAAAAAAAAAAAGTGTATGTAGGCTGTTAGCAATGAAGTGCTGTTTGGGTGGGCTAGGGGAATTCCCCCCCCCCCCCTTAAGGAATTTAGATTGTAGCAAGCATAACAAGTCAGACCAAAAAAAAAAAAAAAAAAAAATCATTTTCTTTTATATTACTTCTTATAGAATGAGTTTATAAAATGTGTTACAATAGGTCACTAATTTTTAAAATGGAAAAAAAAAACAAACTAGTGTTTTGGGACATTCAAAGTTTTTTTATGTGTAAAATATACCTCTTTTCAAAATTATTTGAAAAATTAAAAGCTAAGTATACTAAATAATACAGGAAGGGGGGGGGGGGGCACATAAAGACCGTATTTTGTTACTAAAAATTAAAAAATAGTCTTCCAGATTCTAAAATGTAAAATCGGTGTTAAATCGCGATTTAGCACTAAATCGCGATGTTAGATGGATGATAAATCGATTTAAGAAATTTCTACATCGCCCAGTCCTAACTAATACTATATACTAATTATACAATTACAGTAATAGTGAATTTTAAATATTACATCTAATGTGTGACATTTAATGTGAAATTTTACAGACAACTGTAAGTATTTGAGGTTTTTGACGAGGTTTTTGACAAGGGGTTTTTGACATGACGGTTTAAACCACAGTTTAAACCGTCAAAAACTGACACGTGTCAAAAACCTGCCAACCCTGAGCTAAATGTCAAACTATTCCTGGAATTCCTTATCAAAAGGTTTATTTTGAATAAAAGATCATAACTGCTCACGTAGTGTTCTGACAAAAAATCGGACATCCAAGATACAAGTATTTCAAAGAAATTTTTGATTAGCCGTGGGAAAGTATATTATATTCATGAAATTACATCAAATATTTATTTATTATTACTAATCAAAAGATTCCTTATTAAGATTTTCAATATATCGATGTTTCGCTGTGTAGAGCAGTTCATTCTTTCAACATTAAGACATAGCTGTTACGAATAATGTTTAAATTCTAAATGATTTCAGTTTTCTACATAACTGACTGTAATTATTTTATTTAGATTATTTTCAAATGAAGTTAGTTATATTGCTTATATATCCAACAATGTTTATCAACAAATATGCATTCATATGTAATAAAAAAAATATTTTTAATAAACCGAAAAAAAAAAAAACTGGTTTAAACAAACAATGAGTAAGCAACAAATGTATATTTCTTCAAAATATGAAAATTCTAACACATTAAAAATATTAAAATGTTTTTAACAAATAACTATGAATTCTTAAAACGATTAAATATTAAACTACACAGGCAAAAAGAAAAAAAATTCTATTTCTCTTCTACAAACAGAACTAACCCCCCCCCCCCCCCCACACACACACACACTAGAAATAGCTTGTAGGTTTCGAAACACGGGTCAGTCCTACATCAAAACTTAATAACTTTTTAAGAAAAAGCAATTTCAAACATAATTTAAAAATTAATACAAATAAATTTAGAAAGCAAACAAAACGTTAGAATATGAAACCAGTATTATAAAAACTATAAACAAAAAATAAAAACAATGTTGCATAAATTAAATAAAATTACGCATAGCAAACTATTTATAAATAATACAATAGTTTATTATACGCATTTCTTTCAAAAACAAAGAGTAGACTGCGCAGATGTTTTTAATCAATATTTCCCGGCCTATAATTTTTTTTTACAAATACATATTGCATTCATAGATCTAATATTTGTGCATCAATGCGTAATTTCTTATGCTGATTCGGAATATGTAATTTTCATTAGAATATTCCCGGTAGAACCCGAAAAATCAATGGAAAATATGATGTAATGAAAGGATTTATGTCATGATATGAGTCCGGATTTCTGGGCCGTGAGGGAGGTGGGGGGGGGCGCACAAAGTTTTAAAATCGTAGCGTTTTCTACAATATATTTATAAATTGTAAAATTTTCAAAGATCGGGTAGGGGAATATATTTCGGGGCCGCGGTAGTAGCCCCCCCCCACCGCGGGATAGGGGGGGGGGGATTATCAAACTTTTTCCGAACCTCTCAAGTGATGTGTCATTGGAAAGCCCTGTGACCACTCTTTCATATTATGCACCTCCCGTCTCCCTTCCCCCCCTTTTTCCCCCGGGATCACTTTTCTAACTTTTGCCCACACCCGTCATGTGATATATCATTTAACAGCTCTTTGATCACTCTTTCATATTATGCACCATAGACACATATTTAGTTCTACCTTTTACCGTCAGGGTGACTCGCCAGGGTGCGTCCGTATCAATTTCCAAGTTGGTGAAAAAAGTCCGGGTCAGGATTCGAACCAGGGAGGTATTGGCTGAAGCTGCCAATGCTCTTCCAACTGAGTCATCCAGGACGAATACTGGAGGATTAATTCACCCAACTAGCCTTTAAGGCTGTTCTCAAATGCAAAGGGTCAACTTTCTGACATAAGTTTTAATTCATTTTTGTTCGGAAACGCATGAAACTAGAAGGTGTTGTTATTCAGAAACTATGTCATCGAACTGTTTTTTTCCGTTTTCTTGTAAACGCAATAGATCTTTCAGAAAATACAGTCAAAGTTGGCATTTTGAAATTTAAGAAAATCCAGTCAGTAAGGGGAGAAAAATGCCGTGTCACGTGACCAAAATTGCTTATAACTCAATAGGTAATTGATGGATCAAAAAATGGAAAAAACAGTTCGATTCCAAATAGCTTCCATGGTCAGGCTTTCCAATTTTATGTCTTTCCGTTAAAAAATGAATCTGTAAATGTGTCAGAACGTTTTGCACTTGTTGAGCAGAGCAGTTAAGAACAGCCTTGACGATCAAGAATCTGGACTGATGTCCGAATCAGCTCAACAAATAACAGCATTGGCGGCTTCAGCCAATACATCCCTGGTTTGAATCCTGGCTCGGACTCTTTTTACCCACTTGGAAATTTACAACTGTTATGATTTATTTACCAATTGAATAATTGCGTTAAAAATTAATCTAAGATGCTATTTAGTTTTTTACAATTCATTCACATTCCCTTTTTTTCCATGAAACTGTCTCTCAAGTGGCAAATCCAAGGCAAATCAATACGCAAGAGTCACATGATAATCACAGCAACGGGAAATAGTTGATTTAGTTAAATTCTTCAAACATGAATAATAAACATGAAAGTTATATTCTTTTAAACAACGATCTAGGTTATTTAACGTTGAGGATTTTATTTATTCTGTTTCATGAAGTGTTAATTTTAAAGTTTATAAGGATTTTTTTTAAAATACTTAAAATTTAAGGAAACCGTTTTTTAAAAAGGCATCTGGTGTGTACTTTCTTGTCTTTACTGATGTCTTGGATGGTGAAAAATGGATTTTCAAAATTATAATTAGGTAATGTGTAATAACGTTTTTAGGTGCGTTTGGAATTATATAAATTTCTAGCACCTATAGTCCTCGTCTGCTCCGCCCGTCAGTCTGTCTGTCTGTCCGTCCGTCCCTCTGTTCGCATATAACAGCGCAAAAACTACCCAACCGAATGGTTTGAAATTTTAGATATACAGGGTGCAATATGTTATCTATCGCCGACCTTTAATTTCTCAACCGTTGGCCGTAGACATAACGTTCCAATTACAAAAACGTTTCAAATGAGCTAAATATTCATGTTTTGGCATTATTTAAAGTAAAAAATCAATTTTATAAAAATTACGAAATCTAACTTTTTATACAGTCCCCCAGCCCCCATAGTTATATTTAGTAAAAGTTTACACATATCATAACAGATATAACACAAAAAGTTTTACATCTGTACTGCAAAAATTGACAGAGTTATTAAATTTCAAAGTTTGAGATTTTTGCACAAGATTTTGTCTTTCATTGAGGGATCAGTTAAAAGATTAATTAAAGTAATTCGAGATCAAAGTCAGGGTGCAATGTCCTTTTTACTGCGAAACCACCTTTAGTCGGTATCGCCAAATCGAGGAATCACCAGAAAGAGTTATTTCATCTAAAAATTTGAGCTAACTTTTATGGGTTGAACAGCATTCAAACGTCAAAGTAGGTAGAATCGACAACCGGAAAATAAAACATACTCACTAAGGATTAGATAAATGGCAGCGGAATTGCACCCTGATTCCGAATTACTTTCATCTTTTAACTGATCCATCAATGAAAGAGAAAATCATGTGCAAAAATCTGAAACTTTGAAATTTAATAACTGTGTCAATTTTTGTAGTACAGATCACAAACTTTTTGTGTTATATCAGTTATGATATGTGTAAACTTTTACTAAATATAACTATAGGGACTTGGGGGCTGTATAAAAAGTTAGATTTCGTAATTTCTATAAAATTGATTTTTTTACTTTAAATAATGCCACTACATGAATATTTACCTGATTTGAAACGCTTTTGTAATTGGAACTATATGTCTACGACCAACGGTTGAGAAATTAAAGGTCGGCGATAGATAACATATTGCACCCTGTATAATCGTTGCAGAATTTTGTCGAGTCATGTCAATTTTTTTGAAAATCGAATCAAAACTTAAAAGTATATTTATAAAAGAATTTCTTCATTCTATTAAATCCTATCATGCTTAATTAATTCCATGATATCCCATGATAGGTCATGATTCTAAGTTGCCATGGTGATGACATTCTATTTAAGATGGAGTCCTATTATTTCCGTATTACTGAATTTAAAATATAGAATCGTAATAAATTTTGTATTCATGCATTTTTGCATAAGAGTGCGACAGCTATTGCACCAAGATCTGAATGTAAAACTAGTTATAGTACGAATCATATTATTAACCATATTAACCATTATTTGCCACGTTTGACGTACAATTTCCGATTTGTTAAGTTTTCCCATAGATAACATGGGATTTCACGGTGGAGATGTTTCAGTGTAACAGCACCTAAAGCTGTTTGTTCTCAAATCCAGACTGCCTATACTTTCTGGCACATTTTTTAATCCATCTTTTTTTTCTTCTTTTTTTTTTTCTTTTTTTTTTTTCGCAAACGTATTAAATTTTCAGTTGCTACTATTAAGAAACTTTGTAATCGAACTGTTTTTCGGTAAATGCATAAGATTTTACGGAAAATGCTATCGAAGTTGGCGCTTTGAACGAAATTTCCGGACGCGAGAGCACAAGAAAGGAAAAAAACTGCCATCTTAAAACAATAATCGCCTATAGCTTAACCCTTAAATGCCTGGTGTTGCTTTTCGGCAACATACCCAATTTAGGCTCTAAAATACTATTAGAATAATATTGAAGCTATAATGCCTAATGTTGCCAATAAAACACATTCTGAAAATATTATTAAGTCGATTTTCCTCATGTAGATGGCAACACTTGTGCTGTTTAAGAATAAAGATAGATTTACTTTTTTCAATTGTTGCTACTTGTTCTTTTTGCTTTGTTTGGAAGCTTGTGAAATACCCTATTTTGACCTGCAGTGAGCAAGTAAAATTTATTTCTTATTATAGTTCCTAAAATTCTTGTAATGTTTAATATTATAGAATTGTATCAAAGGAAATTATTTTTTCAATTAAACACCAGTATTGCCGATTAGTAACAAACTGTTTTTAGCCGTAAACTATACTTAAAACAAAATATGATTTTTTAAAAGTATTTTTCCCATGATTTATTTAAAAAATGAAAGCTGAAAAACATCATTACAATGATTTTTGAAAAATCAGGCATTTAAGGGTTAAGATGTAATTCATTTATCCGAAAATGAAAAAAAAACTGTTTGGTTTCTAACCACTTAAAAAAATATTCTTTTATATTTACAAGTGAGCCAGAAAATGTGTCAAAGTTTCGCGTTATTGCGAGGGGGAAAATACCCGTTCGCTAATGTTAATCCTATGGATGAAATTTTTTAAAGCTATTTAAGATATAATTTTTTGCCTTTCAATATTTTAAACGATTTTTTTTCTTGCATTAACTAGTTGAGATCGATCTGTACAAAGGCTGTTTTTTACTTTTCGATTTTGCTTACAGGTTTTTTAAAATTAGGATACTGTAACTTTCTGAACCGGTTGGTTTCGAAAGTAAAACTATTCTCATTTAAAAAAAAGAAAAAAAAAACCTGCAAAGAAAATCGAAAAGGTAAAAAGCTATTTTTGTACAGATAGAACTCAGCTAGTTAATGCAAGGAAAAAAAAAAAAAAAAAAAACCTTAAAAATATTAAAATGCAAGCGAGCTGTCTTAAAAAAAATCCTCCATAGGATTAACATTATAGCTTTCGCGTGAGTGAAATAGCTCCTATACTCTTTTAGGAACAAGTAATTGTGTTTCTTTAATGTTGAATTCACACCGGAATTTTCGAAAAATGTAATTTTAAAGTAAGGAAATGCAATTTTACAATTTTTTTTTCAACAAAGGTATAAATTAAAAATGTAATTAAAAGATTCTGGTGCAGATCTTGATTAAAATTAAGTGGGATATAAATAATATATCCCACCGCCCCTCAATCAAAGGTTTAAGCAGATGCGGTTTGCAAATCCCGATAATTGATTTGGCAATTTTAACGCCCCCACCCACACACACGTTCAATAATAAGTCATAGCGATGGTTCTGACCCTACGCATAAAAATATGTATGAACGTTTAAAAAAATTCTATCTTTCAGCCAAGTGACATTTCCTTCATTCACTTTTTAGCGCTATCGGACGATGACTTGTTGATCTGTGCATATGCTCTATCGAATCTATTATGTTGGAAAAAGACATCTGAATTATTCTTCGCAGGGTTTGCCTAGTATGTCGCTGCAGGGGTTTGTGCAAAAAGGTTAATGTCCTTCCACGAATTGAAATGATAAATTGGATACGTAGTGCTCCTTCCGCATAAATTTTTAATCTTGACAGTCATTCTTATGCATCGTTGGTGTTCATGTCACGTGTGTGCCATACAGGTTCTTATACACACGCGTTAGAGCAATTTGTTTCATACATTGATGGTTGGATTTTTTTTTTATTGATGTTAAGTCTTCTTGGATTAAGAAGCATGTTTTTTTTTAGTGCTAGGCAGGACCCGATCAACTCAAAGAGGTCTAGGACTTAGTATTCCTTTGAGACACCCTTTACTATACGGTATCATAAAATAAAAATAACGTTTTCACCTTAGAATGCACATATGAATATTTAGATAAATATGTTTTCTATTTCAATCTACTCGAAATGTACAAAATGTTGATTATAAACACTACATTGTCAAAACAGATAAAAAATATCTTTACGAATATTGCATATAAAATTTGAGGGGAGGACGAATCATAGGGCACGGGACTACGATCCATTTGGCCCGTGCTGTGTAACCAGGCCTTGGTGCTAGATTAGAACTGGAAACGAAATTCTTTATTCATAAAATATTCTCTCACCTGCTTGCCTAGTGGTTAGGGAACTGACCACAGGGCAGGAGGTGCAGGGTTCGAATCTTAATTAGGCATGGAGGTTGTAGCGGGTTGGATTTCACTTTAAACGGAGATCCCAGTCTGTTTACCGTTCATGTGCAAAAGATGACCGTAGCTCCCTAGTCAGCCAACCATAAAATATCCCAATAAGAATTTAGTATAATCAATAGAAAGATATAAATAATATAAAACAGCAACTCTCGTTATACTATTTGACACAATGTAAAATTAACTGCTTTGACAAACATTGTCGTATAGCTACTGTGAGAGTCTCCGAGACCGTTTGATCGAAGAATGGAGAAAAGAGTCGATTAACTCATAGTATACTGTTTCTGTACTAAACTTTGCGTACAGGATTATTATAATTGAAATTCACCTATTCGGGTCGAGTTCCGGATTCACTTTAAATAGAATAGAATCAGGGTTCGCAAAAACCCGGGGTTTTCTGAAAAAACCCAACCCACATGGGTTTTTTCGGGGTTTTTCATGAAAAACCCAATTTTCCCTGCGGAAAATCGGGTTTTTTCAAAAGTATAATACATGAGTAATTACATTATTGTATACTAGGGTGGAGCGAAAAAAATTATTTTTTTAAAATCAAAAACGGGTAGGTGCCAAAAGTTGCCTTTATACTAGTACATCATCTGCGTGCAATATTACCGCTGAAAAAAAATGGCTTGAGTCTGCGCTTTTGGTCCAAATGTCGAAATTTTGGGTAAAATTTCACATTTTTTCAAAAAATTAAAAAATATTCTATAGAAATGATTATTAGTTAAAAGTGTTATTTAAACCTTTATTATTAATGACTTAACATATTTAAACGATAAAACGATATCTTTTTTTCTGTATAACTGGAACAAAACTGACAACTTTTGGTGAAAAATAGGCGTTGCCACTCTGTTGTGTCATACAACTAATTGTTGTTTAAAATACAGCTCTTACCTAGTTGCTTTCAAAACTACCCAGGAAGTACCATGTGAAGGGGACTGCATTTCATGTCACAACAGTGCATAGCTGCACCACCCTACCATATGATCTCATTGTTTTATTTATACATTGAATTGAGATTTTTTATCAAAGACTGGCATGAGTTTTCTATGTATCAACCTAGTACATCTCTTTTTTGAATCCACAGACTTTGGATGGTGCTGCTGTAATCTCCTTTACGTATTTTTCTACTGTTTGTGCAAGAGAAGACAAACAGTGTAATGCAGTGCAGATGATATTAATGTAATCTATTCAGCCTTTTATTACCTTCACCAAGATTGCACCCGATAAATACATATTGATTAGAGGTTCTGTTACCACAACACTTTTCCAATGAATTAGATTTATATAATTATCCGCTTCAAAGTTGATTGTCGATATTTGAGATTTGCGTATACCATCCTTTACTCTCATTTCTCAACTATTATGTGCTGAGCAGCTAGCTGTTTAATATGATGGCAACCGTCAGAGAACATTGAAATCAGAATTTCCTCTGCGTATGCAAAGCGACCATTGTCCTAAATAACCTTTTTTTAGTATTTGTTTTATTCCGTTTTGTGTGTTGTTTAGTAGCCGAGTAATTTCCTATGAGTCTTTAGATCCCTTCTTTAACTGTGGATTACATTTGATTGTAAACTATCCTGGGGCCAAACTTGGATAACATAGTACTTTTTGAGTGAACGTAGAGACTCTGATGGGCGGTGAGTGCCCATCGAAGGTGAATAAATCTGTTAGTCGTTGTCATCCATTCTGCGAGGGACATGTTTAAAATGAACCATTACAATTGATAATATGTCTCCTCCAAGTCCAGTGAATTTCTTCTGCGTCGTTTATTAGACAAGATCGTTGGCAAAAATTAGATTCTAACCCACAGGGATTCGCCGGACCAATAAGAAAATCTTTGTTCACGTGCTTATTCCCTTCTTATTTCAATTTTTGAAGCCATAGACAGTAATTTTCAAACATTATTTCCTAAATTCGAGAAAAGGGTACTCAGCACATACCAGAAATACCTGCTAGACATATGCAAAACTATTTCATCAAGATATTGCTCAGAAGAACTGGCGAATAGGAGCCCAAGAAACTTGTCTTATGCAAGATGGCTCACAAAGGCGCATAAAATTATTCGCCTTCATATAAGCACTGATTGATCATCAGAGTATGGTTCACTCACAAAGTATGTAATCCAAGTTTATGCCGCGGGATGATTTACACCAAATATAATCCACATCTAAAAAATTGTTCTAAAAATTTATGGGAAATTACTCAGCTACTAAACATCACAGAAAACGGCAACAAAAACAAATACTAAAATAATTTATTTAGGACAATGGTAGCTTTTCACATCGAGAGCAAATTCTTATTGCAATTTTGATGACGATCGCCATCACATTAAACAACAAGCTTATCAGCATATAAAAAAATGCAAGAGGTAGAGTAAATGATGGCATACTCAAAGATGAAATAACTTAATGTTGTAAAATGTTGTCAGAACAGAACTCCCAATCACTATGCCGTAACTGGATGCAATTTTGGTGAAAATACTAGAGGACTGAATAGTAGATTCCATTAATTACACTGCATTATTCTGCTTACCTTATCATACACAAGGAGTAGAAATATACGTGAAGGAGTGTCACAGCAGCATCACCCAACGTCTGTGGATACTTAGAAGAGATGGACTAGGTTGATACGTAGAAAACTTATGCCAGTTTTTGATAAAAAATCACAATTCTATATATAAATAAAACATTGTGCTCAGATGGAAGGGTGGTCGAGCTATACACTGTTGTGTTATGAAATGCAGCCACCTCCACGTGATACCTCGTGGGTAGATTTGAAAGCAACTACGTATTCCAAACAACAATTAGTTGTATGACACAGCAGAGTGGCAATGCCTTTTTTTACCAAAAGTTGCCAGTTTTGCTCCCGTTATACAGAACAAAGATATCGTTTCATCGTTTAAATATGTTAAGTCATTAATAATTAAGGTTTAAATAACACTTTTAAATAATAGCCAGCTCTATAGGAATTTTTTAATTTTTTTGAAAAAATGTCAAATTTTACCCAAAATTTCGACTTTTGAACCAAAAGCGCAGACTCAAGCCATTTTATTTCAGCGGTAATATTGCACGCTGATGATGTACTTGTATAAAGGCAACTTTTGGCACCTACCCGTTTTTGATTTTAAAAAATTAATTTTTTTCGCTCCACCCTATTGTATACTATATTTTCTATATATTATGTACACTATACATAAAAAAATACATTGTTCTCTTATATACAATATAATTGTAATGCTATTTTACAAGTTATAAATTGTATAAATTATATGAATTTAAATTAATTAAATGCCAGTGTTTCTCACAAATTAATTTTAAATATAATAGAAGATATAAAATTGTTAATTTTCTTTAAATCAAATAATGAATAGAATATTAAAATTTAAAATATATAAGTAGGAAGAAAAAAAGGGGTAAACTAGTCGGATGTGCCAATCCCAAAAGTTTCTTCTATCTCATACATGTAATCCAAAATTCGCTATCACAGTGCCAAAATTAAATGGCAATTTATGCCCATCATGAGGATTGTAAAATATAGATTTGTTGAATTGGATGCATTTAACGAGGAGATATAAGTATCACCTGTTGTTCAATTTAAAACAAAACCTGATCAGTAACAATTTACGTCAACATCTAACTGAATCTGAAGTTTGATGAAAATCCATGCATTATTAGTTCTTGAGATAAAGCTATTGCAAAAAGTGAGATAAATGCAGCACAACAGCGCCGCTTGGGCGATATACACCAAAAACTAATCAGCACCAGTTTATATCAAGTTTTAACTGAATCTAAATTTTTATTCAAATCACATTAGTTCTTGAGATTAGAGTTATTGCTGAAATAGCGAAAAATGCAGCATAGCAGCACTACCTGTTGGGCAATATGCACCAAAATTCAGTAAGCAACAACTTAACTTAAAACTGAATCTGAAGTTTTATGAAAATCCGTGCATTAGTTCCTGAGATAAAGCTATTGCAAAAATTGAGATAAATGCAGCATAGCAGCGCCACCTGTTGGGCAGTATACACCAAAAACTAATCTAAACTGGTGCTGATTCTAAACTGGTGCAAGGTCTAACTCAGTTTTCTGTTAGTAAAAGTTTTGTGAAATTCTGTGCATTAGTTCTTGAGATAGAGCACCCACAAATTTTTTTTCACATACAGACAGTCATTTTCTAAAAACTATCAAATTGTCTTCAGGACCTTTTTAAAACATATAAATCAATCATGAACTGGAAGTCGAAATTTTTCACGAATCCAATACTTTCTTCTTGTACAGATAGAAGAAAGTAAAAATACATATTTTTTATTTCCATGAATATAGTTTATTTGAATTTTTTATATAAAGACATACCTATAATTATGTACTATGTATGTTGCCTACTAGGTTCTATGTTAGTAAAGTATTTCAATGTGCTGAAATACATTTTTATTTGTATGTAATGGCTTTTAGATATTAATATTTTTTCAAAATTAACTGAAATGACTTAAATTCTTTAAATTTATATGTTGTTATATCTGAAAATTGAAAAAACCCACTTTATGGGTTTTTCAGTGGGCTTTTTCAAGTGGGCCCATTCTGAAAAAACCCACCGGGTTTTTTCGAACTGGGCCCAGCTTTGCGAACCCTGAATAGAATAGGATTTGGGTTGGGTTATAGCCGACCAGCGCAGGGCTCTACCTTGCTATCTACCTGATGATGTGAGCAGATAATTAATTGCTCTCGAAACTATAGATAGTCGTGTTCTTTACTCGTTATATGGGGGGAAAAGAAGATCTAGTTCCATATATTATATACTGAAGTGATATGAATGTCTATGACTTAAAGTTACATTTTGTGTCAATAGGAAGTGGTGAGACCAAATTATATTCACTCGTGCTCATCATATTCCTTTTATCATGCTAATGCGAAAATCGTCGCTTCCGTTTCAAAAGTTGGTGTGACATAACGTTGCGTGCAAGCGTGCTTTGGGCGTAGTAGTTTTCAATGGATTCGGCTCGTTTTGTGACCGCAAATTTGAAAAAAATCAGTGTTCCCCCAACCTGATTTTTGATTGTTGGTGGTTGGCCTTGGATTGTTTATCTCTAACGGTAGTGATGTTGTATTGAAGGAAAGGGTTGATAAGATTGTTTATTAATGTATTTCATGGATTGCTCTTTGAAAATTGTGGAAGTTGTTTATCTTTAACGGTAGTGATGTTATACTGAAGGCATTGATAAGATTATAGTAATTTCATGGATTGCTTTTTGAAAATTGTGGATGTTGTTTATTTCTAACGGTAGCTAGTGATGTTGTATAGAATGGATTGATAAAATTGTATAATAATGTATTTCATGGATTGTTCTTTGGAAATTGCGATTGTTGTTTATCTTTAATGATAGTGATGTTGTACTGAAGGGATTGATAAGACCGTCTATTAATGTATTTTATGGATTGTCCTTTGAAAATTGTGGATGTTGTTTTATCTCTAACGGTAGTCATGTTGTACTGAAGGGATTGATAAGTTTGTATAATAATGTATTCCATGGATTGCTGTTTGAAAGTTCTGGATGGTGTTTATCTCTAACGGTAGTGATGTTGTACTGAAGGGATTGATAAGATTGTCTATTAATGTATTTCATGGATTGCTTTTTGAAAATTATGGATATTGTTTTGTTTATCTCTGACGGTAGTGATGTTACGATTGACACGATTGTATAATAATGTATTTTATGGATTGCTCTTTGAAAATTGTGGCGTTATTTGTCTCTAACGGTTGTGATGTTGTACTGAAGGGATTGATAAGATTGTCTATTAATCTATTTCATGGATTGTTCTTTGAAAATTGTGGATGATGTTCATATCTAATGGTAATGAGGCTGTACTGAAGGGATTGATATAAGATTGAGTAACATTTGCATTTCATGGACTGCTCTTTGAAAATTGTTGATGTTGTTTATCTCTAAAAGTAATAATCTTGTGTAAGGAAAGGGCATGTATAAACAACCCTTCCATCAAACCCTTCCATCAACCAATCTACCACTAGATTTTTGTCGTAGCGATTATTGCAGAAATCATCTTCGTGACGTAGGCTAATCATATCATAGATCTGTTAAACGTAGACCATTCAAATTGCCCGAACTGAAGTGTGCAGTAGGAGTATTAGAGAACGGACAGGTGTTTCTTGCTGATCCAACAGTAATTCAACCAACAGTGGCATCAGCTGCGCTTTCCATATTGGACGGGTTGATAATATTGTCCAATATTGTATTTCACGAATTGCTCTTTGAAATTTGTGGATGTTTACGCTTCTGAAATTTTGACACACAATAAAAATTGTGTTTGACTAATTTATAACTATATTTTTACCCATTTTCCTGCATAGTTAAAAATTGCACTTCAGTCTGCCTAGTGATAAGCTATGCTGGTTTCGATTCCAAGGTTTTAATTTGAATGTTTGTAGTTGTTCAGAATGCACTTTAAGCTGAGACCGATCTGTTTAATCTCGTGTGGGAAAAGCAGGGCTGCGGAGTCGGAGTCGGGTCCATTTTTGAGCGAAAGAGTCAGAGTCGGATCTGTTAAAATTCCTGGAGTCTGAGTCGGCCATTTTTTGAGCGAAAGAGTCGGAGTCGGATCTGTTAAAATTCCTGGAGTCTGAGTCGGCCATTTTTTGAGCGAAAGAGTCGGAGTCGGATCTGTTAAAATTCCTGGAGTCTGAGTCGGCCATTTTTTGAGCGAAAGAGTCGGATCTGTTAAAATTCCTGGAGTCTGAGTCGGCCGTTTTTTGAGCGAAAGAGTCGGAGTCGGATCTGTTAAAATTCCTGGAGTCTGAGTCGGCCATTTTTTGAGCGAAAGAGTCGGAGTCGGATCTGTTAAAATTCCTGGAGTCTGAGTCGGCCATTTTTTGAGCGAAAGAGTCGGATCTGTTAAAATTCCTGGAGTCTGAGTCGGCCGTTTTTTGAGCGAAAGAGTCGGAGTCGGATCTGTTAAAATTCCTGGAGTCTGAGTCGGCCATTTTTTGAGCGAAAGAGTCGGAGTCGGATCTGTTAAAATTCCCGGACTCGGAGTCGTCCATTTTTCCAACCGACTCCGCAGCTCTGGGAAAAAGGACCATACTGACATCAATCTAAACTATCCATCCTGCTGTTCGTTATTTTTGTATAAAAGCTCGAATAGCTGTAAATATAAATATGTTTTCGAGATACATATCCTCATGCTTTTAGTATGCAAAATATTTCATATTTATTGGCAACTATTATTTGAAATACATTTTAATGCCGTAATTCATTTTTAGACTAAACGAAATTTTATTTGCTATTTTACTGAGATACATAACAACATGGTTTGTGTGAAAAATTGTCTGTATAACAATTGATAATTATTTTTATAAAAACTATCTAAAAATAACCCATATATGTTACCATCCGTTGACAATTATTGCTTGAAATTAATTCATTTCATTTCGTTATCCGTTTTCAAACTTAACAAAATTTTACTTTGCTACTTGAAAAGTTTTTATGAGTTAAGTTTTTATTTAATCTACCATTCCGTTCATCAGTCTGCTTATTTTTCCGACCGCATTCTTAACTTTTTGTAAAAATGCTTGGATAGTCTCAAATTTAAATATATATTTACCCGACTGTCAAGAAGGGTTATGTGTTTGACGCGTATCTGGGTTTGTGGATTTCTTTATAACCTCGAAACATCCCAACGGCTGGATGGATTTTAATGAATGAGGTCTCTATTGATTTGTCTTAACCATCCGATGGTTATGGGCTAAGTTTTGTTTTTATAAATTGAAAATGGCGGTAGAGACAAATTTTTTTTTTTACGCACCATACTGAGTGGCATATCATTAGATAGGTCTTTCAAAATGAAAACGATGTTTCATTGACTATTTTACTGTCAGAAGCTCCGTTTAAATATTACACAACCTGGAAGTTGTGTAGGTAGGATCTCTAGCTTTACTGCATCGCTAACCTTCATAGACATGTATAGGCCTCATCAAAACAGTGTTTATAGATAGGAACCAACAATTTAACACAACTTAAAAGTCATCCATACAAGTAAATAATAATAAAAAAAAATAGGTAAGTAATATAAAAAATAGTTTCACATTGATGAGAAATAATTAATTAGTTCGCTTTTTACGCAGTCGGGTTTTTCGATTTTTTAAATTTAATTTTTGCTTGTTTTATTTGAGGTTTAAAGTCTGCATTTTAAGTAACATAGAAAAAAAAATCCCCTAATTTTGTAAAATATGCCATCGTTAGAAAGTGGTTTAAGCAATACTAGCGCACTGAATAGTGATATATTCGAATTATTTTATTAAGCTCTGTGAAATAATTCTTATTGTAGTACGTGGTATGAACGTCATATATGTTTGTGATTCTGGAATTTTTATGGAAATTAAAACTCTGTCGAACGGACAGACGCACAGACAAATTGCCACATTTATTTTCAAATAATTATAAGTGTATGCGGAAAAGAACAAAAAATGACTTTTATTTATGCTTTAAATTAGGCCTTCCTGCTGCATAGTTTAATTCGATCGGACAACCTCAAGTGAATTGAAATTTGAGGAAAAACGCAAGCGTCATTTTCATAAAAAGTTTAATATCTTTTTCATAATTTTATTGTTGTCTAAGTAGTTAGAAAACTTATCTTAAAAACGTACTAATAATTAATGTACTCAAAAATTTATTCTTCGAAAACACGAAATATAATTAATAATAATGTATGATGAATACGGATATGAAAGTTGCGTATGTAAATTTGAGACTGTGAAAAAGACGTTAGGTTTAGATTTCACGGGGGGGGGGGGGGGGGATTCTATAATTGTGTGAAAATGAAATAATTTTTGCATTTTTGATTTTCCATTTCGTAATACCAAGCATAAGAGCCTCAATTGATAATTTCATCATAGTTACTGATCTTGATTATATGTTATTGATTATACGTATGAGAATAAAGTTTAATATTTCAATAATTTGAACATTTGAAGTTTATGGAAATAATATTTTGGTAACTTTAAATTAAAAATAATATTTGTTTAATAGTTAGAGTAACCAATATAAGAGGGTTTTTTACTGTAGTGAATTTTGTAGGTTTATTATAAATCAGTCTAATAGTTCCATTTTTAAACATTTTCTTTCGTCGAAATTCGACGGGTTCTACCTCGTCAAAACTGAAAGCACTGAGAAACTCTAAATGTATTTTATTTTATTCAAATTTTAACACGTTTTGGGTACTTTTGAATAGCTCTTTACTCGCCGCCTGTGTAATTATGTTATTATTACGTTGGTATTGTCTAACACACCTATTTCTAGGGAGGTATAGATTCTAAGTTCTTGAAATTGATAATAATATCCACCCAAGAATTACACTCAAATAACCATAATAACAAACTGGCTTAAAAAGTCCGTGTTTCAAATATGAAATTATTTCGCATGAAAACAGGTCTGTGTGTCGTCCAGAAAACTCTTATTTTCGCAATCATCAAAGAAGTTCTTGCTTAAAAAAAAAAAAAAAAAAAAAAAAAAATCAAACGTCCATACAGTCGGTATCTGGATCGCACCCTTTATTGTTAAAATGTAGCAAACTCATTTTATGTTTTGCATTTTAACCTCTTTGCAGTTTAGTAAAGTGATCGAGAAACTCCCTTTATACATGCATGTATTTATCCTGTCTCAGTGTGATATAACAAGTTAACGCCCGAAACTGGAATAAGCATGGATGATGGTGATGAAGTGTTTACCGACGCCTTTTCTAATGAACGTTTTTTACACTCTTTTTTGTAACTCGACTTGGTTTTACATGTAAAGATGAAATTTTGTAGTAGATTTTTGACTCGCTTCCTGATAGGGTAGAATTATAAAAATTATCTACAAAGTGTGTGTTCCGATGACAATTACAACATTTTAATATTTTTAGAAATCAATTATAAAATAAAAAATATGTTTATCAAGATTTCTTATAAAAAAAAAAAAAAATGTTTTAAAGTTGGCATATTAAGCCGATATTCAAGACTCGACAATCACTTAAAGATCATTGTGAGGAAGATGTTAGTTTTTAAAGATGTATCGCATGTACAAAAAAAAAAAAAAAAAAAAAAAAAAAAAAAATATTTTTCGATTTTTTGGCGCATTAAGGGTGCCAATAAATGGCTGTTCTGATTGTGCTTATTTCTCTGTAAATGAAAGCCCTTTATCTTTGTCCAGCAGATCTATCGTAATTTCCTTCTCCTTGAAAAATTAAAGTCTTCAACCATGGATGATTGTATATCTGTCAGCCACATCCCATGCTTGACATAAAATACATCTTTAGTCTTTAGTTTTTACGTGTTTGAAATGAAATAAATTATGTTTTGGTTATGATTTTGCATTCTATTTTTCGGAGCATTCCGAATATGGGGATTCCCGGATAACGGGTCCTACACTACATTTAACTTAAACCTTTTACAAAAAAAAAAAAAAAAAAAAAAAAAAAAAAAAAAAATTGAGGAAATTAAATTGATATTTTAAGGGGGATAGTCATTTTACATTCGTACTTGCGAACCTAAATGACCAGACCCCTTAAAATATCAATTTCAGGAAAAGGGCCATCTATGGTGAAATTTTGCTTGTGCAAAAACAGTGAATGTGTATTTGTAGTGCTATTTAAACTTCAGTTCTTAAAATGTCTCAAGACTCTTAAAATTGAAAGAGAGAGAAAAAAAAATTATTTACAACATTTAATATCTTAAAATGTATATGATTTTAAAGCAAAATTTTTATTGTGATGAAAGATATAAGTAGGTTCTTTCATTTCACGTATTTAAAAAATTACAAGATTGAAAAGATTGCAAGATGTAGAATTAACATTTACAGGGGGTATTTAGCTAATGCAAAATTTTGAAAATTTCAACAGTATAATCACCTAAAAAAAATTTTTTTTTTGAACAGTAATAACAAAATTTTAAGTTCAGTTTATACAGACTAACATGAAACATATGTTTTGAAAATTCCATGAAAAAATATTCAGAAGTTTTTGAGGTATCGTGCGCGTTATGCACAAAAAACGTAATTTGAAAAAAAAAAAAAAAGACTTCAAAATTCGGAAACGCCCGCCGCTTCAGCTATTGAGCGGGTATAATTCTAAAAGCCATAAATTCCGTTCTAAAGAGAATTTCAAGGAAACAATTATATCAAAATGTTCAGAAAAGATAATAGTTTAACGTCTAAAAAAATAAAAAAATTGAAAATTTTGAAAAGAGGTTTGGGACTCCTTGAAGTTGAATTCATGGAAGGAGGAAAAAAAGAAAAAAGCTTTTATTTTAATGACAAACGCGCTTTTCGAACAATTTCTAAATCATGTCTTCGTTGCTTAAAAGTTACACTAACGTGAAAGAAGGTAGATGACGTTATGGATTAAACACTGACCTTGATTTCTCGACACGTGAATGCAAACTTAAGCAGGACTCGCTTATATCGCATGAAAACGGCGATAATAATGAAAAAAATATCTCTCTCTATTAAATGTGGGTGGTAGCGGAGCGCCCATTGTAATTCTTGGAGGATAATTGACTACTGGGTAAGCGGAAGGATGAACGGAAAGAAATAAAAAGCAACAAAGCTTGCAACGAAAAAAAGCAGGAATGCTGGATACAGGAAATGCTGCTATTGATAGTTACTGTGTCAAAATTCTTTTTCATTGTTGCCTAGCAACCGGCATAGTTCTTTTTATTGATGTCTCTTTATGAATATACAATGTTATGTTACCTGCCTTTTTGACGTTCTGTTTATATTTTATGAAAGATCACAATTTTACGCTCAGTTATAAATGTGGGATGAAGGTTGATAATTTACCACAACGTAAATCACATTCGAATGTGGTGAAGACAAATACGGACGTTTAATGGGACATAAAATATACGAATAGGAGTTTAATACGTAAACAGATGATTACCAGCAGGGCCCGATTATCACAGGGGCACATGGGGCATGTGCCCCGGGGCCACATTTTCAAGGGACTCCAAAATACATTTTTTCCACTCTCTTAAGATACAAATCGATGCAAATTTACATTTTACAGTTTACAGAAAATATTATTTTTACCATTCAAGCAAACTAAACTATCGCCGTGTTTTTCACTAGCGACAATAAAATGCAATGTAAATTTCGAAATCCAGAGTAAAACGGATATTGCATCAAACATGTTTCTCCCTTCTTTAGATCTACAGTTTTACTCTCTCTAAATAGCATATAGTGCAGAAAATTTTACTCTCCCATAATTTTTTCTATGCATTTTTACATGTGTCTATATGTATTCTGTTTCTTTTTTATAAAGCTGTGGTTAAAATTTTAAACTGCAACACATGAAGCTTGTTTATAATGCAATTTTCTTGAGAAATTGGGGCCCCGACACAGTCTGTGTGCCCCGGGTTCCAGTTATAGTTGATCAGGCCCTGATTACCAGAGGATAATAGTGGCCTTTTGTCTACTCGGTAAACAACGAATTTAGAGTGCTTTTTCAGGGTCTGATTAATGCAGGGGCATATGAGACAGCTGCCCCGGGTACCCCTTTTAGGGGGCCCATGAGAGTAAACAGGATTTTTATTAAGAGGGTGCCAAATAGATGATTGCGTGAAAATGAAATAATTTTTGCTGATTTTACATTTCGTAATACCAAGCATAAGAGTCTCAATTGATAATTTTATCATAATTACTGATCTTGATTATATGTTATTGATTATACGTATGCGAATAAAGTTTAACATTTCAATAATTTGAACATTTGAAGTTTATGGAAATAATATTTTGGTAACTTTAAATTAAAAATAATATTTGTTTAATAGTTAGAGTAACCAATGTAAGATACCGCCACACAGGAACTGGGCGAAACAGTCGTCACAGATGCTGGTAGTATTATTGTCTTTTTAGTTCTGAACTCATTTTATTGTTTTTTCGCATTTTTGATTTTAGGCAAGTAGTACAATTTCTTGATTTACAGCTAAATAATATGTAGTTTTATAATTATAGTAAACTCTCTGTAAGGCGGACTCTGTGTAAGACGGAAATCTGTCTAACTCGGAAAGATTTTCAAGTCCCTGCGAATCCATAGACTTAGAGTAAAATTTGTCTAAGGCGAATATTGTCTACTACGGGAAATTTTCTCGGTCCCAATCGATTGCGACTTACAAGGAAGGTCTCCATACGGGCATACTCAGAAAAATCTGAAAAAATTACAGAATGTTCTTCTCATATGGATATATATGTGTATAAAATTTTTTTTGGCGGAACCCCGATACAGCGGTACAGTAAAAAAATAACGAAATTTTCGTTTGTTTGGCGATTTATCACCGGTTGACGATGAAAAAAAAAATACGCTTTTATGTAGGAAAAACTTTTTATGTTGAATTTTTTATATAAGTTTAATTTAAATAACTTTAGTTTTGCCATTTTTAATTTGTTTTAACTATAGTTTTGTCATTTTTAGTTTGTTTTAACAACAGTTTCTCATATATATTTATATGAATTTATAATAAAATTTAAATATCATATTTTACGATTTAAAGCAAAATTTAAATTGATTTAAATTATTTCAAGCTCAAAAATTAAGCAGATAGAACACTGTCGATTTGATTTTGTTGCTATGGAAACGACTTCATCTTTGATATGGAAATGTATTATGGCAATCAAATGTCAGCTGACTATAACTTAAAATAGATATCTGCAACTTTCAAAGCATAGAAAATATTTTCACAGTGATAAAATTAAATAACTATAGCAACAAGCAACATATATATGTAATAATAAATATATATATAATAACTTCTTTCATTGATTAAGTTTAGATTCATTAAAAACCGTGCATTCTAAAAAACAATTAATAAACAATTTTCAGATGCATTAAAATCGTTTGCTTTTGGCGAGGAAAAATCCTGCTCGCCAAATCGCGTGACACTTTCGTGTTTTCGCGCCAAATATTTGAAAGTATATTATTTTTTTACAGACTTTCTACTGAAATTCCGCTGTTAAATTTGACTGATCCCTTATTACATACATGAGTAGTTTCACTAGCATTTTTTTCAACATATTCTGATTATGCCCTGTATGGAGACCTTCCTTGTTAGACAGAATTTACTGTACAGTAAAACCTCTTTTATCCGAAACTCTCGGTTAACCGTCGTTTTTTTTTTTTTTTTTTTTTTTTTTTTTTTTTTTTACTATCACATTCTTTGTGTGCAAAATCCATTTCGAAAACTTTTTTTTTCAACTATTATATTCTTCATGTGCAAGCGTCCTTTCCGAACCACGAGTACATATAAATATTTTCGATCCCCTTTCTTAGAATTCCTTTGAATTTAACCTGAGCTCCCGTAAGCTGCGGAGTGGAACGAACGAAGAAAACGAGCAAATTAGCGATTCTGAATCTTTGAATGTTTTGCAAAAGGTTTGTCGTTGCTAGAGCAACATAAAGACTGATACTGGCGAACTAATAATATTTTAAAACTTTGTGTATGAGCTTCAAAGCAAAGGCAGTCGAAACTGTGTCAAACAAAACATTGTTTCAAACATTTGTGAAATAAGTAAAAGGTATTTAATTTCAAAATTAAAGCTCAGGTAATTTAATTTTGTTTTTATTTTGCTATTGCTTTATTTTTATTAAGCACTTGATACCATAAAAAGAAATAATGCATATATTTCTCCTTAACCTTAAAATTGAAGCATTCTCGATTATCCGAAAATTTCGATTTTCCGAAAGATGGTCGGTCCCAATTACTTCGAATAATCGAGATTCTACTGTATTTGCTTTTATGCTGTTTGATCAGTGTGAAGTAACCTTTTAAATGATGTGTGTTTCAAAACGCTAAGTCATGCGGATTTGATGCTAGGCCACAGTTTTTGTAATGGCGTCATTCCGGGCAAAAGTGGCCACAAAGAGATCGGGCAAAATGGCCAGATGGCTAATTTGACTGGAATCTATTTTTTATTCGTTGTTCACGACAAAATACTACTCAAAAGTATTTTCTTTGAAAGAAAAAAGACAGGTCGGGGCAATAACTTCTGCAGAGAAAGACTTACTCTCGACATTTGCAGCCTGCATGTCTACTGGGGCACTTGTATTCCTCAATTCTTCATATTGATACTCATTAATGTTTACTTTATCTGGTAACGATTTAATACTTAAAATATTATAAAACATAAATACTTATTCTTAATGTGTGTTACTGTAGCTTGTGATTGAATATAACTTCCTAAAATCAATGTGATTTGCTCATTTACCTAATGCTGGGCACTTTACCCAGCCTAAACGGGCAAAGTGGCCACTTTGTAATTTTTCTTTTAAAGTAACGTGTACATTTTAAAATAATTTTTTTTTTTTTTAAGTAAAAAAAGCAATTGAAACTAAAGTTATTATAGTTACTATTAGTATTTGTTTCTGGCAGCGACCGATGTACAAATTTTGGGACTCCCGGGCACAGATGCTCACGGCGACATCGATATTTACAGAGGGATTGAGTCAGGGCTTAATTTGCGCCGGAGCCCACCGGAGCCCGGCTCCGGTACTTCTCTGTTTTTAGTAAATATTTGAATATTAGTCGAAATTCACCGGAGCTCATAAATACAGGGCTCCGGAGCCCAGTGCAATAGTGCTTCCGAAAAACGGAAGCCTAAATTACTTTTTCCTTTCCTTCCCATCTAAAAGATTTTACGAAGTCACTTTCATTTGTAAGTAGATATAATTGCCATGTATTGTTATTCTGAAAGAAAGCAATCGAGCAGTGATTCCCTCTTTTCTATAAAAGCATCGATTCCTTCCGATAACAGTGTCAAATTTTTAATTTAATCAGATTTTCAGGGGCTCACCACAAAAGATTGTTATGCGGAAGGAATCGATTACAGTTTAAGATATGCACATTTTATAGGAAATTGTAAACATTGTTCCATTCTTCGGCATATAAATATTAATTTCTGTAAATTTCCTTCTATTTTTCTTAAAAATGCGTAGCTGAGAACTATCCCTTTTTTATGTATTAACACTATTTCCTAATCGTAATCCTTATCATATTTAATCGCAGAATTCTGCAATTATTTAACTTTAAAATTATCGCAGAATTCTGCAATTATTTAACTTTAAAATTAGGCAAAGATTTCTATTCAGAAGGAAGGAGTGATAACTAAAAAGTGGAATAATTGACAACTAAGTATCCGCTGATAGGATATATTTAAAATCTTTATTTTGCTAAAGAAAGAAAAATGTTTTAAATTTTGAAGATAATGTACGAAATATAAATATGCAGATAGGAGTGACCAGGGGGGGGGGGGGATGATACGGTTGTTGTACGGGTATTGCAGAATATTAGGGCTCCGGTACTTTTTTTGTTAGAAATTAAGCCCTGGATTGAGTAAAAAAAAAAAAAAAAAAAATTGCATATATATGTATATATATATATATATATATATATATATATATATATATATATATATATATATACCGGGTGTCCCAAAAAGGACTGACTGATTTTAAAATTCAATAACTTCCAAACGGTGACAGATATTAAAAAAATTCTTGCAGGAGGGTTATGCATAAAGTCAAAAGTTTTATTACAGTGATTTTCGATTTTAGTTCGAATTACAAACAATAGATGGCGCTGTAAGGAATAGTCGCTAAATACAGGCTCGATTTTTGGTCCTTTCTGTTGTTCCATGCAGAAAAAGGAGATGGAAATGTATTATCCGGGCCACGAAGTACCAAAAATCGAGCCTGAATTTAGCCTCTATTGATCGCAGCGCCATCTATTGTTTGTAATTCGAACTAAAATCGAAAATCACTGTAAAAAAACTTTTGACTTTATGCATAACCCTCCTGCAAGAATTTTTTAAATATTTGTCACCGTTTGGAAGTTATTGAATTTTAAAATCAGTCAGTCCTTTTTGGGACACCCGGTATGTATATGTATGTATGAATGTATGTATATACACTGACGGAAAAAAAAATCCCAACACCAAGAAAGACTTGTGTTAGATAAACGAAATTTGGTAGGCGTGTTTATATATCTGAAAGATGACATCGATTAAAATTTGGTGCTTCGCGCATAAGTGTGGTGCTAGTAGCGCCACTCAGAACTTGCAGATCAGGTTTACTTTAAATGCGTGTTGTACAGTTCGTGGGCATTATTTAGCTTCGAAATGTGACGTATTGAGTTGATGTTAGCCAAGGATGCCTTTAACAATACGAAAAAGCCACTGTCAACAGCTCACCGAGTTGGAACGAGGTCGCATATTCGGGCTACGATAAGGTGGATTTTCTTTCCGCGATATTGCAGAAAGACTTGGCTGGAATGTGTACACTGTGCATGATTGTTAGAAGCAGTGGTCAAGGGATGGTACTGCCTCAAGAAAACCGGGTTCCAGGCGGCCACGTGGCACTCCTAAGAGGGAAGATCGCCGTATTCGGCGTACGACTGTGGTGCATTGTACTGCGTCTCCGTCAGAAATTCGAGCTGCAGTTGGTACCACAGTGACACAACGAACTGTTAGAAATCGGTTACTTCAAGGACAGCTCCGAGCCAGGCGCCCCGTAGCGTGCGTTCTACTGACTGCAAGCCATTGACGTTTGCGACGCCATTGGTGTCAAGCCAGAGCTCATTGGAGGACGGAGTGTTGATATGTTGTGTTTTCTGATGAAAAAGAAACACAACTGATCTCCACTCCGCCCACCAATGAGCTCTGGCTTGACACGAATGGCTCAGTGTACACATTCCAGCCAAGCTTTCTGCAATATCGCGGAAAGAAAATCCACCTTATCGTAGCCCGAATATGCGACCTCGTTCCAACTCGGTGAGCTGTTGACAGTGGCTTTTTCGTATTGTTAAAGGCATCCTTGGCTAACATCAACTCAATACGTCACATTTCGAAGCTAAATAATGCCCACGAACTTTACAGCACGCATTTAAAGTAAACCTGATCTGCAAGTTCTGAGTGGCGCTACTAGCGCCACACTTGTGCGCGAAGCGCGAAATTTCAATCGATGTCATCTTTCAGATGTATAAACACGCCTACCAAATTTCGTTTATCTAACACAAGTCTTTCTTGGTGTTGGGATTTTTTTTCCGTCAGTGTATAAAACCATTAAAAACAGGGTTCGCAAAAACCCGGGTTTTTCTGAAAAAACCCAACTCACATGGGTTTTATGGGGTTTTTTCATGAAAAACCCAATTTTCCCCGGGGAAAATCGGGTTTTTTCAAAAGTATAATATATGCGTAATTATATTATTGTATACTATATTTTCTATATATTTATATACACTATACATAAAAAAAATACATTGTTCCCTTATATACAATATAAATGTAATGCTATTTTACAAGCTATAAATTATATGAATTTAAATTAATTAAATGTCAGTGTTTCTCACAAATTAGTTTTAAATATAATAGAAGATATAAAATTGTTAATTTTCTTTAAATCAAATAATGAATAGAATATTAAAATTTAAAATATATAAGTAGGAAGAAAAAAGGGGTAAACTAGTCGGATGTGCCAATCCCAAAAGTTTCATCTATCTCATACATGTTAATAATTCAAAATTCGCTACCACAGTGCCAAAATTAAATGACAATTTATGCCCATCATGAGGATTGTAAAATATAGATTTGTTGAATTGGATGCATTTAACAAGGAGGTATAAGTATCACATGTTGTGCAATTTACAACAAAACCTGATCAGTAACAGTTTACGTCAACGTCTAACTGAATCTGAAGTTTGATGAAAATCCATGCATTACAGTATACTCCCTTAAATCCGCGACCCTAAAATCCGTGAACACCTAAAGTCTGCGTATTTTTTCAGATGTAAACAATGAAATTTGCAGTTAAGGTGCAGGAACAAAATTCAAGATGGCGCCGAAATTAGCAACTACCGCAATTTTTTTTACTAAATTTTTTGTTAATCATACTCTTTTGGTTATTACAGCTGATTTATTACTAAATAAATTTACATTACTTTTGATTTTGATATAAATTAGCATATCTATATGATGATGTATCGATCTTACGATCGCTTTACCACTAGATGGCAGCATAGGACTTTTGGAATCGAATTGAATCGATTTCGTCGATAATAATTTAATATTTTTAATTATTTTAATAATTATTGACTTTTAAACTAATAAATGATTTTAATATTTTACTTATTTTAATGTTTCACTTTATTGTAAGCATTCATTATAATTTCCCTTGCTTAACTACCAATAAAATTAATGTTTCAAAACTGTAAACAAATCAATGACCAGAAACCCGCAAAATTCTAAAATCCGCACAACCTCTGGTCCCAAGCTGTGCGGATTTGAGGGAGTCTACTGTATTAGCTCTTGAGATAAAGCTATTGCAAAAAGTGAGATAAATGCAGCACAACAGCACCACTGTTGGGCGATATACACCAAAAACTAATCAGCACCAGTTTATATCAAGGTCTAACTGAATCTAAATTTTTATTCAATTCCGTACATTAGTTCTTGAGATAAGAGTTATTGCTGAAATCGCAAAAAATGCAGCGTAGCAGCACTACCCTTTGGGCGATATGCACCAAAATTCAATAAGCAACAATTTAACTTGTAACTCAATCTGAAATTTTATGAAAATCCGTGCATTAGTTCTTGAGGTAAAGCTATTGCAAAAATTGAGATAAATGCAGCATAGCAGCGCCACCTGTTGGGCAGTATACACCAAAAACTAATCAGCACCAGTTTACATCACGGTCTAACTCAATCTAAAGTTTTGTGAAATTCTGAGGTTCTTGAGATAGAGCACCCACACAGACATTTTCTAAAAACCATCAAATCGTCTTCAGGACCTTTTTAAAATGTATAAATCCATCATAAACTGGAAGTCGAAATTTTTCACGAATCCAATACTTTCTTCTTGTAAAGATAGAAGAAAGTAAAAATACATATTTTTTATTTTCATCAATATCGTTGATTTGAATTTTTTATTTAAAGACATTCTTATGATATAACCTTTACCTATAATTATGTACTATGTATGTTGCCTACTAGGTTCTATGTTAGTAAAGTATTTCAATGTGTTGAAATACATTTTTATTTTACCTCAGATGTGTATGTAATGGCTTTTATATAAATTTTTTTTTCAAAATTAACTGAAATGACTTAAATTCATTAAATGTATATGTTGTTTAAATTTTTAAATTATATCTAAAAATTGAAAAAACCCACATTGTGGGTTTTTCAGTGGGCTTTTTCAAGTGGGCCCATTCTGAAAAAACCCACTCGGTTTTTTCGAACTAGGCCCAGCCTTGCGAACCCTGATTAAAAATGATTACAAATTAAAAATTGTGAAATTGTAAATAAAAATTGACAATCAAACTTTTCCCTTTAACATATTCAACATAAATTTTAAAACATAGCAAAAATAGGTGAAAAGGAATAATGGAAATTTGTGGAACCTAGACAGATTCACCAGGCTCCAAATGCCTTGAGTTCCACAAATAAAGTGTGTGGTTTCATCTTCATAGTAGCTTTATATATATGTGTGTATATATAGGAAAAAGGTACTTACTAAGATAACCACTAGTGACTTTAATAATTACTTTAAAATATCCATTAAAAAATTGCATTTGATAATCTTTTTTTTTCTTTTTTTAATAATTATTTCACAATTATTAAATTTAAATGCGTAGACGTTTTATAATAAATTATGTGGTGCTGATTATCTTTCCCTATGCAAGTCTATATATCTGGAATGATAAAGTATGCAACAATTAATAATAAATTTTCCGCAATACCAAGCTACAATTATTTAAAATATTAAGGGGCTCTGACGAGAACAGAAACAGGATTAAATAAGAATGAAAAATACAGTATATTTTTAATGGGATAAAGATAAAAGAAAATATTCATTATAATAAAGTATTTAAATACGGATATTTCAGACAAAATATACGATGTTATAAAAACAGAATATAAATATATGTAGGATAAGAATGAAATGTAAAATTCCATTCGATGTTAAAACTACCTCAAAATTTGGACAACAATCGAAAAATCCTTCAGGGGCCCGTGCCCCGAATGCCCTGCCATAAATCAGGCACTGGTTTCTAGAAATTTACTGTACTTTTCGGTTAGCCGGGCGCCAGTGTTATATATACATATTTATATACATACATATATGTAAATATACATATATATATATTTATACACATATTGTATATATACACACACATATATATGTATAGATACATACATGTATCTATACATATACATGTATATATAACACTGGCGCCCGGCTAACCGAAAAGTACCAAATTTACTTATTGAAAAGGTGTCATAAAAATTCATAAAACCTTAGAGTGGCTATTTTATCCTTCCTTCCCCTACATTTGTATGAAGAAAATTTTTTTTAGTCATCTCTAGATTATGCTTAATTTTTTTTTTGTATAATTTCTATTTGCATATCACATATTGATTTCTATTTTCTTTTGCAGAAAACGAGTTTTGACGTCCACCTTCTAAAACTGAAAAGACATTTCAGGGCCAATGTTTTACTTTGGAAGATGCCTAATACTTATGATGCCTGACTGAAACGTGTTTTATAAAATGGGAATGTTTTGCTTTCTTCTTATGTGAGGAAGTAAGAAAGAAATAACCCTTCCACCTACTATGCCTACTCGCACAATGTCCGATGCTGTTTCGCCGAATAAAAACTTCAATTATTTTCAGAGAAAAAAAGTTGGAAGCATCAGGGACAATCCAAAGCTTATGAAAATAAGACAACGCTTTGAAGATGCTTCCCAAACAGATGCAGAAACAAAGAATTCGAAATCTTCTTATCCTGATAGCGCTCCAAGTTCATTTTCGTACTCAAGAAGAAGTGGTTCAGGTGTTCTCGAGGAGCTTTTAAAAATACATTCCTCGTATTCCAATAAAACTGATGTATCTTTGAAGAATCAGCTTGGTCTGCGTAGGCATTCGGAGGGAGAAGCTGACAATAATTGTTCACTGTCCATTTTTGTGTCAAAAGATAATAAAAATAGCAAAAGTTCTTCTTCATTGCTCAATCTTGATAATAAAGATAACGGGATAAAATATGACCATTTTAGTGTTTCTAAACTTAATAAGACTGTTGTCTTACCCATTTCTGGTAAGAATTTGAACAAAGAAAGTCCCACAAAAAATGGCCTTTCTCCACCAAAAACGTCAGATTCCAAAACTGATGGTAATTTACAACTGTCAACATCACCTTTTGTTATTCCTAAAGTTCCGAAAAGGATCGACAACAAAGCACAAATATTCGAGCATGTTGCGCCTCCTATACCAAAACGAGGTATAGGGGCGTTGAAGAAGAACATCGCGAGTCCCTTGTCACTTACCTCTAGTCAAAATGATTTTCCTTCCCCTTCAGAACTTTCCAGGATAAAAACGAGCCCTGTCAAGAAAACTATTCAAATGTATGAAGGTATGTCTACTGTAGATACAAAAAAGCCCAAGGCATCAAAATATTCTTCCTCGCAAAAATCTGCGAAAAAAGATCTTTCCAGTGGTAGTTTCAGGTCTTCAGGTATATACCGTCGTTCATCTCGCCGAAACAGCATGAAGAAATCCAAATACCGCGTTGACGCGAAGGCCGAGAAAGCCGACGCCGTTTCGCCATTAAAAAGTGAGAATGTCGAAGAAGAAGACTGTGGTCGAAAAGAAGACAGTGGATTTGGTTCTAGCGATGCTGATGAACGAAACCAACCTGTGTACCAAACCCTGTCTACCGTGGTTAAAGATGGAGATGACCCGTACGATCGGTTGAATAGGCATGATGTCTTACGTGTTCACAAAGGTGAGATAACGTCTTGCGCTGCTTGCAAAACGATCCCTCCTACTGTGTCTAAATGGCCTGGAGATGAAAACTCATTTCTACATATAAAATGTCACGAAGTTAGTCCTCACCACCATCCCCCGTGTATATGTTTCTCCTGCAGCCATTCCGTTTTCAGTTGTTCTTCGAATTCAGAAACGTCGCCTCCTGAGGAGGATACTTTGTATTCGAACGTGTGTTGCCTCAATTCTCCGGATCGCGAAGGATGGAGGCAATCCCGTCGACGTCCCGTGTGTGAACGGAACGGCAGACTTTGTGTTGTGAACTGCGACATCGAGCAGCGTCAGATGGAGACCTGTTACGACAGACTGTTCGAATGGAATACGCCGAAATCAAGCGAATGCACAAAAAGGAAGAGGCATCCTTCCAAAACAATATCGGGTAAGTTTATCTAATTCATTTATTTTTAATAAAATGGAAAAGTATTATGCTGTATGTAATTACAATTGACTTCTCAAGGTCAGTTTCCCGGTCCTTATCTTAGGTCAGTAATTTTGGTAACACTGCATTTGGCTGACTGACCGCTCCTTTTCCCCCCACAACTTGAGATCAGTAGAAATCTTTGTTCGGTTATAGCAGTGGGAAAAACGGAACCGGGGGCTCGCGTCATCTAGTGCCATGAAGTGAAGAGGATAGGTGTACTTAAGAAGCCAATTGAAATTACACGGAGTATAGTTACTTACTTTTGCGGATCATGACTGACTTTTTAGGGCACTACATGCATGGTTCCAACATTTACGTTTTTGTTACCAATACATTTTTTTAACATTAACTTTCGCCTCATTTAATTGCAGAATTTCTACTATTAAATAAGGCGAAGATTTCTGTTAAAATTTAGTGGTAACAACAACAAAAATAACAGTAAAATTTGGAGCCATACTTGTAATCTCCTAAAAAGCTGACCACGAGCTGGCCACATACTATTTATATAAATTGCAAAGGAAAGCCTTTATTGCATTTGCGAGAGATAATAAAGACTTCTCATAGCCGATCGAGAGAACCTGAATGATATGTTTTCTTTTTAGAATATACAATTTGTCATATTACTAAAAATATTTTAAGGTTTTTTAAAATCATTATGTGCATTTTCTTTAATCTGAATCTAAATGTGTTATATGTATTACTAGCAGATCTACCCGGCTTCGCTCGTGTCAATAATAAGCAGGGTTGGTAAAAAACCCGGTTTTTTTGGTTTAAACCGGGTTTTTTTTAAAAATATATTTTCCTATTACATATACATGCATATTTATTGATAAAAATAAACATTGTTGAATATATAAGTAATATAACTTCATTTAAAAATAATTTAAATTAAATAATTACAGTAATTATGTAGAAAATTGAAATAATTTAAACATTTTTAGTAAAAGCTATGTCTTATGTTCCATGAATAAAATGCTCTACATAGTGAAACATTGATACCTTGAAAATCTTAATAAACAATCTTTTGATTACTGTAGTACTATAAATAAATATATGGTGTAGTTTCATAAATACAATATACTTTCCCATGGCTATTCAAAATCATTTCTTTGAAATATTTGCAATCTGAGATATCTGATTTTTCTGTTAGAACAAACACTACATGAACAATTATTATCTTTTATTGAAAGTAAAGCTTTTTATAAAGAATTCTTGGAATGATTTGAATTTAGCAGTAGAATCTTTACACGTTTCAAGAAGTATTGTATATTGTCATTTGACACTTCTCAGAAACTGCCAGATTAAAAAAAAAGAAAGAAAAAAAAAAGGCGACAGTAAAATAAACATAAATACCTATTTACCAACTTTGTAGACTACTGAAAACATTGATCTTAAAATGGAAAGTAGAATTATAAAATTTGTCAATCTTAAAAAAATTTCAGAAGGTATACGTCATATACCTGCGTATACCCTCCACTACGTCCCTGGTTAAAAGTAGAAATTATTTATATCCAATAATTTGAAACACTTAAATTACAAAAATGAGACAATATTATATTAGATTAAAAAAAAAAAAAAAAAAAAAAAAAAAAAAAAAAAAAAAAAAAAAAAAAAACAGTTGGTTAACCAATTGATTTAAACCATGCCAACCCTGCTGGTAACAGAATAAAATCATAATGCAAAACCCCAATCCCAATGTAGGAATGTAAGAAAAACAAAGGCTTACTAAACCCAATAGCCATGATACAACAAAGAAAACTCACAGCCAATCATTCATTAGCATACAGAACAAACAGTAACCAATGGGGAGAATTACTTATGATTATGTCATCATTAAGGCATAATGTAATCCTTAGTAAATCTTAACTAATCAAGCAATCTAAGTAGTAAAAGTGTATTTTTAGCTCAAATCTGCCATTTTGACTATTTTAAAAAATAAAAGGCAAGAAAAAGAAAGAAAACTATTTTTTTTTCGCAGCTAATTTTAGAAAAATTAGTTAGTCTGCCATGATTTAAAGCTTATAAGAAAAGTTTGATTGACTAAAAATGTTTGTCACTTTACAAGTTTATTAATTTATCATTTTTCTAAAGTTTTGCTTGTAGCTTGTGCATAACTTGGATTTTGCATTTTTCAATAACGTGTAAAATAAATGAAAACATTAGGGAAAAAGAGAAAAAACCAGATGAAAAAAAACCAGCATGTTTTTTTTTTTAAAAAAACCATTTAGTTTAAACCATGGTTTAAACCACGGTTTAAACCAGCCTGGTTTAAACCAAACAACCCTGATAATAAGGGTCCTCCCTTGTAAAATACATTAAAAGGAAATAATACGGCAATCACATTAACTGAGATGGGTGCATTCCCGCCCACGAATCGTTAAAAAGACCAATAAGAAATATAAATACAAGGAAAATAGTCTTAATAACGTCTACTATTAACTATACCATAATAATATACATTCCAAACAAATGTCAAAACATATATTAAAGTACAATTATTTGCTTAAAAGGCGTCATTTCAATAAAAAATATATTAAAAATACTAAAAATTTATATGTTTCGACTCTTTCATTGGGTCATCTTCAGAATATACAAAAAACTACAAACACAATGCCAGTTGTGACATTATACTGATGATGGCAACGACCTAACCCATAAATTGTATTTTTACTGAAATTTTTCTTAACTTATGAGCATCATACAATTTCGTTTTTCACACTGTCGCATAGAAAAAAGTTCTTTCAAATGAAATTTATTTGAAAATTGTATCACAATTTTCTCATTTGAATAGATTTTGAAGTAATTTTCAATCATGGATATTTTTAAATATGCATGCAGCCCAATTTCGAAAGATATACCTGTTTGCTCTTATTGCAATATTATAAAGAAAAGACATTGTTATGAGTCACTCTAGCATCATATTGTCGGTGGCAACAACCTAACCGTAGCATAAATTACGCTTTTACTGCAATTTGATGTCTAAACATCACACATCCGGTTATTTCAACGTCTAACAGAAAACATAAAACACTTTCAGTAATTTGTTTGAAAAGTTTATCGCATTTTACAGATTTTTTATGTTTTTTAAAGAAATTTAAAAGCTTGAATTTTTTTAAATATACCTGCAAACCCAGTTACAAAAGATTAACTTAATTGCTCAAAAACATTGTAAATAATTCAGTATTTGTTTGTTTTCGTGTGGGAATCTCATTCCGGCTGCTTATAACTTGGGTTCTTCTGAAATAATTTTAATTCAACTTGCACTATTAGTTTTTCAGTTAGGGTTTTGGTGCGTAAATTGCTATACGCTGATTAGTCATAGAATTATAGGGGATAATTTCATAAACATGTAGAATCCGATTATGAAAGATTAGTCTTTTTAAAAATTCTGAATGGATTTCATTGGAACTTGCATTGTTTGTTAGATAATTTTACACGGATGGTTTTAAAATATTGCATATAGTTTTATGTCGCTTTGTTATAAAATTATGGAAGAAAGTTCAATAGTCAGGTGAGCCCGATTATAAAAGATTAGCCTTTTTTAAAAGTTCTACTGGACAGATTTTGATGAAATTTGCACTATTACTTTTCACCCAAATTTCTTTAATAGTTTTAGTGTATAACATTTTGTTGTACATGCTTTGTTATAGAATTAGCAGAAATGTTCTATAATCAGGCGAAACCAATTCTGAATGATTAGCCTTTGGAAAAAGTTAGATAATTTTTGAGGAATAGTTTTATTATATTGAATATCCGCCTATCATTCTTAGACCAAATCCTACTGTAAATGATGAACTAAAAAATTTGGTCCTTAACAGCCGAAATTTTATTTTTTCTTACACATTAGAAAATATAATAGCGCAGTGATGATCATATCGTTTTCAGTCATACGGAAGGACATTTGAGATAAAGATACATATTGCTTAAAAATGGAAGATCAAATTCACCCATATATTTCCTTTAATTCAAGATTTGTTCAGAGAAACCGATCACCGCAGCGGGCGAAATGTGCTACTCAGATAAATAAATGATCGCTAAAACGAAAATACTAAAAATACTTTTCCCAGTATTTGTTGAGACATCTAGCAAATATACTAAATGTTAAAAATATATTCGTGTTTCAGATTAAAAACAATTTTTATTTATGTTCTATTAACGGGCAGTATATCAAGCATCTTTAACACATGTATACAAAGATTCATTGCCGATAATTTTTAAATGGAAACTCATATTTCCATTCATAAAATCTAAATCCACAGCCGTTAAAATAAAAATGAGATAAATTTCCTAAAGCTTTCAATCATAATGTCAGTCATGAAATTTTGTTTAAAAAGAAAAAAAGCTTACTCTAAAAAATAGTAACTATGTTATAATTTATATTTAATATAAATCGTAGAAGATACAGCATTACAAAGAAATAGTAAATAAATTGTAGCAGCCGGCTTTTAGAACCAGTTCGAAATCATATTGACGAAATTGACATCATATCTAGCAAATGATTTTATTTATTAGTATCTTTTTCCTAAATTGATTTCTTGAAATTGAAACGACTTCATAGTCCAGGCAATAGAGACCGTATAGGGGCTCTACCTAGCAAAATTCATGGTAGTTCTGGAAAAAGGCTTACTATATGTTTTTTGGGTCGCTGAATCCGAATTTTTAACTTCCCATCAAAATTTCCCCGGCAAACCCCCCAAATTTTGGTAAAATGCCCCCCAAAAAAGGTTTTTATTAAAAATAAGGAAAGTTCGGAGGGGAGATGGGAGGGCGAATGTAAACGTGTGAGTGGTTAAGTGGAATTGCGCAACTTAGTCCACGCAGCACCGCGCGCATGTTCCGAGGCAGATCCCCCCTTCCCCTTCATCCTAAGTCATAATGTTATATATCTAATTTGTTGGAAATTTTGTCTACTTTCTGAATTTATAGATACTTTTCCCCTAAAACAATAAAAAAATTGATTTTTTTAATAAAAACCTTTTTTGGGGGGCTTTTTACCAAAATTTGGGGGGTTGCCGGGGAAATTTTGGTGGGAAGTTAAAAATTCGGATTCAGCGACCCAAAAAACATAAAGTAAGCCGATTTCCAGGCCTACCATTAATTTTGCTAGGTAAAATTCCCTATTGCCTGGACTATCAGTAAAATAGATTTTTAACTTCAGAAACATTCAATTAAGGTACTACGTGATTTTAAAACATGCTTAGTTAAAGTTTTTACATAAATATATGAAAAATGTGCATTTTCTTCTTTGAATGACGTCAATTTCAAAAACAGCAAAAATATAGTGAGACAATCCGAATTTTTATTGGCTTATAAAACAAAGTAGTCGAGTTATCATTTTTTAAAAAAATTGTTGAGCAGTTTTTTAGATGTGTGGCAACAGGAAAGAAACTATTGAATTTGAAAATTTAAAAAGAGATATTTCTATAATGTTAAATTTTGAAAGGTGGCAGAAAAAAAGGGATAAATATTGGTCTGATGATTTTTTTAAGTAGACAGCGATCTTTTCCATGTTTTAAAACGTATGCACAGCAAGTTTCGTGCAAATTGGTCAAAAATTGAAGATTTGTATAAAGGACACATACATACAGAGAACGGCTTTTATATATATAGATTTGATAAAAATAATATTCTTCGTAGCAAATAAACTAATTAAGTTTTTCAAAATTAAGAAAATTTAAACAAACATAACTGTTGAAAGTTTATGTCATGGAGTTTCAGTTTTGCACTTTTTTTTTATTCATTTGGCAGTTTTATTATAAATATAAATAATTATTTGTTTCTCCCTCAATGCGCTTTAATGATGTTGTACTATTCCATTTTTTTTTTTTTAAACAGAGCTACACAAAATAATTCCAGTACATTACCGCCAGTTATTGCTGAAAATGCTTTGCAATGGTGTTAAAAGTTTTGAAACTGAACAAAATATTAATTTTGATACAAAATGCTAAAAGCGTCTTTACCACACATGCATTATTGTTGCCGTAAAAGTAGTTTTACAGGTATTTGTGAATAATATTGAATGGGTGTACAGAGAGGGCCTGAATCAAAGATTCGGTCAGGCCAACATGCTCACGGATCTAAGCCCTTGATTTTGGGGGTCTTGAAATCTGGTATAAAGTTTTTAAAATCAGAATTTCTTAATTATTCTGATCCTGAACTGATGAAAAATGATTCAGTTCATCAGTTCTTTTGCTTTTTAACAAATTTGAGGAAACTTTACAAGAGTTTCCCCCAAATTTAACCAAGTTGGAAATTGCACGTCAAACGTGGCAAATGAGGTGCGTTCATACTATAACTAGTTTTATAAATATTTTTCACCCCGCATATTGTACTGAATGTATATTTTAGTGCACTTCATAAGTGCATATCCATTTCATTCTGTTCGAAAGGCTGTAACATCATTAAAATGCACTTGAAATAATTTGTTCTCATTGGCCGTAATGTAGCGGAAAACTTTTGCTTTTCCTGTTATTAAACTATACATCCGATTTTCATAAAATTTGAAATGACTTGACAAAATTTTGCAACAATTATATATTTAAAATTCCAGGCCATTCAGTTGGGTAGTTTTTGCTCTGTTATATGCGGACGGACCGAACGACGACTATAGGTGCTACCTGCGTATTTATATAATTACGAACGCACCTAAAAAGGGCAGTGTCTTGCCGATAGACGAAGGACACTTTTTAGGTTCTTGCGGGTTTTGTTTTTTCTTATTTTAAGGCGCTTTTAATATTTAAAAGTTGGATCACTCGTATCAAGTGACGAGAATGAGTCAGTTTTTACTCTGCAATCAATTTTTTTTAAAATAGAAAATGCACTAAGGGTACTGATTTTAGGATGAGGTACAAAAGAAAAGGCGCCATTTCAGGACAGTTTTCTTTGAGGAAGGAGGGGCAATTTCTTTTGATCGTATTGTGCACACAAGAAATCTGCACGGGCCGGGCTCGGGCCTATTTTCATTCATGGCAGTCGGGCCGGGCCTAACTTATTTTTTCTGCACAGAGCCCAGGACTGGTTTCATTCCTAGTCTTCACGTCCCAAAATTTTGAGTTCTAGTTTTAACCCAGCCCGTATGAAAATCATTGTCTCAGCGTGGCCTGTTCCATTCAAAGGTCAGTAAAATTAGAACTGGCCCAAAAATTTTTGCAAAAAATGCATAAATTTTTAAATCGCCATTATTCTACGGGTCATTCCATGTCAGTTCAGGCAGGCATGTAACCCACCATCACAGATTTTGATGAAACTGCGTGTGTTTGTTCCTTTTATTAAGATATGATTCCCAGTATTTTTTTTTACTTCTTGGTCAAATAGTTTCTGAGAAAAAAATTGTCAAAATTTTGAAAAACTGCCATCAGTTGGCATTCTTGACTGCTCGATTTTCAAATGTAGCATGACATAAATATGATCATATTTCAATATCTATTCCACAAATCATCTTCAAATAATTTATGCATAATATATAGGGTACGTATTTTATGAAAAAAAAAAAATACTGTTACGCTTATATAACATTTTAAGTATGTCTAAAAAAAGTTTAATCTTTGAAGTCGTGATTTTTTTTATGAAAAATAATGCATTAACTAAAATAGCATTATTAACAAAAAGCGGTATTTTTATTAAATTTATTTTTTGTGGGAGATATACTTAAAGGTGTCCTTTACCTGATTCTGAAATAAAAGTAATGGGATTTTAGGTGTTTTTAGTAGTATTTCATATTTAAAAATATTTTCAGGCGTATTTCAAATCAAATCAAGCAGAGTCATTCCATGTCAGTTCGCCTAAGACATTTAATTCACTGTCACAAATTTCAATGAAACTGGGCATGTTTATAGCTCATTTTAAGACAGGATCAAGGAAATTAAAGATGATTACAAGTAAAATATTTTTTAAGATAAAAAAAAATATCTAAATTTTGAAATTTTTTAAAAATGTTTTTAATGACAGATCTATATTCAAAGACTGCATAAAAAAAAGTCATTTCAATATAAAATCACTAAATAAGTTTCAAATAATGTATATGTGACAAATAATGTAGGCAGATTATTATTTATTGTTGTTTGTCATGTTTAAATGCTAAGAGTGTGTTTAATCTTGTGAATTCTTAAAATCAAGAATTTTGTGAAAAATAATGTGTTAATCAAAAATTTATTATTAACCGAAGGCAGGCTGTTATTACTTTTTTTAATTGTACGTAAAAATATCTTTTCAATAGTTATAAAATAAAAATAGTGAAAATATGAGCAATTTTAACAAAATTTTCATAAAATGTGAATGTTTAATGATAAATATTGAACCTTTTCATGCTAAGATGTACTAAAATGACTACGATATCGTGTATTTCTACTCTTGCTTAAATATAATACATACAATAATAAAATAACAAATATTATTTACAGCAATAAAAATTAAATTAAATAGTACTGGTTCCTTTACCAACACTACATTGCTCAACAGCCGACTTAAAATCAACAGTCCACTCTTATTGAAAAATACTTTCAACTGTTCAAATAATAAATAAACTGCATTTAAAAATTTTAATATCAACTTATTATCTTAAGACGATAATAATAACTAAACAACATGATGAATTTATAAATCAGCTTTTAATTGAAAAGTCATGAAATGGTCCCTTTAAATATTGTTGTTCAGCGAGTCAATCAAAACAAATTATATATATAAAAAAAAAATAGTGAGCCTAATATGCTGACTGCAATGACACTTCTAACAAAACTAATTAATTCATTACCATCTGAAATCAAACCCGAAAGATCAAAAAGAAAAAAAAATCATCTGTAGTGTGAATGTGACATACTCAGTGGTTGTTGAGGTAGGAATGTCTTTGTGACATTTTTACCTGTACTTCAATAAAATATAAACATGTAAGCTTTTTTCATTCATCCAAATTAAGTAAAACAATTATAAAATTTTGTTGTCATTACACCAGATGTTAAATTTTTCGTTACATACTATTAGATAAGTTCTTTACTTTTAGACATTATTGACATAATATCATAAAATTTACTATATGTATTTTCTATAAGTGTATAAACAATATATATATGCTTTATTAAACATAAATGAATAATTTTTAAATAATTTGTTTGAGAACAGGGATATATATACACACATATATATGTTGAAAATCCATCTTTCAGCAATACTGTGATGAAATAAATCAAATTACCGTAATTTCTGGTGTATAGCCCGCGGATCAAACAATCGTGTTTCGACCCAGAAATTTTTAAAAATAAAATGTAACTTTTTAGATCACAGTAAATATTGGTCTTCAAATACTGAATAAAATTTCTGGGTCCAAACTGAATTGTTTGATCTGCGGGCTATACACCCGAAATTACGGTACATATCATTAGAAACTGAATAAAGTTACAAAAGTGCAACTCATTAAGTTTTAAATACTTTTTTAGATATAGTTATTTGAAAGATATAAATATAATGGATTATGCATTTTTTGCATATATTTAAAGCACAATACGTCAAAATTTTCTTCAAAAGAGTGAAATTTGGTATTTTTTTTTTCAATATTAGCAGCTCATTGCTAAATTTTCAATATTAACAGCCAAATATGAGTTTAAAGATTAGGACTGTCATTTTGAAAATTTCTATTGGGCGGTGAGGAGCTAGTGATTTTTCTCTTTTTTGGAAAGGGATAATTGCTCTTCGCCCTAGAAGTTTTACTAAAAAACATTATTGTTTATTTTTTTCCTTAAGAAACGAACATAAAAGATAATTTGAAAAATAAAATAAATGTATAAATAAAAATATTTCCAGGGATGATACATTGGATAGGTTTTACATTTGAAAATATTGATAATTTTAAATATGATTTAAATACTACTAAAACCAACCAAAATCCCACTATTTTTATTTCAGATCCAGTTATAATGTAGTATTATGTACAATTTAAAATTAAAAAATTAGTCATAGAAACTCCGCCTCTGATTGATAAAGATTTTTTAATAATTTCATTATTTTTTGTAAAATATTTTTGATTTCAAAGATTATACAATTTTTTAGACACATTTAAATATTTTTTAACATTACAGCAATATTTTTTTCATAATCTACATACTTTATTTACCTTGCTTAAATTATTCGAAGAAGATTTCTTTATTAGTTATTGAAATATGATTTTATATATAAAATGAGGCCTTTGAAAATTGAACAATCATTAATGGCAACTCGTGGCATTTTTCCAAAATTTTGATAATTTTTTCTCATATGTTCACTATTTTTATTTTATAACCGTTTAAAAGATATTTTTACGTACAATTAAAAAAAGGGAATAACACCCTGCCTTCGGTTAATAATAAATTTTTGATTAACACATTATTTTTGACAAAATTCTTGATTTTAGAAATTCATAAGATAAAAGACACTCTTAGTGTTTAAACATGATAAAAAACAAGAAATAATAATCAGCCTACATTATTTGTCACATATACATTATTTGAAACCTATTTAGTGATTTTATATTGAAATGACTTTTTTTTTTTTTTTAATGCAGTCTTTGAATATCGAACTGTCATTAAAAAGATTTAAAACAATTTTTCAAAATTTTCATATTTTTTATCTTAAAAAATATTTTACTTAGGATAAAGAAAATTAAAGGTGATTACGTCTTAAAATAAGCTATAAACAAACCCAATTTCTTTGAAATTTGTGACAGTGATTAAATGGCTTAGGGGAACTGACATGGAATGACTCTGCTTGATTTGATATGAAATGCACCTCAAAATATTTTTAAATAGGAAATACTACCAAAAACACCCAAAATCTCACTATTTTTATTTCAGAATCAGGTAAAGGACACCTTTAAGTATATCTCCATTAAAAATAAATTTAATAAAAATACCGCCTTTTGTTGATAATGCTTTTTTTGTTAATGCATTATTTTTCATAAAAAATTCACGACTTCAAAGTTTAAATATTTTTTTAGACACACTTAAAATGTTATAAGCGTAACAATATATTTTTTTCATAAGCTGCGTACCCTAAATATTGTGCATAAATTATTTGAAGATGATTTGTAGAGTAGATATTGAAATATGATTATATATATGACATGCTACATTTGAAAACCGAGCTATCAAGAATGCCAACTGACGGCAGTTTTTCAAAATTTTGACAATTTTTTTCTCAGAAACTATTTCACCAAGGAGCAAAAAAAATTACTGGTGATCATATCTTAATAGTAAGAACAAACACACGCAGTTTCATTAAAATCTGTGATGGTGGGTTACATATTGATATTTTACTGCCTGATTTGACGTGGAATGCCCCCTACACTTAAGCATTAAAATTTATTATTTTTAAAGAATAGTAGATTTCTACGTCAAAAACCGTTGTAAGTTTTCGTAAAAACTCAAACAAATTTTACTTCACCCTTTCTTATCATATAAATAAAAACATACATTTATTTTACTTAAATAGGTGTCACAAATAAAATTCTATTGATTATGTGTGTGTTATGATTACGGTTTTTACTATTAAACCGAAACATGTCAACATAATTTAATTTTTATTTGTGACACCTATTTAAGTAAAATAAATGTATGTTTTTATTTATATTAGTAGATTTCTACGCTTATTAAAATACAGCTAAATTAAAATGCAATAAAACGTGTGAAAAAGAACCTGCCTGTGGCGGAACCCTATTTTAAACTGAAAAACGTGTTGATCCATGCAAAATTAATATACTAATACATAAGAAAAAAATATATATATAACGTTTTAGGGTTTATACATATATATATATAAATAACACGTTTTAGGGGTCACGGATCCCGAAAAACAGGTTTTTACAAAATGTCTATCTGTGAGTCTGTGAGTCTGTCCGTATGTATGTGACACAAATTTTGTGGGCGCTCTATCTCAAGAACTAATGCACGGAATTTAATAAAAGTCTGTATTCAAGTAGTCTAACATAAATTGGTGCTGATTAGTTTTTGGTGTAAATCGCCCAACAGGTGGCGTTGCTATGCTGCATTTTTTACGATTTCTGCAACAGCTCTATCTCAAGAACTAATGCACAGCTTTTCATCAAACTTCAGATTCAGTTAGTCCTTGATATAAGTTGGAACAGATTACGATTTAATGCAAATCGCCCAACAGGTGGCGCTGTTATGGTGCATTTTGCTGGATTTACACGATTTCCGCAATAGGTTTTTCTCAAGACCTAATACATGGATTTTTATCAAACTTAAGATTCAGTTAGACCTTAAATATGAAATTGATGCTGATTACGTGTTGATGTAAATCGCCCAACAGGTGGCGCTGCTGTGCTGCATTTTTCACGATTAGCGCAATAGCTCTATCTCAAAAACTAATGCATGGATTTTCCCCAAACTTCAGATTCAGTTAGACGTTGACATAAGTTGTTGCTGATTAGATTTTGGTGTAAATCACCCAATAGGTGGCGCTGCTAGACTTCATTTTACTGGATTTACACGATTTCAGCGATAGCCATATCTCAAGAACTAATGCACGGAATTTCATATCGTTAGAATCCTCATAATGGGCATAGATTGCCATATAATTTTTGCAGTGTGATAGCGAATTTTGAAATATTAACATGTAATGAGATAGAAGAAAGTTTTGGGATCGGTACATGCGATTAGTTCTTTTAGTAACGAATTTTTTAATAATACAGTTAATAGTTCATATAATTATGTACGGAACCCTCTGAGCGCGAGTAATACTCGCACTTGATCGTTTTTTTTTTCTTTTTTATTACTACACCATTGCTGATACAGTATGTTTATCGGAAGCTCGCTGCTGTTGAATAAGGCAAAATTTGCAATAAAAACTAACTGGTGTGAATAATCACGGAAGCTGAGGATCTTCTACGGCACGTATACGTTATAGGTGAAAACTGGGAAATTGAGTGGCCGGTAGACTCAGTTTTATTAGTGGCCACTTTTTAAAGTTAATGGCCACTATAATGTTTCAAACTTTCTTGGCGTCTACATGAACTATAATCACTGTATATAGACATATTTTTCTATAAGTCAGAGTTTTATACCAGCCAACTATTCATGATAAGAATAGGGAAGCAGTCAAAATTCAAGAAAATTACTTTAAAACCACTGAATCTGTTACATTAATTTTTTAGAATATATTTTTAGATTATTTTTATATGTTCATAAACACTATTATCAATTTAAATTACTATTACTTTCTTTATATAAAAAATAATTAACTCAAAATTCTAACAGTTAGGTGTATACAATAATAATAATACAAAAAAAAAATCAAATAAAGCACAATAAAATGTTATCTGGATTTTATTTAATAAGTAAATGTGTTATTAACATACTACACACATTACATACAGTTCAAATCGAAGCTGATGAGTGTATTCCGCAGGATTAAACAGTATCTCTTGAAGAAAAATAATGTAACTGGTGAGCATGTGGCAGGAGTCGAAATATTGAAAATACTGCAGTGTCCTTAAAATCCACTTGCATCCGGTGAAAAAAAAAGGAATAAATTATTTGAAATGCATGTGGAATCAAAGCTGATGAATATATTTTGCAGAACAAAAATGTATTTCTTGAAAAAAATAATCAAACTGAACAGCAATGGCGAAAAGCTGAAATATTGAAAATACAGCTAAATCGTTGTAATCTGCTTGCATCCGGTAAGAAAAAGAATTAACCAGTTTGCTAATTAGATGTAACCAAAGTAGAGATGCATATTTCTATGAAAAAAGCTATATTTCACTTGGCGATCGATAACAGATTTTTTATCGCCACTTGGCGAGTGGCGACTAGAGTGGCGATCGATGGCCGATTTTTTAATCGCCACATTTACAACTTTAATCGCCACGTGGCGAGTGGCGACCGCCAGTTTACACCTATAGTATACGTGTCGCTCGTCTCCAAGGAGTTAAGAGGCTACTTCACTCACACGAAAAACACGTGCTTGCTAATGTTAAAAGTTAATCATATGCAGGGATGTAGTGGAGGGTATACGCGGGTATACGCCGTATACCCTCTGGATTTTTTTAAGGAGTACCGTATACCCTCTGTTTCTCATGAAAACTACAGTATATACAGTCTAGGGTATACTCTATGCCTTGAGCGTATACCCTCTGCTTAGAGCGAATACCCTCTGTCTTTTTTACGACTACATCCCTGATCATATGGGAGATTTTTTTTTATCTTATTTACATTTCAATATTTTGTAATGGTATTTTTTGCTTTGGATGGCTGAGGTCGATCTCTACAAAGGCTGTTTTATACTTTTTCCATTTTGTTCTTAGATATTTTTTTATGGGGATACTTTCATTTTCGAAATCGATTCCGAAAGTGAAAATGTCTAAAAAAAAAAAAAAAAAAAAAAAAAATCCTGTAAACAAAGTTTAAAAAGTATAAACCGGCCTTTGTAGGGATCAACTTCAACTATCCAATGAAAAAAAAAAAAAAAAATAATAATAATAAAAAAAATGCAAATGAGATATTAAAAAAAATTCCCCCCTATAGAATTAACATTACCGAGAAGGTGTTTTCCCGATAGTGAAGTGGCCCCTTTGCGACATGATTGATGGAAACTATAAACGAACTAAAAAGTAGGGTGCAAAAAAAAAAAAAAAAAAAAAAAAAAAAATCATAATAAAAAAAAAACTGATTTTTTTTTTCTATTAAAATCAGATTTTTTTGTTATAATTAAATCTGATTTTTCACTGTGCTTGACTGACTATCAAGAATTGTAGGTTTTCAAAACAATTAAGGGGAGCATCATATATTGGATCAAAATTTTCGATTTTTTTTTTTTTTTTTTTTTTTTTTTCGTGTGAAGTGTGTAGATTGCTACTCTAAAACTGTTTCGTGATATTTCCATTCCTTATTAGTATTTTTTTGGTCGTTGAACGCAACACTTCTCACTAAACGTTAAAGCTATTATAAACTTTAAAATAATTTTTCTTGAAACCCTTTTTTTGATGCTGGGCGACCCCTTTTCTCGAGAATTGTTAGTCTACCAATTTCCATTATTTTCTTTAAAAAAAAAAAAAGGTAATCTTTTTTGATGTAGTATCATTTTCATTGAATTACTTTTTCGAGCTCACAAAAAATTTAAAAACAGGGCAAAACAAATGACCTTCTTTGTTCAAATAACCGCCATTTTGTCTAATCTGAACTTACTAAATGTTGATTTAAGATCCAGAGAATTTAATGCATTTTCATAATTTGGCGATCAAATTTGTCTCAGATGCTTGTGAACAGAGAAAATCGATCACCCGATTGGAAGTTCAAGGCGCTCACACAGGGCCCGACTTAGTCTATGGGGGTCCCCGGGGCAAGAATCATACTGGGGGGGTGGGACACCCTTCTATTTATCTACAGATTTTTTTGTGAATAATGTGGAAGTAGCTAGTACTAAACTTCATACATATTGTATTGTATGCATAAATTTTGTACGCGGTACTGCTCACATCTGTATTCAGTGTCACAAAAAGATGGCCACAACTTTAAGAAAAAAAAAACTAGTAGGATAACAGTAGAAAAAAATGATAGATTGGTTGATACGAGTATTTCTTTGCAAACTTTTACTTTGCTTATCTACGTACGTTATAAGATGCCTAAAAGAAAATGCCCCAAACTGGTCATAATTAATGGCTTTAACTTGCCACGTTGCGAGAAAAACGTTAATAAAGAATTTCTTTTGAAAACAATAGAATACTAAGTTCTCATAATAAAATATTAATTATTAGTTTTCTAATGATATAGTTTGTTTCTTGCATGGGTGGAGAATGGGTATTGAAAGCAGAGAGGGGAAGGGGGACCGCACTCCCTTCCTAAATGTTTGAAAATATATGAATTTTGGTCGCTTTTGGCTAATTTTAATCATTTGGCACGTTTTAATGAAAGCCCTGACGACTCTCATGGGGGGGGGGCCTAAAAAGGGGGGGGGGCAGCTGCCCCGCATGCCCCTGCATAAGTCGGGCCCTGCGCTCACCTGCAGTTATACTCCTCGCCAAACAAGACGTAATATTATTATTATTCTTTTTTTTTTTACCTACGCAAGAACACAAGTAGTATATATAAGTGAAATGCCAATAGATATAATACAGAAAGTCTGAAGGCTATATCTCTTTTCTTTGTAACACACACACAAATCGTAATAATTACGTGAATTTTAGGCCAAATAAGTAAAATCTTTCCTTAACCCCCTGGGGACGAGTACTGTATACGTGTCGCATGAGGTGCACAGAATCCTTGATTATTCCTACCAGTTATTTTTTATTGTAAATTTTCCCTTATTTAATCATGGCATTCATCTGATTCAATTGGGCAAAAATTTCTGTTTTAAAAAAACTGTGATGAAAGATTAAAAATTCTGCAAAAGACGCTCGTTCCGAAGGGATTAAGTCAGTAATTAGATTATACTAAAGAGCAGAATTTATATTTTTATGCTTTGATTAATAACGTCATAATTAGTAGCTATAGAAATAATAAAAATGGCAAATAAGTAATTTCATTACACTATAAAACAAATTATGTAACTTTACTCCATAAAATTGGTGGCAACATGCTGCCTCCAATTTTATGGAGTAATTTAACTTACATAATGGTGTAATTTAAATTGATATAACTGATGTAATATTACACATTATGTTAGAAGATCACTACAGCTTTTTCTGCTTCCCTTTTAAATAAATAAATGATTCAATTAATAGGTAAGTAAATTTCTTTTACCTTGAATGGATCCATCATAGAATCGGTGTTGCGGTTGAAGTTTATACAAGTTTATTATATCCAGCTCTGTACTATATTCAGCTTGAAATCGTATTACTTAATTTTATTTGTGTAGATACATAATCAAACTCTATTAATCCAGTAGTAGTTTGTGTTAATCTAACTTTTAATTGAAAAGAAAGAGTTAAATTAAATACAAATTTGTTATATTAAAGTTAATGTATATGTGAACAAAATTAATCACAGAGAAATATTCTACCAACATAAAGTTTTAATAGCATATTAGAGAACGGCCAAATCAAACATAGAAAAATCAAGGTTAAAATAAAGTTTATATTTAGAGTTCTGTGAACATTCTGATAAAAAGTTATTTAGCCCGTCAACAGTTCATATAAAAAGTCATAATTATTTTGGAATAATTCTTTTAGTTTTACACAGCACCAGCATTAAATGTCCTTCAAATAAGATTTAGATAGTTACTTGTTACTGGAAATCCGAATGGCAGAACTATCTTTAAGTGTCTGCAACGCTAATAATATTTTCAATAAACTTTTTTACCAAAAATAAAACCGACTTCAAAAACTACTACAAAGTAAAAAATAATTTTTTTACATAATTGTTAATAAGAAATTAAATTAAGAGCATTGTATTTACCATGCGTATTATTATATTTATGTACATTAATTTGATTTTTTGGGGTCGGTGCCAGCCAAACGAAGTTAAGTATAATTATCCAACAGGCACACATCCAAATATCAACGAGTTTTTTTTTACGATTTACTATTTAGTTAAAAAATTTGAATCTTACCATATTTGAAACATTTCATCTCATTTTATAAACGTGTATTTTCAAGTGAGATTAGTTGTAATTATGTGTGCTAAATTAAGGGTTATTTTAAAATTAATGCGTTTATACAGGCTATTATGTAAAAAAATCGTAGCCAAACACAGATTTTCAAATGCAGGATGGTGTCAGAATTGATTAAGAATGGAATTTTTTTCCTAAACGGTTTTGCTGAATCTTGTTACGATTTGTTTTGGATAAAAATTTTAATTCTGAACTTGGCTTGGCTGGCACCGACTCCAAAAAATCAAATTAATGTACATAAATATAATACTACGCATGGTAAATACAATGCTCTTAATTTAATTTCTTATTAACAATTATGTAAAAAAATTATTTTTTACTTTGTAGTAGTTTTTGAAGTCGGTTTTATTTTTGGTAAAAAAGTTTATTTTACCCTTTTTAGTTTTTTTTTTAGTTACAATTTTTGCATGATCCTTTTGGAGGAAATTACGGACTTTTAAAGAAACTTTTAAAGATGTTATTTTGATAAGTAAATACTTTTGTCCAGATTTGTGTGTACATTAATAACACAGGTTTTTTGTGAAAATTCTTTATATATATATTACATTTCTTCTTCAGATTTAATAGCTTTATTTTTTAATTAAATATTTTTGTTTCTCTATTTGGACATGAGTAGAACGACAAGAGATGCTGCTCGCATGAAAAATATCGAACTTTGGATTTTGATAATAAAAAGTTCTTCGGCTTACTAGAAATGCTCTATGAAATAGAGAAGAGAGACCCAATGACTTATTTTTCATACTTTCTAACCGAAGACCAGGCCCTTATCTTCCGGGTTTCCCTAGATGAACGGATTTGATACCTGGCATCGGCGTAGGAGACCACCTAATCGTCACGTAGCGGTAATAAACCTGATGAACGCCTAGATCGTTTTACTATCGGCAGTGCCTATTTCTTAATTATGAACTTTTTTTATGCCAGTTACTTAACATTTATTCTTGTTGTTTAGCACCTGCGCATTGCTACTCATGTTGATCTCGTAATTTAGAAGCTTAATCAGATGACGAGATCTTCATCTGGCAAGGCACCTCAGAGGTATAATTCATAGGTAAATTCGAGGTCTTCGCACCTATCGACGGAGTTTACATGCACTAGGAGCCATTAGGGTACATGACAACCGAATAACCTATCAAAAAAAGATCGTGAAAAGACTATAGGGGGAAAGTGTTGAATGGCGTTCCCTCAAATGGCTGGTCATTGATGAAATTTCTATGGTGTCAAAAGAGAATTTATATATAATTCATTTGAGGTTTCAAGAATTTAAAAACAATTTATTTTTTGGTGGCATTAATGTTTTCTTATATGGATATATTATGCAAGTGCCAATATGTAATGTATAATGTAACGTAATGCCGATGTGCTTAAATGCATGCTAAGCATTTCAGCATGGTACTTTTATTCATAATTTAAATTATTTGCTTAATCTTTCGCCAAATCTAAAGATTCTGATAGAGAAATTGAGAACTCATTGCATCATGACGGCATTTTGTTTATTTTTATTTGCAATCTTTCTTGACAAAATCAGCTTTACTCACTTAGGGATTTATGCTTCTTATTGCATCATCATTTGCAATACGTTGGGCAGTGGAAATTTTAAAACTATTAAGTAATCTACCGTTATTGCGTCCACTGCCAATTGTTGTTTCTGAGCTAATATGATTTGGTGCATTGAAGCGTTTTGCGAATTAAATATTTTATGATACCCACATTTACATTAAATCAACTGCTGCTGATATTTTTTTTGTTTCACGCTAGCCTTAACTGTGGGCTCGATTACGGAAGATTTGAAATTCATCGTCATGCTCATTTAATAGTCTTGGTTAAAGTGCCATTGGTCTGCATAGTAACTGACGTATTTTAGTGATTACAGTTCTGCAAAACATATAGAACATATAGAACTTTCGGAAGCAACTTATGATCTTCGCATTTCCTTTAAACCATGTTTCCTGTTAGTATCGCACACTTTTTGCTTTTATCGGCAATCTGATTCAAATTTACTTGCTATCATTTCTTGATACAATTCAAATGTTTTCATGACTGCGTAACCCACTGACTTGCTTTCGCCATTATGCTTATGCCTAAGTTCTGTGCCATGTAAATACACCGCACTATAACAATGCCGCCTGTAATACTAATTAGAGTTGTTGTGGCTTAAATTTATTTAGTTTTGTTGAGTTGGCAACAGCTCAAAAGTTTCAGTTTTTGTTTTGTAAAAATAAAAAGATGTTCGACGAATAAATAAGTGGGATTTGTGAATCATTTTAAATATATTTAATCGTAAGATTTATAATATCTGAAAATACGAATATAGTTTAAACATTGATGTTAAAAGCAGCGCCCCAACAAACTGGTGACCCGTGACGCTCAAAAATGTCTAAAAGTGAATCGCCGAACAGTAATGATCCTTCTGTGAAAGAAACGCCGGAACTAAACAAGGTGAGCATAAAAATTCCTCCATTTTGGACTGATAGACCAGAAATATGGTTTTTTCAAGTTGAAGTACAATTTAAAATTAATGATATTACTAAGGAAGAGACAAAATTTAATTATTTAGTTGCTCAACTTGAATCTAAATACGTAGAGAATGTATGGGATATAATAAATAGCGACAGTTTAACCAAATATTCCGATTCCAAAGCTAGGTTGCTACATTTATTTAGAGAAAGCGAAAACGTGCGAATTAAGCGATTGATAACCGGAATTGAACTAGGAAATATGAAGCCTAGTCAGCTCCTTCAAAAGCTAAGAACTATAGCTACTTCTGACGTTTCTGAAAACCTAATTAAAACACTTTGGCTTGAAAAATTGCCCGACGGCATAAAAAATATATTGCTGGTCAGCGAAGAAAACGTAGAAAAATTAGCTATAATGGCAGATAAAATCAGTGATATGAATTCAAAACCTGAAATTTTTTCTACAAATAATAAATCTGATATTAATGATAATGCGGGATCTCACGTTAATAATGAACTTGTAAATCGAATTGCTTCTCTGGAACAGCAAATTTCGCAACTGTGCGTTTCACGAAACTCCAGAGCTAATTCTCGAAATAAGGAATACCGTTCTGACTCGCGAAGCAGATCTCGTAAGCGCTACAATCCTAATGGCAAACTGTGTTATTTTCATTTCCGTTTCGGCAATCGTTGTTTTCCTGATAAATGCACCCAGCCTTGTGCCTGGAATAAAAAGACCGATTCTAAACAGGAAAACTAAGATCTGCAGTAGATGTAGCGACAGATTCCACTGCAGATAGATTTTCGGATTGTCGCAAATTTCGCTTATTTGTTAGAGATAAAACATCGAAAGTGCGTTTCTTGGTGGACAGCGGTGCAGATGTTAGTATTTTACCAGCTTCTTCTCAAGATAAACAATCCGTTGATTACAAACTATATGCTGCAAATGGCACAGAAATTGAAACGTATGGTATAAAGATGCTAACACTTGATTTAGGACTTAGGCGAGAATTCCAATTTCCTTTTATTGTTGCTAAGATAAACAAAGGTATTTTGGGCGCTGATTTTCTAAACAAATTTAACTTGTTAATTGATTTACATAAGAAGAAACTAATTGATGGAGTAACTCAACTAAGTATTAATGGCGAAGTTGCTTCCATCAGTGAAGATAGTAATATCGGCACAGTAAGTAATTCCACTAAATTTTATACTCTGTTAAGGCAATATCCTGAAATAACCAAACCAAATTTATTTTTATCAAGTGTAAAACATAATGTTAAACACCATATTATTACAAAAGGTCAACCTGTCCATTCTAAAGCAAGACAGTTAGATCATCAACGACTTGCAATAGCGAAACAAGAATTCCAATTTATGCTCAATAATAGTGTAATCAGGCCTTCTAGTTCTCAATGGTCAAGCCCTCTTCATATGGTTCCGAAAAAAGATGGCACTTTTCGCCCATGTGGAGATTACAGACAATTAAATGCAAAAACTATTCCTGATAGATACCCTATTCCGCGAATCGAAGATTTTCATCACATTTTGAGAGATACAACTATCTATTCTAAACTTGATTTATTTAAAGCCTACTATCAAGTTCCCATTGCCGAAGAAGATAGGTGTAAAACTGCAGTTATCACGCCATTCGGCTTGTATGAATTTAATGTGATGAGTTACGGCTTGAAAAACGCACCAGCAACGTTCCAAAGATTTGTACATGAAGTTTTTTCAGGTCTAGATTTTGTTTTCACCTATTTAGATGATATTCTTATTGCATCTACTAGTGAAGAAGAACACAAAAATCACCTCAAGTTAGTGTTTGAAAGATTAAATGATTACGGTCTTCGAATAAACGTTTCCAAATCAATCATGGGAGCACAAGAAATAGAATTTTTGGGATATTTAATTACTCCTCAAGGCTCACGTCCTTTACCTGACAAGGTTCAAGCCATTCTTAACTATCAACTTCCAACAACTATTCATGAACTTAGAACATTTCTAGGCATGATTAATTTTTATCGTCGATATCTAAAAGATGCATCTAAAAACCAATCTCTTTTACATGATTACCTCAAGGGAGCAAGAAAGAAAGATAGAAGAAAAATTCATTGGACAGATGAAGCGAAAAAACAGTTCCAACAATGCAAAGATGATTTAGCCAATACTGCACTCTTATCATTTCCGAATTCTGAACTACCTCTGTCACTATGTACAGACGCTTCAGATTCAGCAATTGGAGCAGTACTTCAACAATATGAAGATAAAGGATGGAAACCTATCGCATTTTATTCTAAGAAACTAAATGATGCACAAAAGAACTACAGTACTTACGATAGAGAATTACTTGGTATTTATCTCTCTATCAAATATTTCAAGCATTTATTAGAAGGAAGAAAATTCACGATATATACAGACCACAAACCCATAACCTTTGCATTCCTACAAAAACCTGAGAAAGCATCTCCTCGCCAACTTCGTCACTTACACTACATTTCACAATTTTCAACTGATATCCAACATATTAAAGGTCAAGAAAATATCATTGCTGATACACTATCTAGAGTTGAAGAAATTTCTTTGATCGATTATGATAAAATAGCTGATGAGCAAGGTCAAGATGAAGAATTCCGAAACTTGAAGACATCCAAAACTTCCCTGAAATTCAAGCAGTATCCGCTACCTTCTGGAAAGTCTTTGTGGTGTGAAACTTCAACAAGTAATATAAGACCATATATTCCTAAATCCTATCGCATGAAAATATTTCATCAAATGCATGGAATGTCTCATCCTGGGGTTAAATCATCTGTAAAACTCCTGACATCAAAATTTATCTGGTCAAACATCCGAAAAGATGTACAGCTATGGACCCGGTCATGTATGGCCTGCCAAAAGAGCAAAATCAATCGGCATACCAAATCAAGCTTCGGTGAATTTCAACCTCCATCGGAAAGGTTCAGTGATGTTCATATTGACCTGATAGGACCTTTACCACCATCAAACGGTAATACCTACTGCCTGACCTGCATAGATCGGTATACTAACTGGATGGAAGTGATTCCGCTGAACAACATTTCAGCCGACACAGTTGCTAAAGCATTTTACGGTAATTGGATTTCTAGATTTGGAACTCCATATCGACTCGTCACAGATCGTGGTTCACAGTTTGGATCAGAGCTTTTAAACATCCTGACAAAAATGTGTGGGATAAAATTGCAGCACACGACTGCCTACCACCCCCAAGCCAATGGAAAAGTCGAACGATTACACAGAACTCTAAAGACCGCACTAATGGCACACAATAATGTAGCCTGGAGTGAAACACTGCCAACTGTTCTTCTTGGTCTACGCACTGCCATGCAAGAAGATTCTGCACATACTATAGCCCAGATGGTCTATGGACAAAACATACGTTTACCTGGAGAATTTTTCCATGAAAGTACAATTCCTACACCACCTGATAATTTTGCCAAACAACTTCAAAAGGTGATGGAAGAAGTCGGACCAAGAACTGTGTCAAAAAAGTATGTACAAAAAATATTTGTTCCTAAAGATTTAAAAACCACGTCACATGTGTTTGTTCGCAAAGACAGAGTTAAAAAGCAACTGGAACCCCCATACGAAGGTCCATTTCCAGTCGTTGATAGAAACGAAAAATATTTCACGCTCAAAATCAAAGACAAAACTGTAACTGTCTCTATTGATAGGTTAAAGTCTGCATACTTCTTGCAAACACCAGACTTTGCTACAAAGCAACCAACACAGAAAATACAACCTGCAAAAGCACCACATGACTCTCATATTCAAGACCAAAAACTTCCTGAAAAACAGTCACGTTCGGGACGAACGATTAAACTTCCTGTGAGATTTCGAGACTAGCACATACATATTTTTTTTAAGTAATGTTCAAATTTTAGTGCATTGTTATTTTTGTAATTAACATTTTTTGTATATATTGTAACGTAACTTCGTTACTGGGAGGAGAGTACTGTTGTGGCTTAAATTTATTTAGTTTTGTTGAGTTGGCAACAGCTCAAAAGTTTCAGTTTTTGTTTTGTAAAAATAAAAAGATGTTCGACGAATAAATAAGTGGGATTTGTGAATCATTTTAAATATATTTAATCGTAAGATTTATAATATCTGAAAATACGAATATAGTTTAAACATTGATGTTAAAAGCAGCGCCCCAACAGAGTAACTCCTTTTATTTCTTTCTATGTTGTTTATCTTGAACTTTAGCAGCATAGGGATCTTGGCTCAACTTCTGTTTGCATATAAAAGTAGACAAATTGTTGTTTACAATAAATAAATTTATAAATATTGAAAAACTTGCTTGTGAGACAGTGGTACTACTTAGTTATCCCGTCGACCAAAAATCTATCGCCAAACTATAAGATTAAATGCCAATAATGGTTGATCGTAAATGTCACATTCACTTGACTTTAAGCAAGATACATGTGTTTACGTCATCAAGTGATTTTTATTTCGACGTTTTATTTGTATTTTTATTAATGTTATACTAATTTATTTGTTCTTTCGTTATTTAAAATAAAAATTATGCCAGTTTGTATAATTTGGCGAGTGTTTTGGCGATTTATATAATTTGGCGAAATTGGTCGACGGGATAACTAAGTAGTACCGAGACAGTTTTATAGGTTGTCAGAAAATATGTGTGAAATTTTCATTTTCTCTCCAAGGCCCCTATACAGGAAAGTTATCATTAATGTTATCTAGTGGAAATATTAAAGGCAATCAAAAAGCATTCATACATATAACTGTTTAATATAATATAATATAGGTATGTATATAATATTATGGTACTTCTTAGCTATCCCGTCGACCAATTTCGCCAAATTATATAAATCGCCAAACCACTCGCCAAATTATACAAATTGACATAATTTTTATTTTAAATAACGAAAGAACAAATAAATTAGTAAAACATTAATAAAAATACAAATAAAACATCGAATTAATGTTTTTATTGGCCATTATTGGCATTTAATCTTACAATATGGCGACAGAAATTTGGTCGACGGGATAACTAAGAAGTACCAATATTATATATATATATATATATTATGTGCCGCCAGTCTTATGTTATGTGTTTAATTAAACTAAATTATTGTATACTAAATTATTGTTTTGTATTAAGTTAGTTTGCTTCTGTATTATTTAGCATTTGAAATAATGGTGTATATTTAATTAATGTATATTAAATTACTATTTTGAATGCGATTGCCAATTGAGAATTTTAAATATGACTGTCGATTAGAAAATGCGAAGAAACAGATTGGGGAAGATCCATTACTGAATTTGAATGGGGATATCGCCAAATTGTCAGTTACAGACAAGTTGGCTTCATTTATGGCGACTTATTTTGGTCGCAAAATTTGGCGATAATTCACGTAACTGCGCCAAGTTTTGCGACAACCTGGCGCTAACGTATATGAATACATAGTTTTATGCTTATGACTGAGAAACCGGTTTCAACAATGAAAGATAATTTGGGTGAAATCCTTCATTTTATTGGTTTTTGTTGAATTACTAAAAAACTACTCAACCAATTTCGATGAAACGGAAGTGGTACCAATTCGAGAGTATCCTCTTTCAATTAAAACAAAAATCACATAAATCGGGCAAAAAGTTCCGGAGCAATCGGTGAACATACATAAAAAAAAAAAAAAAAAAAAAAAAACATACATACGCGTCGAATTGATAACCTCCTCCTTTTTGAAGTCGGTAAAAAAATAGTCTGTAATACGCTATATATCATATAAACATCTTCTTGCTGTTGTAGTGTTATTTAATTATGACATCATTGGCAGGGCTTAATTTCTAACAAAAAAAGTACCGGAGCCCTAATATTTTGCGGTGCCAGTACAACAACCGTACCCCCCCCCCCGTCACTCCAATCTGCATATTTATATTTCGTACATTTTTTTTTCTTTAGCGAAATATACCTATCAGCATATACTTAGCTGTCAGCTATTCCACTTTTTAGTTATCACTCCTTCTGAATAGTAATCTTTGCCTAATTTTCATGCTAATTAATTTCAGAATTCTGCGATTAAATAGGGTAAGGATTATGATTAGGAAATAGTGTTAACACAGAAAAAGGCATAGTTCGTAGCTATGCATTTTTAAGAAAAAAATTAATGAAATTTACAGAAATGAATATTTATATGCTGAAGAATGGAACAATGTTTTACAATTTCCAATAAAAGGTGCATATCTTAAGCTATACTCGATTCCTTCCGCATAACCATCTTTTGTGGTGAGTCCCTGGAAATCAGATTAAATTAAAAATTTTATACCGTTATCGGAAAGAATCGATGCTTTTATAGAAAAAGAAAAACACTGCTCGATTGCTTTCTATCAGATAACAATACATGGCAATTATATCTACTTACAAATGAAAGTGACTTCGTAAATGTGCAGAGCAGAGCCTTATCATGGGTACCGTGCATGATACAAAATAAATAGAAAAATCTTTAACTTGATTTTAATACTCGTACGCAATAGAAGACAAAAAAGGTAATTTAGACTTCGGTTTTTCGGAAGCGCTGTTGCACTGGGCTCCGGAGCCCTATATCTATGAGCTCCCGTGAATTACGACCAATATTTAATTATTTACTAAAAACAGAGAAGTACCGGAGCCGGGCTCCGGCGCAAATTAAGCCCTGATCATAGGTATATATATATATATATATATATATATTTCCTGAAATGTTACAGCAGAAGTGTGGGGGGGGGGGGGGGATTCTCCCCAAGCGCTAATTACTTTTGTTACAGGCCGGGTTAATTCTGTGTTTGGTTGGGTTCGGGTAACCTGATTTTTCAAAAGTTAGTTCAGTATATATTATTTCAGATTAAATATATTTATAATAATAAAACTAGATGTTTGTGTATCAGCCGTTTTCTAAAGAGACTGCTGTGTTTCTTCTGCGACCCTTTTATGAAGTTCACTTTTTTCGCATTCTTTTAAAGAAATTTGCATTTTCTCGCAATCCGTTGAAGAAATTCGCATTTTTTTTCACGATCCTTTGACGAAATTCACCTTATTTCAGCGGTCCTGTGACGAAATTCAAATTTTTTCAATGTCCCTCAGACAAAATTCACTTTTTTCCGCGATCATTTTACAAAATTTGCATTTTTTTGCGATCCTTCGACTAAACTTTCTTTTTTTTCAACGGCCCTTAGACGAAATTCGTGTTCTTTCCGCGATCATTTTTCAAAATGTGTTTTATATGCAATTCTTTGACGGCATTTTTTATGCGAGTCTTTTGCGAACTTCACGTTTTTTCTGCGATATTTTGACGAAACCGCATTTTTTCTGCAATCATTTGACGAAATTCACGTTTTTACCACGATCTTTTTACGATATTCGCGTTATTTCTGCAATCCTGTGACGAACTTCGTATTTTTTCTGTGATCATTTTACAAAATTTGCATTTTTTTCCCGCGATCCTTCAACTAAATTCGCATTTTTCCAATGACCCTCAGACGAAATTGACGTTCTTTCCGCGATCATTCCACGAACACTGCATTTTTTACGCAAGTCTTTGACGAAATTGACGTTTTTTATTAAGTCTTTTAGGAAATTCGCACTTTTTCCGCGATCCTTTGTCGAAATGTGCATTTTTTCTGTGATCATTAGAAGTAATTTGCAATTTTACTGCGATTTTATGACGAAATTTGCGACCTTTTGACGAAATTCGCGGTTTACCGCGATCCTTTGATGAAATTTGTGTTTTTCCTAGATCCTTTGCGAAATTCGTGTTTTTCTGCGATCCTTTGACGAATTCCGCAATTTTTCGAGATTATTTGATGAAATCCGTGTTTTTTTCGCAATTATTTGACGAAATCTGTGTTTTTTCGAGATCATTTGACGAAATTTGCATTTCACGAAATTGGCCCTTTTCACGCAATTCTTTGAAGAAATCTGCATTTTTTTTGCAATCCTTTGACGAAATTCGTGATTTTTCCACGATCCTTTGACGAAATTCGCGTTTTACTGCGATCCTTTGCCAAAATCCATGTTTTTCCACTGTTGTTTGCTGCAATCTGTGTTCTTCCGCAATTATATGCCGAAATCCGCGTTTTTTCTGCAATCCGAAATTTGCTTTTTCCTCCGCAATCCTTTGGCAAAATTGGCGATTTTTTCTGCGAATGATTGACGAAAAAGGCTTTTTTTTTTTTTTTTTTTTCTGCAATCAGTTGTCATAATTCGCGATATTTTTCAGTGATTTTTATTTCATGAATGTTCGGGCCGATGACCAATTATTTTAATTTTCAGAAAATTCAGAGACGAATTGTCCCTGCCATAGACCCGTTCTTACTTAGTGAATTCTGTTTGGCTTTTCATAAAAACATCGCTTTCCCCTAGTTTTTTTTTCTTCTTTCCCTGTGTATTATATGTTTTTTGTCTGCAGAAGCCCTAAAACGTCTGCGACGCTCGTCGCAGTGTCGCGCACATTCTGCCACGGGGCTGGAAATATGTTTTATTTCACTTCATATTGTAAACACAAAATTGGATGAAAAAGTTTCTTCTTAATGAGAATTTATTGTAGAGTGCTGACACATAGATTTAACTTGTAATTACTTGTAGTTGATTAATTCTTTCGATAATTTGAAGATTATGAAATCACTTTATTTATAATATTTCCAACCCATTAGTGTAACGTAACACCGGGGTCACTCAATAAAATGGAGGCTGTAAGGCTGCCGCCAACTTTATGGAGTGGAATAATGTTACATTTTTTTTTTTTTTTTTTACAATCTATATTATAAAGGACAAACATATCTGTGCGTAACGCATACGTCATTTTGTGAATGGCAACACTTTGAAATTTGAAATAAAATTTTGGTTTTGCAATTTTCTCTACTGCAAATTTTTAAACTTCTAAACATCGCACATTTTAAATTTTTACACCATCGTATAAGGAAAAAAATTATCTTTTAAATGCAATTTGTTTGAAAGCTGTATCTCAATTTATTTTTGAGATATTAATTTTTTGTAGTTTTTAATACCATTTTTCTTATCATGGCAGCAAAAGTACCTCATTTCTATTAAAAGTCATTGAAAGTAAACTGAAAATAGTCGAAAATAGGAGATACTGTATCTTTTTGTCGCCATTTTCACATAAAACCTTAAAAAAAAGTTGAAATTAAAATATGGGCTATGTCAAGAATATTGTCTGTTATTCCGTGGTAATGACGTCATAGGCACACTTTTTTATAGACGAAATTTAAGACTGGATTGTAAAAGTGAATTGCTTTAGCGGATGCAAATGACGTCATTTTATAAAAAATATCGCTTTTGATAAATTTCAAAAAATTATTAGATTGTATAATTCGTATTTTCCATATGAAAATTGCTTTTTTAATGTAAGTGGTCAATCTAAAAAAATTATTGCACATAAAAAATTATTAGTTTTCAATTTAAAAAAAATGTTTTCACCTATATTCTTTAACCCGGGAAGCCCGGGTACGATCCCCTAGTGTAGTTAATGGTACTAATTACTAATAACAAATTAAACAAATAAAATGTCAGCTCTTCTTGCACTCGTACAGTATAAAGTAACTGCAGTTGCAGAAATCTAAACTTACAAACTATTATACTATGTATATGTTTATGTTAACCGAAAAAATTGCGAAAATTAATCATACCTAATTATTTATACATACACATAGAATAAATATAATCATAAGAATAACTAGTCATATCTGCAATCCGTATTAATTTATCCAAAATAATAAATATTAGCATGATTACCCACACAGCGCACATTTAGCGCTTTCTTTATTTCCTGTGCTCAAGTCCAAAAGTACAAAACCTTCTTTCAATTTCTATTGAAGTAGCTCTAGCTATACTTTACATTTTGATACTAATAAGTTTGTTGTTGCGTTTCCTCCCTATACATTCTTTTACAATAGTTGTTGAGCAGTTGATATTATTCTTTCATTTTTCTTTAGCTCCAATTTGTTGCATGTTTATTTATAAGAGTTTAATGGAAAAAAAATATAATAAAAGAATCATTCTTTCACCGAACGATTTTTTTTTTTTTTTTTAATCCTTGTTGTGCTTGTCTGTTTCGTTTTTCTATTAAAAAAATTGAATACTTTGATTACTCAAAGAAAGTTGTGACAATGTGAATTATAATAATTAAATTAAATATCAATTTAAAATAAAATACTTTTTATGACTGATAAAACTTTACTATTTGCAAGCTTAAGAAATTTTTAAAATATATTTTCATTTATTTATCAGTCAAAATAATCTTAAGAAACATTGTCAATTATGTGCATAATAGATTTAAAACTTTTTCACATCATTTTAAAAATTAGAAGAATTTATGGTTTTATTCTGATTTAAAAAAAAAAAAAATCTGATTAAAATCACTCATTTTAATCAATCTATTAAAATCGCTGAACTCTACTAAGAACTCTTGCTTTCACAGAGATTTTGCGCCAATGATAGCCCCTTCAGAGCTACAGAGCGATACTAATAATTACCACAAATTTTATTCTTCTGAAACTGAAAACAGTTATTCTAACTTCTGCAAAAATGCACCTGTTCTCAAAGAGTATGTGTTCTGCTGAAATGTTTGCTTTTTATAGACAGTTTCTAAAATGTTTTTCTTCTAAACATGAACATTTGAATTTAAACACACACTATTTAAAACCAGGGGTGCAGAATATGTCCGATCTGGCGATTTAGGATCGGGGGAAATTTTAACCACCTGGAGAAATTTTGCAGAAACATATACAATTGATTTCCATTTTAACAACAAATTCCATAATTCCCCGAGATAACAACAACAACAAAAAAAAAATCACTACAACTAAAAAGATCCGTATGGCGACCTTCACGAAATCGATCTCAGAATAATATGTACCCTATATCAGGGGTGATTCTGTTCCGAATTTTCTTAAAATTTAAGGCATTCGATTCCGGAAATAAAAAAAAAAAAAATGTGTCATCAATCTGAAAATTCGGAGATAAAAACACCGCGAGTTTTGTCCAAGAATTACGAAAAAAACGCGAATTCTGACACAAGATCGCCAAATAACCACAGATTTTCTCAAAAGATCGTGAAAGAACCGCAAGTTTCGTCAAAAGATCGCGAAAGAATCGCAAGTTTCTTCAAAAGATCGCGAAAGAACAGCAAATTTAATCAAAATATCGCGAAGAAAGCGCAAGTTTCAGCAAAAGATCGCGAAATGAACGCAAATTTTGCCACAAGATCACGAAATAAACGCACATCTCGTCATAAGATCGCGAAAAAACAGCAAATTTCGTCAAAAGATCGCGAAGAAACCGCACATTTCGTCAAAAGATCGCGAAAAAACCGGAAATTTTGTCAAAAGATCGCTAAACAACCGCAAATTTCACCAAAAGATTGCAAAACAACCCCAATTTTCGCCAAAAGATTGCAAAATAATCGCAAATTTCGCCAAAATATCGTAAAATAACGGCAAATTTCGTCAAAAGATCGCGAAACAACTGCGAATTTCAACAATAGGGGCGAAATAACCGCGATTTTCGTCAAAATATTCCTAAATAACCGCGAATTTTGTCAAAAGATTGCGAAATGAAAGCAAATTTCGCCAAAAGATCGCGAAATAACCGCAAAACTCGTCAAAAGATCGCGAAATAGCTGCAAATTTCGTCAAAAGATCGCTAAAAAATGCAAATTTCGTCAAAAGATCGCAAAAACGCGGATTTCGTCAAAGGGCTATGTTTTTTTCGCCGAAAAAAAACATAGTTAGTGCTGGGAGTGAATTTCCCCTCCTTTCCTCACTCTGCTCTAACCTTTCAGAAAATTTGCTGCGAATTTCAGAAATTTTTATTTCACTCAGAATCCCCCCTGCCATATATATACTCGATCATAAGTTGAGAGAAATATTGAAAAAATAAATTTTCTATATATTCGGTAATACAGCATTTAGCTATAACATAACTGTAAAATTTTGGGGAAATTTTCATGTGGATTGGGGGAAATTTTGGGAGTAGAAACATTTTCTGCACCCCTGTTTAAAACTAAATAAATTAAAAAAAAATTAAAGTATTATATTAACATTATATATTTTATACATTATTATTTGAAATACAGTAGAGTCTCAAAAATCCGCACACCTTGGGACCAGAAGCTGCGCTGATTTTAGAATTTGGCAGATTTTAGAGTTTTGTAGATTCTGGATTAAATGATTTATTTTTTTCAACTTACCTTTTTTAGGTGCGTTCGTAATTATATAAATACGTAGCACCTATAGTCGTCGTTCAGTCCGTCCGTCCGTCTGTCCGTCCGTCTGTCCGCATGTAACAGAGCAAAAACTACCCAACCGAATGGTCTGAAATTTCAAATATATGATTGTTGCAAAATTTTGTCGAGCCATTTCAAATTTTATGAAAATCGGATGTATAGTTTAATTACAGGGACAGTCAAAAGTTTTTCTTTACATTATGGCCAATGGGAAAAATTATTGAAAGTGCATTTTAATGATATTAGAGCCTTCCGAATGATCTGAAATTTTAAAGATATAACTGTTGCAAAATTTTGTCGAGCCATTTCAAATTTTAGGAAAATCGGATGTATAGTTTAATTACAGGGACAGTCAAAAGTTTTTCTTTACATTACGGCCAATGGGAAAAATTATTGCAAGTGCATTTTAATGATATTACAGCCTTCCGAATGATCTGATATTTTAAAGATATAACTGTTGCAAAATTTTGTCGAGCGATTTCAAATTTTAGGAAAATCGGATGTATAGTTTAATTACAGGGACAGTCAAAAGTTTTTCTTTACATTACGGCCAATGGGAAAAATTATTGCAAGTGCATTTTAATGATATTACAGCCTTCCGAATGATCTGATATTTTAAAGATATAACTGTTGCAAAATTTTGTCGAGCCATTTCAAATTTTAGGAAAATCGGATGCATAGTTTAATTACAGGGACAGTCAAAAGTTTTTCTTTACATTACGGCCAATGGGAAAAAGTATTGCAAGTGAATTTTAATGATATTACAGCCTTCCGAATGGTCTGAAATTTTAAAGATATAATTGTTGCAAAGTTTTGTTGAGCTATTTCAAATTTTAGGAAAATCGGATGTATAGTTTAATTACAGGGACAGTCGAAAGTGTTCCGTTACATTACGGGGAATGGGAAAAATTATTGCAAGTGCATTTTAATGATATTACAGCCTTCCGAATGGTCTGAAATTTTAAAGATATAATTGTTGCAAAGTTTTCTTGAGCTATTTCAAATTTTAGGAAAATCGGATGTATAGTTTAATTACAGGGACAGTCAAAAGTGTTCCGTTACATTACGGGGAATGGGAAAAAATTATTGGAAGTGCATTTTAATGATGTATCAGACTATGCGCTTTATGAAGTGCAAAAAAGTATACATTCAGTACAATATGGGGTGCAAAAAATAATTATAAAACTAGTTATAGTACGAACGCACCTCATTTGCCACGTTTGACGAGCAATTTCCAACTTGTTTATTTTCAAGAAGAGCATGTAATAACTCGATTTAAGCAAATCAAAATTTTGAATCTCTTTTATTTACCTGTAAATAATTTTTTAATTACAAATTTTAAACATTTCTTGTATAGTCCATATTGCTTGAGAACTTTCATTTTATCTTGATGAAGTTTCTTTTGAATTCTGTTAACAGTCATTAATTCCTGTTGGTCTACACAACTCTTTTGCTCCAAGTACTTCAAAAAATTTACACCTAAAATAACCTTCTTCAAACTTTTTTTCCTCACAGTCATTGACAGACTCAATTTCACTGTTTTCAGGGTGGGTTCATTATTGAAGAAATAATTTCTTCATCTGCAACTTGATTTACCAAGGCTTCCATCTTTATTATTCATCCATTCAGCATTTTTTTCAAAAGCTCTTGTGAACCTCTGTTAAAATTTTTTGCATAATTCTTCAGTTCAGATGCTTTAGCTTATGGTAAGGTTAACGGAAAACCTGAAAAATCTGTATCTTCATCCTCATTTTCGACAAATAAAGAGCCAGTCCGTATTTTATGCCATGCATTAATTAAAGCTTTCCTTGAAATATAAAATAAATTAATTTGTTACTTTCTATAGAGACCGATAGATAGTGCCACTATTGAAACTCTTCTGGGCTTGTTTACATTTCTCGTTGATTTCTAATGTTTTACATTTTGTTGTGTGTAAGTTTCTGTGAAATAAAAGTATTTTATTTGTATAATATCCTGTGTCATTATTATTTCCTCACAAATTTATGTTAAAAATAATTTTATTTTTATTGACTGATATTTGGAATAAAGATTTTTATAGAATAACTTCTTATGTTAAAATTTTATTGTTTTTGTTTTGAAATGCATGCGGATTTCAAAGGATTGCGGATTTTAGAAATGCGGATTTTTGAGACTCTTAATGACATTATAACTTATTATTAAGCTTGAACATGGGGATCTTGCTTATTGAAAACACCCACAATAGCTGATAAATTTCGATTACAGTGTATGCCTTTAAGATTTCACACGTCAGGTGACCTTCACAAGGGGGGGGGGGGGGATAGTTAACCGTTCCATAAGCTGAAAGGGATCGATTTCATATAAAATATATGCACGTACAGGATATAGATGGGCCCATAAGCATAATTTGCATCGCGATTCACAATTCTTATGAACGCTATTAGAATCGATGGCTCTGTATTTTATATAGTTATTCATAGTGTAGTTATTCATAAACTTTGACTTCCAGATACAGTGCAGTTTGAAAAGTAAAGGGAATTTAAAGCCAGTTTTATTTATTAATGTATTGTTTGATTTTTTCCCATTAATCTTTCCCTTATATGTAACTTATATTGCTTCATTCACAGTTATTTCAATGCACCATTATATATATATATTTTTTTTCTGTAGGTGATTCCTGTGATAGCGATGAAGGTTGGGTTGATGTGACCGATTCCGAAGATGAGAAAAATTTAATTCCTGTAGATAGGTAATATTTTTCATTCTTTATTTTCACTCCACACCGCTCTTTAAAAAGTTTAAAATGTACTACATAATACCCATCAAAATTTAAAGGTAAAATCTTGACAGGGCCATAGAAAAAGGCTTGAATTTTTAATTAGTTCTTTTTTAATAAAGAGTTGAAAGCTTCTTAAAATGACCATATTTTATTGCTTATAAGCGTCTACTATAGATTTAAGGAGATAGATGGCTCTCTCAGCCTACCTCTACCTTAATTAAAGAATTGAAACAATTTTAAGCTTATAATTTAAGTCTTATCATGTTTACTTTTTAGATTTTTTTTTATAATATAAAATTATAATTATAGATTTTTATAGATATGTAATGCTTTAAGAAAGTTAAGTTCAAGTATAGAAGTGGGTTTAGATTAGAGACAATTTTAGCTGAGTTGAAGTCAAAGGTGTGGTTCATCAGCCAGCAATTTGTCAGCATGGTCTTTCCCATATTTTGCAAACCAAATGTGGTTTAAGATTTCGAATTAAAGAATGGAAGCAATATATTCGTAAACAAGAAACCAACAAATCGCAAAACAATGCTAGGAGATGAACCATGAACCACACCTTTGACTTTAATTCAGTTAAAATTATCTCTAAACTTTCTTCTATACTCGAACTTAGCAAAGTATTCCATACCTATAAAAATCCTAAAAATATTGTTAATTGTGACTTCTTTGTTCCCCCATTGTCAGATTATTGGAAATATTACATAAAGACCTCATTTTATTAACTGCTAACATTTTTCATATTACCAATTTCTTTCTCTATCTAAAATTTCCTATTCCATGTTCTCTGTAATTCTATTAGTTAATAAACTTATTCCTGAAATCTGCTTCTCCATATATTTGTAAAATTCCACCATTCTTTGTAATGATGACATTACTCTGTAGTATGAACGTAACTAGTTCGTAACCGAAACTAGTATGCAATTCGTTAAAAAAATCCTGGTGCTTAAAATGGTGTTTTGTGTGCCTATGAGTAATTATTATCATGTGTAACATTTATGTTTTCCTTTAATGGATTTTCTTTAAACTTGTAGGTAATCCTTTTTATTATTAAAAGATACTTTGAAAGTATTACTACCAAACAAGTTTGAGAAGTAACGGCTTATATTCAATCCAGGATCTGTCCAGTAAGTAATGAGACTGATTCCATAAAATTTGTTTATTTGAAGATAATTTTACAGACACTTAATATTCTTCAAAATAACTTCCTCCTGCATTAATACACCATTGCCAGTGCCTCTGTCCCCGATTTATGCACGCCTGGAAGTCTTCATCTGGAATGCTGTTCAGAATGCGCATTACGTATTTTTGAAAGTTCTCCAGATTGTCAAAAAGGTGACCTTTTAAGCTGGATTTTAACAGAGAGAATAGAAAAAAGTCCGACGGTGACAGATCAGGACTGTACGGTGGTTGGGACAGCGTTGCGACGCTGCGTTTTGCCAGGAACCGAGTCACTTTGAAGGAACCAGCTTGGCACAATTTTTCCACCTTTGAAGTTCTTCTGTGACGATTTGATGCACAATCGATTTTGTAAGTCCTAATGTCTCTGCAATCATTCATACTCTCATCTGATAGTCAGAGTCCAAAAGCGCTTTCATTTTAGCCACATTGTCTGTGGTTCGAGAAGTTGATGGACGCCCAGCGCGTTCTTCGTCATCGACATCCTCTCTTCCGTCTTTGAAGTCTTACAAGGAAGGTCTCCATACGGGCATACTCAGAAAAATCTGAAAAAATTACAGAATGTTCTACTCCCATGGGTATATATGTTTATAAAAAAAATTTGGCGGAACCTCGGTAGAACGTCCGTAAAAAAATAATGAAAATTTCGCTTATTTGGCGACTTATCACCGTTTGGCGAAGAAATTAAATTAAAAAAAAATATGCTTGTCGAATACTCTTTAAGGAAAAAACTTTTTATGTTGAATTTGTTTAAATAAGTTTAATTTAAATAACTTTAGCTTTGTCATTTTTAGTTTGTTTTAACTATAGTTTTGTCATATATATTTATATGTACTTATAACGAATTTTAACTATCATATTTTACGATTTAAAATAAAATTTAAATTGATTAAAATTGCTCCAAACTCAAAAAAATGCCCCATCGAGCATTGTCGATTCAACTTAGTTGCTATGGAAACAACTTCTTCGGTATGGAAACGTATTACGGCAGCATTATTCATCTGACGTTAAAAGTTATTTTTATAACCGATAAAGTCGTTTAAATTAAAAAAAAAAACTTGTGGATTGGAGAATAAAACGATGGCAAAATTTCGTTCAAATCCGCAACAAGCAACAAGTATAATACAGAATGTAATAATAATAATAATAATAATAAATTCTTTCATGGTTTACGTTTAAATTCATTAAATACCGCATATTCTCAAAATCAATTAACAAACAATTTTCAGATTCATTAAAATCGTTTGCTTTTGGCGAGGAAAAGTGCTGATCGCCAAATTGCGTGCCGCTTTCGTCTTTTCACGCCAATTATTCGAAAGTATTTTATTTTTTTACAGATTTTCTACTGTAATTCCGCCGCTAATTTTAACTGGTCCTTTATTACATACATGAGTACTTTCACTAGCATTTTTTTCAACATATTCTGAGTATGCCCAGTATGGAGACCTTCCTTGTTAGTGCCGCCTAAACATTTGAGCCTTGCACAAAGAATCCTTCCCGCAGGCTTCTTGTAAAATGGCAAGCGTCTCAGTAGCCGATTTTTTTTAGTTTTGCACAAAATTTTATGACGTATCACTTCTCGACACTCCGCTGCATTCTGAAAACCTAATACCACTTTCAAACACATGTCTACTTTACGAGCAATCCGTGCGCTGCAAAGGGCCAAGGCCACCTGACTTTTGCCAGACTCTGTAGCTGACAGTCCCCACCGCACGTATCGCTCGCAAACTGGGCCCCTTTGGTCTTCTGCTTGGCACGAAAAATTCAGTCTCATTACTTCCGGGACAGACCCTATATAATAGTAGTGTAATAAACCATTAAAGCAGTATATAGTATTGATGATAATAATAAATTTTGTTTCATGTCATTGTAGATTTATTAAAATTCATTCATTATTTTTACAGCCTTCCAGCCGATGAATCTGAAAACAGTGGCAATTTGTACAGAAATGTTGATAGATATTTAAATCTACAAAATTCTGCTTATGACATCAATTCTCTAATTTCAAAAGTATGCAATTTTCGTGCTTTTAAATTTCTCTTTATATTTTTATTATTGACTAGCGCTGTATTGTTAATATTATAATAATTTCCATTATCTCTAAAATATGAAATTCAGATGTTAGAGTAACATGTATAGTGTTGACTCTAGAAACAAAGGGCCTCCAGGCGGGAATTTTTCAAAAAGGGAACACTATTCTAAAAAAAGGTACACTATTCTGAAAAAAGGGGCACATTTTTTTTTTTTTTTTTTCAAAAAGGACAAACTTGTACCTTGTTTACAAAAAAATATTTTGAACTCGTTTGTTTAGAGACCAAAGAATTTGCAATATTTTCCCGGGATCAATTGAATTGCCACGGGGCGCATAGGAAGTGTTAAAAAGGGTAGCCGGGCGCATCGGAAGGGTTTAAAAGAGCCGCCGGCCGCAAAAAAAGAAATAAAAAGGGCCGCCTGGCGCTGCAGCCTAGAGTCAACACTAATGTTCAATGTTGCTTTTGTTTTATAGTTGAAGTAAATATACATGTTGTATGAAGGTGGAGAAGAAAATAAAACAATGCTGTTAAATTTAATATTAACCAATGCTTAATTTGCACTGGAGCATAGTTTCGGTACTTTGTCTTTAGTAAATATTAAATACTAGCCAGAACCCACTGGAGTTTATAAATATTGTGCACCAAAATCCACATGAATATTGCTCTATGTTGTATTTTGCTAGTTCATTAAGGCTGTTCTCAACTGTTCTGCTCAACAAGCACAAAACGTTTAGACACATTTACAAATTCATTTTTTAACGGAAAGATATAAAATTGGAAGACCTGAATATGGAAGCGATTTGGAATCGAACTGTATTTTTAATTTTTTGATAAATAAATTACCTATTGAGTTATAAGCGATATTGATCATGTGACAAAGACGTCCCCCCCCCCTCCCCCCGTTCTTTAGTGGTTACTCTTCTTTGGAGCGGAAATTCGGTTCAAAAGGCCCTTTTTTGGTACTATTTTCTAAAAGATCTATTGCGTTTGCAAAAAAAAAAAAAAAAAAAAAAAAACGGACAAAACAGTTAGTTTCTGAACAACAACACTTGCTAGTTTCATGCACTTCCAAACAATAAATTAAAACTTGTGTTAGAAATTTGCCCTTTTGGATTTGAGAACAGCTTTTAGAAAAAAAAAAAATCCCTTACAAGTAATGATATTCTGAAAATTTCTCCCAGAAATGTTTTTGCTATCTGTTCATTTGTATTTTATTTTATATATAATGTATGTATATGTATGCATAGCTACCAAAGTATTTTGGTTTTTTGTTACCACTATTTTCATAATAGTAATCTTCATGTTATTAGTTAAATAAGGTGATACAATTCAGAAATAATGGTGACAACAAAGTGCAATAATTAACAGCTATGTAGATATGCATATATTTAAAATATATTAAGATTTTCCTTTTGTTGAAGAAAAAATGTTTTATATTTTGCCAATAATGAGTTGCATACAAATATGCAGATGGAGGGAAGGGAGAATATGCTACCAGTTGTTAGTACTGCACCATTCTAGGGCTCTGATGCTTTTTTAGGGTTTTGTTCATCTGACAAAACCCTATACGTCTCACTCCTCTCTCTGTCTGCTCATTAGAGGTCTGCACGGGCCGACATTTCCAGGCCCGGGCCCGGCCCGACTCAGAGAAAAAAAAATTCGGCCCGGCCCATACAAAAAAGTTAAAATCTCGGCCCGGCCCGAGTGAATTTCTACAAAACATTGATTTTTATGTCGATTTGGTTAAAAGTTTTTCTCGTACGAGGAGATCAAGCCAAAAATATTTATCTTAACTTTTCTTTTCATGTTTATAATCTTCATTTTTATAGAAGTGCCGCAGGGTGCGATATTTATTTTTTTAACGAATCTCTGCTTCTTGTATGTAAATGTTTCAGTTATCATTAATATTGTTAATCCATATTCCATGTATTGAAGTGTTAAATATCTGAAAAATGCTATACAGTAAAATCTAAGACTGAATTGCATAGAAAGGGAAAAAAAAAATGCGTTATAGACAAGTTCCCCGCATAGCAAGTGGTAAATGTATTATATATTATTTTCTTACGCAGTATATTAATTTTGTTTGTTATTAATTTTTATAATTTTCTTACGTAGTATTAAGTAGTATATTAATTTTCAATGGATCAACACGTTTTTTAGTTTAAAACAAGATTCCGTTATAGACAGGTTCTTTTTCACACGTTTTACTATATTTTAATTTAACTATATTTTAATAAGTGTAGAAATCTACTATTCTTTAAAAAGAATGAATTTGAATGTTTAGAATAATGGCGATTTAAAAATGTATGCATTTTTTGACAAAAAATTTATGCCAAGCCTAATTTTACTGACCTTTGAATGGACCAGACCATTCCGAGACAATGATTTTCATACAGGGTGGGTGAAAACTAGGAATGAAAATTTTGGGCCATGAAGATTAGGAATGAAACCAGTACCCGGGTGTGTGCAGAAAAAATAAGTTAGGCCCGGCCCGACCCGAACCTTCAGGAAAAAAGTATGGCCCGAGCCCGGCCCGGCCCGGCCCGTAAAGAATAATGACTAGGCCCGGCCCCTAAAGAATAATGACTAGGCCCGGCCCGACCCGTGCAGATCTCTACTGCTCACCACAGAGTCCGTTCTCAGAAATTGTATTAGAGACTTGAAATTTTGCATACTCATAGCTGAATACTTCCGATCACACAACAAATCATAAAAATTTAAAAAAGTCTTACGTTATTTTAATTAAATGAATTAATTTAATACATCTGACCTTTTTGTATTTTAGATTTTAAAACAGAACCTTATTTTCAGTCTTTTTTTTTTTTCTTTTTTTTTTTTTCTTGTGTAGGATTGATAACTTTGTGGTAGCACATCTGCTTGCTAATCAAAAGGTTCCCAGTTCGATTCTCGGGTTCGAATTTTGAAATTTTTTCTGCGGAATAGATTTCATTATCTGATAGATTCAATTTTACAGATTTTTTGTTTTTTTAAATCATTAAAGACGGTTGGCAAGAAAACATGCCATGCAACACTGTAAAAAAAAAAAAAAAAAAAAAAAAAACTAAAAAACGGAGATTCTACTGGCAATCGAGACGCCAATACTATTTCTGTATTTTAACAGAAATTTTCCGTTAGAAATCCGTATTTTTACGGAAATTTTTCCCATAAATTACAGAAATTTTTTCCGTTTTTCTAGAATTTATGGAGGAAAATTTTCGTTAAAATACGGAAATAGTACTGGCGTCTCGATTGCCAGTAGAATCTCAGTTTTTTACAGTGAAGGAGAATAATTTTTTTGAATTTGAATACCAGTATTTTAGTTTGGAAACTTTCATATTATCTAATCTCAGATTTTGAGCGATTAAATAAATGCAAATTACAAAGTGGCAAAAACTAGTGTCGAAGAATTAAAAGAAGTGTAAAGGAGACTCGTCGTTAATGGGTTAAGGTCAAAAGTTGTAAAATATCTTATCAATTATTTTTTTAATTCAAAAATTATTTTTTTGAGAAATTGTGAAATTTTAAACTGTCTGTCATTTCATTCTCTGATGGATTTAATTGAATAAAAGAACTTTCGTATTCTTTTGCCAATTTTAAGGTTTTTTTTTTTTTTTTTTTTTTTTTTTTTAAAGCTAAAATTAAATCATATAATTAAATACAGTGAAACCTCCCTGAGCGACCAATTTTTGATGGAACGAAATTTACTCCCATAAGCTCAATACTAATTTTACCTCCATTCAGAGACCATCCTAGTTGATTTCCCTCCATGAGCGACCGATTTCTTTGAAGAAAATGAAACAAATTTGGGGTTTTTTTCTGTCGCTTGAAGAAGATTTTATTAAAAAAATAATTCCCGAGAGCGCATTATTCATCAAACTTCTAAACTAAAATTAGATTTTTTTTATTATTTATTCCAGTAACTATTAAGTTTTTAAACCCCTTTGTGCCTGTTTAGGCCTGTTTGTGCATTGAACTCTGATGACAAATTAAGAATAACGGTCGATAAACTCCCCTGCCCTATTCTGTCGGGAAACTCTCAAAGAAATAGAATGCGTTTTTTCGCGATCCTTTGAAAGAAATTAGCATTTTATTCGCGAATCTTTGTTGAAATCAACGTTCTTTTTCACGATTCTTTGACGGAATTCGCGTTTTTTAGCGGCTCTTTGACGAAATTCACGTTTTTTCTCAATCTTTTGACGACATTTGCGTTTTTTTCGCGATCCTTCGACGAAATTCGCGTTCTTTCCTCAATCCTTTGGAAAAATTGGCTTAATTCGCGATATTTTTCATGTCCGAATTTTCGGACTGAAGACCAATTTTTCAAAATTTTTGGAACCGAACTCTTAAATATTTGGAAAATTAGGAACAGAAAAACCCCTGGTGAAATATCTGTCGATTTTTCTTTTTAACGAACCGTAATATAAATTAATTTTATACTAAAATTTGAGAGAGAAAATGCTTTTTTTTTGGAGGGGGGGGGGGGGGGGAGGGGGTTCCCCACCACTGAAGTAACATATTTTAGTGGTTTCACATTGAAATACAATGGATTAAAAAATATATATATATCTGTAAAATTTTCGAAAATTTTCAAAAATTCCAAAATAATAGTAAAAATTTACAAATTTAGAAAATTTTCAAATAATTTTTTTCCGGATTTTGGAATTCACTATAATGGGTCCTATACTATAATCTTTATCTTTTTGGAAACATTTTTTTGTAAACATTTGGTGATACTCCAAATTCATATCATGATTGGCTAGGTTTAAAAAGTATTTACCAAAAATACCTCTTTTCTTACAAAATTTATTACATCACAATACATTCAAAAAGGGCGGGTGAGAAATTAAGATTATTATTATTAATCTGTTTACACTTTACCCCATCCGTTCTAAAGTATATTATCCAATAGATTATGGCATATATAGGATAAATAAAATTGCTGTTTTGAAGATTCTTTAGCTTTCCAAAATTATTTTATTAGTTATAGTAGAATCTTTTTGTTGCAATTTTTAAAATATCACCTACAAATATATTAGTTTTTGTAATTGCTTCTTATTTTTGTTCAAGTATGCTAATTTAAGGGGGGGGGGATCTAATTCATTCTCATTACATATTTTACCTAAAATTGTTTGAAAATTAATGTATTATTATGATATGTATTATTATATTCCAGAATTATTAGTTATAGTAGAATTGTTAAAATAAATAAAAAGGCAGACATAAAGACGTGGATCGAAGTGAGTATATTTGATTATTAACAAGAACAATTACACAAACATACTGAAAGAAAACAGAAAATTTACAGGTATTTATAGATTTTGCAAGGCCCATGGCAGAGAATTGGCGGCCGTGAAAGAAAGCTACATTAAACAACCAATCACAATAAACATAGTTGTACAAAAAGAAATTAATAAGAATTTAATGTAATGCTGTGATTATTTTCAACACCCGCCCATAATCTAGCATTACATCAGAAAAACAAAGAAATTTCTTGAAATCAATCATTAATAATAATATGACACAATTTAAACATTACTTGTACAAACAACAAAGAAATAATAGTTCATAAAATTTAACTTTAGGTAATGCCTTTGTAAATAAATCAGCAATTTGCATATTCGTAGGAACATATTCAATTTTGATGTTATTTTCTTTTATAATATTGCGAACAAATTTCAATTTAATATCAATGTGTTTCATTCTACCATAATTACTCTCATTACTGATACATTTTATACATGATTGATTATCCTCAAAAATTACTAAATCCTTAATATTTAAAATTTCACTAGCAATATTTTTAAACCATAACAAGTCTTGCAAACTTTTAGTTAAAGCAATGACTTCAGCTTCAGTTGACGATAAAGCAACTGATTTTTGTTTATTACAACACCACAGAACAGGCATGTTACAAAACATTAAAATATAACCTGTTACTGATTTGCGGTCATTTGTGTTAGCCCCCCAATCAGCATCAACATACATGGATAATTTAGGATCAGAATTTTGCTTTTTATACACAAGTTTTAAAGACAATGTTTCTTTTAAATATCTTAAGATTTTCTTAAGTGCTTTCCATGCAATTTCAGTAGGATTTTCTTGCAATTGACTTAAACAGTTAATAGCATACAAAATATCAGGTCGAGAAATATAAGCTAAATATAATAAACAACCTACAAGTTCACGATATGGGCCATTAAAAGGTTTACCATTTTTGAAATCAGATGGGGTGGACTTAGGAGAAATAGGAATGTCACTGGGTTTACAATCTAGCATATTAAACTTACTTAACAATTTAATTATGTAAGACTCTTGATCCATTATTAAACTATCAGAATTGAATTTCATTTGAATACCTAGAAATTCTGAAACACTTTCAGATTTTGACATGTGAAACTCGTTATGTAATAGGGAAATAACTACATTAGTTTCATTTACATCTGAACCTGCAATTAACACATCATCTACATACAAAGCAATAATTATTTTATGATCATTATTATACCGAATAAAAATACAAGGTTCATTATCACAAGATTTAAAATTTAACTTTGAAATAAATTCATGAAACCTTTCAAACCATTGTCGTGGGGCTTGTTTTAAACCATATAAACTTCTTTTAAGTTTACACTTTCGCCCACTTTTATCATCATAGCCTTGCGGCTGATCCATAAAAACAAGTTCATTTAACTTACCATTCAGGAACGCTGTTTTAACATCTAACACAGATGCATATAAGTCTTCATTTAAAATCAAAATAAGAACCAAACGTAAAGCTGGCATACTTATTACAGGGGAAAAGGTTTCACTATAGTCTAGCCCTTCTTTTTGCATAAATCCACGAGCTACGAGTCTCGCCTTATGTCGACCATCTCTTTTGATGGTAAATACCCATTTGCAGGAAATAGGTCGTTTGTCAGGTGGTAATTTTTCAAGATCCCAGACATCGTTGATTTTCATACTTTCAATCTCCGCGTCCATAGCTTCTTTCCACAAGCGTTGTTCATCACTAGGGAGGGATTTGATATCATCAAACGTTAATGCTTCTTGTTGGCAAAGTAATGCTTCGTAAACTTCAGGATCTGGATACCGTACAGGTTGCTTTTTAAATCTTTCAGATTTTCTTGTTTTGTCTTCTTTCTCTTCAGGATCATCTAATTCATCACTCGTATGTTCTAGAACATCTGGATCAATTTCATTATCGACTGGTTCTGAATTTTCTAGAATGTATTGTTTCGACTGAACATTTTCCTTTTTCTCTTCGTCAAATTTCACATTTCTTGATACAGTTATGCGTTTCGTTTCAGGATCTAGTAATCTATATCCCATTGAAGAATAACCAATGAAGATCATTTGTTTAGACCTATCATCAAGCTTCTTTCGATGAACGGAAGGAATTAACATGTAAGCACTGCATCCAAAAACACGTATGTGCTTGAAATCGGCTTCTTCTCCATATTTCAGGAAGTACGGAGTTTTGTTCTCAATAGTGCTGCTTGGCATTCGGTTTTTCAAGTAAGCTGCTGAAAGGATAGCTTGACCCCAAAAAGTCTTTGGTAAATTTGATTCAGCAATCAAAGCACGTCCTATATTCAGAAGCGACCTATTGCAGCGTTCAGCTACTCCATTCAAAGATTGCGTGTATGGAGGAGCGGGATCTATCACTATACCAAGATCTCTAGTAAAATTCACTAAATCATTAGAAAAATATTCCTTCCCGTTATCACATCTAATTTTCTTCACTGTAGGGTTGGATTTTAAGAACATTTTTAATTCTTCTGAGACTTCACTTTTATGTTTCAGTAAACGTACTTCAGTAAAACGAGAAAAATCATCGATAAGAGTCATAAAATAGCACTCGCCAGAAAAGGTTGTCGGAAAAATAGGTCCACAAATGTCACTATGAATCAAAGTCATTGGCTTGGTTTCTCTTTTTCTTGGTCCTCTTCCCATTGGTGTTGCACTCTGTTTTGCCCGAGCACAAATATCACAAAAAGAATCAGGTACCGGAAGCTTCATATCTTTCAATACTTTGTCACTCGGATGACCAAGTCTGCGATGCCAGATATCACAATGATTTTTCTTTGAAGTAAGTAGGGGAAAAAGGACAGTTCAGCGTCATAAGGCGGATTGCGGATTGTGTGGATGTGGGTGGAATCCACCTTGTGGATGGAGGAGGAGGGTGGAATCCACCTGTTGGGAGACTTATCCTATAGTAGGAGGGGTTAAATGTTGGAGGGGGCTTAATTTTTGAGGGGGCTTAATTTTTTTTTAAAATCGACTTAGAGTAGAAATGGGAATATCATACTATAACATGGGTCTGTTCGAGAGGAAGTATGAAGACACTAAATTTTTCGATGGGCTTATTTTTTAGGGGGGCTTATTTTTAGGGGTGCTTAATTTTTTTTTTTCGAATCGACATAGAGTAGAAATGGAAATATCATACTATAACATAGAGATGTAGGTATTTTCGAAAGGGACTTTGAGGAGCCTAAATTTTTTAGAGGGGCTTATTTTTTTAGGGGGGCTTAATTTTTAAAGGTGATTTTTTTTTTTTTTTTTTTTTTTTTTTTTTTTTTTTTTTTTTCTTGAATTGTCTTAGAATTTGAATGAAGATAAAAATGTCATATGTTTTCTGAAAAAAATTTTTGATGCTGCCATCTGTATGCGGTAGTGCGAATTTATTATTGAAAATAGTATTTTATTTTTGAAAAGTTTCGAGGAAGGTTTGAACCTGCAAAATAGTCTCTTGGCTCGATGATATGTTGAAGACTTAACTAATCGAGCCAAGAAACTATGTCTATATGTTTAGAATTTAGATATTTCAAAATAAAAAATTGTATTCCCCCTTCTGTATGCGCAAAGGGAGGTTCGTTTCTTAAGATAACTCATTAATACCTATTTTAACTGCTCACTCTGCGAATTCTTTTAATGTGTATGATTTTTATTTTTAGTTTAACTGATTTTATCGATTTTACGTACGATAGTTTGATTATTTTACGCACAAATGTATGATCATTTTAGAAAGCCGTGGTTTCGAACCTGCGAACTCCCATTCAAATTTCATTTTTTGTAACTGATAAGCTATCCACTATTCAAACCGCGCCCCGTCAATTACTGAATTACTTTTGAACACTATATATTTTTAAAAAATACCTACCTCTTCCTCTTTCTTATACTAGGGAAGTTAATACAATTTATGTTTAAATTGAAGAAATGATTAATTTTTTTATATTTCTTTAATAAGCAACTCATTTTTTAGATCGATTAGAAGGCTACCAAACGTTTTGAATTAAACATTGTTTTCACCAGTATTAATCCACCTAAGTTTAGAATTATACTTTTTCTTGTGAACCATATCATATTCATTTAATCGTCTGAAATACACTTCCTAAACCCTCTTATCAACGTTACTCACTATCTATCACAAACATCCGATTAGTCTAATCAGCTTTTTTCAACAGAAAATAGCTAATATGTAAATATTGATAACTATTGAAGAGATTATTCCACCTGTTTTCAGATTTTAAATGAAAGTTTGAAATATTTGTCAGATTTTCTATTTATCAATTATTATAAATTGAATCAAATCATAGTTTGTTATTGCAATAGATAATTATTTGATGATTCTACACTAGTTCTAATGAATTTTAAAACTACTGCTTCACTTCAACTCATTCTTTTATACAGTTTAATAAATTTAGTTTGAATTAAACCATTGGTTTGTCATATATTTCACTGAAATAATAAAATTAATGTGTAAAACCTTAGAATGACGAATTCAAAAACGTAACGTGATGAATCATATACTTTTTAAACATTACATAAAAACCTTTGGATTGATTCACTTCCTGTGAGCTTCCTACACATACTTTTTTATGCTACGTGTTTTTCTGAAATTTTTGCACCAATCATATTACATGATTTGCACTATCGTAATAATTTTTTAACATGCGCCCCCTATGATTATATATAAAATTGAATAAAACGAGACTTTTTCATTAGTGTTTGCTATTTTTTGAGTGTGTGAAGACGCTTTTTTCACTTAAGATAATATGGCTAGTTTTCAAGATGGACATTCTACTATGTTAAGCTATGATGTATCACGTTTGAATAATCAATATTTTTCATCAAGATTAAATGATCAAGACATGGGATTAATAGTACAACCTAAAGTAGAACCCGTTTCAGATGATGAAGCGGAATCCTCCTCATCAGAACGGAAGAAACAGAACCCACCTTTTTTGTGTACTGTTTGCAGCAAATCTTTTTCACGAAAAGGCAATTTAAAACAACATTTGATGATTCATTCAGAAGAAAGACCATTTATATGTGACATCTGCCAAAAAGCATTCTCTAGAAAGGCTATTTTGAATCGTCATAAACTATCCCATTTAAAGATTCCTTCCCAACATAAATGTGAATCGTGCGGTGAAGCGTACTCAAGAAAGTATGACTTATTAAAACACATGAAGATCCACAAGTCCTCCAAAAACGATAAATGTATTCATCGTAGTGAAATATTCAATCCCAACTCCGATTTTTTATATAATTTGAAAACTTCACAGAGAGTTAGATGCAAAATTGATAATTCATCCTCTTTAAAAGATATGTTTTTTGAGAAGGTTAAGCATTTTAAAAGGCAAAATGCGTTAAACATATTTACTAAAACTGTAATCAACTCTAACGAGGAGAATGTTACAGACTTTAACACATTTTTTAATAGTATTCATTCGGACGTTTTAAACGAATTAAACTACCAGATTCAAGTTAAAAGATCGATGAAATGGTATGCAAGTGTACAAGTTGTTGTATATCGTGTAACACAGGAGGGTGTATTAGAGATTGCCACACCCTATTTCCATTCAAAAACTATACTTGAATTAACGAAACAAAACTTATCTGAACATGTTGAGGATACCTTTGCAAAAATTATTAAGTCCTATGAGAAGTCCACCAGACGTGGTTTTAATTGGACATTAGATAAAATATTGAATTTAGAACTATCTACCTTTAAAATATAACATGATTTGAAATGTTTATACCTTTTTGAAATATGTGTACTCATGTTTTCACTATTGTAACTATTGAAAACGACGAATAAATAATGTGTAAATGAAAAAGCTGTTGTCTGTTTATTTTTGTTAGAACAACTTGTGATTTTTAATAACTCATGAAGTCGTAACGACTTTACTTACTATTTTTTTTTCAATTTCTTATCAAATGAATAATGAGTTAACTATCTTTTATTAATTTCATATTGAAAGTCTGAAATTATCCATTGAAATAGTTATTTTGCAATATTTCTAATTTATCACAATTATTTTTAAAGTTTAATATATCACTCGTTGTTTGTATAAACAACTGTTATTGCTCAATAATAATAATAATATTATCATTTATTACCATACAATTCTTTAAAAAAAGCATAGAACCATTAACATAATATATATCATTAACCACTTTTTTAAAAACTGTTACCTTGTGTTGCCATTGAATTCTTCAAAACAAAAAAGAATAAAACTAAAATCATTATCATTAAATATCATACACCACTTATATAAAAATTGTTACTTTGTGTTGCCATACAATTCTTCAAAAAAAGAATAAAACTAAAACTATTAACATTAAATATCATATACTGTAAATATAAAAATTGTTACCTTGTGTTGCCATACTATTCTTCAAAAAAGGATAAAACCATTGACATAATATATTATTCACCACTTAAATAAACTGTTTACATATATATTTTTTTAGACGTAAACTAAAATTAATGACATTACAAATTCTTTTAAGTGTTTATCTGTAACCGACACTGATTTTTTAACATATATTAAGGGATGTGCTGTTTCTAAACATTCAGTTTCCAACTGATTTTTGTTCTAACTTCATCTAATGTTACCTTTATTTTTTGAAAATGGGTTCTGTAGTAAATATGTTAAAAAGATCTTCCGACAAAGTGGCTTCTTCTTCAAAGTATCAACGTTTAGAAGAACCTAATGATCCCACTTCCACAAGTGAATTAAATATACCAAGATTGGAAATTCCTAATTTATTAAACACTGACTGTGGGACAATATCACGTGATTTATCCACTACTGATTACTCACCGAATGTGAAATCTGAAATCGATATGAATTTTTTTATCCCTAACTTTGGTGATGATACTACATCTTCCGAGAATTCATGCCAAGAGTCAATTTCTGTTGAGGACTATTTGAATATATTTTTCAAAGACATGAATTTTGAATCCGCTTTAACCTCGACCCCAGCTAGTAACATAATTTCCCAAGACGAATCCTTTCAAGAACGTACTATTGACCAAGAGGTTTCTGATTCCCAACCAAGCAACCTTTTTAAAGCAAGTGATGAATTACAAAGCACAACCCCACCTACGAATGTCATTCCACAGTCTAAAACTAGCAAATCCAATCATCCTATTGTATTTCGAGAAGAACTCAGTGACTGTATCTTTTTAATTTTAAAGTTGCATAATAGACAATTTCATATTCATATTCGAGAATTTAAACGCAGTGGGCTTACTAGTGAAGAAATTCTAACCAAAAATGGTATTATTATGGATGTTAACAGCTGGTTCGAATTTTGCAAGAAAATTTTTTCATTTAATTTGAGATATAAAAGTTCCTCATTTGTTTCTAATAACATGATATTAGTGTTAAATTTTAATAATTCTATCATGCGAATTAAAAATTTAAAGAATTATTCTCACATTGACTTAAACGAGTATCAGTTGCTGAAATTAAAAGAAAAAATACATGATTTGAATAAGGAACTTCTTCAGCATATATATGTAAACCATATACCAAGCTTAATTAGGCAGAAATGTATCATTGGTCATATATCTACAGAAAATGAACTCATGTTGCAGTCTAAACTTATAACATGTATTGAGAATAATGTATTAACTATACTAAACCGCATTTTTGAATGTGATGGATGTATTTTTAATCAAAAATCTCAAAGCCCTCATTCCTGTTGTATACTAAATAATCGACAAAAATTTGAAAAACTAGGAGAGATGTTATTAACACTTATAGATTTAGATTTTGTTATTTCCTCATTTTTAAACGGAGTGGATTGTGTTAGTGAAAACTTTTTATCAAACATTCATGTAGAAACAATTCAAAACGAATTGTTTAAAATACAGTAGAAGATCTTTATAACGCAATTCTATATAATGCAATTCTCCATATAACGCACAACTTCTCAGATGTAAACAATGATTTTTGCAGTTAAAAAGCACCTGCACTTTCACATTGTAAAATATTGCTACTCTCTAGAGGACTAAATTTGATACATTAGTTAACTTTATCTTCTAATTTAAGACCTTTTTACTGAAAAAATGCTATTATTACACTAAACATTTTTGAAAATGTCTAATATAAGGGATGGTTGTGTCAGTTATATTTGGATCATGTTTATAAAGTAAATTTAACAATGTCTGACCGATATTATGCAAAAATTTATAATTTGGATAACTCTTGGTAACAAGGAATGCAGTATAAAGATATTCTAATGTATTATGATGTGTTTCAGACATATTTGGCCATGTTTACAATGTGAATTTAATAATGTGATCCATATAATGCAAAATTCTATATAACGCACAACCTTGCGTTTTTAGATTTGCGTTATAAAGATCTTCAACTGTAATAAAATAAAATGTATTGCTATCCTTTATAATACGTGTGTGTTTATTTGTCTAAAGTGTATGTTTATTTTGTTATGTCTTTTAGAACTTTTAATAGAGTGTTAGACTTAAATTTGCATATGTATATAACTAAAGAAATCAACAATTCTTTAGCAATTAAAAAATTAACACAAGTTTAAAATATTAAACTAATAATCTTAATACTATAATTTCTACTTTCTAATATATATATATGAAACTTAATTATATAAAAAAGTTTTCAATAATAATAATAAGTTTAGAAAATTAAAAAGTTTAAAAAACAAAATTAAAAAACACAATTAAAAATATTTCAAAAGTTAAAAAAATAAAGTTTTCAAAATTAAAAAATCTTTATAAAAATATAATAATAATTTAAAAAAAATTAAAAAGTTTACAAAAGTTTAAAAAAAAACTTGAAAAAAAAATCAAAAAAAAAAATTAAGTTATCAAAATTAAAAAAAAAAATTATAAAAACTTAATACATTAAGTTTTCAAAAGTGAGTTTACCTGTTCGTATATGTATACATGCATGTGACTTTCATTATGTTTTAGTTTAATACTTCTTTTTATCCTATAAAAGTGTTAGATTAATATATACTTATAAAAATATTTGTAAGTTAAATTTTAAAAAAAAGTAACTTAAAAAAAAAAAAAGTTTACAAAATTAAAAAAACAAAATCTTTCTAAATAAAAAAAGTTTCCAAAATTTGAAAAAAAAAATTATAAAAACTTAATACATAAAGTTTTCAAAAGTGAGTTTACCTATTCGTATATGTATACATGCATGTGACTTTCATTATGTTTTAGTTTAATACTTCTTTTTATCCTATAAAAGTGCTAGATTAATATATACTTATAAAAATATTTGTAAGTTAAATTTAAAAAAAAAAGTAACTTATAAAAAAAGTTTACAAAATTAAAAAAACAAAATCTTTCTAAATAAAAAAAAGTTTCCAAAATTAAAAAAAAAAACTTTTTAAATAAAAAATGTTTTCAAAATTTAAAAAAAAAAATTGTAACTAAAAAAAAAAGTTTTCAAAATTAAAAAAAAATACTTTGTAAATAAAAAAAAAAATATTAAAAAGTTTATAAAATTAAAAAGTTAAAAAAAAAAACTTTGTAAAAAGTTTTCAAAATTAAGTTATCAAAATTAAAAAAAAAAAACTTAATAAATTATGTTATCAAAAGTCAGTTCACCTAACTGTATATGTATCTGACTTTCATAATTAAAAAAGGTATCAAAAAGTTGAATTAGATTGCAAATACAAGTATACAATCAATCATATATCAATCAGTCATAGCAATTAATCGATCAATCAATTAACCAATCAATTAATCAATAAATCAAACCAATCAATCAATCATATTAATCAACCAAACAATAATATCAATCAGTCATATCGATCAATAAATCAAACCAATCAATCAATCATATTAATCAACCAAACAATAATATCAATCAGTCATATCGATCGATCAATCATATTAACGAACCAAACAATAATATCAATCAATCAACCAATCATTCATATCAGTCAATCATATCAATCAACCAATCATTCATATCAATCAATGATTCATATTAATCATATCAATCGATCAATCAAGATACCGAATACAAGTATTCATACAAAAAAATCACATCAATTGCAGTTCAAGTATTACAAGTTAGCATAATAACATTATAAGAAAGTTTTGAATTAATACAATGATTAACTACCAACATTTTGTAACAGCACTTTTACAAAAGCAATGTATGAATAGATATTTTAGTTAAAAAAATATTTAAAATGCTTTTGAAAGTTAACAAAATTATTTTCCAAAAATATTAAAAACATTACAAGCTGCAAAAACCTACAATTTAACAAGAGTGAGTTGTCCTATATTTCCTTTCTATTTGCATGTCCTATATTTCCTTTCTATTTGCATTTGAGTATATTTATACGGATTCCTCCTTTTAATTATGTTCTGTAGTATACACTTAAAAAATATATATAAAACATTAAATTAAAATATTCTTTAGTTATTAAAATTTTTTTTTTAATTAGTATTTTTTTTTTTTAATATTATAAGATAACAAAAATTATTTTGTAATTTATTAAAAGTGAATTTACCTATCTCTATATATGCGTTTAATAAGATAAATCTTCTTTATGTTAACATCCTACCCAAATTTTATTCTATAGTTAAACACATCGAAACGAAAAAAAAAAATAAACAATCTATCATTAAATTCTTCAATTTAAAATTTTAATACATACATACTTAAACATTTATATAAAAAATAATGAACTTACCATGTTGGAACTCAGAAAAGAGATGATGAGCTTATCACGTGGTAGATTGTGACGTAATCAATTAGATATCACGTGCCTTCCTCGTGCCTTTTGATTGTCTTATCTACAATCAGATTGTATTATCAATCACGTGATCTAACTGATATGAGTCTATACCAAGACACTAGCCATTTTCACTTCAGTCATCGAATATGTAGGTCGTATATTTTTTTGAAAGTCTTTTATTTTGTGGAATCTTCAGCAACATGATATCAGATATTTGCAAATAAAATCCTATTAAAATCTTTCTCGCAATTGTGAACAAAGATTCATTTTCATATTGTTTAAGTATAATCATTGATTATTTAACTGGATAACAATATTTTTAGAAGTAACTTAAATTTCTTATAAAAACGGAAGTATTTATTGCATCATTCATAGAATTCAAGTTTGAATATTAACCAAGTTTTTTAAACTTTTATAATTTATACTAGTAATTAGTATATACTAGTACTTAGTAAAAACTAGTATATTTTCTAGTATAAAGAGTTTATAAAAGTTTAAAAAACTTGGTTAAGACTGATATTATTGTTTGGTTGATTAATATGATTGATTGATTGGTTTGATTTATTGATTAATTGATTGGTTAATTGATTGATCGATTAATTGCTATGACTGATTGATATATGATTGATTGTATACTTGTATTTGCAATCTAATTCAACTTTTTGATACCTTTTTTAATTATGAAAGTCAGATACATATACAGTTAGGTGAACTGACTTTTGATAACATAATTTATTAAGTTTTTTTTTTTTTAATTTTGATAACTTAATTTTGAAAACTTTTTACAAAGTTTTTTTTTTTAACTTTTTAATTTTATAAACTTTTTAATATTTTTTTTTTATTTACAAAGTATTTTTTTTAAATTTTGAAAACTTTTTTTTTTAGTTACAATTTTTTTTTTTAAATTTTGAAAACATTTTTTATTTAAAAAGTTTTTTTTTTTAATTTTGGAAACTTTTTTTTATTTAGAAAGATTTTGTTTTTTTAATTTTGTAAACTTTTTTTTATAAGTTACTTTTTTTTTTAAATTTAACTTACAAATATTTTTATAAGTATATATTAATCTAGCACTTTTATAGGATAAAAAGAAGTATTAAACTAAAACATAATGAAAGTCACATGCATGTATACATATACGAATAGGTAAACTCACTTTTGAAAACTTTATGTATTAAGTTTTTATAATTTTTTTTTTTAAATTTTGGAAACTTTTTTTATTTAGAAAGATTTTGTTTTTTTAATTTTGTAAACTTTTTTTTTTTTTAAGTTACTTTTTTTTAAAATTTAACTTACAAATATTTTTATAAGTATATATTAATCTAACACTTTTATAGGATAAAAAGAAGTATTAAACTAAAACATAATGAAAGTCACATGCGTGTATACATATACGAACAGGTAAACTCACTTTTGAAAACTTAATGTATTAAGTTTTTATAATTTTTTTTTTTAATTTTGATAACTTAATTTTTTTTTCTTGATTTTTTTTTCAAGTTTTTTTTTAAACTTTTGTAAACTTTTTAATTTTTTTTAAATTATTATTATATTTTTATAAAGATTTTTTAATTTTGAAAACTTTATTTTTTTAACTTTTGAAATATTTTTAATTGTGTTTTTTAATTTTGTTTTTTAAACTTTTTAATTTTCTAAACTTATTATTATTATTGAAAACTTTTTTATATAATTAAGTTTCATATATATATATTAGAAAGTAGAAATTATAGTATTAAGATTATTAGTTTAATATTTTAAACTTGTGTTAATTTTTTAATTGCTAAAGAATTGTTGATTTCTTTAGTTATATACATATGCAAATTTAAGTCTAACACTCTATTAAAAGTTCTAAAAGACATAACAAAATAAACATACACTTTAGACAAATAAACACACACGTATTATAAAGGATAGCAATACATTTTATTTTATTATTTTAAACAATTCGTTTTGAATTGTTTCTACATGAATGTTTGATAAAAAGTTTTCACTAACACAATCCACTCCGTTTAAAAATGAGGAAATAACAAAATCTAAATCTATAAGTGTTAATAACATCTCTCCTAGTTTTTCAAATTTTTGTCGATTATTTAGTATACAACAGGAATGAGGGCTTTGAGATTTTTGATTAAAAATACATCCATCACATTCAAAAATGCAGTTTAGTATAGTTAATACATTATTCTCAATACATGTTATAAGTTTAGACTGCAACATGAGTTCATTTTCTGTAGATATATGACCAATGATACATTTCTGCCTAATTAAGCTTGGTATATGGTTTACATATATATGCTGAAGAAGTTCCTTATTCAAATCATGTATTTTTTCTTTTAATTTCAGCAACTGATACTCGTTTAAGTCAATGTGAGAATAATTCTTTAAATTTTTAATTCGCATGATAGAATTATTAAAATTTAACACTAATATCATGTTATTAGAAACAAATGAGGAACTTTTATATCTCAAATTAAATGAAAAAATTTTCTTGCAAAATTCGAACCAGCTGTTAACATCCATAATAATACCATTTTTGGTTAGAATTTCTTCACTAGTAAGCCCACTGCGTTTAAATTCTCGAATATGAATATGAAATTGTCTATTATGCAACTTTAAAATTAAAAAGATACAGTCACTGAGTTCTTCTCGAAATACAATAGGATGATTGGATTTGCTAGTTTTAGACTGTGGAATGACATTCGTAGGTGGGGTTGTGCTTTGTAATTCATCACTTGCTTTAAAAAGGTTGCTTGGTTGGGAATCAGAAACCTCTTGGTCAATAGTACGTTCTTGAAAGGATTCGTCTTGGGAAATTATGTTACTAGCTGGGGTCGAGGTTAAAGCGGATTCAAAATTCATGTCTTTGAAAAATATATTCAAATAGTCCTCAACAGAAATTGACTCTTGGCATGAATTCTCGGAAGATGTAGTATCATCACCAAAGTTAGGGATAAAAAAATTCATATCGATTTCAGATTTCACATTCGGTGAGTAATCAGTAGTGGATAAATCACGTGATATTGTCCCACAGTCAGTGTTTAATAAATTAGGAATTTCCAATCTTGGTATATTTAATTCACTTGTGGAAGTGGGATCATTAGGTTCTTCTAAACGTTGATACTTTGAAGAAGAAGCCACTTTGTCGGAAGATCTTTTTAACATATTTACTACAGAACCCATTTTCAAAAAATAAAGGTAACATTAGATGAAGTTAGAACAAAAATCAGTTGGAAACTGAATGTTTAGAAACAGCACATCCCTTAATATATGTTAAAAAATCAGTGTCGGTTACAGATAAACACTTAAAAGAATTTGTAATGTCATTAATTTTAGTTTACGTCTAAAAAAATATATATGTAAACAGTTTATTTAAGTGGTGAATAATATATTATGTCAATGGTTTTATCCTTTTTTGAAGAATAGTATGGCAACACAAGGTAACAATTTTTATATTTACAGTATATGATATTTAATGTTAATAGTTTTAGTTTTATTCTTTTTTTGAAGAATTGTATGGCAACACAAAGTAACAATTTTTATATAAGTGGTGTATGATATTTAATGATAATGATTTTAGTTTTATTCTTTTTTGTTTTGAAGAATTCAATGGCAACACAAGGTAACAGTTTTTAAAAAAGTGGTTAATGATATATATTATGTTAATGGTTCTATGCTTTTTTTAAAGAATTGTATGGTAATAAATGATAATATTATTATTATTATTGAGCAATAACAGTTGTTTATACAAACAACGAGTGATATATTAAACTTTAAAAATAATTGTGATAAATTAGAAATATTGCAAAATAACTATTTCAATGGATAATTTCAGACTTTCAATATGAAATTAATAAAAGATAGTTAACTCATTATTCATTTGATAAGAAATTGAAAAAAAAATAGTAAGTAAAGTCGTTACGACTTCATGAGTTATTAAAAATCACAAGTTGTTCTAACAAAAATAAACAGACAACAGCTTTTTCATTTACACATTATTTATTCGTCGTTTTCAATAGTTACAATAGTGAAAACATGAGTACACATATTTCAAAAAGGTATAAACATTTCAAATCATGTTATATTTTAAAGGTAGATAGTTCTAAATTCAATATTTTATCTAATGTCCAATTAAAACCACGTCTGGTGGACTTCTCATAGGACTTAATAATTTTTGCAAAGGTATCCTCAACATGTTCAGATAAGTTTTGTTTCGTTAATTCAAGTATAGTTTTTGAATGGAAATAGGGTGTGGCAATCTCTAATACACCCTCCTGTGTTACACGATATACAACAACTTGTACACTTGCATACCATTTCATCGATCTTTTAACTTGAATCTGGTAGTTTAATTCGTTTAAAACGTCCGAATGAATACTATTAAAAAATGTGTTAAAGTCTGTAACATTCTCCTCGTTAGAGTTGATTACAGTTTTAGTAAATATGTTTAACGCATTTTGCCTTTTAAAATGCTTAACCTTCTCAAAAAACATATCTTTTAAAGAGGATGAATTATCAATTTTGCATCTAACTCTCTGTGAAGTTTTCAAATTATATAAAAAATCGGAGTTGGGATTGAATATTTCACTACGATGAATACATTTATCGTTTTTGGAGGACTTGTGGATCTTCATGTGTTTTAATAAGTCATACTTTCTTGAGTACGCTTCACCGCACGATTCACATTTATGTTGGGAAGGAATCTTTAAATGGGATAGTTTATGACGATTCAAAATTGCCTTTCTAGAGAATGCTTTTTGGCAGATGTCACATATAAATGGTCTTTCTTCTGAATGAATCATCAAATGTTGTTTTAAATTGCCTTTTCGTGAAAAAGATTTGCTGCAAACAGTACACAAAAAAGGTGGGTTCTGTTTCTTCCGTTCTGATGAGGAGGATTCCGCTTCATCATCTGAAACGGGTTCTACTTTAGGTTGTACTATTAATCCCATGTCTTGATCATTTAATCTTGATGAAAAATATTGATTATTCAAATGTGATACATCATAGCTTAACATAGTAGAATGTCCATCTTGAAAACTAGCCATATTATCTTAAGTGAAAAAAGCGTCTTCACACACTCAAAAAATAGCAAACACTAATGAAAAAGTCTCGTTTTATTCAATTTTATATATAATCATAGGGGGCGCATGTTAAAAAATTATTACGATAGTGCAAATCATGTAATATGATTGGTGCAAAAATTTCAGAAAAACACGTGGCATAAAAAAGTATGTGTAGGAAGCTCACAGGAAGTGAATCAATCCAAAGGTTTTTATGTAATGTTTAAAAAGTATATGATTCATCACGTTACGTTTTTGAATTCGTCATTCTAAGGTTTTACACATTAATTTTATTATTTCAGTGAAATATATGACAAACCAATGGTTTAATTCAAACTAAATTTATTAAACTGTATAAAAGAATGAGTTGAAGTGAAGCAGTAGTTTTAAAATTCATTAGAACTAGTGTAGAATCATCAAATAATTATCTATTGCAATAACAAACTATGATTTGATTCAATTTATAATAATTGATAAATAGAAAATCTGACAAATATTTCAAACTTTCATTTAAAATCTGAAAACAGGTGGAATAATCTCTTCAATAGTTATCAATATTTACATATTAGCTATTTTCTGTTGAAAAAAGCTGATTAGACTAATCGGATGTTTGTGATAGATAGTGAGTAACGTTGATAAGAGGGTTTAGGAAGTGTATTTCAGACGATTAAATGAATATGATATGGTTCACAAGAAAAAGTATAATTCTAAACTTAGGTGGATTAATACTGGTGAAAACAATGTTTAATTCAAAACGTTTGGTAGCCTTCTAATCGATCTAAAAAATGAGTTGCTTATTAAAGAAATATAAAAAAATTAATCATTTCTTCAATTTAAACATAAATTGTATTAACTTCCCTAGTATAAGAAAGAGGAAGAGGTAGGTATTTTTTAAAAATATATAGTGTTCAAAAGTAATTCAGTAATTGACGGGGCGCGGTTTGAATAGTGGATAGCTTATCAGTTACAAAAAATGAAATTTGAATGGGAGTTCGCAGGTTCGAAACCACGGCTTTCTAAAATGATCATACATTTGTGCGTAAAATAATCAAACTATCGTACGTAAAATCGATAAAATCAGTTAAACTAAAAATAAAAATCATACACATTAAAAGAATTCGCAGAGTGAGCAGTTAAAATAGGTATTAATGAGTTATCTTAAGAAACGAACCTCCCTTTGCGCATACAGAAGGGGGAATACAATTTTTTATTTTGAAATATCTAAATTCTAAACATATAGACATAGTTTCTTGGCTCGATTAGTTAAGTCTTCAACATATCATCGAGCCAAGAGACTATTTTGCAGGTTCAAACCTTCCTCGAAACTTTTCAAAAATAAAATACTATTTTCAATAATAAATTCGCACTACCGCATACAGATGGCAGCATCAAAAATTTTTTTCAGAAAACATATGACATTTTTATCTTCATTCAAATTCTAAGACAATTCAAGAAAAAAAAAAAAAAAAAAAAAAAAAAAAAAAAAAATCACCTTTAAAAATTAAGCCCCCCTAAAAAAATAAGCCCCTCTAAAAAATTTAGGCTCCTCAAAGTCCCTTTCGAAAATACCTACATCTCTATGTTATAGTATGATATTTCCATTTCTACTCTATGTCGATTCGAAAAAAAAAAATTAAGCACCCCTAAAAATAAGCCCCCCTAAAAAATAAGCCCATCGAAAAATTTAGTGTCTTCATACTTCCTCTCGAACAGACCCATGTTATAGTATGATATTCCCATTTCTACTCTAAGTCGATTTTAAAAAAAAATTAAGCCCCCTCAAAAATTAAGCCCCCTCCAACATTTAACCCCTCCTACTATAGGATAAGTCTCCCAACAGGTGGATTCCACCCTCCTCCTCCATCCACAAGGTGGATTCCACCCACAAGGTGGATTCCACCCACATCCACACAATCCGCAATCCGCCTTATGACGCTGAACTGTCCTTTTTCCCCTACTGAAGTAAGAACGGTTTCGTAAACAGGGACAAAGTCACTTACGTATTGTCCATTCAAATCCCGTTCACCGAAGTAAAAACGGTTTCTTCCTTTTTCGATAAATACTTTTTGGTTCTTGAAAATAATTGTATAATTTGCACTTTCAATTTTCCTAACGGAAATGAGTTGCCCGTTTAAGTCTGGAACATAAAGGACATCCTTTAAAGTAATTTCCATTCCATTTGACAGTTTTCCATTAATATTTCCAATACCTTTGATTTCTAGATTCGTTGTTTTTGATGCGCATTTAATAGTTCCTGAAGAAGGTACTAAGGATGCGAAATAATTCTCATTAGAACACATATGGGAAGTTGCTCCGGAATCTACTATAAATTCATTCCTTTTCCTGGAAGCATTTCCAGCAACGAAAGAAACAACTGAAGAGGCAAATTTTTCTTCATTTGAATTTTTAACAGCTTTACAGTTACGTTTTATGTGTCCGAATTTTCCACAAGAATGGCAAGTAATTTTCTTTCTACAATATTTCGCTGTATGCCCTTTAGAGTTGCAAATTTTACAAAAGAATTCTTTGCGAGTCGACACAAATGCAGTATTATCATGAGCAGCCTTAGTATATACTTTTTCTTTCTTTGAATCCAAAAGAAGTGCTTCAGCATCTAATAATCTTTGTGTCACGAAATCTAATGTCAAAACAGAATTCGGTTGGTTTTCTAAAGCAATCTTAACATTTTCAAATTCCTGAGGCAATGACATCAAAATATAAACAATAGTATCCGTTTCATTAACTTCTGCCCCAGACAGCTTAAGATCCGAAATTAATTTATTTATTTCATCAATGTGATTTCTCATAGAAACTGTACGATCTTTCTTAATCGTTGCCAATCTCTTCCGAATTAAAATTTGATTCACTGCACGCTTTGTATCATAAGTGCGTTCTAATTTATTCCATATTTTATGAGCTGTATTTTCATCTTGAAGTGACGCAAGAACATTATCACTTAATAATGATAATAATAAAGCGTAAGCCTTTTTTGCTTTCACGACATCGGCGGCATTGTCTAGAGCTGCTTCATTTTCCAGGAATTTTTCCAATTCTTTAGCAGCAAAAATTGCCATTACTCTTCGTTTCCATACCGAAAAAACTTTTCCATCACCTTCAAAAAGAGGCATACCGTAAACATCTTTTGAAGAATCCATTCTGCTCGATAAAATATATAAAAAGTAAGATAAAATCTTTTTCACTCAAAATTTCAGCAGAAACGAAAAACAGAAAGATAACGGCGTCAGTATGTCTCGCAGCTCATTTCAACACTTGTTAGAACCAATGCTCTGCTATTAAAATAAATAAAAAGGCAGACATAAAGACGTGGATCGAAGTGAGTATATTTGATTATTAACAAGAACAATTACACAAACATACTGAAAGAAAACAGAAAATTTACAGGTATTTATAGATTTTGCAAGGCCCATGGCAGAGAATTGGCGGCCGTGAAAGAAAGCTACATTAAACAACCAATCACAATAAACATAGTTGTACAAAAAGAAATTAATAAGAATTTAATGTAATGCTGTGATTATTTCCAACAAGAATCTTTTTGCAATTTTTATAATAACACCTACAAATATATTAGTTTTTGTAATTGCTTCTTATTTTTGTTCAAGTATGCTAATTTAAAGGAGAAAAAATCTAATTCATTATATATTTTACCTAAAATTGTTTGAAAATTGATGTATTTTTATTTTCTGTTATTCAATTTTTTGAGTGAAATTATAATTAAAATTAGATACTTTGAGATTTTATACCTTGATATGATACTTTTAAATGTCCCAAATATTCTGTCTTCAAATATATTACCCTAATTGTTATTATCGTTTAATGTATTTTTCAATGCTCCTGTTACATATAAATATTTCTTTACACTGAAACTGACATCATATACAGAGTTTCCCCAGGCAGTTTCAGTGGAATACTGCACCCCATCTGCCCCTCGGTTTACAAAATAGCACCCCTGTTGCTCTTCATTCAAAAAATTAGCACCCTTCTTACCTCCCAGTAAGAAAAAGGGCCCTTTCTCTTTTTTTTAATTAAAAAAAAATTCTTTCATAGTAAATGTTCTCTTGAAAGGCTTTAAAAATCGAAAGAATGAACTTAAAAATCAAAAGAGTGCCTTTAAGAATCTGAAAAGTGTTCTTAAGATTTTGAAAAATGCTGTTAAAAATCTGAAAAGTGGCCCCAACGAATCTGAAAAGTGGCCTTAAGAATCCAAAACATGTCATTAGAATTTGAAAAGTGCCCTTTCTCACTGGCAGCACCCTGCCTTTTTTTTTTTAACCTAGGGGAAATTTTGTCTTCTATTTATCATTGTTTTTTTAAATGCTTAAAGATTTAAAATGTTAAATGATTTTTTTCTATTGTTTTCAGTGTATGGAATTAGATTTATCAAGATGTTCCTCCACAGAGCATTTATATGAAACCATTGCAGATGTTGAAGCGCAAACTGTAAATAACATTAAAGAATCACCAGATGATTCTAGCACTGTATCTTTGAAAAGTGAACCAACACCTGAAAATGATTTGGACAGTGGTGAATGGTCGACTGAAAGCACATCACCAACATTTGATGAATCAACAGCCAAGGATACTCTTCGTCCCAAGTTGTCAGAATCTTCATATCAAAACAGATTTGCTGTTCACCTCGACAGTCAAGATACTGCAAAGCTTAATTTCATGAAGTCAGTTTTAGGCAAAAAGGGACCTAATACAAAAAGACGGATGTCAAACTTTTTTGTGCCTTGGCTTGTAATGAATGAGTGTAACACCACTTCGACAAGAAGTCACAAAACTGTAACTAAAAAGAAGAGTGGATGCTATCCAACAAAGACTAGTCCTCATAAAACTAAAAGAAGTCAGTCCACACCTGCCAACTCTCCTGAAACAAACAGATCATGTGATAATTCTTTTAATTCTGTTGGAAACCTAGATGTTGTGAAAAACAAGAGTCCCAAGTCAGGTATGTATTCAATACCAACTAATAAAATGTGGGTAAAAAAGCACCAAGAAACTGGCATTATAGTTTGGAAGTAAGCAGTAGTTAGTTGCATTTTGCACCTATACATTTCAGTTTGATGAACATTTTTGTTCTTGGTCATTTTCGATGCCTAACTTATTTTTTCTTTATATGTTAAAATATTTAGTCCATTTTATAATAATGTAACCAGTACACACTGCTCCATTCTATTCAGTCTTTCTTATTAACCCCTTCACTTCCGGATGCAATAACTCTGTGGAGCATGTATCCATTAGTGGATGCACTAGGAGTGAACCATATCTGGCATACCCACCAGACATTTCACTTTGTGATTACCACCTATTTAGTTCTTTACCAAACTGTTTAGCAAAGCAGCAATTTCAGACTGAATGTGTGGCGTGAAATGCAATGGATGAATTTAATAGCATCGAAATACCAAGCCTTATTTCATCATGGAATCCATCTGTTAGCTGAGAGTTGGCAAAAGATGACCATATTGATTTATATTTGATTTGATTCAATTAAAACAAAAAATTGTTAAATACGAGCAGTGATGTATAATACCTGCATATTTATTTTGAAGGGTAAACGCCCAGGGTATATAACCCAGGTAAATACCCATTTCGGTATTTACTTGGAAATTTATTCTCCAATTAAATATAGCTGTGAAAACTCCTTATATTGCTATTTGTTATAATGGATTACTATAAAAGAAAGAAAAATTCAAAATTTAAATGTTGAACTTAAAGGTAATTTATAATTAGAATGTAGAATGTAAAAAAAGCTAATGTGCGTATTCAAAAGAATGTTATTAAAAAGAAAATTTTAATTAAATTTATGTAACAGAACAGATATACTTAATATGCACAACACCACTTCAGCTAATGTATTTATTAGTACTACGTAGATTACTCCAGTAAAAGGGACATATTCTCTAACCCTTCTCACAAAACATTTCTTTCCCGGATCGGATACAATCTTTTTTTGCTGCAAATAACTACGTATGCCTTGTTCATTGCTATCTAATTTCATACGATGATCAATTTAACAAATAAAGGTTAAACTATCAAGTAAATCTGGCAATTTTGAGGTGCAGTCAGCCAAAAGAAAAAGAGAACACAACTGATATTTTAATCACAATTATTTCAGTTTAAATAAAAAAATGAGCTTAATGAGCTAAAAAATGATCTTCATACTCAAATTGTACCAAACTCTGAAATTTTCAATACGAACACCTAATTTTGACTTCATATCTTGCTTTGTTATTAAATTTTACTTTAGGTATACTAGGGCATTTTACTTTACGATATAATGGGAAGTCATTCAAACAATTAGTTTAAGAATTATGAAGATTTAAAAATTCGGAACTTATATATGTCACATTCATTTTTAAGCTTTGCTAAACCGATTGCAATGTGAGTAGTTTTTTTAAGAATAAATGCAGAACTACTTTACAGAATAGGCTATAATTTTATTATTCACATATTTGAAGCCTTTAGAAATTGATTTTTGTTAACAAAATTCAAGTTATATTTCATAATTTTTTCGAAAAAAAGTATATTTTTAATTAATTTACAAAAAATATTTAGGGAAAAAAAAATGTCAATTAAAAACGAACTTTGAAATATCTTGAGCGTTAAACCTTAAAGCAATGCAAATAACTTTCCCATTAATTTTTTTCTGGCAATTTCAAGAAATCAGTTTTTCTTACCACCTTCATCTTGGATTCAACTGAAAATTGTGAGTAAGTAGTTATTTATTTGATGGTCCTCAACCTCATATATCAATAACATTTACTTAAAATGTTTAATTGACATGCATCTTCAAATATTAGAACATAGTAAATGTAAAGAAATGGGTAAGGCTACTTAATTGGACAACATGCTACTATTTTTCTTTAACTAAAGTCAAAGGTGCTATCATGTTTGAAGTATTGTAACCTATGATTAAATTTTTCAAGGTTATAATTTTTTACAGTGAAATACGAAACTATTCAATTTTTGGGTACTTATCCAAGGCTTGGGTAAATACTGAGTAATACCCGAGTTTTGGTAATAGTAATACCTGAGTATATACCCAAAAAATAAATACCCACCATCTGGGTATTTACCCTTCCCACATTACTGAATACGACTAGAACTTTTTTTACACCTAATATTTTTGTGCATCTTTTTTATTTTTGACTAAACATCATTACTGCTGTTTTCCCTCTTTTTTGTTTTTTTACTTAATAAATTTTGTTGTTTTTGCCTTCTATTATCTATCCATCATGAATCGATGATTTAATACCATTTATTTAGCAACTATTCATATTTTTCTACCTATTTTCTTTTTTATAATTTTAAATTATCTTTATCTTTAACATATACTTTTAACTTCTAGATATTTCTTTACATCTTTTAAGGATAAAATACTGATAATAATTATAATAGGGTTTGTCTTTGAAAAATCAGCTGATAGTTTATGTTTACTTTCAGAAACATTGGTCAATATATAAGGTGTTTGCTGAGACGTGACAGTCTTATAAACTTAGTCTTTTTTTTTTTTTGCATGCATATAAAAAACTAACCATATTTTGATAATCAGCTAAGCTTATTTTACCCTCTAAGACCGGAGCATTTTTGGTAGAAATGAAAAGTTTTGATGGTTTCCCTTAAGTAATAGGGTCATATTTGATTGAAATAATTATTTACAAAAATACCTGATACCAAGTTATGCGAAAGGCGGAATCACACAATTCTGTGGGGGGCAGGCTCGAATTTAAATTGCACAAAAACAGGAAAATGTTTTTTCTTTTTCTTTAGGATCACCTACACGATTGTATAGGTCAGGCCTTAAAGGGTTAAGCTAGCAATTAATTTCACAACTACCTGTAACAATACAAAAAGTCAAAAAACAAATTCAAAAATATAGTAAGATTGTTTTCACAGATTTCTAAAATTTCTGTTTTTATTAAATTTTATTTTACTGATATACAGTGAATTCTCAATGAGTCGAATATTCATTTAAGTCGAAGTCCCGTCCCCTTTATTACAAATCAATGTTAAACTTTCTCGTTTTGTCGAAGTCTACATCTTTTAAGTCGATTTTTTTTTTCAGAAAGACAAATAACAGTAATTGGACTACTAATTTCTTAATTTTTCAGCCACAGCTCAAAAATGCTGAAACTTTCTGTTAGATAACACTTTTCTGAACTCCTTTGCGGCCTTTGAAGCATGCTATTTTTACTTCCCACCTTGGACTGTGAGAAGAGTCTGCGAGTTTGCACTTTCGGTGGCAATTGTTCCCCCTCACCCATTCATTTCTCCTTTATGTATTCCCCTTTCTCAACTTTCAGGTGGCTTAGTGTATTCTAATTTGCCAAATTTCTCATGCTTTTATGGAAGGATTTTTTTTTTTTTTTTTAATCTTTCGATTCCATTATTGAGCTTTCATCTGGGTTCTTTGTTTTAATGTTGAGTCTTGTCATTTTAGTGTTTATTGCTTTCACATCGTGATACATTTTTAGTCGGGTTTTTTAAAATGTCGAAGCAGAAATTAGAAATTCTTACTTTAGAACGAAAAGTAAATTTGATAAAAGATATTGAAAACAATCCTAATTTAATGAAAAAGATCTAGCCCTGAAATATGGTAACCCTCGCAACACTCTATCTATCATGCTCAAAGATAAATAACGCATTTTCAAAAGACGTAAGTCAAGTGTCAACCCAAAGTGCAAAAGGATGAATATGTGTGCCTTCCAAGATATCGAAACAGACCTTGTAAAGTGGTTTACATCTTGCAGTGCACAGAAGAGTGTACAGTACAGAACCATTTATCCGGAATGCTTGGGGTCAGATGTATTCCGGATAACTGGTTGTGTATGAAAGCAGCATCCATTTGATAAGCCTTGTGGAATATATATGGTTGTGGCATTATTTCTGATATTAAATTATTAGATTACTTGGATTAAAAATCAATGCAAGAAAGATCAAAAGTTAACCAGAGTTTAAAAAAGGTAAATTATGGGAATCCCTTAGGAACAAAAATTCTTCTGTTTCCTCTGCATGAAAATTAAAACATTTAAAATACAATAAATATGTTTTCATTTCAAATACTAGATGTTGTCACCAAATTATACAATTGTTTAAGCAAAGCCCATGTCAAACTGGCAGTGTGTGCAAAGATTTTGAAATCAGTCTATCAGAAATATCATTCCGGATAACTGGTTTTCCGGTTAACTGGTTTCCGGATAAATGGTTCCATACTGTAATTCCTTTAAGTGGTACGATGTTACATGAGAATGCTTTGGATTTCGCAAAATTATTGAATGTGGAAGAATTCCCTGCAAGCACGGGATGACTGGGAAAATTTGAAGCCAGACTCAACATTGTGTTTTGGACATTAGACACTGAAGCAAAGGATGTGTCTGATACGCTGTGTGATGAATGGAAGACAGTTTCATTGCTCAAACTTCTTGCTGGCTATAGTGCGGACGACGTTTACAATATGGATGAAATGGGAGATTTTTACAAATTTTTCCTAAAAAGACAATGATGATTAAGGGGTAATCATGTTCCGGTGGAAAGTTAAGTAAAGAATGTTTAAATGTGCTTGTCGGAGCAAATGCTTGTGGAACAGAAAAATTACCTTTACTGGTCATCACTAAATACAAAAATCCTCGCTGTTTCAAACATAAAAAGTCACTTCTGGTAGAGTAAAGATCCAATAACAAGGTTTGAATGACACTGGTATTGTCCGAGGAGTACATCAGAAATTTAGATGTAGTGTTTTCATGCAAAAAAGTTTAAAATGTTGATCTTCGTTGATCTGTGTACAGCTTACGATCAACTTTTGAACTTGAAATCTATCAAGTTAGAATTTCTCTCTTCTAACAATAACTTCTAAACTACAGCCAGCAGACCAGGGAATAATTAAATGTTTAAAACATTCCTACAGAAAAGGGTGGAAGGCAATGGAAGATGATGAAATGGAATAAATCAAACATGTGATGTGTTAGAAGCAATTAGACTGTTTTGGTCCTTGGAACAACGACAAGAAACAAATCACTATCAAAAATTGCTTTAGTAGATGTGGCTTCTTTGCAAGCAATGCGCACTCATATTTTGTGAATGAAAATCTACACGATCAAGTTATTTCTGAAGATAACAATAATGAGTTTTTGAATATTGACGAAAATGTCGCAGTTCACAGAGAAATTAGTGCTTCGGATATAGTTGAAGCAATGAAAAAGGTGGAGAACGATTCTGAGTTTGAGGATGATGAGGAAGTAAATTGCGTTTCACCTCCAAACAATCAAGCAGCACATGCAGCAATGACGACACTACAGCAATATCTCGAAAGTAGAGACGTGTGGACGATTCTCTTTTCCTTTGTTTATATACTTTCTGACATGTGAAAGACAAAAAAGTTTCTTCAAACAGTCATAATTAACAAGTTTTTTCGGAAAACCTGAGTTTGTAAGTACCTTATAATTAGCATTAAATTATATATCTCTTTAGAGCTCATTTTGCAGACTCTGTTATTACAATATAATTGCAATTCCTATGTATATGATTGAATTATTTTTCATATTTTCTGTATGTATCTAAGGATTTTTGATAAGTCGAACTTACGATAACTCGAATATTTTTGCCGGTCCCTTCGAATTCGACTTATCGAGAATTCACTGTATATTTAAAATAATTATTTAAAAAACATTTTTGTCTTGTTTTAAAATTAATAGTTTATTTCAGAAACATTGGTCAATGTATAAGATTGTTTTAAAATTAATAGTTTATTTCAGAAAAATTGGTCAATGTATAAGATGTTTGTTGCAACGTGACAGTCATACCTTAGTCTTTCTAAAAAATTTTGTGTGCATATAAAAAACTAACCATGTTTTGTTAATCAGCTAAGCTTGTTTAAGATAGCAATTAATTTCACAAACACCTGTAACAATACAAAAAGTCAAAAAAAAAATTCAAAAATATAGTTAGATTGTTTTTACAAACTTCCAAAATTACTGTTTTTATTAAATTTTATTTTATTTATATATATTTTAAATAATTATTAAGATATATATATATATATATATTTTGCTTGTTTTAAAATTACTAGTTAAAGTATTATATATGTATATATTTTGTTGTTGTCTCTAGTTATTTTTATTGAAAATTTTCATCTATGTTCTTTCATTCATTTATATTTATTCTCATTTCCATTCTTTTTTTTTTTTTTTTTAAAGATTGAATTAAAAAAATTCATTGTTGCATTCGGCATTTATTGTAAATGCTTTTCTTTTATTTCAGAAGGCAGCATTGTGAAACCTGATACATTGTGCATACCTGTTGATGTTTCATCTAGGTACTTTTTCTTTATAATAATTAATCTTTACTGTACAACCCTGCTTTATTAATCTCTATTTAAATACAGCAGAAAGTCAAAAATCTACACGTAAGTTGAACAGATTTCAGAATTTGGTAGATTTTGTTACCATAAAAGAAATTATCATTCATTACATTTAAGTTAAACAAATTAAATAGATGCAAATAAACACACATGCAATAGCAACCTTTGACTGCTGTATTTATAATAGAGCTGTAGCAAACTGCACATATTCGTTACTAAGTAACGGGTATTCTCTATGATACGAAATCCCGAATCGGTACTTCGAAATATGACTCGTTAGTCGTTACTGTGTCAATACGTAGCCGAACAAAATGAAACTAACTTCAAACGCTGCTTAAGTTTGTGTAATTCATGAATGGAGCCGGATGCGGTAAAAGATGCGAATTTGTGTTCGGACTCCGATATTTCGGCGTCAGTTGTTTCCGTATCAGCGTATCTGTATGCGTACATTCTGTTAGTATCAGTTATTCTCAAATCTCAAATGATTTTGATTTCGTAGGAGCTTGTTGATTCATTTATTATGGAAAGAAAAAGAAGTATAGCTATTTTATACCCTGAGCTTGCGGATTTGGCAAAGAAGTATTTACCAGCGATGTCTACATTAGTACCATCTGAAAGAATTTTTTCAAAATCAGGTTATATACTATCTGAAAGGCGTGCTTCATTAAAACAAAAAAGAATGGAAAACATATTATTTTAAAACATAAATCAAATATTTCTAAAATAATAATGCGAGTAACGTAAACTGTTGGTTGATAAGATGATAAAGTCTAAAATGAAACACATTTCTTTTAAATGTTCTGAAATTTTTCGAGAAATTCTGTTTTAAAATTTACAGGTTTGCTTTCAGTGCATTCTTTATCTTATAAAAATATCTTTGTACGTGTATTTATGTTTTAAATTTGAAAAAAAATATTTTTATGATAAAGACAAGTTTTTTGATTGCTTGTAAAAATGTTTTTATGTTAATGTTTAATTTTTTTAGCCCCCGGTATGCTATTTCTTTCTCCCAGCTAAGCTAATAAAGTGTCGTCTCCAAAGAAAAAAAAAAAAAAAAAAAAAAAAAAAAAAAACACGCCCCGTTGTATAAGTCAGCCATAAAACAAAGCAGAGGTGTCATTGTACAGAATAATCTCTAACGCAATTTTTTTAAACTTCTACGCATCGCACATTTTCAATTTTTATACCGTCGTATTGGGGAAAAAAAAGGTACTTTTAAATGCAATTTGTTTGAAAATTGCATATTGATTTATTTTTGAGATATTGATTTTTTTGTAGTTTTTAATGCCTTTCGTTTAATTTTTGTAACTCAAGTACTCCATTTCTGTAGAAAGTAAAAGTAAAGGAAAAATAGTTGGAAAGTACCAATTATATCTTTTTGCTGCCATTTTCTCATAAAAACTGAAAAAAAAAGTAACTTAAGTACGTGCTGTTTCGAAAAAATATTAAGTGAATGACTTCTGATAAAACATGGGGCTTCTATAAACTGAACTTAATTTTAAGTATCTATATTACAAACAAATGAAAGCATATGAATCATGAGATAGCCAATTTTTTTTGTCGAATTTCTTAAATAACGAAAGAAATCCTTGAGCAGATGCGAATCACGTCATTTTATATAAAATAAAAGCGTGTCTTATAACTGAACTATCTATATTTATATACATATTTGTTTTTCATCGGGGGGTGACACTAAATTCTGAGAAAGCAGAATTCCTGTTTTCTATTTTTTTTTCTTTTGGCTTGTAAAAATATTTGGCACAGATGTCATATACGCACCACATTGGCGCAATTTTTTCTGACACTAATGTGATATAAGCACCAGGGTACTTAACTGGCACCAAAGCGCCGTTATTTCGCTTGATATGGTAACCTGGATGTTGTTTATTTGTTAATAAATTGTTTAGTTACTTTTACTTTCTTTTTTAAAATTGCATAAATTGTTTTGCTCTATAGTTATTAATTAAACTTTTTTTATTTATTGTTATTCCCTTCTTAAAAATATATATGTAACTGGTATTTGAAAACGAGGTTTTCGCCAACTTGGCGTCAGAAAAAAATCGCGCCAATGTGGTGCGTATATGACATCTGTGCCAAATATTTTTGTTGGTATATTTTTAAATTTCATATTTGAAAAAAAAGTATTTTAAATATAAATCAATAATTTCAGAAAGAATAATGTGACTGAAGTACAATGTCATTTGATAGGATGACTACGTAAGAAATTAAACATATATATATTTAAATATTTTCAAATTATTCCTGAAATTAAATTTTCATAATACATAATTACTTTTAGTGTAAAATTAGTAAGTAAATTTGTTTGTAAAAATATTTTATTTGTGTAATTATATTTCATAGTTTTAGTATAAATTTGGTAAATTTTACTCTTCCTAAATTGCTTTCTCTGATTATTTCTTATTTCATAAGTAATAAATTCTACAATTTAGACATGTTATATTCAATTATGCATCGTATTTTGTTTGCCTTTTTCCATTAAAACTTAGAAACTTAATTAAATGTAAGTTTCACGTACAGATGGCAGCACATATTTTACGTTAAAACTGTAACGAATTCTTCAAAAGACTCATGTGCGGTATATAATTAGAATTAGATTTGCTGCAGGTTTGTAGTACATAAGGTGATTGTTTAATACCCGGTTTTTGAACAATAACGAAAGTAACGAGTAACGAATACTCTCTAACGGGTAGCGAGTTCGAAAGTAACGACATCATACGGGTATTCATTTAGTCGTTACTTTTACAGCACTAATTTATAATTAAGAATAATGAAAAAAAAAAAGAATAGGTATACATTAAGCATATAAAAGATGAAAATGTTTACAATGTTCATTTATTATTTTTTAAGAAACTCTTGCTTTAGATTTATTGGCATTGCATGAAATCCATTAAATCTGCCAATACTTCTCTTTCACTTAAAGAAAAAGTTTGTCTAATTTTTATTTATTTTTAAATAGCTGACCCATCCAGCACTGTCCAATCTGGATAGGTATATTGCTAAGTATATTAGTGCTTATTTTGTGATGGCGTTATCTGGAGCACAGCTCTAATTTATGTATTTAAAAGACAAGACTGTTTTTCTAGTCATCTGGTTTGAGCTTTCTAGTGAACCGATTTTGAAAATTATTGTTTTAAATAAAACCACTTTATTTGTAGATGTATACACTTGCTATTTTTTAAAATAACGCCATTTTTATATTTTAATTTTAAAGGTCCTTTATAAAATTTCTTCATATTGGTGGCAATCGAGTTGCTTCCATAGTTGATGGGAGAGGGAAAAAATTGGAATTACCATATCATTATGGATGCCATTTTCGTATTACAATAAAAAAATAACTTTTTGAAAACTTTTGCCAAAAACGTCAAAATAAAAAAAAAAAATGCATTTTTACTCATAAAGCTGTTACATTTCATTTGTTTTTCTTTCCGCTGATATTGAAAGTGAGACGCTAAGTTTAGAGGGCTTCAGTGGGTGAAAATGACGCCATAGTAAAAATGAAATGAGTGTTTCCTTTGATAAAACTAAACATTTTATCATGAATGCGGCAAAAAGTTTGTCTGGATTTCGCCGGCACTCAGATTAGAACCTCAAGTAAAGAGTGCGAATGTTTATATGCGAAATTGTAACTGACAAAAGCAACATCAAGTTTGGTAATGCATTTATAAATAATCTATTGTACGTTAAAATATTTTTGTAAATAGTGAATATGAATATGAAAATATGCAGGTAAATTTTGCAACAGTGAAAAAAGTGTTATTTTTAGATTTCGTTGAAAACAAAAATTATAATTGCGTCACAGTGGTGCAATTTTTGTTGCGTAATATCAAAGAGCAAAGCCTCAATTAATAACTTCATTATTTCTTATTTTAATTGCATGTATTTACGTATAGGAATAAAGTTTAATTTTTCCAATAATTTCAAAACTTCAAATTAAACTTTAGGTAAAAATAATATTTGCCTTAAGAGTTAGACCAGCCAATGTAAGATTGATTATTTAGTATAATCATTTTTTGTAGGATTTTTTATAAATTCGATAGTTCTTTTAAACATTTTCATTCGTTGAATTCAACGTGTTTCGACTAGTACTTTTTTATTTTTACTGAATGATTAAATGTTAGTTAGAGCTTATAATTTATAAATGCCTTGCACTGGAGCATCTATGTTGTATTTTGTCGTTTGATAAAAAAAATCATTGTCAAATAAGATTTTCTAAAAATTCCTCTTATTTTTGCTGTCACTTAATTTTATTGTATATATTTTATGCATAGCTGCCAACTATTCCTGTTTTTTCTTACCTCTACTTACAACTTACAAGCAGTAATATTCATCTTATTCAGTTGCAGACTTCTGTATTTAACTAACACAAATATTGTTATTTGGAAATAGTGGTTTAAAAAAAAAAAAAGCAGAATAGTTGGCAGCTGTGTATGTGCATACAGATATTATGTATATAAAAAAATTTAGCTGAAGGAAAAAATGCTTTAAATTTTGCCAATTATGTATGAAATACAAACACGTGGATGGAAAGGACATGGGAGGTGTGTGGGGGGTGGGAGTAGTTATGCTATGGTTGATAGTACTGCAGAGTTACTTTTTGCTAGAAATTAAGCTGTTCTGCTTAAAAAAAAAAAAGAAGGTTAAAATATGCAAGTTCAAAATAAGTTAAAAATAACTGTTTAGATGATTTTGAAATTTGTGCATAAATATTTTGCTGCAGACAAACAAATGCATATGTTGGTTATATGTTCTGCGAAAATATTTGTTAATTTATTTTTAATATTATGTTAATTTTATGTGTAATTTCCTCAGCTGTTTTTAGAAATAATGTGGTCCATTTGTTTTTTTTTTTAATCACAGGACATCTGTAGCTTCTTCAACTTATATGCGAGTGGATGAAGTCCAGACGCCTGACTCGATTAAAGAGAGCTGTATAGTTTCTGCTGATGGTCCTCCTATGGAAGTGAGTGTGGAGCGTATTTGCAGAAAATCATCTGATGGCAGTAGTGAACATAGTTACATTATTTTTCAGCCGGTTAAAGAAGAGGTAAGAAATAAATGTGATCTGATGAAACGTTAGCTCTTTCATATTCATACTATTTTACTAATAGATAAGTGTATTGTTTCCAGGGTTCGCACATACCATGATATTTTCGAAAAAAAAAAAAAAAAAAATCTGATATTTTGATATGTATCTGCTATTTTATATATATATCCAATATTTTCAAAATAGTCAACTTATTGCTGATAATAAATACTTTCAAGCATAATATAAATTAGAAAATAAAACATATTGCACTTGACATGAAAACTTTATCAAGCAATATGCTAAAAGTGCATCCCCCCCCCCTTTTTTTAACGCTTTCCAACAAAGTTGAAAAGTGTTTATGACTTCAATTTGTCTGTCCGTATGGCCGTCTGTCCATGCTCTAACTCCCGTAAATATACTCGGATTGTCCTGAAATTTTTGGTGGTTATTGACGTTTACCATAGAATGTTCCCTATTTCAAATGAAGTTTGTAGCATGTTTAGTTGATTTACAGAGACAGTCAAAAATTTTCCGTTACATTAGAGCCTATGGGAAGAAATCATTTAAAAGGATTTTTAATGATGTTACATGCATCCAAACATACCAGAATTGATATGAGTTTATGGAGTGCTCTAAAACATGCATTCTATATAATATGAATAAAGAATAGTTATTATTCTTTTACAGGGCCACACAAAAGAATTCCGTTACATAATGATATTGGGAGGGAGTGGGGGAATTGCTTGCGGCATATTTTAATTAAGTTAAACTATTTCACATATAATGAAATTTATATATGTTGCTGAGGTTTACTATAAGTTATTTCATGTATATTACGAAGGGCATAGTATTTACAGGGACACACAAAAGTTTTCAGATAGTATATTGTATCTGGAGTACTGTACATTAGCAGTGATTGCTGGAAATGCATTTTAATTATGATATGCGCATTTATGTTCCACTATATTTATGCATACTATATGGTGTGTATAAACTCTATAATTCATATACAGGGCTACACAAAATAATTCGTAAGGGAGCGCAAATTGGTTAAAGGTGGTTTTTAAATGAGTTATGCATTTTTACGCTGAACTGCATTTAATTTATTTAAAAAAGTTTGCAGAATATAGATAAAATGATATACAGGGTCACGCAAAGAATTGGATACATATCGTCAATGGATGATAATTTCTGGAAATGCGGCTTCAGTAGCTTTAAGAGTGTTTTAGTTTGAATTAAATTTTAGCTAAATAGTGGCGTGTAATAAAGGTACTAGGAAAACTACAGTGCTGTACAAAAGTATTCAAGTATTTTTCCAATTAATTGTATAAGTTGCTGAAAGAGAAATTTCAATCTGTTATACGTTTTCTTGCTAAACTAAATTTTCCCATTATATGGAATATATATCAACATACAGATCAAATACAGGGCTGTTCAAAAGAATTGGAATACATATTTGGCTATGGGCGGTAACTACGGTAATCAGATTTTTAAATGTTTACTTAGTTATCTTATTTACCTTATTTCCCTTAGTAACGAAGTTTCGTTAAAGCTTTCAGGGAGTGTTGGAAATTGTTTCATTATCTATGCTGTACGCATGATTTTTGTTGTTTTCTTTTTCATTTGGGACAAAATGGAAGATCAACAAATTGAATAGAGAAACAATTTGCTTTATACACTTAAATAAGTAAAAGAAAGGACTATAGGATTCAGTATCAACTATCAAGAAATCAGAAATTTATAAAACAAAATTTTAAATACAAAATATTTTTTTTAATTGAAAAATTTTAGCATAAATGTAAGCTTTTCTTATTTTTTGTTCTCTAACATGTTGTACAGTTTAAACTCAACTAAGCAAAAACCAGAACAGATTCTCTTTATATAACTGATTATCTAAATTAGACAGTCTGTCTTTCATTCATCATATTCTATTCTGAAATAATTATGCGTTACATAATCTGCATTTAAAAATAAAAAATTCAAGCATAGAACTTAGAAAAAATATTTTTTTTTCTTCTTTGGCTAAAAAAGTCTCTACCAGAGACTAAAGTTCTTTATCTACAGAACAACACAGTCAAATAACAGTTTAAAACATCATTTACGCTTATTTTGGCTGAACAGATCAAAAATATCTTGCACAATGATATTTTGAAAATAAATATCAAATATAAAAAATATCACACATCTTGATATTTAAAAAATAAATATCAGGTAATATAAAAATATCAAAAATCTCGATATTTTGAAAATAAATATCGGATATAACGGGTGTTTATAAAGTCCCGGACCCATTTTGATGTTTAATAACTCATAAAATAATAAAGATAAATTAAAATTAATAACATAAATGGTTAGATAGACTCAAAAAGTTTCATGACCCTTGTCAATGAACTTCCACGTGTGCCCCCTTCGTCGCACAGAGAATATCAAGTCGATAGTCAATTTCACGCCAGGTAGCGGCAAGCATGTCGGCATCCACAGAGGCTATTGTGGTTGTAATTCTGGCTTTTAAGTCATCAATGTTCGACACTCTCCTCCTGTAAACATTGCCCTTTACAAATCCCCAAAGGAAAAAGTCCAGCGGCGTTATATCAGGTGATCTGGGTGGCCAAGGAATTAGACCTCCTCGCCCAATCCATCTTCCTGGAAAATGGTCATTCAAAGAAGTATGCATGATGGTACCCCAATGAGGTGGTGCACCATCTTGTTGCAAAATGACATGTGGCTGAAGCTCTTCTAGTTGTGGAAATACGAAGTTTTCCAACATGTCTGATTGATGACTTAAAAGCTAGAATTACAACCACAATAGCCTCTGTGGATGCCGACATGCTTGTCGCTACCTGGTGTGAAATTGACTATCGATTTGATATTCTCCATGCGACGAAAGGAGCACACGTGGAAACAAGGGTCATGAAACTTTTTGAGTCCATCTAACTATTTATGTTATTAATTTTAATCTATCTTTATTATTTTATGATTTATTAAACATCAAAATGGATCCGGGACTTTATAAACACCCTGTATATCAAGATATATATCCATTGATATATATCAATGAAACCTGATGTTCTCATTTTTGTTTGTTTATTGTCTTATAAAGAGTAATATAAAGAATGGTAATTTGTATTGTTACAAATATTTCAATAAATTCTCTTATGTGTAAGCATGCTCAATTTGGATTGATACATTGCTAGAAAGCATACCTCCTATTACCTATTACCAGATACCAGTGTACTGGTGCTTTATGTACAGCGGGGGGCTTTGCCTTTTACTATCTTTCTACTGGTGCTGAACTATTTAGAATGCCTTTGCCGGTGCAGGGGTTGTTTCTGTCTGTGGGGTTTTACTGGAAAGCTCTTGTACATTCGTAATAGAATATAAAAAGGAAAACCTTGCTGTTGGAATATATTTGCTGTTTTTGCTTTAACATGGTCAGTAGTAGAACAAACCTGTTTATTCGAGGCTTTTGAAGTCTGTTTTAGAATAATACTACAATAATTTCTAATTTTCTATGCTATTTGATTGAATCTGCTTATCTGAACATTAAATGCATCCCCTTGTTTGTGTTTATTTATCATCGATTTTTTTATTCTCTTGGAATAGTTCTAAAATAAATATAGTGTGATGTCTAAAGAACTGTTTTCTTTGTCTGTCATCTATACAAACCCAAATTTCAAAATAGAATGAATCGCTAGTTTGCAATGCATGTGTTATATTTCTTCTAAGAAGCACATCACAATTCAAAATGTACCCGTTTTTAGCACTGGCATTGGAAAACGCTAATTGCTTAATTTCCTTGTTTATTTTATGTAACTTTTACAGTAAATTAAACCCTTTTAATACTTGAGACATTCAAAATCAAAGTAGATCAAGTCCATAAAAAATTATCCATAGTTATTTGGAGATAAAGTTAATGCACTCTCATGCATTTTAGTTATAGGAGACAGCAGTGCCATTTGTTGTTCACATTTTCTACTTAGGACTTGGTTTGTTATGGCACTGAACAGATTACTGTCTATAGAACAAAAATTCATCTCAAACTCGATTGAACAAGGAAAAAAAAAAGAAAGACTTGATCATAATGTTTCATTTTATGATGTAATAAAATGTGAAAGTTGATTTTTAATGTAATTTTGTTCAAAATTGACATACAGTCAACTCTGTGAAATCCACACACTTAGGGACTGAGGGTTTTGTGGATTTTACATTTTTGCCGATTATAGATCATCCCTTTGTTTACATTTTATTTTTTAAAGTCTGACTATAAATTAGGAACAACTGCAAAAAAATTACAATTGGAATGGAAAAGAAAAACATGATGATTGGTCACATACATCCCTTCATATATTTAATAACAAAGTTAATTTAAAGAAAAATTAAATTATACAAAATACAAATTTTACTGATTATTAAGCATTGACACAATACAATGGTAATTTGTTGTCTATGAACACTCATTATTTATTGCTCCGAGATAAAATTTCGTTGCTCAAGGAAATTTAAATATTTATATCAAATTTATATTTAAATATTTATTCATTGGAAAATTGATAATTCATGGAAAATAAATGTAACTTTATCTAAGAGCTTAACTGTATGGCAATTTTCATTGTTTACATTCCAACAAGTAGTGCGGATAATAGACATTGGCGGATTTCACAGCGTTTACAGTATTTAATTGAATTAAAATGTTTCTATCATTTTCACAATATAATAATAGTAATAATAAATACAAACAAAAAAGAAAAACCATGAATCAAGCATAGATTATGAAACACTTTCATTACTTACAGAATACTGTAATAAAACTTCATCATTTAATGGAGAGAAAGAAGATATTTTAAGTAAACAATTAGAAAATGCATAGCACATTTGAAAATCCAATTTCAGCAATCACCACCCATAGTTAGAAAGGTAGACAATTTCTTTTGTGCAGCCCTGTGTATGATCAATAGATTTGTATACATACTACATAATTTAGCCAAGTTAAAAAATGCATAACACTGTTGAAAAACTACTTTTACCAGTTTCTGCTAACATATGGATATGTTCTGGAATTTGTTTAACAACGGTATGTTATCTTTATATGCTTCATATATTACACTAAAATTTAATTCAGATAGGAAATATGTTACACAAACAAAACATGCTTTTAGCAATTACCATCTATAGGGGCAGTGTATCCAGTTCTTTGTGCCCTTCATATGAATTTATTTTTAGCTTACAAACATCTTTCAATGCACTAAACATATTTCAGTTGGAAAATGCATTAAACAATTAAGAGCCACCATTAAGCAATTCATACCCATAAACAGTAATGCTTTTGAATTCTTTTGTTTAGCCCTGTATATAATCTAGAGAATTTATACACACTATGTAGTATGTATTAAGGCTGTTCTGAAGTTCACTGCTCAACAAGCGCGAAACTGTCTGACACAATGACGTACACATTTTTAAATGCAAAGGTATAAAATTGGCAGACCTGACTATGAAAGTGATTTGGAATCTAAATAATTTTTTTAGTTTTTGATAAATAAATTACTTACCGAGTTGTAAGCATTTTTAAACGCATGACAAGATGTTTTTCTCCCTTCGTTGACTGGTTTTTATGTTGTCGCCAAGAAATTCGGTTCAAAATGCAAATTTTGTGTGTTTACAAAAAAGTCTTTTGATTATATAGCTTCTGAATAACAACATCTGCCAGTTTTATGCATTTCCGAACAAAAATGAATTAAAATTTATGTTATAAAGTTGCCCCTTTGGATTTGAGAACAGCCTTATGTTAAACTTAAAAATGCAAAACAAAGTTAAAAGTGCATTTCCAGTGAATGTTGCTCTTAAACAGTTCTGTAATTCTCTTGTGTATCCCTGTAAATGGCAGATAAATGCTACACACTCTATATTCTAAATTTAGAATCTTGTATATAATGTACCTCTGTAAAATACATCATTAAAATATGCTGCAAACAATTTGCCTCCATAGACCATAATGTAATAGAATTATTTTGAGTGTCTATGTAAAGAACTATAAATGCTAAACACTTCATTCCCAATGGAGAACATGCCATGGTAAATCTTAATAATATATATCAATAATATAGAAATTAAAAGTATATTTACAAGAGTTAGAGTATGGACAGACAGACAAACCAAATTCATAAACACTTTTCAACTATTTTGGAAAGTATTAAAAAGATACTGAATTTGTTTTGCACATTATAATATAACATTGTATGGTTGAAATTGTGATACCACATGACATGAAATATTATCGTGTTTTTATATCCCTCAATAATGATATATAGTTATGTTGTTTTATGTGATGATGTTATTACGATGCTTATTATTAGCATTTTATATTGCAGTGCTCTTCTATTTAGACAAAATTAATAATCTTATTTTCAGATCATTTAAAAAAAATTATTGTTGTGTTCTCTGAAGGTTGAATAGTGCATGACTAGAGTTATGCAAATGCCATCCCCGTTAAAGTATCAAAATGACACTTTTATATACATGAAAAAGCAGTTCATAATTAATTGTGCAATACCCATTGAACTTCCAGCTCCAAATAACTACCGTGTTTACTCGCGTAATTGTCGCCCTCGTGTAAAAGTTGCACCCCCATTTTGAAGCAGAAAAAATCGTCAAAATATTTTCTTCACATAAATTGGATGGATGAAAAAATGATGAAAGATTGGGTTCGCAATGTTTTGAAGAAAAGGTCTGGAGCATTGCTCAAAAAACTAGCCATGCTGGTACTCAATAGCTTCTGAGGACATCTTGTTGATGATGTGAAGAAGGAACTTTCAGAAGGCAAAAGAGACTTTAATAACAAGCGATATAATTTCAAAAAGTTTTAAGAAGACCGATATCTCCAATGCTTTGGACAGAAGCAAAGATGACATTTTGTGGAATGACGGAGATTCTTCATACACCGATTCACATTACAATAATGATACTGATACCTTCAGTGAAAGTGATTTATTATGAGAATTTTTTGTCAGAATTTCCACAAAGATTATTTGTAAATTTTATGTCTATAAAACTATTACCATAAAAAGGAAAAGGGTATTCAAACATAGGGTATAAACAGCACATAATCTGGCAATATTTAGTAAGTTACTAATTGTATTATAATGTGTTTTTTTTAAGCCAGTAATGTTTTTGCATTAGTGTGTACAATATTGTGTAGTAGATTTCCCTGCATAATAGTCGCACCTAGACTTTCACAATGAAATATTGACAAAAAAGTATGACTATTACGTGAGTAAACACAGTATATTGCAAGTGACAGAAGAATGCTATATGTAACATCCTACTGTTGTATTATTCAAGTGATAAAGAGATCTTTGTAGCATATTTGTTTCATTTTTGTGATTGTGTGTAGCTGATTTCAAGATTTAAAAGAATATTTTTTCTGTGTCTAAATTATTTTTTAATCCCAATATAAATGATAGGTATTTGAAAATACCTTTAATAATTTAAAAATGTTTCAAATATTTGCAAGCCCTTTCAATGTATTCTATTAGTTACAATCAAAGTTTATCATTAAAATTTTAATTGTACTTTCCATTCTTCTTTTTTCTTCATTTTGTTTCACGATTTTTTTATCGCAAAATCCCCTGATGTATACTGAAAAATCTATTTATTGAAATATTTTAATGAGCTTCATCATACCTCTTTTTCAGGAGGTTCCTCTGTACCAATTTTATGAAAGAAATGTTAAAGAGCGGGTCTCTTTTTGCTGTAGTCCCAACAGTTTGTCACCTGTTTTTGGAGCATCTTCCATTGAGGCTGGAAACAATTCAGATTTCGGAATGAAACCTCAACTGTCAGTTGTGGAGCAACTGAGCCCAGACACTCAAGACATGAAAATGTTATGGTGTGAGCTACCTGAGGTACATTCATATTTATTGACTAGATTTGTTTTTAAACTGTTACAATAATATATTTGCCTTGAATGTTTAATAAAATATAAATCAAGAAATGTTAAGTTTGAATTTATGCATTAAGTACAGCATAGATGGAGATTTACAGTCGGCAGTCGCCACATGACGACCAAATTATTAGCTTTGGCCACTAAGTTTCGGTGTCAAAGTCACCATGATTTTTTTTAAAGATGTTTTTTCTTGTAAAAAAAAAAAACAAACAAATGTTTGAAGTGTACTTTAATTTTTACAGTGAAAAAAAAAAAAAAAAACTCACACATTCACATTTTTTTAATAATATATTTTTGTACAATAAAATCAAAATAAGAAACATTGTTATATTCCCCACAATAATGACTGCTTAGCTTATACATTTTTTTTTTTAACTGTATCTTTCCCAGCTTTATCTTCTGACTGCACGTAGTTTAAAATTTATAATTATACTTAGTTAATATTAAAATTTTAAGAATTTTGGGATTAAATTAAATATACACATTTAATACACATTAATCTGTGTTTTGTTGCACATGGCTACATGTATTGAATAAATTATTTTTTACTTTGAATTCCTGTTTTTTTTTTGTTTTTTTTTTTCCCTCATATAAATGTCTTTGTTTCACAATGTGGCCACTAGATTTTTTGGGTTTAGGAGCCACTATCGCCTTCCAAATATTGAGAATCTGCACCTACAAAGTACAGGCAGATAATAAAGCGATAAGTTTAGGGGTGATCTGGACAGGCCTCACCCCTTGCCTCCTCCCTCCCCAGAAGATTTGGAATTTTATGCTAATTAATGGTCTGATGGTACAATCCCCCCTCCCTAACCTCAACAGAAATCAAGCGTTAAATAATTTTTTACCATGTCATTCACATTCAATAAAAGTAAAATAAATCAATAAACATTGTGAATATTGCAAGATCTTAACACTGTTAGGCGTATTTTTGATTTCCATTTGCATATCTGTCTTTGCACTTATTTATAGAAAGCCCAGGTTGTGACAAAATTTGAAGTTGTTGGAATAAGGCTGTTATAAGTTTGAGTTGGTTATTGTAACAATTAATGCTTTTTTACAAGGCCATACAATACTTTGAATACTTTATTAAATAAAATACATTTTCTGATGCACCTATTCAAACTCAGTTGAATTTTAGATATGATAAAAATAGACTCTTGATTCTTTATTGCTGAAAATGAATGATGTAATTGCATTAACTTTTGCTTGATAATGCAAAAATATATTACTGTCAGCAGATGTTTCTGTTTTGATGAAAAATGTAGTTATATATTTTCTTACTGCAGTGAAATCTATTTATATTGCGTGATTTTATTTTCTTGTTTTTAATTCGCATGAATGTACATACACATTTAGCTATAAAATGTACAGAAAAAAAATCAAGAAGTTTTATTTATTTAATGGCTTAAAGTTCACCTAATTTTAACTTAAGAAATCACTGTTGTGTTGTAACATACTTTAAATTTTAAGGTTAAAGATAGTGGCATTTTGGAACGGATTTCTGCTCAGGAGTTGAAACTACAAGAAGCCGCTTTTGAATTTATTCAGTCTCAAGCATCTTTTATACGAAGTTTGAAAGTCTTGTATGAAAATTTCATTCAAATGCCTGAATTCTCAGATCCAGAGTCTTCCTCTTGTGTACTGAGCAAACACGAGCACGATGTCCTGTTCTCTGATATCATTAGAGTCAAAGAAGTAGGAGAAAAGTAAGTTAAATTTTTTCTTAGAAGCTTGTGATCACATGTAATTCAAAACAAATGTGAACTAGTCAATAATGCTCTTGAAAGGTTTTGGGGATGCTTCACTAATGTAGGCTTTCCTTTCTCCAATCGCGAAAATCCCATGTTAACATATGGAGAAACTGAATTTGGTTATTGTTAATTACCTAATGTTTATCTAAATGCAGTTTTCACCCTCAGAAAGTAGATGTCTGATACCAGCAAAATGTGTCTTTTAAAAATGTCTCCTTCAATTTCAAATATTTTTCAAAACCCTGTAAACTTTGAAATTTCTGCTGGTATAAAATGTTATCTCCTTAAAAACACTATAATTGATTTCTAAAGATTTAGTTATATATTTCTAGATAATTTTTATCATTTGTTCATCATTTTTACCCTTTCAATTTTAGACTGCATTTAGTATAGCTACTGTTTATTTCTAGCTACTTTATTATGTTCCTTAAAAATTATTTATGCTTCAACATATCTTACCGATTGGAAAATCCTATTTTATTCTAAGAAAAAATTTAAACAAGTGATTACTCATTGCCTAATATAATTATCGAAACATGTTTTTCACCATCAGAAAGGACACATCAGATGCTATCATAGTGCATTTAAAAAAATTGTTTTCTTAAATTTTAAATATTTTTAAGAAAATAGTAAATTCTGAAGATTTTGTTCAAGTAAAAATTCTGAAGTTTATTCCTTTTTTAAAAAATTAGGAAAATAATTAGTGAAAATGCACTTTGCCATCAACTGACATTTAATTTCTAACACAGCTGCACTTTAATAATTATATTAGGTAATGAATAATTGCTTATTTAAATTTCTCCATTGGTTAACACTCGACTTCCCAGTTGGTGAGGGGTAAACCTATATCGCCGAAGTATCCTCTTATTCAACATTGACATATTTTCTATATTCTCACTTTCATTAATAATACATAAATTTATTGTATTTTCAGTTTGTTGGGAGAACTGACTGCACGGTGGAGTGATGGAATTCTCATTCCAGATATCTGTGATATAATTCATCAACATGCAACATTGCCATCATTCTCTGTGTATGTCAGATACTGCTCAAACAGAGTCTATCAAGAACGCACATTGAAGGAATTAAAGTAAGCAGTGTTATCTGTTATAGTTTAGATAATCCATTATACTGATATTCTTCAACGATTCCTGTAATCTATACTGAAACAACAACAACAGTATGTGTGCATCTGTGCGTAATGGCTAGGGAATCTATCACTCTTAGAGGTCTATAAATTTGATTCTGGATAGACAAAGATAGGTTCGAATGCCCCTGAGGTTCATTTTTCAGATTTTTTGTTGTTCTATATTGAACAGAATGATGTGTGTATTTTCATGATTTTCCAAGTTCACTAGCAATTTTGGATCAGTCATAAAGGCAATCCAAATTCCCTCTTTTAGTCCAATATTGTAAATTTTACTTTATTTTCTATAAAGTTTAGTCTGAACTTGTACAGCAATTTTTTTCTAATTTTTCGCACTTAAAAAAAGAAAGTACCCATTTTGTTGAAAATAAGAAGGGTTTTTTTAATCAGCCAATGTTACCCATCCAGCCTTATATTTTGCTCCACTGTATGAGCAGACTTTTGGGAATCGATTAAAAAATATGAAAGTCTTTTTAAAATTAATTATTGGAGAAAGTAAGGCCATTGATTTTTTTTCTGAAATTCAAAGAAGAAAGGGAGGAAGAAATACAAGTGTGAGGTTTTCCATCACTCTCTTTATTGTCAAAAGCTGTTACCATGACAATACAGATAACATTGCAGTCGGGAGCTTTTTTCTCCCATTTGATGCAGGAAAAAAGGTGACTTGGGATTTTATGCTTATTAATAGTCTAGAAATGGAATTTCCTGCCTGCAGAACCCCACAGTCTCTCTCCCCCTCCCCCCCATAGAGCTGCTGAAATCTCTCCCGATGAAAAATGTCTGAATTCATTAGTGATTTTAGGTATATTTATGGTTATCCCAGACTTGGGCAGGTCTGCCTGTAAATTACCATAGTAGAATCTGGATTTTTATTTTTCTAAAATTTTTATGTTCTCCATAATTTACTACAAAATTTGTATATTCCAGGTTTGAGGTTTTTCATGTCTATATTTTCCCACAGTTTACCTTTCCAATTATTAGCCCCCGGTATGGTATGTTATTTCTTTCTCCCAGCTTATTTTGTCTCCAAAAAATAACGTTACCTTACAGAAGCCAGCAATAAACAAAGCAGATGTATCATTGTACGATTAAATGCTCTATAGCAATTTTTTAAATTTCTAAGCATCGCACATTTTCAATTTTTATACCGTCGTATTGGAGAAAAAAGTACTTTTAAATGCAATTTGTTTGAAAACTGTATCTCCATTTATTTTTTAAACATTAATTTTTTTTGTAGTTTTTAGCACCCTTTGTTTAATTTTGGCAACTCAAGTACTCCATTTATATAGAAAGTAAAGGGAAAATAGTTGAAAAATAGCAATTATATCTTTTTGTTGCCATTTTCTCATAACTACCGAAAAAAAAATGTAATTAAAATATGTGCTATTTTGAAAAAATATAAATGAATAATTTCTGTTAAAACACGGAGCTATTATACACTATATTTAATTTTAAGTATCTACAGATGCTTTCAGTGTGATGTCAGTTATTACGTTTTGGTTGGAAACTGGCTCCAAACAAACGGTTACTATGCGTCATTTCTTTTTAAATATAAATCATGGTAAATGTTAACAGTACATATTAAGTATTAAAATACTTAGATGTGAGATATAAGATATAGCTGCAACACATAAACAAAATAGAAAATACAACATAGCAACTGTTTGTTTGGAGTCAGTTTCCAACCAAAACGTCATGACTGAAATCGTCTATATTAATGTTACAAACAAATGAATGCCTATGAATCATTAGATAGCTTTTTTTTTGTCGAGTTTCTTGAATGACGGCATCTTTTTGCTGCATTTGTGTATTATTTTGCGATAGTAACATCCTATGCATGCTTTACTGTAGATGTTTAAGAGTGGATCGTAAATGTGGAATTCTTAAATGGATGCGAATGACGTCATCTTACATAAAATAAAAGTGTGTGCTTTAAGTCTTATAATTGAAATATGTTTTGTACTATTTATATATGCATATATTTTTTTTTCATCGGGGGCGACACTAAATTCTGAAAAAGCAGAATTCCTGTTTTCTAGTTTATTATTTTTTTCGTTCGGGCCACATGCAGAAGCAACTTTGGTATCCATGATGCGTAGGGCACCATGGATAGATTTTTTTCAGTCCCCTTGCAAATGATTGCTTCTTCTAAAAAACTATTAAGTGTTAATTAAATATTTTGCATAATTTATGCCTCTTAGTTCTTAGTGCTGCGATCAGTCACTGCACTTTAAATTGCATGAATGTATGTCATTTATATTTTTCTTTAAAAAAAAAGTTATACATAAAATAAAATTTTCTTGAATTTCCTTTTAAAAAAAATCTGGTAAATAATGATAATTTTATACATTCTACAATATAAAATTTTTGAGGATTAGGATTTATTCTAATTTTTTAAGTTTTGGCATATTATTTGATACCTTAATTCTTTCAACTGATGTGTGTGTTCATAGAACTAAGATTTGAAATCATGCTTTCAATAGCATTACTCATCATAATGTATATTAAGATTTAAATATGTGGACATATCACATGCAAATGTTTATTATTTCACAATATAATGCTAACATACTTGACATTAAGATTTAAAATATTTCACTAATTTTAAAAAATCCTTGCTGGCTCGGCCTAAGGCACAAGTAGATTTCGAAGTTAAGTACTAATTTTACCAACAAAAACTAAATCATGATTAGAGATAAACCCACTTTAACAATTTTATCTGGCCGCTTTTTATGAGTTTTTAAATTCATTTTTATATAAGAACTGGTTTTATCAGAATCATGTTAAGGCAATATTAAAAAATGTATTTTTTCCATGTTCAGCAACTCAAAATTTTCTGACTCATTTTCAGATTCATTTTTAAAAGGAAAAACATGAAACTTGCTGACGTGATTTTTTAAGACATTTATAAGCAACCTATGTTTTTATTTTTCGTTCAATTAATTAGAACTTCATTTATAAACAATTATTTTCTCAGTAGGACCATATTTTTCGTTCCCAACACAATTGCTTCGAGAAATTCGGTTCACTATGCCCACTTTGACATCATTTTTAAAAGTATATTCTGCCTCTATCAAAAAATAACCATTATGGCACATTATATAGTTTCTGAATAAAAGAACCTACCAATTGGATGCATTTGGAAGCAAAAATGAATTTTAAAATGAGTCAGAAAATAAGCAGTTTGGATTCGAGCAACATCCTTAATACAATAATTTTTTCTTCAATCTCTATGTATTTTTAATTTGATTTTGCTACAAGAATTGGTCCTATCAAACAGTTGTCAGTATAAAAATTGTAGATAATATTAACAAGATATATGATAAATTCATGCAGATTTGATATCTTGTGAGTTGACAAAGTTATGGATTTTTTTGTTCTTCAATCCCCCTCCCTTTTTTTTCGGTAAGAATTGGTCTTATCAAAAACTTGTCAATATAAAAGTTCTAGATAATATTAAGATAATTTATAATAAATTTAATTTGATTTGATATCTTGAGAATTGATGAAGTTATGAAATTTTTTTCTCCCCAAAACCCTATTTTTTTCACCCCCTGAGCCCATTTTTAGTTTGATCAAAATCAAACGTTTACATAAAATCAAAATTTGTCCAATATAGCCTATTTTTTAAAAAATGAGATAACATTATTTTAATTTTAATTCTGTTGTAATGAAATCTCCTCTGTTAACGCTCTTCAGTTTAATAAATAAATAATAATAAAAATTTTGTAGCTTATATGTACTTCATAATTGATGATTTTTTTTTTCTTTTAAGAGGGAAAGAACAGAAGTTTTTGAGTAATATATTGTTTTAAACTTGTAATTTAATTGTGATCACTTTATTATTATGCATTCATATGTTGAATCAAATCTTCTTTATTGCTTGCAATGCAATAAATTAGTTTGAATTTGAAAGATTTGATAGAGTTTAAAAATACAGTCGGACCTCGTTATCCCGACACCTGGTTTTCACGTCACTCCACTTATCACGTCAGTTTTTCAAAGTCCCGATTCTCTTTATATAATTTTAATCTAAATAAACTCCGGATTTTACGTCGTTAAATAAATTCTGACTCCGGATATCCCGACGGTTTAGGAAATTTGTTCATTTTTCATAATTCATCTTATAAGCACGGAAATTAAGCGGTAAAAAATGTCTTAGCCAAACTTTTCACAAAATTGTAAAATTGTCTAAAATACCTATTGAGATAAATGAGAAATTTTAATTCAATCCTTTATCTGAATAAATGGAGCTTTCTTGTGGTTACACAACATTTTTCATCTGACTAAAACCGAAGCATTGCATTTCATTGAAACGATCAGAAATTATCTAAGATCCGTTTCTGAAACAACGAATATTGATTACAATTCATTGTATAATATTGAAAAAAGAATTGTAGGAAGCACATCTAGGGATAAGCAAACCTTAATTCATGAATATTTCATACAACAATAAAAAAACAAGTCATCATAAATCTGATTTTTATTCTTTTCAATTTTGTTTTTGTGTCCATTTTGTTTAATTGTTTAATTATTTGTTTAACTGTTTTATTGCTTAAAACTGCAAGAACAGTTATGAATTTAAAATTGTCTTACATTAATTAAAAATACAGCTTTTTATAAACATATTTTTCTTAAACCCCGGTTACCGCGACACTCCGCTTATGATGACAATTTTTTTCTGGACATTAGAGTGTCGGGATAGATAACGAGGTTCGACTGTTATTTACGATTTCCTAATACTAGATGATTAAGGGCTATTGTTAAAAAAATTAATTTTACCTTGAAAATAAAAAGAATGTTGTTGATTTCTTATGATTATTTATGAAAGCACTAAATGTAGATAGAATATATTTTTTATGTGTAAGTATTCTTCATCCATGTAATATCTACTGTATCTACTATCCCAATGTGATGACACATTTTAAAAACTTCATTAATTACAAAAGCCATATAGTAGAACATTGCTTGTATTACATTCCTGACTTATGTGTTTTTGAACTTCAATCTGTTCTAGTCAAGATTTTAGTGGTAAATTATTTGTTTATGTAATAGAAATAAATTTAACTTAAACTCTTCCTAATAATAATTTCAAGTTAAAAATTTAGCCTGGAGTAGCAAATTTGCCTCTAGCTTATGTTTTCTGTGTCTTTTTTCTTATATTTTCTCAATAGTCAACAAATAAATAAAAATAAAAATCCTTGTTATTATATGCTAAATACATATTTAACCAATGATGCAAAGGTACATTAAATGATTGTTTCATACTAAAAATAATGTTTTGATATATTTTATGTTATTTAATGAATTTACTTCAATGGATTTTTTGCATATTAAACTAAGCTTTCTCTTGCCAATTTTTGGTAAAAATTGTGTGATTTTTAAGCAAGTAATGCTGAATTTTTCCTTTAAGGAGTCACCATCTATGTTATGTTGAATTAGCAGTATTTTTTAAAAATTATTTGTATGAAAATATTATTATTATTTTATTTTGTTGTATTTATATATTTTGTTTTGAATTAATTTATCATAAAAATCACTATTTTCAATTATATACAGTAAAAACTTCATAAGGCACACTCCCAAATATCAGACACACCTCTATTTAGCAAACACGCTTTAAATTCCATGTCATTTGTCTTTTTTTACCTCTGAATAACAGACGAATTCTGTGCCCCGAAGGCGTTTGATATTTAGTTGTTTTACAGTATATATATTTGACTAATTTATATATATGTTTTGTGCATTTGTTTTGAGATGGTCCATTGTAAAACATATTTTATCATGTAAATAAATAATTTTGTAAATTTATAACTAAAAGATTTTTAAAGTTTCTTAGTCATTTATAAAAAGTGAATGTTTTACTTGAAAAAAGTATTAGTAATATAAGTCTGTTTTTATTTTGCTTTGACAGAGAAACCAGATTATGCTTTCTGGAAGTATTACGCAAATTGGAAAGTAATCCAGCATGCCAGGGACTTAGTCTGGAATCCTTTCTTTTCCTGCCTATGCAACACATTGCTCGTTTACCTCTGCTGTTGGATAACATATTCCGATGGCTGACTCCTGAATCCCCCACCTACACTACTTGTAAATTGGCTCTGGAATCTGTGCACAAAGTATGATATTGCTTTTTAACTTTTTAGCCTTTGTACAGTTTCCCCCATGTTTTAAAACAGTGTAGGGTGCTTCTGGTGAGAAAAGGATACTTATTTAACTTTTTTTTAAGGTTGAGGTGGGGGGGGGGGGAGTGGCAGGCAACGTCAAACCACAACGTCAACAAATGCGTCCTGTGTATTGTTTTATTTTATGGTATTTTTTTACAAAGTTTTATTATTTTAATTAATGTCAATACCCTCCTGAAACTATCCAGAAGAGATGGCTGTAATTTTTGTGACATACAATTTTTCTTACACTGAAATTAATTAAATTTTTGCTACTCATATGTATAACTATTTGTTTAACATATCTTTTAATACTATTATAAAATATCTCTCATTTGTCATACCATAACTACTGTATATAAATAATGTGACACACACCTACATGGGAAAAAAAATTATGCTGAAAGTTAATAATTGAAATTAATCTAATGATGTACAAGCTGTTTCTATTATTAATTTTTTACTCTTAGTTTATTAATATTTTATTTTAACATTGAGATGAAATTACCTTTTTTTCAAAAATTGCTTGTTAAAAATTATTTATTTAAGCAAGCCAGCCCTTCTAAATGGCTATTTCTTTTTCAATGGCCTTTCAAATTGTTAATTAATATATGTATATGTACATACATAGAACAAGCATATAACAATTTACTATAAGCTAGGTATGAATCTTATATGATCTAAATTTTTTTAAAAATGCTGTAGAATTTGGCTTAACCATATTGGTGTCTTAGGACTTTTCTGTATTTTCATAAGAATGCTTGTAAATACCAGGATATAAATATATATTAATATTATCATGGTTTGATGCTATAATAGCTTTCATATCCCTTCATTCAATGTACTTTTCAAAACATAATTATGTTAAAAATATTATTGTCTACAGCCATTTTAATAAGATTTCTGAAAACAGAAAAATGCGTGCCATCTACCTATAGGGTTAAGTAACATATGGTTAATTGGAATTCACATTAGCAAAGTTATGAAGGGTATATGGAGGTATATGCCATATACCTTCTAAATTTTTCTAAGAAACTCTGTGTATCCTCATGATGTTTATGACTTTAGTGTTATACCCTCTGGTTTTTTACTACTACAACACTGAAAGTTGTGGATTTTTAACTTAGTTTTCATTTAATATTCTTAAAAATTTATATAAGATGCAATTCTGATTTTTTTTTCTTTTTTTGACTAATCATCATATTTTTAAAATTAAAAAAACTCTAATGAATACCACAAAAATGAAGAAAAGGTAATATGTTTTAAAAGAATAAAACATATTACCTTCTTTCTGTCTAAAATACATGTTATTCCATCTAAAATAACTGCCAGACTACCAGTAGTATGAGAAGTAGTGAAATTGCTGACTTTTATGGCATTTTTAATTAGTTTTGTACTTTTAACAAGTATATTTTGATCTATATTTCTCCTCTTGTAATTTACCACAGCTGTTCTTATTGTATCACAGCTTGTTTATAGTTTGATGTATCTAACTGTTGTCGCTAAACACAACTTTCATTTCTAGATCTTCACAGAATGCAATGAAGGTGCTAGGAAAATGGAGAGGCTGGAAGAAATGTTTGTTTTGAACAAACAATTAGAATTCAAAGAATGCAAAGTAAGTTTTTATCTTCGAAATCTATTTAGGTTGCTTCTATGGTAATTTTTATGTGTAGATTTTCTAGAACTAAAATTTTGTGATATTAAATGTTAGAGGAAAATAAGTAAAGGAAAGTCTTTGTTAAAACTAGTATAATAGTAGGAGAGCTGTTGAGCATTTTTGAGTAGGTATTTGAGGCACCCTGAAAATTTGTGCAACACTTCTTTTGTAATGGCTGAATACAAAATCGAATGTCTCGCTGAAGGATCATGGCCCCAAAATCTGTGCCAGACACGTCAAGTGCCATTTTTGGCAAAATGGCACTTGACATGTGTCTGGCACAGTTTTTGTGCCGACTAAAGTGTCTGTCGTTTTCAAAATATTTTTTTCTAAGTATAAATATTATTCTGTCTCAATCTCAACGTGCCTCAAATACCTTTTTTGGGTAGTCAAAAAGTGGCACTTGACACGCCACGATCCTTCAGCCAGACATTCGATTTTGTATTCAGCCATTACAAAAGAAGTGTTGCACAAATTTTCAGGGTGCCTCAAATACCTTCCCTAAAATATTTAACAGCTCTTGGACTATAACCTATGTATGTAATCTTTGTCTTATTTGCTATTATTATTTGAAATTTACTATGAGATGGCTTTTATTTCTTGCAGTTAAAATAAACATGGACATTCTTCTGTTTAATTATAGCATATTTTAAAGAATATAAAAGCTTACCAATATTTATTTATTACTATTATTTTAACTTGATCCCATAAAAACTCATATTGATATTTTTTTAATGCTATTATTATAGCTTAGTCTTCCTGGATTTCTATCTGTTTTTATAATTTAATTTCTTGTACTGTTTTTGTTTATAACTGCATAATTATCCTCTAAAGTTGTTAAGAAATTTCTATAATTTCTACTCATACTTATTTTCTAGATAATAATAAACTGCCCAAAACTTCATAATTATGTTTCTTTATGTATTTTGGCTATGTTTGTTATAATATATATATATATATATATTTGTAAATAAATAAATAAAAATAAATTATGAAATACTTAAGTACAAATTTAATTTAATTTGATTTTTTTTTTTAAACATGAAACACAGGCACTGCAGAATTCAGACATATATCTGCAGCTTTGGAGAGGAACAGGGGGAGGGGGATTATACTTTTACACCATTAATAAGCCCAAATCTTCCAGGTGATTTTTTTAGGATCATTTTTAAGGATCCAGGATATTTTGATGCTCTGAGGAAAAATAAGCTTCCCCTGAGCATTGATATTTCAAATATAAATAAAATTTGTCTTCAAATAGCTGCTCTATTGAATTAAAAAAAAAATAATAATATGATTATCATAAAAATAAATGTCAGAAATAAATAAATAGGAAATAGGGATTTCTTAAATTGTCACTGGTAGAAAAAATTTAAGTTTATCTATCATTCTTCAGTCTTTCTGAAGTAGAAATAAAATAAATTACTACCCCCCCCCCTCCCTCCCCCAAAGCCAGGAAATATTTGGAGCATATAGAAGGTGGGGGTATTGAGAAATTTAATCATCAGACACTTTTGGAGATAGCTTTAAAACTAATGTGCAAAAGAGCTGCCAAATCAAAGGTCATCAAAATTCAGAGTATTTAAAAATCATGTAAATGCAATTGTTTAACTCTTTATGACCCAAATTATTAATTCATGAAAATTTCATCTTCTAAAGCATTTTTCATCAATTCTTGAAACTACAGAGGGAGGTTTACACAATCATTTAATAAATTTTAGAAAAATTTTGCCAATTAAAATTAATTACTTAAATTTGTATTTAAACGGATTTTGTGGAATATTTATAACATTATTCAAATCTTTTATTTAAAATATTCTTTTTAGTATTTTATAGACAGGAAAGTACAAATATAACGCTCTTACAATAGAAATATAGGAATAATTCTGAACTGAAACTTTTCACCCACAAACTGTCTATGTCAAAAAAACTGAAGAGAAGAGATGCAAATGAAAAAGAAATCATCCTTTTAAAAATATTTTTGTTTTGTTTAGAAAATAATGCTTTTGGAATGAGATAAAGTAAAGTATCTATAACTCATTCTAAACTGTATTACTTCTAATCAATGTATTAAATGAATTTTATAACAAGTTATTTCAATGGTACTTTAAAGTACTGTTGGGGCATAAAGGGTTAAAGTGTCTTTCTAGCGTGAATTGTTACTATTATTTTTTTAGACTGAAAAAGAGTAAAGAGTTTTGCATAAGTTTCTTTTTTGGAATAGAATGTTTTGTTCCATTTATATTAAACTAGTGTGTAAATACCTGTTAAAATGTATCTAAATAATGAGACTTTGTTGTCATGAATGAAAAAAAAATTGCTTTTTTTTTTCATCTCCTGCTTTTATGCCTGTAAATGCGATATTTGAGCCATCAGAGGCAGAGTATCTTCAGCATTTTGACAGATTCCACAATAAAAAAGAAAACATAAAATACCCTTCTTCCAAAATTTTCACTTCCTCCTCTCTTCATTGGCGCACAGTTTAAAAATTTTAAAACTTATTAGTATGCATTAAAAATTTTAAAACTTGTTAGTATGCATTTAAAAAAAAATTTAGGAATATTTTTTTATTTTAAAGTAAAATAAGTAATTAATTATCTCAAGCCTCTGTCTCCTATTAAAAATAAAGTTTTGAACTTTGATGATTTTGTGGTACAGTTACTGAAGAGAATAACAGCTCAGCAGTCAAATACAGTGAAACTTCCATTTAACGAATTCTCATCGTTACACTTTACTTCATTACGAAGAAAATTCGTTAAATAGAAATCAACACAAATTCATGAAATTTGTATAATAAAATATACATGCATAAAATGAAAAAATACACATAAAATGGAAATATCAGGAAAATGTATTTTAATTCTGGCAGCAACTTTTTATAAATTCAATTAGAATAATGTCTAAAAAAACACATAAAAAAGAGAAGCAAACAAAAATTGAAGTATAGTATAACTTTTCTCTTTTTTCTCAGTATTCCTTAACTTTAAAAAAGTCTGTATTATTGCTTTGTACAGTAGGGATGCACAACCTGTGGCCTGCGGGCCAAAATTGGCCCGCGATGGGATAACGTTATTAAAATATCTAGAAGGGGTGAGTTCGCGATTAGCGTGAAGCTAAAGACCCAGTATAAATATAAATAGTTATACCAAAAGTTTTTTCATTAATAATGAAAGATAGAAATTTATTTTCTTACCTTTCTGGTAAAGCAGACATACGTTGGTTTACTGGATGTGAAAACAAACTATATATTTTATTTATTTATCGGATGTGAAAAATATCTTCTTAGAATGATGGGAATGCGCTTGTACAGAAAAACTATTTAATGCACGACGATGTCTAGGTTACACGGACGAACACATACACACTAAAAAAAGGAATAAAATAAAAGAGTTAAGTGTCGGTACTATAGAAGTAATAACATTAAAATCCAGTAGGAGATGCAAATCTTCCATTGGACTGAGAGTTAACGCACTAAAAACCCGTGCGTCTTGGCCTCACGAAATCGGGCCTGGAAGTGAGAAGTAATAGGGGCCCACAAGAGTTAAAACAAAGTAAAAGAAACTTGAAACAATACAGTCTGCTTAATAAGCAAAAAGGTTCTATTTAAAATCAGTTTATCAGGAAATTTCTGTGGTGCTGCGATCTATTGACGCCTTTTCGAAACACAAGTCTTTTACACAATCCTTCTTTAGTTTGTGACCTTACGCTGCGATGACTCACGGAAGTGTCGCCATCTTGGAACATATTTCACAACTAAAAGAGACGCGTTGCACGTATCACGAAGAAATCGTCATTTCACAAGCGAAGCGATGTTTGACATAAAATTACTTACACTGTTACGTTTTCCAACACCCCCGCTTTTTATGTCAAACCGACGAGCGTAGAATGTTTAACTTGTTTCTCAAACACTCGAAATGAGGCTTAGGCAACGGCTTGGTGAGCACGTCTGCCAGCATTAACTTCGATGGGCAATAAGTTATTTTGATTATACCATTCTGGCATAGATGTCTGATGTGGTGATACTTTACTTCCACGTGTTTAGTCCTTGTCTGTGCCTTTTCGTTTTCGGTCAATCTTATGGCTGATAAGTTATCTTCGTACAACGTTACGGGTAGTTGTTGACACAGTTCGAGGTCATTTAATAGGTCTAACAACCACGAAATCTCTTGACCTGCATTAGAGGCAGCGATATATTCAGCCTCCGTGGAGGAGAGTGCTGTGCAACTCTGCTTCCTCGATGACCATGCCAATATATTATTTCCTAATTTGAACAAGTTTCCAGTGGTTGATTTCCTGTCTATTCTGTCGTTTCCCCAATCGGCATCGCTATATGCCGTTAGGATCGGAGGTTTTGTTTTATCTATGACGAATTTAAGATCTTTGGTAGTAAGCAGATATCTAATTAATTTCTCGATAGCTTGCCAATCGACTTCCCTTGGGGATTCATTCCTTCTTCCCAGGATGTTAACGACTGATGCTATGTCGGGTCTAGTTAAAGTTGCAATGTATAGAAGCCCTCCTATAGCCTGTCTAAATTTTACGTTATCTCCCATTAGTTTCCCGTTTGGATCTAGATTAAAGTAGTTAGTATTCATGGGTGTATACGTGGGCTTACCATTTAACAAATTGAATTTTTCTGCGATTTGTATTATTTTGTGTTCCTGGTCTAATTCTAGATTACCGTTTGCTTTTTCCTTTATGTTTATGCCTAAATATTGTGTGACTTGACCCAAATTTTTGATTTCGTATTGCTTTGATAATTCAGTGTATATTTCGTGTGTGTCTGTTTTGTCTCCTGCGACTAAGATGTCATCAACATACACTATTATGTATGCGATTTTTCCATCTTGGACTCTTTTGTACAGACATTTGTCTGACGCGCATTCAACGAAATTTAGTTCTTTTAGAGATTTACTTATTTTTTGGTTCCATGCCCTAGCTGCCTGCTTAAGGCCGTAAATCGCTTTGTTTAAACTACAGACTTTATCTTCTTCCCCTTTTGTTATGTATCCCTCTGGCTGATGCATATAGACCTCCTCTTCTAAATCGCCATGTAAGAAAGCAGTTTTGACATCTAGGTGAGTTATTTTAAGATCTTTGTACACCGCTGCGTTTAAGAATGCTCGTAGGGTGGTATGCGCTACAACGGGTGCGTAGGTCTCGTCGAAATCGCTTCCATATTTTTGAGCATATCCCTTAGCGACCAATCTGGCTTTATATCGCTCTATAGACCCGTTCGCTCCCCTTTTTGCCTTAAACGTCCACCTACAACCTATGACGCGTTTTCCCGGGATAGGTTTTATTAATCTCCAAGTATTATTTTGCTTCAGAGAATCTATTTCCTCACTAGTGGCTTTTAGCCATTTATCTTTAGTTTCTGCGTCATTGATATTTTGTAGGTCTGTCCATGACTTTGGCTCCTGAATGTGACACAGGTTTACGCTTATTCCATAACGGTTAGGTGGTACACCACGATTTTGTCTCTGCGATCTTCTCGGCTCAAGGGATGTGTCGGTCGGGGTGTTATTCTGATCATCGTCGCGCTCTTCTAGATCAATTTCAATATTATCTGCGGGAGTTTGTTCGATGTTTTGATTTTCTTTGGCGGGTATAATTTCCTCATCTTTTATACCTTCTTCGAAGAATTTTACGGTTCTAGATATTATAATTTTATTTTCACCCGTATATATCCTATAGCCCTTGCTTCTGAAATCATATCCCAACATTATTCCCTCGATGGCTTTCTCATCTAATTTATTTCTTTTAGGTTTGTCGACATAGGCAAATGCCTTACATCCGAATGTTTTGATGTTCGAGAGATCGGGTTTTCTTTTATGCCAAAGTTCATAGGGTGTCATGTTATTTTTGTTAGCCTTTGTTGGTAGACGGTTGATGAGGTAGGTGGCAGACATGACAGCTTCCCCCCAGAATTGCTTAGGTAACTTGGCGTCCGACAACATGGTTCTAGCCATTTCCACTATCGTTCTATTCTTTCTTTCTGAAACACCGTTCTGTGGGCTAGAATAGGGAACACTCAATTGACGCTCTATCCCGTTTTCTATCAGGCAGTTTTCAAATTCGTCACTGATATACTCTTTTGCGTTATCGGACCTGATTGCCTTTATCAACTTGCCAAATTTATTTTTTGTTAGCGCTATGTATTCTTTCAGTTTGATAACGGCTTCCGATTTATGCGCGATTAAGTATGTTATTGTGTACCTGCTATAATCATCCGTGAATGTTATAAAGTACCTTTTCCCTCCTATCGTTTCAGTATTCATGGGGCCACATATATCGGAATGTGCGAGGGTACCGATGTCTTTGCTTCTGTTTGTGGCTACTTTAGGGTAGGGCAGAGCGGAAAGTTTCCCTTCAATGCACTTGGTGCATCGCGTGTCATGTTTACATTTGTTAATTGTTATCCCATTGGCTAATTCATGATTAACAAGGTATTTAATATCATCAAAATTTTTGTGTCCGAGTCTTCGGTGCCACAATGAAATACAATTTGTATTGTTACAGAAAGTTTGAGTACTTATAGTATAGCCGTAATCATCTTCAGGGTTTAATACGTAGAGATTATCATTTAATTTAGCTGTCAAGATTATATTATCATCTTTGACAAATAAACATGCATTTTTCTCGAAAATTACCTTTATATTATTTTCAGTGGCTTTCTTAACTGACAATAAATTGCCCTTTAGTTCTGGACAGTACAAGACGTTTCTTAGTGTAATGTAGTGGTTTTTGTCTGTTTTTATTTTTACGTCGCCCATACCTTCCGAATTAAGCCTTTTTCCATTAGCGATTGTTATATTCCCAAAATTCCCGGCTGTGAATGTAGCAAAATTTGTTTTTGCTGATGCAACGTGCCTGGTGCAACCCGAGTCAATGATATATGTGTTTGGATCTGTTGTTTGTGTTTGGTTAATTTTTACTGACTCAATTTCAAAATTGTTTTCCACTGGGAAGAGAGGAATGATCGATTGGTTGACCTCATCCTCTATATTTGATTTGCTGTTAAAGCAAAAATTCGAGGAGTCTGTTTTACTACCATTGTGTTGATTTTTGGGGTTTACCGAATTGGCTTTAAAGTTGGCATGGTTGTTAAATTTATTACTGTTATAATTTTCACTTCTTTGGTAATTGTTTTTCTGTTTGTTTTTCAATTTGTAACACTCTGAACGAGCGTGCCCATCTCGTTGACAGTAGCTGCAATATTTTTTGTTTCCTTTATTTATTATTTTGTATGCTGTGTCCCTTGGTCGTGTGCTGGTGTTTTTGTATTCGGTTCGATGAGAGTACTCGTCGATGAGTTTGTTTTTCACAAACTCGAGGTCTAGATCCTTTTCGTCTCTAGCCTCCATGCTCGTTATAAGAGGAGCATATGACTGAGGCAAGCTGCAAAGCATAAGAGCCACGATGTGCGAATCATTTATGAGCTCTCCAATGGCAGCGAGTTTGTCGCGGATAGTTAAAATATTGTTGATATGTAGATTTAAGTCTCCGCCCTCATTGAGCCTTTGCGAATATAGTTTCCTCAAAAGGAATAATTTGGATGATAAATTCGCCCTTTGGTGAACACTTTTTAATCTTTCCCAAATTTCTTTGGGAGATGTCAAATGTCTAATATGCACGATTTGTGTGTTTTCAATGCACAAACAAATTATGGCTTTCGCCTTAGCCGCGTTTTTAGTATATGTATCATCGGGTGTGGCAGGTGGAGATTCTGTTATATATTTAAATAAATCGTCTTTAATTAACAGATTTTCTAATTTGAAACACCAATGATTGTAATTATTATCATTTAGTTTCTCCACTGCCGTAATTTCTTTTGTGGCTGACATAGCGTGTTATTCAAGTTTTATAAATTCTTTGATAACAAATATATTTACTATAAGAAGTTTGTGACTTTCTTAAAATAATTTCTTAGAATATATTCATAAATATAAATAAAATGATCAGTTATTCACAATAATCAATCAATATTCGTTCACAATAATACTCCTTTTGCGATATTATATATATCGTTATTTATTCATGCACATTTATTTTTATTTTCATGTATATAGTTCAATATTTCATATCTCATATGTGCATCTTGTTCATCATTTTATCACAATCAGATAAACAAATTTTTATTACTGGGTTTTTTTTATTTTTTTTTTATTTATTTACTTTCCCCTTCAATTCAGTCTCATAATCTATTAAAATATCTAGAAGGGGTGAGTTCGCGATTAGCGTGAAGCTAAAGACCCAGTATAAATATAAATAGTTATACCAAAAGTTTTTTCATTAATAATGAAAGATAGAAATTTATTTTCTTACCTTTCTGGTAAAGCAGACATACGTTGGTTTACTGGATGTGAAAACAAACTATATATTTTATTTATTTATCGGATGTGAAAAATATCTTCTTAGAATGATGGGAATGCGCTTGTACAGAAAAACTATTTAATGCACGACGATGTCTAGGTTACACGGACGAACACATACACACTAAAAAAAGGAATAAAATAAAAGAGTTAAGTGTCGGTACTATAGAAGTAATAACATTAAAATCCAGTAGGAGATGCAAATCTTCCATTGGACTGAGAGTTAACGCACTAAAAACCCGTGCGTCTTGGCCTCACGAAATCGGGCCTGGAAGTGAGAAGTAATAGGGGCCCACAAGAGTTAAAACAAAGTAAAAGAAACTTGAAACAATACAGTCTGCTTAATAAGCAAAAAGGTTCTATTTAAAATCAGTTTATCAGGAAATTTCTGTGGTGCTGCGATCTATTGACGCCTTTTCGAAACACAAGTCTTTTACACAATCCTTCTTTAGTTTGTGACCTTACGCTGCGATGACTCACGGAAGTGTCGCCATCTTGGAACATATTTCACAACTAAAAGAGACGCGTTGCACGTATCACGAAGAAATCGTCATTTCACAAGCGAAGCGATGTTTGACATAAAATTACTTACACTGTTACGTTTTCCAACAAACGTGTGGCCCGCGAATTTGTCAATTTCTAACTACTAGAAAAAATTGCAATTTTTGTCCATAGGTCGCAAGAAAAAAATCATCAAATTCATCAATTTGCCGCGGGAAAATTGAAAATTTCGTCAGTCAGTTAATCGCGAATTTCGCTGGTCGCGTGCGGAAAAATAACGAATTTTGTCAATGAGTCTCGGAAAAAGTGCAAAATTGGTTGAATGGACACAGAAAATTGCAAACTTCGTCGATCAAGCACGGAAAAATTGCAAAATCTGTCAATGAAACATGGAAAATATTGTAAATTTCACGGACCTGGCACGGAAAAATCGCACGAATTTAGTTGGTCGAAGCATGGAAAAAGCGCGAATTTTGTCAATTAGGTGAGGAAAAATCGCAAGTTTCGCTGATCGGGCACGAGAAAATCGTTAATTTTGTTGATGATGCGCAGGAAATTTGCAAATTTTGTTTATGATGCGCGGAAAATTTTCAACTTTTGTTGATTGGCTGTGGGAAAATCGCGAGTTTCCTTAGTCGCGAGAAAATATCAATTTCGTAAATTTGCCGCCAGAAAAAATTGCAAATTTCGTCAGTCAGTTGAGAATCACGAATTTCGTCGATCGGGTGTGGATAAATTGTGAATTTCGTTGATTAGGAGCGGAAAAATTTAAAAAAAAAATTTCGATCGGCTGCAGAAAAATCGCGTATTTCCTATGGTTATCGCAAATTTCGTCAATATGACGCCGGAAAAATGGCAAATTTCATCAGGGTCAGTTAAGAATCGCCAATTTCGTTGATCGGGTGCGGAAAAATCACTAATTTCTTTGTACGGGCGTGGAAAAATTACAAATTTCGTCGATCAGGCACTGAAGAATCGTGAATTTATTTGGTCGGGACGAAAAAAATCATAAATTTTGTCGATGAGGAGCGGAAAAATCGCAAATTTTGTTGATTGAGCATGGAAAAATTGCAAATTTTCTTGCTGATGAGTGGAAAATTTGAAAATTTCGTTGGTCGGCTGCGGAAAATCGCGAGTTTCGTCAGTTTATCGTGAGAAAAAATCGCGAATTTCGTCAATTTGCCGTGGGAAAAAATATCAAATTTCTTTGATCGGGCATGGAAAAATTGCAAATTTCGTCGATCGGGCACGGAAAAATCTCGAGTGTTGTTGATCAGGCTCCGAAAAATTGTGAATTTCGTTGATCGGAACGAAAAAAATCACAAATTTTGTCTGTCAGGCGCGGAAAAATCACAAATTTCGTTGATCAGGCACGGAACAATCGCGAACTTTCCAGCAGATGCATGGAGAAATTGAAAATTTCATGGATTGGCTGTGGAAAAAATCGCGAGTTTCGTCTCTTTATCGTGAAAAAAATCGCGAATTTCGTCAGTTTGCCGCGGAGAAAATTGCAAATTTCGTCAGAGTCAGTTAAGAATCACGAATCTCGTTGATCAGGCGCGGAAAGATGATTGGAAAAATCGCGAATTTTGTCCGTCGGCTTCGGAAAAATTGCTAATTTGTCGATCAGGCATGGAAAAATCGCAAATTTCGTTGATCAGGCACGGTAAAATCGAAAATTTCGTTGATCGGCTCCTCCTCCCCCCCTTCGTTCATAAAGTTTACATTTTTTTTTCGGCACTAGCCACTTTCATGCCTATGTTTGTTTTTTAGCACTTTAATAGAAGAAAATTTACTCCCCCAAATAAAGTCAAAGAATATTATCACTCATTCTAAATAATCCTTGCTATATCTCTATGTTAGATATACAAACGTAAACTGTTGATATATCCTTGCCAACTAAATTGGATACGTTGACTGGGTAGAGGAATCTAGAACAGTAAGCCCCCCCTTCCTCTGAAACCATATTTTTTATCTGATTATAGACCATAGAATACCTCCCCGAAATGGAATTCTCTCCGTGTTACTGGTGCGGCCCTCGACTACCGAGAAATTTTTGTAAGTGGCCCTTCTCTTAAAAAGGTTGTGCACCCCTATTGTACAGGTTTCTTGTAAAAAATACACGGTTCATAAACATTTTTGCACTTTTGTAAGTATTCAAACAATTCATTTGTAACATTTTCATGAAACTGGAATACCCTTCTTATTGTATCGAAGGCTTTTAGCATTTCTTCTTTTGAATGGAAATGAATATTTTAAATAAATAAATAATTTCATTTTCATACAATCTGCTGAAAAAAATCCATACTTCCATTGCAACAGTAACTGCTCCGTTTGAATGTTGTACACGCACAAAAGTGAAATAAACTTCGTTATGTAGAATATATTTTTCGTAATAGGGAGATTAATTTAAATGTTAATGGTGTTTAAAGCCAAGGTTCAGCGGAAAGTTTTGTTTAGTAGAAAACTTTGTTAAATAGAGATTTCGTTAAAGGGAAGTTCGACTGTAATGTATATCAAGTTGTTACAGCTTGGAAAAAAAAATTATTTTAAAGTTTGTAATGATCATCATAAGTTATCAAATGGAGAAATTCCTATTGTACACCTGAGAGCAAGTTTTTGGGGAAATTTAGAGGTGTTTTTAATCAATGTCATCTGCTTTTAGACAGTTTTAGTGTTTTTAAATAATGCACTATTTATTTTATTCCCAGTGTGTCCAATGTGCACTACACCTCTAGAGTGGAATTATCTTAAAATACACATAGAAAAGTTGGGGAATTTCCTTCTCCTGTGTAAAATGTTGTGTGCTAAAAATTTCAACTTTATGTACATGGGAGAAAATATTTGTTACACTGAAAAAGGAATGAAATATATTTTTATATTTTCTACATTTGTTATCTAAATTTAATTAAAATAGCCCACTTACAAATGTGCCTTTTATTTCTTTAGGCACTTCCTTTGATATCAGCTTCTCGATGGTTGCTGAAGAAGGGAGAACTTTTGAAACTTGAATTTGACAAGAAAACATTTGGACGCTCTAGTCGTTGTGTGCGTGTTCCTGTATATTTATTTCTCTTCAACGACCTGTTAGTTGTTACAAAGCGCAAAAGGTATATTTAATTCTTTCTCTTTCTTTTATCTTTACCAAATTAAAACTTAGCATCTTAACATTGTGTACTATAGAATTATTTCATTTTCTTGATTTCTAAATTAAAACAACACTATTTAGTCTTTTTCCATTTAATTACACTTTTCAAGTTATTCTAAAATGAGCAATTCTTAATTAAACCTACAAAGTTTATTTTAAAGAAATAAATTGCACTACTATGAACATTCCAGTTTTCACCGAAGCACTCTTTCAATATAGTAACTCCAGTCAAATAAACAATAAACATGTTTATCATGAACTGGTAAAGAGCTCTTGTGAAACTGGAATGATGGAAGCTATGTAATTGAAATCTAATTTCAGCTTAATTAGTGTTATTAGTTGTATTTTTTGTATCAGTAATATTTTACATTTTTTGTTGATTATTGTTTGTGCATTTCACCTCAGCAATTTCTAACTTTTCCATTAAATGTGCTTAATAGACTAAGTATTGCTGAATTACTGTTACAAAAAGTTCTTATTGAATGTGTTTAAAGGTAGTCGATCTTGCTACAGCTGTTTTTAATTCATAAACATCTGAAATAAAAACTAAAATTATCCTAGAAATTTCTAAATTTATCTAGATTTTTTAATGGATGCCATATATTCTGAAATTTAACATGCATCCATGATTTGACGTAATATTTTTGTAATTTTAGGTATAGTCAGTCACCATATTACATGCACCCCCCATTCTTTGAAAATAAACTATATTAGATATGTAGCATGAAAACACAGTAAAGACATTAAAATGTGTAATAGTTAGAACATAAAAAAACCCTGTGTAAATGAGCAAGGCGGGAAAGCACAGTGCTGGCAATCATATCTATCTGCCTGAATCCTCCATAAAGCATTTGAAATCAAGATTGTTGCCATCATTGATATGACAGCAGCATTATCTACTGACATGCTTTTGCTTTGTAATATAGATAGATTTGCATAATTTTATTTTAAGCTTATTATAATACAATTTTATTACTTCAAACTTGCACACCTGTTGACTTATTTAAGCAAAAATTTATGAATTTTCAATTGCACAATTTTTTCTTTTTTTAGAATACATCTTGCTGTAACACGAAATGCTATTTTCTAAACTTTGGTGCACATCTACTATTTGGTGCACATCTGTGTCTATAAAAGACTTACAGTCTAAATTTAAGAAGGGTTCTTTTAATTCTTCTATTGGTGTTCTTTTTTTTTGCAATTTTCGTTTTTAACAATTTGACATTCTGTGGCTAGCAAAAAACAAACAAACAATACAAAACCTGATCACTTATTTTGTGCTTTTGCACACTAATAAATTTTTTAATTATATAAGCAAAAATATTACGTCTGAATTCCATCTTTAAAATATTTACATTAAAATCACAGACAATACATTAAACAATTAAAATTATTACATAAAAACATATTAAAAATTGGGGCGTTTCGGATCATCACGATCCCTCCTCAGCCAATTATAAACGTTAAGTCAATACTATAATTTTTTTTCTCACACTAATTGAAGGAGCATCTACAGAAAGTTTACTGCACTTATTGAAAATAAATAGCATTAACTGAACCGCATTGAGCTAGAGGAACCTATGCAGTAGACTCCCTCAAATCTGCAACCATAAAAATCTACAAATGCCTGAAATCTCCATTGTTGCAGATATAATTTTTTTTTAATTTTCATATAATTCTGTATACAATATATGATGACCCCAGAAGCCAAGGGGTATAAATGACAAAATTGAATTAAGTGCACAGGCAATCTGGAAATATACCTTTTTCTGTTCAGGTAAAGAAATATAAGTGATTTTCTAAATATGTGTTGTGTTTTAGAGATCAACCACTTTTGGTGAATAATGATCAATATTGATTAATTATAAATTTAAAGAAAATTGCACGCTAGTTTTTTTCACATTTATTGAAATAAGAGTTCAAAGACCACTATGAAACAAGCAACAGTTTCCTATTTCAGTTCAGTCAATTATTATTGATGTTCAACTTTAACGTCAATTATCTTTGAACTCAATTTACTCCAAATCGAAATTTTGTCACTTGTACGTACCCCTTGGCTTCTAATGTCCTCATATGTAATTCTGGTTAGTAAGACTGAACTTATGATTTCTCATGAAAAATGTACAAATTTATTTCCAAAAAAATTGAAAATAGTACTGATGCCAGTGGCAACATCACCTTTTTATCAAATACATTTATGTATTAATCAAGCATTTTGGTTAAATCTGGCTAAACATGAAATAAAACTTTGTTATTTTACGATTTTGATATAAATTATTAGTGTACCTTTATGAGACGAGTTTTATTAAATAATTCAAGAAAAATTTATCTCATCATTTATATATCTATTTAGTTATGCATTATTAATTTACTTAATCTTTACTTTAATATTTTAGTCACTTTTGAAATTTTCCTTTTTTTTTTCTTATTCTACTTAAGGCTGTTCTCAACTGCTGTGCTCAACAAGTGCAAAACTTTTTGACATATTTACAAATTCGTTTTTTAATAAAAAGATATAAAATGGGAAGGCCTGACTATGGAAGCAATTTGGAATCGAACTGTGTTTTCCATTTTTTGATAAATAAATTACCTATTGAGTTATAAGCGATTTTGATCATATGACAAAGATGTTTTTCAACCTTCCTTGAGTGGTTATTCTTTTTTCGCGTGGAAATTCGGTTCAAAACACCCACTTTGACACTATTTTCTGAAAGATCTATTGTGTTTACAAAAAAAAAAAAAAAAAAAAAAAAAAAAACGGAAAAACAGTTCGATTACATAATTTTTGAACAACAACACTTGCCAGTTTCATGCATTTCCGAACAAAAATAAATTAAAACTTATGTCATGAAGTTGCCTTTTTTGATTTGAGAACAAACAGCCTTAATTATCTTAATTTTTTACTTTATTGAGAGCATTCATTATAATTTCGAATGCATTATTACATTAAATTACTGTTTAAAAAATGTAAATAAAACAGTGACGAGAAATCTGCAAAATTCTACAATTTGCATAACCTCTGGTTCCAAGCTATGCAGATTTGAGGGAGTCTGCTGTATTAATATTTGATTGAATTATTAGTGTTATTTATGTAGTAAGAAAGAAAAAGATTAGATCATAGCCATTAAATTTAATGAGTATTTTTGCCCCCTTACAGCGAAGACTGCTATCTTGTTGTGGATTACTGTTCTCGTGATAAAGTTCAAGCTATGGTAGTCAATGCTCAAGACTTACAGCAACCAGTAGTAGTCCCTAACACCTGTCGCTATTTGATGTACCTCACCTTTTTCCATAATCATCAAGGGAACACTGTCGACATGATACTTAGCTGTACCTTACTGTAAGTTTATGAGATTCATAGAATTTATTATTCGGTGTTGAAATTAATCTAAAATATTTTTTAACTGTAACCAGAGTCTGATTTACAGCCGGGGCCCTGAAAATCAGGAGCCCCCAAATGCTGCTGAAAGTTTTTCAGTTATTGCCCAAAATCTGATGTACATAGTTTTAACATGTGATGGAATGTTACATTTCATTCTACATGCAATTGTTTGTATTATATTTTTACAGGCATTTTTAATTACTTTATTATAGTGAAGTATTTTTTTCATCTTTATCATTTAAAAAATATATCATATTTTTAATTTTTATTTAACCCTATTCCTGTTCTTGTCAGATTTTTCGAGGGTTGATGAGCGTAGCTTGTAGGTGGCAGATCTCCCTATTATTTTAAATAATTATTGCTTGGTACTGAGAAAAATATATTATTAGCTGTTGCTCACTTGGAATTGCATAGAAAAAGATAATCACCACCGCACAATTTATTGCAAAACATCTATTCATTTAAATTTCATAATTATGAAATAATTATTTAAAAGTACGATTATCAAATATAATTTTTAATTGGTATTTTAAAGTAATTATTAAAGTTAATAATGGTTACCTTAGTAAGTATAGTTCTTAATATTACTGTTTGTTTTTTACCCAAACCCTCTGTAAGCATTGTTGTAAGAAGGCCTTCGTAAGCATCTGTGCCCATGGCCTCTAAATTTGAAAATGGGTCCATGACTGTAACTAATAGTATCTGAAAATTTATTTCAAAGCATCAGTGGGATATTAAGCTCCTGATCACTCATGTTAGGATAGAGTTTTAGTCAATCTTTTGCATCATAAAGCTATATATATGCCAGAATATCAAAATACATTAACAGCACTTTGAAATTTCTTATTCCAAATGATATTTTTTATTCTTTAGCAGTTGTTTTAAACAGTAGAATCTTTCAAATTTACAATTCTCCAAAATTCCCACTCTTTGTTTATGATGTAAATAGTTAATTTTACTGTGTGTCTCTTCAATATCGTGCAATTTTAGTATTAATTGTTAGATTTCAATAGATTAAAATCTGTTTCAAATGTTTTTTTATTATTTTTTCCCAAATGAAACATTAAAAATCAAAATACACAAGGGTGTAGCATACATAAAACAGATATGGTAATGTACTGGTTCACTATCAGTATACTATTAAAACTGGGAAGCATGTTTATTAATTTACTGCCAATAAGTTCTGTGCTTGTCGTCTTTAAAAGCATTGATATAAGCTACATGATTGACATGAAACAAGATGTATATCTCGTGACCCATGGTATCCCATTTTATTCTCTGCTCAAACTAATACCATTTCATCTTTTAAAAACAATGGCTGTTTCATTTACCCTCTCTCTCACTTATCCTGCCCCACTTTCAGTATTTCAGATAAGAGAGAATGAGTCTTTAAATAATGTGTAATTCATTAATGTCAGTATCACTACAGTATTGGACCTCTTATCCAACATTCCAAACGTAAACTTTTCATAATAATAATAAAAAAAATGTAATTTTGTAAGTTTTTAAAATATTTCTGATTCAGAACTTACCCTTTCCTACTATTTCTAAGTCCCATCCTATTGTAAAGGGAAAAACTATATACGTATATTCTCGATGAATTTTGAAAAAATATGAAGAAGCTTTTGTTTCACTGTTACCGCCTTTTCTGCTGTGTTCAAAGTTCATCTGAAGAAATAAAATGAAAGAAACCATTATCAAACAATATGCATGCCACAAGTTCAGTGTGTGTCCATTCGATAGAAATTAAATGGAAGTCAAGTGTGTTCCACTTAATTAAGTGTGTGTATCTCAGAAGTAATAATGGTAATAGTAATAGTGCTATCTTTAGAGAAATCAACTTCCAACCTATTCTTATGAAAAAATATGGTATATGTATAGCTAGATTTTATAAGGTGTTTGTCTTTATAATTTTAATTTTTCCTTTTGATACTTTTTTTGTAGAAGTGAGCGGACTCGATGGATTGAAGCTATCCATTCAGTACCTGAGAATAAACCTTGTGAAGTATGGGAGTATGGTAACTATCTTCTTATGCCTTACTTTATTGTTGTGAATTTTATTTTTCTAAAAGCTTAAAATTTTTATGTGATTGTAAAACCTTGCATAGTATATTTCAAATTTTCGTAAATTTAATAATGTCTATCAATTTTATTTTATAAGATTACTTTGGATTCTACTAGATTTAATCATACTCTGCTGAAGACATAAAGTATTTTGTATTAAGTATTTCAGATAAAATTTGAAGCTAAGATATTTAATAAGTTTTTTTTTTTTTAAATTGGCACATTTTACATACATTTTAAAGCCAATAAAAGTCATTGCTTAACTACTCCTAACACAATTTCCAGAAGAGGAAAATACAGTAAAATTTTCTTGCTGCCTCCACACTCTCTTGTAGAACAGTCTTTGTTTCACAACTACCAAATATTTAAAAAATAATAAATTATCACCACAGTGCGGTTGATATGAGTACAATTTTACGAGCCAAACATAGATTTCTATTTGTTATTTAGCAAGTATCATTTGCTATGTCAGGCAGACACTCCCAAGTTACATATTCGGCACCATCGAGGTTTTCTTTAGTTAGGTTTTACTGTGTTGATTCAGGATAAAATGACAGCTGAAAGGAGATGGGTAGATAAGCATTGATTTTTGGCTTGATAGAGTCAAATTTGTTTTCTTTTTTCTAAGATGTTTTGATCGTTTAATATAATTTACTATAATTAGTTTGATTAGTATTATTAACTGATTTTCAGCAAAGGAGTAATATTTAATGAATGTCAACGAGTAGATTTGGAACAAATGCTTCGATTTTGATACTTTTTTCTTCTTGGAAAAGGCTTGTTCTGGTGATTTTCCAAGAAGAACTAAAGCAACAATAAAAAAAAATAATAAAAACGACAATTTATGGAAAATCCCTTATCATTCAGCTGCTTTTACAGAGCAACTAAAAATCAACTTACTCTATCGCCGATATCTTTCTGAATTTTCACGATAATTGACTGGATTTTTTACACAAGTTGCTTCATAGAGGCTATATAGCTATTAAATCATAAAAAAAAAAAAAAAAAAAAATCTTTGTTATCATTCGCGCATGCACAGATAAAAAATATTTCATACAACTGCTCATATTTCATCAAATGTTTAATGTATATTTTCATTCCAATTGCACTATATTGTTCCTACTACATTTTACCAAATTTTCAGAAACTGGCATTAAATTTGGTTGAAAACCCCTACATGATATAAGCAAGACACATGCAAGAATTTTTTGAACTTTCTTTGATTTTTTATTGCTTTTCTAATTGTCTTCCTTATCAAATCAATGTTGATAAATGGGGCATTCTCACATCTTTTGACTTTCATGCCCCTGAATAATAATTTTTATTTTAGTACATATTGTGTTTTTTTTTAATTTCATATACTGGGGAACATTCCATTGCATGATTGCATAACAATATTAATGAGATAAATAAGTTTTGGATGATGTTGGGAGTCGAAATACCAGGAAAACTCCTATACCGTCCTGTGCCCCTGATGCTGATTTTTAAGTTTGGAGCTGTCTGTATAAAATTGTTTCAATAAAAGTAATTCGATGTAATTTTTTTCCGAAACTGGGACAATTTTGTTTTATATAAATATGTAGCAAAAAATTAACCTGCACAGATTTTTACGGTTGATATTATTTTTTGAACTCTGTCCCTGGGTTTTAGATCCTCACCATCCCTCTTGCTAAACTTATGCAGAAAATCACTTCAGATGCAGCCACAGAATTTTTTTCAAGTTTTTTTCTCATGCAGAAGTATGCTTGAGAAAGAATGTCTAAAATTCTTTAACAGGAAATTTACTGCAGAATTTAAATCAGCATTTAAATATCAATTTCAAGCATCGTGGCTTTATTGGTAGTCTTACCATCCCCAAGGTTTATTCCTGCACTTTTCGACGTAAATAAATTTTTATTTTTAATTTAATCCAATGTAAATAACTGTTTCTAAAAATCAATGAAAATTGTGGCTATCACTTAGTTTTATGTGGGTGCTGTGCAAATTCATTATAAGTACAAATTTAGAAGAAAATAGAAAGTTATAGTGGTAAAATGAAAATGGTAAGGAAAATGTAACTCATAAGTTTAACTTATATCTCAGTTAAATAAAAAAAATTTCGTTGCTGACCATTTTTTCTTTATTTTGAATCATTAAGGTCTATCACATTAAAATGTTATTTTAGCAAGTTTAATTTCACGAGAGTTTTATTCCCAAAAGTCAAAAGATAGTGAGAATGCCCCAAATATGAGGCCAAACACGTTCTTTATAATCCTGAAGTTCCAGAAGAATCCGACAAGTATATCTATAAATATTCAACAAAATGACTAAAATTGAAAGTGTCCAGTGATTAATGGCCATATAGTGTGTGAACTTTTTTAATATGGAATACTCATTAAAAAAAAAAAATACATAGTTTTAAGAAATGTAAAACATTTATAAAGATTTTGATGGTGTTATAACCGCTTTACAAATATAAAATTGATATAATCGAAATACAATAAAATTTGTTGAATAAACCTATGGTAACACATTTCAGTGATCTTCTAATAAAAATAAGAGAGACAATAAACATGAACTTAATTCTATTAAAACAATAAAAATATCTATTTTTTTTTTTTTTTTTATTGGGGCTCTTTTGTTTCTGTGTGTGTTTATAGAATTAGTAGATTAACACTAGATGTAAATAAAACTATATTAAGAATTGAGATGTTACAATTTCTTGCATGTGCACAGGAAAGAGAGCTTGCAGTTTACAAGGACGCTTGCAGGTTACAAGGACCGGGGATTTTGTTACCCGGCTGCGAAAATTGCGAAATCACAGCTAGAAAGATGAGCTGTTGCGTACAGTCTGAATGCTCGAGTTCAACTGCCTCTTCAAAATGTACAATCACTGCAACCAGGAAGTGACCTTGATTCCTTGATCAACCACCATAACTCACAATAATTATTTTTAAACAACTGAGGAGATGAAAGTATCTTGATATGATAAACAAAATTGGATATAACACCATTTCAGATGATTTATGGTTAATTGCTAAAGAGATAATATCAATAAGGGTTTTCTTAAATAAAAGTTATAACAATAAATCACTCTAAAGGGATTTTAGTTGAAGTAAATGGGTTCTCATAAATCTAAATTGATAAAATGTATGTTCACTGAACATGCTCCCCCCCTATCAGGGCTTTAGTCCTGATACTGAGGGAGTAATGCCCACTTGTGCACCGGGCGTTTGAAGAATGAAGACCTGCGTTGCACAGTCACCACTCTGTTGAGTCCATCACTGCCTGGGTGGACCTCCGTAATACGACACAACAGCCAAGTTCCAGGTGGTTGATTTGCGTCCGTTAATAAGACTACCTGGCCCACCTCGATGTTAGGCGTGGCGATCTTCCACTTAGCTATGGGTTGCAGCGAGGCCAAGTATTCTCTGGTCCAACGTTTGGAGAAGCCGGCTTTCATGTCTTGGAGCAGCTCCCATCGTTTCTTTAGATTCGTTGTCGGGGTTGCTGACTCATTTGGTATGGAATGCACAACATCTCCTGTAAGAAAATGTGAGGGAGTGAGAACATTTATTGAGTCAGTATCATTATCGTTTAAATGTATAAGCGGCCGCGAGTTGAGCAAGGCTTCTATCTGGGTGAGTAACGTGGTTAGCTCTTCGAAAGTGAGCAATGTCTCTCCTATTACTCGCTTGATGTGATACTTTGTTGATTTAATCGCAGCCTCCCAAATCCCGCCAAAATGAGGGGCAGAAGGAGGAATGAAATGCCATTCTAGAGAGTTTTCAACTTGATAATGTAACATAATTTCATTATCTGTAAATGAACGCCACAATTCATAAATTTTGTCCAACTTTCTGGATGCACCGACAAAATTGGTGCCATTGTCGCTGTAAAGATGCTGTGGGGTGCCTCGCCTTGCACTAAAACGTCGAAGGGCGGCGATAAATGCCTCAGCTGTCATATCACTCACAGCTTCAATATGCACCGCTTTTGTAGCCAAACAAATAAACAAAGCTATATAGCCCTTAGTTGTTTTTGCACCCCGACCCTTACTAAATTTAATAGTTATAGAGCCTGCGTAATCGACACCGCTGGAAAAAAATGGACGTTCCAGGGTTACTCGATGCTGTGGCAAATTCCCCATTAGTTGAGGGGTTGCAATGGACCTTTTATATCTGTAGCATTTTAAACATCTATTGATGCATTTGTTAATGATCTTTTTTCCACCAACTATCCAATAAGATTGTCTGATGATGTGGGATAGCAGTGAAGGCCCAGCATGTAAATGGGCAATGTGTTGTTGCTGTATTAATAACTCAGCCATTTTATGCTGTGAGGGCAAGATTAAAGGATGTTTGTGGTTGAAGGATAATTGTGAATTTTGTAAGCATCCTCCCACCCGTAACAGACCCTTATCATCAATAAACGGGTGGAGGGATTGTAACGTACTTTTCTTTGGCAAAACTTTCTGTTCTTGGATACATTTAAATTCTTCCTGAAAGAAAGAATTGTGAATCCAACGAACAATATTCTCTTCAGCAGCTTTTGTTTCTTTGTAAGTAAGATGTGGTGAAGAAATTTCTGTTTTGTTAGACTTCTTGCATTTTTTGATAAATCTTTGGCAATATGCCAAAATGTGAATAATTTTTGCAAGTGAAGAGTGCTTTTGAAACAAATTATCAAATAGATCATTTGATGTGTGGGCGTGAAAGGAAAAAATTGGATCAGACCTTTGTTCGGCTTTGATTTGATCATCAAATTCCTCAACATTTGAGTCGTCTTTGGGCCAATTGGATGGGTCTAAAGTTAGCCAACTTGGGCCCCTTCCACCACAAATCACAACCTGGAAGACATTTTGGATCAATACCGCGTGAAGCGATATCTGCGGGGTTCTCTTTGGATGGTACATGTCTCCAGTGCTTTGTAGGTAGAATTTCGGTAATTTGAGCTGTCCTATTCGCGACAAAAGTCTTCCATTTACGCGGATGTGCTGATAGCCAAGAAACGACGACTTTGGAGTCCGTCCAGGCGAAAATATCGAACTTGTAACTCTTTAATGTTTCCATGACGGAACGGAACAGCTTAGCTAGTAGGTGCGCACCGCAAAGCTCTAATTTTGGCACTGAAATCTGTTTGATTGGAGCAACTTTAGTTTTAGAAACTAAGAGAAAAGAGTTTATTTTCCCCTTATAACTTTGTCGGCAATAAATTGCGGCAGCATATGCCAATGTTGAGGCATCAGAAAAACCGTGTAATTCAAACGGGTTACCGGATGAAAGCGTGACACATCTAGGAACAGACAATTGATTTAGTCCGTTAAAGGAAATTTGAAATTGTAACAATTCGTCTGTAAGATGTTGCGGTATAACAGAGTCCCAGTCCCCTTTTGTAAGCCAAAGTTTCTGATAAAATACCTTTAAAGTCACAGTACAGGGCGAAATTAGACCTAGCGGGTCGAAAATCTGTGCAGACTCGGCTAAAATGTGCCTCTTTGTAAGAGGTGGAGTGAGTGTTAATGCAGTTATGAAAATAAAACTATCTGATGAAAAGTTCCAGCTTAAGCCTAGAACTTTGGAGCTTCCGTTGTCACTAGGAATGATTTCAAAATTTGATTCAGTGCTAGAAGAATCTATAAATTCATCAAGAAATGCCTGTGAATTTGAATTCCACTTCCTCAAGTGGAAACCATGCGCGTCTAAACAATCTGTAATTTCTTTGCAAGTTTCTATTGCTTCCCTAACAGTATTCGTACCGGATAATAAGTCATCCATGTACATATCCTCTTCTAACATGCGTGAAATGCAAGGATTTTTTGTATAATCCTGAGCGATTTGTTTTATACATCTAGTTGCCAGAAAAGATGCTGGCGCTAAACCATATGTGACAGTTTTCAATTTGTAATTTTTTATTTCCTCATTAGGATTAGACCTCCAAACTATTTGCTGATAAATTTGATCCTCTTCAGCAACCAAAATCTGGCGGTACATTTTCTCTATATCCGCAGAAAAGACTATTTTCGGAAATCGAAAATTAAGTAAGATTTCAAAAATGTCCCGTTGTAACTTAGGGCCTACACCCAAAATAGAATTCAAGGAAACACCACTTGAAGTTTTGCATGAAGCGTCAAAAACTACCCTTAATTTAGTAGTGATACTAGAAGATTTAATAACTGCATGATGAGGAAGAAAGTAGTGTTTGTTTTCAGAATTATTAATGTCATTTTGCGCAACTAATTCCATGTGATCTAATTCTTCATATTCGTACATAAACTCTTTGTACTGATTTTCAAATTCTGGTTTTTCTCTAAATTTCTTTTCCATAGCAAGCAAGCGAGAAATTGTGGCAGGTTTAGAATTACCTAATTCTGATTTAGATTGAATAAAAGGTAACTTAACCACAAAACGACCCTCGGAATTAATTGAATAATTTTCCTGAAAATGTGATTCAACAAATTGCTCTTCAGGTGACAACATTTGAGTATTCTTATTAAATACTTCTTCTACTTCCCAAAAACGCTTTAACTCTTTATCAATATTAACTTCATAAATGTGTAAATTATGTATTGAATTTGGAGATGTACTAGAATGTGGCATTTTCCCTGATACCAGAAAGCCAAAAATTGAATTTTGAGCAATTAAATTGCTCTGAGTATCTGTTACTTGACCAGGAAGCAAAATAGAAAAGAAATAATCAGATCCTAGAATAATGTCTATATTACTTGGTGTCCCGAAATGTGGATCCGCTAAGTTTATATTCTTTAAATGCGAAAAATGCTTCTCATGTATTTTTTCCGCAGGTAACGGAGCAGTTAAATCATCTAAAATAAATGCCTTAACAAACAACTTGGTGTCTGCATTATAAATTGATGTAAGATCAAACATTACGTAACCCTTAGTTACTGCGATCTTTGAGTTAGACAGACCTTTTACGGGGAACCTAGCATTTTTCCTTTTAATTCCTAACATTTTCATGCAGGATTCAGAAACAAATGTAGAATCTGATCCACTATCACACATGATTCTTAAAGTGTGCTTTTGACCCATGCAATCATTAATATATACACTAGCAGTGGGCAAAAGTGCGAAAGATGTTTGAACTGCATTTATGGAAGGAGAAATTTCCTTTTTATTCTCATCCGGAATCGAACCGGCCTCTGAATCAGGTTTGTTTTTGCGGCTCTGTTTTTCATTTGAACGAGAAGTTGATATTGCGTAATTTTGCAGCTTATTTTCGCATAAACTAGTATGATGTTTCAGCTTACAATTATGACAAGAGTAAGAGGAATTACATTGCCAGGTAGTGTGCTTGTCAGACAAGCAATTACTGCATAACTTGTTTTTCTTAACAAACTGTCTCCTATCCCTGATGCTTAATTCTTTAAATTTAACACACTTGTAAAGTGAGTGATTAAATTTACACAATAAACATTTGCTAATGACACTGGAAAAAGATCTATTGAAATTATACTGTTTCTCTTGTTTATGCGAACCTTCATTTTCACTTTTAAACAATTCTAAAGATGAACATCTATCATTTATAAACTGAATAAATTGATCAAAAGACGGAAAGTCTTCGCTTGAGGTCAATTTTGCCCATTCCTCCCTTGTTTTAGAATCAACCTTTTGTAATAAAATATGAATTAGCCATAAGTCACGGCCAGATGCCTTTTCATCGATTGATTTAAGGCCTCTAATTACTTCATCTGATACATCTGATAAACAGCGTAAGCTAAATGCATTTACTTGAGTAATGGGGGGAATGTCCAAGAATGTTTTAACTAAAGTGGAAACAATTTGTTTTTTCTTATCATATCTCGACAGCAATTTTTCCCACGCTTCTGAATAACTGTTTTCAGAAATAGGAATATGTTTTATAATAGAGGCTGGCTCTTCCCCTAGTAACCCTCTTAAATACTGAAACTTCTGTATATTAGTTATGCTGGCATTGTTATGAACTAATGATAAATATAAATCTTTAAATGACAGCCAGTTTTTAAAATCACCATTAAATTGCTCTATATTGAGCCTAGGCAATTTAAAATTGTTAGAAATAGTAGAACTAACAACTGGAATCTGATCATTTATTATTTGAGGTGCATGCACATTTACGGTAACTTTTTCAAGTTCCGTTTGCAGTTTGGCTTTGGTTTCATAATATTTCTTTTCAAATTCCTCAATTTCAGATGCTTCAGTTGGTAATTGAGCATCATATTTATCAAAATCGGAATAAACTGTCTCTAATTTTTCTAATTTATTGTACAAGTCATTTTTTTGAAATATTTGGTCAGAGTTAATGAAGTTATTTATCCTTGTTAGAGCAGATTTAGCTCTGCCACGTAAATTTATAGCTGCCTTTTCCAATTCTTCAGCAGCCTTTTTTGCGGCTTCCAAGTCGGTATTCATTATTCAAATAATGAGGTGAATAGCGTAAAAAACAAAAGCCAAACCGATAATAATAATAAGATAAAATGTACTTATCTGTAATAAATGTGATGCGAGGTGCTCCGTCGTCTGTTGCAATTCCACATAAAACTGGTGAAAACACTATTTAGAACACTGAAGTAATATGATGAGTGTACATTAATCCAAACTTGAAAAAGTATCCAAGATCTCGCAGCGGTGCCTCCAACTCTTTTGTTTCTGTGTGTGTTTATAGAATTAGTAGATTAACACTAGATGTAAATAAAACTATATTAAGAATTGAGATGTTACAATTTCTTGCATGTGCACAGGAAAGAGAGCTTGCAGTTTACAAGGACGCTTGCAGGTTACAAGGACCGGGGATTTTGTTACCCGGCTGCGAAAATTGCGAAATCACAGCTAGAAAGATGAGCTGTTGCGTACAGTCTGAATGCTCGAGTTCAACTGCCTCTTCAAAATGTACAATCACTGCAACCAGGAAGTGACCTTGATTCCTTGATCAACCACCATAACTCACAATAATTATTTTTAAACAACTGAGGAGATGAAAGTATCTTGATATGATAAACAAAATTGGATATAACACCATTTCAGATGATTCATGGTTAATTGCTAAAGATAATATCAATAAGGGTTTTCTTAAATAAAAGTTATAACAATAAATCACTCTAAAGTGATTTTAGTTGAAGTAAATGGGTTCTCATAAATCTAAATTGATAAAATGTATGTTCACTGAACAGGGGCCAAAAATCAATTCTTATCAATGGCCGGCTTTTATTTTAAATCTTGTCAATTGTCTTTAGTCTCAGTTCTATTTCTATCCTGAATCATTTATGAACTGATGAATCACTAATGAAAAAGAAAGCTAAAGGGGGGGGGGGGGGGGATTTGCTTTTCTTTGGTTGAAAAAAATAGCTTTTTCTTTTACACTTTTCTGTTCCCTATAGTCTGTTGATTATCCATGTACAACGATTTGGCCAAATTCGAATTCCTTTCATAGTTATTGAGTGCTTTAGGGCAACATGCCCATAGGCTTGCACGATTTTGGAACACTATAAACATAAACACATTTTACACAAACTGACTTTTTTCAAACTGTGTGGGATCACAACACAAAAACTATTAAATCTTGCTTAAAAAAAAAAATTAAAGTTCATATAATTTGATATAATTTATTGGAGCTTTGACCACTTTCAGCTATATTTTAATAAAAATAAATATTTTTAGAAGCATGCCAAACAAAGTGGAAAAAAGGGGGTCAGAAATAGATGTTTTTTTTTTCAAATCATTGCCACTTTATTGATTTTCAACTTTTTGATCTCAAAGTGGATCTCCAGACAATATTATTTACTTTCATAATCCTTAACAGAAATTGTTTGCAAATGACTTTGGTGATCTACCGGATCCTGCCCGATTGTAAGTGCATGGTGCGCACGCTAGGGCATCCACTCATGTCACATCATCAATTTTTTTTAATTATATTTTTCAAATGTTCTTTAAATGATAACAAATAACATGCAAAAAAAACCAGAGCTAAAATCTTCACCCCTATTCCAGAAAAAAAAAAAAAAATGCTAAAAACCACCCATTTTTTTCATTCTTCTATGGGCAGAACCCCTCTTAACAAGATAATCACAGTTTGTATTAATTAACGTAGTACTTTTAAATTTGTATTTCTCCTGAAGAAACTTAACTGTTTGTTTATTTCAGACTGTCCACAAGTTCAATGTGTGCGCAGTTACATTGCTCAACAGCCAGATGAACTATCTTTGCAAGAGTCTGATGTAGTCACTATTCATCGGAAAATGAATGACGGTAATGATCAGATTGTTAAATTACATTAAAATTATAATCCGGGAATCAGCAACATTTTTTACTTAACCTTTTTATACAAGCTGACCTTCAAATACGTAACTTAACTTACTTAATCATGAAAACAGCCATCAATTGTCATGACAGTGGTGGATGTAACCTCAGGGACTGCAATATCTCCCAGTCAAAAGAAAATGAATAGTAACCTGATTTCAGAAGATCGCTTCTTATCATAATATTCTTCAATCTTTTGTAATCCGATTGCCATTTATTTCCTTTTGTCTGCCAGATGTTGCAGCCTCCAAGGGCATACCCACTACTAGCATGACAGTTATTTTTGTGATTAAGATCAATTACATATTTGAAGATCAGGGGGCAAAAGGGATTGGTCAGTCAGATCTCAAATTCGTCTTGCTAATTTTAAGCCTATGAGAGTAAAATGCATTTTTATTTTTAAAATATCTTTTGTAAAAAATTGATATTTTTGACTTCCTTTTTACTTTTTTCTATCTTTACAAGTATTGGATTCGTGAAAATTTTCAGTTTTCGACGGATTTACATGTTTTAGGGGTCAGAGATTCCGAAAACCATGTTTTTGCAAAATGTCTGTCTGTATGTGACACAGATTTTGTTGCCGCTCTATCTCAAGAACTAATGCACGGAATTTAATAAAAATTTATATTCAGTTAGTTCCTGATATAAATTGGTGCTGATTAGTTTTTGGTGTAAATCGCTCAACAGGTGGCACTGCTATGCAATATTTTTCACGATTTCCACAATAGCTCAATCTCCAGAACTAATGCATGGATTTTCATCAAACTTCAGATTCAGCTAGTCCTTGACATGAATTGATGTTTTGGTGTAAATCGCTCAACAGGTGGCGCTGCTATGCAGCATTTTTCAGAATTTCCACCATAGCTCTACCTCAATAACTAATGCACGAATTTTTATCAAACTTCAGATTTAGGTATACCTTGATATGAATTGACGTTTTATAGATTTTGGTGTAAATCGCTCAACAGGTGGCACTGCTATGCTGCATTTTTTGTAATTTCCGCAATAGCTCTATCTCAAGAACTAATGCTTGATTTTCAACAAACTTCAGATTCAGGTAGTACCTTGATATGAATTAGTGCTGTTTATGTTTTGGTGCAAATCACTCAACAGGTGGCACTGATATGCCGCATTTTTCAGAATTTCCACCATAGCTCTATCTCAATAACTAATGCACGAATTTTGATCAAACTTCAGGTTTAGGTATACCTTGATATCAATTAGTATTATTTATGTTTTGGTGTAAATCGCTCAACAGGTGGCACTGCTATGCTACATTTTTCAGAATTTCCGCTATAGCTCTATCTCTAGAACTAATGCACGAATTTTCATCCAACTTCAAATTCAGATATACTTTGATATGAATTGGTGCTAAATTCATGTAATTTCTTGTGCTATTTAAATGATTTAATTGACGTGATTTATATAGAAGAAAGTTTTGTGATGGCCACAATTAACTAGTTTCTGTATGCTCTTCTTAAAAGGTGTCTCTTTTTAAAAATTAAGCATTCATTTTAGAAATATTTTGACATCTAAAAAAAAAAAAAAAAAAAGGAGATCCTTTAAGAAGAGCACACAGAAAAAAATCCCTGCCGGCTCGGGCCTACAGGCGGAGGTAGATTTCGAAGTTAAGTACTAAATTCACCAGCAAAACTTAAATCAAGATTAGAGATAAACCCAGTTCCTTCACTAAGAATGACCTCTAAGGGAGCTAAACATTTTGTGAAAATTCTAATATACACGAATACACACACGCATGTATATGGAATAGGTTTAAAAATGGCTAAAGCAAATTCAGAGAACCCCAAAGTGTTAAAATATGTTAATATTTCCATAGTCGCGTTTTTATTATGTTTTAAAAAGTTTCTTCAAACTCACATGGCGTTACATATTCACCTGCTGAGGTCCATTATTTTTCCTATATGACGCAATATATATATATTTTTAATTCGTCAAACTATTTATTTCATTTTGAGTTTTCATGCAGAAATCTTGCTCTAGAAAACTTATGACGTAATATTCAATTTGTTTTCAATTCGTGAAACTGTTTATTTAATTAAATTTTTCACGTGAAATCTTGCAATAGAAAAGCAATTGTTGTGGTCAGAATTTTATTGTTTTTTTTTTTTTTTTTTTAATTGTTGGCAACTGCTATAACAAAAAATATTTATTTTTTCCTGTCATTGGTGTGTAAGAGCTGGTTTTATCAGAATCATGTTAAGACGGTATTCAAAATTTTGAGGCCTCCCGATTTCAATTCTCTTGGGCCGATTTTGCCCATTTTCAAAAACCCGCCGAGATATTAACCATATCAAAGTTGTTGGCGGGTTTGAAGAAGATCCGTGCATAATTGCGACTTTTATCGTGCGGACAAAATTTAGTACATATATATCAGTGGCGTGGCATCCGGTCATCGCTGGATGCGGCGATGACCAAGCAATATTTTAAAACTCTTAATAAGCTTTTAAAACTCTACGATCCAGTTTTAGCAGAACATTTGGAGTTCATGTATAAGTGAAGGTAAGATTTAAAGTTTCTTTTTTGAACATTCAACCATTGAATTTTAGAGTTAATAATTTTTCACCACAAACTTAAATAATTGCGATGACCACCGAAAATTTTCACGCCACGCCACTGATATATATATATATATATATAAACTTTTTAGGTGGGGGTGGTTTTGGGTTCCTGGGGTCCTATAATGAAAAGTTATGAAGGAATTTTTCAAAAGTCGCACCATGGTAACGACTGCAATAGGTAGTATTTCTTACAAAATCTACCTAAAAGAAGTCAAAAACATTAACTTTGTTATAAGATATTTTAAAAATAAGAATGCATTCTACTCTCATTGGTTTAACATTAGCGAGGGGAATTTAAGATATGACCCTTTACATAAAAAGTGTCGCTGACTCTCAGACTATTAGATTTATTTCTCATAAATAAATACACTTTAAATACTGTATTTAATTATTATTTTTTTCACGATAGGTTGGTATGAAGGACGGAGACTTCGCGATGGTTTGCAAGGCTGGTTTCCAGCTTCTTATACTATGGACATTCCTTGTTCTAGGGCTAGGGCTTCCAATCTTAGACAGTGCTATCGTCTTCTTATGCTTTCTCACAAGCAATAAATGGGCTTATTACTTTTTGTGCAATCTGAAATATACTGTTCATATATTGTAGACAATAAATTTTTATCTTTTCCCATTTTCTGTTTTTATTGAAAGATCTATTCCCTTTGTTCTCCTGAAGTGAATCCTTTTTTTCTTCCTTTATTTTTAATTTTAGTAAAACAAGAGTATTATGCAATCCCAGTAGCAGAATTTTCTGTGTTAATCTGCAGCAAATCAATATTTATCTGTGACCCAAGAATGTTGAACGAAGCTTACTATTATAAGAAGTTATAGTAGCCTATAAAATAAGCGCAGTTTGCATTTACTACAAAGAATATATAAGCAGAAAGTACAATAAATCTAGAAATAAAAATTAATTTTAGCTACTTTTCTTAGCCCAGAATTATTTTTAAAGCTATCAGATTGATCTGCAACATATAAAAAAAAGTCTGCAGCACTGCTGCCCTGTTTCTGCTAACGGGTCAATTGCAATCTATTGGAAGAAAAGTTAAAGGGGAGGTCTGTAATGTTAAATGAAACACCCACTGTATAATAAAGGCTTCAAATTCTAAAAAGTTAATAATTCCAATTGTGATCACTTAGTCAATTAAGGTTAAACTAGTTAACTTTTATATATTTAGTCCTCTGTCTGCTGAGTTTATGGATCAAAATCGTTTAAAAATTTTTGTAGATAGATATGAAAATTAAAAAATGATTTTTTTTTCTTTCCTTTTTAGTTTAGATTTTATCCATAAAAATAAAAAAAATTTGGAAGACAGAGGCCTGACCTGAACCTGCAATTTGGGTAAAATGGGATAGCTTAACCTCATACAGAACATTAGATTGATTATACAAAAAGTTTATTTTAAACTTTGTCACAAAATTTTTAAAAATGTTTAAGGAGGGTAGCATAAAAATGAAGCCTGGAAACTTCTGGTATATTATAGTGATTGACAAATAAAATGAAAATAATTTTTTAGAACTTGCTTTTGAAAGATTGAAAATGATAAAAACTTTGGTCCAAAAAATTTCTTTAAATAGATATTAGTCCTTCAGCGATGTCGCTAGACTTTTGAAATCCTGGGAACCAGACACTTCTAAAAAGACTGGGTTCTTTTTCACAAAAGTGTGTCCTCTTTTTATAAATAAGATATATTCAACATATTTAATAGAAAATATGTCTCTTTTGCATCCTTTCAAGTTAAAAAATATGCATCCTAAAAGACGATTGCAATTTTTTTTATGCATACTTTCTCTGATTTTTTGCTTAAATGATGTTCTATAGCGCATATTCTGTAAAATAACTTGAATACCAGTCAGTCTTTAAATCCGAGTAAAGTTTGAAATTTCAGCCTTGTAGACCAATGTCATAACGTCAGCCTAGGCTAGGATCCAAAAACGTTCTAAAGTTTTACTCTTGGGACGGGACGATGGCAGTCCGTAATCCCCAAAATTAGTTGCAACATCCTGCATCATTGGCCCTTGTTATTTAGAGTTTTTTCCTGTCTTAGTTTAGTTTAGTTTAAAAACAGAAACAATTTCATTAAAGCCGAATTTCATAAAGCTCCAGCAAAAACACATCTATACATTGAACAGTTCATTTGAAAGTGCGGCAAATCCACTTTTGGGAAAAAAAATTAGTTAAAGTCAAATCTTATTACAAATTAACATAAAATGTATGGTTTTAATCAATTTACAATTACAGTAGCCTTCCTTTTAAGTCTCCACTTAACTGGAACTCTGCTTTAACCGGACAACTTTTTTTCCCAACAACAGGCAAAATTCAGAAAAAGAAATTTCGGTTTGCATTTTTTTATGGTTAATTAACCCGGACGAAGTCGCGCATAAATAGGGTATGAGCGGTTTATAGTTTGTCACCAATAAATGCAAATAATAATCGTAACCTTATTTAGTGGGATCCATTTGTTACAAATTATGCGTTAAAGATTACTTTTCGAAAAATAGTGGTGACAATTGTAAAAAACCTTACGCATCCGGGGTATGGAGGGACTCCACCCGGGTTAATTCAAATTTACATAATGTAGAATAATTTCAACTTCTTATAAAGGTATGTGACAAGATTTTCAACAATTTAATTTGTATTAAATATTGTTCATTATTTGTTGTTAGTGATAATTTTTATTTCAATTCAGTTAATTACAACTGGTATTGATTTCACAAAATATAGAAAATATGTACTTTTTTAAAATTACACAAATTAAAAAACTAAATACATCCTGTGTATTTAATTAAATATGCAGTTACTTATTTAAATTTTATTACTTCTCCGGTTTAATCGCTTTTTCTCTTAACCAGCTAACCCTCGTTCCCGTTTAGGCCAGTTAAGCGGGAGGCTACTGTAATATCTTTTAATATCAATATAAATTTGTTAGTAGTCATTTATTGGGTCAACAACATTTCAAATACACTGATTTTGAAAAGCAGGAAAGTCCATCTCAAACAGAACTCCTAAAAAAATTGTTAATCTTAACAAGTACAATCAAATTTTTTTCCCGAATACTTTAAAAATCTTCACTATCTAAATTAAGAAATATAATTAAATGTATACAACTTTTTACTGTACATTTCCTCCCCTTTTTCCTATAAATAATTAAATTTATTTTTTGTTTTATTATAACTTTTCTAAAGAATAATGAAATATTGAATTAAAATAAAATATTCAATTTTTTGTTATAACTAGCTGCCCTTGGCGACCAGTTTGGTCTCCCTTAAAACTTATGTTTAGGAAAGCATGCTAAGCATTGTAACAAGTTACTTTTATTCATAATTTAATTTACTTGGACTCCCTTAAATATAATTAATATAATCCCTTAAGCTAATATTAGTTTTCGTTGCATTAAAATATCTCAATTTGTTGATTTTCTGTAAGCAAGTAAACCCTATTGGTTTACAATGGAAGTCTATGGGAATTTGACGAAATATTAAGAGATATTGCCAAGTTGGTGATAAATTTGGTGGCATTTGCTGACTAAACAGGATTCCCCTATGGTAACTCCCCTTATAGGTGTGGAGATGCATTAAATGCTGTTCAATAACCAATGGAGATGTGTTTCATTTGGGCCTTGCCATTAAACAATTAACAAATAATCGCAATTTCTGAGCCACATACGATAGTGTAATTTATATATATAGATTATATTTCACTCAAAGAAAATCAAAATTTGCAACAAATCATTACTTTTGAAAGTGAATATACTAAAAACATGATTCCTTTCAGCTAACACAGATAACCATCTTCAAAGTTGGAGTAGCACAGCTAAGGTTTACTCCAACAAAACGAAAAATGTCGACCAGTAGTCATAGCTGGATATGTTAGCTTGCCATGCCACTCCTGTACCTATTGAGCTATCCAGACGATACCTGGCTGATATATTTCACTCTTATTTGTTAGACATGGCTGCAAATGGCAGCACCAGTTTCATTAATCTGAGCTGTAACTATAGCATTTACATGATGAAAGTGTGTGATAACACGGAAACTCCTGTATACCATACAATTAGGTCATAATGAAGGATTTTTTCCCCCCTCAACTGGATAAATCATCTTCAAGGTTGGAGTATTACAGTTGAAAGTTATTCCAACAGAACAAATAGTTGGGATGAATCAAACTAGAGCTGTAGTTCAGAGCCATGTCCATCAAATAAGAATGAATTATGTCAGCTAGGTATCGCCCGGATAGCTCAATAGGTAGAGAGCATTGGCACAGCAAGCTAAAGTATTAAAGTTCTTGGTCTGGGCATTTTTAGCTCAGTCGGAATAAATCTCAACTGTGCTACTCCAACCTTAAAGATGATTTATGCAGTTTGAAAAACAAAACAAAAAAAAAAACAACTTCATTATGACCTAACTATACAGATAACCATTATTGAATATTAAATTTACATGAAATAAGACCACAAAAAATATAAAATAAATGTATTGCTGCTTACGAGTACTTTTTAACCCTCTGAGTGGTTTAGACATATTTTTCCGTTTCCCGAAACAACTTAAATCTGTTGTAGAAATTTTGTTTTTAAACAGAATTGTATTTTAAAATGTAATATCAAATGAAGGATTATGAAGTGTATTTTAGAAACAAACAGGGAAAGAAAATTTACATTAAGATTATTTTTATAAGCATTTTTATGAAAATGCAGGAAAGCTCTCAAGACGCTTGAAGGGTTAAACTCATTCAAATGCAAACCAATAAATATCTAGAATTGCATGAAACAGACAAAGAAGAAATGATTCTAATATATTCATCAACAACATTTTATTTAAAATATATTTAACACCCTATAAAAGAGATCTAAGCAGTAGCTACAGCAGTTTCACCACTTTGTTGCTCTTTTGCTTCCTCTTTTGGGGGCTCTTCTTCAGGTTCAGGAAAGTCTTTCTCAATATCAGGACGAGTATATGTTTTTGTTATAGAATCTCTAGGAGGTAACCAATTGGGAATTATCTTACCGTGAATCTTCCATTGTCCATAAGGATTTGTTAAATGTTTTTCAAAAACTACATATTCAAGTACATCCTTAACAGTAGATTCACTTCCATGCATGAGCCTTCCAAACCTATCATAAACTGCTAATGTCTGTTGTGTGTGCAGCCTGACAGTGACTTGTGCAAAAACATTGCTTTTGCTCATCATATCTTGGGCACGTATTTGAACAATTCGAGGCGGTTCTAGGCACTGAATGAAGTTCCAAGCTATAGTTTTGCTTTTCACATTTTCCATCATTTCCTGTGAATTAAAAAGAAGATAAAAATAAAATTGATCTCAAAGTAATCTAAACCTATACAATGTTCTATTTCTGCCGTCCTTTTTTTGGACAGGTGGGTTGGAAGAAGCTTCTGTACAGTAGAGCCCGGTAGCAGAAAGTTCGAGACGGGAGACAGACGTCGCAGATTTTTTTTTCCTCGTTTGCAGATTATTTTTCTATTGAAACTTTATTTCACTTTATATTATGTTTAGCTCTTTATTACTTAATTCAAAAACTTAGGATTATTATTAGTAAAATTAATAAAATGCATAATAACATCAAAAGTAAATGATTGTTTGATTAACGCTTCAATTGTAAAATATTTCACCTGTAGATTATTTTCTGCCCCTGAATCTGTTGCAGACACTTGGAGAATTTTCTGCTACTGGGCAGTAGAGTGCCTCTAATACGAAAACAACTGTAATCCACACTGTATATATGAATGTAAATAAAGGTTTAAAATAAATAAAAATATCAATAACATTTTTTTTACTTCCAGCTTTTCTTGCCTTAAAAGAAAAATGGTTATTTAGACAATATATTTAATCTCTCATCTAGAAATAATTACAACTTACAGAATTAAAAAACCAAGCAATTAATCCCTTAAATTGATATTAATAAACATAAAAATCAATAAATTCTTATTTAATCCTTACACATTTTCGTTTTACAATAATTTGAAAAGGATATGAAATTTCTGAAAACAAAATTTTGCTATTCAGCAGACAATTATAACTATATATAGACAGTAAAGTACAATTCAAAAACATAAACCAAATGTTTTAATATAACAGGGTTCGTATGGATCCTGGAATTTCCAGACCAGGAAATCCTTTGTACCAGTATTTTGTTATAGAAAATCTCTACTTAAATAATGCAAAATTTCACACATTTGAACTACATTTATTTTTTTATAAAGAAATACAGATATTTTCCCTTGAAAATAACGGGACCTGTAGGAACCCTGAATATAAACAACTACTGATGATAAATTTTAAAAACATAAAAGCCAATAAATTATTTAAAAAAATAATTCTTTATTTATAAGTGCATAATTTGTTTATTTTTAAGCATTAAAATGAAATTTTGCAAAAGTATGAATTAAAAATATAAATAAATAAGCAAATATTAAATAGGCATGACCTTTAATTCACAAAAAGTCTCAAATCTGCAAAATAAATGAAATCAAGCTGTGCACATTATTGATCTTCTACTTCATTATAAAAAATTAGTGATTCACATAAAATTATAAGATTTATTAAATCACGTGTCATAAGAACATGAATCCTAGACAAGTGGATTGCAAGTAAAATTACTTTGAAAAGCATCCATATTTTATGCCACACTAGGTGACAAGCCCAGCATTCCCCAGCACCTGTGATAACTTTAAATATAACTAAATTCAATGTTGTATGATTTTATATTTTTAAAGAAAAATCTTTCCATATAAAATTAATGTTGGGGACACTACTGCCTTTGGCATCATACACTACATGTACTACGTATGCTCCAATCAGTTTTGATTTTATATTTTAAATTAAAATCTTCCCAAACAAAACTAATGGTGTTGGATCCAGTGCCTTTGGCTGCATACATTCTCGAATTTGTATGATTTTTATTTTTAAATGAAAATATCTCCAAACTAACCTAGAGTTAGTGGCTCCATTGAGTTTGGTAGTACATCAGGCATGCTATGTACACCCCAGTCAGTTTTAGCAAACAAAGCTCAAATTGGTATGATTTGAAGTTTATTGAATGAAAACATTTCAAAACAAACTAAGGATATCCTGTTATAGTGATTGCTGATTTAATTTCTGAGATTTAGATATATAAAAATCTTACAATTCTTACAAAAATTTTATAAGAAAACCAGAATAATATAAAATGTGCATTATCCCTTCATTTTTAACACTTTCCAACAAAGTTGAAAAGTGTTTATGCATTCGGTTTGTCTGTCTGTCTGTCCACGCTCTAACTCTTGGAAATATACACGGATTTTCATGCAATTGATAATCCATATTTAGGGTCACCTAACCAGGTTTGGTATTGCATATGAAGTATGTGGGATTAATATTTCATTTACAGGGCTTCCCAAAAGAATTCCATTACATTATGGTATATGGGGAAAAATCGTTTGCAGAGTATTTTTATGCCATTAAGCTGTTTCAAATGTATTGAAACTGATATAAATCACTGAATTTCACCACAAGATAATTACGACAGAATAGGGTATTTCATAGCATTTGTCGTTTATTTACAGGTACACAAAAGAAATTGGTTACAATACTGTCTTTGAGTAATAATTGCTGAAGTGCGTTTTCAATTTCAGCTTGCGCTTTTAAATTATCATATGTGCTGCTCTAAGTATTGGTAAATTTTCCAATTGTAGATGGGAACAGCTGAAATTGGGTTTTCAAATGTGTTATGGGTTTCCATAGGGTTGAATTAAGACATAATATTTTAACTTATTAAACTATGAAGTTTTGTTACATTATTCTGCGTGTGTTGGGAAGTGTTTCATAATCTATGCTTGATGCATGATTTTTCTTTCTTGTTTAAAAATGCAATTGATATCCAAAGCACAATTCTCTTGAAACGATTTCCAATATAGTAAAATAGTAAAGATTAATATTTTTTTAAACCAAACATATTGTTAGAACCATAAAAAGTACTAGGAATAAATGTTTCTTTCTTTTTTTTTTTTTTTTTTTTGTATTTTTACCTGCTGGGTAATAATGCTGGGTAACCTGCTGGGCTTTATAAAACAAGGAAAAAAAAATGGAAAAGATGAAAACAAACGTAAATTGACCTCTGAGAAATAATTTTTTTGAAATAGTAAATATTAAAATTTTTAAAAAACAAAGACACCACCAGAACCAGAATGCTGAATAAGTTTGTTTTTTTCCTATTTGGAAAGTAGATGCAACCATTTTAAAATGTATAAAAAACAGAAAACTTGAAAAAGAATTTAAAAACATGAATCAAATCCCAGAATTTTTTTTTCTTGTATTTTCATGTTTGAAACAGATGTGGCAGTTTGAAATTGCAGAAAAATGGAAAACTTGAAATAGTAAATATTAATATATTTTTTAATGAAATATACCACTGGAATTGGGAAAGTAAGACAAAAATTCTAATGTTTTCTTTTTACTTTCTTCTATCTTTACAAGAAGAAAGTATTGGATTTGTGAAAAATTTCGACTTCCGGTTTTCGACGGATTTATACGTTTTAGAATGCCCAGAACACTATTTGATGGTTTTTAGAAAATGTCTGTCTGTGAGTCTGTCTGTCACTCTGTGAGTCTGTATGTGACAAAAATTTTGTGGGCACTCTATCTCAAGAACTAATGCACGGAATTTCACAAAACTTCACATTTAGTTAGACCTTGATATAAACTGGACCTGATTAGTTTTAGGTGAAAATCGCCCAACAGGTGGCACTGCTATGCGGCATTTTTCATGATTTCTGCAATAGCTATATCTCAAGAACTACTGCACGGATTTTCATAAAACTTCAGATTCAGTTAGTCCAGGATATAGTTTGGTGCTGATTACTTTTTTGTGAAAATCGCCCTACAGGTGGCGCTGCTATGCTGCATTATTCATGATTATCGCAATAGCTCTAACTCAAGAAAAAATGCACGAATTTTCAACAAACTTCAGATTTAGTTAGTCCCTGATATAAATTAGTGCTGTTTAATTTTTGGTGGAAATCGCCCAACAGGTGGCGCTGCTGTGCTGCATTTTCACGATTTTCGCAAGAGCTGTATCTCAAGAACTATTGCACGGATTTTCATCAAACTTCAGATTCAGGTATACTTTGATATCATTTAGTGCTGTTTATTTTTGGTGTAAATTGCTCAACAGGTGGCGCTGCTATGCTACATTTTTCAGAATTTCCGCTATAGCTCTATCTCAAGAACTAATGCACGAATTTTCATCAAATTTTAAATTCAGATATATTTTGATATGAATGGGTGCTAAATGGATGTAATTTCTTGTACTATTTAAATGATTTAATGGACGTGATTTATATAGAAGAAAGTTTTGTGATGGCCACAACATACTAGTTTTTTTTGTAACTGTACAAGTGACCCACTGATCGTAATTTCAAAATGAAGAAAAAACCAAATGCTTCATTTTCATCTGCATGAAAGATGGGGAATGCCTGGAGTGCACCGGTAGATAGACCCTTGAGGAAAGGAAGCTCACCATTTTGCAATATTCATTATGATTTTTAATTAATATCTTGACTAATTATGAAAAAATGAAAAATCTAGTGCATAACTTGGACTTGACTCAACCCCAGAGAAGCGCCTTCATAATTTTGATTGAAACCTGGAGGGAAGCTAACCTTTATAATAGTGCGATTTTAATATTTACCAATTTGTTACTAACTTACAAGGAAGGTCTCCATACAGGGCATACTCAGAATATGTTGAAAAAAATGCTAGTGAAACTACTCATGTATGTAATAAGGGATCAGTCAAATTTAACGGCGGGATTTCAGTAGAAAGTCTGTAAAAAAATAAAATACTTTCGAATATTTGGCGCGAAAATACGAAAGTGACACGCGATTTGGCGAGCAGGATTTTTCCTAGCCAAAAGCAAACGATTTTAATGCATCTGAAAATTTATGAATTGTTTTTTAGAATGCACGGTTTTTAATGAATTCAAACTTAATCAATTAAAGAGGTTATTATATTCTTTTTATATTACATATATATATTGCTTATTGCTGTAGTTATTTAATTTTATCACTGTAAAAACATTTTGTATGCTTTGCAAGTTGAAAATATCTATTTTAAGTTATAGTCAGCTGACATTTGATTTAACATTTCCATATCGAAGACGAAGTCGTTTCCATAGCAACAAAATCAAGTCGACAGTATTCTAACTGCCTTATTTTTGAGCTTGAAATAATTTAAATCAATTTAAATTTTGTTTTAAATCGTAAAATATGATATTTAAATTTTATTATAAATATATATCACAAACAATAGTTAAAGCAAACTAAAAATGACAAAACTATTGTTAAAACAAATTAAAAATGACAAAACTAAAGTTATTTAAATTAAACTTATATAAACAAATTCAACATAAAAATTTTTTCCTACATAAAACCGTATTTTTTTTTTCATCGCCAAATAAACGAAAATTTCGTTATTCTTTAAACGGACGCTGTATCGGGGTTCCGCCAAAATTTTTTTTATAAATATATATATCCATATGAGAAGAACATTCTGTAATTTTTTCAGATTTTTCTGAGTATGCCCGTATGGAGACCTTCCTTGTTAGTAAATTTAACTTTTGATCAATGATTAATACTCAAGTATTGAAAACACAATCTACCGGTTATAGGTTCGGGATATTGTTTTTGGGCTATTGCAAGTGCAGTAACTAAGCGGACGTTAACTACAAAAATCATTAACAGGCAGAAGAAGACATGTTTATTGATGTTTTGATTGATAGGCAATGATATCTAGATCATTCGGACTCTTAAGCAGAAAATTTTCAAAATACTTTTAAGTAAGCTAATAAATGTTAGCATAATTCCTAAAGTCTCCATTTAAATTTTTACTTTATGTGCTGTATTATGCTTATCATATATCTGTTCATAACAATATTTATTATGAATAGATTAATATAGATAATTTGGACTTTTAAAGGGTCTGCTTCACTGAAAATCTCAGATTGAGAAATCCCATGCTAATCTACGGTAAAACTTAAAAGCATGATTAGTCATTGCCTAATGTGATTATTAAAATATGGTTGTCACTATCAGAAAATGGATGTCAGATGCCAGCGATGTGCTTTTTAAAAAATTGCCTCTGTAAATTTTAAGTACTTTAAAAATCCCCATAAACTTTGAAATTCCCATTTGATGAAATTTATCATCTTCTTACTTAAGGATACTTATAATTTCTGGAGAAAAATTAAAAAAATGCACATCATCAGCATCTGATGTCTACTTTCTGATGGTAAAAACCATATTTTAATAATTATTAAAGATGACTGAAAATTCGTTTTCAGCCCAAAATCTGAGTTTCGCCAAAAATTCGTTTCCAGCGAAAATGCTGTCAAAATTTTGGCCAGACCGAAACTATCTGTATTCCAAAAATCTCATTTCTTCTTTCAGAAATTTTCAACATTACTCATTGATTTGAGCTGCATTGGCTCAAATGAGACATTTTTATTTATTGCTATGAACTTCACTGTTTATAATTATCAGTCAAGTCTGAATCAAGACGTGAGTGCAAATTATAAAACAATATACGATTAAATTTTGAAGATGCTTTTCACATTCTAATTAAAAGCTACAGACTTAACAATAACAGAAAATTTTTAGTTTGATACCACAGAAGTGTTATGAACACTCTTAGAGTATAGTATAACAGCATATTCTAGTATTAAAGAGATCATTATAAAAGGTAAATTAAGGTATGTATATCTAAAACATTTTTTAATTCTATGAAATTCGTATAATTAGAAAATCATTTTGTCGTTGAATTAATTACATTTTATTTTCTATGAAAATAAAGTTTTGGTCAGAAGCACAGAGACCCAACTTGGGCCAGACATATAATTAATTAATAATTATGTATATATTAATTATTTAAAAAAAATTTTTGGACATTTTCGTTCAGAAATAGGAAAATTACCAAAATTCTGGTTCGGTCTATCCTTAATAATTATATTAGGCAACAAGTAATCATGCTTTTAAGTTTTACCATAGGTTAACATGGGATTTTGCAATCCGAGATTTTCAGTAAAGCGGCCCCCTGTCCCCATCAGACGAAGCTCTCGCGAGGTAATGCTAATCCTATGGGGAAGTAATTTGCTAATATCTCGTTTGCATCTCAACGTTTTTAAATAATTTTTTTCTTTTTTTTTTTTTGCATTGGATGCTAAGGTGCGTCTCTACACCAAACCTGCCAACCTTTGAAAATGTGAAATCGTAGCACACAAAATTAAAATTAATCTAAAGGTTGGTTGGTTGGTTTTTTGTGTTTCGCAGCCATCTTTTGACATTCGTAAAAGGAAGGTTTCAGTCTTTCAACTCAATATGGTAAATTTTTCCCTCTGAAAATCTGTATACGATTTTTAGAGTTTGTATACAATTTTTAGATTTTGTTCTCATTTCAAAGCGTTTTTTTTTACATTTGTAAAAGGAGCCTAATTCCAATTTTTTAGCCCAGTGCAGTAAATTTTGACAAAATTCGCGATTTTTTTCCCACGATCATTTCAGGATATTCACTATTTTTCCCCCACAATTGTAATTCACATTTTTCTAAGACGATTCTTTGTTGAAATCCGTACTTTTTACCACGAACATTTGACAGAATTAACATTTTTTACCGCTATCCTTTGACGAATTTTGCATTTTTTATCACGATCTTTTGACGAAATTAGTGTTTTCTTTCCGCGATCTTTCGGTGAAATTTGCATTTTCTTAGTGATTTTTCAATGAAATTTGCATTTTCTTACTGATCTTTTGACGAAATTCACATTTTCTTTCTGCGATATTCTGACAAAATTCACGCTTTTACCGCGATCCTTTGACGAAATTAATTTTCTTCTGCGACCAATTGACGAAATTGATTTTTTTTATACGATCATTTGTCGAAATTCATGATAGTTTATCGCAACCGATCGGCAAAATTTTCGATATCTTTTCGCGACCAATTAACAAAATTCACTACTCGCTTCCGCACCTTTTGATGAAATTCCAATATTTTTCCCTCTATAGTTTATCGAAATTCGTGATTTTTTGCGCAATCTTTTGATGAAATTCTCAATTTCTTTCTGAACTCTTAACGAAATTAGCGATTTTATTCAGCGACCACCTGATGGTAATCATTTTTTGTTTCTGAAATCTTTGATGAAATACATGATCATTTGAAGAAATTTTCAATTTTTTTCCGCAATCGATTCATGAATTAATTTGGGGAAATTCCATAAAAGAAAAAAAAATCACGGACTTCCAAGAAATTTCAAAATATACTTGAAAAAGAATCATAAGTCTGTGGAAGAATATGCAGGGGGAAATACTGCACAGCATTTTTCATTATGCAGGACTTTCATTTTTCGTGTGCAAATCGTGCGATTCTGCACACTATTTCAAACCTTGCCCCTCAACGATCCACCTCCCCCCCCCTCCAAAAATTCTTAAAATTGCACCTCTGTTTCTAAGGAATAGGGAATTCCTGTATAAATATTTACAGAAACAGATTCACTTGTGGTTAATATACATAAAGAGGGTTTTATGTTAAGAAGTTGATTTTGCAGGCCGGATTTTTTTTTTTTCCTATGAGCGTTTTTTAATATCCGAATTTCCGGACAAATGATCAATTTTTTAAAACTTTCGAAAATGAATACTTTGAAATTTTGGAACATTATCACTCCTGCAAAAATATGCTGCGCAGGATAAAAATCGAAACTAGAAACTTTTGCGTTTGTGTTTTTTGCAAAAAATCTTAGTTTAAGACCGATTTTCGTAGCATCGTAGTTCATAGGTCCAAATCGTAGTAACTATGATTTTTTTCATAGCAGTTGGCAGGTCTGCTCTACACCGCCCCTTTTTTACTTTTTCGATGTTGGTTGCAGATATTTTTTATAATAACACTTTCATTTTCAGAACAGATTTCAAAAATGAAAGTAACTATATATACATCAGCTATCCGATACAAAAAAAAAAAATAAATAAATAAATAAAAAATGTTGAATTGCAAATGAGATATTAGCAAATAACCTCCCCAAAGGATTAGCATTGGCTTGTGAGTGCTTCGCCTGACAGGAACTGCCTTAAGCAGAAGGTTTCCAAAATGTTTTTAAGTATTCTAATAAATGTTAAGATAATTTTTAAGTTTACTCTGAAATTTTTAGTTCATGTGCTGTATCGTGATTAATATGTGTATATTCATAACATTACAGTACACTCCCTCAAATCCCCACAGATCGGAACCAAGGGTTTTGTGGATTATAGGTCATTTCTTTGTTTGCATTCTAATATTTGTAATTTTTCAATAAATACTGTAAATAAATAACACAGAAATGAAAAAAAAAAATGCTTTTATATATACATATATGTAGGATTTAAATTTAAACATATTTTATTTTCTTTATGATCAACAAATTAACAAATGATCAACAAATTAACTGATGCTCTGGTATTTTTATTATCCATAATTTGAAAGCACGAGTAATGAAAATTCACAATCACGAGATCAAGGTTTGGACATATTCAAAAATTAGAAAAGAGTCAGTCTAAAAAATAATGTTGTGCATGAAGCAGCGGCTCATTAGATGCCAAGGAAGGTATTGTTAAGCCTAATCAAATTATTCGTAAGAAATATGTTGTAAGTTTTAAGTAAGAAAGGTGCTGTATTTAGAAAAGTATCAACGAAGTGATGTAAAGTTACCCTTATAGAATTGTATTAAAGTGTACGTATTGTGATTCAAACGTCTACTTATTCAAATCATCTATATATTAACATTTTACAAACAATAACTTCTACAAATTTGGGGGCTCGATGCCGGGATATTAAGTGACTAGTAGTGGAATAGTTAGTCAAATATTAATCGAAAACATGGGATCCTTAAATAAAGCTAAAAGAATTGATCTAGTAGATCTCTGTGAGGAATGTGGAATTCAACCACCAGAAAAACCGACAATCCATGTCCTAATAAAGCTAATTAAAAACTGGGAAGATTACGATGAAGATTTTATAAAGCACCGCCTAGAAGTAATTGTGGCAGCTAGAAAAGCGGAATCGGAACTTGAAGAAAAGAAATTAAGAGCAGATACTGAAGAAAAGAAACTAAAAGCGCAATCGGAACGTGAAGAAAAGAAATTAAGAGCAGAGACTGAAGAAAATAAACTAAAAGCGCAATCGGAACTTGAAGAAAAGAAACTGAAAATGGAAATGGAAGAGAGAAAATGGAGAATTGAATTTGAAGAAAAAGATTGCAAAAGAGAATTTGAGATTAAGAAAATACAACTACAAGAAAATTCAAGACAGCACATCGATGTGGACATAAGGACAAATCCAGGTAAGCAATATGAATTGCTTAGATTATTAACAAAATACGATAGTACAAATGATATTAGTTTATACTTGGCTATGTATGAAAGGCAAATGGCGCAAACGGGCATTGATAAAAAAGAATGGGTCAACTATTTAATTAACCTAATGCCATTAGATGTGATTAATATAACAGCCAGGGAGAGTGAACCCGAAATACAAGATTATGACTATATAAAAAGTATTCTTTTAAAACGGTACAAACTATCGCCAGAAGAGTTTAGGCTGAAATTTTTCTCACTCAAAAAAAGAGCCATCGGCTAATTGGCGCGATTTCGCTTATGAGATCAAGGTATATTTTAAACAATGGATCGACGGCCTTGAAATAGATAGCTTTGAGGAATTATCAGAATTAATTGTAGTTAATTAAATTAGGCATAATTTATCTGCGGAAACAAAGACACATTTTGCAGAGGAATTGTTAATAATAAAAAAGATAGACGAATTAGTAAACAAATTAGATATTTACAAAACGGCACGAAGGGTTTGCAATAAACAAGCTATAAGGAATACAAGTGGGAGTTTTGAGGATAAACGATTGAGAGTGGCTGACTACGCCAATTCGAAAAGGACCAGTTGACAATAGGCACAATGTGAACCATGGAAGAAACAAGGCACATATAATATGTTATAATTGTGGCAGACCTGATCACGTGAGTAAGAATTGTACCATGGGAAGTAAAACACAACAAAATTATTCAAATTATAACCCACAGCGTAATCAAAATTGGCGAGAAACGAAATACCAAGATTGGAGCCAAAACACGCAAAGAAAAGTAGTTAATACGGGCACGTTAAATGGAAAGAAAGGTAGAATCCTGAATATTCAAGGAATAAAAACAAACATAATAATCGATACAGGGAGTGATATTTCAATCGCGGCGATATCATATGGCAATAAACACGCCAAAGTTAACCAGCGACAATATAACTATATCGGGCATAGGTGGAAAAGAAATTAAACCATTGGGGGTATTTCTTGCATAAAGTTTATGTAGATGGTATAGAAATACAAGATAAATTTTATGTGGTACAAGAAACTAACTTTGATTTAATAATAGGTAGAAAAGCAATCGAAGGCCTGACGTTAAAAGTAGAGGAGGATGTCGTTAAGACTAATAAACGAAAATAAAGTACGAGTAGGTTACATTAAAATTAATAAAGTCCCTTCCAAAACAGATGGAGTAGCCACACCAAATATAAGCAACGATAATCGAGGTTGGGAAGATATGGTTAATATCGAATGTGAAAATGGCGTAATGGATTTGACTCATATTACAAATTTAGCTAACAGAGAAGAAATACGAGGATTAATAAAATCCTGCAAAACGAACAAAACAAAAGATAATGAATTAAACATAAAAATACTACCGGAAGATAGAAAACCTATCTGCGAACGTCCAAAGAGATTCTCTTCAGTTGAGAAGGAAATCATCAATAAACGAGTACGACAGTATTTAGATAATGACATTATCAAATGGAACACCTCAGATTTTACGGCTCCTGTGATCCCGAGTAAGGAAAAAGAAACCGATAAGAAATTCATCATCACTAGACAGGAGAGAGCCGAAAGTAAAGTCACTGAGAAGGAAACACAAAATAAACACAAAAAGAGTAGAAAAAGACCTAAAAGAAAAACGGTTAGAAAGAAAAAGTCCAAAAACAATTATGATCAGAAAATAAAAGATAATCTTATTGGAAATAATACAAAAAATGTTAAAGAAAAGAAAAATAATAACGCAAGAAGATCTACAGGCAAAACTTTAGTTCAACCTGAAACATATAATGATGAATCCAAGTGGTATAAGTATGTACCAAAATTACAAAGAATTGTCAATAGCACAGTAACACGAAGCACCAAGTATAGTCCTTTTGAATTAATGACAGGAGTTAAAATGAAGGACAGTGACATGCAGAACATCAAGAAAATTTTGGAAGAAGAATTTACCGAATGTATGATGGAAGAACGCGAAGACATGAGAGAAGAAGCAAAGAAAAATATACTCAAAATACAAGAAGAAAACAAGGTGCAGTTTGATAAGAAAAGAAAACAGCCACGAAAATACAAAATAGGAGATATCGTCGTCATAAAGAGGACGCAATTTGGCAATACTGTCAAACTTAAAGAAAAATATTTGGGGCCATATGAGATAACTGCAGCCAAGAATCATGATCGGTATGGAGTAAAGAAAGTAGGAGATCATGAAGGTCCAGGGAAGACGTCAACCGGGGCCGAATACATGAAGCCGTGGTCTATGGGTTAAACTCCTGGACGAGTCGGATAGATTAAATATACGTGTATGTGTATTGAACCTATAATCAAAATTTTATGTGAAAGAAAAATGTATAAAAGTCTCAAGAGTGTAGCTGTTTAAACATAAAAAAGAAATAATAAGCCAAGATGATGATGTCGGGACGCCATCATGTCAGGATGACCGATTTGTAGGATTTAAATTTAAACATACTTTATTTTCTTTATGACGTACATGATCAACAAATTAACTGATGCTCTTGTATTTTTATTATCCATAATTTGAAAGCATGAGTAATGAAAATTCACAATCACGAGATCAATGTTTGGACATATTCAAAAATTAGAAAAGAGTCAGTCTAAAAAATAATGTTGTGCATGAAGCAGCGGCTTATGAGATGCCAAGGAAGGTACTGTTAAGCCTAATCAAATTATTCGTAAGAAATATGTTGTAAGTTTTAAGTAAGAAAGGTGCTGCTGTATTTAGGAAAGTATCAACGAAGTGATGTAAAGTTACCCTTATAGAATTGTATTAAAGTGTAAGTGTTGTGATTCAAACGTCTACTTATTCAAATCATCTATATATTAACATTTTACAAACAATAACTTCTACATATATAACTATATTCAATATTAGAAATATATTTATAAGATATAAAACAAAATTAATAGAAAACATTTTTACTTATTTTTAAATCTATCAAACATTGCAATGATAGTGGTTTGCTTTATAGCTTTTAATTTATGCTCTGCAATTTAATCTTGAAGCCTTTTAAGAGTCAGGATATTTTGATCAGTAACAAAAGTTTGTTTTTCTAATAAACTAGGATATTTATCCTCAAGAGCTAACACTTCTTTGAAAGCAATTTTATCTACATAGGCAATGAATGTGTTCAGAATATAGCGGTCTAATAGTTATTTACAAGATAAACAGAACATTTCTTTCTAATGAATGCAGAAATGCATTAAAATTTTTTTAATAAATTCATCAGATCAGTCAACTTTTATTACGGTCAAAGTGTGCATTACCTTGCTTTAAAAAAGATTTTAACAATTTTTTTATATGTTTGTTTGCACCTGAATTATAGTGAGGATTATAGGGTCGTGGATTAAACGGAGTGGGCTGTATTTGTATTTCACAAAACTTAAAATTATAACAAAGATATAGGGTTAAAAGAAAGTGGTTAGATAAGCATTGATTTTCGACATCCCAATACAGTGAAAAAAATAAATAAATAAATAAATAAATTAGATTTCTAAGATAAACATCTTAGAAATCTAATTTTTTTTTATTATTATATTTTATATATATATTATATTTTAAAAATATATTTCTAATATATTTTTATTTAAAAATTGGTTGTTTTAATATAATTTACAAGTATTTAAAAAAACCCCATCTAAAATCAAAAGTTTCTGGATACTTTTGACAAGATAGTGCACTACATACAAAATATAATTACTAAAGAAACTAATAAATATCTCAGTTTATTATATAACTTACATTAATACATTTAAACCTAAATTATAACATTAATTTTACGCAAGAAAAATTAATTAAATTGATTCTTTATATGCTAAGGAAATCTGAACTACAGTTTAGAAAAAAAAAAACATGCTTGCATAAAGAACTTGAAATTCAATAAAGATAGAAAATATATGTAAAATATTATATTAAACAAGAACTTACAGGAAATGCTTTTTCAGTAGTAAAGTCATGTAACTTATCTTCATCTTTCCTGGAATTAGATAAAAAAACTTTTTAATGTCACATATATCATTAGGTAATTTTCCCTGAATATCTGATAATATTGAAAACAATGTATTTATAAATGTACAGCTATTTCTATTCAAATCCTGACATAACTAAAACTTGCTAAATCTATTAGTTTGATGCAGAAGTAATTTTACTTGAGATGAATAACAAAACAGATACAGACACTAACTGATAATAAATTACCATCTACATTCAGATGTCTGTCAAGACTTTTCTCATAGGGTCATAGGGCACTGTTTTTGTAGAGTTACGAAGTTTTTCTTACTCATAAAAAACAGAATCATAATTTTGTGCACCTGAAGTGTTAAATCCAGGTTTCTGTTTAAACATTCTGTTTTAACAAACTATATAAATGCATTAAAATTAGGTACATAAATTTATACATGTAGCTGGGTAGCCCTTTAAGACCGGAAAACTTTTGGTGGTTTCCCCTAATTAATAGGATCATATTTGATAGAATTTTTTTTTTTAAATACCTGATGTCAGTTTATGCTTAGGGAGAATCCAAGCAATTTTGTAGGTGCAGGCTCGACTTTAAACTACACAAAATAACGTTTCATCTAGAAAAAAGGGATTTGTAGCTTTCTGGCTAGCTCTAGATTAAACCTTACAAAAAGAGGAAAATGTTTTTTTCTTTTTCTTTTATGATCACCGACACAGTTGTGTAAGTCAGGTCTTAAAAGGTTAATAGATTCTTTGGCAACTTCAGCTGTTTAGTGACATATCTGATTTCCTTTTAAAGAAGATTAAATTTAAGAAAGATTCATTTTATAGACAGAAAAAAAACTATTAAAACAGGGTGTCTATTCCAGATCAGCAACAAAATTTCCCTGTCTTTTCCAGGTATCGAGATTTTGTGATGTTACACACAAATGCTCTTAAAAGTTGTGAATTTGAGAGTGGAACTTTCACAACTGATGCTGAAGTAACAGCTACTGAACTGTTAAACAAATTCTTGCAAAATTTCAAAATTGTTAAACATGTTAAGTGCTAAACATTTTGCAAATAAACTTTTAGCATCGGGTTCTGTCCGTTTTGTCCAATCATGACGATGAAATTCCTTATCACATCAGTCACAGTTAAATACATTTTGCTTCAACATATTTTAATACAAATAATAAATATTCAATAAATTAAGCTAACAAATGTTCAGTTCCAAAACAAAGATAAGCAAACAGACTGAAACATTTAATCAATCCTACAACTTTCAGTAGTACAAAGATTCAGTGAAGCTGGAGTTGGAAATACGAGAGTTACAAGGAAAGATTGAAAAGGGGTAGACAGTACTTATAGAGTGCAAAATGTCATTTTCCTGACGCTGCAATTTCAAATCCTTACTTTTTATAATAAGAAATTTTTTCTTGGAAGTTTCAAATTTTTAAATTCTTTCTCGGAGTTTTCAAATTTCCCTGACTTTTCCAGGTGGCTAGACACCCTGTTAAAAGTTCTATTTAAAAAAAAAAAAATGTGAAGGATCCTGGTTTTAAATGAACAAAATTAGGTCCTACTTTAAGATGACAAAAATTACAGGGATAGTATAGGCATTAAGTGAAGTATCAGAACACATATTTTTTAAAGTTTCAATTAGGGTGCCAATGACTTAAATCTGATTTAAATCATGATTTTAATCAAGTGATTTTTTAAAAAAAATCATTGATTAAAATAGAAAATTTTTTAAATGTTTAAAATGACATAAAAAAGTATTCAAATCTAAGATGAACATAATTTGGAAAGTTTCTAAGGTATTGTGACTTATGAATACACAAAACAAAGCTTTAAATAATTGTTTCGAAGCGTAATTCCTGAGTACTGTCAAACATTTAAGTACAGTAAGTTTATAAAAAGCATGGTTTTTTATCTAACAAACATAAAAAGCATTTAATTTTAAAATGATATTTAAATCTAATATAACTTACAATGTCATCATTTCCTTTTAATAATCAAGTTATTCATTCTTTTATATACAATAAACATAGCAATAGAGTGTCAATGATTTTAATCAATTGATTTAAATCAGATGATAAAATCACATATTTTCTGATTTTTTAAAATAGTGCAAAAAAGCATTATAATCAGTAATGGAAATTATCACTAAATCACTGGTAAAAAATGCAATATTTGTTATTGTTAATTATAACAACATTAAACTGTGTAAAAAGAAGTATTACACATTTAAAAAACACCTAACTAAATGTTAAATAACTTCAAAACATTATAATATTTAGTAGCTATTCAAATATTTTAATGTTGTGGGGAAAAAATCTGATTTAAATTTCAAAAATACAATTTTTGTAATCTATTTATAAATTATGTGTGAGTTTGCTGTATACATTGCTACAATTTTTGATCAATTTGATATACATACGCTTTAGAACCTATGTAAAATTACTGGCTGCTTTATGAATTTATCAAACTATTATCACCTCTTTTCAACCACTTTTTCAAAAATGTCGATTGTGTTCTTAATTAAACAGTTAAGTGTTTAAAAATTACAAAATTTAATCTGTATCATCAATTTGAAAATAAATGCAATTTATCAATAACTTTAAAATATAAGCAGTACTTAATATTGGTTTACATACTTATTACAAAATATTAATGCACATAATTTTGTTTGTTACTAAAGAAATTTTTAATTTGCAGTTTTTTGTAATTTCTATAATTATATAATTAAAATTTTATTAATTAAAGCAAAAAAAAAAAAACATAGATTATGTTAGTAATTGGAGGGTTATTCATTTTTGAAATGCTGAATTCTTGATAGATGTTTAATATTTTAACACAGGGGGAAAAAAAAATCTGATTTAAATAAAAAAAAAAATCCGATTTTTTTTTTTTTTAAATCATGATTTTTTTACACCCTAGTTTCAATACACATTTACCTAGAATACTAACCAGAATAAAAGACCATTAAAGAATTAAAATTTATTTAAGCCAGGGAAAGCAAAATACTAATAACTTGTGCACACATAAATTCAAAACAAACAAACTGTACAGATTTTTCAAGGATACAGTATAAAACTAAAAACATTAATTACTGTTTAATAATCTGAGTCATATGTTAAGACAAGGGACCTTCAAACAAATTTTTAAATTTTTTAAAAATTGCATTTTAAATACTATTCAAGGTCCCGCTATATGAATTTCATATATTTGTCCCACAAGAAATGAAATTTTTTTTTTTTTTTGCAGATGAATAAGGAATTTTCCTGAAAGCTTTATGAAGAACTTTTCAAAATCGATTAAAATCCCCAATATTTTTTATGCCAGTTTGGTTCACATATACAAATAAAACTGTGCATAGTTTTTTTAACTAAATATAATTGGAAAAACTAAAAATAGTTAAGTGTGAAAGTGCTGAAAATTTCATAAAATTTAGAAAAAAAATATTTTTTAAACTTTATATTCAAATATATAAAATTTGATGCACAGTTTTATCTCTATATGTAAACCAAACTGATCTAAAAAAATATTGGGGATTTTAATTGATATGGAGTGCGCATGGGGCATTTTGGAAAGTTCTTCACAATCCTTAAAATATTCAGGAAAATTCCTTATTTTTCTCCCCCAAATTTTTTTTTTCAATTTCTTGTGTGATAAATATATGCCATAATTCATATAGTGAAGTGCAATTAAAAAAAAAAAAAAAAAAAAAAAAAAATTATTAAATAAAAGTGAGTTTGAAGGTCTCGTCCCCTTAAGGGGGCTGATCACTCAGATTCGGAATTCTCCTCTGTAATGTTAAGTCTATTGACTTTTGATGCATTCGTATATTTAAAATATCTTCTCGGGAAATTCATATTTTTGACATCTTTTTTCTGTGTACTCTTCTTAAAGGATGTCTCTTTTTTTCTTAGTTTTCAAAATATTTCTAAAATCTATGCTTAATTTAATATTTTAGGTGTTAAAAGCAGGCGAACTGTGAGTAAGATTTTAAGACTTCCTATAAAATTAAGTCTATACTTTATAAAATATTTTGAGAACTAAGAAAAAAAGAGACGTCTTTTAGGAAGAGTACACAAAAAATAGAAGTTAAAATAATTAATTTCCATTGGAGATATTTTAAATATACGAATCCATCCAATGCCCATAGACTTAACATTACGGAGGAAAATTCCGAATCTGAGTGACCAGCCCTCTTAACCAACTTACAAAAGTTTCTGAAATTCTCGACTTTCAAGTGATGAGATTTGGGATTGATTAAAGAATTTTGAAAATATTTTTCCGTGGCTGATTGATTAAATTCAAGAATTTTTTTTCACAATGCATTGACGAAGTTTGTGATTTTCCACAGACCAAACTGATGAATTTCATGATTTTTTTTTTTTTTTTTTTTTTTTTTTTTTCAGCAATTGATTAATGTAAATTATTATTATTATTATTATTATTTTAATGCCTGATTAATGAAGTTTACAACTTTTTCCTTGTCTGATTGATGAAATTAAAGATCTTTTTCAATGGTCGACCGATGAAATTCACAATTTTCTTTTGAACAACCAATTAATGAAACCTGTGCTTTGTTTCACTGATTTCATTTGATTGATAAAATTTACAATACTTCCTGACTGATTACTAAAATTCAAGAATTTTTCATGATCAGTTGACAAAATGTTTTACAAAAACATTTTGGTTCTCATTAATTTTTTTCTGAGCCAAGGGTCCTTTAAAGAGCTCACATTCTTCTAAACAGATCCCTGACAATGCAACGATTTCTTTTCATGATCAGGTGCTTTTATCATGAATTATACAGCATTTTTACATTGATTGAAAGGTGAACAAGTCAGAAATTGGACAAGACGATGACTATACTTATTTATATAATTATGAACACACCTAAAAAAAAAGAAAGACAGAATTTCTTAAAATTATTTTTCAAAAATTATCTGAATTGTCTAAATGGAGAATTTGATTTAAAAACTTGGAAAATGAGTCTTTTAATGCCAGAAAAAATTGTGTGTGTGTGTGGGAGGGAGGGGGGGGGGGGGATGAGCTAAAAAAATTCAATGGAATTAATAACTGGATTAAATGGAAACTTTTTCTTTTACATAAGGAAAACAATTTTTTTATTTTTAGGCACTTAACATTCATTCAGAAAAACTCAAATAAATTTCAAGAAAAAGAAAAATACTAGTCACATGAATAACTCTTAAAATTATATTGACAAATAACCCAGTAAAAAGAGATAAGCTAAACAGATTTCATTAATCATTAAAATAGTATTTTATGATGAGCAATAAGATAATAATAACAGACAACCCACTATTTTTTTTTATCATTTATTCCAGGAGAAAGCAAATAAATTTTCATTTTAATTACAATTACTTCTAAACAGGGTTCTTACTGACTTTTGACCAACAGTAGTGATTTGGCGAATAAGAAATAAAAAACAATAACCAAATTTAAAAAAAAGTTAGCAAAATAGATTCAGAGTGAAACACTGGAAAATCTATCTTTAACCCATTATTGTGTCCTTTTTTAAAAACATGTTGTAAAATAATCCATTTTTTTGTAATTGCTTATAAAATAGAAATTCGAATATCCTCCATAGAAACTATTAAAAATAAATGCATTCTAAATGTCTCCTAAATGTGTAAATGTTTCAGACATTCTTTTAGCAGTCTAAATAAAAATTCAAAACAGCTATCTTTGATTTACCATGGGAAAATATACATTAAAATTGCTATGAGATTTTGGCTTTAACAATAGAAAAAATTGACTGGTCACTGATACTTTGCATACAACTAATAAATAGTATGGTAAATAGCCTAATTTCAACCCCGCATTCCAGTAAAACCTTTCTCTATTTGGCGATTGATGTGAGTAATTTTGTTTACATTTTTAACGGCGCATAGATAGTGATTAACTAACAACAGAGAAAAACCTATCACATAATCTTTCTGTGTCTTTGGCTGTTCCTAAATTGAATTAGTGTTGAGTCAATATTTCAATAAATAGAGTAATGTAATTTACGTGGTGCGATTAAACATGAAAAGCGACATCGATCGTTCAGTAATGTGGATAAGAATCTCGACTGTATTGACACACACACACACAAAAAAAAGAGCAGAAATTGAGCACTTGCAACTTGGCGAGTCTGATTGTGCGTTTTCTCGCCAAATGAAACAGTTTGTCGCAATTTGACGCAATGGCGAGCGACAGCAAGAACCCTGCTTCTAAACATATTTTATTTACATAAGTAAAAAAAAAAAAAGGACTTACTCAGCTAATGCTTTGTGTGCTTCAATATAAACTTCTTTAGCCCTCTCTGCAACAGTTGGTATGTCAAATTCATAGTCTATTTTACGGATTTTTTTCAAGGCTAGGTAAGATTTACCTTTTTTACCAACTTTATCGTACATGTCTGAAGCAGCCTGAAAAAAATAAAAATTGTAAAACTTCTAAGATATGTGATTAAATTTCATAAATATTTAAGGTTAAATATAAGGTAGTATATTAAAAAGAAAACTTTTTTTTTCAGGATAACATAACCAGGGCTTAATTTCTAACAAACAAGTTCCGGAACTGTAATTTTAAGCAGTAATAAAAGTTTTAGTGTAACACCAGTTGTGTTTTAATTTCAATAACTTCTATTGTGTGTTTTTTTAAAACTTATCGAAGATAAATGTGATCTAAAAATTATTGATAAAAATATTTAATTAAGTAACTGAGTTTAAAAAGAAAATACTTATTGGTTTTCTCTGATGAGAAAATGGTTTAGATGCCAAACCCATTGTCTGATTCATATGAAAATGAATACAGTTCTTGAAAGAGTGGCCTAGAATATATTCACCTAATGGAGCTCAATTAAAAGCAGTGTTTGGATGCTATCGTATTTACTTACCAGGGGTCAATGCAGGTTTTTATTCTTGGGGCCCATTTTGTGAAAAGTAAAGATTATTTTTGTGAAAAATAACATTTTGCAATGAAAACTGAAATCCAGTTACTCAAATTCGAACCAAGCATTTATTAACAAAAACTTCTTCAAATCGCCTTGCTAAAGTTTTTGTTCTTGGTGAACTGGTTTTATTAACAAATTACACATTTTAAAATAGTTTTTATGAAAAGGAATTTTACATAGGGGCTTGTTTTATTAAAAAGAATTTTGTGAAGGGGCCTATTTTATTAATTAGATTTTTGTGAAAGGGCCCTAAAGAGGCCCAAAATTTTGTCTGGATCGACCCCTGCTTACACACAACCATTATTGAAAAAAATAAAAAATGAACTGTGGGACTTAAAACACGAGGCAATAACAATATCAGAATTTGGTTTCTTCTGGAAGAAACTTGAGTTTAATTCTTTTACATAGTTAATATATTTTAATTTTGAGCATCTGTTTTGTTTTCTGTTGGTTTCTCCAATTTCTTCCAACTTTTCACATTTTCTTCTGGAAGAAACCCACACCTGATGTTATTTCCTCGCATTTTTAGGTCCCACAGTTCATTTTTTATTTTTACATATGAAATCTAAAGTGGAAAATTTAATTAATATTAAAAATATAATTTCTGGAAAAAAAAAAAATATTTTTTTAAACAAATTTCAGGTTTAGCAAGCATTTACATGTGCTAATTTGGCAACTCTGGAGATAAAAAAATGAATTCATATCTTCACATCGTAAGTATGATTTTTTGCTTCAAAGTACTGAAAATCTATAGCTTATTAAGCATGATTGCGCAATAATTGTTCGCATATTAAACGGGATAATTTTACACTAGCCTTATGGACAATGTTCAATGAGCTGAAAAAAATCCACGTATCACATGGGGCCGCATATTAATGATGAACGTCTTAATCGACTGTATTTGTTTCTTTACATAGATTTAAAAATCAGCATAAATAATTCTAAATGAAATTATTCTTTAAATATAAAGATGTTTTTGACTTTAAAAAAGAAAAAAAATTAATGAAAAGCTAAATCTAAAACTATACAAAGAAAGTAATTTTGCCTCACTTAGACTGAATTGACGTACATTGCATATATTTTTAAACAGACAAAAATATTTATACATAACAATTAAAGATGAGGATATGAGAATAACTTATATGAGCAATTCTAGTACTTGATATGACAAATAACTAAGAAATCAAATAAGAAAATATCTGAATAATTTTAACAACAAAATACTGCTAATTAGAAATAGGTAGGGATGCACCGAACAGTCATTTTGACCAAATACTGAATATTTGGCCTACAGATGAACCAAATATTCTGTTAGCTGAATAGTAACTGTTAGTCCGAATACTGAATATTCGGCTGGTCGAATACTTTTATATTTCAAAGTTTAAAGGCATTAAAATATTAAATTTAAAACAATTTTACATAATATTTAATACAGAAACTTACATTTTGATAAACAAGAGCTTCTTATAAGTAAACTTTATATCGAAATAAATCTACTTTGTGTTATTTAAGAAGACGATAGTTATAAAACTTTTTTAACTAATAAAATTTTAAATTTCATGGCTTCTTCTGTGAATGAAAGCAAATGAATAAAAATTTCGTAAATTGTAAAACAAACATTTTAAAATCAAAGAGAAATTGTATAATAATCGAAAGAAAAACTTTACAGGCCCATATGCTATTTATTTGTCGGGAAGAGACTAAAGTAAAAATAAATAATACAATCAGTTCAAATTTTAAATGGTAGCAAGAATAACTTTTCTACTCCCTTCGATTTAGCAAGGAACTTTTTAAATGCATTCTAAATCAGTGTCTGGAGTAGATGATCATTTTCAGAGATTGTAAATAGGGATGCACTGAATAGTGATTTTGGCCGAATACCAAATATTGGCCTACAGGCGAACCAAAAATCGAATATTCGGCTAGCCGAATAGTAACTGTTAGTCCGAATACTGAATATTCGGCTTGTCAATTACTTTTATATTTCAAAGTTTAAAAGCATTGAAATGTCAAATTTTAAAACAATTTTACATACTATTTAAAACAAAAACTTTCCTTTTGATAAACAAGAGCTTTTTTCAAGTGAACTTTACGCTGAAAAAAAATCTTCTTTCAGTTATTTAAGAAAAGGATAGTTATAAAACTTAAATTTCATGGCTTCTTCTGTGAATTAAAACAAATGAATAAAATTTTCTTAAATTCTTAAAAAAACGTTTTAAAATCAATGAGAAATTGTGAAAAAATTGGAAGAAAAAATGCACAGGATCATATATTATTTGTTTGTCAGGAAGAGACTAAAATAAAAGTAAATAAACAATACAATCTATTCAAATTTTATATGGTGGCAACTCAGCAAGAATAACTGTTCTACTCCCTTTGATTAAGCAAGGAAGTTTTTTAATGCATCCTAGATCGTTGTCTGGAGAGGGAGATTTCCAGAGATTGTAAATGTTGTTCTTAAAATCTTAGCAAGAAACAGATTATTTACTGGACAATGTTCAGGAACTTGCATTTGTACATAATTAATTCCTATGAAAATCCTCGTGATTGGTTAATTTTCTTAAATAATACTTAACAAACAGCAAATAAATAATGTAAAAGCACTCTCTTTTATTTAAATATGATTCTGTTTCTAATTATTCTGAATATCTTTATAAGTTGACTGTTAAATGTAGAAGTTGTATAAGGTTTTTGAAATTGTGTTTTAAAAGTTTTTTTTAAGTATTCAGTTCAGCCGAATATTTTGATATTTGACAGGCCGAATAGTTTGCTATTCGGCTCAGCCAAATTATGGTTTCCAGGACAAATAGTGTTTCTCTTGATGTCTATTATCAACCTTGAAAGATTTTCTATTTTTTTTAGAGGTATCCTTTTTGTGAAAAAGTAAGAAACAGATTATTTAATAGACAATGTTCAGGAACTTACATTTGTACATCATTAATTCCTATGAAAATCCTCATTAATGGTTAATTTTCTTAAGCGATACTTTACAAACAGCAAATAAATAATGTAAAAGCATTCTCTTTTATTTAAATATTATTATGTTTCTAATTATTCTGAATATCTTTATAAGTTGACAGTTAAAAGTAGAAGCTGTGTAAGGTTTTAAAAAATTTGTTTTAAAGAAGTTTTTTAAGTATTCAGTCCATTTGATATTCAGCAAAACTGAATAGTTTGATATTCAGTCAAATCAAATATTCGGTAACATGGCCAAATAGATACTGAATATTCGGTACATCCTTGGTAATAGGGCAGTAATTCATAACATTTGAAGGAATTCTATTAAATTATAAATATTTAATAAAATAAAAACAAATAATTCACTGTTTAAGTCCGATTTTTAATTGTAAAAGTACACAAAATTTTAACATTAATTATTTTTACTTTTAAAAATTTCCTTTCAACTGAGGCATAAAATGTTTTTAAAAGAACTACGAGTTTCAAAACTAATTTTTTTATATATTTTTTAATATTAATAAACGATCAATATTTAATTTTTTTTTAAATCATCCTATACATCCTCTTACAAAACAACAACAACAAGTAAACTTAGAAAAATCTCCAAAACCTGGAAAAAAACCTGACCGCTATGATAAAATCACCAAAACCCTAAAAAAATCTGGGTTGGGTATTTTCTGAAAAAACAGGTTTTTGCCAACCCTGGTGAATATAAACATGGATAAACTAATTTTTCAAACATAAAAATAAGATTCTACTGTAATTAAATTACACAATTAACAAAAAAGAAAAAAAAAGTCTTACACTGCTTGACAATAAAGAAATTTTGCCATCTCCTTCAGGGGGTACATACTCTTCAAATATTCCTCCTAAAAAATTAGAACTAATTTGAAAATGGATGTATGAAATAATCCTTAAACATATATGCAATAAATATTTGACCACTATTTAGTATTCGTTCTGTTTGGATTTATACAAATATCAGAAGCAGTATTTGTCCAAGGCTGAGTAGTATTGTTAGAGTTTAATTATCCAAATATGTCTTAAAAATATTAATATTTCATTTAAAAATTCATATTTATCACATAAGATGGACCTTTTAATTAAGAATTTTTTTTCACTTTGATACTTATAGATTGTTTTACAAAAAAAATTCTTATAACAACTTTTTTAATTATAAAGAACCTCAATATATAGAATACATTTATATGCAATATTTGAAAATACAGTAGACTCTCTCTAATCTGCAACCCTAAAATCAGCAAACACCTACAATCCACACATCATGACAGATGTAAACAATGGAATTTCCAGTTCAGATCTATGGACAAAATTACAGACTTTTTTTTTAAAATATATACTTCTGTATCTATTTTAATATGTAATAAGCATTAATATGACTGAATGACTACTTTTTCATGAAAGAAGTATAACTTTATTTCTGAAAAAAATCGAGATATTGTTGATATCACTGTTAATAGCAATCTTTCTATCAAATATATTTAAGTACTAATCAAGCTTTTTTGGTTATTAACTCTGGTTAAACCTGAAGTAAAACTTCCTTATTTTATGATTTTGAAGTGAATTAGTAGGGTAACTTTAAGAGGCAAATTTCTTTGAATAATTAAAAAAAAAAAAAATGTATCATCTTAATTATGCATATTTAATTATACATTATTAATTATTTACTTGACCTTTACTTCTATTAATTTAATCATTTTTTTAAACTATCTTAATTTTTATTATTTTACTTAATTATTTTAACATTTTACTATACTGTAAGCATTCATTATAATTTCGATTGCATATTAAATTCAAATTACTGTTTAAAAAATTTAAACAAAACAATGACCAGAAGTATGCAAAATTCTAAATTTTGCACAACCTGAGGTTTCAAGCTGTGCAGATTTGAGGGGGTCTACTGTATTTCTCTCACATTAAAATATGTATCAAAATAATATTCCAACTTTCCTTTTTTGAATAATAAATGAAACTGAATAATAAATGAAAAAATATGAACTTTTCTAATTCAAAAATTATAAATAGGCATAAAATTTTCAAAAACATTAAAATTACATCAACATTTTTTTACCTTATTATTCCTTATTTGTTAAGCTTTTGGCTTTTCTCACAGATATTTCCTGTTTCTGAAAATAAAGCTACCATACTTACTATTCACCATGGTAGAAAATATGTATGTATATTTTGCCAAATTTTCTTAAAGCTTTGAAAATTTTACACTGTTTAAGAAATTTTGGTTTCAATATTTGCAATTATATGCATACCAGAAATTTATCTGTTTACAGTTAAAGATGAAATTTGAACAAAGTAATTTTGCAATAAATCTTTTGGATATGATTCATTCTGCTTCATGTAAATTTTAGGATTTTTTCTTTCCTATTTTGGGTCAGAAATTTCATGAAATAAATAAATCTCATGTAACAAATTATCATCTTACAAATTTATATCTAACATTCTGATTCTGAGAAAATTTTACTGAGGAAAAGCTTCTTTTTGACAATTTTCAGGACAAATATTTTTGTTGTGTAAATTAACCAGGGTTATTAAAACCCCAGCCCGGGCGGGTTTTATTAAAAAACCTGGGTTAAATGGGCAATTTTTCCCGGGTAAATTGGGTTAAAATGCATGTGGAATATGATTCCACCTTCCTCCCAAATAATAATCTTCAAGTTTGCCACTGTATAAGGAAAACTGGAAAAAGTGAGGGAATTTAAAAATAAATATTAAAAACAAGAAATGTTACTAAATTTTGGTACTTTGCAAAATTTATCTGTTGAAATTTTGAAAATCCTCAGAGGAATTACTCAGGGAAAATTAAATTTTTTACTTAGGAAAGCGCAAGGAATTTGATTGCCGAAATATGCGGCAATCCTGATCTCAAATACAATCTTTGTGAACACAACACTTCATAGTCTAAAAGATGGGGAATGACTTCAGCCTTAATAAAGATCTCAATATTTTTCTCTGTTCTTAAAATACATACATAATATATGATCCCTTTAATTTAAATAACAAATTTTAAATTGCAAAGCTATCAATTGTGTGTTATTTAATAATAAATATAACTTATAAAAACTTGCTCCTTTGAAATTATCATAAGATTAGCAAATGTTGATAAAAAATATTTTACAACAAAAATTTTTCTTATATGTATATACAGGGTGCCCACTCTCTCTCAAAGGTGTCTAATGGCTAAGTCCTAAACCGTTAATTATAGACATATAGTTCCAATTACAAAAATGTTTTAATTTGAGGCTAAGAAATATGTTAAAAGCGATTTGGGTCAATAAAAGCATTTCTTAAAAAATTATGAAATTTAAGTTTTTATACGGTCCCCGGTCCTATAAGTTATGTTTAGTAAAATTTTCCTATTACACTGACAAGACAGACGAAAAAAGTCCCGTTCATATAACACTAAAATTGACTGAGTTATGAAACTTTAAAAATGCATGACTTATACCACTTTTCTGCATCTGAACACAAATGAGTTTGGCCATACCTTGAGGGGTCATATCCTAAGTGCTTCAAGTATTCGAAGAACTTTTCATGTGTATCTGCACTTGAAAAAAATAGTAGGTACAAGTATTACGATTGAGTTAACTTTTATTAAGTTTCAGATTTGCTAAAATTATTGTATTTTAACATATGTTTTATTTTGTAAGGATTTGTAACTATTTATTTTCATGATTTATTTTTTAAAATATTATGTTATTTTATTTAACTTCAACGATCGTATGTATGTTTCCCAGTTCAAAATTTGTACTCGAAATTTAACTCACTTTCAAATATCCGATAGAGATTAAATTTTGCATGTATACTGACGTAAATCCAATGACAATCTAATATTATTATGATTTTCAGTGGTTACCATTCATACTTATTTTACAGGATAACACAAAAAATTTCGGATCGATTACTGCCAAGAAGTTTAAGTTTTAGATTAGATAACACAAGATTGCGATGGTTGTGTTTTTTAGCACTGAATCCGAGAATTACCTTAATTTTTAACCATCATCTCAGGATGTTTTGCAAATCATAAATTGCCAAAAAAAATAGAGGAGATGGCTGAGTTTTTTAACTTTTGAGAATTGATTTTTATGTACTTTTTAGCACTGAATCTAAAAATGACCATCATTTTTAACCATCACGTTATAATTTTTTTGCACATCGTAAATGTCAAAGTTAAAATATAGCAAAAATCTGATACTATAAAACAGATGTAAAACTTTTTTTTATTTAATTTTACTGACGTGATGGTTAAAAATTAAGGTCATTTTCGGATTCAGCAGTAAAAAATGATACTATAAAACAGATGTAAAACTTTTTTTTTATTTAATTTTCCTTATGTGATGGTTAAAAATGAAGGTCATTTTCGGATTCAGCAGTAAAAAGTACATAAAATAATTTAATAAATATAATACGTTTAGTAAATATAATACTCTTGAATCTAACTGAAAAGCTTAAATTTACGTTTTAAATTTAAAGCTAAAACGTTTTAAAATTATAGGGTTCTGTATCTAAAAGTGCAAGTAAATTAGTACAAATATATTTTCTAAGATTCAAAGAAGTGAATAAATAAAACAAAATAACCATAAACAACAGATACATCATTTGTTCCTTTCCAGAAATATATTTTAAAAAACCCGGGCTTTTTAAACGGGTTTGGCAGCTGGGCGGGTACCCGGCAGATACCCACTACAACCCTGAAATTAACACACCTTTAAAAAATTATAATATGCTCAAATTGAGTGTTTTGAAAGCAAATAATATATTTTGACAGATAAATACAGAGAATATTTTGAGAGAGAATTGTGGGTAGAGGGTTTACTATACATTGCTTTCAGACAAAAACAAATTCTTTATTTGGCAACCAAATAGATGGATATTCGGCCTTGATTTTGACTGAATTGAATAAATAGCAATGATTAAAAACCTCTTAATCACACGCTACCCCTGTCTAAACAGCTAGGTTTAGAAATGTTTTGTCTCTTACTTTCCAACTGCCTAATGGGTGGGGGGGAGTTCAATACATATGCTTGTGTAATGCTGGTACTGATATCTATCGACAAAAGCCTTAACATTTAACTGATTTCAAATATTTTAGTCAACACATTTTTAATATATGAGAGAGAACTTTTATTTAGTATGAGGTAAGCAGGCTCTTTGCTTTGAACTTTTTTTTTTTTACATGCATTATTAATGGAATTTCAAGTTACTTTTTTATTGAATTAGTGGAAGAAAAATAAGTTATGCCCAAAATGTTCATTTTGGAAACTCAACAATTTTCCTAATGTGTGTTAACCAGTGCAACCCCTCCTCCCCCCCCCCCAAAAAAAAAATAAAAATAATAAATACACATTATTTAAGCAAAAGTAAATGAAATGATCTCACAAGAGGACTTGTCACATGTCAGCAAGCATTTTTGAAAAGCCATTTTGAAGAGGTTAATTGAATGAACCAAGGGAAAGAAAGAAGTAATTCCCATTCTGTTTGTTTCTGTGATAACCTTATATCACAAAAAAATTATGGCATCATTACTTACTTATGATTTGAAACAAAGAACAGGGTCTCTAATTGTGAAAATGCAAGAATTTTGTTATTGTGTTCAGTAAAGTGCCAGCAACGGCCTGGAGCCAGAACTGAAATCTGTCGGTTTAGCTCACAGGCTATCAAAGCCTGAGAGAGCTTATGTGCCCGCCGGTTCTATAACTTTTGATAGAAATATCCGATTTGCTTCAATTTTTTTTTGCAAGTTCATTCTGATAAGGCGCATTCCCTGTTTAGTTTTTTGCGTCCATTGGTTAAGGATAAAGGGGGAAAGGGGGGCTAGTCCCTCCCCCCTTAACTTAGATAAATGGGTTTTTCATGCAGAAATATTCAATTTGTTCCAAATTTGGTATACCAGTTTATTATGCTAAGGAGCTTCCCTGATTAGATTTGGAAGCTCATTACTTAAGTATAAAGGGGGAAAGGGGGGCTAGTCCCCCCCCCCTTAATTTAGATAAATGGGTTTTTCATGCAGAAGTATTTGATTTGTTCCAAATTTAGTATACCTGTTTATTATGCTAAGGAGCTTCACTGATTACATTTGGAAGCTCATTACTTAAGTACAAAGGGGGGAAAGGGGGGCTACACCCCTCTTAATTTAGATAAATGGGTTTTTCATGTAGAATTATTCGATTTGTTCCAAATTTGGTGTACCAGTTTATTATGTTAAGGAGCTGCCTTGATTACATTTCGAGGTTCATTAGTTACATATAAAGGGAGGAAAGGGGGGCTAGCCCCCCCTTTGCCCCTTAATTCAGATAAATGGGTTTTTCATGCAGAAATATCCGATTTGCTCCAAATTTGGTATATCAGTTAATTATGTTAAGGAGCTGCCTTGATTAGAATTGGAGGTTCATTAGTTAAGTATAAAGGGAGGAAAGCCCCCCCCCCCCCTTAATTTAGATAAATGGGTTTTTCATGCAGAATTATTCGATTTGCTCCAAATTTGGTGTACTGGTTTATTATGTTAAGGAGCTGCCTTGATTACATTTCGAGGTTCATTAGTTACATATAAAGGGAGGAAAGGGGGTCTAGCCCCCCTCCGCCCCTTAATTCAGATAAATGGGTTTTTCATGCAGAAATATCCGATTTGCTTCAAATTTGGTATACTGGTTTATTATGTTAAGGAGCTGCCTTGATTAGATTTGGAGGTTAATTGGTTAAGTATAAAGGGGGGACGGGGGCTAGCCAACCCTCTAATTTAGATAAATGAGTTTTCATGCAGAATTATTCGATTTGCTTCAAATTTGATATACCAGTTTATTCTGATATGGCTTTCTTCATTTGATTTGAAGGTTCATTGGTTAAGTATAAAAGAGGGAAAGGGGAGCAAGTGTCTCCTCCCCTTAATTGTGATAAATGGGTTTTCATGCAGAATTATCTAATTTAGTTTAATTTTTTTTTTCTAGGTTCATTCTGATAAGGAGCTTTTCTGATTAGATTTGAAGGTTCATAGGTTCAGCATAAAAGGAGAAATGGGGGAAATGAAATAAATACCCCCCTTAATTTAGCAAAATGATTTTTTCATGCACTGATTTGCTTCAAATTTGGTATGCCAGTTTATTATGTTAAAGAGCTTCCCTGATTAGATTTGGAGGTTCTTTGGTTAAGTATAAAGGGGGGAAATGGGGGCTAATCCCTTCATTTATTTTTTGAGGGGCAATATTCTTTGAAAAAAGAGTATAATATACAATTAGTGTGAATAGCCTGTGAGCTCAATGCCATCAGTTTAACTGGTCAATTTTCTTTTTATTTAGAATTCCAGGTGTCAGGGTCGGTCATTTTTTCTACTGACTCCACAGCCCTGATAAGGATGTATGTATTTCTCTCTCACTACCACAGTAGCAGAAACAGGGGAAGCACAGCAGCAGGCACTGCAGATTAATCTACTGGCTAAAAAAAAAAAAAAAAAAAAAAAGGCGGGCTTATGAAAATTGTTAAAATTTAGTTTGTGTCTAAGTTTATTGTATATTCTTGTTATATTTTCTTTGCAAAAGCAAATTTCGCTTATTTTATGGGTTATTATTATTTTTTATGATAGTAGGCTTGATCCAGCATTGTTGGGTTGCAGATAAATGTTGGTTTGCTGCTGACTGACACAGAAAATTCTGCTAATGGGATCACTGCTACAGTGAAATAATATTGTTGCATGTTTTGAACCATGTGAATAATGGCACCCTTCATTATTTTTTACCAGATGGGGATGCATCCCTATGTACAATAATGTTGGGCAGGCCAGGCTTAAGATATGGCAAGAAAGGCTTTATAGTTCAAAAGTAAAGGTATAAAGTACGTTATATATATAATGAGAAACACTGTTGTGTGCATATTTTGACAGCTAGGAGGATATAATACAAGGAGACGTCACAAATCACATGACTTAAGGGGGCTGGTCACTCAGCTTCCGATTTCCCATCACTAATGTAAAGTCTATGGGCATTTGATGCATTCATATATTTAAAATATCTCCTCGAGAAATTAATATTTTAAACTTCTATTTTTTGTGTACTCTTCCTAAAAGATGTCTCTTTTTTTCTTAGTTCTCAAAATATTTCTAAAGTATAGACTTCATTTTATATGAAGTGTTAAAATCTTACTCACAGTTCGCCCGCTTTTAACACATAAAATATTAAATTCAGCATAGATTTTAGAAATATTTTGAAAACTAAGAAAAAAAGAGACATCCTTTAAGAAGAGTACACAGAAAAAAGATTTTAAAAATAGGAATTTCTCGAGAAGATATTTTAAATATGTACGAATGCCCATAGACTTAATATTACGGAGGAGAATTCCGAAGCTGACTGACCAACCCCCTTAAAGACTTTCATACCTCCTCACTATCCCTGCCATATTCAACCACAGTTGAGCTACCCTATGAGAAGGAAAAACGGTTTGTCGGTGTGGCAAAGAAAACCAGTAAAATACCTTGTTGGTAAAAAGATTGATATGTCGTCTCCATATATTAGATTCTATAGTGACAGACAATAAACGACATTGTTTAGCTGTTTATTTTGTATGTAATTTACACTGGTACAGAAAAAACTTTTTTTTTTTCTGTTTGAAACTTTGGTAAAGACATTGTTTTTGTTGAAACAAGTTGGTACGTATTTTAAGACTTTGATTGTGTTTTTAATCACAATTAGAATAATGATATGCTTTGAAGATTCAGCAATGAAAATAACATCATTTCAAAAAGAACACATACAAGAATAAATACAATAAAGTAGAACACAGTTTAATCTAATTGAAGAGATTACACAAAAATCTAAACATACCAGAAGAGTCAATATACATCGGCTTTTCATTCCACTCACGTGTTGGAGCAATACCTTTTTCTTTAAGTTTAGAACGTATTTCTTCGACAGTTAACTTATGGCTGTTTCTTTGTTCTTCAAAATCTGGCAAAGTTATCTTTAGAACCTAATGAAAAAATAACTATTTTAATTGTAGTTACATAGATAATGTTTTAAAAGCAATAATAACATTTTGTTTGAGTAGTAATAAGCAGTATGACAAATAATTAAGACAGGAAGGAAGTCTGCATAAAATGTATTCATTAGAAATGAAAATGAGAAAAACGCACAAGGTTTTAAGAAAGAAAAAAAGAGGGGTGCAAGAACAAGGGTTGACATGGTTCAAATCACTTGGTTTAACCCATGTCATTTGTTTTAATCAACTGGTTTTTATTAGTTTTTTATTTTTACTTTGAAGTTCTGTTTTTATTTCGTTGGGAGATAGCAAAAAGAAATTCTTAAACAATTCTTTAGTGTTTTTTTACTAAAGTTTGAGGTCAAAAGTTCTCTTTCTCAGTAATATTTCTCTGAAAAAGAATTTGTTGACTCAATAATATTACAACTTTTGAATGGTGGAAAAGTCAGGAGATATATAAAATTTGGATCTAATATAAGAAAACTTGGTAACAAAGTCTTCAGTGAAATGGAACTATTTCTTACTTCGAAGGCATCAACTACTAATATTATTTTCAGACTTGTACAGTAAAAATGCAAAACAATTTCAAAATGAAAGCTGCTATGCTCGTATCTTATATTTTTGCTTATTGTTGAATAGCCATACTTAGTTTTGATATTTTAAAATCTGAGAAATTAAATAAACATAGTTCAGTGTCCTGTACTATACTTTTGAACTGTTAACTTCCTTATAGAGTCGAACCTCGATTTAATGAATCATTTGGGACTAGCAACTTTGTTCTTTAAATCGAGATTATTCGTTAAATTGGGATACTCAAAGGAATTTTTTTATACAACAGCACAAGTTAAAAAACTGGCTGTAAATTAAACAAATATCCCTCACTTGCCCTAATAAAGATTTTAAACATTTGTTGCTTTACGAAAATACATTGTTTAAAAATTCGGTACTTCTTAGTTATCCCATCGACCAATTTTGCCAAATTATATAAATCGCCAAACCACTGGCCAAATTATACACATTGACATAATTTTTATTTTAAATAACAAAAGAACAAATAATTTAGTAAAACATTAATAAAAAATACAAATAAAATGTTGAATTAATGGTTTTATTGGCCATTATTGGCATTTAATCTTACAATTAATTAATTAAGGGCAACCATTATTGGCATTTAATCTTACAATTTGGCGACAGTAATTTGGTCGACGGGATAACTAAGAAGTACCAAAAATTCATTCTTTTTTTTTATGCACTGCTATAAATCACAATCATTTTAATTAAGAAAGAGTCTCATGTATTAAAATTTTGTAGATAAATTATAAGACATCTTTTATAGATGTTTGTTTGCGTTATTTCAATTTTGTATTCCAAACTTCTTTATCGATTTTTTATGAAGCTGTGAAAATAGTATTATCAACATTATAAGCCATTAGATTCCGTTTCAAAGAATCTAAACTGCTAACTGCTTCTTTGAATGTTGAATGCTTCATCTCTATTTCATCTTCTTCATCAGATCCATTACTACAGCATGAATAACATCGGTATAATGTACATTTTCGCATTTAGATATTTCTGCGTCATACGATACACTTTCGGAAAATCGACAATCAGGAACACTGGAAATATTTTATAAATATTAGAAAATTTTTTCACTTTTTTTGCATAGAAAGTTATTCATTAAATCGGGATTATAAATTCGTTAAATTGAAGTATTTTTGTTCCATTTTCATCGGGATCATAAAAAAATTCGCTAAATCGCGATTCGTTGCATCGAGGCTCGACTGTATGATATTTCATTATGATGTTTTGTTATATAACTAGGGGCCTCTGCCACCTATGAGTTATACTCGTCAATTCCCATTCAGACTCTGCAGCCTCTAAAAGCATGCTAATGTGCTCTACCCAGTTACAGAAGATTGAATAATATTATCATGAACAGCAACAATCTTCTGTAATCGTATTGCCATTCTTATCCATTTGACTGAGGCAGTTTTTAGCTCCCATGGTCACACCTACCATTATCACGAAAGCTGACACCTGTGTTTGATAAGATTAATTACACAGGGCTGAAACCAAGGGGGACAGAGAGGGTATGTGACCCGGGCACAAGGTGAAGAGGGCACCAAATGAAGATTTTGTTTGTCGATTTTTCTCATGTTTCTGTACTGGTCTATGCACGGTATTGTTAAAATCTTCCTGTCTGGAGTATGACAAAGTATAGAGAAGAATCTAAGGATACGACACTAGGATTCTTTATAAAACGGAATTTTTTTCGATTCTATTTTCAATTCTTTGTTTTCAAGGTTTTAACGAATCAATATTTCACAAAGCTGATTACATAGTTCAGTATTACATATTTTAAGGTTTAAAAAAAGTCGACTATTAGAAACTAAGTGAAACTCTTTGTAAATTTATTTTGTGGAGGAGGGAGGGGGGACGCCAAAATCCATCTTTTCCCCAGGTGCAAAAAAGGCTAGTTTCGGCCCTGTAATTACACATTTAAAAATCAGCTTTTATAAAATGGATAAGAAAAAAATATTGCTGTTTTTTGGACTTTTATAATGACAGTATGGACAATGTTCTTTCTTTGGGGATACAAAAATTCCTCTGCTTGGTAATAACATTCAGGACAGCACTTTTGAAAAGTACTGTATTTAGAAAAATGATGGTTATATTTTATGCTTATACAATGAATTCTTTTCTCTATTTTAATCCCTCTTCATGTATAATTTTTAAGTCATTTTTAAAATGTTAATTGTTTATTTTATTTAATAAGCATATATGAATTTTTTAATGTGTATTTATCGAACAGTAATTCGTACAAAATAAATCTAAACTATTTTATGCATACATTTACTTGTATTTATACTGAACCAAGTAATGAAATAGATAAACAAACACGCTAGTCGCTACTTTTATGCCACATTATTCCCACTGTGATGTCACATGAATATTGTAAATAAGAAAATCATTTTAAATGCACTGTTTTAATACATGGCATAATTTTCAACATTAAATGTGTTTCACGTATAATAGTTTAATTATTTTAAGGTTTTCTTTCTTTTTTTATTTTCATTTGTAAATATATTTTTCAACTGAACTCGTTTGTAAATATTATTTGTTTCGTTTTTTAATTTGGCAAAGAAAGGTTAAAATGAGAAATTTCAAAATATGAATTAAATTTCTATTAGGATAACAAAAATTTGAATAAAAAATTAAATAAAACCTTCAAAAAATTAGTAAAATTAAAAAAAGTATGCACTCTGCACATCACAACCTAGTCTGTATTCTGTATATGTTTGCAAACAGGTTTTTGATCCTATAAAACTGAAATTAGCTGAACTACTGAAGAAATAATTTTGCAAATGATACTACATTATAATGCTTTCAAGCTTATCATTTCCACTATGGTATTATCAATATAATTTTGCATGACTTTTTGTTTTGAATGAGAGAAGTAGCATTTAGTTATCTATTTTCTAAGTTAATGTTTTCATGTGGGATGCTGAACATAAAAAAAAAGTAAATAAATAAATAATAATAAAACTAATAAAGAAAGAACAAGTTTCAGAACATATCTATTATAAAATTTTGAAAAGATTATTTTACAAAGGAAATTTCAATTTTTCTAAACTGGGAAAAAAATGAAAAATTCCCAACATTTCTAATCCCCCCCCCCCCCCCTAGTAATCTCTAACTTTTATAAATGACAATTATAACAAGAACTTATATGATACAAAGTCCACTAAATAAAACTTATTTTTACACACTTTAATAGAATAAAATATGGACGCAAGAATAATTTCAAACTTACTTTGGCACCACGCTCCTTCTTAAATTTTGGATTCCAATGTTTGTTGTTCACTCTGAGCAGACATGATGTCATAAATGGATGTGCACATAGTTTACTCGATGTGGAATTTATTCTCAGCTGTGAAAATTGAAATAAAAAAAGATTAGAACTTAATTTAATTAGAAATCACATATGACGATATTTTGAAAATATTTATTTTGGGCTGTATTGCTGCCCATGTATAACGTTATTAACTTTTTGGTAATTTTGGACTCCCTGCCCCCCTTACAATATCATACATTATCATTACTTCTTGACGCATCCCCTCCTTTAACCCCTTCGGGACGAACGACCGGTATACGTGCTGGCCTCGTTTGCATTTTCATTCTGCGCGACGGGTATACGTGCCGGTGTTTTTGGCATTCACATCCCGAGTGACCGTTGGAGCGTTTTATTCCAGAAAGTTTAACTTAGAAAAAAAAATTCGTAATCAAATTTGAATATACATTTCGGAAGAATATATTTCCTTCTATCTAGGAAAGCAAATGGGATCAATTAATATATTTTTAATCCATGTCAATTTAATTTTTTCCAAAAATGACTGCAATAAAAAAAAAAAATATGTTTATTTCACATGCATCTATTTATGTTTTAGAAACATGATTTCCTTTCTATCCTAATCTTTTATGCGTCAAACGAAACTTTATTTTTTGTTTATGAGTAATTTTTTCACGCTTTTGGGAAAAGGAATGATTCAGTCAGCTGATCAACTCTGAGCATATGACATAAGCTTCACGTACGCATATGACTAAACTTCCAGTTGATTCGTTTTCAATTACTTTTTTTTACTTTTATCTCTATTGGAAATAATTTATTTGTATGTCATGGTGATTAATAGTTTCGGATTTTCGTTCATTGAGGGGGAAAGTGGGAGGCCCTATTTATACTTTTATTTTGTTGCACCAAATGCATCTACGCAGTGCAAATATTTGCGGATGGTTGTGCAAAATATTTTCGGCACCGTCAAGTAAAGAAAATTTTTGTGCGCTCTTCTTTTTTATTATTTTGATTTTTTCCTTCAATAATTATTCATACCGTTTTAAATAATTCTGTCTTAAATTATCTATAGTTATGCATCTTATTTTACAAACTCATTAAAATGTCTGAAAACGCAGGTATTTGACTGACAATGGAATAGTGGGGATAGTGAAAAATATTTAGTCAAAGAAAAGAAAATGTATGAAAGTAATGTATTTTCGGAAAGTAAAATTTATGAGGGTGGTGTGATTCTAACACAATCATTGAACTCTGACATTCTGAGAAATGTACGCAGGTTTTAAAGTGAATAGTTTCAATTAATAGCCAGTTTGCCCCATAATTGAATACATTTATTTGATTCTGTTAATATTTCCATTTTATAAAATACTTTTAACATTAACGGCATTTTTTATCAGTATATTTAAAATTATTATTCAGTTTTATTTATTAATAAAAAATATTATTCAATACTTTTAACCTCATAAATTTATTTTATATGTTTATATTATATATATTAAAAGATGTTTATAAAGATGTTTTAACATAAACAAATTTTTGGAAGAATGTATTTTAAGTTATCATTCAAGTTTACTCATTATTATCAAATATTCTTTATTTGATATTTTGTTTGATTATTTGTATTATTTCTTTTTTTTTATTTTCAAAAATATTTTTAACATCAACAACTTTTTAGAAATGTTTATTTTAAAGTATAATTCTATTTTACTTATTATTACTAATTATTATTCAGTATTTTTTATTTGATAGATATTTTATGATTGATTATATATTTACATTTAAATTTTGAATTTTCACAAATATTTTAAATTAAATTAAAAATTTTCAAACTATTTTTTATGTAAGCCTGTATAATAAATATTAAAAAGTTGCATACAGAAGTTGCTTGCAAGTTTTATTTAATTATTTTTACTTGTGAATAAATCAGCATTTTAAAACACTTATCTTGCTTATGGAATGTGTTAACAATTATTTAGAAACAAAATTATTATGTTTTTAAACAAAATTATCCTTTATTTGAGCAAAATATTTCATATGTTGCAATTTTTGTAATCATATATTATATTTTTTTAACCGAAAAATGTGGTTAAAATATGCATTATATATATTTAAAAAGTCATTTTTGGGTCATTCTCAGATAAAAGGAAATTTTACCTTTGAAAAAAAAAAATTTTTTTTTGTTTTTAATCCTCTATTTTTTTGTGCTAATGGGATGTTTGCATGTCTGACATTATGAGAAAAATATCAGCAGAAATCGTTGGCCTTATTTATGTCCTTAATTAATTAATTTGTTTTCTACTGTGGCATGGTAATGACAGGTGTGAACATGGTAATGACAAGTAAGAACATGGTAATGACAATCAGAACAATGGTAATGACATGTAAAATGATCATACACATTAAATTTCATTTTAAGTAATTTATTAAATTATATGATACATTAGGAAAATCTACAATGTTTTAAAAATTCATAGTTCTTGTATTATTCATTTTGTAACATACAGTAAAACGCCGATAATACGGATTAATTGGGACCAGGTTCAATCCGGATTTTCAAAAATATGGATTATCCGGAGAATGAGAAAAAATGAAATAAAATAAAACATACACAGAAAATCACCTTCTATTAAACATATTGAATATTGACAGATAGTAAAAAATGTTTACTTTGTAATTATAAAGTTTGTAATCTGCTGCTGTGCCAGTTTTTTATACCTTTTGCGGGCCGCACGGTCACGCATCCACTTGAGCATAAGTAGTTTGTTGGGTGTAGCCTCCACCTGACATTCAAAAGAAACCATTAATTGTTCTAAATCAGACGTTGCTTCATTATGGCTAATAACTTTTGGTTCATCATCATTGATAATGGTGTTTTCGTCTGTGTCATTTTCATTTTCTTCAGTTGTGCACAAAGCGATTATTTCATTATCTATAATAAATGAGACATAACCTTCATTATTTTCGGCTTCTAACCAATTGCTAATGTCGCTGATATTAACATCTGAGCAGCCATCAATTTTTTTTTAAGATGCTTACAAAATCTTCAGGTGTAATTTCTCTTTCATTCTCGCTTATTCCTCCTTCTGTTTCACCCTGATCCCAAGATTCAGCAAAGATTACTTTCTTGATATTGATTAATTTGAGAATCTCTACCACTCTATGTTTTCCATCATCTTCTAAAAGTTCATTCAGCATTTGTCGTTTATAAACTTTCTTAATGTTCTGAAGAACCCCTTGATCCATTGGCTGTACCAGCGCTGTCACATTATGTGGTAAAAACGTTACTGTTATGTTTCCTTTTGTCAGTTGACATTCTTCGAGGTGTGTCGGAGCATTATCAATTAGGAGGACAGCTTTGATGGGTAAGTGCACGATTTTAAATGTTTTGTAACACCCGGAACCATAAAATTGCCAAACTTAAAGTGAAACATTGTTGTTTCTTTGAAGGATAACATCAAAGAGTTTAAATAAGAATGCTTAAGATATTCTTTTAAAGATTTCAGAAAAGACTTATTCAGAATACGTGGATGAAATAAATTAATGTTATGGAAATTTGCCGATCGCGTCTCAAACTTGAAAAAAAAACCGACCAGACCGATCCGGATTATCCGGAGATCCCAATTAGCGGGGTTCCACTGTATTATCAATTTCAACACTTTAAGCAAAAGCAAAATGGCAGGAATTGGATATGGTGGTGAAAATTTTGAAACAATATTAGTTACAGGTATCTTCAAGCAATCTTTCTTAATAGGACATTTAAAATGGTGAACGCTTTCCTTTCCAGCACGAGCCATAAAGTTTACTGTAACTTCTTGATCAAAAATATCAATAACCTAATAAGTTTTTTTTTTTTTACCTTGTCCCCTTACGGACACGTGTTTACTGTAGCTGATGACGAGCTGTTATATTTTTTAGCTCGAAACGCGTCCTATGTATTGTTTTTATTTTATGGTGATTTTTTACAAAGTTTTATTATTTTAATTGAAATTGACTTCACACCTGTTTATTATATTGCCACAATATTAATTAACAATTCCATAATGGTGACCGCTTATGGTTTGAATCAACTAGTATTGAGGTCATATAACAAAGAGAAACTCAAATTAATAATTGGAAAATCAAACTAATTACTTTATAATTCAATTTCATAAAATATAAGTACATTAAAAATTAAGAAATTTGCTTTTAATCATTAACCCACTTGTTATTATCTTTAATGAAATAAATATAAACATAAATAATGTAAAAGGAAAATCATTTTTGTTCTAAAAAATAAATGATTTTTTTTGTAAAATCAGATTTAATTATTTTTTAAACAATAAGTCAGTAAGTGAAAATCTTTATATTAACTCAAATTTAGGTTACTGATGATATTTTTTGTGAACTAATATTAGAAAAAAAAAAATCTTGAAATTTGTCATTTCCATGGCTTGCTGGTCATTACCATGTTTTCAAAAAGACATGGTAATGACATTTTTAATGTTTAACCTCATTTTAGGCTAAATTATAGCAATTAAAGCCTTACAGTTTATTTACTTTCAAAATAGTCCTAGAGTACATTATAATTAAATTAATACAGTTAATAATTGTTATTATTATATTTTAGTAAAATGAAACATGGTAATGACGCATTAAAAACACATTGTTCTCAGTTTTTGAATAAAAGTATCAAAATGAAACAGTACATACCTATTTCAAAAAAGTTAGACACCACTGCTTGTAAGAACATGTGCTACCCTACAATACAGCACCTAAAAAAATATTTTGGTGCCCTCTAGTGATGAGCTATGAAAGAAAACACTATGCACCATGGTAATGACCATTAACTCCAGGGACAAAGTTTAATTAAATAAAATTAAGTGAAAAAAATGTTTTGAAGTTAAAATACTAATAACATTATAAGTAGAGAGATAAAATTTTATTATACTGTTGTTGTTTTTGCTCAAAAACTTTCCAACACTTCAAAATATAATTTTGAATTATTAAATTTGAAGTTAGGTACATGCCATGGTAATGACATTTGTAACTTTTTATTTTTTTTTAATATTCAAATTATTATGTTTTCCATGTTTAAACTGTTGCACAATGTAGTTCTTTATCTATTTTTTAAAATAAAATTAAAACATTCATATTAGACTCATTAAATTTTCTTCTTTTGATCAAGGACATAAAATTTCCCTTTATCTGAGAATGACCCTTTTACATTAAAATATCCGAGAAAATATCTCAATTTTTTTCGTAAATATATATAATAACAACTTATTTCATGCATGTGCATTTCAAAAGGTTACATGGAAAAATGAATCTTTTATCAGGGTTTGAATTTCAGGGCGGGATGGCGGGATTCACGCTCAAAATTTTAAAATCCCGCCCAAAAGAATATCGTGGGCGGGAGGCTCCCGTCCAAAAAAATTTCCCCCCTTTTCCGGAAAGTTTGCATTTTTAAACTACGGTCAACTCCCGCGAATGCCTAGCGAATTTCTTGGTATTTTCGCGCGACCGATTGACACATTTTGCGAGTTTTTTACCGTAAAAGATCGTTGAGATTTACTATTTTTTCTCACGACTGATAGATAAATTTCACTATTTTTTCCCGATATCAGTTGACAAGTTTCGCGTTTTTTTTTCTGCGACCAATTGGCGAATTCAGAGGTAATTCTGTTCCGAAAATTATGAAAAATCGATCATCAATTCGAAAATTCGGACAGAAAAATATCACGAATTACGACGAATGATCACGGAAAAAGTCAATTTCCTCAATCGTTCGCAGAAAAAATCGCTAATTTCGTCACAAAGGATCGCAGAAAAACGCGAATTTCGTCAAAAAATCACGGAAAAAATGTGAATTTCGGTAAACGATCGCAGAAAAAAGGCGAATTTCGTCAAAGAATCACGGAAAAAGAGCAAAATTCACCAAAGAATTGCGACAAAAATGCAAATTTCAGCAAAGCATCATGGAAAAAACATGAATTTTGGCAAAAGATCGCGGGAAAAACAGGAATTTTGTCAAAGGGTCGCTAAAAAAACGAGAATTTCATCAAAGGATCGCGAAAAAACGTGAATTTCATCAAATGATCACGAAAAAACGCGAATTTAATCAAAAGATCGGTGAAAAAAACGCGAATTTCGTCAGAGGATTGAGAATAAAAAGCGAATTTCGTCTAAGGATCGCGAAAAAAAGTGAATTTTGTTGAAGGATCACGAAAAAAAGCCAATTTCGGCAAAGGATTGCGAAAAAAACGTGAATTTCGGCAAAAGGTCGTGGAAAAAAGCGGATTTTGTCAAGGAATCACGAAATTCACAAAAGAATGCGAGAAAACGCAAATTTCATCAAAGGATCGCGTACAAATACAAATTTCGCTTCAGTGGCATTTGGTCATGTCTGTATTAATAAAATTCTTTAAATAGCACACAAAATAACAGTTGGTTTTAAATATTTTTTTTCTCCCTCCCAAATAGTTCAACTCCCCTCCATTTATAAATGTTGGTAGGGAGACTCCCCTCCTGGGGAAAAATTGAATTTCAAGCCCTGTTTATAATTTTTTGAAGAACTCTTTACAAGGGTTAGGCTTAGTTTCGCAAAATCCTTCGGCCCAGAAGATTAAATCAAATTTTCCTGCTCCATCCTCAGATGCACACTTCTGAATGTGTGCGCCATCGTGAACAGGTTAATGATATTATTATTAATATTTAAAATAAGAATTCTTTTTATTATACTTTTCATATGTTTGTAGATATGTATATAATATATACTATACACATTTAGGAACAGCTGCCGTATTCGCCCAGAGTCTGCCATCTTCTTTCTTTGTTGGTCATTTATAACCACTTTACGCTTAATTTTTGAAAATTTAGAGATTAAACATAAACAACATCAACAAAATTTTAAACAGCACTCTAAACATTATTTGTACAAAAGAAAAAAAAAATTAGGGGAGGGTGAAGGACATTTTTAATATGACGGTTTAAATCATGGTTAAAATCGATTTAAACCATCGCATGTCAAAAACTTGCCAACCCTGATTGAAACAAAAATATCTATCAAATTGACTACTTTTTAGTTTTCTATAAGATGAATTAGCACCTTAGGATATATTTCTATCATCGTATTTTGTATAGCGATTACCATTAAACTGACTCCTTCTTTGATGCTGTTCTGAAGCACATTTTACATATTTTTTCATTAAAAAGCTAATAAATACTAAGAAGGTAGAATACTATGACAAAATCAGGATAGTATTGCTCTAGGGGAAAAAAATGTTTTGTTTCAAATTTAAACACTTAATAACAAATAAAACTGAAAAACCATGAAAGTAAACAAATTTGGCGAAAGTGGAAGTTAATATTTTAAAGCTTTCTTATTATTGTTTAAGGTATTTAACCAATAACAATTGCCGCATTTTAGCATATTTCTAAAGTTACGATAATGTGAAAGAGCTAAAACAAAATGTAAACAAGCTGCCATGACAGTTGTCTCAGGGCTGTTAATTCGGAAATGAAGGGGTTTTGTCTACATTTTCCCTACTATCTCAGTAAATAATTATCACACAATTAAAAGATTGGTATCAACTATTCAGAATACAATAATCTTTTTAACGATGTAAAAATAAAAAAACAATTTTTGAAATTTTTAAAAGTGTTACTGTCTTAAAGGAAAATGTTTTAAAAAGGTAATTATCATAAGGTTACTTTTTAGTAACCTTTGAAAGCTAACGCTCTGAAAATAAAATTCGAAAGATGCTGTTTCTTGGCTCTTCAAAAACAGCTCTTCTAACAGAAAACAGGTAATATTCACTAGAGATGCAACGAATATTCGGCCGAAGCCGAATATTCGGCCCATTCGGCCTGTCTGCCGAATATTCGGCTTCGGCCGAATATCAAGTCCATTATTCGGCCTTGGCCGAATAATACACTGTAATAAATGTTTTTATATTTACACAGTATAACTTTTTAATTTGACAATTTATATTCATCATATATAATGAAAATTTTATTTGAAATTAACTAACACTTTTTCTTTCATTAACTTTCATACTCCGAATGGGTTTTATCTATCCATTTTTATATAAGAGGCTAATTTAGGAATCATGTTAAAAAAAAAAAATATGCTGTATCAGTAAGTACAAAAAGTATCTGTTAATAAGCTAACATAATCTGTTAAATTTAAAATTAATCTATTCAAAATTGTTTTAATACAGCTGTAACAAGCTAATTCAATTTTTTTTTTTTTTTTTTATCATAATGTGAAGTTTAACATTTAACCCTTGTTACATAAAAAAATATTTCTTTCAATAATATTTTGAATTATACCTATAAAGAACATAAATATATGATTGATTAGATATAGATGTATTATATGTAGTATAAGATATTTAAGTCTTATATGTTGCAATAGTTAAGGTTTTTTTTTTTTTTTTTTTTTTTTTTTTTTTTTTTTTTAGTAAAACACGCTTAAAAGTGAAATATAATTTAAGTGATTTTTTTTAAGCCTGTTACTATTTCTTATTAAATAATGAAAGAAATGTAAATACTAAATTCTTTTAATTAGTATGCATTTATGTTTTAAATATTTTTTTCAAGAATAGCATTGTAATGCCTTAAAAAACAGTTAAAATGTTTTCAATAAACGTAGATTGTGATTCAGAAATAATAATAATCAGCATTCTCAGATGATAGTCTTTCTTCTTCTTTTTTTTTTTTTTTCGTAAATGTTACCTGCTTCTGAAAATAACCTCTCACTATATATGGTACTTCCTGGTGCAGAAAGGTACTTTTTGGCTAATTGTGAAACGTTTAGAGAGTCTTTTTCGCAGGGTTGGCAAGTTTCTGCCAGAGTGGTTAAAACCAGCGGTTATAACCGGTTAAAACCGGCATGGCAGAAACTAGTTTCTGCCAGTAAGTGGCAAAAACTGGCAGAAACTCAGAAATAATATTAAGAAGGAATTTAATGTGCAATGATTCTTAATTCATACATGTATTTGATGTGTAAACAATTAAGTTAAAAATTAAAATTAAAGATTATGAATGTTATTCAAAGTTGTAAAAAAGTTTCAAAATTATCATATAAATGTACTTTGTTTATATAATAATAGGTACTAATTTTTTTTCACTTGAAAAACAGAAATTTTCAATGGTAGTCTGATGCTGTACAAGTTTAACTATTTTATATTATTGTTTAGAGTTGAATTTTTATTTAAAAGTAAAAAAGGAAATTTACAAAAAAATCTGTGATATTTTAACAAATGTATTTTTCAGAGTACTTTAAAATAAATAATGCAATGCAATAACTTAAAGATTATGATTCTTGTGAAAATATATAAGTAAATAATTGAAGCACAATAAATAACAGAAAAAAAATGTAATGAAATATCTTACAAAATTATTTTACAATATTGAAAGAACAAAATTGCCACTCAAATATACTATTATTACTTTTTCCACAGAACATTCCATAGCATAGGACAAAATTTTGCTAATCTTTCTGAACAAACTGTTTCTTTGTTTTGAATGAAAGAAAAGTTTGAAAATATTCTTTCAAGACTATCATTACTTGCTGGCAATGTCATTATTGAGGATGCAAATTTGAAAAATCCTCATTTTCACCAGTATTCGTTTTTAAAGATGACCACCACATAGAAGGTAAGGGCAAGACATTTTCTAGGGCTTCCTTGGAGAAATATGTTTCTGAGGCAGGAGTCGATTTTGCTTCAAAGGATATTATATGTGGCACAAAATTGGGATTAATATCAGAAAGCAATTTCCTTGCCTTTTCTTTATGCTCATATGTCAATTTTGATCCCATATACTTAGGATGAAGTAAATAAGTTAGCATATGGTAGTCGGTTATTACTGTATCAAATCTGCTTTGAACCTTTGTAGTTGTTTGTTTTGTAAGTGCAAAATGTGGTTGGAACATTTTCAACTAACAGTCTTAATAAAAAAGCTAAAATCTTTAACAACGATTTTATGCACAAATAACATACAGACACGACAAAAATATCCCATATAATCGTTTTTTGTCGTGTCTGTACGTTATTTGTGCGTAAAATCATTGTTAAAGATTTTAGCTTTTTTACTAAAATTCGCACAAAGTTTGATCTATGCTTATAACAGTCTTAAATTGAAAAAAAAAAAAAAAAAAAAAAGAGGTCAGATTTGTTCCTTTGAATACTGTATTTAAATGAAATGTTTTTTAAATTCATGGAATTACAAGATCCGCATATAACTATAACATTTCTATGAGAGATAATTTATAGTGTTATTATTAAATTAATACGTTAAATTACAGAAAATTATTTTGAGCAAGTACTGAATATTTTTCTTTTCTTTTCATTGTTTAATTTAAAATAAGTATTGGATATAGTTTTGTATTTGATTTTTAAACTGAAATTTTAAAATACTCTAATAATTGTTTACATATAAAATTATATAACCATACTATAACAAAAATTTTATCTGTTACATTACTCATTTTTTCTAATACAAATCTATTTATTTTTTAATTAAAACTACCCACAATATTTCATTTGCTATTTATACGGAATAAAATGTACTTAAGGAATTTAATACTAGTAAAAAAGTCTCATTATGTCATGAAATATGTTTATGCCAGTTGTTGCCAGTTTCTGCCGGTTATAACCAGTTTCTGCCACTGGCAAGGCAGAAACCCTTTTTTGCCGGCAAATAGCCAGCCCTGCTTTTTCGCCCACCACCCCAAAGGACGCTGCTGTCTTTCTAGCAGTGACTGGGAAAGAAAATTACTAATTTCTTTTACTCTTCACATTGAGGCGCACTTTCTAAAGAGGCTTCACTGCTGACAGCAAACAAACAAAAAAATAATAATAATAATAATAATAATAAAGATAAATAAAAATTTTGTTAATTATGAGCTTTATAAAGTCTACAGTGATTTCTTTCCACCATTTTAGAGGATATTCCTTTCACCCTTTCTATCAGTGGTTTTTCTTAAGATATTAAGATTTCTTATTTTTTATTTTATTTCATCTGAAAGCTGAAACTTATGTTTCTTAGTACTTTTAAAATTTTGACATTTTAAAATGTAACAACAACACATATAATATCTATTAAAATGTAACTAGACAGTACCTGATGAGGAACTTCTGCTAAGATTTTTTTTTTTTTTGGGGGGGGGGGGGGGGGTCTGAATTATATTATTGAGGCAATTTTTAGGCCGAACATGGCCGAATATTTTTTCAGAGTAAAATAATGCTTTAAAAAATTAAAAATTTGTATATAAATAATTTTTTAAAAGAAAACAATACATTTTAAATGTGAAATATACAAGAATTGTGCATATAGTGCATACCATATTTTGTTTTTAGGCAAAAATAAGTTCATTATTCGGCGGCCGAATAGGCCGAATATTCGGCTGCAACTTGGCCGAATATTCGGTATTCGGCCAAACCACTATTCGTTGCATCACTAATATTCACTCCTCTTTTTTCTACCGCGGGAGGCATTCGAAAATGACGGTCTACCACTTCAGATGGCGCATGCGCACTAAGCATATGGAGAACAACTCCATAGCAGCGAAATTGGCTGGCCGAGGAGAGGAATATAGACTGGAAATACGGCTGCATGCGAACTCACGCTAAAAACGGAAATTCGTTTACATACCGAAACCTGATTACAGCAACAAAAGAGCCCCCCAAAAATCATTTGCCATCTTTTTCGCCATATAATAATTTTTTTCACAATGTATTTGCATTTGGCGAGTAGGCGAATGGTTAGCGCGACACCCGGTAGCAGAAAGTTCGAGACGCGCGACGTGCGTCGCAGATTTATTTTGGACCTTGCAGATAAATTTGCCAACTTGAAGAAAAGAAAAAAGTATTTCCTTAAAAAAAAAAAAAAAAAAAAAAGGTACGAAAATTCTGACAAAAAATATCGCGAAAAATATCAATTTTGGCAATCGTTCGCATAAAAAATCGGTAATTTATAGCCAAAGGGTCGCTATAAAAACGCGAATTTCGTCAAAAGAGACAGGAAAAAAACATGAATCTCGTCCCAGGATTGTAGAAAAACTGCAAATTTCTGTCACAGGATCACGGAAAAAACACAAATTTCGTCAAAGGATCGCGGAAAGAACGCGAATTTAGAAAAACGATTGTGGGAAAAACGCAAATTTAGTCAAACGATCGCGAAAAAACGCAAATTTATGTCAAAGGATCGCGAGCAAACGCAAATTTATGTCAAAGGATTGCGGAAAGAAGGAGGAATTTCGTCAGAAGATTTCAAAAAGCGTAAATTTCTGCCAAAAGATCGCTGTACAAACTTGAATTTTATCCAAAAATCCCGAAAAAACGTGGATTTCGTTCCAGGGGAGCAAGAAAAACGCAAATTTCTGTCACAAAATCGCAGAAGAAACTTGAATTTCATCAAAGGATCGAGGAAGAAAGACGAATTTAGTTAGACAATCGCGGAAAAAATGCAAATTTCTGTAAAACGGTCGCGAAAAAACGCAAATTTTTGTAAAACGATCGCGATAAAACGCAAATTTTTGTAAAACGATCGCGAAAAAACGCAAATTTTTGTAAAACGATCGCGAAAAAACGCAAATTTTTGTAAAACGATCGCGAAAAAACGCAAATTTTTGTAAAACGATCGCGAAAAAACGCAATTTTTTGTAAAACGATCGCGAAAAAAACGGAAATTTTTGTAAAACAATCACGAAAAAACGCAAATTTCTAAAAAAACGATCACGAAAAAATGCAAATTTCTGTCAAAGGATCACGAATAACGCAGATTACTGTCAAAGGATCACGAAAAAAGGAAAATTTATGTCAAAAGATCGGAATTAAATTTGCGGAATTTCGTCAAAAAATCGCAAAAAGTGCAAATTTCTGCCAAAGGATTGCTGTAAAAACGCGAATTTCGTCAAAAGATCCCGGGAAAAACGTGAATTTTGTCCCGGAGGTGCCGAAAAAACGCAAATTTCTGTCACAGAATCGCAGAAAAAAACACGAAGTTCGTCAAAGAATCGAGGAAAAAACACGAAGTTCGTAAAGGATCGTGAAAAAAAAACCTCATTTTTGTCAAAGGATCGTGAAAAAACGGCAAATTTCGTCAAAAGATCGCGAAAGAAAAGAGGAATTTCCTCATAAGATCGCAAAAAAACAGCAGATTTCGTCAAAAGATCGCAAAAAACAGCAGATTTCGTCAAAAGATCGCGAAAAAACGGCAAATTTCGTCAAAAGATCGAGATAAACGGCATATTTCGTCAAACGATCGCGAAAAAACCCAAATTTCATCAAAAGTGCGCAAGAAAAACACATAATTAGTGCCGGTAGTTGATTTTCGCTCCCCCCCCCTCTGTTGTAACCTTTCGGAAATTTTGCTGTGAATTTCAGAATTTTTTCTTTTAACTCAGAATCACCCCTGGTATTAATCAGTAAGAACACTGTTTATTTTAACACTCATAATGTTTGTACATAAGAAAATGTAACATGCTACTCCCGCAGACAATTTTCATCCCATTAAATTGCTGTCGCAGACACAACCATAACTTTCTGCTACTGGGGCGCGACACTTGAACTGAATACTAGTACGACATATGGAAGGCAGCGTCAATATATACCATTTAAACTCAATAATGCAGGTGTTATGACCATTATATTTTCTCATCTTTTGTTTGTTTGTGTTTCATTTTTTTTAGGCCTCTGGAAGGATAAGTTTAATGTTGCAACATATTACCAATTGGTTATATAACTTTTTGTTTACCTTTTCATTATTGCTTTTACATTTTTTGGAACAGATGTCATAAGTTTCCCCCGGCCGCCATCTTGGAATTCTTCTTGGCGTGAAAACACCTTTTCCGCCAAGTAGTAAATGTCGCCAAGCACCGGTTTATATGCATGTTTTGGGTTAACGAAAATAAATGTAAATAATAAACAAAATTCGCTAAACTGGCAATCAGTAATCCTTGTATGAGGCTTCGCGCACATTTACCGAAAAAAAAAACACTGGAACAGATGTCATATTCGCCCCATATTGGCGCGATTTTTTTCGGTTGCCAATTTGGCGAAAACATCAACAGCATAAACAACATAATCCGGGTTACCACATCAAGCCCTTTAGCGCAAGTTAAGTACCCGTTGCCTATAGGATATTGGCGACAGAAAAAAATCGCGCCAATATGGGGCGAATATGACATCTGTACCAAAACACTGCCGAATTCAGCATTTCTCGCGGGATAGCATTTTCAAAATTCAACAGTTCTCGTTTTGTAGCAATCTCAAAAGTAAAAAACTCTTAAAGCAGCAAAGTATACATAAAAAACTAAACTCCCTAAAGTGGCAATCAGCAATAGTTGTATGAGCGCTTCGCGCTCATTTACCAAAAAAAAAAACATCGCCGAATTCAGCATTTTTCGCGGTATAGCATTCTCAAAATTCAGCAGTTCTCATTTTGTAGCAATCTCAAAATGTAAAAAACTCTTAAAGCAACAAAATATACATAAAATTATCAACATACCTTAACAGACATCTGCTTTCTTGAAGCCTCCAGCACAAAATATCTCTCATAACACCGCCATCATTTTCCAAAATAGGCTTAATACGCATTGCCACGCTATAAACAAACCTCCCTTTCTTGTCAAAATTTCCTCATATTTCTTAATTACTTCAGCAAGAGCGTTTAAACGGACTACAGAAACTATAGTCAATGAAATACATCCAATAAATTTAACATTAAAAAAAAAGACAACGATAGAATACGATATCAAAATACATGCACAAAATTCTAAGCTTCTCAGGGGTTGCAGAACACGATACGTCTCACGGGGTTTCCATATCCAGTTTGTCATATTCGTAAACACCGCCAACAAAAAATTGCCAAACAATTCAAAACAACAACGGCTGAAGGAATATACGGCATCTATGCCCATTTTTTTTATATTACTATCATGCTCAATCCTGTTTCAAATAGCAGATAATATGAAGCGTGCCAATAGCTTTATTCTATTACTATCGAAACAAAAACGTGCCATTTTTGCATGGGAATAAAGAAGATATGAACTAATTACGTAAAACCAGTTCTTAACTTCCTCAGTAAAATTTCACTGCAAGACAGTGGAACTATGAAACATTATTTTCTGCTTCATGAATGGTTTGATTAATATTGTCAACAATAACTCAGATTATAAAACGTGCAAGGGAGAGTTGTGAAAAAAAAAAATAAACGCTAGGTTTTTATTATTTGTTTATAAACCAAAAACTTTCGAAGGTGTCCACTGACACATTTACCCTATATGCATATTTAGTCGAGATTTTTATTTATAGATGAATTAAAATAAAATCAATTGAAAAAGAATTGCCGCAATGAAATCCACAATAAATCATTACAATAAAACTTTTACATGTATACAGAAATGCAGAGATACAGTTATATTATACAGAATTCAAGTTCTTTAACTTGTACAGTACGTTAAAACAAAAAGTAAGTTTACTTACAAGTAATGGTGGAGAAAAAAGTGGTCTGATTACATTTGAAGCCATTTATAATTGTATAAATTTAAAGTTCAAAATGTCTTTAAAAACCCCTACAATCAAATTTAAATTACATTCCTTTCATTACAATTTGTCAACAAACATGTTCATGCTAAATATGAACGATTCGCAATTCGCAATATTCGTGAATTGTGATTAAAGAACCTCTTGGCACATACGCTTTCATTGGTTACTAACAACAGCAGAGTTTTAACGTCACGATAGATCCACAGACTTTCGGCCGAAACTTTTGCAATTATTTACAATGGACCTTATGCACGCGACCTGAGGTCGAGGCTGAAATTCGTCTGCTGGCGGTATTTACTGGCGGTGTTTAGCATAGCAGTCTATGGAGTGTGAGTTATTAATGCTTGTTTGTTAAAAATACCGCAAAAAAATTCTTTGATGCACCAGCATATACTTAATATATTGTAATCTAAATTCAAAATGTTGTTCTGTATGCGAGAAAATTCCTTAAGTTTGCAAATTTTCAGTTAAAATGTATGCACTCAACCTGGGTCAAGGCTAAAGTCGTCTGCTAGCGCCGTTTGCGCCTGCGCATACTGGTATTCTGGCGGTGCAGTAACTAGAATAACAGATCATCATACCGCCAGCTCTGGCGTCTGACGTCACCTGAATGGACTCTATTCAGGTGACGTCAGACGCCAGAGCTGGCGGTATGATGATCTGTTATTCTAGTTACTGCACCGCCAGAATACCAGTATGCGCAGGCGCAAACGGCGCTAGCAGACGACTTTAGCCTTGACCCAGGTTGAGTGCATACATTTTAACTGAAAATTTGCAAACTTAAGGAATTTTCTCGCATACAGAACAACATTTTGAATTTAGATTACAATATATTAAGTATATGCTGGTGCATCAAAGAATTTTTTTGCGGTATTTTTAACAAACAAGCATTAATAACTCACACTCCATAGACTGCTATGCTAAACACCGCCAGTAAATACCGCCAGCAGACGAATTTCAGCCTCGACCTCAGGTCGCGTGCATAAGGTCCATAGAGTCCATTGAACTAAAAGTGCTGTTATGCTGCGTTTACACTATGTGGCCTGTCAGGTCTGTTGGGTGATTTGATTTGATTTGATTTGGCTTTGAGGTAGGTGCTACAGCTAGTGCCGGCATGACCTCAAATGATCACAGAAACCAAGGCAGAAACAGATACTAGGAACACAACAACAGACACCATACAAGCAGGAGAAAAACATCTAACACAGAGACAACGATCACCAGCGCCAGCAATAACAACAGAAAGGGAAACCACACCCAGAAACCCACGGAGTAAAACTACAGTACCAAGTAAAACAGAACCAAAACTAGAAAGTCACTTACCTAACACACAGCAGGAAACACACCAACCATCAAAAAAAAAAAAAAAAAAAAAACGTATACAACCTGCTACACAAGATGAGACAATTAAAACCGTCCGCTCCCGAGGAAGAGTCTAAGGAAAAGGCGAAAACAGCGATAGTTAGAATTCAGACAGTCCCAGAGATCAACCCAGTCATCAAGAGAAAAGCCAGCCGCAGACATCGCATCCCGAAGGATAGACCTCTCCGCATCAAAAACCCGACAGCTGAAAATATAATGGAACTCCGTCCCAACATCCGTGAGGCATAAAGAGCAAATGGGAGAATTGTTCTGCTTGAAGGTGTGCAGCCGTTTGTCTGTTATAGCAGTTTGCGTCCGAAAGCGAGCAATGAAAATGTCCTCTCTTCTGTTCCTCGTCCACCGATAGATGCTCGGTCCCAGAAACGGCGAGTCTACAGCATATTTGCTTCTGTCCCACCAGAGCTTGAAGCTTACATCGAGGCGATCCCTTAAGTGCCTTTTCAGATCTTCTGGAGCAATACCACTGTAAGTATTAACAGCAAAGGGACCACTGTTGGCAAGTCTATCAGCCCTCTCATTTGGTGCAATACCAGCATGGCGCGGGACCCAAATTAGGGTGAGATTCGCAATGTTCTTCCGGACATGAACCAGTGTTTGAAAAAGATGCAGGATAACGGTAGGAGACTTATAATTAACATGCTTAAGGGCTTCCAGAGTAGACTTGCTGTCCGTTATCACAATGTACTTTCTATTATGAAGAAGGAAGCTTTGAAAGGCAAGATGTATGGCTAGGACCTCAGCCGTAAAGACAGAATTCAGATGGTTAACTAAATGGGCCCTAGAAGAATTCTCAGTAATATTGATTGCAGCAATGGAGGTCTTGAAGTCATTCTTCGATGCATCTGTCGCAATGATGCTGTAGCTACCACGTTGTTGAATGTCATGCATGTAAAGATTAAAACAGTGACTGATAGTAGTAGGAGGGAGATGCTTTGTTTGGAATGAGAGATGGTCAGTAATGATATCACAATAATCATTTATAATACCCGTAGGCCAAGAAGAGGTAATTAACATTGACGGCATCACCAGAGTGGAATCCGTGGACCAAGAAAAATTATCAGGAAAAATGTGCAGGGAAGGCCTGTTGAAATTGGCAGCTGCGGTACAACGGATATAAAAGGAATCGGTCAAATAGGTACGCCAAAATCTGAGAGGAACTTGATTGGCTTCTTTATACAACTTGAAAATGGGCGTCCACCTCGGCAGACCGGTTGCAAAACGCAAGGCGGCATTGTACAGAACATCCACTTTCTTCAGAGATGAATGGGCAGCAGTGCCATAGACCGGGCAAGCATAATCGAGCACCCCGCGGATGATGGAATTCACCAAAGGAATCAAATTTGTAGTTTTCACCCCCCAATGAGGGCTGGCAACTGCTCTCAGCAGATTCAAACGTTTGGTACATTTCCTGCGGATATACTCAATGTGCTCGTTAAAGGAGAGGTTGTAAGTGAAAATGACACCCAGAATTTTCACAGAAGAATGCCATGGGATATCTGAGCCATGAAGCGTAAGGTTGAGAGGGGGGTGGATACTGTGACGTGAAAAAGCAATAGCAGCGCACTTGTCAGGACGGAGCTCGAGTTTCCAGTGGCAGCACCACAAATAAATCCTATTAAGAATATCTTGCAGCTTGGAGAAGGCCGTTTCAAACAGAGCATCCGAAACATACAGTAGAATATCATCAGCATAAATGACCATTTGGACCCCGGAGTCGACTGCATCAAACATGTCCCAAAGGAAGATCATAAATAGGATGGGCGATAGGACACTACCCTGAGGGACCCCACGAGAAGACCTCACTGGGCGGGAGAAGACACCCCTCCACTTAACCTTGATCCGTCTACAGTTAATCCACTTAGAGATCCAGAGCGCAGTCCTGCCGGCAATACCAATGCTAACCATTTTATAGATGAGGCCATCACGCCAAATGGAGTCATAGGCAGCATGAATATCAAGTTTGAGAGCAATAATGAATTTTTTGTCTTTCCTGGCTTGGCTGATGTCGGAATGGAACAGTTTAAGGGCTTTTGTACAATCACAGTTAGGAAGAAAACCAAAGTGCCTATCCTGGAAGATCTGATTGGGTATAACCCAGTCCAGAATTCTCTTAAGCAGAATCTTTTCCATAATTTTGCATCCCACGGCCGTGAGGGCAATGGGGCGATAGCTGCTTGGGGCTGTCTTCAGCTTGCCAGGTTTCCAGATCGGCAATATCACAGCAGATCTCCAGGTATCTGGAACAATCCCGGAAGCAAAGCTTTCATTGAGAAGCCGGAGGAAACTCACTTTGTTCGTAGCAGAAAGAGCTTTATACACCTTAGCAGGAATCCCGTCTTCCCCTGGGGTAGTATTACTTAGTTGTTGTATCGCGATTTGAAGCTCTTCTAACGTGATTAACTTATTCCACCGATCCTCGGTGGTGCTAAGATCATATGGGATACCATCGAGCTCATCGGCATTGCCAAACAGATCCGCAAAGGTATTAGCTTGTTCCATCCTATCCATGATGTCCCCATCTTCAACCGTCAGAAGGAGATTGGATTTCGCAGTGCTCCTATTACCAATGGCCTTGATGATACGATACATGGACCCAGAGTCCACCGAGCAACAAATGTCATCCCAATAGTTGCGAGCCTGGCGCTTCATGTAACTCTTAAGTTTGGCGGCAAACCTTTTATAAGTTTTCCAGAAGTCCCTGGACAAAAAGGTTTTCGCAAGTCTCAGGAACTTACGTTTCTGTCCAAGCAGCCAAGAACAGTGGGAGTCCCACCAAGGAGGATTATCACGATGCTCCACTCTATAACTGAAAGAGTTCCTAGAAGTCACAGCCCGAAAGCTATTCTGGAGGTCGTCAAAAGAATCGATGGTGCGACCCTCAAGAACTTGGTTGAAGCAGGGCACCACCGCATTCCAATCAATGGAAGTATGAACCGAGGAAGACGTGCAGCGATTAATCGTATGGATAATGGGCCGGTGATCCGAATCAAAGGGATCAGGATGGACGAAGGAATCAGTACGCCGAAAAAGATCCGGACTAGAAAAAGAGAGATCAATAAGTGACTGCGAACCGGAATAAGAGACGTGGGTATGTTGAGTGGTGTTCAAGATGCAGACATTGTTGTTAATCAGCCACCGGAAAGTATCTTCAGCGCCTGGGGAGTTGCAGGACCCGCCCCAAGCGTGGTGCTTCTGATTGAAATCACCAAGAATGAAAAAAGGATATTTTAAAGACTTTAACAAACATTGGAGCCAGGCTTCGCTAACCCTACCCTCGGGAGCATAGACGTTAACAAAAGTCACCCAGTGACGGTTAAGATAGACATTGACCCCGAGGGCCTCCACATCCTGAGGAGTGGGAAGGTACAGAAAAATCTGAGCAGACGTGAGATTACGACTGACAGCGGTGATAAGACCACCACCCCTGCCGGGTCTGTCACACCGGTAAACCACCTTACCAGGAAGAGCAAACGAATCCTCCCCGTTAAGAAAGGATTCCTGAAAAACAAAGATGTCGGCCAACGAGAAGGGGGTGCAACGCAGCCAACGGGATTTGTTTCTAATCCCCCGGGCATTCCACTGGATCACCGAGAATGAACCAGATGAACGAGCCATAAAGATAAGAATGCAGAGAAAAAAAAAATATATATATATATACAAAAATAGCAACCCCAGAAACAGCATAGCAAACAAACGCACTGGGAGGGGGAAACAACAACAACAACAAAAAACAGCAAAGGCACAATAAAAAAAACAAGGGGAAAAACTGAGCAAACTGAAGAATCAGAAGAAAACGCACTAACCTTCATGCATCCTACTGTCGGGAGGCACAGTCTCGATTTCCGGTGCCGGAAGAACAGAAGCGCTATCAGGGTTACTTGAGGACTGTATACCAGAAAAGTCTAAAGGTGAGGCAGAGAATAAATTCGGAGCACAGGCTGAATTGTTAGGGCTATATAGAGTCTGTTTGGTAGGCATATTAATGGGCGGAACCAAGTTCGCCAGCTTTATTTTTTTTGACTTTGAATTATGATCATCAGGAGATTGCACATTTTCTTTTGGAGTACTAGTAGACTGAGAAGCTTCTGCATGTACCGACGAAAGGGAGTTTACCACCCCCTCCACTGCCTGCAAGAAAAATTGCGCCTGCTGTCGCATGGCTACAAGGAAGCACTCCTGGGTACGCTGGAAGAAGAGTTCAAGCGTTTGCTCCAGATCTTCTTTGGTAACATACAGAGGATTGGCGGCGAGTTCAGGAGGTTTAGCAGCTTCAGCATATCTTTTTGGTTTCTCGTTTTTAGCATATCTTCTACGCGCTTCAGTAATTGACAGGTGGTTGTCAGACTTAAATCTCAAAAAGTCCATCTCCTTGGAGCGGGCCGGGCATTGTGGATCAGACGCAATATGCGCACCCTGGCAGTTGGCACACTTAAAGTCCATACTGTTACATGTGGCAGCCGCGTGGTTTTCCCCACATTTCCTGCAAACTATTCCATTTTTACATTTACCAGTAGCGTGGTTAAATTGCCAACAATTTAAACATTGGCGGGGTCTGTCATAGAAAGGGCGAACCCTCTCACTCATATAAAACATCTTTATCCTGTTAGGAATAATAGTACCATAAATAGTAACAAGGACGGTTTCCAACGGAGAAATATTAGAGTTCTCTTTTTTTGTAAAGCGTCTTAGTTCTTTAACTTTAAGTCCATTCTCATCTTGAATTTCTCTCCCCAACTCCGCCAGCTGGATGCTTTTGTCAACGTTATGAACCACAAATCTTGATGTAATGGTTTCCTGCTGTATATATGTATTCACCGGAACACCAAGTAGACATGAGATGTCCGCCACTCTTTGGGCACAAGCACTATCCGAAGTTTCAACAGCGAGCTTACCAATTCTGGTGAAGCGAATATTTAATGGGGCGTTTGGTCCCACTTTATCGTCAATATCTTTTTTTAACAATTGAGGTTTATTGCGAGGAAATTGACCGCTTTGCGGTTCAATAAATATACATACATGAGAAACACCATTATTAAAAGAATAAAAAATTTGCTGAGACGTACTAATTATGTCCTGGATGAAGGTTTCAGAATCAGATTCGCTAGCATCGGAAACGGTAAATACAGACGGCATAATTTATGCAAACAATCCACTCTCCGCCGATATCAGCAGGAGAAGGATATCTCAGAACACCAAAATACAAGACGACTACTGATAAACACAAGAAATACACCACACAAAATAAAAATTACCACCGACTAGTCCCAACAAGAAGGGATGAAAACAAAATTACGACACGTGGATGAAAACGCACTACGGGGATGTCACTACTACTCGCACGGAGCCAGGCACAGCAAGTCACCTACCTCCGCCACGTCTAGCGACCAAAACACGTCTGTTGGGTCTTTCAGGTCCAAGAATCGAAAAAATTGCGTCCACACTACGGCATAAGAACTTGGCTTGCGCATGCGTATATTTGCAGGTTGGGGGAAGGGAGGGACAGTCGTGTTTGTTTGTTTACATTCGTATTCGTGTCGAAATGAACGTGTCAGAATTGTTTGCGCCGTAATTTCTTTTGCACAGACATTAATTACGTGTAAATTAATAAAATTACGCGTTTTTCTAAGCTCATTGCCCACAAGGGAAGCAAGAAAATGCAATTGCCCCCTAATTTTCTTTTTCTCCGACTGAAAAAACAAAATTTCTTCTTTTCAAACAGTTTAAAATAATGAAACACAGAGAGAAAATGAATCTATTTTTTTTTTTTGTTGTTGTCTAGGGAAGGGGTACGATCCCTCCTTTCCACAAAATAAAATTTACATTTATATTTCCTTTTGATTTAAGGGGGCAGTTTACCTTAAAATTGGTCAAAAAATTGATTTTTCTTTTTTAATATTAAATGAAAGCATGTTTAATTGTGAGTATTTTTACACCTCATTTTTATCCATACCATAAATATATCGCGAGGTATTGTAAATTTTGTTAAAACACTCAGCGCAATTACCCACACAAATTAAAACTTTAAATGACTTTTTCTCCATTTTCATATTTTCTTCACTTTTATGTTTTAAGGCTTTTTCTGTATTTGAGATAGAGATTTAAGCTTTATTGTGCATGTTCTTTATTATATATGTGATAAATCTGCGCATGGAATTAGCCTTTAGGTTTTTCGTTATTAAAAAAAAAAATAAAAGTATATGAAGATGTGTTAGATTTCATCGTTTTGCACTATATATATATATCAGTAAAACAATCATAATAAATGTAATATTAGATATGTCTAAAAATCCATGTGCAAGTTTGTGTAGTAAACATTTAAAAATCTAAAATTGGGCAAAAATATCAATTTTTTTAAAAAAAAAGTAGTAAAGATTTTAAAAAATTCAAATTTTTATAAACTTTTTAAAAATTTTTAATTAAATACACAGTTAATTTTTTTTTTCAAAATGTACTTTTAGTTGAACATTGAAATTCAGTGAGTTCACCATTTGAATCATATTTAAAATTTAAAATAAAGAAAATTGTTGAAAAGGGAAACTGTCCCTTAAGTGTTCAGAAATTACCTTAAACAGGGCTCCAGGAGGGTAAGGACGATTTTTCTTTTTGATTTAAGTGTTCAAAAATTACTTTAAACAGGGCCCAGGAGGGCAGGGTCGACCACTGACAAAAGAGATAACTGCTTCAATTCTTCATTTTAAAAATGGCAGTAGGAGCTTACTTTTGCTTTCTTAAATGTTATATGTATGGTTTGGATTTAATGTTGCTACAATGTAAAACGAATACCAACACTGATGGAAAACCTAATCGAAGACATCACCAGTAATCAGGTTACCACTCATTTCACATTGCAGCAGAGCATATGATGTTGCTATGGCAACACCACTCTCTGGTGCAACAGTTAACTGCCTGTCTCATTTATATTATTGTCATCTGTGACACTACCTTCTGAGCAATAAATCTTTAAAACGACAATGAAGAAAAAATTAATTACTTTGACACAATAATAGTAAATTCCTGCTGTTTTATAAGGGACAATACAGAATTTCTTTGACACATGTAACAGAAAATATTTCATTTCCCTGACAATACTGGAAAAAAAGGAACTAAATGTAACATTTCGTGAAATTTTACTTTTGGACAGTTTGAAAATAAAGCTTTTACTTTATAGATAATGGACATTAATTTCAGAAGAGCAAGTGTCCTCACCTGATGATAAAACAATATTTTTAAATGGAAACTTACATTATCGCTTGTGAAAATTAAATCTACAATGATTACATGAAAATTACGCCATTTTCTATATACTTTTAGTCGTGATGTTACATTTAAATAAAGGTACTATGGTAACACTTATAGTAAAGGCTTAAAAATTTACATGTGAAAAATGTGCATTATCTGTTCAAAATGATGCCATTTTTGCATGTGAAAATACAGTGAGTCTGATTTTTAATTGATTTATAAAAATAATGCTCATACCCATTTTCTTTTTGTGGCAATATGAAAGAAAACGTTGCATTAGAAAATTAAATAACATTTTTTAAAAAATTATAAACTATAGCAGATGGTTGGAAACAGGGCTGAGAAATCTGATAATTGTTTTAAATTTGCAATAATTTTACTCCCATTCTAAAACTATTGTATGGTGTTGTACATATATAATGTTATCAGCATTTAGGTAATTTTAGCCCCCACCCCATCACTTACAATATCATACGTTATCATTCCTCAACCCCCCCCCCCACACACACACACACACACCTTAATGAAATCATCATCAATGTTTAAAAACCCTTTTTATTTTTATATGTTTGCGTTTGCATAAAGATATGATTTAACATTTAAACAACTGTATATCAATTAACATCTAAAAGGGGCACTTACTATTTAAAAAGGTATAAGACTGTTTTGATGTAAAGAAAAAATTAAAACACTAAAACAAAAAATATCGTTTGGATAAAAAAAAAAAAACTTTCCCCAAAAATATCTTATGACAATCAAACGTCAGGTTTCCTCCCCCCCCCTCCCACACACATTAAAATGATAGTTTTATATATGCACAGCCCTTATATTAAGTTTCATGCAAATCGGTCAAAAAATGTAGATTTGTATAAACACTGCAGCGGCAAAAGAAGGCGACATTTCAAAATTCCTCCCACAGTATTTAAAAACTAATAAGTTGTATTGAAAATACCTTATATTAAGATAAAAATGTGTAAAAATCAAAGAAAAGCATAAAATGTTTATCGTTTGTTTCAAGGTTTTATAAAAGGAACCTCTATTTCAATACAAATTTAATGAAAGCAAAAGTTAAGAGCAATATGGCTAATATGAGGAGTAATTATCAGTGTGTTATTAATGTGTAAGGGTAATGTGCTAAGTTCTACATATATATTACAGCTATTTTTCTTTCCCACTATCTTCTTTTTTTTCCTTTAGAAGATTAAAGAAGCTTTTCTATGAAGCCTTTAAACATACAAATGCTAAACTTATTATGTTTGTTTTTGCTTTTCATTACATTGGTTTTTATTTGTCACATATTAAAAAGTCACACAAGGAGTAATAATTCTCCAAAACCCCTTACAAATAAGGATACTGGCTGCACCACTGGTATAAGGAATATACACAAATTATGAAAAATTAGGCATAGATTATGAAACATTCTCCAAGTAGCTATTAAGAAATTTAATATTTTCATACAATGAAATGAAATATCTAAATGTGCCATTTAAAAACACGTAACTCAGTAAAAATGCATTTTCAGCACTTGTTGTCCCCATAAGACTTTTTGATGCATTATATTTATATAACTTCACATTTAAATAGCACCCTCTATAGCGAACATCATTAGAATTTAATAATTACAATGCAATCCCAGTATATTTACAAGTGTGGACAAACTGAATTCATAAACACTTTTCAACCATGTTGAAAGTATTTTTCTCATTTTATATCTTAGCGATTTTTTTATAAAAAATAAATAGTTAATTAAAAACAATTCTTAAATCAAGGTTTACATGATATGATAGACAAAACAAGTAAATATCTGAAATACCATTTATAATAAAAATATATAGTCAAATAAAAGATAACAAATTTTTAATAAATTTCTTTTATTTGAAAGTACAAGTTACAGAAACAAAATAAAATTTCTTTATATTATAAATATTATTACATAACAAAATTTATTATTGAGTATAATGATTACTACGTATAATAAATGAAACAATATTAATATGTATCATAATGGTCTATGATGATGACAATATTTTGCAGAAAACTTTATTGATCTGAAGAAACAGGTATTTATATTTCAATCTGAAACGAAGATAAAGCATTAGTAAAAATTAAGTAAAAATAAACTGTGTAACTAGCTAAATTGTGAACTATTAAGACAGTTTTTTGGAAAGAAGCGAGATAATCATTTAATAACGTTCAGTTGGTATAATAATTAAGAAGTAATAAATAGTGCATCAAAACCAGAAAGCATGTTCTTGACATACCTAAAAAAAAAAAAAAAGAAAGAAAGTAAATTTCAGTCCATTAATTGAAATAAAGAATACATAAATTAGTAAATAATATTTAGTGAGACAAAAAGAAATAAGTCTAATTCAAACTGCTAAGAATATCAGTAGATTGAAGACATACAAAATGCAAGTAATCCTATTAAAAGGGAAACCTTTATTGTTTACACATCAAAATTTCTAAAAATATTACAAGAATGTATATAGAGTATTGTATATTTACTTCTCATAAATAAGAGAAACTTATTGTGTGGCTGACAGAACTGCTTTCAGGGAAATCAAAACTCATACTAAATTTAAACAAGTTAGAAATTGTACGGCAAATGAGACGTGCGTTCATACTACAGTAGACTCCCTCAAATCCGCACAGCTTGGGACCAGAGGTTGTGCGGATTTTAGAATTTTGCGGATTTCTGGTCACTGATTTGCTTATATTTTTGAAACATTAATTTGATTGGTAGTTAAGCAAGGGAAATTATAATGAATGCTTACAATAAAGTGAAACATTAAAATAATTTATTAGTTTAAACGTGAGTAATTATTAAAATAATTAGAAAAATATTAAATTACTACTGACAAAATCAATTCAATTCGATTTCAAAAGTCCTATGCTGCCATCTATCGGTAAAACGATCGTAGGATCGGTACGTCATCATATAGATATGCTAATTTATATCAAAATCAAAAGTAATGTAAATTTATTTAGTAATAAATCAAATGTAATAACCAAAAGAGAATGATTAACAAAAAATTTAGTAAAAAAAAACATTGCGGTAGTCGCTGATTTCGGCACCATCTTGAATTTTGTTCCTGCAACTTAACTGTAAATTTCATTGTTTACATCTGAAAAAAAAACGCGGATTTTAGGAGTTCGCGGATTTAAGGGAGTCTACTGTATAACTAGTTTTATAAATATTCAGATCTTGGTGCAATAGCTGTTGCAGTTTTATGCAAAAATGCACGAATACAAAATTTATTGATTCTATATATTAAATTCAGTAATACGAAAATAATAGGATTGCATCTTAAATATGACGTAATCAACATGGCAACCTAGAATCATTACATGTCATGGGATATCATTGAATTAATTATGTATGATAGGATTTAATAGAATGAAGAAAACTTGATTTGATTTTCTTAAAATTTAAAATGACTTGACAAAATTCTGCAACGATTATATATATATTAAATTTCAAGCCATTTGGTTGGGTATTTTTTGCACTGTTATATGCAGTCAGATGGACGAATCAGATGATGACTATAGGTGCTACGGATTTATATAGTTACAAACATCTAAAAAGAGCTTAAAAAACACTATTTCTGTTTCCCTTTCATTCTGATAAAAATAACATTAAAATGACTTGAAATGGAATAAGTAATTTTTAAGGGGAAAAAAGTTGTTTTATTTTTTTCTGTATGAGAATAAATAAAATTGTTAATTTCAGAATGAATGAGTTCGGGCCCACCCGAGCTCGAAGAATGGTACAAAAATGTAGCCCAAATCTCTCATCTCTAGTAGTAACACGAGAACACTGAAACTAAATGTTAAACCAACGGCAATATTCTTTTCAAAATTCTTATTTGCATTTCAATACTTTAGTTTTTTTTTTTTGGCCTGAGTAACCTGAACTTGATGTCTAACCAAATATGTTTACTTTTTATTTCTTTGGTTGCAGTTTTTTTTCTTCTGAGGACACTTAATTTTGAAACAAGTTCAGAAACTGAAATTTTCCTCTGAAAAACTGCACCTGAAATCAAGGGCAAAAAGATACCCAATTAGACATGTCCTACGCAAAACAGAAAAAAATTATTTAAAAATATTCAAAAGCAAATGAGAAATTTGTAAAGTTGCCATTGGTTTAATATTAGTTTGCAAGCATCTTCCCATGAGAGTTAACATAGTATAATTAATAAATAAACTTAAAATTTCGAACTCGAAATCAAAAAAACATTAATTATTAATAACATTAAAACTTCATTTCACGATTTGCATAGTAATATAAAAAATAATTTTAGAATATGGTACTTTTCTGTTAGTCGGCACAGGCGATAAATCAACAAATATTTTTCCTTTGTCAGTCGCATTGCATTCACTTAATTTTAAATATAAACCATTCACTCATTTCATTCTAATACATATGTCACATTTAAATACATGCCTTTCACTCATTTCGATTCAATTGCAGAAAAAAAAATATATCATCAAAATATTGTTTCTAATTTTCATGTGTGTAAAAAAAAAGGCTATTTTTGGACAGATTTGTACACGAGTAACATAAAAGTACCAAAAATACTCATAAGTTAAATATAAGTATTAAATAGCTTAACCAGCATGAGTAATAGTCAGTGTAGAATAATTTAAATAGAAAAAATAAGAGAATATGCTTTCCACACGTGGAAGAATTCAATAAAACACACTTATTTATATTACACACTATACATAAAGGTTATTTTTCCAAAAAAAGCAGGACGGGGACAACCAAACGCAGCTAATGCACAATATGTTTTACTAATGAACATCATTACTTTCCATATGTTATATTTATAAACTGCATTAATTACAACTAAATAATATAACCAAACCATACAAGTGATAAATTTTATACCTATGGTCATTTAAATTTCTCAAAACGCTTTTGAACTAAATTCTGATTCAGCAGCAGCTATGAATATTATCATTAACATCTCAAAACTAATTTTTTGAGCTAAAAAAAAAAGTTAAACTTACTTGCTATGCTCACAATTTCTTAGTTAATTCATATTTAAAATAAAGTATGAAGCTGCAGCTTACTTACAAAATATATTATACGAAAAATGTAAATTCTGTGAGCAAAATCTAAAAGCGTAAAAATCATAAAAGCATGGCTTCAGATTTTTTTTTTTTGTTGTTGTTTAATGAACTTTGACCCAAAAATTTAGAAGCCTTATTTCAAATTATAGCATTTTATGGAATCGGATACGTATTAATTCCAATTTTGATTGTCGTTGAATACTAAGGTCATTCTATGGTAACTTACGTTATAATTTAAAACAATTTACAGCGGTAATTTCAGTAATATAACACCAAAAAATTTTCAAATGTAAAGTTGACATGATTTGTTAATTAAACCTATCCAAAGGCCAATTTGGATAAAAAATACCTAGAAAATGAAAATTATATTTTTTATTGCAGCTTGCGTTACTTTTTCAGTAATGTCAGTTACCATAATAAATATAACTGGCAGAGTTCAAGAAAAAACACTAAAATTAGGCCATTATCATCTAAATTTATCTTTGAATAGGTTTAATTAACAAATCATGTCAACTTTGCATTGTGAGTATTTTTTTTTTTTTTTTGGTCTTTTATTACTAAAATTACTGAAGTAAACTGTTTTAAATGTAACATAAGTTACCATCGAATGACCCAGTGAATTATAAACATTGATTGAGCGAAACAAACAATATTACTTATTTTATTTTCCAGCTCAGAGCTTTATAAAAATTAATTACAATGTTGACACATTTTAATTAAATTCTAAAATACACCATATGCTCCTGATAATTTCAATAACTTATACTAATGAAATAAATAATTCATATCACTTCAAAGAATTGTAAATAAACAACCCAAATCACAACAACAACAACAACATTGATAATAATAGTAATACATTTTAGATTAGTTAAATCAAATATATTAGATTATTACATATGCAGCTTAATAATTATTAAACAAATAAACAGGATACTATCATAGATAATACATTTTAGATTATTTCAATAATAATATTAAATAAAATATATGCAGTTTAATAATTATTAAGCGATATTAAATTAAAATTATCCCGGTGTACCATTAAAAAAATTTTTTAGAAATGGAAGAGGTATCATTTGATTATAGTTCACAGCTACGAAGCAATATACATAACCATATTCTCAAATATATAGATTATTACTAATTAATTACCGTGCTTAAATTGCTTATTTAACACTGTGATAATTTTTTAGACAAATCTGATAAGTTATTCTAGCTTTCGCGTAATTTCTGAATTCTTTTTAAGTCTGAGTGACACATTTTTTGCAATATCAAATCCTTAAAAAGTGTGTATAGGGAGGGAGGGAGAGGTTAACTGCTTCCCGCTAATAGAATACTCATATACTCGATGTTTATATAAAACATAGTTTACATATTTACATAAACTACATTTTTTAATTGATCATTTAACGCCATTTTATAAATTAAAAAAACTAATGCGAAGAAAACATTGATTAAAGAATAAAAGGAATTAAATAATAAATATTGTATTGAGAATAAAATTTTCTTAGATACAGGTTGATTTTGTGAGAAAAATGACGTTATATATAAAAGATAAAACAATGATAAATAAAATACAGAACATGTACTTTTGAGAAAAATGACTTACTTACAATCATCATACACGAATATTATTGAAGATTCATATCTTCAAAAAAAGCATGCAAATCTCATGTAAAAGTCGGGTCAACAGGCAATCGACAAACATTCACATAACTGTTGAAAATGTCCCATTGAAAACATCCTGCAATGTAAATAAATAGAAAAAAAAAGACTAATAAACTAATAAAAACAATGTAGAATGCATTTCAAAATCCCTTGTTCTAAGCAACAGAAAATAAATATATAAAAAAACTACATACTTACAGTCAGTCATACAAGTTAGTAATACGTTATTTATACGACAGTTCCTGATTGATGAATTTTAAGGGAAAACAACAAAACAGCACATAGTCCAAGAGCATCAGACAATCGACTTTCTTGCAGAAGATCACAAATGGTAGTCATTTATTATAGAAGACTACACACCTGCGATATCCTGAGAGCAAACTTGGTAAAATATGTATTTATCTTGGCACCAGCAGATTCTAATCTCTACTTCTAGTATAACTTTTATAGGTTTGAAAGTTTTTCAAACTCTTTCTGAAAAAAAAAAAAATTTACGAACTTTTCAATGGTAAATCATCTCTTGTGGGGAAGTGGAGAGAAAAAATTCATGTTCTAGATTTTACAGTTTTAATATACTACTACTGATTAATTATTAAAGAAAACTTCAAAAAGATAAACATATAAGATAAAATTTTAAAAAGAATAAGGGATGGTTTATAAATTATTTATAATAATAATTACAAGTAAAAACTTTATTTAAAAACAAGTTTGTTCAATTTAAAAAAAAGTTAAATTTTATATGTCATTAGAATTTTTTTAGGGAGAGGATAAGAAGCTAAATACAATTCAAAGTCTTCATATTACTTTAGATAGCACCTTATCATTGTAAAAATTAACACATTTAAAACTGATTAATAATAATGTAAATCATGTATGCAGAGTTTGCTATGATCAGTCAATTATATAAAAATAATAGAGAAAACTTTGGAGTTAATTCAAAATTAATTCTATGGTTAAAAATTTGTTGCTAGTTTTAGGATAAATTTAAAAATTGTCAGTACTAAAAATGGATTGAAATAGAGTATCAAATAAATACCTGAAGGAAATGAAACTATTTACTCACAAAAAATGCATTACCGTACATTATAATAGAATGACGACGTATTATATTAATTTGTATTCATATACTATCAAATCAAATTTGTTTTTAAATTCATGCATATGAAACCAGGTTAATTTTAAAGAATTTGGAAATGAGGAACATAATTATCTATTAACAAATGCATAGGCAGCGTTGTATGTAAATACAGGAAGATTCTAATTAAAGAATTTACGAATACATCGATTTATAGAGTTTGGTAATATTAAAAAGTAACATAGTTAACAAATTAATTTTAGTAGCGTAGTATATAAATACATGAAAATAGTAACTTATGATTGTATAGCTTTATAAAAGAAACTTCTACAGTTATGAAACAATGTAAATAAATGTTAAAAATATCTGAAAAACCATTACGCACCTTTAATTTGTAAATCCCTTATTAATTTCAAATAATCTTTAAAATCATAAGCTGTCGTCTGCTTCTTCGATCTTATAAAATGGCGGAATACAGAAAAATAAAGCACGCTGATTGGTTGGGTCTAGTATTTTAAAGCCAAGGCCTAGACCGCAGAGACCAAGCCTCGCAGACCACGCAGACCCTCCTAAACCCGGCTAAACCCACGCCTGGCAGACCTCGCAGACCTTGTAGACCTGATAAGCCATAGTGTAAACGCAGCATTACAGGTGGAATGTATTTTTTATAATCCTGCACGCAACACATGTATGTCATTGAAAATCCTTGATTGATGTGTCTAGATCAGTTTCAGCTTCAACTGACGTCACACCCTAGCAACGACTTTAGCAATCAGATGTATTTTTTGCACGGAGTAAAAGAGGAGGAGGTGAAACTTAACATAGATTAAGGACCAAGATGGCAAGATGGTTTACGGCAAAATCTGTAATGGCAACAGTACTAGCGTCACTATCGGTAAGGGGGAGAACTAACAAACCTCCGAAATTTACCTATGTTGAAGAAATATGTTTATCCTCTATGGTTTGAATATCTATTCGTTCCTAAAACGAAGCAGGTATCAGACGATATTCTATTCATGCTTGCTTTATTTATTTAGCTGTTTTTTTTTTTTTTTTTTTTTTTTTTTTTTTTTTTTTTTTTTTTTTAAACTTATAAAATGATAATTAGACTAATAACATAAAAGAAAGCCGCCAGAAAATTCTGTTAAGAATGCAAATATGTAAGTTTATAAGATTAAATTGTAAAAAATCAAATTCAGGTATTGTGTCAATTTATTCATATCGAATAAAATTTTATTGAGTGTAATGTCAGTACCTCTATTTATTTTTAACTTTTAGATTTATACAATTCTAAAAATTTGTCGAAAGGAATTTTTCCCTATCTGTAATATTATTATTATTATTTCTTATATGTTAATATTATAAACATTATTGAATTGATTGTACGTTATTTACATTAAAAACAATATTTTTATTTTATCTGTAAGGAAGTGAAAATGCATAAATTTTAAAAGATTATTGTAACGATTGTTTAATACGTTAAACTTCATAGATTAAACTTCAACACAAAGCATAAAACACGGGCTATAAAAATTTCCCTGCCAAAGGGGAATAATTATGAAATATTCTGGGACTTGTAGAGTTCAACATTTCGTATATTTTTATGTCACACCATTGCTTTTGATATATTGCATTCAAGACGAAATTTTTACCTAGTATTCGTTGGACTTAAAACCGTTCACTAATCATGTAAAAAAAAAAAAAAAAAAAAAAAAAAAAAAAAAATATATATATATATATATCCGTGCATGAACATAGAACAGATATTAGCTATATAAAATAGAATGTTTATTCTATGTTCATGTATCGGTGTAAGATTCTATCGAAAACGTAAACATGCAACATTAAAAAAAGAAAGATCACAATAAGGTAGATACTCAATAATAAGCATACTACAAGGATGGGGAGTTTCTTCCCCATTATCACTAAGGGCGCTACGATCGCAATCGCATTACCATTACGCTCTATGGGAATGTCCGATCTTGGATGTTAATCTATGAAACTTAATAGGCATTTTACTCGCCAAAAACGCAAGTTGCATTTTGGTAAATGATGAGGGCGCTGCTGCCCGCATGTTGGCCATTCTTTTAGCAGAATATCATATGATTGTATGCATAAGAGCTGTACGTTAGAATTAAAATATATTTTATGTTATCCGTTTATTTTTTATTATTGATATTACAAAGCATAAATTAAGATGGGGTATAAGTGCTTTGTTCCTGGATGCAAAACAGGTTATACCAGTGACATAAAAAAAAAAGAAAAAACGAAGGGAAAAATAGCTTGTTCCGTGCTCCACTCACGCTCACACAGCGAAGTTCCCCACCTGTTAGGTCTGTACAATATTGAGACCGTAATGACTGAACACGCTCCAAGTACAATCGCTCTGATGGGGACTGAGAAAGAAAATCGAACACTTTTATTTTGCTACTGGTGATGCCCAGTAAAAGCTAAATTAATTTATCACTTCAAGATTTAAATCCTTAAAAGAGATCAGTTGTCAATATTTTTTTTTCAACGAGGAGGACTTAATACCATACAGGTGCCCACTTGTTAATTTAAGGTTGTTCAGGAGTCTTACTTTTAAAAATGAAAATTATGAATGTTCCATTAATTTTGCTGGTATGAGTTAAATATATTTATAGTGTCATTGTGTTCTTATCAGAACAATACCAAACGCAAACTGTCATGTTGGACCCCACGTGATTTTGTTTTAATGATTTCAAAGTGCCTTATTATTATTTTTTTTAAATTGCTAACACGCGATATCTTTCCATTTAATGAGGAATTTCTGTTTCGAAAGTATTTTCAACAACAAATCTAATGAAATTTCAACTGTTTAATATTTCGTGATTTTTTGAACAAACGTGTTGCTCAGAGGTAAGTAATTTCTGCAGGCATCTGAAAGTATTAATTTAATAGTTATAACGTGTTTTTATTTAATTTAATTTTCTTGTGTGTGCATGTGTGGCCGCGGCAAACATTTACACTTGAATTTAAACATTTACCTCCGTGTTTATATAACCACTTTTTGTGTCATTATATAAACAACATTTATATAATTTATATTTAAAAGTACACAATTGCATCCATCGTTATGCAACTATTCAAATACATATGAAACCATATTATTGGCAACAGTATTTGAGTCCAGTGTTGTTTGCAAAACCGATTTCGAGACTTTTATCGGTTACTTTTCAGAAAATGATATTGATGGACACCAGTCACATAAAAGTTCAATACGTTTTCTTACACGTGATCAGCTAACTTATGTTAGTTCCAATGACAATTCGATTCTGCCAATGCTCATAACTGCTTTATCAAGTTTAAGACTTTGTAATCGATGCATTATGGCATATGGATCGTATGGGATATACCTGAGACATAGGATCCTGCTTATGCTCCGAAATTTTCTGGCTGTAACATTATTCTCTTTTTATTTTTATGTATCTATTTAAATTTATTCATTGAAAAAATATCTTTACTACTATCCTCATTCACTGTATATTTAAACTTCACCCATAGTCAGTGTGATTTTACAACCCTCACTCAGTTTTATATTTAAACCCCGCCCATATGCAGTGTGATATGCTTTAATTTGTAATGTAAATATCACTGCAGAAAGTTAGCAACATAAAGATTTTTCAGATTTCTATCTGGTTCTTGTAAATATCAGCACAAAAAACATCAAGTTTAATCACGGAGAGTATCTCAAATAATAAATGCTCTTGTATTACAATATAAATTTAATTAGCATCAATTGGAGGGACGCTGGATAGTTATTCAAGCTAATTAACGTACCACCTTAGGGGTTGACGCTAAGTTCCAGAACGCTCTGATATAAACAAAGTGATGGCTCCTCCCACATTAGAAACGATCGTCCTCTACTGGCAATCGTCTAAAAATAAGATCATGAAAGTTCTTGAAATTAATTTTACATTTCTTTTTTCTTCTTAACAATGATTTTAAAACATTCTTCATAGTATTCTTAAAATAATAATAATAATAATAATAATACAGGCATTCCCCGACTTACGTAAGTAATGCGTTCCGTAAACTTTTACTTAACTTGAATTTTACGTAAGTCGAATTTGTAATTTATTAAGGTAAAATTTCGTAAGAAACTATAACATATTATATGTATATATATATATAACTAAAATGTCAACTATCAATAACATTAAAAAATAAATTTTACTACGTACTAATGGAAACATTAAAAAATAATCTTCAATATTTATTTATTTACAATATTTTCCCTCTCGGCTCATGAATGTTTGTGATGTATATTGAAACTTATCTATTGCATGTAACTATGCATCGCAACAATTATTCAGGGGTTTTCCTCTTTTAAACTCACGTCGTCACCGTTTAAGAACGCAATTGTTATTTTAATTAACGAAATAACAAACAAACCAGTAAAAAATCATTAAAAATACAGCCCATTCAAAAATAATTCCCGAAACATTCTTCTATCTCATACGTGAGAATATTTTCCAGGTCCCTAATCATTCTCTATTTGCAGATTTAATAGAATAAATTTCGGTGCATTTGAGAAGTTCCAGGGGAAATTTCCACTTTAAAATCATTAAAGAAAATAAAATCCTAAATCTACCAGAAGAGGAGTGTATCTCCCGTACCAGGATTACATACTTAATTTATCATTGAGAATTTTTGTTTAGACATAGCTTTAAAATGTTATCGTTTAAAGTTTTTAGCCGCCAAATAAAGTCTTATGTAAAATATTCTTTAAAGAGAACTGTGGCAGGTTTAGATTGTAGTAAGGTAAGTTTTATTGTTGGGGTGGTATTTGTGGAGAAAACTTTTAGATAAGTAATTTGTATGTGACATTGGGGATTGTTGCTTAGCAAAAATTATAATTTAAAGCTGATTTTTTGTTGAAAAAAATCGCATGTCTTATGCCACAACAAAAGACAAGAAATTGATTAACAAGCAATTAAAAAAATAAAGAAAGAAAAAGTAACTAAGTTTCACAATACAAAACGAGTCCTCTATTATACGTCTGTTAGTGCATTATTATTAAATAAATAATATTTCAGTTTATTTAATTTATTTTTAAGGATATTTTCTATAAATGCCCTGATTTTAAATTTCAGAAACATTTATTTCCTTAACTTAAAAGTAACAACCATTCCTGAAATAAAATATTGTATACAGATAAGCTTAAAAAATAAAAAAAAATATTTTGTTTAGATAATTTTATTGAGGTTGTCAGGAATCTTCTGAAAATTCGAGCAAAATTGATGTTTAAAAATCAATTTTTGAGACATGCTATCCATTTAATAAACTATTACTCTCTCTCTCTATACATATATATATGCACTAGTTGTTTTTCTTAAATGATGAAAATGACTCGTTTGAATCACGATAAATTTAAAAATACAAAATACTCGGTAATACAAATCACGCTTATACAAACAAAATAACTTTTAATTGTACTTTATTACATGACATTCCCTTTCATTCAAATTTGTTATTTCATCTTCAAAAATGGAATGGAAGGGATTAAAAATTTCTAGTAACTTAGAAAAAGAGTAACTTATGTCCTAGTAGCTTATATGCTTTAAAAATAATTAACTTTAAAGTATTAAGTTAGAAATAATAAACAGAAATAAACTAAACAGAAACTAATAAAGAGTGTACAAGGGAGAGGCGTATAAAAATGCCTGACTTTTTTCAGAACTTAAAAAGTAAAATTAAAGCGTATCAGCACATAATATTGATACTATATTACATAAAATGTACTGAAAAATTTTCAAATTAAAAGAAATATCCAGTTACAAATAATTACATACTGTAATAATTAATTGTTTTACAGTTTGAATGAATGAAAACATTATATAATAAAATTAAATTAATTATTTTTACATAAACAACACTGATACAAATTGATGAAACATAATATTATATTAAATATGATTCATGTTGATTAAAATGTTTGCATGAATCAAACGAATGTATAAAATTATTCTGGTTTCACACCCCCCCCCTTTTTTTTCATGACATAATAAACATTTATTCTGATCCGCCCCCCCCCCCTCTATTTTTTTTCCATTTACTAATTCGCAATCTGTTTTGACGTTGACGGGCTCACATCAGCACAGAGGAATGCCCGGCAAATAGCTCAATTTTCCCCTTTCAGCGCGTTGGCGGAGACTTTCCGCAGAACGCCAAGTAATGAGGCAGCCAACAACAGACGCATGCGCCGTACAAACTCTCCTTAACCCTTTGAGCTCTGCTGGGTGAATTTTCACCCACATAAAATCAAAATCGTTTAATTTCCTTCAAAAAGTCTCCATTTTAATTGCAAAAACTGGGTTTTGTAGATTTCACTTGTCTTCTTAAAATCTAGATGGCAGCACTATTCTCTGCAAATATCTAGTAGGTTTTTAATGCGACCTTAAAATACTCCAATTTTGAAGGTTTAGAAATTTTGTATTTTTCAAGCATTATAAAGAAATATTTTTCAAAGGAGATAACATTTTTTTTCTCTTGGACACATCAAACATTTAATAATAATTACATGCAAATCACTAAACTGAAAATTTAAATAATTACAGGGGATAGAAATAAGTAATGGTAGAATTTTCTACCAGCAGAGCTCTGAGGACTACAAAAATGTGCTTTGTCACTAGATGGCAGCACTAAAATTACATACCAGACAGTGTTTCAGAACCAAAATTTAGATGCTTACAATTTAATTCCAAGGAATTTAAATTTGTGTTTAATTCAGCAGATTGACGAGTTTATTATGTTTTAAATATTTCTAAACAAAAATTAAATATTTTTAAAATCTGTTTCATCTATAAATTTGATTAGTTTGTATTTTTATATTATGATTTAAAAAATTTTAAATTTTGAATTTTCTCATTTAATAAATTTTTAAAATATTTTAATAGTCTTAGAATTTGTTTAAACAATGTAACTGCTTAAAATATGTTGAAATTTCAGCAATTATAGTAATTTTAGAATAACTTTGCGGTGTCATTTCTTGTATTTGCGTGTTGAAATGAATGCTCTAGAGCTCTGATGGTGGAAAAACTTCCCACGTCCCCCAGCCTAAAAGGGGTATTTAAAAAATTTTTTAATCACATAGTTCAATTTCAGACAGTCCCCTAATCACATTTTAAGTGTTTTTCTAGCATATTTTTAAAATTTTAATAACCCGGAGCTCAAAGGGTTAAGAGCTCACTCTATATTCAGCTTATGCTGTTAATTTATCACTTCAATATTTAAATCCTTAAAAGGGAACAGTTATTATTTTTCTTTTCAACGAGGAGAACTTAATGCCATACAGGTGCTCACTCGTTAATTTAAGCAATTCCAAGCTTAGAACTAACGCTGGTTGTTACTGTTAGAGAAAATCATGAATGTTCAGGTAATTTTGCTGGTATGAGTTAAATATTTTTATAGTGGCACTATGTTCTTATCAGAGCATACCATTAATGATTTCATTGGTTTTAATGATTGGTTTTAATGATTTCAAAGTGCCTTATTATTATTATTATTATTTTTAAATAGTTAAACACGCAATATCTTTCAACTTAAGGTGGAATATCTGTTTCGAAAGTAAACAACAAATCTAATGAATTTTCAACTTTTAAATAGTTCGTGATTTTTTTAACAAAACTGTTGCTCAGAGATGAGGAATTTCTGTAGGTATCTGAAAATATTAGGTTAATAGGTATAACGTGTTTTTATTTTATTTAATTTTCTCGTGTGTGCATGTGTGTGCGCGGCAAACATTTACCTCCGTGTTTATATAACCGCTTTTTGTATAATTATATAAACAACATTTATATAATTTATGGATTATTAATTAATTTTATATGCATTATGGCATATTTGAAAGTACACATTTGCATGCATCATCATGCAACTGCTCACATACATCTGAAATCATATTACTGGCAACCGTGTTTGAGTCCAATGTTGCTCAAAACCGATTTCAGTACTTTTATCACTTATTTTTCAGCAAATGACCTATAACATTAATGTACACCAGTCATGTAACAGTTCAATGCATTTTCTTACACGTGATCAGAAAACTTAATTTAGTCCCAATGACAATTCGATTCAGCCAACGTCCATATCTGCTTTATCAAGTTTAAGGCTTTGTAATCGATGCATTATGGCATATGGATCTTATGGGATATACCTGAAACGCAGGATCGTGCCTATGCGCCGAAATTTTCTGGCTGTAACCTTATTCTTAAAAAAAAAAAAAAAAAAAAAAAAAAAAAAACATTAAGTTTAATCACGGAAAGTATCTGAAAAAATAAATACTCTTGTATTACAATATAAATTTAATTAGCATCAATTGGAGGGACTCTGCATAGTTATAGCAGCTAATTAACGTACCGCCTTAGGGGTCGACGCTAAATTGCACAACGCTCTTAGATAAACAAAGTGAAGACTCCTCCCACATTAGAAACGAGCGCCCTCTACTAGCAATCCTCTAAAAATAAGATCCTGACAGTTCTTGAAATTAATATTACATTTCTTTTTTTTTCTTAACAATGATTTAAAAACATTTTTCATATTGTTCTTAAAGTAATAATAATAATAATATGTCCTTTCCGTGACTACTCATGAAAATTTCCTTTTATGATCATAAGCTAGTAAATTTGAGATAAAGTTTGTTTAAAGTTAAAAAAACAAAGAAATAAGATGTGGGGGGGGGGGGGGGGTGATATATTTTAATAAAAAATATTTAATTTATATGTTTTATAACTGAAGTTATATTTAAGTAGATGTGTGTGTACGAGTACTGCGTAATATGTATCGTAAATAATTATTTACTTTAAAGAAAATTTATTTCAGATTTACTAGTTAATGGTGTCATGCAATAAATTAAAAAAATTAAGGCTAGTCATAGGATAAACGTATTAATAATTATTATTATTTAAGAATTCAAGGAAGAGTGTGTCTTTTATTGTTTTTGAATCTTGTTAAGAAAAAAGAAAAGTTTAACTTAAAGAATTCCTTAGGATCTTATTTTTTCATAATAAGAGTTTGAATTTATACTTAATGAAAGATAAAGTGAAAGAAGAAAAAATTAAATATTAATAAAATTAATAATTACTTTCTAATAATTTTAGCTATCAAATACATTCTAATACTTTTAGCTAAATCTTACTTAAATCTTGTACTATACTTATAGAATTAAATTATTGAATTAATTTATAGGGTCTTTAAAAAGTTATGAATTAAATTATTGAATTAATTTATAGGATTTTTAAAAAGTTGTAAATACAAATTTTGGATTAACATTTTTTAAATATACAAAAACCTTATCACTATTTTTTAAGTCCAATTTTAAGAGTATATTGCTTTATATATATATATATATATAAGACACACTTAAAATTTTATTTATTAAAAATAACTTAAAACTAGGTTGCCTTTTTCATTAAAAATAATTTTTTTTTTTCCTACTAAATTATTAAAAACTTATGAACATCTATGAGGATTCTTTTGTACAATTTTTCCTATTTTAATTTAAAAAAAAATCATTTACATATTTAAGTAAGAGTACCTGACAGACCGAGCCTCGGTCGGTAGTTTTTCTGCATTTTTTTTATTTTTACACTTTTATTTAACCCAATCTGGTTTATGTATGCAAAGATGGAATTTAGCAATTGATTTTTACCGCATTTCCTGGTAGGCTGGAATTATATAAATTATGTACAAAGATGTGTTTCCGATTACAACACAACATTATAATATTTTTACAATTTTATTATAAATTAATACATTAATTTTAAGGAATTTTTCAATTAGGCGGATATAGGTGATACATCGTCAAATATTCTCTGTAACTCGTGCAATGGAGGATATTCCATCTCCGTTTTGATCACGTGGTCAAGGTAAAAACTTCTAGCGTAAAGAAGGGAAGGCTCCGTAGACGTGTAATGTAAATCCCCGCTAGCCAATGAAACAGTTCATGAGGCAAAGCAGTAGTATCTTCCCTTCTTATCAGTTAAAAGTTCCTTTGGTAAATTACCGGTATCACATGACTTTTTTCAGCCTCGAACCCATATTTGGAATATCCTCCATTGTGTGGGAGTTGAAAAGACAACGGATTTAACCCTTAATGTACTGAATTATGAATTCATGAAAATTTTATCTTCTAAAGCCTTTTTCGTGAATTGTTTAAACTACATTAGAAGATTTACATAATCTTTTGATAAATTTTAGAAGAATTTTAGAAGGTTTGAAGGATTTAGAAAGATTCATTAAATTTGAATTTATAGGTATTTTGTGCACTATTAATAACTCCACTCAACTCTTTTATTTTAAATATTTTTCTTAGTATTTTGTAGAATTAGAAAATGTACAAATATAATGTTCTTACAATAGAAATATAGAAATAGTTCCGAATTTAAAAATACCCCCTCCCTCCCCTCCCAACGCCAAGAAAGCTGAAAAGATGCAAAGGCAAAAGAAATGATCCTTTTAAAAAGATTTTTGTTTTATATAACCAATAATGCTTTTGTAACAAGATAAAGTAATGTATCTATAACTTCTTCTAAACTGTATTACAACTAATCGATGTATTAAATGAATTTTATAAGAAGTTATTTTAATGGTACTTATAAGTACCGTCAGTAGAAAAAGGGGTTAATCATGTGCCAATAAATGCTCGCCAAAGTATTCCAAAGCACTGTAAAGTTGCAACAGTAAAAACAAGTTAAAGACTTAAAAGTAGAAAAAAAAATATAAATAAAATGATAGTGATATAAAGAAATATGCTTTTATCAAATTAATAAGTTTACTACTAAAAGATGAATCAATTCAAAGACAAAAAATATAATTTAAATACTGTTTAATTTTTTTCTTTCTGGATTCCTTTTATCGAAAAATAAACAAAGCAAAATGTATATATTTTTTAATAAATTCATTTTGTGTGAGCTTTCTAGCAAGCGTAAAAAAAGAAAGAATTTTTTTCATAATCGAGGTCCTTACCCACGCCAAAATAATGTATTTTAACAGATATTTTTTGGAAAAAAATATGAATTGCACTCATAAAATTCGGCGGTTTTTTTCAAGATGGCCATTGAATGTCTGTAAAAAAGTGGTTTTTCTTAAAATATATTTTTGGTATTTCTTCATTATTCCATCGACTACTTTCCCTAAAATAAACTATCACCAAACTATTCCTCAGACCTTACTGCCCAATAAACAAATGGAAGAATGTTGCGATGGAATATCAAAAAATTGAAAAAATTCGAAAAAGCCCCACTCACTAAATTGTCAACTATCAATAACATTAAAAAATAAATTTTACTACGTACTAATGGAAATATAAAAAAATAATCTTCAATATTTATTTATTTACATTATTTCCCCTCTCGGCTCGTGAATGTTTGTGATGTATATTGAAACTTATCTATTGCATATAACTATGCATCGCAACATTTATTCAGGGCTTTTTCTCTTTTAAACTCACGTCGTCACCGTTTAAGAACGCAATTGTTATTTTAATTAACGAAATAACAAACAAACCAGTAAAAAATCATTAAAAATACAGCCCATTCAAAAATAATTCCCGAAACATTCTTCTATCTCATACGCGAGAATATTTTCCAGGTCCCTAATCATTCTCTATTTGCAGATTTAATAGAAGCACCTCAGTTGCCAGTATTATAGCTGAAATTTCGCTGTCATAGTACCGAATTTAACAGGCAATATATGCCCATCATAAGGTATGAAAATCCGTGCATTAATTCTTAAGATATGACTATCGCTAAAATCGTGTAAATCCTGCAAAAATATCAGCGCTACCTGTTGGGTGATTTACACCAAAACCTAATCAGCAACAACTTATGTCAACGTCTAACAGAATCTGAAGTTAGATGAGAATTCATACATTAGTTCTTGAGATAAAGCGGTTACTCTAACTAACTATCCCCATGTTGAACCCCACGTGATTTTATTTTAATGATTTCGAAGTGCCTTATTATTATTATTATTATTAAATAGTTAAACACGCAATACCTTTCCACTTAATGCGGAACATGCTGCAGCATAGCAGGTTCATCTGTTAGGCGATGTACACAAAAATATAATCAGCTCCACTATTTATCAAGATACACCTGAATCTGAAGTTTTATGAAAATCCGTGCATTAGTTCTTGAGATCAAGCTATTGCGGAGATTATGAAAAATACAGCATAGAAGCGCCACCTGTTGAGAGATTTACACTAAAACCTAATCAGCAACAACTTATGTCAGTGTCTAACTGAAACTGAAGTCAGATGAAAATTCGTGACACACGTTCAAAGTAAAATCGCTCTGAAGAGACTGAGAAAGAAAATCGAACACTATTATTTTGCGACTGATGATGCGCAGCAGAGGTTAAGTTAATTGAACTAGCTTCTCATTATAGCGTGGGCTCCTTGGGAGAATCTGCAGCACATTAGTAGGGTTACTGTATTTGGGTATTTTTCGCTTGTTTGGCTAACGGGATTTTGTATTTGTCTTCTCTGTAAGCATATGGTAGAAAGGGCTCCGGATGAACATGAAGACTGCTCCGAAATTAAAAGTTTATTAAAGAAAATCTGTAGCTAAATATGTTAACGTTTCGAAGTAGCTTAGTTGGTGTTGTATTAATGCAAAAATTAAACTGCTTATGTATGATATTATTAAAACTGAATATTAGAGTTTACTAATTTCAAAATTTAATAAAAAATTTGCAAAAAATATATATGTAGAGTTTTTGCAGTTCACAAGAGAGCAAAAATAGGACTTAAATAATTTAAGAAATGTAACAATTTTTTAGCAATTTTGTTTTTTGAAAAATTAGTTTAAGATCTCATTTTCTCTCTCTTTGTTATGATTGATGAGGAGAATGCTGAGAGAAATTGTAATAATTTTTAAATATTTGTAGGGTTGAATTAAGATACTTTTGAAGCTCGGGTGGAAAGGGAGTTCGGTGCATTTGAGAAGTTCCAGGGGAAATTTCCACTTTAAAATCATTAAGAAGAATAAAATCCTAAATCTTCCAGAAAAGGAGTGTATCTCCCGTACCAGGACCACATACTTAATTTATCATTGAGAATTTTTGTTTAGACATAGCTTTAAAATGTTATCGTTTAAAGTTTTTAGCCGCCAAATAAAGTCTTATGTAAAATATGCTTTAAAGAGAACTGTGGCAAGTTTAGATTGTAGTAAGGTAAGTTTTATTGTTGGGGTGGTATTTGTGGAGAAAACTTTTAGATAAGTAATTTGTATGCGACATTGGGGATTGTTGCTTAGCAAAAATTATAATTTAAAGCTGATTTTTTGTTGTTGAAAAAAATCGCATGTCTTATGCCACAACAAAGACAAGAAATTGATTAACAAGCAATTAAAAAAATAAAGAAAGAAAAAGTAACTAAGTTTCACAATACAAAACGAGTCCTCTATTATGTTAAAATATAGTTTTTGTTTTATGTTAATTCATATTTTGTCTCACGTGAACTTATGACATTATGCATTGATTAGTTGGTCATTAGTAAAGACAACTAAACTCGTTGTATCTTATAGAAAATGTAATAGAAAAAATGGCGGTTCTGTTATCTATATTGATGTTATTAAAATTCATTTCATAAGTTTCTTTTCTAAATAATGCGTTCCTTTCTTTCTTATTAATGTGTACTTAATTTAATTATCAATCGACTCAAAGCTATCATACTCTGCATATAAGAACACTAATAATTTTTAATAGGTTATGGGCTTTTCAGCTCGCTTTGAATTGCGCTAGTTAGCTCAAGTCTGATTGATTAGAATTAGATATAGATAATTTAGGTTTTGCTCAAAGCAAGTGAAGTAAAACATTAGTTTATTTTAGTAGATTATCATTAAAATATTTTGAAATCGCATTAAAGTTTGAGAAGAAATGGATTTAACAAAGCAAGTTAAGTTATTGACTAGTGTAGTAGACTGGCCAATATGGAAACGCAAGATTAGAGATTTACTTGATTATCACGAAGGAGCACTTGATGTTATGGATGGTAAATTAAAGAAACCTGAACCATTAAGTAGCACTGCTGAATATAGAGAAATCAAGGAACATAAAACGTTCTGATTTGTATCGTAAAGCTAATAGTTACGTAAAATCCGTGATAGCAAGTGCCGTAACTGATGTAGTTTATCAAAAGATTATGGATAAAGAAACAGCATATGAAATGTGGGAAGCCTTAAAGCATCATTTTGAAGCAACGTCAAAAGATCAGTTATTTAAGATATGTACAGAATTTTTCGCATTTAACTGGGCGTTAGGCGATGATGTTTCAACTCACATAGCTAAGTTAAGAACCATTTGGAGCGAATTAAATAACGGACTTAAAGATATTGGGGAAATAAGTTACCTGATTTAATTTTAGTTTGTAAAGTATTGCAAATTTTACCACGCAAATTTGAAACCTTTAAGTCTAGCTGGATGTTGTTGCCTAAAAATGTAGACAGAACATTCGATGAGTTAACAGAGCAACTTTGTATGTTTGAGAGAAATTTCATCGAAGTTGAAAACGGCGATATTGCTGTTCAGGAAGCACTAGCAGCTTCAAGATTGGAAAAACAGAATAAAGATAAAAATTCCAAATTTATCAAGAAGTCATATAGAGCTGACATTTGTAACTACTGTAACCGTCAAGGTCACTGGGTAAGAAATTGTAGAAAATGGATTTCCGATGGAAAACCAGCCTAAAAGTCGCCAAGTAGCGATACTAAAGATATAAAGAAAATCGTCAATGGTGCAGCGATGTCTATTTCTGTCGAAACGTATACTTCGGAAGCAGATTCAACAACATTTTGGATTGATAAAGGAGCAACTCAACATATCACGAAGTGTTCAGAGTATTTTACAGATTTCACGCAATTTCTTAGTCCTTGTAGCATTAAGGCTGCTGGAAAAGCAAGATTGGCTGCAATTGGAAAAGGAACTATTCGTTTTAAATCTTTTGCTGGTGGAAAATGTCAAGAAATTCAGCTGAAGGATGTCTGGTATGTACCTGAAGTCAACAAAAATTTATTTTCAGTGTTAGCTGCTCAAGATAGAAATCAAGATAGTGAATTTCGATCGACAGCTACTGAATGTTGGTTAAAGATAAATGATCAAGTGTTACTGTATGGAACACGTAATGGGTCTGGATCTTTGTTTAAGGCAATAATTGAGCCAATCGTGCCAACTCAAATTTTAGAAATAAACAATACTGAGAAAAACGATTCTTTATTACAACTTTATCATGAAAGATGGGGTCATCAAGATAAATGTCACATCAAACAAAAGCTTGAAAAAGAGTTAGGAATCAAAGTTCAACTGGAAAATAAGTTATGTGAACCATGCATTTATGGAAAAGCACATCGATTACCTTTTGGAAACAGAAAGAACGCAAAAGAACTAGGTGAGCTTATTTCGGCTGATGTCTGTGGCCCGTTTCCTGAATCTTTTCAAAAGAAACGATACTTAGTTGTATTTAAAGATAGCTTCACAAAGTTTAGGTATGGTTACATGATAAGAGAAAAGTCAGAAGTCAATACTATGTTAAAACATATGCTTGCTCATGCCAAAACTATGGGATACAAAATTAAAGAATTTTTGAGCGATAATGGTGGAGAATTTGACAATAAAGAAATTGAAGCAATTCTACGTGAAGAAGGAATTACAAAAAGACCTACCGCACCTTTTACACCACAACAGAATGGATCAAGTGAAAGAGAGAACAGAACAATTGTAGAAATGGCAAGAACATTCAAATATTCGAATCCTGAAATTAGTTTTCCGGATGCAATGTGGGCCGAACTAGTATCTTCTGCGATATATATCCTAAACAGAACGGGAAAATCTTCAGTAGAGGGAGTTAGTCCTTATGAATTGTGGATCAAGAAGAAACCTAGAGTAAAGCATTTACGTGTAATAGGTTCTACATGTTATGCTCATATTCCTGTACAAAAGCGAAGAAAAATGGAGAAGAAAGCTATCAAAGGTTATCTTGTAGGTTACGATTCTGATGAGCGTTACAGAATTTGGATTAAAGAAGAAAACAGGATGATTTTTTCTAGAGATGTCATTTTTCATGAAAAATTGAAAAAATGCGATAATTCAGTTCATTTACCATTCAACGACAATAAACAAGAAAATACAAGTAATCTTTCTAATCAGGGAAAGTATGAAGATGAACAACTTAAAGAAGATGAAACACAAGACGATCTAAGTGACAGCGAAGTTGATAGTGATGAAGAAATTAAACCATCGAATGATATGCAATTGAGAGAACGTGGCAAGATACGAAAGCCTGCACGATTTGATGATTATATAATGGAAGCTGAGTCACTAATTTATGAAAATGAAAATCCTGAAACATACATAAAAGCAATCAACAGCAAGGAAAGTTCTAATTGGAAGAAAGCTATGGAGAATGAAATAAAATCTTTAAAAGAAAATGAGACCTGGGAATTAGTTAATTTACCAGAAGGTGCCAAAGGTATACCATGTAAGTGGGTTTATAGAATCAAAACAAATCCAGATGGCAGTATTAACAAGTATAAAGCCAGGCTTGTTATAAAAGGTTATAGTCAACGTCAAGGCATTGATTATATTGAGACTTTTAGTCCAGTAGCAAAATTAGAAACAATACGAGCCGTATTGAGTATAGCAGCAGAAAAAAAAATGTATTTATCACAATTTGATGTATCTACAGCATTTTTGTATGGAGAATTAGAAGAAACAATCTACATGCAACAACCAGAAGGATATGAGGACGGCACAAAGGGAGTATGCAAGCTCAAGCGAAGTTTGTATGGTTTAAAACAAGCTCCACGTTGTTGGAATAAGTGTTTTGGTCAATTTTTATTAAAACTTGATTTCAAAGTGAGTGATGCCGATCCATGTCTATAGATTCGAGAGAAGAATGGCAAAAAGTTAATTATAGCATTGTACTTAGATGACGGATTAATTGCTGCAAATGATCAACAAGAGTGCGAAATCTTCATTGAAAAGTTAAAAGCCAGATTCAAGATAGTCACTGGAAACGCTTCTTGTTTTTTAGGGCTTGAAATTGAATATCAGAAAAACGGAGATATTACTATTAGTCAAAAAGGATATGCCAAGAAAATTCTTAAGAGATTTGGATTTGAAAATTGCAAGCCAGTAGCAACACCAATGTTAAAAGAATCAAGATCGCAAAATACTGAAGAATCTAAGAAAGTTATTTTTCCGTATAGACAAGCAGTTGGAGCTCTAATGTACCTAATAGTAGGAACGAGGCCAGATCTAGCTTACAGCATAGGAGTTTTATCAAGAACGCTAGAACACCCATCTGCTGAAGATGTAGTGAGAGTAAAAAGAGTTTTTCGCTACATATCAAAAACAAGAAATTTTGGTATCACTTATCGCGCAACAAATTCAAATAGAGTATTAAAGTGTTACAGTGATGCAGATTTTGGAGGATGCATAAAAACTGGAAGATCAACATCTGGGTCAGTGATAATATATGCTGGAGGTGCAATCTCATGGCGCAGTCAAAGACAAACCATCGTGGCCACTTCAACAACAGAGGCTGAAGTTATAGCAGCATCTGAAACAACTAAAGAAATTCTTTGGCTCAGAAGATTGTATGAAGGAATAGTACAACTAAAAGAAATACCTATTCTTCAAGTAGACAATAGTGCAGCTGTAAAGCTTGCCCATAATCCAGAATATCACAGGAGAACAAAACATATAGAAATAAAGCATTTCTTCGTTCGTGAGAAGGTGTTAGAAGGAAAGTTAGTTGTAGAGCAAATTTCAACTGAGAAACAGATTGCAGATATTATGACCAAGCCGTTAGCCATAACTCGATTACTAATATTGTGTGATCAAATGGGATTATCAGGCTAAAGACTAAATATGTAATTAACAAGGGAAAGTGTTAAAATATAGTTTTTGTTTTATGTTAATTCATATTTTGTCTCACGTGAACTTATGACATTATGCATTGATTAGTTGGTCATTAGTAAAGACAACTAAACTCGTTGTATCTTATAGAAAATGTAATAGAAAAAATGGCGGTTCTGTTATCCATATTGATGTTATTAAAATTCATTTCGTAACAGGGGCGTAGCTACCGTGGAGCAGTTGGAGCAGACTGCTCCAGGCGCACTAATCCTAAGGGCGCAAAATTAGAAAAAGCGAAATAAAGATTTCTTAAAATATTTGTATTTTTTTTTTCATTATTAATCAGACATTATAGATGAACCTTGTTACAATCAGCGTATTCCTATGATATTTTACCTTGTGTTTAATCTCAACTATTTCGATTTAAAATATGTTTTCATACACTGTTTAAAAAAATGACTTCTATTCAGGAAGTTTTAATTTTAATTCATACCATATTGCAGCCTCAAATAACTTCTCCAACAGCGTTTCACCATTCCTGATTATTTTCTTTAACTTTTCTGGAGACGACCGTTGAAGTTTTTCAGATCTTAAAGTAATCAAAACTTATTTAACAGGGCTCTCATCGGTCACTTTACTGGCTACCACTATTTCCAAAAAATAATCTTTCTGGTACATTTCTATTAAAAATGTTTTAGAAATGTATCATAATGATTACTGTGCGGAAATAATGGTAGCCAAAGAATTCACCACTGAGAAACCTATATGTACGATGTAACAGTAGTAATTTACGATAATTATTTTACGATTTGGAAAAAAATAGCCTGACAAGTTGAAGAAAATTATTGACCATTTTACAGACAAAATCCAAGAAAACGAAAATTTTGAAGGTTTTTTTTCGTTTATTTTGTGGAAACTAAACATGCATTAATACAGATTACAAAACAATAATAAGAGCTGGATTTAAACATATTCCACATCTGCGCACGGCGACAAAATTTAGACGGGAGGGGGTAAGGGAAAGCAGCAACTTAAATTTTGTGAGTATTGTTTTTTAGATTTTGAAAATATTGCAAATCTCAAATGCAGAATCGATAAGCTTCAAAAAGAGAGAAAAAGTTAAGTACCCAATTCAGTGCTCCTTAGGGCCTAATTATAGCCTATGCAAAATTACACCACTTTTTGGTAACAGTATTTTTTCGCATTAAACCTTATTTAATCCCATAATTTTAGGATTAAATAAGGCTGACTGGCCCGACGGGCAACCGACCTGCAAGTCTGTGCACCCTAAACCAGGTAAAGCTGCTCCCTTCCTTAGGTGAAGCTAATAGTTTTAAAATTTGCTATACGCATTACATATTTGCAATATTTTCAAAATCTAAAAAACAATACTCACAAAATTTAAGTTGCTGCTTTACCTTACCCCCTCCCCCTCCCGTCTAAATTTTGTCGCCGTGCGCAGATGCGGAATATGTTTAAATCCAGGACAAAAACCCTTCAATGATCAATAATTTTCTTAAATCATTTAACAATTTTTTTTTAAATAACTTTTTTGAATCATTTTTTATTAATGATTTTTATTTCTCTTTGCAAGGCAAAAGAACTGATTTTTTTTCTTGAAAGTTTCTTTGCTTCAGAGGACCATTTAAATCTTTTAAGGCTGTTCTCAAATCAAAAAGGGCAACTTCCTGACATAAGATTTAATTTATTTTTGTTCGAAAATGCATGAAACTAGCTGGTGTTGTTGATCAGAAACTATGTCATCGAGCTGTTTTTTCCATTTTTTTGCAAACGCAATAGATCTTTCAGAAAATAGCGTCAAAGTGGACGTTTTGAACCGAATTTCCGCGCGAAAGGAGAAAAATCACTCAAGAGCGGGCGGAAAACGGGTTTGTCACGTGATCGAAAACGCTTATAACTCAATGGGTAATGGATGAATCAAAAAATGGAAAAAACAGTTCGACTCCAAATCGCTTCCATGACCAGGCTTTCCAGTTTTATATCTTTCCGTTAAAAAATGAATTTGTAAATATGTCAGAACGGTTTACGCTTGTTGAGCAGAGCAGTTAAGAACAGCCTTAAAACCTAATGTGTACATTCTCTAATTTTCTTTGTGAGCAATAGCGACATGGTCTGTCCCAAAAATTCTCAGCCTGTCTGGTATACCAAACAGCGCGGCCTCTCTTTAAATATATATATACGTATTTTATTTTGTTTAGTTTTTTGTAAAATCATTTATCAAGTATTTGTTTGAAATGTGTAGGCTTCGTGTATTCGTACAATTCTGTGATTGTAATTTCCCTTATATATATGTGTATTATATTGATTTTGATATATGCTTGATGTGCAAAAGTATTTATAAAGAATATTTTTGGCGAAGAAAATGTAATTCAAACATTATTTTTTGTTAAAAATTACATTTTAATATGAAAACGGGTTTGTTTCAATGGTGTCTATAAATGTGATAAATAGAACGGAGGTCAGCTATTTTGTATATACGTTAGAACAGGACTGTTTTTTTTTTTTTAATTTTTAAACCGATTTTTCACGCAGTCATCGAATTCGTATTTCAGACAAAATCGTGTTAAAGATATATGACAAGACTTTTTTTCCCTTCGTTGACTGTTTTTTCTGCTTTCGTCGGGAAATTCCGTTGAAAACGACATCTTTGACAATGTTTTCAGTAAGATCTATTGTGTTTACAAGAAATCCGGAAAACGTCTTTCGATTACAAAGTTTCTGAATAACAACACATGCCAGTTCTCGAGCAAAAATTAATTAAAATGCATGTCATAAAATTGCCCCTTTGGATTTAAGAACAGCCTTAAGAAATAAAATCATAAAAATTTCAGGTTCATTTAAGAATATTATCACGGGCCCCGGCAACACCGAGTAGGTCAGGTAGTCTATACTAATAAAAAAGAATTTTCGCTCTGTGTGTGGTGGCTAGTGAAATATACCGCACGTAGAAGTCTGAAAATTTGGATGAGGGTAGTCCAAAGACAGGTCCTGATACATCTGGAGCTCAGATTTTTAATTTTTTATGACCGGCGCCCCCTTAGCACCTTTCAGTTTGTATGCCCTGAATTGCTCAGAACTTACCCCTTTTTATCCGATCTTCTTCGTTTTGGGGGCCCTTCTTGAAATTTTTCTGCGCCATGCATTTTTCACACCCTAATATTGTCAACCTTTCAATGCATAACTTTAAAATTGAGACGGACTCCTCTCCCTGGGCCAGCACCCTCATATTTTTATTGGGCACTTAGTGTCCTTTTTTAAGAATTTCCCCCATTTTTTTTCGCGCTTCTTTAAGATTTTATTCGAATGAATAATAAATACCCTATACTTAATTTCGACTTATTGAGATCTACAGCGCTAAGTACTAGAACCTTTTAACATGTTTCTATCTTAGGGCCCTGCTCTAACTATCAATTGCCCCTTTTGGACCTCCTATTATATCTCCCTTAAAAATGGTCTGATTCACTAACTTTTTTTTGTAACAACATGATAGGAAATCCAGCTACTACGCGAACAACATAAAAATTTTTTAGACTTCAGCTACCACCAAATTTTAAAATTAATCGCCTTCTTGGGGCCCTTGCGCAGGTACATTCCAGTTGAGACCCTGGACACTTGGGGCTTGGTACAAGGCCACTTGAATTTTTTGTGCCCTAAATTGTTAATAAATCGCCCCTTTTAATCCGTCCTTCGTTTTTGGGGCTCTTTTTCCATTTGGCTTTTTTTTCGTTTCTACATTTCAGTTCAGACACTGACCCCCCCAGGGTAACTTTTTGTTGGCCATGCATTTTTCACCCTTTAATTCTGTTACATTCTCATTGCATAACTTAAAAATTGAGTCTTGGACTTCTCTCCCCGAGCCAACACCTTCATATTTTTATTGGGATTCTAGAGCTCTTTTTTTAAGCATTTCTTTGAAATTTTTTTCTAATGATTAATACTCATACCCTATACTTAATTTCGACTAATTGAAAATCTAAAGCGCTAAGTACTAGGACCTTTTATCGTGTTTTCATCTTAGGCCTTGCTCTCAATTATCAATAAGCTCCTTTTGGTCCCCTATAAAAATGGTCCGATTCACTAGGATTTTTTCCCTAACTATTTCTTTGGTCCCCCAGCTACTACATGAATAACAAAAAAATTACTCAAACTTCAGCTACCACCAATTTTGACTATTAATCGCCTTCTCAGGGTCCTTCGTGCAGTTTCATTAAAAATTATCCGATAGTCTTGCAATTTCCTTTAGCATAGTTCTAGGGTCCTCTGGCTACTTTAGAAACCACTAAAAAATTTCTTTGACTCCAGGTATCACCTTTTTCGAATATTAACCTTCTTTTACGGCATCAACTTACGTTTACTCACTACAGCCGTGAATTAAAATTCGCGCTACTGTTAAAGGTAAGTGGTTAACTTTAGAGGGATGGGATTTCTTCAGTAAAATAAATATCACGTTTATGTTAAAGGTAATTCGTTAAATTTACAGGGGGCGGGGGCAACAAGCACCTTCCAATGCTTCGGGGTGCATTCTTTCCTCGAATTCTAGGAGGCCGATTTCAACGAGAATTAGTTAATTCAACCTAGATTACGATTCAGCTACTTACGATTCAGCTCTGTATTATGAAAATTTGTCTTAGACTTCATTTACTAATATTTTCGAACATTAATGGTGCATTCTTTTCTCGGGTTCAATATGTCCGATTTCAACGGTAAATGGATAATTAAGCTTAGCTTACTATTCAGCTACTATCTGCATTGTGAAAGTTTATCTTAGACTTCTGTTACCACCATTTTCGAACATTAACGACGCATTCTTTTCTCGGCTGTTATGGGCTCTGTTTCAACGGGTTGGGTTGGGTTGATTGTTGACGGCCAATTATCTACACGAGGGATATAGGCCCTAGGGGGAGTGCCTTCCGTGGAGGTCTTTCTAAGGGAACCTAATCCGTATTAACGCATCTCTGTTTCAACGGAAATTGTTCCATTCAACTTAGCTTACGATTGTTTTAAAGATTATAGTTCCACCGCCAGGATTCGCATTCTTACCTCGAGTTCTATGTGCTCGATTACTACGGGGTTTACTCATTCAATTTTCGATTGCCTCCGCCGCGTACGGAATACTCCTGGCATACCCTGCCTTTGGTAGCGGGGACCCAGGCCACAGTTTCGTTCTGAAAGAGGTTTGTCTGGAACACACTAGACGCTGCCGAAGACAGTGGGCCATCTCTAAAACTATGTTCATTTGAATTACTTATGAATATATAAAATCATACAAACTTGATTTTTGTTTACGTTATTATAATGGGACCGGGCAACGCCGGGCGCGTCAGCTAGTTATATATATATATATATATATGTGTGTGTAACTTCCAAAAAAAATTACGCAGAACTTTTTTGAGAGACAAGAGGGCGCACAAACTTTGTTTGCTCCAGGGCGCTGAATATGTAGCTACGCCACTGTCGCAAAAAGCTGATGTGCAACAGAATAACGGAAAACTGTTGATATTTTAATATATACCATGATCGAGATGAACTCATTTTTACTACGCTTTATTGGCTGAAGCAGATATTTAAGATGAAAATCAAAGTTGGTATAATATTGAACTAATAATATTGCATTATTAACATCTGTAACTATTTTTTGAAATATTAGGATGCATGAGATAGAATAAAGTCTCGGGATTGGTACATCAAACTAGTTTAATACGTTTTAAGCTTGATCTAAATATTAAGAATGTGTAAGTTTTTTTTATGTGTCATGATTTGTCATTGTTTTATTAAATATGAACATGGAGTCTAGGTTTTTATATTTTCTGGAATATGTTTACATTTTCCTTTTAAACATATTCCTTAACTTAATCATGATTTCGAATTTTCTTTCGCAATTGCTGAAAAAAAAAAACCGGATATTAATACAACGCTTATTTATGGGACAACATGATAAGCCATATTTAATTTAATTTTTTTATTCCCGTTTATATTGTTTTTTATGAATATGAGCTAAATAGATTTCGTATGTTTTATAGGAAAAGATTGATCTACGAAATAGAAAAAAAGAAGGAAATATAAAAAGAAAACAAGTGAATAAGTGTGATCACAGATCGCACAGAGGGTTTCGTTTAATATTTCTTTCAAAACACTTTATCCTTTTGAAAAATCTGTTAGTTCCACATTTCGCAAACAGGGGCAGGGGCGTAGCTACCGTGGAGCAGTTGGAGCAGACTGCTCCAGGCGCACGAATCCTAAGGGCGCAAAATTAGAAAAAGAGTAATGAAGATTTCTTAAAATATTTGCATAATTTTTTCGTTATTAATCAGACATTATAGATGAATCTTTTTACAATCAGCGTATTCAGCTATGATATTTTACCTTGTGTTTAAGCTCAACTATTTCTATTTAAAACATGTTTTCATACACAGTTGAAAGAAATTACTTCAGGAAGTTTTCATTTTAATTCATACCATATTGCAGCCTCAAATAACTTCTTTAACACCGTTTCAGCATGCCTGATTTTTTTCTGTAACTTTCTGGGGACGACTGTTGAAGATTTTCAGATCTTAAAGTAATAAAAACTTATTTAACAGGGCTCTCATCGGTCACTTTACTGGCTACCACTATTTCCAAAAAATAATCTTTCTGGTACATTTATATTAAAAAATTTTTAGAAATTTATCATGATGATACTGTATGGAAATAATGGTTGCCAAAGAATTCACCGCTGAGAAACCTATATGTACGATGTAACAGTAGTAATTTACGGTAATTATTTTACGAAATTATTATTTATTATTTGGGAAAAAAATAGCCTGACAAGTTGAAGAAGATTATTGACCATTTTACAGACGAAATCCAAGAAACGAAAAAAAAAAAAATAGCCAGACAAGTTGAAGAAAATTATTGACTATTTTACAGACAAAATACAAAAAAAGAAAATTTTTAAGTTTTTTTTTTTTTTTTTTTTTTTTTTTTTTGTGGAAACTAAACATGCATCAATACCGATTACAAAACAACAATAAGAGCTGGATTTAAACATACTCCACATCAACCCACGGCGACAAAATTTAGACGGGAGGGGGAGGGGGTGTGTGAGGGGAAGCAGCAACTTAAATTTTGTGAGTATTGTTTTTGAGATTTTGAAAATATTGTCAAATGCAGAATCGATAAGCTTCAAAAAGAAAGAAAAAGTTAAGTACCAAATTCAGTGTTTATAGCCTATGCAGAATTACACCACTTTTTTGTAACAGGATTTTCCCGCATTAAACCTTATTTAATCGCAGAATTTTAGTATTAAATAAGGCAGACTGGCCCGCCGGGCAACGGACCTGCCGGTCGGTGCGCCCTAAACCAGGTAAAGCTGCTCCCTCCTCAGGTCAAGCTAAAAGTTTTAAAATTTGCTATAAGCATTAGATAGGAAAAGTCTTAAATCATTTAATAATATTAAAAAAACACTTTTTTGAAGCATTTTTTATTAATGATTTTTATTTCTCTTTGCAAGGCAGAAGAATTGATATTTTTTCTTGAAAGTTTCTTTGCTTCAGAGGACCATTTAAATCTTTTAAAACCTAACGTATATATTCTGTAATTTTGTCTGTGACCAATAGCGACATGGTGTGCCCCAAGAATTTTCAGCCTGTCTGGTACCAAAGAGTGCGGCCTCTCTGTATATATATATATATATATATAGGTATTTTATTTTAATTAGTTTTTTGTAAAAATCATTTATCAAGTATTTGTTTTAAATGTGTAGGCTTCGGGTATTCCAAGACAAGTCCTGATACACCTGGAACTCGGATTTTTAATTTTTTATGACCGACATAGCATCTTTCAGTTTGTATACCCTGAATTGTTCAGAACTTTACCCCTTTTTACCCGATATTCTTCGTTTTGTGGGTCCTTTTCCTATTTAATTATTCTACATTTCAGTTAAGACACTGGACCTCTTGAAATTTTCGTGCGCCATGCATTTTACACACCCTAATATTGTCAACCTCTCAATGCATAACTTTAAAATTTAGACTTGGACCCCTCTCCCTGGGCCAGCACTCTCATATTTTTATTGGGAACCGAGTGCCCTTTTTTAAGAATTTCCCAAATTTCTTTTTTATTCTTCTTTAAGATTTTATTCGAATGATTAATCTATACCCTATGCTTAATTTCGACTTATTGAGATCTAAAGCGCTAAGTACTGGAACTTTTCAACAGGTTTTCATCTTATGGCCCTGCACTACACTATCAGTTGGTCCCTTTGGGACCTCGTATTATATCTCCCTTAAAAGTGGCCTGATTCACTAACTTTTTTTTTAAACAACATTTTAGGAAATCCAGCTACTACACGAACAACATAAAATTTTTTTAGACTTCAGCTACCACCAAATTTGAATATTAATCGCCTTCTTGAGGCCCTTGCCCAGCTACATTCCAGTTGAGTAGCTTCATTCCAGTGAGGGGTCCAGTCCCCTGGACCCCTGGAGCTTGTTAGAAGGCCACTTGAAGTTTTTGTGCCCTAAATTGTTAATAAATTGCACCCTTTTAATCCGACCTTCGTTTTGGGGGCTCTTTTTCCATTTAGTTTTTTTTTTTCATTTCTACATTTCAGTTCAGACACTGGCCCCTTAGGGTAACTTTTTGTGCGTCATGCATTTTTCACCAACTAATTGGGTCTCATTCTCATTGCATAACTTCAAAATTGAGTCTTGGAATTCTCTCCCCGAGCCAACGCCTTCATATTTTTATTGGGATTCTATGGCTCTTTTTTTAAGCATTTCTTTGAAAATTTTTCTAATGATAAATACTTATGCCATATACTTAATTTCGACTAATTGAAAATCTAAAGCACTAAGTACTAGGACCTTTTATCATGTTTTCATCTTAGGAATTTGCTCTCAATTATCAGTAGGCTCCTTTTGGTCCCCCTATAAAAATTATCCGATTCACTAGGATATTTTCCCTAACAATTTCTCAGGTCCTCTAGCTACTACATGAACAACAAAAAAATTACTCACATTTCTGCTACCACCAATTTTGAATATTAATCGCCTTCTTAGGGTCCTTGGTGCAGTTTCTTTAAAAATTATCTAATAGTCTTGCAATTTTCTTTAGCATAGTTCTAGGGTCTTCCGGCTACTTTATAAACCACTAAAAAATTTCTTTTACTCCAGCTACCACCTTTTTCGAATGTTAATCTTCTTTTACGGCATCAACTTTACGTTTACTCATTACAGCGTGAATTCAAATTCGCCCTACTGTTAAAGGTAAGTGATTAACTTTAGAGGGGATGGGATTTCATCCGTAAATTAAATATTACGTTAATGCTAAAGATAATTCGTTAAATTTACAGGGGGTGGAGGCAAGAACCACCTTCCACTGCTTCAAGCTGCATTCTTTCCTCGGCTTCTAGGGGGCCGATTTCAACGGGAATTGGTTCATTCAACCTAGATTACGATTCAGCTACTTTCTGTATTATGAAAGTTTGTCTTAGACTTCAGTTAGCTGCATTTTCGAACATTAACCGCGCATTCTTTTCTCGGTTGTTACTGGCTCTATTTAAACATAAATTGGTTCATTCAACTTAGCTTACGATTGTTGTAAAGATTATAGTTCCACCGCCAGGATTCGCATTCTTATCTTGGGTTCTATGGGCTCGATTACTACGGTGTCTACTCATTCAACTTGGTTTTTTATTGTCTCCAGCGCGTACGGAACACTCCTGGCATACACTGCCTTTGGTAGCGGGCACCCAGGCCACAGGTTCGTTCAGAAAGAGGTTTGTCGGGAACACGCTAGAAAATGCCGAAGTCAGCGGGCCACTCCTTAAACCAGGTTTATTTGAACTACTTTATGAATATATAAAATCAGACAAACTTGAGTTTTGTTTATATTATAATAACGGGCCCGGGCAACGCCGGGTGGGTCAGCTAGTTACACATATATATATATATGTAACTTCAAAACAAAATTACGCAGAACTTTTTTGAGAGACAAGAGGGCGCACAAACTTTACTTGCTCCAGGGCGCTGAATATGTAGCTACGCCACTGTTTCGTAAGTTTCTTTTCTAAATAATGCGTTCCTTTCTTTGTTATTAATGTGTACGTAATTTAATTATCAATCGACTCAAAGCTATCATACTCTGCATATAAGAACATTAATGATTTTTAATATATTATACGTCTGTTAGTGCATTATTATTAAATAAATAATATTTCAGTTTATTTAATTTATTTTTAAGGATATTTTCTATAAATGCCATGATTTTAAATTTCAGAAACATTTATTTCCATAACTTAAAAGTAACAACCATTCCTGAAATAAAATATTGTATATAGATTAGTTTAAAAAATAAAAAAAATATTTTGTTTAGATAATTTTATTGAGGTTGCCAGGAATCTTCTGAAAATTCGAGCAAAATTGATGTTTAAAAATAGATTTTTGAGACATGCTATCCATTTAATAAACTATTACTCTCTCTCTATATACATATATATATGCACTAGTTGTTTTTCTTAAATGATGAAAATGACTCGTTTGAATCACGATAAATTTAAAAATACAAAATACTCGGTAATAAAAATCATGCTTATACAAACAAAATAACTTTTAATTGTACTTTATTACATGACATTCCCTTTCATTCAAATTTGTTATTTCATCTTCAAAAATGGAATGGAAGGGATTAAAAATTTCTAGTAACTTAGAAAAAGAGTAACTTATGTCCTAGTAGCTTATATGCTTTAAAAATAATTAATTTCAAAGTATTAAGTTAGAAATAATAAACAGAAATAAACTAAACAGAAACTAATAAAGAGTGTAGAAGGGAGAGGCGTATAAAAATGCCTGAATTTTTTCAGAACTTAAAAAGTAAAATTAAAGCGTATCAACACATAATATTGATACTATATTACATAAAATGTACTGAAAATTTTTCACTTTAAAAGAAATCTCCAGTTACAAATAATTACATACTGTAATAATTAATTGTTTTACAGTTTGAATGAATGAAAACATTATATAATAAAATTAAATTAATTATTTTTACATAAACAACACTGATACAAATTGATGAAACATAATATTATATTAAATATGATTCATGTTGATTAAAATGTTTGCATGAATCAAACGAATGTAAAAAATTGTTCTGGTTTCACACCCCCCCCCCCTTTTTTCACGACACAATAAAAATTTATTCTGATCCCCCTCCCCCTCCATTTTTTTTCCATTTACTAATTCGCAATCTGTTTTGACGTTGATGGGCTCACATCAGCACAGAGGAATGCCCGGCACATAGCTCAATTTTCCCCTTTCAGAGCGTTGGCGGAGACTTTCCGCTGAACGCCAAGTAATGAGGCAGCCAACAACAGGCGCATGCGCCGTACAAACTCTCCTTAAAAGCTCATTCTGTATTGAGCTTATACTGTTAATTTATCACTTCAATATTTAAATCCTTAAAAGGAAACAGTTATTATTTTTTATTTTCAACGAGGAGAACTTAATGCCGTACAGGTGCTCACTAGTTAATTAAAACTGTTCCAAGATTAGAACTAACACTGATTGTTACCTTTTGACAAAATCATGAATGTTCAGGTAATTTTGTTGGTATGAGTTAAATATATTTATAGTGGCACAGTGTTCTTATCAGAGCATACCATTAACTGTCATGTTGAACCCCACGTGATTTTGTTTTAATGATTTCAAAGTCCCTTATTATTATTATTATTATTATTATTATTATTATTATTATTATTATTATTATTATTATTATTTTTAAATAGTTAAACACGCAATATCTTTCAACTTAATGTGGAATATCTGTTTCGAAAGTAAACAACAAATCTAATGAAATTTCAACTTTTAAATACTTCGTGATTTTTTAAACAAAACTGTTGCTCAGAGATGAGGAATTTCTGTAGGTATCAGAAAATATTAGGTTAATAGGTATAACGTGTTTTTATTTTATTTAATTTTCTTGTGTGTGCATGTGTGTGCGCGGCAAACATTTACCTCCGTGTTTATATAGCCGCTATTTGTGTAATTATATAAACAACATTTATATAATTTACGCATTATTAATTAATTTTATATGCATTTTGGCATATTTGAAAGTACACATTTGCATCCATCATCATGCAACTGCTCACATACATCTGAAATCATATTATTGGCAACCGTGTTTCAGTCCAATGTTGTTAAAAGCCGATTTCAGTACTTTTATGTCTTATTTTTTCGCAAATGACCTATAACATTAATGGACACCAGTCATGTAACAGTTCAATGCTTTTTCTTACACGTGATCAGAAAACTTAAGGTAGTCCCAATGACAATTCGATTCTGCCAACGTCCATATCTGCTTTATCAAGTTTAAGACTTTGTAATCAATGCATAAAAAAAAAAAAAAAAAAAAAAAAAAAAAAAAAAAAAAAAAAAACCCATTAAGTTTAATCACGGAAAGTATCTGAAATAATAAATACTCTTGTATTACAATATAAAGTTAATTAGCATGAATTGGAGGGACTGTGTATAGTTATAGTAGCTAATCAACGTACCACCTATGGGGTCGACGCTAAATCGCACAACGCTCTTAGATAAACAAAGTGAAGACTCCTCCCACATTAGAAACGAGCGTCCTCTACTGGCAATCCTCCAAAAATAAGATCCAGACAGTTCTTGAAATTAATATTACATTTCTTTTTTTTTCTTAACAATGATTTAAAAACATTTTTCATAGTGTTCTTAAAGTAATAATAATAATAATATGTCCTTTCCGTGACTACTCATGAAAATTTCCTTTTATGATCATAAGCTAGTAAATTTGAGATAAAGTTTGTTTAAAGTTAAAAAAAGAACAAAAAAAGATGTGGGGGGGATATATTTTAATAAAAAATATTTAATTTATCTGTTTTAAAACTGAAGTTATATTTAAGTATATGTGTGTGTACGAGTACTGCAGAATATGTATCATAAATAATTTTCTTTCTTGAAAAACTGAAAAAAAAAAAAAAAAAAAAATCCTTTACAGTTTATTTAGATTTAGGTCTAGCATCTGTTAAAGGTAGTATATTTTTATTTATTTACTAAAAAAAAATTATTTCAGATTTACTAGTTAATGATGTCATGCAATAAATTGAAAAATTTAAGGCTAGTCATAGGATAATCGTATTAATAATAATTATTATTTAAGAATTCAAGGAAGAGTGCGTTTTTCATTGTTTTTGAACCTTGTTAAGAAACAAGAAAAGTTTAACTTAAAGAATTCCTTAGGATCTTACTTTTTCATAATAAGAGTTTGAATTTATACTTAATGAAAGATAAAGTGAGAGAAGAAAAAATTAAATATTAATAACATTAATAATTACTTTCTAATAATTTTAGCTATCGAATACATTCTAATAGTTTTAGCTAAATCTTACTTAAATCTTGTACTATACTTATAGAATTAAATTATTGAATTAGTTTATAGAGTCTTTAAAAAGTTATGAATTAAATTATTTAATTAATTTATAGGATTTTTAAAAAGTTGTAAATACAAATTTTGGATTAAAGTTTTTAAATATAAAGAAAACCTTATTGCTATTTTTTAAGTCCAATTGTAAGAGTATATTGCTTTTTTATATAAGAGAAACTTAAAAATTTATTTATTAAAAATAACTTAAAATATGTTGCCTTTTTCATTAAAAATAATTTATTTTTTCTACGATATTAATAAAAACTTATGAATAGCTATGAGAATTCTTTTGTACAAATTCCATGTGTTAGGCGATTTACACAAAAATATAATCAGCACTAATATTTATCAAGGTATACCGGAATCTGAAGTTTTATGAAAATCCGTGCATTAGTTCTTGAGATCGAGCTATTGCGGAGATTATGAAAAATACAGCATAGGAGCGCCATCTGTTGGGAGACTTACACGAAAACCTAATCAGCAACAACTTATATCAGCATCTAACTGAATCTGAAGTTAGGTGAAAATTAGTGACACACGCTCAAAGTATAATCGCTCTGATGGGGACTGAGAAAGAAAATCGAACACTATTATTTTGCGACTGATGATGCGCAGCAGAGGTTAAGTTAATTTAACTAGCTTCTCAATATAGCGTGGGCTCCTTGGGAGAATCTGCAGTACATTAGTAGGGTTACTGTATTTGGCTATTTATCGCTTGTTTGGCTAACGGGATTTTGTATTTGTCTTCTCTGTAAGCATATGGTAGAAAGGGCTCCGGATGAACATGAAGACTGCTCCGAAATTAAAAGTTTATTAAAGAAAATCTGTAGCTAAATATGTTAACGTTTCGAAGTAGCTTAGTTGGTGTTGTATTAAAGCAAAAATTAAACTGCTTATGTGTGATATTATTAAAACTGAATATTAGAGTTTACTAATTTCAAAATTTAATAAAAAAATTGCAAAAAATATATATGTAGAGTTTTTGCAATTCACAAGAGAGCAAAAATAGGACTTAAATAATTTAAGAAATGTAACAATTTTTTAGAAATTTTGTTTTTTGAAAAATTAATTTAAGATCTCATTTTCTCTCTCTTTGTTATGATTGATGAGGAGAATGCTGAGAGAAATTGTAATAATTTTTAAATATTTGTAGGGTTGAATTAAGATAATTTTGAAGCTCGGGTGGAGAGGGAGTTCGGTGCATTTGAGAAGTTCCAGGGGAAATTTCCACTTTAAAATCATTAAGAAGAATAAAATCCCAAATCTTCCAGAAGGGGAGTGTATCTGCCGTACCAGGACCACATACTTAATTTATCATTGAGAATTTTTGTTTAGACATAGCTTTAAAATGTTATCGTTTAAAGTTTTTAGCCGCCAAATAAAGTGTTATGTAAAATATGCTTTAAAGAGAACTGTGGCAGGTTTAGATTGTAGTAAGGTAAGTTTTATTGTTGGGTGGTATTTGTGGAGAAGATTTTTGGATAAGTAATTTGTATGTGACATTGGGGATTGTTGCTTAGCAAAAATTATAATTTAAAGCAGATTTTTTGTTGTTGAAAAAAATCGCATGTCTTATGCCACAACAAAAGACAAGAAATTGATTAACAAGAAATTAAAAAAATAAAGAAAGAAAAAGTAACTAAGTTTCACAATACAAAACGAGTCCTCTATTATACGTCTGTTAGTGCATTATTATTAAATAAATAATATTTCAGTTTATTTAATTTATTTTTAAGGATATTTTTTATAAATGCCCTGATTTTAAATTTCAGAAACATTTATTTCCTTAACTTAAAAGTAACAACCATTCCTGAAATAAAATATTGTATACAGATTAGTTTTAAAAATAAAAAAAATATTTTGTTTAGATAATTTTATTGAGGTTGCCAGGAATCATCTGAAAATTCGAGCAAAATTGATGTTTAAAAATCAATTTTTGAGACATGCTATCCATTTAATAAACTATTACTCTCTCTCTCTCTATATATATATATATATATATATGCACTAGTTGTTTTTCTAAAATGACTCGTTTGAATCACGATAAATTTAAAAATACAAAATACTCCGTAATAAAAATCATGCTTATACAAACAAAATAACTTTTAATTGTAGTTTATTACATGACATTCCCTTTCATTCAAATTTGTTATTTCATCTTCAAAAATGGAATGGAAGGGATTAAAAATTTCTAGTAACTTAGAAAAAGAGTAACTTATGTCCTAGTAGCTTATATGCTTTAAACATAATTAATTTCAAAGTATTAAGTTAGAAATAATAAACAGAAATAAACTAAACAGAAACTAATAAAGAGTGTAGAAGGGAGAGGCGTATAAAAATGCCTGAATTTTTTCAGAACTTAAAAAGTAAAATTAAAGCGTATCAGCACATAATATTGGTACTATATTACATAAAATGTACTGAAAAATTTTCACTTTAAAAGAAATATCCAGTTACAAATAATTACATACTGTGATAATTAATTGTTTTACAGTTTGAATGAATGAAAACATTATATAATAAAATTAAATTAATTATTTTTACATAAACAACACTGATACAAATTGATGAAACATAATATTATATTAAATATGATTCATGTTGATTAAAATGTTTGCATGAATCAAACGAATGTAAAAAATTGTTCTGGTTTCACAACCCCCCCCCCTTTTTTTTCACGACACAATAAAAATTTATTCTGATCCCCCCCCCCCCCTCCATTTTTTTTTCCATTTACTAATTCGCAATCTGTTTTGACGTTGACGGGCTCACATCAGCACAGAGGAATGCCCGGCACATAGCTCAATTTTCACCTTTCAGCGCGTTGGCGGAGACTTTCCGCTGAACGCCAAGTAATGAGGCAGCCAACAACAGGCGCATGCGCCGTACAAACTCTCCTTAAAAGCTCATTCTGTATTGAGCTTATACTGTTAATTTATCACTTCAATATTTAAATCCTTAAAAGGGAACAGTTATTATTTTTCTTTTCAACGAGGAGAACTTAATGCCATACAGGTGCTCACTCGTTAATTTAAACTATTCCAAGATTAGAACAACACTGGTTGTTACCTTTTGAGAAAATCAGGAATGTTCAGGTAATTTTGCTGGTATGAGTTAAATATATTTATAGTGGCACAATGTTCTTATCAGAGCATACAATTAACTGTCATGTTGAACCCCACGTGATTTTGTTTTAATGATTTCAAAGTCCCTTATTATTATTATTATTATTATTATTATTATTATTTTTAAATAGTTAAACACGCAATATCTTTCAACTTAATGTGGAATATCTGTTTCGAAAGTAAACAACAAATCTAATGAAATTTCAACTTTTAAATACTTCGTGATTTTTTTAACAAAACTGTTGCTCAGAGATGAGGAATTTCTGTAGGTATCAGAAAATATTAGGTTAATAGGTATAACGTGTTTTTATTTTATTTAATTTTCTTGTGTGTGCATGTGTGTGCGCGGCAAACATTTACCTCCGTGTTTATATAGCCGCTATTTGTGTAATTATATAAACAACATTTATATAATTTATGCATTACTAATTAATTTTATATGCATTATGGCATATTTGAAAGTACACTATTGCATCCATCATCATGCAACTGCTCACATACATCTGAAATCATAATATTGGCAACCGTGTTTCAGTCCAATGTTGTTAAAAGCCGATTTCAGTACTTTTATCTCTTATTTTTTCGCAAATGACCTATAACATTAATGGACACCAGTCATGTAACAGTTCAATGCTTTTTCTTACATGTGATCAGAAAACTTAAGGTAATCCCAATGACAATTCGATTCTGCCAACGTCCATATCTGCTTTATCAAGTTTAAGACTTTGTAATCAATGCATAAAAAAAAAAAAAAAAAAACCCATTAAGTTTAATCACGGAAAGTATCTGAAATAATAAATACTCTTGTATTACAATATAAATTTAATTAGCATCAATTAGAGGGACTCTGTATAGTTATAGTAGCTAATCAACGTACCACCTATGGGTTCGACGCTAAATCGCACAACGCTCTTAGATAAACAAAGTGAAGACTCCTCCCACATTAGAAACGAGCGTCCTCTACTGGCAATCCTCTAAAAATAAGATCCTGACAGTTCTTGAAATTAATATTACATTTCTTTTTTTTTCTTAACAATGATTTAAAAACATTTTTCATAGCGTTCTTAAAGTAATAATAATAATAATATGTCCTTTCCGTGACTACTCATGAAAATTTCCTTTTATGATCATAAGCTAGTAAATTTGAGATAAAGTTTGTTTAAAGTTAAAAAAAGAACAAAAAAAGATGTGGGGGGGGGGATATATTTTAATAAAAAATATTTAATTTATCTCTTTTAAAACTGAAGTTATATTTAAGTATATGTGTGTGTACGAGTACTGCAGAATATGTATCATAAATAATTTTCTTTCTTGAAAAACTGAAAAAAAAAAAAAAATCCTTTACAGTTTATTTAGATTTATGTCTAGCATCTGTTAAAGGTAGTATATTTTTATTTATTTACTTAAAAAAAATTATTTCAGATTTACTAGTTAATGATGTCATGTAATAAATTGAAAAATTTAAGGCTAGTCATAGGATAATCGTATTAATAATTATTATTTAAGAATTCAAGGAAGAGTGCGTTTTTCATTGTTTTTGAACCTTGTTAAGAAACAAGAAAAGTTTAACTTAAAGAATTCCTTAGGATCTTACTTTTTCATAATAAGAGTTTGAATTTATACTCAATGAAAGATAAAGTGAGAGAAGAAAAAATTAAATATTAATAACATTAATAATTACTTTCTAATAATTTTAGCTATCGAATACATTCTAATAGTTTTAGCTAAATCTTACTTAAATCTTGTACTATACTTATAGAATTAAATTATTGAATTAGTTTATAGAGTCTTTAAAAAGTTATGAATTAAATTATTGAATTAATTTATAGGATTTTTAAAAAGTTGTAAATACGAATTTTGGATTAAAGTTTTTAAATATAAAGAAAACCTTATTGCTATTTTTTAAGTCCAATTGTAAGAGTATATTGCTTTTTTATATAAGATAAACTTAAAAATTTATTTATTAAAAATAACTTAAAATATGTTGCCTTTTTCATTAAAAATAATTTATTTTTTCTACTATATTAATAAAAACTTATGAATAGCTATGAGAATTCTTTTGTACAAATTCCATGTGTTAGGCGATTTACACAAAAATATAATCAGCACTAATATTTATCAAGGTATACCGGAATCTGAAGTTTTATGAAAATCCGTGCATTAGTTCTTGAGATCGAGCTATTGCGGAGATTATGAAAAATACTAGAGAAACTACAATGGATAAGAGAAGCGACATGATGGTAATAAATTCTGATTGGTCCAAAGCTGTTTTCAACCGCCGCGGGCGATCGACTGCAGCGCTTCCATAGACATTACACAGGACGAAAATAGAGCGTTTTTAAAATTATGTAATTCATAATATTTTCACGCTTGTTTAGATTTTTAACACCAATTTTCAGGTTCAGAAATGTTTATATTATGGATATAAATACAATTTTCTCTAAGAATTTCGCAATTTTCTTGAAAAAATATATCTTTCCTCCCTTAAGTTTCGTTTTCATTCTGCCAGCACAAGCATTATTCTTTCTTTTTCTGATTATATTTTAATATATATATATATAATTTGGAGTATTTTTATTTCTATGACTAAAATGTATATATATCCTTGCTTTGTTTTAATGGAATCGATTCACAAGCATTTTTTTTCCCCTCTTTGCTGTCATCAGTAATCAAAATAGGTGTTGGCGAAGAAAGAAAAATCGCCAAGCGCGAAATCCTCCTATGAAATTATGTGGGGAGTAATAGAGTCGTTTCGTAAAATCGACGTAGATGATATGGTGTAATTGTTATAGCACATATCTAGTAGTTCAAAGGTCGCGGGTTCGATCCTCTCTATTTCGCCTTTTAAAATTTTGTTTATTTCTTTATTGATTTGTTACCAGTTAGTCTGATTTTTTTTTTTTAATCGATTCTTGTCAATAAAACTAAGTTTTAATATTTAATTTTATTTATTTATATATTTCTTTTTAATAATTTATTATCAGTTAATAAAATATTATAATTTTTTAGATCGGTTCTTCTTAATGAAACTAAGTTTTAATATTTAATATCACCCAAGGACTATATTTTAATAATTAAAAAATGCAAAAACATCGAATAAAATTACATTAAAATATTTTTGTTGTAACTTTAATAACATAAAAATATCTATTTACTAGAAATAACTTAATACAGTATTCATTTTTATTAAATTAAGAATAATGCTTCATACATCAAATACGCATATAAATTCAAAACAATTTTGGGAGGATGAGTACGTATGTATTAAGTTGAAACTTTTAAAAAACTTAATTTTATATGATGGGGAAGGGATGTCAGAGGAAATTAAAGGTGGAAATTTTGTGAAGTGTAAATTTAGAAGATCATTTTTTGTTCTTCGGTCTTCTTACTGTACAATACAAAATGGAGCAAAAAAAAGTTACAAAAAATTAAATGAAGTTGACCTCTCCATTTGACAAATAAATCTCTGCTATCAGTCGTCATTGTGGAGCGATCGATTATAATTAAAAATGTAATATAAGGAAAACTAAAAACGATATTCGATTCGAAAGAACTGGAATATAAAATTTCATGCATGACTACCTGCAAATTTCATGCATTTTAAGACACACAATGATATCCTGAATATCCTGACTTCGTGAAATATATTAATTTATATAATTATTTATTAATTTTCTAGGCATCCTTAGAATAAATTGTGCACGGAGATAAGTAATATACATTTTAGAGAGGGATTATACTTTTTTTTTTTTTTTTTTTTTTGTTTCCTATGCATTTTAGGAGCGTAAGAAATAAATTAAGTTTTTTATGTAATGTCGGATGAAGTAAATGTTTACATTTTACTCCAAATATATGTATGAGCTAAGTTCTAAAACTTAACCTCAAAATCCTCCCCCCCCCCCCCCCCCTCAAGAAAAAATATAAATATTCATGGCCATTAAATTCGCAGTTTTAAAAATTAACACTAAAAATCTCTTGAAAATATAGAAAGAATTTTTTTTAATATATTGTAAAATAATATTAAAATACATAAATATATGAATACATTTTATCTAAGCGCAAGGCATATTAAACCATTGGGCCGAATTTCCGCAGCCCCAATTGGACCGAATTTCCGGACGCGACACCGCAGAAAAGGGAAACGTTGCCTTCTGAGACAGCAATAATTTATAATTCAAGTTGCAATTCATTTATCAGAAAAAAAAAAAAAAAAAACTGTTACATTGAAAATCCCTTCAATAATCGTACCTGAAGAATCGGGCTTTTATGTTTAAAAATGATTCAGAAAGTTTCGCGTTGTTCAATGGGGGAATTCTTCTTTAGAGAATCGCCTTATGTAAATTAAGGATGGAGACAACCAATATCAATAAAATACAAGTATTTTTTTTTAAGTATTTCACAATGTTTTTCTTTTTTCCTCAAGAATTTTGAAGGTTGTTGTCAAATTCAAACTAATTACTTTCTACCATATTCCAGAGGTTATTTTTAACCGCAGATGCACACGAATTTGCAAATATTCTTTTCCGGTTGTAAGAAATCTAATAGTTTTTCTGGTTTTCGATAAATAGAAAAGTCTTCTCCTAAAATGGCAATAAGAATTGCACATTCTGTCGATTTGTAAGGCACTACAGACATGAAAAGTTCGTCATAGTAACTAATGGATTGTAATTGAAGGTGAGACAAATTTTTAGGAAAATGGAAAACGCAGTGCCATTGTTTGGCACTTGAATAGTAATATCTAAAAATTTCATGCATTTCTGTGTAAAAAAGATTTCGTGAATGAGCCAAAAAGATTGGCATTTTTGGAAAGGCGCCCCCCCCCCCCCAAAAAAAAAGAAAAAAAAAGAGACCACCTTTAATACATTATTAAATGGTATACGGTCATAGTTTTTTTTATATTTTGGACAATACATAAAATTTGAATATTAATATTATATACTAAATCTGAATATTCATAAAAATATCCATTTTTGTTGAAGGGTGCTAAATTTATAAAGTTTTAAAAATAAACGCTAAAAATTTGTTATCAAAATCCCGAAGTTTGAGGAATATTAAAAAATGTTAGTGATAATTAATGCGATTAAAAATTCTGTGTTTGTAAGATCACCGTTTATATTTTGTATTTTTCGGCCCAAATAAATAGATTCACACACACACAAAAATTAACATAGATGGTTATTAAATTCAAAAGGTTTAGAAAATTAACAATAAACCATAACCAACCGACCCCTCCCCCCCGCAAGCGAAGAAATGTTAGAAAATGTTATTGTTTAAAAACTTGCATAAGGCATGAATAGTTTTTTATTCCTTTAAAAATGTATTGTAAAATAGTACTGAAATGTGTAATTTCAGTTATTCAATCCAATGATTTTCAATCAAATTTATGATTTTTATAAATGACCAATCGACAAATTTCGCGATATATTACAGCAACAAATTGATGAAATCAGCGAATTTATAATGCAGTTTACGAAATCAGCAAATTTTTAATACAGCTTACGAAATCTATGAATTTTTAACGTGACTTATTGAAGAAATTTGCTATTTTTTATTCCACATTTGATAGAAATACGTTCGCGATTTTTATCAGCAACATATTAAAAATATTTACAATTTTTTCAATAATCGATTGACAAAATCCACATTTCTTTTTCTCTTTTTTTTTTTTTTTTTTTTTTTTTTTAACAACAGTTTGGCAAAATTAAAATTTTTCTTCTAGGATTCATTGCCGAAGATCATTATTTTTTTTTTCTTCAACCGATTGATGAAATTAGAGATTATTTTCGCAATCAAATGATGAAATTTTTAGTACCGTAACAAACCTAACAAATTTATTTATTTATTATTATTTATTTATTATTATTTATTTATTTATTTATTTATTTATTTATTTTTTTTGTATAGAATTGACAAAATTCGTGATTAAAAAAAAAAAAATTGCAGAACTCGGGAAAATTTAAAAAATATATTCACGGAAAAATCACATATATGAAAAAATAGGAAATATGGGAAAAATAGGAACTTTTTCAAATTTATAGGAATTATAGGAAATATAGGAGCGCTGCTATGCCTGCTTAGAGCAACTTTTGTTCTAATATGGACAAAAACAGAAATGAAACCACGATGATAAATATTTTGATTCGTCCTAAAAAAGGAGAAAAATTATTTATTTTTTTTACCCTGTTCCGTTTCGCAAGAACGCGCATTAAAATAATATTAATAATAATAATAATAAAAGTAGCCAAAGGGCGAGAACGCGCCAAGCAGGGAAAATCAGGTTTGGATGATTTTTCTTCCAGCCTCCACTTTTCTTCCAGTGAGCATGCGTACTTGATCTCATGACGTTTCTCTTACCTAGTTGGAGTTTCTCTAAAAAATACAGCATAGGAGCGCCATCTGTTGGGAGATTTACACGAAAACCTAATCAGCAACAACTTATATCAGCATCTAACTGAATCTGAAGTTAGGTGAAAATTAGTGACACACGCTCAAAGTATAATCGATCTGATGGGGACTGAGAAAGAAAAGCGAACACTATTATTTTGCGACTGATGATGCGCAGCAGAGGTTAAGTTAATTTAACTAGCTTCTCAATATAGCGTGGGACCTTGGGAGAATCTGCAGTACATTAGTAGGGTTACTGTATTTGGCTATTTATCGCTTGTTTGGCTAACGGGATTTTGTATTTGTCTTCTCTGTAAGCATATGGTAGAAAGGGCTCCGGATGAACATGAAGACTGCTCCGAAATTAAAAGTTTATTAAAGAAAATCTGTAGCTAAATATGTTAACGTTTCGAAGTAGCTTAGTTGGTGTTGTATTAAAGCAAAAATTAAACTGCTTATGTGTGATATTATTAAAACTGAATATTAGAGTTTACTAATTTCAAAATTTAATAAAAAAAATTGCAAAAAATATATATGTAGAGTTTTTGCAATTCACAAGAGAGCAAACATAGGACTTAAATAATTTAAGAAATGTAACAATTTTTTAGCAATTTTGTTTTTTGAAAAATTAATTTAAGATCTCATTTTCTCTCTCTTTGTTATGATTGATGAGGAGAATGCTGAGAGAAATTGTAATAATTTTTAAATATTTGTAGGGTTGAATTAAGATAATTTTGAAGCTCGGGTGGAGAGGGAGTTCGGTGCATTTGAGAAGTTCCAGGGGAAATTTCCAATTTAAAATCATTAAGAAGAATAAAATCCTAAATCTTCCAGAAGGGGAGTGTATCTACCGTACCAGGACCACATACTTAATTTATCATTGAGAATTTTTGTTTAGACATAGCTTTAAAATGTTATCGTTTAAAGTTTTTAGCCGCCAAATAAAGTCTTATGTAAAATATGCTTTAAAGAGAACTGTGGCAGGTTTAGATTGTAGTAAGGTAAGTTTTATTGTTGGGTGGTATTTGTGGAGAAGATTTTTGGATAAGTAATTTGTATGTGACATTGGGGATTGTTGCTTAGCAAAAATTATAATTTAAAGCAGATTTTTTGTTGTTGAAAAAAATCGCATGTCTTATGCCACAACAAAAGACAAGAAATTGATTAACAAGAAATTAAAAAAATAAAGAAAGAAAAAGTAACTAAGTTTCACAATACAAAACGAGTCCTCTATTATACGTCTGTTAGTGCATTATTGTTAAATAAATAATATTTCAGTTTATTTAATTTATTTTTAAGTATATTTTTTATAAATGCCCTGATTTTAAATTTCAGAAACATTTATTTCCTTAACTTAAAAGTAACAACCATTCCTGAAATAAAATATTGTATACAGATTAGTTTTAAAAATAAAAAAAATATTTTGTTTAGATAATTTTATTGAGGTTGCCAGGAATCTTCTGAAAATTCGAGCAAAATTGATGTTTAAAAATCAATTTTTGAGACATGCTATCCATTTAATAAACTATTACTCTCTCTCTCTCTCTCTATATATATATATGCACTAGTTGTTTTTCTAAAATGACTCGTTTGAATCACGATAAATTTAAAAATACAAAATACTCGGTAATAAAAATCATGCTTATACAAACAAAATAACTTTTAATTGTACTTTATTACATGACATTCCCTTTCATTCAAATTTGTTATTTCATCTTCAAAAATGGAATGGAAGGGATTAAAAATTTCTAGTAACTTAGAAAAAGAGTAACTTATGTCCTAGTAGCTTATATGCTTTAAACATAATTAATTTCAAAGTATTAAGTTAGAAATAATAAACAGAAATAAACTAAACAGAAACTAATAAAGAGTGTAGAAGGGAGAGGCGTATAAAAATGCCTGAATTTTTTCAGAACTTAAAAAGTAAAAGTAAAGCGTATCAGCACATAATATTGATACTATATTACATAAAATGTACTGAAAATTTTTCACTTTAAATGAAATATCCAGTTACAAATAATTACATACTGTAATAATTATTTGTTTTACAGTTTGAATGAATGAAAACATTATATAATAAAATTAAATTAATTATTTTTACATAAACAACACTGATACAAATTGATGAAACATAATATTATATTAAATATGATTCATGTTGATTAAAATGTTTGCATGAATCAAACGAATGTAAAAAATTGTTCTGGTTTCACAACCCCCCCCCCTTTTTTTTTCACGGCACAATAAAAATTTATTCTGATCCCCCCCCCCCCCTCCATTTTTTTCCATTTACCAATTCGCAATCTGTTTTGACGTTGACGGGCTCACATCAGCACAGAGGAATGCCCGGCACATAGCTCAATTTTCCCCTTTCAGTGCGTTGGCGGAGACTTTCCGCTGAACGTCAAGGAATGAGGCAGCCAACAACAGGCGCAAGCGCCGTACAAACTCTCCTTAAAAGCTCATTCCGTATTGAGCTTATACTGTTATTTTCACAGATTATAATCTTATTCAGATGAGAAACTCCCATTGGCTGCAATGGAAATTTCTTCTAACATGGGATTCGCATAGAAACTAGCGCCGTCTAGAGGGGGGCGGTAGAACATCTAGCATGGTTGCCATATGACTGCAGTATTTGGCAGTTTATCGCTTTTTTGGCGACTTTTGAAGAAGGGAATGGGAAAAAAAAGGGAAGGGGGTGGTGAGGGAATGTTTGTAAACATTAGTATTTACCGCAGCTGACGACTTTATCGGCAGTCGGCAACAGCGTTTTTGACTGTTCGAATCAATGTTTTAAAAAACAAAAATCTCTCAGCGATGATTTTTCTTGAAATTTTTAATGATTAAATAATTTTTAAATAAAAAATAGATACTTTTTCCCCTTCATGAAACTATTCACTTAATATGAAATATCGGTAAATTGTTCAATTACGTAAAATATTTTCTTTTACCCTTGAGAGAGGGTGAGGAAAAATATCCTTGTGTAATTTATTTCATTAATATATATATTCTATTCTTTAAAATGTTCATTTCTAACTATTATTAAAATTCTACAGTTTCATAGGATTTTTTTTCTTTTTCTTTTTTTAATTCTCAATAAATATTTATGGAGAGTTGTCTCACTCTTTTAAAAGTTAATTGTTAATTAAGAAAAAATTTTTCTTAAATTTAAAAAACAAAAAGGTACAAATTTTGTAAGAGGAAAAATCAAGATTTTTTTTTATTTTAAATTAACATTGCAGATCAATTCTAGTTTTAATTAATGTTGTATTTTTTATTGTCCCTATTACCTTATTTTGAAATTTCTCATCTTGATTTTCATTCTGAAAAACAAAATAAACTTTTTTATCCTTTAGTGGTGGAATAAGAATTATGGCTGTCAGTTTATTTTTAACGCATAAATCTCCAAATAGTAATCTTTACCCTATTTCATCACAGAAATTCTACAATTAAATAAGGCAATTATTATTTTGCCGTTATGAAATGTCTCTCATTCTTTTTATATACCTTTTTTGACCACAAAATTTTAATTTCATAAAAAAATGTTTATTTAATGTGAATTATTAGTAAATTTATATGCTATTAGAAAGAAAATATTAAAATTATATAATTTTTTCAATTAAAATCTTCAATTTGAAATGGAAGATTTTTTTTTTCGTCTTTTACTCTTGGGGAAGGGGGGGGGGGGAGGGTCATCCATTGTATAACTTCATTATATATTTTCAATTCTTTAATATCTTTAATTTTAAAACCATTATTAAAATTAGTTTTTTAAATTCATAAATCTTTGTGCAGACTTCCAAATATTCATTTTTTTTTTTTTTTTTGCTCGTGTTCTTAAAATTTGGCAAAAAAAAAAAAGTTGTATAATTTCGTTCATTATCATACCATTTCAATTTTTGAAAAAATTCGCTTCTATAACCATTATTAAAATTATAAAGCTACACATATATATATATATATATTATAAATCTTTATGATAACCATTATTAAAATTATAATATATATATGTATTTATAAATCTTTATGAAGACTTAGAATATTTATATTTTTTTACTTATATTTCTCAAAATTTGATGATAGTTTACTATCCACAGAAATTTGTTTAAAAGTTTGTCTCACTTTTTAAACAACTAATTTAAAAAACAGGTTTTCTTAAATAACAAAAAGATATTTTATGAAGAAAACAAGTTAATAATGTATTATAAATTATTGCTGCAGATAAATCCCTTTATCTCATTTAGGAATATCACATCTTTATTTTATGTCTGAAAAACAAAACCCTATTTTTTATCCCTCAAGGAAAAGAATCCGTCAACGTTATGCTAACACAATATCTGAATAATAATCAACTTCATCACAAAAATTCTGAAATTAAATGGCAATCATTATTCTGCCTTTAAAAATATTTCTCATTCTTCTTATCTACTCTATTACACCACAAAATTTTCATTTCACAAAAGATGTTTCTTGTGAATTATCAACATTTGTATGAAATTAAAAAAAAAAATCTAATAAACAAAAAAGATAAGTAATTTTCAAAATCACAAAATTGCAAATAGAAGGCTTTTTTTTTTTTTTTTTTTTTTTTTTTTTTTTTTTTTTAATACTCTTGGGAGAGAAAAAAAAAAGCATGCATTATACAATTTCGTTATATATTTTCAATTTCTTTTAAATATTCACTTCTCTAACCATTATTAATAGTTTTTTTTTTTCCCGTTGATGTTGCCTTTTATTAATATATCTTTCTGGAGACTTGCCAATATTCATATTTGTGTTTCTTAAAATTTCCTAAAAATCATGTATATATATTTTCAGATCTTTCAAATTTTTACTCTTAAGTATAACCACTATTAAAAATGCAAAGTTACATAAGTTTACTTTATTATTATGTTATTAAATATTTATGCAGACTTTCAAATTACTCATATTTCTTAAAATTTATAGGTACTTACCTATCTGAAGTAATTCATTTAAAAGTTTGTCTCACTTTTTATACAGCTTATTAAAGAAAAAAAAAAAAAAAAAAGACAAAAAGGCAACTAATCATTTTATGAAAAAAAATTACAAATTATTGTTGCAAATATCAATCCTGTTACCTTATTTAGAAATTTTTCATCCTGATTTTCTTTCTGAAAAACAAAATCATATTTTTTATCTCTCAGTAGTGAATAAGTATTATGGATGCCTAGTTTTCTGTTAAAACCATTTACAAATAAAATAGTAATCTTGGCTTTATTTAATCGAAAAGATTATTATTTGTAAATAATGGTAACAAAAAGAACTTAAAAATTGGCAGCTATGCTTAACTACAGAGAAATAAAAAACAATCATACAAACAATTACAGAGATATACAAGCAAATAAACACTATTTTACGTTTTGCTGCTCAATTTATTGTATAAAAGCATATCTAATTTACATTACAAAAAATTAAATCTTTTCCAAAAATAAAATCCTCAACAAAGAAGCTTAAATTATAAGATTGGTGGAAATCTTTAAATCCAGCTCCCATCTGTGTTAACAACATCCTGAAACTCTGAACATCTAGATCTTTTTGATATTTCATAAAACCTGTAACATAAAAAATAATATTTAGAATGCATGTGATAAATAAATAAGAAATTTTGCGATTTATTTGCACTTTTGACTGAAAAAAAAAAAAAAAAAAAAAAAAAAAGACATGCAACACCCCCCCCCCCCTCCCCACACACACAGTCAACCAAAGTGACTGTCTCCCTCTTTGCCTCTTTTTGTCTTTAAAGATCCAAAAATTATTGAAATTTTCAATAATTTTTTAAATCTGTTTTTTAGTTTCAGTATAGGCAAGACGGGGTACAATAAGACAAAATTTACTAATTTTTTTTTTCCTATCCAAAATTTTGCATGCACAAAAATATAATTAATGCATATTTTTAATCTTGTATTTTCCCCATGTAAATAAATTTTTATTAGGTTCTAAACAATATCTTTATGCTTGAAAAATAACAAAAAGTAAATGTCTTACAGTGTTTCATTCAGGGTTCGCAAAGCTGGGCCCAGTTCGAAAAAACCCGGTGGGTTTTTTCAGAATGGGCCCACTTGAAAAAGTTTACTGAAAAACCCATAATGTGGGTTTTTTCAATTTTCAGAAATATTTAAAATTTTAAACAACATAAACATTTAATAAATTTAAGTCATTTCAGTGAATTTTGAAAAAAAATTAATACATAAAAGCCATTACATAAACACATGAGGTAAAATAAAAATGTATTTTAGCACATTGAAATACTTTACTAACATAGAACATAGTAGGCAACATACGTAGTACATAATTATAGGTAAAGGCACATCATAAGAATGTCTTTATATAAAAAATTCAAATGAACTATATTCATGAAAATAAAAGATATGTATTTTTACTTTCTTCTATCTTTACAAGAAGAAAGTATTTAATTTGTGAAAAATTTCAACTTCCAGTTTACGACGGATTTATACATTTTAAAAATGTCCTGAAGACGATTTGATGGCTTTTAGAAAATGTCTGTATGTGACAAAAATTTTGTGGGGCTCTATCTCAAGAACTAATGCACAGAATTTCACAAAACTTAGATTCAGTTAGACCTTGATGTAAACTGATGCTGATTAGTTTTTGGTGTATATTGCCCAACAGATGGTGCTGCTATGATGCATTTATCTCAATTTTTGCGATAGCTTTATCTCAAGAACTAATGCACGGATTTTCATCAAACTTCAGATTCAGTTACAAGTTAAGTTGTTGCTTATCAAGTTTTGGTGTATATCGCCCAACAGGTAGCGCTGTTATGCTACATTTTTTCACGATTTCAGCAATAACTCTTATCTCAAGAACTAATGTACGGAATTGAATAAAAATTTAGATACAGTTAGACCTTGATATAAACTGGTGGTGATTAGTTTTTGATGAATATCACCCAACAGTGGCTCTGTTGTGCTGCATTTTGTATCATTTCTGCAATATCTCAAGAATTAATGCATGGATTTTCATCAAACTTCAGATTCAATTAGACATTGACATAAGCTGTTACTGATTAGGTTCAGGTGTAAATTGCGCAGCAGGTAGTGTTGGTATGCTGCATTTTTCACGATTTTTGCAAAATCTATATCTCAAAAACTAAACACGTAATTTAATCAAACTTATTCTGTTTCATTTTCATGCATTATTAGACTTGGATGTAAATTGAATAACAGGTGTTGATTTTATACTGTTTGGGTTGGAAATTTTGGTTGTGGACATCTAACAGGGTGGGTTCCAAAATTCAATGATTTGTTTGAAACAGTGTGATACATACATCTCCTTGTTAAATGCATCCAATTGAACGAACCTATATTTTACAATCCTCGTGATGGGCGTGGCACTGTGATAGCGAATTTTGAATTAACATGCATAAGATAGAGGAAAGTTTTTGGATAGGCCCATCCGACTAGTTTACCCCTTTTTTTCTTCCTACTTATATATTTTAAATATTAATATTCTATTCATCATTTGATTTTAAAGCAAATTAACAATTTTATATCTTCTATTATATTTAAAACTAATTTGTGAGAAACACTGACACTTAATTTAAATTCATATAACTTATACAATTTATAACTTGTAAAATAGCATTACAATTATATTGTATATATAAGGGAACAATGTATTTTTTTATGTATAGTACATATAATATAGTATACAATAATGTAATATCGCATACATTGTACTTTTGAAAAAACCCGATTTTCCCCGGGGAAAATTGGGTTTTTCATGAAAAAACCCGATAAAACCCATGTGGGTTGGGTTTTTTCAAAAAAACCCGGGTTTTTGCGAACCCTGGTTTCATTGTACCCCGTATGCCGGGGTACAATGAAACACTCCAAATGATGGAAGCAATTTTCACCCAGTATAGTTTATTTTATTAAAAATGAGATAAATACAAAAACAAAACTTGATTAATAAGGAACTTGATAAAAATATTATAGTCTAAGATGAAAAATAAGAAAATTCTATTAGTTTAAGAAATACCTTTCATTTTATATTAAATTGGCTCAAGTCAGTTTCAAAAATTAGCATTTCTGCTTATATTTCAGTTGCTCCTGAAGGAATATTGGATGGTAGTTTCAACACAATGAGGTTTTTTTTTTTTAATGTAAGTTTCTATATATATATATATATATATATATATATATATATTAAGACTGGGTTGGAGTCTTTTTATATCAAGTACTTCACATTTGACTTCATTTAAATGTATGTTTTCTCCAACAGTATATATTTCCATTTATATGGATACTGCTTGTGCTATACAAGTTGTGTGTGGATATCTCATTCTTAGTACCTCGATGACCAGCTGGGCCTGGAAAAAAAAATCTGGATCATCATCAGAGTCTGTAGCAGGCAGAGTTTGTTTTCAAAACAATCCCTTCTTAGCTTTTATTTCTCTTTCTATTTTTTAATTGCTTAACAAGAGCATTTTTTACTGACCTGGTTAGAACAAAACTTTTTTTTTTCTGTTTTCCTACTCTTACTTCTAATATATTATATTTACTACTTTTATTACTATAATAAAACATGTTTCATTGTACCCCGTCTGCAAGTGTTTCATTGTACCCCGCACTGAGGTTACTAAGTAAAAATTTATTTTCAAACTTCTAATATTTATTTTTTTTAGTTTGGTTTTGGAGGTATGAAGACAACAACCCAAAGATAACAATGCATAAAAAAAAAAACAATTATTACATATAACAACAAGGAAAAACAAACAAAATTACTTTTAGTAAAGAAAGTTACTTTCAATGGTGTAAAAGCAATAATCTTCTATTGCTACTGTTGTAGAAGTGTGAATGTATCCAAATCACATCAGTAATTGGAACATATAGTTGTATACCAGTATATAAACTGCAACTCTCTATGACAAATTTGATTGATTTTACAAGTAATGTTTCATTGTACCCCGTCTTCCCTATCATTTGTAAATTTTAAAATTACATTTAAAATTTTTAAGGAATAGTTTAAAAAATACAGTATTTTAAAAATGGGACATAAAGCCACCCCTGACTTGGGATGCATTTGTCTCATAAATAAAAAAATAAAAAGCCGTAAAAACTTGGAAGATAATACAAACCCACTCTTGTGATAGAATAATAAAACACCATTTCGAGATAAAAAAAAAACACTTTGTATGAAAAGGAAATTTTATTCAAAAATGAGTTATGCAAGACATGTAAAAACAATTAACCAAGTAAGATTTTTATTTTTAAATATAAATAAAAAATTTAGATGATTTCAATTATTTCAGGTACTAAAAAATTGTTTATTTTAGAAGTTTTTTTTCTGTTTTAGTGGTGGTGGGGCTTTCCCTCCTTTATTCTTAACCAATGAACCCCCAAAACTAATCAGGGAAGTTCCTTATCATAATAAACCTGTATACCAAATTCGGAGCAAATCAAACGATTCTGCATGAAAAACCCATTTATCTGAATTAAGGGGTTGAACTAACCCCGTTTTCCTCCCTTTATCCTTAACCAATGAACTCCCAAAACTAATCAGGGAAGCACTTTATCACAATGTACTTAGAAAAATTTTTTGAAGCAAATTGGATGTTTCTATCAAGAGTTATCGCGTTACGTACATACATACAGAACGGGCGGGCACATTAGCTCTCAGGCTTTGATAGCCTGTGAGCTAAAAATACATTTGACACCTTTTGTACTCCAAGTTTGTTTCGTAATTTGAAGTGGATAAATCCAAAATTTGAAAATTTCCGCTCTATTGATGGTGAAATGCATGGACTGAAATGCAAACATACTATGAGCTGTATGAATTCACTTGGTATATAGTTTGTTTTTTTCTGCTGTTTTTTCTTCTTCCAAGCCTTTGTACCATACCGTTTCTCGAACATCCTGAGCTTAAAATAGTTTGGTACAAACCTTCATTAAAATTAAGCGGGATAAAATATATCATATCGCCCTCCAAGGGGTTAAGAGGCTACTTCAGTCAAGCGAAAAGACCCATTCACTAATGCTAATCCTATGGAAGAAATTTATAAAGATATCTCGGTTGCTTTTCAATATTTTTAAATTATTTCTTTTGCATTGGATAACTGAGATCGGCCTGTACAAAGAGGTTGTTTTTTACTTTTTCGATTTTGTTTACAGATATTTTTTATGGGGACATTTTCATTTTCAGAACCGGTTTCGAAAGTGAAAACATCCTCATGAAAAAAATCTGTAATGAAAATCGAAAAAGTGAAAAACAGCCTGCATACAGATCGATCTCAGCTATCCAATGCAAAAGAAATCATTTAAAAATATTGAAATACAACCGAGATATCTTTATAAATTCCTTCCATAGGATTAACATTAGCGAACGGGTCTTTTCGCCTGACTGAAGTAGCCTCTTAAGCAATAGTGGTGTACCAAGTAATTGTGTGTAAAAAAAGAATCTCTGATTCACATATGAAGCCAACTTAGAATAACACAGCATGTGTGTTATCTGTGTTTGTGCGACTGTGAGTGTGTGCGACTGTGTTTGTACACACACATAAACTTGCATCTTGAGTCATATTTTTAAACAATAATCGAAAATAAATAATTGTTAAATAATATATTTTTTTAAAAACTAACTTCAGTTTGAAATTTAATTTGCAGGGGTCGATCCAGGGAAATTTGGGGCTTATTTAAGACCCTTTCACAAAAATCTATTTAATAAAATAGGCCTCTTCACAAAAATAAATTTAATAAAATGGGCTCCTTCACAAAAATGAACTTAATAAAACAGGTCCCTTCACAAAAATGGGATTTAAAGAATGGTTTTTGTTCATAAATTCTTGGTTCGAATTTGAGTAACTGGATTTCAACTTTCGTTACAAAATGTTATTTTTCACAAAAATATAATAAAGTTCACAAAATGGACCCGAAGAGTAAAAACCTGCATCGACCCCTGATTTGTCATCTTTTGAAGACCATCTTTGTAAATTCAAAGATTTAGTAACGTTATTTAAACATTATATAGTTAAAAAAAAAAAAAAAAAAAAAAAAAAAAAAAAAAAAAACCAAAAAAGTACAATGAAAATTTGCACTCTTTTTTTTCATCATCTAATTTAATTATTTAATTCATTAATAATCTAATTTCATTCAAAAAGTTTGGTACAAACTACAAAGCTTCATTAAAATTAAGCAGGATAAAATATATCACACCGCCCTCCAAGGGATTTAAGCAATAGTGGTGTACCAAGCAGTATTTTGGCAAAGTACCTAGTAATTGTGTTTTAAAAAAAGAATCGCTGATTCGTATATGAAGCCAACTTAGAGTAACACAGCCCTATGAGTGTGTGTTTGTACACGCACATAAACTTGCATATTGAGTCATATTTTAAAATAATAATCACAAATAAATAATTGTTAAACATTATATATATTTTTTAAACTAACTTCAGTTCGAAATTTAATTTGCAGGGGTCGATCCAGGGAAAATTTGAGGCCTATTTAGGACACTTTCACAAAAATCTATTTAATGAAATAGACCTCCTCATAAAAATAAATTTAATAAAATGGGCCTCTTCACAAAAAGGAACTTAATAAAACAGGCCCCCTACGTAACATTCTTTTTCATAAAAACTGTTTTAAAATGTGTAATTTGTAAATAAAACCAGGTCACGAAAAACAAAAACTTTAGCAAAGAGATTTAAAGAATGTTTTTGTTCATAAATTCTTAGTTCGAATTTGAGTAACCTGATTTCAACTTTCATTACAAAATGTTATTTTTCACAAAAATATAATAAAATTCTCAAAAATAACTTCTACTCTTCACAAAATGGACCCCAAAAATAAAAACCTGCATCGAAAAAAGTATTGCAACTCCCATTTCATTTACAAATGATTAAAGGATATCTAAATATACTTTTTTTCCCTTTAATAAATAAAGCTTGTATTAAAGAGCAATGTTTGGCACATTTAGCGCATCGCAACAAAATTTGCTGTAAAAGAAGTATTAGTGAAGTTTTCAGATTCACCCAGGTTATATGTGAAATTTTATTTTGGATATTATTTCGATACACTGTTTCCATTTTTAAGTACAGGTTTTTTAAATTAATCAAATTATTAGCAAATGACAAAAGTTGACTAGCAGAAGAAAGAAAATTTTATTTAATGTAACACTCATTTCATTTAGGAATGATTAAGGATCTCTAAATATGGTTTTTTTTTTCTTTAATAACATCAATATAAACAAAGTCTAATATAGAGCAATGTTTGGCACATTTAGCGCATAGCAACAAAATTTATTGTAAAAGAAGTATAAGTGAAGTTTTATTTTGAATATTATGTCTTTTAAGTACAGGTTTTTTAAATATTTAAATTAATCAAATGATTAGCATACAACAAAAATTGACTAGTACAAAACAGAAAATTTTATTTAATATAACTCTCATTTCTTTTACGAATGTTTAAGGATATCTAAATATGCTTTTTTTTTCTTTAATAATTTCAATATAAACAAAGTTTGTAATATAGAGCAATGTTTGGCACATTTAGTGTATAGCAACAAAATCTGTTGTAAAAGAAGTTAAGTTTTATTTAAGAAGTATAAGTGAAGTTTCAAGATTCATCCAGGTTATAGGTAAAATCTTATTTTGAATATTATGTCTGTACAGTGTTTCCATTTTTTTAAGTACAGGTTTTTTAAATTAATCAAATTATTAGCAAACGACAAAAGTTGACTTGTAGAAAAATGAAATATTTAAGGCTGTTCTCAAATCCAAAGGAACAACTTTATGACATAAGTTTTAATTCATTTTTGTTTGGAAATGCATGATATGCACACATACATTAAAAAATGGAAACAGTGTATAGACATAATATTCAAAATCAAATTTAACTTATAACCTGGATACACTTATACTTCTTTTACAACAAATTTTGTTGCTATGCACTGTAAGTAAAGTCACATGACAATATTGAAATTATTTTTTCATAAGATAAACTCTTGGACAATAGACATTTTTTCCTGACTCCATGTATTTATTTTTTTTGGTTCAGACGAAAAACGTGAGATGTTCGAGGATAATATTTATGTTGTGATTATGGTTTGGGGATGTGGATTCGTAGTTGCTGTAATGTGATTGTCTAAATAAATGTTTTGTGTGTTTTTTAAAGAAGTTATGTTTATAGTAAAATAATTATCATTATTTTAACTAAAATGTTAGAAAATAGATAACAATTTGGTAGCAGAGCGTGGTTTTAAAGCGAATTTTATATTTTGAGTGTACAAGTAAGAAGAGTAAATAAATATGAATTGTATGAACTAGGCCTAATACAAGTTAAGAATTTGTTCCATTGGACTAACCGCCAATAGAAAAAAAAAATTAAGAGGTAAGAATTTTATATGCATTTAAAAATAGTTTGGAAGATAAAGTATTTTAATTATGTGTGAATCCAATATGTTTGGAATTCCTAGAATAGAGCCGTTAACAAGTAAAAATTATACATTATGGAGTATGCGAGTTGAAGCTTTGATTAAATCAAAACATTTATTTGATGTTATCGAAAATGATGAACCGGTAAAAAATGAAGGGGATCCCGATAGTTTAAAAGCGCATAAAACATGGTTAGAAAAGAATGATGAAGTTTACGGTATAATTATATTGACGTTGTCCGCAGAACAAATGATGGCTGTTAGAGGGATTAAAAAAGCTAAGGATTTATGGCAATTACTGAAAAAGCGTTATGCGGGAATTGAAAATCAGAGAAGAATTCAGTTAAAAATTAATCTTGCGAGAATAGAGAAAAACGAAAGAGAAACAATAGAAGAATATTTGATAAGAGCTCAAGGGATAGCTAATGAAATATTAGAATTGGGTACAGAGATTGATGAATGCGAATTAATAGGATTTATTATAGAAGGACTCCCAAAGAAATATAGCGAAGTAACAACTGCGATATCATCAAACCCAAATATAACTTATGAAGTAATACGAGAAACTTTGTTGAGATATGAAAGAAAATATGATAAATTTCGAGAAAACGAGTCTAAAGCATTTAGGGCTAATGAAAAGAAAAAGGTTTTATGTTTTGCTTGCGGAAAGCCAAATCATATAGCGCGGAATTGTTATAGTAAATCGAATATGACACACTCGCGAAATGATAGGGAGTATTCACCTAAGAAAAATTTTCAAAATTATTATAGTAATAAAGTTCAAGATGTAAGAGAATACTCACGCAATAATAAGAATTATAATAAGAATAATAATGTTTCAAACAAGAAGGCAAAAGAATATACATGTTTTACAAATGAACATGCATTGCAGTTAAATGAATTCAATAGAAATGAGTGTAAAGAATCTGAAAATAATAGGGAAATAACCTGGATGTTAGATTCAGCTTGCACTTCGCATATGACGCATAAAGAAGATATTGTTGTAGAAAGAAAACCTGAAGATGTAGAAATTGCAACTGCTGACAGCGAGCGATCAATACAAGCGAAATATCGTGGAAATGTTCATGTTACGTCTTACGATAAGAAAAGTGGCGAAACAAAAATAAAACTTACAGAAGTTCTTTGCGTACCTAATTTAAGAGAAAATTTAATGTCAGTTCCAAGTTTAGTCAGAAAAGGAAAATATGTGATATTTGATAATGAAGGAGCAGCCATTTATGAAAAGAATACAGGCGAATTAATAGCTAAAGGAACATTCGAAGATAATACATTTAAAATAAACTTAGCTGTACGAGAAACAGATGAAGACAGAAATGAATCTTGTTTACAGACAAATGAATCAAAGAAAGAATTATGGCATAGAAGACTTGGGCATATAAATTATGTATACTTACAAAGAATGTCGAGAGAAAATCTTGTAAGGGGATTAGAAAAGATGAATGGTGAAGAAACAAAATGTGAAATATGTATTCAAGGGAAATTAACAAGAACACCATTTAATCATGTGATAGAAAGAACAACACGCATTTTAGAAAGATTACATGTTGATTTATGTGGACCAATGAAAGTACACTCATTGGGAGGGAGTAAGTACATGCTAATGGTAGTAGATGAATATAGTAGAAGATATTTTGTAGATTTTTTAAGAAGTAAAGATGAAGCAAAAGAAAGAATTATAAATATAATAGAGAGAAGAGAAAATGAAACCGGCAAGAAAGTAAAAGCGGTTAGATCAGATAATGGTGGTGAATTTACTAATGAAGAGCTCGTGAATTATTACAAAAGGAAGGGCATAAAGAATGAAAGAACCACAATTCATAGTCCACAAAGTAACGGGATTGCAGAAAGGGCTAATCGGACTGTTATTAATACTGCAAGAACATTGCTGATAGAAGCAAAACTACCTTTATCCTTTTGGGCCGAAGCAGTATCAACAGCTGCTTATATACATAATGTTACTCCAACAGCTACGAGAAAGAAAACACCATTAGAATTATGGTCAAATAATAAACCAACAGTAAAGCATATGAGAGTATTTGGATGTAAAGCTTTTTATCGCAACGATGATATCAATAAAAAGAAATTTGATGTAAGAGCAAAACCAGCAGTGTTTATCGGATATTCAAGAGATCGGCGAGCATACAGATTGTATGATTTAAAAGAAAAGAGAATACGTGAAAGCAGAGATGTAGTATTTATAGAAGAAAAAATGGGATATGAAGATATAGCTAACAAGGAAGAAATGACTGATGAATTTGAATACATCAACATTACCAATAATAAAAATGTAATAGATGAACAAGAAGATAATAATTCCGATGAAAATGAAGAAGAGTTAAATCAGAAAAAGGAAGCAATTGCGTTGTCAGATGATTTGAATGATTCTGCGACAGAAGATTCTGAAGTAAATCATATAATTGATGAAAACAAGGAACAGCAAGAAAAAGAAACTAATGAGAATAAGTTGTTTGAAGAACCTAGAAGATCATCACGAATTAGGAAACCCAATCCAAAGTATTTAGCGAATCTAGTGCACGAGGAAGTTCCAAAGAATTACAAAGATGTATTAAATTCTAGAGATAAGGATAAATGGATAGAAGCAATCAAAAAGGAATTGCACTCATTAGAAGAACACAAAACGTGGAAAATCGTTGACAAACCAAAAGATGTGAAGGCACTGAGAAGCAAATGGATTTTTACTGTAAAAGAAGACGGTGAAGATGTAAAATATAAAGCAAGATTAGTAGCCGACGGATCAAGACTTAAATTTGGAACAAATTATCAAGAATCGTATAGTCCTGTAATGAAAACTGAATCATTTAGAACTTTATTGGCAGTCGCAGCGATGAAAGGTTACAAAACTAGATTTTTCGACATAGAAACAGCATATCTGAATGCAGATCTAGAAACTGCAATTTATATGAATCCGCCTGAAGGTCTACAAATTGAAGGAGGGAAAATATTATTGGTAACAGGAAATTTATATGGGTTGCCAGAAGCAGGAAGATGCTGGTATGAAAAATTAGTTAATATATTTGATAAAATTGGGTTACAGCCATGCAAAGCAGATCCATGTGTGTTTTTTAATAAAAATGATAATAAATTTATTGCAGTTGGAATATATGTCGATGATGGAATAATCGTTAGTGAATCCGAAGAATTAATAAATAAATTGATACAAAAATTGAATAAAGAAGCAAAAATTAAAGAGCTGAAGAAAAACATTAAATTCCTTGGTATTGATATTGAAGAAAATAATGGGGAATTTTTGCTAGGGCAAGCTAAGTATGTAGAAAAAATCTTAGAAAGATTTGATATGGAAAATTGTAAAAGTGTGAAAACCCCTGGTGTTTCTGGAATAAAATTAGATGAATATGAAAATGAAAATAAAATTGATGAAACACTATATCTAGAAATGATTGGAAGTATAGGATATCTAGTAAGAGGAACAAGGCCAGATTTAGCTTTCACTTTAAGTAATTTGTCTCAATATGCAAAAGATCCTAGAGAAATTCATTTACAGGCAGTGAAGAGAGTTTTGCGGTACATTCAAGGCACTAAAAACTACAAACTTCGAATTAAAAATAAAAAGGGCCAATTATCACTTTGTTCTGATGCTAGCTGGTGTACTACACGGGATTCAAAATCATTTGGTGGATATATCGTAAAGATAGGAGAATCACTGATTGAATGGAAAAGTAATAAACAGAAACTGGTTGCGCTTTCTACAATGGAATCTGAACTTTTAAGTTTATGTGATGCTGTTTGTGAAGGAAAATGGTTAATGGGTCTCTTGGAAGAGTTAAGCCAGGAAGAAATGGTGAAGCGTCCAATAGAAATCAATACTGATAGTCAATCTGTAATTGATTGGATTAAAAACCCAAGAGTGAATAATCGCAACAAACATATAGGTAGAAAATATCATTTTGTAAAAGATGAAAGAGCGAAAGGAGAAATTGAAACAAAATATGTAAATTCGTCTGAACTGGAAGCAGATATAATGACTAAGAATTTGAGTTATGATGTCATGAAAAAACATATTACAAGTCTCGGAATTACTGAGGATTATTGACATGCGAAAGGAGGGATTTGTAAGTAAAGTCACATGACAATATTGAAATTATTTTTTCATAAGATAAACTCTTGGACAATAGACATTTTTTCCTGACTCCATGTATTTATTTTTTTTGGTTCAGACGAAAAACGTGAGATGTTCGAGGATAATATTTATGTTGTGATTATGGTTTGGGGATGTGGATTCGTAGTTGCTGTAATGTGATTGTCTAAATAAATGTTTTGTGTGTTTTTTAAAGAAGTTATGTTTATAGTAAAATAATTATCATTATTTTAACTAAAATGTTAGAAAATAGATAACATGCACTAAATGTGCCAAACGCTGCTCTATATTACAAACTTTGCTTAAAAAAAAACATATTTGGAGATCCTTAATCATTCGTAAATGAAATGAGAGTTACATTAAATAGAAATTTCATTTTTCTGCTAGTCAATTTTTGTTGTTTGCTAATAATTTGATTTATTTAAAAAACCTGTACTTAAAACATGGAAACAGCGTACAGACATAACATTCAAAATACAATTTTACATATAACCTGGATAAATGTTAAAACTTCACTTATACTCCTTTTACAACAAATTTTGTTGCTATGCACTAAATGTGCCAAACGTTGCTCTATATTACAAACTTTGCTTTAAAAAAAAGCATATTTGGAGATCCTTAATCATTCGTAAATGAGTTACATTTTAAATAAAAATTTCATTTATCTGCTAGTGATTTTTGTCGTTTGCTAATAATTTGATTGATTTAAAAAACCCATATTTTTAAAAAATGGAAACAGTGTATAGACATAACATTCAAAATCAGATTTCACTTATAACCTGGATGAATGTCAATACACTTCACTTTAATGAGAAATTTTGTTGTTATGTACTAAAAGTACCTAAAATTGCTTTACACTGCAAACTTTGTTTAGTATATTGAAGTTATTAAGGACAAAAAAAAAGCATACTTAGAGATCTTAAATCATTCATAAATAAAATAAGAGTGTTACATTAAATAAAAAATTCAATTTTTTGCAAGTCAACTTTGTCGTTTGCTAATAATTTGTATCAGTGTTGAATTTAGGGGGTTGGCCGGGATGGACATTCTGCCCCCTCCGGAGCAGTGAGATGTCCCCCCCCACCGAAAGATTTGAGATTGTGTTTTCAATGGTCAAAAAGTGCAATTTCACCCCCGGAACTCTATAATGTCTCCCCCCGGAGCTACAAAAATCCCTCCCGGAGAAAAGAGTCTGAATTTAACACTGATTTGTATAATTTAAAAACATGAACGGAACAAAAATACAACAATTACTAGCACAAAAAAATCTATAAACACTCAAATTAAAAGCGAAATAACACAATAAATAATTGAAAAACTTACATTTGAAGGGAACAAAAGATAAACTTTTGACACGTAACTTGACTTTAAAAACATGAGCTTCTTTTCAAAATACGAACTGAAAAAAAAATACAACAATTGCTAGTACAAAAAAAATCTATAAACATTCTAATTAAAAGTGAAATAATACAATAAATAATTGAAAAAACTTACATTTGTAGGGATTTGATGGCATGAAAACACGTGCATGTCTTCCGTTGCGAATAGCCAGATTTCCTGCCTTGATGACGCCTCGCACTCGCCAAATCGTCCCAGGGCGGAGTGTGTTTTACCGACCCTCAATAGACGGCGCTGCAATCTACAGCTCCGAGTTATTCGTCTGGGACCTATTAATTGTCTGTGGTTATTTTATTACTTCAATATTTAAATCCTTAAAAGGGAACAGTTATTATTTTTCTTTTCAACGAGGAGAACTTAATGCCATACAGGTGCTCACTCGTCAATTTAAACAATTCCAAGACTAGAACTGACACTGGTCGTTACCTTTTGAGAAAATCAGGAATGTTCAGGTAATTTTGCTGGTATGAGTTAAATATATTTATAGTGGCACAATGTTCTTATCAGAGCATACAATTAACTGTCATGTTGAACCCCACGTGATTTTGTTTTAATGATTTCAAAGTGCCTTATTATTATTATTATTATTATTTTTAAAGAGTTAAACACGCAATATCTTTCAACTTAATGTAGAATATCTGTTTCGAAAGTAAACAACAAATCTAATGAAATTTCAACTTTTAAATACTTCGTGATTTTTTTAACAAAACTGTTGCTCAGAGATGAAGAATTTCTGTAGGTATCTGAAAATATTAGGTTAATAGGTATAACGTGTTTTTATTTTATTTAATTTTCTTGTGTGTGCATGTGTGTGCGCGGCAAACATTTACCTCCGTGTTTATATAACCGCTATTTGTGTAATTATATAAACAACATTTATATAATTTATGCATTACTAATTAATTTTATATGCATTATGGCATATTTGAAAGTACACTATTGCATCCATCATCATGCAACTGCTCACATACATCTGAAATCATATTATTGGCAACCGTGTTTCAGTCCAATGTTGTTAAAAGCCGATTTCAGTACTTTTATATCTTATTTTTCCGCAAATGACCTATAACATTAATGGACACCAGTCATGTAAGTGTTCAATGCTTTTTCTTACACGTGATCAGAAAACTTAAGGTAGTCCCAATGACAATTCGATTCTGCCAACGTCCATATCTGCTTTATCAAGTTTAAGACTTTGTACTCGATGCATAAAAAAAAAAAAAAAAAAAAAAAAAAAACCCATTAAGTTTAATCACGGAAAGTATCTGAAATAATAAATACTCTTGTATTACAATATAAATTTAATTAGCATCAATTAGAGGGACTCTGTATAGTTATAGTAGCTAATCAACGTACCACCTATGGGTTCGACGCTAAATCGCACAACGCTCTTAGATAAACAAAGTGAAGACTCCTCCCACATTAGAAACGAGCGTCCTCTACTGGCAATCCTCCAAAAATAAGATCCTGACAGTTCTTGAAATTAATATTACATTTCTTTTTTTTTTCTTAACAATGATTTAAAAACATTTTTCATGGTGTTCTTAAAGTAATAATAATAATAATATGTCCTTTCCGTGACTACTCATGAAAATTTCCTTTTATGATCACAAGCTAGTAAATTTGAGATAAAGTTTGTTTAAAGTTAAAAAAAGAACGAAAAAAAGATGTGGGGGGATATATTTTAATAAAAAATATTTAATTTATTTGTTTTAAAACTGAAGTTATATTTAAGTATATGTGTGTGTACGAGTACTGCAGAATATGTATCACAAATAATTTTCTTTCCTGAAAAAAAAAAAAAATCCTTTACAGTTTATTTAGATTTAGGTCTAGCATCTGTTAAAGTTATTATATTTTTATTTATTTACTTAAAAAATATTATTTCAGATTTACTAGTTAATGATGTCATGCAATAAATTGAAAAATTTAAGGCTAGTCACAGGATAATCGTATTAATAATTATTATTATTTAAGAATTCAAGGAAGAGTGCGTTTTTCATTGTTTTTGAACCTTGTTAAGAAACAAGAAAAGTTTAACTTAAAGAATTCCTTAGAATCTTACTTTTTCATAATAAGAGTTTGAATTTATACTTAATGAAAGATAAAGTGAGAGAAGAAAAAATTAAATATTAATAACATTAATAATTACTTTCTAATAATTTTAGCTATCGAATACATTCTAATACTTTTAGCTAAATCTTACTTAAATCTTGTACTATACTTATAGAATTAAATTATTGAATTAATTTATAGAGTCTTTAAAAAGTTATGAATTAAATTATTGAATTAATTTATAGGATTTTTAAAAAGTTGTAAATACAAATTTTGGATTAAAGTTTTTAAATATAAAAAAAACCTTATTGCTATTTTTTAAGTCCAATTGTAAGAGTATATTGCTTTTTTATATAAGACAAACTTAAAAATTTATTTATTAAAAATAACTTAAAAATATGTTGCCTTTTTCATTAAAAATAATTTATTTTTTCTACTATATTAATAAAAACTTATGAATAGCTATGAGAATTCTTTTGTACAAATTCCATGTGTTAGGCGATTTACACAAAAATACAATCAGCACTAATATTTATCAAGGTATACCGGAATCTGAAGTTTTATGAAAATCCGTGCATTAGTTCTTAAGATCGAGCTATTGCTGAGATTATGAAAAATACAGCATAGGAGCGCCATCTGTTGGGAGATTTACACGAAAACCTAATCAGCAACAACTTATATCAACATCTAACTGAATCTGAAGTCAGATGAATATTCGAGACAAATAATCAAAGTATAATCGCTCTGAAGGGACTGAGAAAGAAAATCGAACACTATTATTTTGCGACTGATGATGCGCAGCAAGGGATAAATTAATTTATCACTTCAATATTTAAATCCCTAAAAGGGAAAAGTTGTTATTTTTTTTTTTTTTTCAACGAGGAGAACTTAATACCTTACAGGTGCTCACTCGTTAATTTAATCAATCCCTAGACTTTAACTTCCTATCGTATGTTAGTTACCTTTACAAAAAATCAGGAATGTTTATTTAATTTTACTGGTATGAGTTAAATATATTTATAGTGGAACTATGTTCTTATCAGAGCAATACCATTAACTGTCATGTTAAACTCCACGGGATTTTGTCTTAATGATTTCAAAGTGCCTTATTATTAGCCCCCGGTACGGTATGCTATTTCTTTCTCCCAGCTTATTTTGTGTAGTCTTCAAAAAATAACGTTACCTTACAGAAGCCAGCCGTAAAACAAAGCGGTACGATTAAATACTCTATAACAATTTTTTAACTTCTAAGCATCGCACATTTTCAATTTTTATACTTGCGTATTCGAAAAAAAAGTACTTTTTAATGCAATTTGTTTGAAAACTGCATCTCCATTTATTTTTGAGATATTAATTTTTTTTTTGTAGTCTTTAAGAGCCATTTGCTTAATGTTGGTAACGGAAATACTCCATTTCTGTAGAAAGTGAAAGAAAATTAATAATTATATCCTTTTTTGCCATTTTCCCCATAAAAACTGAAAAAAAAAATAAATAAAATACGTGCTATTTTGAAAAAATATAAATGAAGGATTTCTGATAAAACAGGGAGTTATTAGAAACTAAATTTAATTTTAAATATCTATATTAATAATGCAAACAAATGAAGGTCTGGTGAATCTTTAGATAGCCGATTTTATTGAATGACAAAATCTCTCTCTCTCTCTTTTATTTATTTTTTCATTTGTGTATTATTCAGCGATAGTGACGTCTTAAGCGTACTTTACTGTAGATGTTGTTTAACACTGGATCACAAATGATGAATTCTTCAGCGGATGTGGATGACGTCACTTTATGTAAAATAAAATCGCATGTTATAAGTCTTAAAACTGTACTACAGTACAGTCCCGATTATCGGAGTTTCCGCTTTCACCGAGTTATTTTCTTCTGATGGACTGATGGCTTCCGTTATTATGAAACAGTCATTATAAATGCAGTGTTAGGTGAAGATGAAAGAGCAGCCGTAAAAAGTTAGAACTCAAATTTTCTGTTCAGAATGGAATTTTTTTTTTCCATTCTGACCAGAAAATTAGAGTTCTAACTTTTTACGACTGCTCTTTCATCTTCACCTAACACTTCATTTTTAATGGCTGTTTCATACTAATGGAAGCCATCAGTCCATCAGAAGAAAATGATCCATTCCAAAGGTATAAGTTCGATTAACTCGGATAATCGGGGCTCTACTGTATCTACATTTATATACATATACTTTTTTGTCATCGGGATCGGGAGTACTAAACTACTCCCGACACTAAATTATAAAAAAGCAGAATTCCTGTTTTCTAGTCATTAGTATTATTTTAAATAGTTAAACACGTAATATCTTTCCACTTAATGTGGAACATCTGTTTCGTAAGTATTTTGAACAACAAATCTAATGAAATTTCAACAGTTAAATACTTCGTGATTTTTTGAACAAACTTTTTGCTCAGAGGTGAAGAATTTCTGTAGGTATCTGAAAATATTAGTTTAATAGGTATAAAGTGTTTTTATTTTATTTAATTTGCTTGTGTGTGCATGTATGCGTGCGGCAAACATTTACTCTTGAACTTAAACATTTACCTCCGTGTTTATATAATCGCTATTTGTGTAATTATATAAACAACATTTATCTAATTTATTTTTGAAAGTGCACATTTGCATCCATCATTATGCAACTGCTGACGTACATCTGAAATCATATTATTGGTAACCGTGTTTGAGTCCAATGTTGTTTACAAAACCGATTTCGGTACTTTTATCAGTTACTTTTTAGAAAATGATCAATAATATTGATGGACACCAGTCATGTAAAAGTTCAACACGTTTTCTTACATGTGATCAGCTAACTTATGTTAGTCCCAATGACAATTCGATTCTGCCTATGTTCATAACTGCTTTATCAAGTTTAAGACTTTGTAATCAATGCATTATGCCCAGATAGCATTTTTTGCTTTTTAAAGCCTTTTTACAACCATGCTACGTAAATGTTTGAATGCTTTTTAAAGGCTTCGCATGAAAAGTTTGTAAATGTTTTGTAAAGCATTGAAAAAGGTTGCTAGTTGACGCTATCTGAGGGAGTTTGTAAGTGTTTCATGATAAGCATGTGAAAAGGAAGAAACGAAAGGGTAGTTAGAGGAGTTACAATCAAAGATTGATGAAAGGCTTTTATTACAAGCGTGTATAAAAAAAATGAAAATGAGGTTTTTATAAATCATAAAATCTTATTTGATAGAAATATGAGATAAATAACTCAACTTAGAATTTTTCTGAGCTGAGCATATTTTTTTGTTGTTGTTTGTTTGTTCCTGTGGAAAATTAAATTTTAGTCAAATATTATCTATACATTGAAAAAACTGGTTTTTATTAATCCACATGTTTATCAAATTGCTTATTTTAATTAATATGTTCATTTTTTACCTTGAAAGAAATTCTTACATCCCTGTCCTTTACTATGTATGTATAAAATATATGTTTAATTTTTATCAATTCGCTACATTATTAGATCCTATTTTAATAATAAAAAAAGCTTAATAATGTTAAGAGGATACTTCACTCGCACAGAAACACCTGATTGCTAATGTTAATCCGCTGAAAGATTTTTTTTTTAATATCTCGCTTGCTTTTTTTTTTTTTTTTTTTGCATTGCATACCTGCAGTTTTGATACAAAGGCCATTTTTCGACTTTGTTTTACAAGGTTTTTTTGCTTATTAGGATATATTCAGAACTGCTTTCAAAAGCGAAAATACTCTAGTGAAAAAAAAAAAAAAAACACATTGCAAACAAAACTGAAAACTTAAAAAAAAAAAAAAAGGTGTTTGTACAGATTGACAAGTAACAAATAATAAAATTTACAATATTGAAATGCAAACGAGATATTTAGAAAAATTCTCCCATAGGATTAACATTAGCATGCAAGTGTCTACGCATGAGGGATGTGTAATCCCATTAAAAAAAATTTCTTAAGGAAAAACACTTTCATTTGAATAAAAACCATTCCAAGTAAAATTTTAATTAATTATCAGCAGTGAAATTATTGAAGATTAAATACGTGAAATTTTTTACATTGCTAACTCGGCGCAAATCAACAGTGCATTGGAGCACTATTTCAAAGATCAGAGTTCAACATTTTTCACTCTGTTTATTTACGCTTAGTTAGCAACTTGAAAAATTTCACGTATTTAATATTAAAAAATCATTCTTATACACATAGGCATAGAGTCTTGAAAATTATTGATAACTTAAAATTAAAAAAAGCAAAGGGATTTTTTTTTGTCATTTATCCTTTAACAAAAGAAAAAGGAGAAATTCAATAAAATAAAAAAACTAAAAGCCTTTTTATATTAGAGGGTAAGAAAAAGTATTTAAAATGTTACAGGGACTTGAGAACATACAACTCTATGTCTATGCTTATACATAGTAAATTTAATTATACTTTCAGTTACTTACCTTTTGAATCCAGTTCACTATTCAGGATCAGATAATTTTTTATTGTATACATATATAATGAAATCTTGTGTTTACCTACAATAAATAGCACATCAAATATGTGGAATTCCAATATAGTGTACATTTAATGACTTTAGAAGATTGTATATTTTTTATATTACTACTTCATTAATTTTTTAATTCTTTCATTTATTAAACTTATTTCTTAGAATTTTCAATTATTATTTAGAGAATATTGTCAGATTTATAAAATAAATCCTCCATAGGATTCTGATTGATGACCACAGGAATATATTTAGTCTTTTCTCTGAAAATAGTTTAATGATGCAACATACAAAAGAATTTTTTTACAAATTCATTGATCTTTTCAGCATTTTTACATAAAAATAGTAATTTCTTGCTTGTTTAACAATGTAAATTACATATTACAATAAGACAAATTTTTAAAATCATCTGCCTTCCTCCCTTCTCCAATGTTTTTCTTTTACCAGAGAAATATTATCCTATGTACAACAGAGCAAATACTAAACTAACATTATTTTTTTTTAGTTTTTTAAAGTATAATTTAACTCACTTAAATTGTTCTTTTTCTGATTGTAATTATTTTTAATAACTTAAGACTGAAGCAATGAAAAATATTTCTCAGTATCAAGGAAATAGTCTTGAAAACAAATGAAACATCATTCAGTTTATAAAATTCTATTTATTTACATATAAAGAATTAATATAGTAATTTATTTACATATAAAGAATTGGTATAATTAACAGGTACTTCATTAAAATTTTTTTCTTGATTCATTCTTTTCTCTCTAGAAAAAAATAAAAAATAAAATTATAAACACAAAAATCACATATGTATAGTAAAAGTAAATAAAGTACAGTGTGACCTCGAAAATCCAGCATCAAAGTCATCTCGCCGCTTTTTTTTTTTTACACTTCCACCTTATAGGAGAAAGAATAATAATAAATCGTTAAACAATTAAAAATTTCGAGATTGAAAGCAATGGATTGGCTGACTGTGAGATCGCAGATGCTATGCTAAATTGAATCCCTTCTGAGTACAGAAGAAAAGGTATCAGTGGAAAAATGCTTAAATTTGACTGGAAAACTAACATCTGCTTTAGATAAATAAGACTATATTTTCAATATTCTACATTTGTGTAAAATTAAAACTTGTTAAAAAGCTGTTCAAATAATTGAAGCAAATAAAATTGACATCGATGTTTAGGAAATTACACGAGAAGAAATGATATATACTAGATTTTTTTTTTTTGTAACACAGAAAATATGAATAGAAATTTTTAATTTTAATATTTTTTAAAATATTTAATTTTCTATTTTTCTCACATAACTATTACTTGGGTATGAATTAAATTACGAATAACGCACCATTAAGACTATTAAAAGTATTTTTGAAGTCAGAAATTCGGCATCGTCATGGTCCTGACAATGCCGGATTTTCGAGGTTATACTGTACACAATAGAGAGTAGAGAGTGACACAGACAGAATCTTCATCTGGGATTGTTACTCATAAAATGAACGTTTTGATTTTGTGATACAAAAAAAAAAAAAAAAAAAAAAAAAAAAAAAAAAAAATCCCTACATAATGAAAAGCACAAATAACCATAATAAATCTAGCCTTTATGTGTTTAAAGGTTTCATAAAAGAGCATTTTCTTATATCTTCAGATGATGGGGGGGGGAAAAAAAAAGATTATATTCTATCAGCAGCGGGAGTACTGAAGAGTGTATAGTGTACACTAAAGAGTAAACACTATAGCTACAAACAGGATGGTTCAGTGATATATATAAATGGATACATATCCGATATTTATTTTCAAAATATCATGAAGTTTGATATTTATTTTCAAAATATTGTGTATATTTTCAGTCGAGCAAGAGTAAATGGATTTTTCGACTTTGTCGTTCTGTAGATAAAGAACTTTTGCTCTGGCAATATGACAATTTCAGCCCCCCCCCAAAAAAAAACCCCCCAGTAAAGTACCAATTATATGTCTTTCAGGAAACCTTTCTAAAACGATGCATAACTGAGAAAGGTGTATAATCGAAATTTTAGTCGGCTAAGGTGCAAAATCTTTGACTGTAGAAATACAATGCTGCAATCGCACAAATTGAATTTTGATACCATTTTTGATTGTTTTAAATACATTATATATTGAAAAAAAGTTAGCCCTTTGCACTCGAGGACTCCGGAATGGAGCCATTTAAAATTTGTCTTCAAACTTGAGGGCTCCACTACGGAGGCAATAAAAATAATTTTGTGATATTTGTCTAGAAAAGCCAAGATTACATATTGGCAATTGCTTCAAGAGGTATCACACTTTACGATTACAAAATGTAATAATTTTATAATTTTTAGTTTTTTTTTTTTATATATCATAAATTTGTATTCGTATTCATAAAGAATTTAAAAAATAATAAGATATAACTAAAATCACTTTGAGTTGCTGGTAATACAAATGAAAAAAACCTTTGAGTGCAAAGGGTTAAAATATTAAAAAAAATAATTAAATAATTTCTAAAATTGAAAAATAAAAGTTAGAATTATCAAACCTTTCATATCAGTTGCATACCTTGTTAATTAAACTAATTTTTAATCATCGTTTGACAAGCCGATTTACTTTAAAGACTTAAGCAAAGCATTATTTCAAGAATCAGAAGTAAACTTGCTTCATATACTTTTTATGCTTTCTGTATATTAGTAAAATATAGTAGTATAGGCTTGTTTACGCGTAGATGTAATAGTTTTTCTATTTATTGAACATCATACTGTAAACTAGACTAAAAGTAGAACTTTTGTTTATACAAGAAGTTTAACATAAAAGAAGGTAGAGGGAGGAATGGGACATGTTTAATTCTTTCTTTTTAATAAGATGAATGTAAACTGCTAACATGCAAATATTTTTAGAAGGTAATATATTAATTATAACATTATAAATATATTCATTTACTTCAAAACATAAATAAATTGAACTGATGATTTTTTTAATGCTATCTCTGATTGACAATCCTGAATTTTCCTTCCAGTGATGAAGTTACTGAAATTTGATATTGTAGCACAGACATCAACCTACAATCTTTGTTAGACTGTATATATAGCCAACAATAGACTATTTGCCCCTTATCATACATTGTTTTATAGCTGTCCCATACCTCCCTGTTAGTGGGAAGGTATGGGACACATTTTGAAATTTATAATTTCTTTATAAAATTGTTTCTGCAAATTATGTTTCTATATTGTTCAAGGACATTAGAGAGTGTTTCATTTTGTATTCTATATATCAAAATTTTGTTTATGTGTCAAATAAAGTTGATTTTCTTATTTTTGTAAAAAGCATCACATTCCTCCCCACTCTCCCCTCAAGGTCAAGTAAATAATAATTAATGTATAATTAAATATGCATAATAAAGATGAGATACATTTTCCAGGAATTATTCAATGGAACTTTCCTCATAAAGGTATCATATTAATTCACATCAAAGTCATAAAGTAAGGAAGTTTTATTTCAGGTTTAGCCAGTCTTAATAATAATAAAAGCTTGATTAATACATAAATATATTTGATAAAAAGATTGTGATTACCAATTATCAGCAATATCTTGATTTTTTTCAGAAATAAATTTATACTTTCTTCACGAAAAAACAATGAGTTGTCATATATCGAGAATTATATACAGTAGACTCCCTCAAATCCACACAGCTTGGGACCAGTGGTTGTGCGGAATTTAGAATTTTGCACATTTCTGATCATTACTTTGTTTACATTTTTTAAACAGTAATTTGAATGTAATAATGCATTCAAAATTATACATAATGCTTGCAATATGGTAAAATATTAAAATAATTAAGTAAAGTAATAAACTACAATGATAAAAAGTAAGATAATTTTGAAAATGATTAAAATATTGAAAGTAAAGGTCAAGTAAATGATCAATAATGTATAATTAAATATGCATAATAAAGGTAAGATACATTTTCCTTGAATTATTCAATGAAATTTTACTCATAAAGGTAACCTATTGATTCAAATCAAAAAGTAAAAAAGTTTTAATTAAAATCTTAAAGTAAAAAGTTTTCAAAAAAATGGGTTGCTCATGGAGGGAATTCAAATGGGATGGTCTCTGAATGGAGGTAAAATTAGTATTGAGCCTATGGGAATAAATTTCGTTCCATGAAAAAATGATCAGTCAAGGAGGTGGTCGCACAGGGAGGTTTCACTATATATATGTGTGTGTGTGTGTGTGTAAATATATGTATATATTTAACACTGGCGTACAGTTACAGAAAAATACAAACTTTCATAGGAAAAAGAAAACATTATTCGTACCATTGAGCATGAACTCACAAAAACAAATTTTGTTAAAATATATAATAACCAACCTGTTAAATTATAACAACTGTCTGTTCCTCTTCTTGCTGGGCAATTTTAGATTTTGTACCCTCTGTTAGGACTTTGTTCCGACATCATCTGTAATTTTCTCAACATGCTAGCAACCATGACTTCAGCATCTTTACCAGATGATGTCATTAGTTCTTGAAACTAAAAAATAAAACATAAAATAATAACAATGAAGAAAAAACTTTTAAACCCTTCATGACAAGCCTCCCTTGTACCACTATTTTCAAATAGTGACTTTTTCCTTATTTAATAAATTTATATTAAATAAGGTAAAAATGGTACTTTTTAGTTAGCCGGTCGCCAGTGTTATGTATACAAGTATATATACATATATATGTATATCTAACACTGGCGCCCGGCTAACCGAAAAGTACCGTAAAAATTACCATTCCGATATAGTAATAGTTACAAGGACTGTGTACACACTTTATATCACACATATGTTGTCACGAAGGGCTTAACATTACAATACATTTTGTAATGTATTTTTGTACCAATTTATATTTATTATTTATTATCAACTACACCGGTAGCAGAAAGTTAGAGATGGGAGTCGCAGATTTTCTTTTTTCGTTTGCAGGTTATTTTTCTATTGAACCCTTATTTCGCTTTATATTATGTTTGGCTCTTTCTTACTTAATACAAAAACTTAAGATTATTATTGGTAAAATTAATAAAATGCATAATAACATTTTTAAAAAAAGGTAATCGTTTGATTAACACTTCGATTGTAAAACTTGCAACCTGTCAAACCTGCAGATTACTTTCTGCCTCTGAAGTATCTGTTGCAAACACTTGGAGGATTTTCTGCTATTGGGTCAACTACTAAAAGTACACTTATTAAAAGTATGTACTAACTTTATTTGGTGAAATTGGTTGTCGGGATAATCAGGTAGTACCAAAAGAAGTAGTAGTATGAATTTCCTGCCCTGTCAGTTTTCACACTGATCACACTGCCAGTACAGATAAAATTATGGGGGGAAGGGACAAGAAGGGTAAGGAAATTTCATATTTATTAATTAAACAACAATAATAATAAACCAAGTTTTAATTTGTATGAATTTACAAAACATTTAATTTTTAAATAATTCTTATTTTGATTTCATTTTTTCCAATTTACTATTAATAACTAAAAGTATTGATGGGCAATTTTAAAATTAACAAGCTAACTGATAAGCATTTAAGGCTCATGATTTTATAGGCTGTGCTTAATATAACGGTATCACTTCAGGGAGGTGGAGTTTGGCACTTGATATCTTAAGATATCTCTAGGGTGAGGGAGAAAATTCATTTTCGATATTGTTACCATTTTTGATCCAACCAAAATATTCATTTTTCTATTTGTAACTGTTTCTTTACATCAAAATATTCAGTTATCTATTTTTATGAAAATACTAAGTTATTATTAAAATCATTAAATGATTATATATACAATTATTTCATTCTGAAATGTGGAATACCTCAACGTTTGGCTTTCCTATTTTTTTTTATATAGGGTAGATGTGCCAGTAATGGGCACCCTTCCAGTAATGGACACCCCTTGATGTTTTTGGTTCATAAAAAAATAACTAATAAATATTTAGCTTTAATTATTTTTTTTATAATTCCCCCTTGTATGTTTTATAAAACTGGGTTATTGTTGACACTTTTAATCAAACCAATCAGGAAGCAGAAAATAATGTTTCAAAGTTTCGCTGTTTTTCTGTGAAAATCTTAATGAAGAGGCTAAGAGTTGGCTTCGTTTAATCAATTTATATATTATTTATTTTCTTGCAAAATTTAAATGTTTTTGTTTGAGTAGCAATAGAAAACTTTGAATTTTATATACCAATGGCCATTTACAAAATTTCATTTATTTTTAAGATTTTAAGAGGGGTGTCCATTACTGGGATGGTTAATTAGTCATTTTCCAGTAATGGACACCCCATGTAGACATTGCTAAAAATGCAATTTTAGTAATGTTTATAGTGCATAAAACACTTTGGTTTAACTGCAAACCTAAATAATCAAATTTAATTTTTAAATTATACTTACCAAAATGTAATAACACCAAAACTTTTATAAATAGCTGCTTTTAAGTTATTTTATGAGATTTTATGAAATTTCAATATTTTATTTTATTTATTATTATTATTTTTTTTTTATGTAGTACTACATATACCTTGCATATTTTGTAATCCGGCAATCAAACCAGCCAGGAAGCAAAAAATATTGTTTAAGAGCACAGTCAAAGAGGGGCTCATACGGCTTAATCCCTCTCCGTTTAAATAAAAACAATTAAGTTACAGAAGCTATTAAAAATCTATTTTCTGTCTTAAATGTTTCCTTATTTAAAAAAAAAAAATGTAATACTATTAATGAAAGTTGCAGGTAATATTCATGAAACTATAGTAAATCTGCAGATCATTGGCCTCAAACATCAGTACTACAGTTTTATTTTGAAATTATTTTATTTAGTATTTAAAATATTCAACTCACAATATCATTTCTTTCATATTTGTAATATTAATTATTATAAATGATATATCAAGTAGAGTCTGGAAGATTGTTAAAAATAGTGACACAAAACTAAACATTTAAAAATAGTGGCACAAAACTAAACATTAATATTCCAAAACTTTTTTTTAATTACCCTTTAAATCCATCACTGTTACAATAATTTGATAGCTGTAATTGCCTGATATTTAGTATTTTAATCTATGCATCTAAAATAATTAAAACATCGATCATCTGATAATTTCAATTATTGATACAAACAATAAATGATTATCACAAATACTTTATTAATTACTGGTATCCTAAATGTTAAATTTATTTGAAAATAACTATTTTGTTTCATTAGTATGTATTCATTAAATTCTGGTTCTAAATAGTCATAAAAACAATTATATTTATTACTTTTTATGGGGTGTCCATTACTGGAACAGAGGGTGTCCATTACTGGGCTTTTGGGTGTTTTGATATATTTCTGTTATTTAAAATTAAATTTCTATTCATATTGGGAAATGAGGCTATAAGAATGGTTAAATATTGTCGATAGATTAATATAATATTGAAAAAACTGGAATATAATAATTTTAACTATTAATAAAAAAATAAATGTTAAAGAAATTCCTTAAGGGTGTCCATTACTGGCACATCTACCCTATATTTGCATATAATCTGCTGTTGGAGAAACCAGATAGTACGTTTGAAGTGATACTTGTGCTTATTAGTAAAATAAAGAGGAAGAATGTTGTCTATCTGTTTTGTTGATAAGAGCGGCAAGAAACAATATATCTGTTGAATACATTATGTAACAAAGAGCTATTTTTAAATACTTTTAAAAAATTTTATTGATATAAACTTATTTTATATTTAATATAGTGATATTTTACATACTCTTTCTTCTTTATTAGAAAATTTTATAAATAACAGATATATAACAATATGTTTACATATAACTGAAAATATGTAAAAATAAAATGAAAGGAAAAAAAAAAGAACTTTGAGACACTGATAACAATATGATTAGTGATGGAAGGGTGGGACATAATCCAGGAATGATAATGTAAGATATTGTAAAGGCCGGAAAGATTACAAAATTACTATAAAGTTGGTAACGTTATATATGTACAGCCTCTTAATATTAAAAGCTTTGCCGATTCTCAATCAGCTGGCAAAATGACATACGAAAATTAATTTCTACTGTAAATATATGTTTATTTTTAATAAATAATTGTTTTATTCTTCACTACACATAGCAAATTTATTTTTTGAGATGTATACATGCACATGATTTAGTGGGGGTTTTTTGCAGAAAAACTTTTAAATAATTACTTGTGTTTGAAGACAGTTTTTAAATTTTACATATAGCAGCTACTATAAATATAGGAATAGCGAAAAGGGTGTTTGTGCAATAAGGATAAGATATTCTCAAATAAATTTAATGAAGGACATTAAAATTATACAATTATTGGCACAGATGTCATATTCGCATATAATTGAAAAAAAAAAAAAGATTTCTGTTTGGATGTTATTTTAAAATTACAACAGAAAATCATCTGTAAATATATATATAGACGCTAAAAGGGATAACAAACAATATACCTACATTTTGATAAATACATTTAAATGAAATGATCTACGTGTTTTATACGCTATGCATGCATATATATTTTCAAATGAATGTAATTTGTTGAAGGTCAAAGTCTGTTTTGATTTGTAAATCAGTCCACAGCAAGGGGGTGGTGGTGATTTTAAAACTTTAAGTATACATTCCTTATTTTTTGAAGACTAAGAAAAAAAGATAAAATTTATTTTTACAAGTTTAAAATAATTAAACATAAAAACAAAATTGTGTTTAAGACTTAAGTGTTTTTAATTATAAAAACACTAGTTAGCCTCGATCATAATTAAAAATGTTTTATTATAATAAAATATGTTCCTAAACACTTACTCCTACAAAAAACTCCTTACACTTTCTCGATTTCTTATTTTATGGTTCATTTACATTACCATTACGTCAATCCTATGTGTTAAAAGTATATATAACGGAACTGCAGTTATGTTATCAAAATACATTTGAAAATTCGCGATGGTTACGAAACGTGAAACGATACGTTATAACATGTTTTAAGTAAATCATGTTTATAGAAGTTAGTTTAATTTAAAGATGTAGCATGCTGTATAACATAATTAAACAAAATAGCGTTGAATCAAATATCATCTTTTCCTCATGGGTAACTTACACAGAAATCTTAAATATAAGACAGTACAGAAGAAAAAAGACTACAGTAAGAACGATTTAAACAATAATGATATATACTAATAAGTAAAAGTAATGGCAAACTTACCGCATTTTCTGTAAATGTTAGAAACTTGACACAACGAAAGCTTTCAAAACAGACGCCATTGGGAGGCCGCCATCTACGCTGGCCGTGAAAAGAAATAAGTTGCGCATGCGCAAAAATCGTACGGATCATAATGATTTCCGAACATGGGTTGGCTACACGATTATCACGAAAAACTTTGCAGGATAGTTAGAAAGTAAAGCAAAAACGACCCTTTTCGGAAACCTTACATGCTATCTGGGTGGCCTATGGATCTTATGGGATATACCTGAGACTCAGGATCGCGCCTTATGCGCCGAAATTTTCTGGCTGTAACCTTATGCTCTTTTTGTTTTTATGTATAATCTATTTAAATTTATACATTGGAAAAGTATCTCTACTACTCCCCCCACTCACCGTTATATTTAAACCCCACACATAGTCAGTGTTATCCTACTCCCCTCACACAGATTTATATGAAAATCCCGCCCATATGCAGCGTGATATGCTTTAATTTGTAATATAAATATTGAGCCGGGAGCACAGACACATGGTTCGTACGAATACCGTTATTTCTCCAGGAAAACTACCAGTATCTTTTTATAGAAAAAGAAATCTGGGTCAACACGCTGAACAGGTGCTGAACTGGAGAGCAGCATTGAGGGGTTTCCTAGTTTATATCAGCTTAACACCCAGTCAAAGAAATGGGATATCTTATATTTTGTGAGCCATTGGGAGAAGTTTAACTGTAGTTTCGAACTACTTAAGAGATAAAAATAAGAAAATTAAATAAAAAATAAATAGTTAAGTATATGAATGGAATAAGTTAAATTTTAAGTTAACACTTAAGAAGAGTAAAAAATTGATAAATATCATAAAGATTATAATAAAATGGTCTAACTGTAGTTATGAAACTACTATAAGAAGGATTGGGATTAAGAAGAGAGAAAAACTTAGCAGTGTTCAGAGTTACACTCGCCGTCGCCAAGCTTAGGCAGAAAAAGCTGAAAGGAGTTTAAAAACGCAAAATTTCGCCTTCGTTTAAGAAGAGATTTTCTATAAGATAATACTGGTGCAAAAAATTTTCTCGTCTGCAAAATTCAAGGAGGCGTACGAACCACGAGACAACCACCTCATCGAGTTGAAGGCTGAAATTCCAGAATTAGCTAAAACTTGATTCCCATATTAAAGCGCAATCGGTCTGCCAAGTCACAGCTTGGTGGAAAACACCTAAAAACCCGATTTTGCCGGTTGACTCGTAGGTTTACATTGTGATTTCCTGCTCCCAGTCCGCCATGTTTTCATACCTTTGGGTGCAGGAAATCGCAATGGTAATCCTACGAGTCGACCGCTAAAATCGGGTTTTTAGGCGTTTTCCACAATGATATGACTTGGCAGACCGTTTGCGTTTTAATAGAGCTGTTCACATCACGTGACTTTTACCGGAGAATAATGAAAATAGCTGTAGGACACACAAATAGAAAAAGCATTGATAAAGGTAGCGATGTCTGTCCTACAGCAGCAGCAAAAACCTGTTCGTGACGTCACCTTGCACAGCTCTATATGGAAATCGAGTTTTAGCTAATTCTGGAATTACAGCCTCCAACTCGTTGAGGTGGTTGTCTCATGGTTCGTACGACTCCTTGAATTTTGCACACCAGAAAATTTTCCTGCACCAGTATTATCTTATAGAAAATCACTTTTTAAACGAAGGCGAAATTTTGCGTTTTTAAACTCCTTTCAGCTTTTTCTACCTAAGCTTGGCGAGTGTAACTCTGAACACTGCTAAGTTTTTCTCTGTTCTTAATCCTTCTTATAGTAGTTTCATAACTACACTTAGACCATTTTATTATAATCTTTATGATGTTTATCAATTTTTTACTCACCTTAAGTGTTAACTTAACATTTAACTTATTTCATTTATATACTTAACTTCTTATTTTTATCTCTTAAGTAGTTCTAAACTACAGTTAAACATTTCCCAATAGCTCACAAGACATTCCAATTCCTAAACTCGGTGTTAAGCTGATATCAACTAGGGAACCCCTCAATGCTGCTCACCAGTTCAGCACCTGTTCAGCGTGTTTCAGCTAGATTTATTTTTCTATAAAAATATACTGGTAGTTTTTCTAATTCTGTTTCGAGTTTTAGCTAATTCTGGAACTACAGCCTCCAACTCGATGAGGTGGTTGTCTGTGCTGCCTGCTCCCGGTCTAATATCAATACAGAAAAGTTAGCAACATAAAGATTTTCAGATTTCTATCTCCCGTTCTTGTAAATATCAGTACAAAAAACATTGAGTTTAACCACGGAAAGTATCTGAAATAATAAGTACTCTTGTTTTACAATATAAATTTAATTAGTATCTATTGGAGGGACTCTGTATAGTTAGTTATACTAGCTAATTAACGTACGACCTTAGGGGTCGACGCTCAATCGCAGAGCGCTCTGGGATAAACAAATTGAAGTCTCCTTCCACAATAGAAACGAGCCTCCTCTACTGGCAATCGTCAAAAATAAGATCGTGAAATTTCTTGAAAGTAATTTTACATTTCTTTTTTCTTCTTAAGAAGGATTTAAAAACATTCTTCATAGTATTCTGGAAATAATAATAATAATAGTAAGTTCTTTCTGTGATTACGCAGGAAAATTTCCTTTTCTGATCATAAGCTAGTAAAGGGCATAGCCGGATAAGCACTGGAAACATGCCTTTCAATCAAATTTACTGATTTTTTACCCAGATGTGACTACATACCTGACAATGTATTTCCCCTAATATCACTCTATAAATATTGATATTTAATGACATAAAAATGTTTTTTCGATTTTTTAAAAAACGGTTTTTCTCAAAAACTGCTGCGCGGAATTTCATGCCATTTACTGAGGATATATAGATGCCAAAAATGCATAACTGGTAATTTTTGTATAATTTTCTGTTTATAAAAACTGTGTGAAATAGCGAAATAAAAATTTAAAAGAATAAAAATCATATCTTATGGTTATCCGAAAATTACCTTTTTCTTGTAAAAAATTCTCCATATGTGCCCGTATATTTTATATAAATGCTGAAAGTTTGCGTTGGGTACTACATATAAATATTTACAAAAATGTATATTAAAATTCATTTTAAGGCGTTATTTGGGGCTGAGCTACATAACTTCACCATCCGAAGAATTTTTGGAACAAAGTCAGCAGACAATATGTCAATGGATGTATTTTAGATTCCATTTAGCATATAAGCTATGTTTTTCAACATCATGTTCATTTTGAAATCGGCAGTGTTGAGAATATTACTAATGTGTTCATTAAAATTTAAATTACAGCAATTCTTAACTGTTTATTCCAAAAATTCTTCGGGTGTGGAAATTGAGTAGCTCCGCCCAAAATAACGCCTTAAAATGAATTTCCATAATTTTAATATACATTTTTGTAAATATTTATATGTAGTACCTAACGCAAACTTTCGGCATTTATATAGAATATACGGGCACATATGGAGAATTTTTTACAAGAAAATGGTAATTTTCGGATAACCATAAGATATGGTTTTTATTCTTTTAAGTTTTTATTTTGCTATTTCACACAGTTTTTATAAACAGAAAATTATACAAAAATTACCAGTTATGCATCTTTGGTATCTATCAGTGGCGTGGCGTCCGGTCATCGCTGGATGCGGCGATGACCAAGCAATATTTTAAAATTCTTAATAAGCTTTTAAAACTCTAAGATCCAGTTTTAGCAGAACATTTGGAGTTCATGCATAAGTGAAGGTAAGATTTAAAGTTTCTTTTTTGAACATTCAACCATTGAATTTTAGAGTTAATAATTTTTCACCACAAATTTAAATAATTGCGATGACCACCGAAAATTTTCACGCCACGCCACTGGTATCTATATATCCTCAATTAATAGCATGAAATTCCATTCAGAAGTTTTTGAGAAAATCCGTTTTTTTTAAATAGAAAAAACATTTTTATGTCATTAAATATCAATATTTATAGAGTGATAATAGGGGAAATATATTGTCAGATATGTAGCTACGTCTGGGAAAAAAATCAGGAAATTTGATTAAAAGGCATGTTTCCAATGCTTATCCGGCTATGCCCTTTGAGATAAAATTTGTTTAAAGTTAAAACAAACAACTACAACAACAACAAAAAAAAGATGGTGTGTGTGTGGGGGAGATATTTTAATGACAAATATTTAATCTATATGCTTTAAAACTGAAGTTATATTTAAGCATATGTGCGTACGATTACTGCAGAATATGTATCATAAATAATTTTCTTACCTGAAAAAAAGAAATCCTTTACTCTTTATCTAGACTTAGGTCAAGCATATGTTAATATTAGTATGTTTTTATTTATTTACTTTATTTTTTTTTACTTTAAAGAATTTTTTCTTTCATATTTACAAGTTTATGATGTCATGCAGTAAATTAAAAACCTTAAACTTAAGGTTAGTCATAGAAAAATCGAATTTAATTATTTTTAATATTTAAGAATTCAAGAAAGAGTGTTTTTTTTTTCATTGTTTTTGCATCTTGTTAAGAAATAAGAAAAGTTTAACTTAAAGAACTCCTTAGGATCTTATTTTTTCATAATAAGAGTTTGAATTTATACTTAATGAAGGATAAAGTGAAAGAAGAAAAAAAATGAATATTAATAATACTAACAATTACTTTCTAATAATTTTAGCTATCAATTACTTTCCAATACTTTTAGCTAAATCTTACTTAAATCTTGTACTGTACTTAATGAATTATTTTATTGAATTAATTTATAGGATTTTTAAAAAGTTATGAATTAAATTACTGAATTAATTTACAGGATTAAAAAAAATAGTAAATACAAATTTTTTAAATAATAATAAAAAAAAAACTTATTACTATTTTTTAAGCTCAGTTGTAAGCGTATGTTGCTTTTTTCATATGAGACACACTTAAAAATTTATTTATTAAAAATAACTTTAAAATATGTTGCCTTTTTCATTAAAAATAATTTATTTTTTTCCACTAAATTATTAATAACTTTACAGCTATGAGAATTCTTTTGTGTAAATTTTTCTAAAATTTGTTTCTTTTTTTTAAAAAAAATCAAATACATATTTAAGTAAAAGTACCTGACAGTAGTGATGGGCGATAACGAGATTTTTTCTCGATTTTCTCGATTGTATGGACATCTCGATATTTTTCGATTGTGTAAATTTTTTCTCGATGACTACAGTTTGCAAATTTCTTTTATAAATCATATATTATGTATTATATACGTCATACATTTATCAAGAATCGTCTGCGGGTGAACTGGAATGAGTTGATGTTAATAAAGACTAAGTGACTTCGACCGTTAGCGGGCCTTTAATCGGGGCCTCTAATTTATACGTAATCTTGTAATATGAAATCATGAACAGGTTACCCGCTATATACGGCACTGATATATGATAGTAGGCGGGTGTGGTGTGCACGCACTACAAAATCTTGTAAAAAATATAATATCGAAACGAATGAACCTCGGACCAGATCTCTTGGGGGAGGGGTCAAAGCGAGCGGAGGGACACAGCAGCTGCATAATATGATTAAGTCGTCACAGGTCTTTAGGCCTTTCCAACCATATGTCACATGAGAAGTCTGGATCTGAATTTATAAAAATGCCCTTCCCGTGGGGGCAAAGGGGGGAGGGGTGCGGGAGGTGGATAACATGAGTAAGTGGTAATAAGCCTTTCCAACAATATGTCACATGAGGGGTCCCGGCTAAATTTAGAAAAACACCCCCGTGGGGGAAAAGTGGGGGGAGGGCGGTCACCGGAGGTGCATAACATCAATAAGTAGTCACAGACCTTTCCAACGATATCTCACATGAGGGGTCTTGGCTAAATTTGGAAAAGTGCCCCCCCCGGGGGGGGGGCAAAGTGGTGGTGGGGACACCGTAGGTCAGGGATGCAAGCGCTGCGCCACAAATGGCTGCTTCTCACCACTAAATTTTAATAGTATTATTTGCCTTATTAAATTTCAGAAATTCTGTCATTACACAAGGTGAGAAATTCTATAAAAATTTAGTGGTAGCAATCAGCCATTTGTGGCGCAGCGCTTGCATCCCTGCCGTAGGTACATAACATCAATAAGTAGTCACAGACCTTTCCAACGATATCTCACACGAGGGGTCTTGACTAAATTTGAAAAAGTGCCCCGGGGGGCAAAGAGTGGGGGGACTGTCACCGGAAGTGCATAACATCATTAAGTAGTCACAGACCTTTCCAACGATATCTCGCAAGAGGGATATTGACTAAATTTGGAAAAGTGTCCTCCGGGGGGGACAAAGTGGGGGGGGCGGCCACCGGAAGTGCATAGCATCAATAAGTAGTCACAAACCTTTCCAACGATATGTCACATGAGGGGTCTTGGCTAAATTTGGAAAAGTGTCCTGAAATTTCATATATTATAAATAATATTTAGCGGAGGGCTCCATAAAAAAATCTGATCTAAAATGATAAAAACGGAAAAAACTACCCTCGCAGTGGGGGCCAAATTGGGGAGGGGAGGAAGAAAGTCTCATAATATGAAAGAGTCATCCGAGAGCTTACCGATGACATATCACATGACTGGTCCAAAAAAAGTTTGAAAATTGCTCCCCCTCCCACCCCCCGTGAGCACACTCTTTCGCTCCGGAATTCACACAGCCGCCACTTTAAAATTTTTATGTTCAATAAATAATATTTACCGGAAGACTGCATAAAAAACCCACATCTAAAGTGATATTTAAATTTATTATAGAAATCGGCTACGGTTTTAAAAATTTGTTCGCCCCTTCCCCATCCCCCTTTGGGCGAAGAAAGGTTCATAGTATGAAAGAGTGGTCAAAGGGCTTTTCGATTATATGCCACAGGAAGGGTTCGGTAAAATTTTTAAAATTGCACCCCGCATGAGTCCACTCTCACGCCCTCCTTCCTCGAAATCACCCGACCCACCTTCCTCTTTGAAATTTTTATATTTAATAAATAATTTTTATCGGAGGGCTCCAGGTATGTGACATCTTGGTAGGGCTAAAATAAGAGAAACTTTGAAAATTAGGGCATTCATTTCACAGCTCATTGTCATGCCTCTTTCTCTATCTCGTCCCTTGGTACTCTCGATAAATTTTCTTACTTTTCTTCTCTGCCGAGGACGAGAGAAATCCTCGAAAAGCTTCTCATAGCGAAATGTTGAAAAGCGCGAGCGAAATCCTCGAAAGGCTTTTCGTTGGGGGATTTCGAAAAGAACGTGAGAAACCAGCGAGAGGCTTCCCATCGGGAAAGGTTGAAAAGGGCGAGAGAAACTCTCGAGAGACTTCCCATTCCGAAAGGTTTAAAATCGCGGGAGAACCAACCATCGAGCAGCTTCTCATCTGGAAGCGTCGAAATGCTGGAAAAATCATCGAGATGAGATTTGCCGAAATGCGAGATGGAAATGAAGCTTTTAGAGTCAAACTTACCGCATTTCTGGTTTAAGTCATAATTTCTCAAAGGAGTCCATCTGCTTATCCAATCTCTTTTTAGCTCACAGGCTATCTAAGTCTGAGAGCTAATGTACCCGTCGGTTCTGTGTGTATGCATGTACGTACGTATGTACGTAACGCCAGGCCCTGACTATCGCACGGGCACCCGGGGCCCGTGCCCTGGGCACGAAATATCTGAGGGGCACAGAATTTTTCATAATTTCATCCAAATTTCCATTAAAAAAATTATAATTGTGAAAAAGATGTGATATTTGAGATAATGATACGATGAAATGACAAAAATATATCCCAATACATGGTTAAAAGCACATTTCAGTTAATAATAGAAAAAATATTTTACTTTTATTCCTGGAACCGTTTTTTCAATTTTCCGGAAAGCTTAATTTTTTGAGTTGATACTTTTCGAATAAGTGTGTAATATGTAAAGAAAAAAGTAGTATCAGTAAATCAATCAATCTAAGGGGGCACGAAAATTTGAAAGTGCCCTGGGTACAAAAACTTGATAGTCGGGCCCTGCGTAACGCGATAACTCTTGATTAAAATGTACGATTTGCTTCATTTTTTTTTATGTTCATTCTGATAAGGCGTTCCGCTGATTAGTTTTGACGGTTCATTGGTTAAGGATAAAGGGAGAGAAGGGGGGCTGGTCCCCCCTCCTTAATTTAGATAAATAGGTTTTCATGCAGAATTATTCGATTTGCTCCAAATTTCGTATACCGGTTTATTATGTTAAGGAGCTTCCCTGATTAAACTTGGAGGTTCATTAGTTAAGTATGAAGGGGGGAAAGGGGGGTAGACCCCCTCCTTAATTTAGATAAATGGGTTTTTCATGCAGAATTATTCGATTTGCTCCAAATTTGGTATACCGGTTTATTATGTTAAGAAGTTGCCTTGATTAGATTTGGAGGTTTACGGGTTAAGTATAAAGGGGGAGAAGGGGGCTGGTCCCCCCTTAATTTAGATAAATGGGCTTTTCATGCAGAATTATTCGATTTGCTCCAAATTTGGTATACCGGTTTATTATGTTAAGGAGCTTCCCTGATTAAACTTGGAAGTTCATTGGTTAAGGATAAAGGGGGAGAAGGGGGGGGTGCCCCACTTAATTTAGATAAATGGGTTTTTCATGCAGAATTACTCGATTTGTTCCAAATTTGGTATACCGGTTTATTATGTTAAGGAGCTTCCCTGATTAAACTTGGAGGTTCATTACTTAAGTATAAAGGGGGAAGACACCCTCCTTAATGTAGATAAATGGGTTTTTCATGCAGAATTATTCGATTTGCTCCAAATTTGGGATACCGGTTTATTATGTTAAGAAGCTGCCTTGATTAGATTTGGAGGTTTATGGGTTAAGTATAAAGGGGAGGGGCTAGTCTCCTCCTTAATTTAGATAAAAGGGTTTTTCATGCAGAATTATTCGATTTGCTTCAAATTTAATATACCGATTTATTCCGATATGGCGCTTCCTTCATTAGATTTGGAGGTTCATTGGTTAAGTATACAAGGGCGAAAAGGGGGCAAGTCCCCTCCCCTTAATTTAGATAAATGGATTTTCATGGAGAATTATTCAATTTACTTTAATTAATTTTTTTTTCTATGTTCGTTCTGATAAGGAGCTTTCCTGATTAGATTTGGAGGTTCATTATTTAAGTATAAAAGGGTTAAAGGGGTTAGACCACCCTTAATTTAGCGATATGTTTCTTTTTTTCATGCAGAATTATCTGATTTGCTTCAAATTTGATATACTGATTTATTATAGTTAAGGAGTTTCCCTGATTTGATTTGGAGGTTCATTGGTTAAGTATAAAAGGGGCAAACGGGGGATATTTCCCTTCATTTATTTTTTGAGGGACATTATTCTTTGAAATAAGAGTATAATATACAATTAGTGTGAATAACCTGTGAGCTCAATGCCATCAGTTTAACTGGCACTTATCTTTTTATTGCTAGTAACCGATGTGGGTTATGAAGCATAGTGGTTTATGTATTCAGTTCTGCATAGTCCTAGTTTCAAACTTTACTGTTAAATTTAGTGTCATTTTGCCAGAATTTTCCATGTTTCTCTTATTTTAGCTCTGTCAAGCTGCCCCATACCTGGAGACTCAGATAAATACTATTTATTAAATATAAAAAGTTCAAAGAGGAAGGTGAGTGAATTCTGGGGGGCGCGAGAGTGGACAAAGGAGGAGGGGGGGGGGGCGGGTAATTTTCAAACTTTTACCAAACCTCTCCTTGACATATCATCGGAAAGTCCTTTCACCACTCTTTCATATTATGAACCTTTCTCCTCCCAGACTTGAATTCCGAAAGGGGGCGGTGGGGGGCGTTTCGGGGGTGATTTTTTTTTTAATTGTAGAGATTTCTACACTAAATATCATTAAATGAGGTTTTTTAATGGAGTTCTCCGATAAATATTATTCCGATAAATATTAAATATAAATTTTTAAAAGTGGGGCTGCGTGATTTCCGGTATATTCTGGGATAAAAGAGGGAACCCACGTGGGAGGTGTAGATTTCAAATTTTTTTGGACCAGTCATTTGATATATCATTGGAAAGTTTTCGGTTATCATCGGAAAGTTACTCTTTCATATTATGAACCTTTCTTCTTCTTCCCTCCCTATTTTGGCGCCCCGAGAGAGGCACTTTTCGAACTTTTTTGAAATCGTAGCGTTTTTAAACATTTTAGATCGGATTTTTTTACGGAGCCCTCCGATAAATAATTTTTAATATATGAAAATTTCAAAGAGAAGGATGGGCAGGGTATTTTTTTTTTGGGGGGGGGGGGGCACGATAATTGGAATCCTGGGAGTTGGGACTCTTTTCTATCTTTTGCTGATACCCCTCATGTGATATATCATTGGAAAGCTCTGTGACTACTATTTCATTTTATATATCGCCCGCGCCCCTCCCCTTACTTTGCCCCCGCGCGGGGGCACTTTTCTAAATTTAGCCGACACCCCTCATGTGACATATCGTTGGAAAGCCCTGTGACCACTTATTCATATTATGCACTTTCCTTGCCCCTGCCCCCTACTTTGCTCCCCGCGGGGGTTCGTTTAATGTATTGCAGTCGAAGTCTTTCTAAAAATGGGGAAATTAAAGATCCAATCTCAAATGACGTAGAAAAATCAATAAAAAATTTTGATCCCTTTTATCATCCTTTAGTTCATGTTTCTGCTACTAGGGGGTGCTTTTGATTCTTATTTCTTTGGCCATTTTGGTGCTAATTGCCGAAAAATTCTAATTTTTGATACTTAAACTCCCCTTACCGCTTCATAGCTACTCGCGTTTTTTCAGCTTTTTTCAACCAGGGGGCACCCTTACAAGACTTTTCCAGTCTTATGGCTCCTTTATAGCCTCCCTTTGGTTTGTTGTGTTTTTATTCCATCTGTTTTCAGTTACCCTATATTTAATAAAATCTGCCTTATATATATGTAAAAACAATGATTTTAATAATCGATTCTAGAACATCTCCTTTGTAGATTCTCGAAAATAATCGATGACTGTATCGATTGTGTATTTTACGATAACGATTTTTTTCGATTGGTAAATTTTCGAGAATCGTCCATCACTAAGCCCTATCACTACTATGAAATTGTCGGCCAGAATAATAGCTAAGTTTTCGAATAACTGTTTTAGCTTTTTTTTAGCGATTGTAAAACATCTCGATTGTAGATTCTAGGAATTAATCGATGGCTGTATCGATTGTGATTTTTTACGATGACGATTTTTCTCGATTGTCGAATTCTCGAGAATCGCCCATCACTACCTGACAGACATCGCTCGGTCGTTTTTTTTTTTAACATTTTTATTTAACTCAATCCGTTTTTTGTATGCAAAGATGAGATTTAGAAACTGATTTTTACCCCATTTCCTGGTAGGCTGGAATTATATAAATTATAGTGTTGGGTACGACAAGAAAAATTTCCGACGTTTGTATGAGGTACTTCCAAAACATTTTTGTCATGACAATGTCATGCTTCTAATGGAGTGAGGTGCGTGAAGAGTTAAACGCAAGAACTACAATTGAGTTAGGATGGATTAGGCTTTCCGATTCCTCGCTGTATACTGCTTAAGTCTGACAATGAGAAGTCAGACGTTAGGTTAGGGGAGTGGATACTTTATTGTTGTCAGGATGATAAATAGAACTATACAGTTTTCGGAAAACATCATAAATGGAATTAGTGGAACTCGATGGTGAATGAATGCAGTAACGCGCTGTTTATGTGATTATCTGATGTTTCTTTTTTTTTCCCCCAGTAATAGTACCTTGTAGAAATAAATCATTGTACTAGTAAAAAAATTAAAGTACTTTGAAAATAATTAGATTACAAAGAATGTAAAATTGAATGCGTAACTTGAATTGTTATTGTTCAGCATATACTGAGCAAGAAGCAGGACTTCGGAAATGGAAAACCTCAATGAGGGAATGAGGAGTGACGAATTTTAGTAATTCTTTTTTTAAGAAAAGTTACGTATAATTGCTACAAATTATAAAGCATATTTTTGCTTCATATTATTCATGTGACTAATTACATTTACAAAATGCTTATTATAATTTTATCTAGTGAAAAAGAAGACTTTGATCACTTTCAACAACCTTCGCTTTTACATGAAGTTGTGATTTGATTATTTATTTATTATTCCGACCAAGTAATAAACAGGACAATTTAATCCCCCCTCAAAATAATAATGATAAATAGTAAAAAGAAATAATAGTTTAAAAATATAAAAACATTTTTAAGATTACCAGCGTACTGTGACGTAGGGGGTTTAAAGAAATGTTTATTTATTTATTTTTTATAAAGAAATAAGAAATGCAGCAGAATTTTTTCAAAAAATAAGAATTTTAAAGCTTTGTATGCTAGGGGGGCATAGCATAGTGTGTGTGTGTGTGTGTGGGGGGGTAACTTATCTACAGGACCGGTAGAGCTGTTGGGCAAACGGGGCGATTGCCCAGGCGCTTGCTCTGTTAAGGTTCTGAGGGACACCGCATCTTTCCGCACATTTCAAATTTATTTTCCTCGTTGCAAAGTAATAACAACTTTGCTTTTATTTTGATCATTTAAATTCGCATTTTAAAAGTTTTTTTTTTTTTTTTTTTTTTTTTTTTCAGTGACAAATTTTGTATGAAATAGAGTTTATAATTATCGAGAAACATATCGATACTTGACATTTCATAAATTAAAAGGGAAAAAATATTTATATATTTTTTTATATTTAAGAGAAACTTGTAAAATTTTGATAAGTCAGTTGCCTAAATATGTAACATAAGTTTTATTATCTTTAATTTAAATTCGTTCATCTGTGATATAAAGTATACAATGTTAGCTTTTTAATCATTGCAACTTCCCTGCTTTTCTACAATAATGTTTTTTAATATTATATAAATATTATATAGTTTTAAATTTGCAAATTATAATCTGCAGAAATAAGACAACAGCGGATTCTTGGTTATTCGACACTTATTTATGCAAAAAATCTGATTAATAGGTACTGTTCCAATTCTAAACTTATGTTAATTTAAACTGGCTGCCATACCCTTATATATTTTATTCAATGGGAGCAGGGACGAAACTAGTGGGTGCAGAGGGGGCATGTGCCCTGGGTGCCAGAACGAAAGGCGAAGGGCGCCAAATGAAGATTTTGTTTGTAGTTTCTTACAAAAATGCATCTATATATATGAAATACGAAGAAACTCGCAAACTAATGCTAAACTTATGGGAGCGTTCTTTTCAAGTCTGTGAAAGTGAAAGTAACTTTGTAAAAGAACAAAAATTTGCAACCAAAATCGAAAATGTAAACACTAACCCGGTTAGAATCCAATCTCAGCTATTCTAAGGGAAAAAAAAATCATTTAAAACTATTAATATGCAAGTGAGAAATTTTTAAAAAGAACGCTTTCATAGGTTTAACATTAGCGATCCAGTTTCTTCGCGTGACTAGTGTAGACTCTTAACGCTCAAGCTAAAGTTAATCCGATGGGAGCGTTGTTTACGTATTTCTTGCTAGCATCTTAATTATTATTATATGATTTTTATTTTTCTCTATTTTTTTTTTTTTTTTTGCATAGAGTACCTGCGGTCGATAACGTTTATTGTGCGCGAGGAGGGGACATCAAAATCCATGTTTGCCCCGGGTGCAAAAAAGGCTAATTTCAGTAGAAAACAAAACAAATGGGTAAAACTATTTTCTTTTTAAATATAAAAACAAATGATAATGATAATTGTTTTAAATCAGTTTAATTAAACATTATTTAAATTATCTATTTGATCTTTGAATTTATTCATTTTTCAGTCGTAAATTTATTGATTTTATAAAAGCATATTTTTTATATCACTCTTTTCTTATTAATATATTTTTTACTTTAAAGTCTTTAACTTGTTTTTACTGTTGCAGCTTTATAGTGCTCTGGAGTATATTGGTACATAATTAAATCCGTTGTCTTTTAAATTGTCACACAACTGCACGAGTTACAGAGAATATTCGGCGATGTATCACCTATGGCCGCCTAATTGAAAAATTCCTTAAAATTAATGTATTAATTTATAATTAAATTGTAAGAATCTTTTAATGTTGTGTTGTTATCCGAAACACACCTTTGTACATAATTTACTGGGGAAAAAAATCGAACACTTTAAGTTTGCGACTGAAACTGATGATGCCCAGTAAAAGTTTAATTAATTTATCACTTCAAGATTTAAAAAGGCAATAGCTATTATTATTATTTTTTTTTTTTTCAACGAGGAGAACTTAATACCATACAGGTGCTCACTCGTTATTGAAATATTACCTCGCCTGGAACTGCTTGCTGTTACTTCCTTTTTTTGAAATTATGAATGCTGTATTAATTTTGCTGGTATGAGTTAAATATTTTATAGTGTCATTGTGTTCTTATTAGAGCAATACCGAACGCAAACTGTCATGTTGAACCCCACGTGATTTTCTTTTAAAGATTTCAAAGTGCCTTATTATTATTATTATTATTATTATTATTATTATATTTTTTAAATAGTTATGCAGGCAATATCTTTCCATTTAATGAGGAATATCTGTTTCGAAAGTATTTTGAACAACTAATCTAATGAAATTTCAGCTGCTAAATATTTCGTGATTTTTTGAACAGACGTGTTGCTCAGAGGTGAGGAATTTCTGTAAGCATCTGAAAATATTAGTTTAGTAATTGTAATGTGTTTTTATTTTATTCAATTTTCTTGTGTGTGCATGTGTGTGTGCGACAAACATTTACACTTGAATTTAAGCATTTACCTCCGTGTTTACATAGCCGCTATTTCTGTAATTATATAAACAACATTTATAAAATTAATATTTCAAAGTACACATTTGCATCCATCATTATGCAACTGCTCACACACATCTCAAACCATATTATTGGTAACCGTGTTTGAGTCCTATGTTGTTTGCAAAACCGATTTCGGAACTTTCAGTTACATTTCAGCAAATGATCAATAATATTGATGGACACCAGTCATGTAACAGTTCAATACGTTTTCTTACACATGATCAAACTTATGTTAATCCCAATGACATTTCGATTCTGCCAATGTTCATAACTGCTTTATCAAGTTTAGGACTTTATAATCGATTCATTATGGCATACTGATCTTATGGGATATACCTGAGACACAGGATCGTGTCTATGCGCCGAAATTTTCTAGCTGTAACCTTATTCTCTTTTTGTTTTTATATATGATACATTTAAATCTTAGAGGAGAAATGGAATAGAGAACGAATCCCTTTGTTCTATCCGCCGAACTTTGAAGCATACATGTCTGAGATTTTATCGCCAAAATGGTATCGTTTTTTGGCGATGATCCCTTTATTGGCAAATTTCTGTTTCTAAAATCAAGCTCCAGATGCATGCAGACAACATACTGGTTTCGGTGATAGCTGCGTTCGCAAATGACAGTCTTTGGCGGGAAAAACCGGTTTGGTGCGCAATCTTCCTTGCGCATAATATGTGCGTCAAGAAAAGGTTACCATTTCTGCGTCCAGTTATAGTAGAAGTCTATGATTTAAATTTATACATAGGAAAAATATCTCTTCTGCTTTCGTCACTCACTGTTATATTTAAACCACATCCGTAATCAGTGTGATTCTATTCCCCTCACTCCCTTTTATATTTAAACCCCGCCCATAGACTGTGTGATATGCTTTAATTTGTAATGTAAACATCACTACAGAATGTTAGGAATATAAAGATTTTCGGATTTCTATCTCCCGTTCTTTTAAACATTAGTACAAAAAACATTAAGTTTAATCACGAAAAGTATCTCAAATAATAAATATTTTTGTATTACAATATAAATTTAATTGGCATCAATTGGAGGGACTTTGTATATTGTTATACTTCTTCATAGTATTCTTAAAATAATAATAATAATATAGTTATAATGTAATATGTTCTTTCTGTGACTACCCGAGAAAATTTCTTTTTATGATCATAAGATAGTAAATTTAAGATTAAAAAAAAAAAAAAAAAAAAAAAAAAAAAAAAAAAAAGAATAGGTGTATGTGTGTCTTGGGGGGCGGGGCATATATTTTAATAACAAATATTTAATTTATATGCTTTAAAACTGAAGTTATATTTAAGTATATGTGTGTACGAGTACTGCAGAATATGTATCATAAATAATTTTCTTTCCTGAAAAGCTGAAAAGGATAAAAAAAAGTCTTTTACACTTTATCTAGACTTCGGTATTACTTAAATCTTGTATTATACTTAGTGAGTTAATTTATAGGATTTTAAAAAAGTTGTGAATTAAATTATTGAATTAATTTATAGGAATTTTAAAAAGTTGTAAATACAAATTTGGATTAAAATGTTTAAATGTATAAAACTCTTAATTATTACTATTTTTTAAGACCAATTGTAAGAGTACACTTCTTTTTTTATAAGACGCAGTTAAAAATTTATTTATTAAAAATAACTTTAAAATATGTTTCCTTTTTCCTTAAAAATTTATTTTTTCTACTAAATTATTAAAAACTTATGAATAGCTATGAGAATTCTTTTGTATATATATTTTTTTTTTTATTTAAAAAAAAATCATTTACATATTTAAGTAAGAGTACCTTATAGACTGAGCCTCGCTCGGTAGTTTTTTTGCATTTGTTTATTTTTACATTTTTATTTAACTCAATCTGGCTTTTGTATGCAAAGATGGAGTATAGCAATTGATTTTCACTCCATTTCTTGGTACGCTGGAATTATATAAATTATGTACAAAGGAATGTTTCCGATGACAACACAACATTATAATATTTTTACAATTTAATTATAAATTAATACATTAATTTTAAGGAATTTTTTAATTAGGCGGCCATAGGCGATACAACGTCAAATATTCTCTTTAACTCGTGCAATTGTGTGGGAGTTGAAAAGACAATGGATTTAAATGTGTGTCAATAAATGCTCGGCAAAATGTTCCAAAGCACTGTAAAGTTGCAAAAGTAAAAACGAGTTAAAGTTTTAAAAGTAGAATAAAATATAAATAAAAAAGAGTGATATAAAAAATATGCTTTTATCAAATCAATAAGTTAACGATTAAAAGATGAATCAATTCAAACATAAAACAGATAATTTAAATAATGTTTAATTTTTTCTTTCTTGCTCCCTTTTGTCGAAAAATAAACAAAGCAAAATGTATATATTTTTTAATAAATTCATTTTGAGTGAGCTTTATAGCAAGCGTAAAAAAATAAATGATTTCTTCATAATCGAGGTCCTTGCCCACGCCAAAATAATGTATTTTAATGGATATATTTAAGAAAAAATATGAATTGCAGTCATAAAATTCGGCGGTTCTTTTCAAGATGGCCATTGAATGTTTGTAAAAAATGGTTTTTCTTAAAATATATTTTTGCATTTCTTCATTATTCCATCGACTACTTAACCGAAAATAAACTATCGCCAAACTATTCGTCAGACCTTAACGCCCAATAAACAAATGGAAGACTGTTGCCAATGGAATCTCAAAAAAAAAAAAAAAAAAAAAAAAAAAAAATAGAAGAAATTTGGAAAAGCCCCAGTCACTAAAGTGTCAACTATCAATAACATCCTTATAATATTATAAATGTCAATGTGTGTCCGAAAGTTTGAATGTAGTCAACATCAAAACGGAGGAATTAATGTGTTTGTATCTTTGCATATACACTGCTCAAAACAATTAAAGGATATTTGAAGTTTTATATAAAATAAAGATATAAACGAAATTTTTTTTGCCGAAAATAGAAGAAGAGAATCACAAATGCAAATTTGTCTGGTTTTCAAACTGTGGAGTATGCAAATTTTGAGTTCGACGTCAAAAACGTCGTTTCAGCGGCAGCGAATGAAATTTGACTTTCAACTGGATAAAAGAGAATGAAGACAAGGATGATCGGCATTCAGTGATTGCTTTGTTTCGATGAGTATGATGTCTCAGCGAAGTCATTTGACAGATTCAGAAGCTTTGAGAATTGTTGGTAGGTTAGAAGGGGGCCAAACTCAAGCCGAAGTAGCGCAAGCCATTGGAGTGTCACAAAGTGTCATTTCCAGGATCTGGAACCGTTTTTTGGAGAGTGGATGTGCAGGCCGAAGACCAGGGCAAGGTCGTAGACGGGCAACAACGCCCAATGAAGATCGGTATTTAGCGTTAACAGCTCGGAGACACCGAACCATGAACGCTACTCTTCTCCAACAACACCTTCGCTCGGCTACAGGCACCACGATTTCAACTCAGACTGTCCGAAACCGGCTCCATGCTGTAGGTCTGTATGCTCGCCGACCGATGGTATGTGTTAGATTAACATCAAGGCATCGTCGCGACCGCAGGGAGTGGGCAACCGAGCATGTCAACTGGAGGAGAAATGAATGGAGCAATATTCTGTTTTCTGACGAGTCCCGTTTTTCTGTGCATCCGGATAATAGGCGTATTTTCATCTGGAGGGACCGTGGCAGTAGGAATAATCCTGCGTTCGTGCACGAAAGTGTCAGATTTGGCGGTGGAGGAGTGTTGGTGTATGGTGGCATCTCCATTGACGGGCGCACTGACCTCTACATCATTCGAGATGGAGCTCTGACTGGTCGCCGATATAGGGATGAGATCCTCAGACCTATTGTAGTCCCTTACGCTGCAGCAATCGGAGATAACTTCATTTTAATGGACGATAACTGCAGGCCACATCGTGCAAACCTGGTGGAGGATTTCCTTTTCGAGGAAGGAATCGTTCGAATGGAATGGCCAGCGTGTTCTCCAGACATGAATCCAATCGAGCACGTTTGGGACGCTCTAGGAAGACGAGTTTCTGGCAGCCAACAACCCCCACAAACTCTCCAAGAACTGGAAAGAGCTCTTCTGGAAGAGTGGGGCAGAATACCCCAACTCGTCATTAATAGCCTCATTGAGTCCATGCCTCAAAGGTGTTCAACGTTGCTGGCCGCCCGTGGAAACCATACCCCCTACTGAAAATGATTTTCTTTGAAGAAAACACCTTTTCTTATTCCTTTTTTCTCATATGCACAAATTGTGTTTTTTTCCTTTAGTACACAAATGCGCAATAAAATGCATTTTTTTTCTGCCAAACATGTGTAATTTATTCTCATATAACCTACTATGTCTGTCGACCATGTATCAATCAGCTAAACAGTTTACCAGATACAAAATCCACCTAAAACTGCAATATCCTTTAATTGTTTTGAGCAGTGTAGATAGATTATAGCCCTGAAAAGAACATAGGCTAATTTTTACTTGTTTTATTCAAATACCGTACATACTCGCGTATAAGTCGGGGAATTTCTGACAATTTTCGGTAAGCAAATTTGAAATAGTATCATTGAAGAAATACGAAGTCAAATGTGCTTAACATTTTTGCAATCATTCTTTCATTCTTCTTTAGTTCTAATGTACTATGAATATTTTTGCAAAAGAAGAATGAGAAATAACAGAATGGCGATGCTGCTTACTTTTATACAGTCGGCCCCGCTTAATTGCATACAGTTGGTTCCACTGAATTGTATGCATTTAAGCGAGGGCAGCAATTAATGTTATCAATATATTTTATCATTTGATTATATACCACAGATATGATAAATATTAGTGGACCATAATTATTTACCTAATAAGTTAAAAATTATTGTATTAATAACTTTAATAAATAATTTATTATTACTCAACATATAGTAAAGCGAGGAGAGTCTGCGCACCTTTCAAAAGAATAATAATAAAAAATCTAAATATTAATATTTTGCTAAACTATGCATGAATAATTTTGACTTCATTTGTTTTTTATGCATTTCCATTGTTATTTTGTTGTTATACTGTAAATTAATAGAACAGCAGTAATAAAACCAAGAAAACTATTTTGCGCAATCTCTCCTTACAGGGTAGGAGAGAACGCGCACATGGGTAGGAGAGATTGCGCACATAGGTAGAAGAGATTGTTATTAATAATAACTACAATTAAATTGTTAACAATAATAATTACACTTAATTAACATTTTGTGAGTAAATATTTTTGTATTAGGAGTGAATATTTCAACCAAATGTTTAAATAATAAATAAAAGAAATAATTTTAACAACAGTTAAAATTTTTAATTAAAAAGATTAAAATATCAGAAAAAGCAAGCCTTTCTAAGATTACAAAAAAACATTCACCTAGTAGATAACATGTTTAACTTGAAAATTACTTCATTTCGATTTCCACAGTTTCATTGTATTTTGTTTGCTAACCGATGTTGTCGTCGTCCACAATCGATGCACTTATTATTGTAAAACGTGCATCTTTCGTGCAATCACCTGCAATAAGCAATACATTGAGTCCAGTCAGTTGTCGAAATTGTCTCCTGGTACAGTTCCTGATACTCAGTGCATTCATCCTCATTGACCTTCGTTTTTTTTCCCTTGAGTTTTTTTTTTTTATCCCACTTTTTGTAAAAGCACCTTATCTTCAGCTTTTTTTTTTTTTTTTTTTTTTTTTTTTTTTCTGTAGCGGCATCCTTTTTAAATCTTTTTTCATATATATTTTGTGGATCAGTAACATTAGTTGCACTCTGTTTCCTTTTGATTTCGATGGCATTACACTACTTGGAATGGGTGAAAGCTTTTCCAAAACATTGTATTAGAAAATTTATTTTAGTTAACAAAATTAATTTATTAGCAAATTAATTGGTCATAAATTAAATAAATATATATACATATATATATTTAATTAAATTATTAACAAATATATTATTAATTTATTAACAAAAATAATTACATAAAATTTATTTAATAACAACTGTATTATTAATTTATTAATAAAATTTTTATCTGCAAAAGTATTTTTTTTTTTTTTGCAAATTAATTTATTGCCAAATTTAGTTTTGATAATTATGTGTTTTTCCGAAATTATTTCAAAATTGATTCATTCATATGTTTTACGCGTAATTTGCAATTCATACAAATTTATCAATAAGCTGTGTTATCTCTCCTAGCACTTAAACTTATGAAGAAATGCGCCATCTCTCGCCTAAATAGCAGATGTGCAAACTCTCCTATTTTGGTAGGAGAGATTGCGCGGTCTTTTATTTCAATACGGCCACTTCTAAAATGAATTTCTGGTGTTCGCATACTTAGTCCAGTTTAGTAGTTTATAAGAAATTGTTTAAGTTCAAAATATTTTGTATTATTGACGCTCTATAAAAATTCTGACGAACAGTTATGAAAATTCAAGCACTTACTTTGGAAAAAATACCAAAATAGCACTGCTTTATCCAAGACTCTTGGAACAATAAATATGCACATTCATGTAGACACTGCACTAATGCTGCTGTACAACTACCTGGAGTCGCTGGGCGCGCACTCTACTCCTTCCCGTCGAATCTCTTTGTGCGCAATCTCTCCTACCGCGCGAACTCTCCTCGCTTTACTATATAACTCTATATGTAATAAAGTATAAGGTATTATAACACTATTTACGGTACATTGTTTAATTTTTTATTATAATTTCTGTGAAAATTAAAATGAAAATTAAATAAAAAATTTTTGCTTTTAAACCACACCTTTGAAAATAAAAGTTTCTGCATAAATTCTTGTTATTTTTCAATTATTTTCCAATTTATCTCTCTTTTTTTTTTCGTCTAGACAAAAAATTCTTTAGGATTTTTTTTTTCATATCTCGACGACATGCATTTCTCCACTTCCAGCGCTAAATATTGGTCTTTTATTCTCTTGACCGTCTCAATTCTACTTTCCCCCGATTCCAGAATTTTTTCAAAAAGTACTCCCAGCATCCTGAGTCACTGTATGTACGACAAGCTTTAAAAGAAAATCACAATTGTCCAAATTCAACTCTCTCAGTTTCCAGAATTAAGATAAGTCATCTTTCACGACGATTTTTGCTCTTCGATTGTAAATATAACAAACCATTTTACCAAAAAAAAAAAAAAAAAAAAAGTTCCTTTTTTAGGGTTTCGTTCATCTGACGAAACCCTATTCGTCTCGCTCCTCTGTCTGTCTGTCTGTCCGTCACAGAGCCCGTTCTCAGAAACTACACATGTTGGAGATTTGAAATTTTGCATACTTATAGATGACCACCACACATCATACGACAAATCATAAAATTTTGAAAAAGTCGTACATTTAACCCTTTGGGCTCCCACATGTGTATTTTAAATAATTCTTTCTAAGTGAGTCCCTAATTAGGTTGCATGCATGAAATTTTGCGTACTTATAGATGGACACCTCAGATCAAACGACAAATCATAAAATTTTGAAAAAGTCATTCATTTAACCCTTTGGGCTCCCACATGTGTATTTTAAACAATTCTTTCTATGTAAACCTCTAATTACATTGGAGGCGTGAAATTTTGTATACTTATAGCTGAATACCTCACATCAAAGGACAAATCATAAAATTTTGAAAAAGTCGTACATTTAACCCTTTGGGCTCCCACATGTGTATATTAAACAATTCTTTCTATGTCAACCTCTAATTAGATTGGAGGCGTGAAATTTTGCATACTTATAGCTGAATACCTCGCATCAAAGGACAAATCATAAAATTTTGAAAAAGTCGAACATTTAACCCTTTGGGCTCCTCCATGTGTATTTCAAACAATTCTTTCTATGTGAGCCTCTAATTAGGTTGGAGGCGTGAAATTTTACAAACTTATAGCTGAACACCTCACATCAAACGACAAACTATAAAATTTTGAAAAAGTCGTACATTTAACCCTTTGGGCTCCCACATGTGTATTCTAAACAATTCTTTTTAAGTGAGCCCCTAATTAGGTTGCAGGCATGAAATTCTGCGTACTTATAGATGGACACCTCAGATTGACAAATCGAAAAAGTCATACATTTAACCCTTTGGGCTCCCACATGTGTATTTTAAACAATTCTTTCTATGTGAACCTCTAATTACATTAGAGGGGTGAAAATTTGCATACTTATAGCTGAATACCTCACATCAAACGACAAATTATAAAATTTTGAAAAAGTCGAACATTTAACCCTTTGGGCTCCCACATGTGTATATTAAACAATTCTTTCTATGTGAACCTCTAATTAGATTGGAGGCGTGAAACTTTGCATACTTATAGCTGAATACCTCACATCAAAGGACAAATCATAAAATTTTGAAAAAGTCGTACATTTAACCCTTTGGGCTCTCCCATGTGTATTTCAAACAATTCTTTCTATGTGAGCCTCTAAATAGGTTGGAGGCGTGAAATTTTACAAACTTATAGCTGAACACCTCACATCAAACGACAAACTATAAAATTTTGAAAAAGTCGTACATTTAACCCTTTGGGCTCCCATATGTGTATTTTAAACAATTCTTTCTATGTGAACCCTAATTAGGTTGGAGGAGTGCAAATATTGCATACTTATAGCTGAATACCTCACATCAAAGGACAAATCATAAAAATTTCAAAAAGTAGTATATTTAACCCTTTGGGCTCCCACATGCGTATTTTAAACAATTCTTTTTAAGTGAGCCCCTATTTAGGTTGGAAGTGTGAAATTTTGCATACTTATAGCTGAGTACCCCACATCAAACGACAAATCATAAAATTTTGAAAAAGTCGAACATTTAACCCTTTGGGCTACCACATATGTATTTTAAACAATTCTTTCTAAGTGAACCCTAATTAGGTTGGAGGCGTGAAATTTTGCATACTTATAGTTGAATACCTCACATCAAACGACAAATCATAAATTTTCAAAAAGTCGTACATTTAACCCTTTGGGCTCCCACAAGTGTATTTTAAACAATTCTTTTAAAGTGAGCCCCTATTTAGGTTGGAGGTGTGAAATTTTGCATAATTATAGCTGAACACCTCACATCAAATGACAAACCATAAAATTTTGAAAAAGTCGTACATTTAACCTTTTGGGCTCCCACATGTGTACTTTAAACAATTCTTTCTAAGTGACACCCTATTTACGTTGGAGGTGTGAAATTTGGCATACTTATAGCTGAACATCTCACATCAAATGACAAACCATAAAAATTTGAAAAGTCGTACATTTAACCCCTTGGGCTCTCACATGTGTATTCTAAACAATTCTTTCTAAGTGAGCTCCTAATTAGGTTGGAGGCGTGACATTTTGCATACTTATAGCTGAGCACCTCGCATCAAACGACAAATCATAAAATTTTCAAAAAGTCGTACATTTAACCCTTTGATCTCCAACATGTGTATTTTAAACAATTCTTTCTAAGTAAGCCCCTAATTAGGTTGGAGGCATGAAATTCTGCATACTTATAGCTGAGCATCACACATCAAACGGCAAATCATAAAATTTTGAAAAAGTCGTACATTTAAGCTTTTGGGTTCCTACATGTGTATTTTAAACAATTCTTTCTAAGTGACACTCTATTTAGGTTGGAGGCGTGAAATTTTGCATACTATGCGACAAATCATAAAAATTTGAAAAAGTCGTACATTTAACCCTTTGGTCTCCCACATGCGTGTTTTAAGCAATTCTTCCTAACTGAGCCCCTTATTAAATTGGAGATTTGAAATTTTGCATGCTTATTATAGCAGAACACTTGAGGCCAGGCGACAAATTATAAAATCTTGAAAAAGTCTTACGTTTAACCCTTTGAGCTACCACATATGTATTTTAAGCAATTCTTTCTAAGAGAGCCCCTAATTAAGTTGGAGACATGAATTTTTGCGTACGTATAGCTGAATACCTCAGACCACACGACAAATCATAAAATTTTCAAAAAGTCTTATATTATTTACTCCTCCGGGCTCTAACCTATATTTTAAGCAATTTTTCTAACCTCCGCCCTTTTCACGCGGGGAGCACTTTTCCAACTATTAGAACTATTATTACTAGTAGATTGGAGATATTTATGCAATTAACCGGGGATTGTTATGTGATAAAACGAGTACATTTAACATTAGCCTTATGGGGAACGTTTCTGTTCCACGACATTCTATGCATATAAGCGGGTTATGCAATCATCCGTTACCCGATTAAGTGGGGCCGACTGTACTAGCAGAAATTCATTATATTTTCTATGATCATTTTATATAAAATAACGAAAAGCTTTATTACTCAAAGTTGTGATTTTGCAATGTATTAGATTTAGTTAAATATAATTTTAAAATGAAATGATTTTTATTCTTGATAAAAAATTTTTTTTTAACTTACTGCATTTTATTATTTATAATTCTAAGGAATTAAGCTTAGAAATAATTACTTAAAGTATTTTTTTTTTTTCTTCAGACAAAATACCTATAGAAACTTTCCGAATTGTGTTAATCTTAGATTTTAAGGTTGTTTTCAAATCCAAAACTGTTATATTCTGACACACTTCTGAATTATTTTTTTTCTCGGAAATGTATGATATTGGCATTCTTTTCGGAGATGAGAGCATTCTTTTCGGAGGTCTTGCTTGATTTTTAATATTTATTATTATTATTTTTTTTCATATGATATCTAATAATCTAAGGCTGTGCGTTAATACTTTTTCGATTTGGGTTGAATTTTCTTAACATGATGATACTTTAGATTTCAGAAGTGGTCCCAAACAGTTTTACAAAAATGAAAGTGTTCGAAAAAAAAAAAAACCAAACTCGAAAATGTACAAAAGCACAACATTAGATATCGACTTCAGGTATCCCATGAAAAAGAGTTATTCCAAAATAATAAAAATGTTTGCCCCGTGCTCAAAAAAGACTAGTTTCGGCGCTGAAGCGGGAATGCACACACAATCTTTTGTGCAGTCGTGCATAACGATCTATAAAATTTATACACACCAAGTCATACACAAAATATTAATCAAGTCTAAACCGCAACTTCAAACAATTATCGCTCATAGTGTCATCAGAGTACAGTAATCGAATTTTTATCTGTCTCCCTGTAAATTAACAATATATATCCTATTGTACACCCTATTTTAAAGCAATCAGTTCGTAGTGCATTTAATGATGTATAGCGATTTCAATATGTTTGAAATAGTGTAACATCATTAAAGTGCACTACAAACGATTTTTGATCATAGATTAATGTAACGCAATTTCTTTTGAGTACCCCTGTAAAGGAACTATGAACGGACACACTTGACTTTCAATACCTAAAAAGCTATGGTAAACCTCAATAACATACATTAATTACATGTCAATCCGACAGTATTTGTGTCAGTTAGAAAGCGGATCATTAAACACTTTTCAACTATGTTGGAAAATATTAAAAATGAGATTTTTATCAATTTGTAATATTAATCGTAATTATATTTAGCATTTTATTTTCATATTATTATGCTAGCTTTCTAATGAAATTTTAGTATTCTCACGATTTTCCCCTTAATTTGTTTATTTTATCACTGGCAGAGCTTTTTTTTTTAAGACTTTCCAACTTGTCTGTCTATGCTCTAACTTGCGTAATATGGACTGATGTTAGGTAGATTTCGTAAGAAATACTACCTATTACATTCTTCCGTATGTTGGAATTTCTCAAAAAATTTTGTAGATCTATACCGATCACGACCCCATGAACCCAAAACGACCCCCCCCCCCCAGTTTAAAACTTTATATATCTATGTATTCGTTAATTCGCAATAACAGACCAAGGGGCTGGAAATAGGGAGGGTTTTTGTGAAAACAGAAAAAAACAAACATAACTTCTACAGGGACCGCGCTAAGAAATTAAGGCTACTAGCCAACACATTAGCCAAATTTATCTATTATTAGCCAAAAATGTATTATGCATATATTATATTATCTATACATGTATATATGATATATATATTACATGTAGATATATATCGTATGTATAATTACTAGCATTAACCCTTTCAACCCTGAAGTAGATTTATTAAATATATTATGTATAAATAGTTTTTGTAGTTTTTTTCGCGATCTTTTGACAAAATTTGCGGTTTTTAACAATCTTTTCATGAAATTTGCTGGTTTTTTTCGCGATATTTAGACAAAATTTGCGGTTTTTTTTCGCGATCTTTTGACGAAATTTGCGTTTTTTTCGCGATCTTTTGACAAAAATTCGCGCTCTCTCAGCGATTCTTTGACGAAATTTGTGTTTCCCCCCCCTATCCTTTGACGAAATTCGCGATTTCTCTGCAAACGATTGACAAAATTTATTTTTTTCGGCGGCCATTTGTCGAAATACGCGACATTTTTTATGTCCGAATTTTCGGATTGATGACAGATTTTTTTTTTTTTTTTTTTTTTTTTTAATTTTCGGGAATGAATGACTTAAATTTTCGTAAAATTCGGAACAGAATCACCTCTAATTGGCCGGGCGAGAAGAAGAGGAGGAATATAGACTGGAAATGCGGCCGTACGCGAACTCGCGCTAAAAAGAGACGGAAATTCATTTACTTCCAGAACATGATTACAAAAAAAAAAAAAAAAAAAAAAAAAAAAAGAATCCCCAAAAAATCATTCGCCAGCTTTTACGCCACAATAATTTTTTGTCGCCAATTTCACGATATATTCGCATTTGGCGAGTTGGCGAATGGTTAGCGCGGTCCCTGCTTCAAAATTATAAAACATATCAAATCAGTTTAAAGTTATTATTACTTCTAGGAAAGAGACGAAAAAAATAGAGTTTTAGGGGAAAAAAATTCATTACTTCGTCGATTTTTCACGATAATCCAATTAAATTTATTGTAAATCTTCTTAATATTATCTACAACTCTTTTATTAACGAGTTTTTAAAAGGACCAACTCTTACATCAGAAAAAAATATTAAAAAAGGTGCTGAAGAAAAAATTACCGTATTAACATGATCAGAGGTGGATTAACTAACTACCCGGTGCAGTATTCTCGAGATTTTGAAGGCCCCCTTCCACTCTTATACATATATATATATATATATATATATACCGAAAAATTTAAAGTACACGCCTGCTGATTTCATAAATCACTGATGATAAAACAGACAAAAGTATAGAAATAAAGCCCAGCTTTTATATAAGATATTTGTTTAAGAAAGAGCTAAATATTAAAATACATTTAATTTTTATACTGTTTCGGTGTCTTTTGAGTTATGTTTAGAAAAATGTTGCCCTTTTCTAAGGAGGACATTATAAAGAAACTTTTACGACCCAAACTTATCGAATTATGAATTTTATGTAATGACAGTGTTTTCTGCGGCACTAAACACAAAAAAGCACTTTTAGTGCAGATGTGTGTGTGTGTGTGTGTGTGGGGGGGGGGGTGTTGAAATTTCATAAAATTCCAAATATAATTCGGCAAGTTTCGTTAGTAAAAGAATGGGATTCTTTTAAATGTCTTTATTACATGAAGGAGAACAGCTTTTTAGCAACTAGGAACCATGTAAAAATTAAACTTCACATGTTAATATGTATGTAGGCTCTTTTAAAACAAATGCTATATCTAGAAGCTGTACTTAAATTGTATACTTTTTGCAACTGGAAGTATGTTTGTATCCTGATGTATGTGATAGGTAATCGAGCAGATGTCTATTTTCAATCAGTCGGTATAATACAATTTTAAGATTATCTTTAATCTTTTGGATGTATATATTTTTTTTCCATATTGAATTTACAGTAAGAAAAGCTTACAAATTAATGTATTTTCATATAAATATTTATATGGCATCTCTAACCTCAAAAGAACTTTTGTTAGTTTAACAATGAATTTCACTATAGTAAATTTCTCATTGCATATTAAAGTTATTCTCAAGTCCGAAAGAGCTATTTTCTGACACATTTCTGATTTATTTATTTTTATTTTTTTTTTCCGGAAACTTATGAAGTGAGCAGATGCTCTTATTTAGAAACTATGTAATCGAATGGCGTTTTCCATACTTATGTATAATCAGAAGATCTTTTAAAAAGTACTTTCAAAGTTGACGTTTTAAAACCGAAATTCCTGAAGCGATATTCCAGAAAAGGAAAAAAAAAAACGGTCATCAGGTGACAAAAATCGTTTATAATTAAATAAGTAATTTATTTATTTTTTAAAAAATGGAAAATATCATTCGATCTCAAATTGTCTCAATACTGAGGCTGAAACAATTTATAGTTTATGTTTAAAAACGAATCAGAAAATGTGCCAGAAAGTTTCATGCTGTTGAGAAGGGAATTTGAGAACTTCCTTAAATGCAAAAAAATCTTTGTTTTAATATTGGAGATTCAGTGTACATTATTTCTAGAATTTTTAGTTTTTCGTCTCTGACTTTTGATGTAAGTGTGTCTTGGTACTTTTTAGGGATGAAAAAGGTTGCTTTGTGCTAAAACACAACAAATACCCGTAAACCGTAAACCCCATACATCTTCTTGAGTATATTTCAGAGAATGGGGTATTTTTTCAGAAAATGAATCATCGAAGTCTGCGGTGTACTTTTTGGTTACAACTTTTACACTTTTTCAACTCTCTGTATATTCATATACAAAAATGAGACAGAAATATAGAGAAAATGCAAACAGATTTGCGTTCTATCAGGCAATTGTTTATATCAAGAAATTATCATAAATCCGCACATAAAAATATATTTAGAAATTATTAGAATGTGTGAATTCGTTTTTTTTTTTCTTCAGTATTTCATTAGTATATTATTTTAATGTTAGTTTTATTGTATTGTTACCGTTTTCTTTGTGTTTTCAGGGGTTGATCTAGGCAAAATTTCATTTGGGGACCCATTTAGGGCCCCTTCACAAAATTCCATTTAATAAAACAGGCCCCTTCACAAAATTCAATTATTTTAAACCATACTCTTTTTTTTTTTCATGTTATTAGGTTTCAAAATGTGTAATTTACAAACGAAACAAGTTCACCAGAAAGAAAAACTTTAGCAGAAGACCTTAGGAAGCTATTATTATTAAATGTTTGATATGAAATGAAATAACTGGATTTCATCTTTTGTTATAAAATGTTTTTTTCCTCAAAAATAATAGTAAATTTCACAAAAGTAACTTTTACTTTTCACAAAATGGATTCAAAGAAAAAAAAAACCCTGCATCGACCCCTGTCTTTAATGATGCAGTGCTAGATTGTGAATTTTTTTCTACTTCAAAATCCTGAAACGAAACAGTAAATCAAAGCTCCGGTGAGTTTGATATAAAGATCTAAGAGTTTTATCCCTACATTTAAATCAATCCGCGAATTCTTAAATTTCATATCTATTCCAATAATACGCTTTAATATTGAATTTCAAATGATACAAAATATCATGCACCTCAGGAATTCCATTTTACTTCGAAGATTTCTTCCTCCCTTACATAAATTAATTTTTCTTCTGGATTATCAGCAAAATTCAATAAGTATCTGCCTAATCACAAATTATTCAACCGGGTCTAAGTAAATAAAAGTTTCTTTGAATTTCGTGGGCATTAGTGTAACATTAGTAAACTTTTAACACATAAACAGAAACCGTCTCCAAAACAATCAAATAATATTTAGATTATTTCAAAAGTTGTAAATACAGGAGTGGCTTCAAAGGAGTGTGTGCGGTGGAGATCGGGTGACCACCAAGGTGCTAAAAATATTAGATGGCGAAAATAGACAAAATGCTTGACTAAAACTTAAGAGCTTCTTTAAAAGATGTTGTTCGTCGAGTTGCTTACAAAATCTTATCCTGTGACTGCTGTGTAAATCTATCACACAAATTTTAACCCCAAAAATTCCAAGACTTGTAATCAAAATTAGAAAAAAATTGAAAATGAAGTAGTGTTTGTAATACAATCTAAGCATAAATAACTTTCAAAATTCTATAAATGAATACGACAAAGCATATTGCAAATCATTTGTCTTTTGCATTAAATATTTGCCTGTCTAATATGAAGAAAGAACCCGAAAGAAAATCTTAGCACCGGGGCCTCATTTCTTCTGGGCCCCTAGGCTTCAGATCTATTCAGCCTAATGAGTAATCCGCCTCTGAACATGATTCTGATAAAACCAGCTCTTACAGGAAAATGAAATTAAAAACTCGTCAGAAGCGGTCAGATAAAATTGATAAACTGGGTTTATCTCATAATCTTGATTTAGTTTTTGTTAGAGCACTTCAGCATAAAAATGCATAAGTCATTAAAAAACCCCTTTAAGCAATTTGCGCTCATACCCAGTAACTCTTACGAATTCTTTTGTGTTGCCCTGTATATGAATTATAACATTTATGTACACCATATAGTATGCGTAAATATAGTGAAACATAAAAGCGCATATCATAATTGAAAATGCATTTCCAGCCATCATCGCTAACGTACAGTATTTCGGATACAATATGGTATCTGAAACTTTTTGTGTATCCCTGTAAATGCTATGCACTTCGTATTATTCAGGAAATAAGTTATAGTAAACTTCAGCGACGTATATCAATTTCATTATATATGAAATAATTTAACATATTTAAAATACGCCGCAAACAATTCCTGTCACCCTATATCATTATGTAACGTAATTCTTTTGTGTGGACCTGTAAATGAATAATAACTTTTCTTTGCAGTGCATATTCTACAGAATACGTATTTTAGTGCACTCCATAAATGCATATCAGTTTTAGTATATTTGAAAACGTGTAACATCATTAAAAATCATTTGAAACGATTTTTTCCAATTGGCCGTAATGTAACGAAATACTTTTGACTGTCCCTGTAAATGAACTAAACATACTGCAAACTTAATTTGAAACAGGGAACGTGCTATGGTAAACATCAATAACATCCAAAAATTTCAGAGCAATCCGAGTCTACGAGCGTGGACACACGGCCAGACAAACTAAAGTCATAAACACTTTTCAACTTTGTTGGAAAGTGTTAAAAAGGAAAAATATTTGAAAAGCTAACAATTTTTATTGTGTTACTTTTAAAAGATAATCATAGTGAGAGATCATGAGTTAAAAAAAAAAAAAAAAGACCACAAAATTTTTGTTGCTATTCTTAGGAAATTAAAAATATATGGTTTCGGGACAAAAGGGAAAAAAATTCTTACGCATTTCTTAAATTATATACATCATAATCTACAAAAGTCGTTATAAAACAACGCAAATATATCCTAGGTAAATCGGGGATTTTATTATTTATTATATATATGGTATATTGTTACGAATTAAAAAAAAAAAAGGGTAATTTAAAAAGACTTATGTACATACTAATTAATGTATTCTCATATGTAAAGCTTTCATTTGCCACATTCTTTATATACTTCTAATAAATATGGCGAGTAAAAACACCAAATATGGGATTTTTTTTAAATCCGTGTTTGCAGGTGTAAATTTTGAGAAAAATTTATTTCTTGGGAATGAACTTCGATCTTTATATTTTGAGCATATAAAAATAAGAATTCACTCGTGCCATAGAAATGAAACGTCTCATCGTTAAAATACGTATTGTGTGTTGTTGTTTTTGTTATTGCCGATTACCTACACGGGGGGTGTAGGCCGGTGGGGGAATCTTTCTAAGGAATCATAACCTGTCTTCAAAACAAAATTTGAAGAAAACCGCAGAGGACTCCGAACAGTTAGGTCGACGAGTGCGACAGGTGTTTTAACCCAGCACCTGTTTTCTACCAGCTTTGACAGCAATTCTTCACATCCGCTGAAAGGGTAAAATACTTATGGAAAAACCGAAAATTAGGCTTCAAACTAGGATATAAAAATCTGATTTTCTTTTTTTATTATTTAAATATAATTTTTCTTTTTCTCTTCTGTTTTTTTTTCTCTTTTCTTTTTTTCTGTTTGTAATCGGATTTTTAGGCTTTTTCCTCATTCGCTGAAATACAGAATAACAACCCAAAAATTTTGATTTCCAAAACAATTACTCCTTTTATTACTGACAAAATCTATGTTTTTGTTATGCTTTAATTAATAAATTTAGGATTATTAGTAATTATAGAAATTGTAAAAACTGTAAATTATTAATTTCATTATTTAATAGCATACAATAACAAAATGTACATTAATACTTTGTAATAATTATGTAAAACTACATTAAATACTTCTGATGTTATTTACATTTGTGAAATTAATAATTGCATTTAATTTACATTGTTAATACTCCTTAAAATTAAGAATTATCATAAAATTAACAATCTAATTAGGAAAATAATGTATATTTTTATCATTTAATTACTAAAATAATAATTAATAATTTAATATTCAGTCTAGAAAGACTTTTTTTTTTTGTGCTATTTCATAAAAAGGACACTAGTTTAGTAGAAAAGGCCATTATTTCACGAAGAAATATATTAGTAATGTGTTTAGTAGCGATATAAGGAAAAAAAGTATATATTATTTTAAAAAGAAAAATAAAATTAATTAATGAATTTTTTTACATTGTTTTTTACATTACTTATTTAGACATGAATTTTCAGTAGCTTTATGAAATACAAACTGAAAAATATAAAAACATGTATAATAATCACTTATAAACAGATCAATTAAAATAATGCTATAAAAAGTGATAGAATATCTTTATTAAGATTGACGATCGTTTCGTCGCACCAACCAACGGCGACATTTTCAAAATCATTCACTATAGAAAATATTTTCACGTAATTTAAAAACAATAAACATTTTAAACAATTATATAGGTATGACAAGAAGAAAACTTAAAACCAGAATCAAAGAACATATAGCAGACATCAAATACAACAGAAGAACCACAGCTTTGGCGAGATTATGCAGCGAAGAACCGTTACAGATCGATTTTTAAAATAGCAAGTTAATTTATACATCAAGATTTTATTTACCATCCATAATCCGAGAATCAATAGAGATATTTTTACGTAACAAGAATATTTGCAATGATTCAGTGTCCCTTGATTTACCTAAAATTTGGAAAGAGATGCTATGTAATTTTAATAACAATAGTAAAAATTAATCCACGCTCGCAAATAGCCAATATATTTTTATTTTATGTTTTGCAATGTTTTTCATTATGCATGTTGTCCCGTGACATTGTTTACCATGTTATTGTTTTGTTAAATTATATGAAAATTAATCCACGCTCACAAATAGGTAATTTAATTTTATGTTTCCAATGTTTATGTCGTGACATTGTTTACTATCTTTAATGTTTTTAAATTATGTGAAATTATTTTCCATCGTGAATGATTTTGAAAATGTCGCCGTTGGTACGACGAAACGATCGTCAATCTTAATAAAGATATTTTATCACTTTTTATAGCATTATTTTACTCAATCTGAAAAATATAATTAAATTAAACATGATTTAATAAACTCATGTTTAGTCTAAAGAAATAAAGTTAAATGTTTTGTTTTATTTCATTTTATTTATTACTAGCTAACTTGCCCGGCGTTGCCCAGGTACTTCAAAAAACAGCATGAATTGCGAAAAAGCTCTGAAAATAACAATAAGATATCGCGAAAAAATTTTAAATCGCTGCACAAATTTCGAAAAGAGAAAAAAAATTATCTATTGTGTTCGAAGATTGAAAGTTGATTCCTTTCACTAATGTGGAAAAATGGTAACAAATACTTTATTATACCGGTAAGAAATACTTAAGTACGGTGAAGTTTTTTTACAAGAAATCTCTGGATAATAAAGCTAAAGGTGAATTTCACTGTTTTTTAAAAAAGAAAAGTGCATTTTGCCTATTTTGAAAATGGGAAGGTGATGGACCTTAAAAATTGGCTTATAGGGAATAGCAAGTAATTAAAAAACTAACAAAAACCGCAAATAAGTAATTTAACCAGTTACTAGCGCAAATAACAAAATAAACAAATATCAGTTGGAGCTAGTCTAGCACTTGTACTTGAAGAAAATTACTGTTAATCGCTTAAATCTTAAACTTACATGCATGTACGTGTGTGCTAACAAAAAAAACGGTGGAAATGAGCAACACACATTCAAAGTAAGTATAAGAATAGCCAGCAATAATATGAAATTCGTAAAATATTAAAAAGCCGCATCATTGCCATTCAGTAGGGATTATTAGCATTCAGTGTTCCAAATTAATATATGTATATAGATAGATAAGCTGCCTCAATCTCTAATTTCATTATTTGGTTCAATATGTGTGTGTATGTGTGTGCATATATATTTGTGATTTCATCTTTATTATATATATATATATATATGTGTATATATATATACATAGTAAAGAAGCGCCTACTGTGCTTAACATTTTTATACAACTTTATTTCTTTTTCTTAGTTTTTTTACGATTACTGTAAAGCAAATGTCATTCGTTCATTCTTCTTTAGCTATAGTTTGCTATAAAGTTATTATTGCAGAAGTAGACTATGAAAATAATATACTGGCTATTTATTCTTTTACTAGCAGAAATTTATTATACTATGCTTATTTTATATAAAGAAATGAATAATTTGATTACTTAACCCCTTGGGGACGAGCGACCGGTATTCGTGCCATGTAAGATGCTCAGAATCGGGGATTATTATCACCAGTAAATTTTTATTGTAAATTTTGCCTTATTTAAAATCCGAGCATTTTCCTGATTCAATTAGGCAAAAATTTCTGTTTTAAAAAAAAGGTGATTAAAGATAAAAAATTCGGTAAAAGATGGTCGTCCCGAAGGGGTTAAAAGAAATTATGACATGTGAAAATCACATTAGATTTAACTCCTTCAAGGGCGGGGGTTCATTTTTGGACCACCTAATTTTAATACCTAAATGCCACATTGGCACCAGAATATTGGAACGAAAAATTTCCTTTTATGGAGTACGTGAACAAAAACTTTCGCATATTTTGAAATAAATTTATTTGTAAAATGTGGTGTCATTCACTCATTTCAGCATTTTACTAATAGAAGTACCGTGCTCCTGAAAGGGTTAATCTGTTCGGGTTTGTTTTACTATAAATAGTTCAACCAGGGACCGATTTACAAATTTAGGAGTCCTGGGCACAGATGCTTACAGGGGCCCTCTTGCACCGATGCTTACAGGGGAATTTTGAAAAAAAAAGAAAGCATTAAAAAGGGACCTACTATAGATAACCACTATTGATTTAATAATTACTTTAAAATATCCATTAAAGAATTAAATATGATAATCATTAATTTATTTTTAAATAATTATTTCACAATTATGAAATTTAAACGAGTAGACGTTTTATAATAAATAGTGTGGTGTTGATTATCTTTTGCTATGCAAGTCTATGTTTGTAATGATTATGTATGTAATAACTAATAATAAATTTTCCGCAGTACCAAGCTACAATTATTTAAAATATTAGGGGGCTCTGCCGCCGACTAGCTGCACTCACAAACCACAAATAATTTGACGAGAACAGCAACAGGATTAAATAAGAATTAAAAATACAATATATTTTTAAAGTGATAAAGATAAAAGAAAACATTAACTGTAATAAAGTAATTAAATATGGATATTTCAGAAAAAATATACAATGTTATAAAAATACTATACGAACACAATAGAATGTAGAATGAAATGTAAAATTCCATTAGATATTAAAACTAAATCAGATTTTGGACAATAATTGAAAAACCTTCTGCAGCATTTGTGCCCCGAATGCCCTGTCGTAAATCAGGCACTGAGTACCAGTCTTTTTTTCGGGTACTATTTTGTCTTAATAATTACTTTTGTTACTATCTACATGTAGTAATGACAGTACATGTCTATCCATTTCTTATTATGACTTAATATATGTTTTGGCATTTAGTAATAACTAACAGAACTACCCGGCTTCGCCCGCGTCAATTATAAGGAGCCTTCCAGATAAAATAAATTAAAACGAAATAATACGGCAATCACAATAACTAAATTTGTGCATTCCCATCCACAAATTGTCATAAAGACAATAAAAAAAACATGGCGTTATTGTCTCGCAACCATAGTAAAATCCCTGAGCTTTGATAACAGAATGCACGTTTTCTTTGGCGGGTGTAAGAGAAAAATATGTGATTTTCCTGACAATACGAAAAAAAAGAAATCCTCCAAATCGCGCAGCACTTAGTGAAATTCTCGTTTGTATGGTGTTATCTACATTATAAAGTAAAAACAATACGTCAGTGCCCATAAATTGTGCCCTATAAATTGTAACCCATAAAATGTGCCTTTACTGCAATTTTTCTAACTTTTAAACATCACACAATTTCATTTTTTACAATGTCGAATAGAAAAAAGTTTTTTCAAATGAAATTTGTTTGAAAATTGTACCTCAGTTTTCTGATTTTAATGGATTTTAAAGTAATTTTTAAGCATGGATATTTTTTAAGTTCAGTGCAACCCGATTACGAAAGATGAACCTGTTTACACTTAATGCAATAGTATAAAGAAAAGACATGTCTAGGAGTAACGCTGGTATCATATTTTCGGTGGCAACACCCTAACACAACAATAAATTTCCCTTTTACTGCAGTTTAACGTCTAAACATTGTACATTCGATTGCTCCAACGTATTATACAAAACAAAAGTACTTTCAGTAATATTTGTTTGTAATGTTTATCTCAATTTACAAATTTTTTTATAGGTTTTAAAATAATTTTTAAGCATGCATATTTTTTAAATATGCTTGTAACCCAAATACAAAAGATTAACTCAATTGTTCAAAAACATTGTAAATAATTCAGAATTAGTTTGCTTTCGCGTAATATTCAATAACTAAATTGGCAAACGAAATTGAAACGCCAAAAATAAAATAAAATAAAACACGAATTTAACAGATATCAAATCAAACTACTCAAAATAACTTGATAAGTATATAAAATTCAAATGGGAATTTCGTTCCGGGTGCGTATAACTTGAATTCTTCAGAACGAATTTCCATGCGACTTGCACTATTAGTTTTTTAGAGAAGATTTTTGTGCGTAACATATTGTTTTCCGTTGCTTAGTCATAGAATTATAGGGGAAAGCTATATAATCATGTGAACCCAATTGTGAAGGATTAGTCTTATTAGCTGAATGAAAAATGCAGAACAATTTTTATCTCTAAGTATATTGACGGGTTTATCTTCAATAATGGAGCAGTGCGCTAGGGTATACTTATTTTAATGAGTGTGCTGACACCTATTATGGCATGCACCTTTGTTTAAAACAATATAGAATGACTTATGTTTTAAGCGACTACCTGGCATGCAACTTGATTACAAAATACTAACCTGTAATAATGCTTAAGGTGCTTCTCCAGTTCCCTGCTCAACAACGCGAAACTTTCTGACACATTTTCTGACTCATTAAACGTAAAGGCTTAAAATTTGTAGGCCTGACCATTAAAGCGATTTGGAATTGAAATGAGTTTTCCCTTTCTTCGTAAATAAATTACTTATCGAGTTATGAGCAATTGTGGTTGCGTGACGGCCGGTTTTTCTCCTTTATTGCGCTGTTGCGTCCGAAATTCAGTTCAAAACGCAAACTGAAAGATCTTATACCTTTACTAAAATATGGAAACTATCTTTCGATTACACAGTTTCTAAATAAGAACTCCTGCCAGTTTCATGCGTTTCCGAACAACGCGTTCGAGAACAGCCTTAACTTGACATTTATGAAAAAACTCACATTTTTATTAGATGTAAATTTCCAACATTCACATTTTCACATTTTTAGTTTTAATTTTGGAACTCGCGAAATTTAAATTCAGAAAAAGGATGTTATTTTGACACATTGTGGTAATTTTTTAAAAATTAAAATACATGTTATCCTTGGCGCGCGTAACAGAAGTATACAATATCTTCCACAATACGGAGGGTAATGAAAAAAAAAAAAAAACATCCAAATGAGGTCGTAGTTACTAAAATTTTATTTGGAAAATTTGAAATTTTATTGAAAGTAAATCTACAGTGATTAGATGAAATGATGTCATTTTCCATAAATTTTAAATCAAGACATCTGTCAAGAATTTTTTTTAAAATGTAAATAACAGCTCTCTTTTTGCTATAAATCACAGAAAATGTTAGCACTGAATCTAAACCAATACAACACTTAGCGATAACGTATAGCTATAAAATATAACTGTAGTATACAATCGAAGTAGTAAGCAAAATATAGGAGCCATATGTTTACAATGAGTTTGATTACGCGTTAAAAAGATTTGATAGAATGTGACGTCATATCTAGCCTTTTTTTTTCTTTTTCTTAAAATGTTTTCATGAAATTTGACTGTTTGTATTAAATTGATGTTTTAATTTAAAAAAAAAAAAAAAATTCAAATTGAGGTGCTACGCTATTTTCCCGCTCTTATAGTTAAAGTTTTTATTTTATATACAAAGAAATGTGAATTTTCTGTTTAGAATGACGTCAATATCAAACACGCAAAAATATAGCAAGAAAATCTGAATTTTTATTGGCAAATAGAAACAAAATACACGCGTTATCCTTATTTTTTTCACATTATTGTGTCATTTTTTAGGGTATGGCAACATGAAAGAAACGTTTCAATAAAAAAGATATTTCTATAATGTTAAATTATGGAAGTGGTAGAAAAAAGGGATAAATAGTGGTCTGATAATTTTTTAAAGTAGACAGTGATCTTTTCCACGTTCTAAAACGTATGTACATGAAGTTTCGTGCAAATCTGTCAAAAACTGATGATTTGTATGAAGGACATACACACAGAGAACGGCTTTTATATATATAGATAATAAGAATAATAGTTTTCTTAATTCTCTTTGCACCGTTGCCGATTTTTTTTTAAACATATGTTACACTTTTTAAATTTAAAATCTAGGTTACTTTCCTGAACGAATCACGTGTGATAAATCGCAAAAAAATATTAGAAAGTTGTAATACCTGTTGAATGCTTTTGTAATACCATATTTTCCAAACGCCTGCAAACACTCTTCCTTAGCCTATTGTCATATGAATATGAAATGAATAGCAGGCAAATAACTACATTCGTCAAATATCAGACAATGATACATTCGTTAAACTTGAATAAATCTTATGTAGGTAGCTATAGCTATTATTAAGATTAATAACGTAAAAGAATTTTTTTTCTCAAAATTGAAAACAAACGGACCCGAAAGGGTTAAATATCATTTTAACCCGTTAAAGACAGAATTATTTTTTCTTTTTAAATACAAAAATTGCATTTCGCACCACTTTTTTGGAAAAGAAAAATTTATATTATTTTATACCAGAATTTCTGTCATTAAAGAAAATGAGATTTTTTGTTATAAATTACTGGTATTCAAACAGCAAAAGGGTTGACAGTTATGCTGTGACCATACGGTAACGCTAGTCCTTAACGGGTTAAAAAGAAATGCTTTTGCTGCCAGAAAAAACAATTATTTTTATAATCTTTCTTCAGTCATATTTTACAAGCCTTAGAAATGAAGCTTAGAAAGAATTATTTAAAGTTTTTTCTTGTTTATTCGTAAGGAAAGAAATTTTCACATAGACATATTTTTAATTATGTTAATACTTTTTTATGCTGTTTTGAAAATTAAAAAAAAAAATTATTTTAATCACTAATTTAAAAAAATAAGTTGATTAAAATGACGATTAAATGACTTGGTTCAATCGTCTGATTAAAATCGTTGACTCTCTACTTAAAACTACTTTTAAATTCAAAGAATCCTCTTACTGGCACATTTCTGAATTAATTTTTATTAATAAACGCATAAAAATAGCAGGTGTCTTATTCAGGAACTATAATATCCATAGCTGCCAACTTGTACGGATTTTTGCTACCACAAAAATTTAATAGAAAATTTCTCCTAATTCAATCGCCGAATTGCCGTGAATTTTGATAGTTAAATAAGGCAGAAATTTCTGTTAAATTTTAGTGGTAGCAAAAATCCGTACAAGTTGGCAGCTATGAAAATCGATCAGTTTTTTCATGTTTTTCAAAGACATGGAATCTCAAGCAATTCTGTCAAATTTGTCGCTTTTGAAACGGTTCTTCGGGTGAGATATATGAAGAAATTGCGTCACGTGAGAGCAATCATTGATAATTCAATATATAATACATTTATCGAAAAATTAAAAACGCTACTCGATCTGAAATCGAGCCAGTGCCTGATAGTTTCGTCTTTTACATAAAAAAAGAGTCCTAGAAAGTATACTATACTGCCAATATTATACTGAAATACCATATCGAATACTGATATACTAATACAATACTGAAGTATTGTCAAATTTGCCGTTTTCAAACCGATTCCGATGAACGGACATTTCAAGAAGTGCACTCACAAGAGAACAATCACCTACAACCCAATATACAATGTATTTATAAAAAAACAAACAAACAAAAAATTGCTGAAATTATATATATATAAACAAAAATAAGAAAAAAAAATAACAACCATTTATAATTTGAAATTAATACATTTATCGGAAAATGAAATGGTTTTGATAGAGTATAATTTTACGAAAGAAGAAAATACTATGTCAAAGCGAACTGATTTTATTTTTTAATATATATACCATGAAATTTAATATTTTCCCCTCCTGCAGGATCTCAATAATCAGTAATGTTTTATGAATTTCAGCATGTTTGCTACAGTATAAATTTATTAAAATACACTGAAACTTTTTTTCACACACACCTTACCGTAGGCGACAATGTAACAGAATTCTTTTATTTTTTTATGTGTCCTTGTAAATAATCTGATATTTCAATAGGAGGAGTTCTACAGAAAACCTAAATAATACATAGCAACTTAGAAAATAAAATCATACTTAAATACATATATACTATATTTAAATATATATTAACTAATAAATGTAAAAAAAGAAAAAAAATATTTAATTTAAAGTTTTATATAAAAAAAAATGTAAAACACCGTTAGAAATTAAATTTTTCAAATTTTTTGTTTTGTTTTTCTAAAAAGACGTGCGAATTTCAATTCTGACAGGACTTGTGGAAAGAAAAAAAAAAGGGATTTAAATTTATTGAATGACATTGTTCGAAAAAGAATGTTGGTATTTATACAAATAAAATCCAAAATGTTTATATCTGTGTAAGGAATATTAATCTTTTAAAAAGTAACTATATGTCGGTATTTCAGTACAATCTTTTACACGTGTAACTTCCGCTAAATTTTATTTCCTGGAAAACTTTTTCTGTTTAATTGGTAACCTTTGAGTACACACGAAAGGACACTGGGCTCGGATGGACAAACGTCCCTCTTTTTGCTCCCCCCCCTTTATGTCTGGCCCTTCATGGGCGGAGCAATTCAACATTCAACTAATCCCCCCTCTAGTGGATTTGGGTAATGCAAAATTGCGCTCTTGGTGCTTTTCTCCGCGTACCAAGGAATAAGCGATACCTCGTCTTAAGGCAAAATTGTGCTGTTGATTGTTTTCTCGACAAACCTCGAGCAGTAGAGTAAGGGGCATCCCACACTAAGGCGACACATAAGACATGTCGCTTGAATTCGCTCGAAAAACTGGTTTAAAACAGGTTTGAAACAACTTAGTTGTTTGTTTCGACCGGTTTTTGCGCTACATGTCGCTTGTCGCCTCAGTGTGGGATGTCCCTAACCCCGGCCCAGTAAAGGTTAAATTGATTCACCACTTCAAGATTTAAATCCTTAAACGGAAATAGTTATTAATTAAAATAATAAAACTTTGTAAAAAATCACCATAAAATTAAAACAAAACACAGGACGCGTTTCGAGCTAAAAACATAACAGCTCGTCATCAGCTACAGCATACACGTGTCCATAAACGAACAAGTTTAAAAATGAACTGAAGATAAAGAATGTTGCGAAGAATGCGACAGATGGCGCTACCTGATAGAGGGATATGCAAAAGGGAAATGTGTTGAAAAAAGATAGAAGAGAAAATGAAATGGAAAAAATGGAAATAAAAGAAAAAATAAAAATAAAAGAAGTAAATTAAAAATATAAATAAAAATAATAAATAAAGAACTATAAAAGAACAAGAAAAAAATCCAATTTTATGGTGATTTTTTACAAAGTTTTATTATTTTAATTGCTTCATATCGCCAGTTTTTGGTGCTGTTTCGCTGGAAATAGTTATTATTTTTTTTTCAACGAGGAGAAGGAGAACCTAATGCCATACAGGTCCTCACTCGGTAATCTAAGCATTTAAAAGGATATAAATCAATGTTTATTATAGACTTTATTTAAAAAATAATTATAAATATTCAATTAAATTTTCTGGTGTAAGTTAAATATTTTTATAATGTCATTGTGTTCTTGTCAGAGCAATAATAAACGCAAACTATCATATTGAATCCCATATGATTTTGTTTTAATGATTTCAAAATGCCTTATTATTATTATTATTTTTAAATAGTTAGAAACGTAATATCTTTCCATTTAACGAGTAATATCTGTTTCGAAAGTATTTTGAATAACAAATCCAACGAAATTTCAACTGTTAAATTCTTCGTGATTTTTTGAACAAACGTGTTGCTCGGAGGTGAGGAATTTCTGTAGGGATCTGAAAATATTAGTTTAATAGGTATAACCTGTTTTTATTTTATTTAATTTTCTTGTGTGTGCATGTATATGCGCGGCTAACATTTACACTTGAATTTAAACATTTACCCCCGTGTTTAGATAAAGCGCTATTTGTGTAATTATATAAACAACATTTATGTAATTTATATTTGAAAGTACACATTTGCATCCATCATTATGCAACTGCTCACATACATCTGAAACCATATTATTGGCAACCGTGTTTGAGTCTAATGTTGTTTGCAAAACCGATTTCGGAACTTTCTTTTCAGCAAATGATCAATAATATTGATGGACACTAGTCATGTAACAGTTCAACACGTTTTCTTACACGTGATCAGCTAACTTATGCTAGTCTCAATGGCCATTCGATTCTGCCAGTGTTTATAGCTGCTTTATCAAGTTTAAGACTTTGTAATCGATGCATTATGGCCTATGGAACTTTTGGTATATAATTGAGACATAAGATCGTGTCTATGCGCCGAAATTTTCTGGCTCTAATCTTATTATCTTTTTGTTTTTATGTATAATCTATTTAAATTTATTCATTGAAAGAATATCTATACTACTCCCCTCACTCACTGTTATATTTAAACCCCACCCATAGTCAGTGTGATTCTACTCCCCTCATTCAGTTTTACATTTACATCCCGCCCATTTCTGTGCAGTGTTACATGCTTTAACTTGTAATGTAAATATCACTGCAGAAAGTTCAATATAAAGATTTTCGGATTTCTATCTCCCGTTCTTGTAAATGTCATTATATAAAAAATCATTAAGTTTAATCATGGAATGTATCTCAAATAATAAATACTCTTGTATTACAATATAAATTTAATTAGCAGCATCAATTGGAGGGTCTCTGTGTAGTTATATTACCTAATTAACGTATCACATTATTAGGGGTCGACACTAAATCGCCCAACGCTCTGGGATGAACAAAGTGAAGGCTCCTCCCACATTAGAAACGAGCGTCCTCTACTGGTAATCGTCTAAAAATAAGATCCTGAAAGTTCTTGAAATTAATTTTACATTTCTTTTTTCTTCTTAACAATGATTTAAAAACATTCTTCATAGTATTCTTAAAATAATAATAATAATAATAATAATATGTTCTTTCTTTGACTACTCATGAAAATTTCCTTTTATGATCATAAGCTAGTAAATTTGAGATAAAATTTGTTTAAAATAAAAGAAAACAAACAAACAAACAAACAAACAAAAAACAATGTGAGGGTAATACATTTTAATAGCAAATATTTAAGTTATATGTTTTAAAACTGAAGTTATATTTAAGTATATGTGTGTACGAGTACTGCAGAATATGTAACGTAAATAATTTCCTTTCCTGAAAACCTGGAAAAAAAAAGCTTTTACACTTTTTCTAGACTTAGGTCTAGCATCTGTTAATATCAGTATGTTTTATTTACATTTTATTTATTTATTTACTTTATTTTTTTAACTTTAGAGAAAATTTATTTCACATTTGCTAGTATGATGTCATCCAGTAAATTGAAAAACTTAAGGCCAGTCATAGAAAAATTGTATTTAATAATAATTATTATTTAAGAATTCAAGGAAGAGTGTTTTTTTCATTGTTTTTGCATCTTGTTAAGAAACAAGCAAAGTTTAGCTTAAAGAACTCCTTAGGATCTTATTTTTTCATAATAAGAGTTTAATGATATTAACAATTACTTTTTAATAATTTTAGCTATCAATTACTTTCCAATACTTTTAGTTAAATCTTACTTAAATCTTGTACTATACTTAATGAATTACATTAGTGAATTAATTTATATGATTTTTTATTAAGTTGTGAATTAAATTATTGGATTATTTTATAGGATGTTTAAAAAGTTGTAAATACAAATTTTGGTTTAAAATTTTTAAATAGAAAACAAACAACAACAACAACACAAAAAAACCTTATTAACTATTTTTAAGTCCAATTGTAAGAGTATGTTGCTTTTTCATATAAGACACACTTAAAAATTTATTTATTAAAAATGACTTAAAAATATGTTCCCTTTTTCATTAAAAATAATTTATTTTTGCTACTATATTTTTAAAAACTTTTGAATAGCTAAAAGAATTCTTTTGCATAAATATTTCTATTTTATTTTTAAAAAATCATTTACATATTTCAGTAAAAGTACCTGACAGACCGAGCCTCGGTCGGTAGTTTTTCTGCATTTGTTTATTTTTTATACTTTTATTTAACTCAATCTGGTTTTTGTATGTAAAGATTGAATTTAGCAATTGATTTTTACCCCATTTCCTGGAGGCTGGAATTATATAAATTATTTACTACAAAGGTGTGTTTCCGATGACAACACAACATTATGATATTTTAACAATTTAATTATAAATTAATACATTAATTTTAAGGGATTTTTCAATTAGTACATTTGATACATCGTGAAATATTCTCTGTAACTCGTTCAATTTTGTGAGAGTTGAAAAGACAATGGATTTAGTTATGTGCCAATAACTACTCGCCAATATATTCCAAAGCACTATAAATTTGCAACAGTAAAAATAAGTTAAAGACTTAAAAGTAGAAAAAATGTAAATAAAAAAAGGGTGATATAAAAATATGCTTTTTTCAAATCAATAAGTTAACGACTAAAAGATGAATGAATTCAAACATAAAAAAAAAATAATTTAAATAATGTTTCATTTTTTTTTCTTGTTCACTTTTGTCAAAAAATAAACAGAGCGAAATGCATATACCTTTTAATAAATTCATTTTGAGTGAGCTTTCTAGCAAGCGTTAAAAAAAAAAAAAAAAAAAAAAAAAAAAAAAAAAAAAAAAAATGAATTTTGCATAATTGAGGTACTTGCCCACGCGAAATTAACATATTTTAACGGATATATTTGGGGAAAAATATGAATTGCACTCATAAAATTCGGCGATACTTTTCAAGATGACTATTGAATGTTTGTAAAAGAAGTGGTTTTTAAAAAAATATATTTTTGGTATTTTTTCATTATTCCATTGACTACTTTCCTTAAAATAAACTATCACCAAACTATTCGTTAGACCTTAACGCCCAACAAACAAATCGAAGAATGTTGCCAATGGAATTTCAAAAAATAGAAGATATTTGAAAAAGCCCCACTCATTAAAGTGTGAACTATCAATAGAATTGAAAAATAAATTTTACTACACACTAATAAAAACATAATCTTGAATATTTATTTATTTACATTATTTTCCTTCTCGGCTGGTGAATGCTTGTGACATCAGTTAAAACTTATGTATTGTATGTATCTATGCATCGCAACCAGTGTTGAAAGTGGGCTACTTTTTTAAAATTTAGATTTCTCGATTGGCACCACAATTCTGGAATGGTAAAATTCCCTTTCTTTTCGCCTTAATTACTATGTCGTTAATAAGGTTAAATAAGGCAAATTTTCACTATTTCAAAAAAATGGTACCAATCAAAAAATCTGAATTTAAAAAAAGTAGCCCACTGGCAACACTGATCGCAACATTTTTTCAGTGCTTTTTCACTTTTAAACTCACGTCGTCGCCATTTAAGAACGCAATTGTTATTTTAATTAACGAAATAACAAACAAATCAGTAAAGAAATTAAAAATACAGCTCATTCAAAAATCTTTCTCAAAACTTTCTTCTATCCCATAGATGAGAATATTTTTCTAGTCCCCAACCATTCTCTTTTCACAGGTTTAATACAAGCACCCCAGTTGCCAGTATTATACTTCAAAATTTGCTATCATTGTACTGAATTTAACAAGCAATCCATGATCATCATGATAATTCTAAAGGTATGAAATTCCGCGCATTAGTTCTTAAGATATGAAAATCGCCAAAATCATGTAAATCGCTACCTGTTGGACGGTTTACACCAAACTATAATCAGTACCAATATTTATCAAGTTATACCCCAATCTGAAGTTATGTGAAAATCCGTGCGTTAGTTCTTGAGATAGAGCTATTGCGGAAATTTGAAATATATAGCATAGCAGCGCCACCTGTTGGGAGATTTACACGAAAACCTAATCAGCAACAACTTATGCCAACGTATAACTGAATCTGAAGTTAGATGAAAATTAGTGACACACGCTCAAAGTATAATCGCTCTGATGGGGACTGGGAAAGAAAATCAAACACATTTGTTATGTGACTGATGATGCCCAGTAAAGGTTAAATTAATTTATCACTTCAAGATTTAAACATTTAAGAGGGGATAGTTTTTTTTTTTTTTTTTCTTAACGAGGAGAACTTAATACCATACAGGTGCTCACTCGTTAATTGAAACATTACCGCGACTCGAACTGATACCTGTTATTACCTTTTTATCAAATTAAGAATATTTAATTAATTTTGCTGGTATGAGTTAAGTATATTTGTAGTGCCATTGTGTTCTTATCAGAGCAATACCGAGCACAAACTGTCATGTTGAACCCCACGTGATTTTCTTTTAACGATTTCAAAGTGCCTTATTATTATTATTATTATTTTTATTTTTTAAATAGTTAAACAGGCAATATCTTTCCATTTAATGAAAAACATCTGTACAACATTTCTGTAAGCATCTGAAAATATTAGTTTAGTAGTTATAATGTGTTTTTATTTTATTTAATTTTCTTGTGTGTGCATGTGTGTGTGCGACAAACATTTACACTTGAATTTAAGCATTTACCTCCGTGTTTATATAACCGCTATTTGTGTAATTATATAAACAACATTTATAAAATTAATATTTCAAAGTACACATTTACATCCATCATTATGCAACTGCTCACACACATCTCAAACCATATTATTGGTAACCGTGTTTGAGTCCAATGTTGTTTGCAAAACCGATTTCGGAACTTTTATCAGTTACATTTCAGCAAATGATCAATAATATTGATGGACACCAGTCATGTAACAGTTCAATACGTTTTCTTACATATGATCAAACTTATGTTAATCCCAATCATATTTCGATCCTGCCAATGTTCATAACTGCTTTATCAAGTTTAGGACTGTGTAATCGATGGATTATGGCATATGGATCTTATGGTATATACCTGAGACACAGTATGGTGCATATGCGCTGAAATTTTCTGGCTGTAACTTTATTCTCTTTTTGTGTTTATTTATAATCTATTTAAATCTCAGAGGAGAAATTGAGTAGAGAACGAATCCCTTTGTGCTATCCGCCGAACTTTGAAGAATACATGTCTGAAATTGTATTGCCAAAATGGTGTCGTTTTTTGGCGGTGATCCCTTTATTTGGCAAATTTCTGTTTCTGCTGTCAGGCTCCGGAAGCACGCAGATGCGTTCGCCAATGACAGTTTTTGGAGGGAAAAACCGGTTTGGCGCGCAATCCTCCCACCATCACGTGATGGTGGGAGGTGATATGTGATACTTGATATGTGCTTCAAGAAAAGGTTACAATTTCTGCGTCCAGTTATTGTAGAAGTCTATGATTTAAATTTATACATAGGAAAAATATCTCTACTGCTTTCCTCACTCACTGTTATATTTAAACCACACCCGTAATCAGTGTGATTCTACTCCCCTCACTCCCTTTTATATTTAAACCCCGCCCATTGACTGTGCGATATGCATTAATCTGTAATGTAAACATCACTACAGAATGTTAGCAATATAAAGATTTTCGGATTTCTATCTCCCGTTCTTGTAAATAAATATCAGTACAAAAAACATTAAGTTTAATCACGGAAAGTATCTCAAATAATAAATACTCTCGTATTACAATATAAATTTAATTAGCATTAATGGGAGGGACTCTGTATAGTTATACATCTTCATAGTACAGTAGAACCCCGCTAATCCGAACTAATTTGGATCGGTGCCAGTGAAGTTTTGTTACGCTATTCTGAATGTGTTGAAAAGGGTTTTATAATCTATGCTTGACGCATCATTTTTCTTTCTTGTATTTTTAGAATGCTGGCTTATTATTTAATAATTTCACTTAATACATATATGAACCTCGATTTTTAGAATGAGCTTAATAAAATTTCATCCATGAAATAAAATCGTGAGCTATTCCACTACGTTTTACTATATTACGTTTTACTATATAGACCCACAGTTATTTAGTAGCAATTTTCCATTGTGACTATTAGCTTAATAACGAAGAAGACTAGGTGGGAGGATGTGGTTAAGCATTTTCCAGTTTTGACTTTATTGCTACAGGAAGATTGCCTTAATAGGGAGATTAAGGACTTTTTAATGGTTGAAGTGAACCGAATTATTGTTCTCGTAGAAGGAAAACATTGAAAACTTTTAAAAGTCATCCCGCCTAGACCACTTTGGTATTGAATCAGCTAACTCAGCCCAAGTTCTTTATTTTATGGTCCGCATACTAACCACTGGGTAAGCGGGCCCCCAAAGAAGACTAACTATAGGAAGGTCTCCTTACTGGGCATACTCAGAATATTTTGAAAAAAAAAAAAGGTACTAATTCAACTACTTATGTATGTAATAAAGGATTAGTCAAATTTAGCGGCGGAAATACAGCAGAAAGTCTGTAAAAAATAAAATACTTTCGAGTATTTGGCGCGAAAAGACGAAAGCGTCACACGATTTGACGAGCAGTACTTTTCCTCGCCAAAAGAAAACTATTTTAATGCACCTGAAAATTGCTTGTCAATTGATTTTTAGAATACATGTAAATAGTATTTAATGAATTTAAACTGAAACAATGAGAGAGTTTCATAAATGCATTTTTTTGCATTACATATTCATAGCTGCCAACTTGTACGGATTTTTGGTACCACAAAAATTTAATAGAAAATTTCTTCTAATTCAATCGCCGAATTGCCGTGAATTTTGATAGTTAAATAAGGCAGAAATTTCTGTTAAATTTTAGTGGTAGCAAAAATCCGTACAAGTTGGCAGCTATGCATATTTATGTTGCTTGTTATTTCATTTTATTACTTTAAAAACAATTTCATTCATAAAAAAATATTTTCATATATTTAAGCGTATTCCAAATTAAAAGAAAGATTCATTTAGCAGTTATTCATTTCAATAAAAAAAAAATCGTTGTTTCTATAGCAACAAAATTGAATCAAGAGGTCAGTTGAATCAGTTGGACTTAATTTTGAGATTGAAACAGTTTTAATTAATTTAATTTTTGTTTTAATTCATAAAATTTGATAGTTAACTTTCATTATAAATACATAGATATGATAAAACTATAGTTAAATGAAACTAAACTGACAAAAAGGAAGTTATTTACAATAAATTTGTTTAAACAAGCTCAATACAAAACATTTTTATCTTAAAGAGTATTTGATATAAAAAAGTATTTTTTGAAATTTTATTCCATCGCCAAATATCGAAATTTTCATTATTTTTTTACGGATGCTCTATCGAGTTTCCGCCGCAATTTTTTTTTATAAACATGTCTATCCTTATGAGTAGAACATTCTATAATTTTTTCAGATTTTTCGGAGTATGCCCGTATGGAAACCTTCCTTGTAAGAAAATAAATAAAAAATAGAGTTGTGATAGCGATTTCGGGTAAATTCGCTATTGTGTAAATACATATCGAAATAGTATTTCATAGAGGACTCCATAATTTTAAAATTATTAATTTATAAACTATAATAAATAAAAAAAAAGAAATAACTGACATGTTTATAAAGTTGCTCATAAATTTTGCATGCAGTAAATAAAAAAAAAAAAAAAATAATAATGTTCAAATTGCCTTCAACAGATGGTGTTCCGATATCAAAATATCTAAGAATGTGCAAACTGACGTGTAAAACTACTTAAAAGATATTTCAGTGTTTACTTCGTATTCTATTTAACTATTGACACGCTAAAAAAAGTGTTTGTATTTTGAAGTTAATTTGAACATTTTTACAATTCGATACAACCCATCGTCATCTATTCACAAAATGTAAACATTTTTTTTTAAAATTAGTCTATGAAAAATTTATGACATATGGATAAGCATGCTACTTATTCATAGTTGCCAACTCTCCCGATTTTTTACTACCACTAATTCGTAATGGAAATAACCTTTTTATTTATTCACAGAAATAAGCGAATATATAACGAGACTGTTTCTACACGGAAAATGTGGTAGTCAACGTTCGAAAGACTTGTCAACTATTGCTTATTTCATATTTATATTTATTACAGTTGAGGAATTACTGAATTTTAACCCTTAAATGCGGGGTGTTGCTTTTCGGCAACCTACCCAATTTAGGCTCTAAAATACCATTAGAATAATATTGACGCTATAATGCCTAATGTTGCCAATAAAATACATTCTGAAAATATTATTAAATCGATTTTCAACATGTAGATGACAACACTTGTGCTGTTTAAGAATAAAGATAGATTTATTTTTTTCAATTGTTCCTACTTGTTCTTTTTGTTTTGTTTGGAAGCTTGCGAAATACCCTATTTTGTTCTGCAGTGAGCAAATAAAATTTATTTCTTATCACAGTTCCTAAAATTCTTGTGTGTTTAATATTATAGAATTTTAGCAAGGAAAATTATTTTTTCAATTAAAGACCAGTATTGCCAATTAGTAACAAACTGTTTTTTAGCCGTAAACCATACTTAAAACAAAATATGATTTTTTAAAAGTATTTTTCCCATGATTTGTTTCAAAAATGAAAGCCGAAAAACATTATTACAATGATTTTTGAAAAATCAGGCATTTAAGGGTTAAAGTTGGGAAGACCGATAGGAAATACAGGAAGATGCTAATGTGTTGGGAAAATAAGCAGAGTCACATATATAAATTATTAACATTTTATTATCCATTTTTTTACAAAGCTCCATACCCACTTTCAAAACAATCACTTAAAAAAAAAATAACTATAGATTTTTTAAGATTTCCAATAAGTAGACAGTAAAAAAGATAACTTAAAACAGTAGAATAATAATTACAGATGAGACCTTAACCTTTTTTTTTTAAAACTACAAATCATATTGCTCTTTTATTTGGGGAAAAATCCAGTTGTGGGATATTTCAGCTCGTATTCGCACATGCTTATAAAACTCTATAAAGTTCGAGTCTTAAAATGTTAAAATTAGCAGGGTAGTTACAAATCTAAAAATAATTAAAAAATTTCTTAAGACACTTATTATACATCAAATACTTTTTATACTCTTTGAAATACTGTTTTCTCAATACTCACAGAACCATTTTTCACAGTATTTGAATTTCGATATTTGTAAATTTCAAGAGGTAAATAGAGAGCGATTCAAAAAGATGGACTGATACACAAGACATTCTTCATTGGGTATGGAAGGAAGTTGTCCGCGCAAATGATGTATGTGTGTGTGTATTGAACATCTTTAAAATTCAACGATATTACAAACAAACGAAAATTATATTATTCATATATGGGGCATTCTCACAATCTTTTGACTTTTGAGGAAAAAAAATCTGGCGAAATTAAACTTGCTAAAATAACATTTTAATCTTATAGACGAATGCCTTAATTATTCAAAATGAAGAAAAAATGGTCAGCAGCGAAATTTTTTTTATTTAACTCAGGTTTAAGTTAAACTTGCGAGTTTAATTTTCCTTACCATTTTACCCCTAAAACTTTTTATTTTCTTCTAAATTTTTACTTATAATGAATTTGCATAGTACCACAGGACATTCAAATAAGAAATAATAACAATGTAGTACTTTTAATACAGAATTTTTGTATAACATTGTCTTAAAGGGGTGTTAAAGAAGGGACGGTAAGGTAAAAAAAGGGGATGGTATTGGGAAAAAGGGGATGGTATTGGGAAAAAGGGACGAAATGGTAAAAAAATGGACGGTAAGGATGGAACGGTACGGAAAATTACCACCTATTTTTAGGAAAATCATGTTAAGACTAAGTGATAGCCACAAAGTTTATTGATTTTTAGAAACAGTTGTTAACATTGGATTAAATTAATTTTTTTTTAAATTTACCTCGAAAAGTGCAGGAATAAACCTTGGGGACGGTGAGACTACCAATAAAGCCACGATGCTTGAAATTGATATTTAAATGCTGATTTAAATTCTACAGTAAATTTTCTGCCAAAGAATTTTAGACATTCTTTCTCTAGCATACTTCTGCATGAGAAAAAACTTGAAAAAAATTCTGTGGCTGCATCTGAAATAATTTTCTGTATAATTTTAGAAGAGGGATGGTAAGGAATCTAAAACCCAGGGACAGAGTTTAAAAAATAATAACAACCTTAAAAATGTGTGCAGGTTAATTTTTAGCTACATATTTATATAAAACAATAGTTCCAGTTTCAGAAAAAAATTACATCGAATTATTTTTATTGAAACAATTTTATCCAGACAGCTCCAAACTTAAAAGTCAGCATCAGGGGAACGGCATGGTAGATGAGTTTTCCTGGTATTTGAACACCCAACATCTTTCAAAACTTATTTATCTCGTTAATATTGTTATGCAGTCATGCAATGGGATGTTCCCCAGTATATCAAATTAAAAGAAAACACAAAAAAGTGTATTAAATAAAAAATTATTATTCAGGGACATGAAAGTCAAAAGATTATGAGAATCCCCCATATATTGTACAGTTCAGAAAATGTAATCATATAAAATTAAGTACATCATTTTGAGTCAATCTGGATTTACAGAAAGGAGATGACAAGGGTGAAACCCCCCAGTTACGGACACCTAAGCAGTAACTGGCATTTCCGTAAAAATCTAACTCAAATAAGCATTTTCTTGTAAAATTCTGCAAGGTAGTGCTTTATTTTTGCAAATAAAGTGTCAGACATTGTTTCACTTTGTGTCAGTTACTAGTATTTCAAAATAGGAAAGTATTAGTTACTGGAGTTATTGACCATATTTATGAAAACAAATATTTTCAGTAATAAAAAGTATAATTTTTCGAAATTTTGTCAACAATCTCTTTTTAAGGGGTCTCAGGACTCTTAAAGCTTTAAAATTTTCGAAATTTTAATTTTTTTAGATGTTAAACTCTTATCTTTCCTAAAATTTTGATATAACTATTTCCTTGAAATTCCCATTAGAACAGAAGTTATGGCTTTTAGAATTATACCCGCTCAATAACTGAAGCTGCGTTTCAGAAACTTTGAAGTCATTTTTCTCCAAATGACGTTTTTAGCCATAACACGCACGATATCTCAAAAACTTCTCAAATTTTTTTCATGAAGTTTTCGAAACATATGTTTCATATTAGTCTGTATAAACTGAACCTAAAATTTCTTTTTTATTGTTGAAAAAAATAGTTGTTAGGCGATTATACTGTTGAAATTTTCTAAATTTTGCATTAGCTAAATACAACTTTGTATTAAAAATATAAAAATGCTTTAAATATAAATTTATTTAGGTTCAGGGTAAGTATTATAATCTGAAGTATAAGCAAGCACTAAAATTTCCATTTTAGTTACCAAAATTTATTTTGTAATCCTGTGCGTAATCTGTTATGCCAGTTTTTTGCTCGACAAATGTCTGACAGTTTGGAGCCCCCTGTAAATGCTAATTCTGCATCTTGCTATTTTTAAAATACATGAAATGAAAGAACATACTTAAATCTTTCAGTTCCAATAAAAATTCTATCTTGAAATCAAATACATTTTAAGATATTAAATGTTGAAAATGGTCTTTTATTTTTCATTTTTTCCAATTTTAAGAGTCCCGAGACCCCTTAATATATCTCTAGTAGACTTTCAAAAACAAAGATAAATATAAAGTTGATTTAAAACTTTGTAATAGTGATATGAACAAGAAAGACTCCTTAAGGTATCAGTTACTGGGTGTTTCACCTTATATAAGAATTGATTTTCGACTTCACGATAGGATCAAAATTGTTTCTTTTTTTATAAGATGTTTTGATTCTGTCAATATAATTCAGGATCGATATTTATTGACTCTATCTGATTTTTTTTAACCTTGATAAAAAGGGTTATACAATATCAGTAAAATAGCTTTATTTAGAAAATTTTAATCTTTTTCAATTATAGCATTTATTATTATTTTTTTTTAATATGAAGTGATTATAACTAGTTTTCCCATAAATTTTACTTTATTTTGACATATTAGTACAGTCGACGCTCGTTATAGCAATCCCTCGCGTGCCAAAGTTGAGGGTCGCTAAAACGAAAGTGAACGAAAAAGCACTCTAAAAAAGCTAATGATGTGTTTGAAAATTAAGGTTTCAATGGAAATTTTACAATACAACATTATTACTAAATTATTTTTACTTTCGTATCAAAAAACATTGACAATGAATAATTATAAAAATCAATTTAAGAGAATGATTACGTATTTCTAAAATAAAATTTAAAGCAAATGTTAAATCAAGCACAAATAATAATAATAATAATAATAATAATAATAATAATAACCTGTGTATTAACATTTATTTTCTACAAAAACAATTCGAAATGGTTGTTTATTTTTTCTTCATTTGATACATTCTTTAAACAAAAATTTCCAACTCAGTTAGAGACGATAAGTAATTTTACGTGTTTTCTTGGCTGTAAAAATGTTTTAAAGTGCCATTTTAAGACATTTTACACTAGGCATCAACGTGCAATGGGCAATTGAGTTCTCGGCAATGAGTTCTTAGGGAAAGAAAATGGTAATCTTCTTTTCGGAAAAAAATTTGAAGGAAAGGTCGGCTCGGTCGCTGTATTGGGAAATAAGCTGCTGGCCGAACGTTGTATTGGATGTAAAAATAACATATCATAAAGGGGATATATTTCGGGACATTTTGCATCGGTCGTTATAATGGGACGGTGTTTATAATGGGCGGTCGCTATAACGAGCGTTGACTGTATACGTAAAAACTACGATGGTGTAGTCACTTCACTAACACACAGAAAAAAAAATCATTGATATAATAAAAACAGTGAAAATTTGAAATACAATTAATATAATTGAATTAAAATTTTCTAAACAAATCCACGTTTCTAATCTAGTGTAATACATTAAAATGATATTCATCACCACCATCATAAAAAAAAAACAACAAACAAACAAACAAACAAAAAAAACAGAGACAAAAAATCTGTAGTAGATATAATAAAGCACACATACTACAATATATATTAAAACACACATACACACATAAATAACGCCTGCATTCAACAGTTAAAGGTATATATAAATATTATACAGATATACATACAATAAACCCAACTGGAGTGAAAAATTAGCCAGACCCAGGAATCGAACCCGGGACCACAGTCTTGTATACTGTGGTCCCGGGTTAGATTCCTGGGTCTGGCTAATTTTTCACTCCAGTTGGGTTTATTTATTGCATGTATGGCTGTATAATATTTATATATACCTTTAATCTGTAGTAGATTTAGTCGTGTGATATGAGTTTTGGGTTTGTTACAGTTGTTTTGGTAGGTTGATTAATACAGCTTTAACAGCTCAATCGGAGGTTTAAAAATTTTCAACTTTTAAACATTCTAAAATGTTTTTTAAACTTTCACATATCCTAATGTTCCAATATAAAACAAAAACTTATACATAGATCCCGAATTATACTGAAATAATCAAAACATCTTGGAATTTTTTGGGAGCGAAGGATGAGGGACTAAAAATGTATCTTTATTTCCCCATTTTCTTTAATTTTCAAAAAAGATGACATAAAGGATATTTAGTATTTTAATAAATCTATGTTAAAAAGTTTTAAGAAAATGTATTTTATTGTGCTTATGATGCTATTTACCAAAGGATTTTATCATACAGAACATTATGTAGTAGGACGGTCAGTTGCAGGCAGATCTATAAACAAAGCATGTTGTCACTTACATCCCCATATTAAAAAATATATACATAAATAAATTTAATAAGCAAGCTATCTCGAACAATAACCAATAATTCTCAAATTTTGAACTACAAACTGTATTATGAATTTTATTCAGATACTGTTGGTCTTCCATCTATTTTAAAATTTACTCTACGTTAGTTTTGAAGCGAAAACATGAATTAAACTGCATTAATTTGTTTCAGAATAATTATTGCTCTTAAAATGACACTAAGCATTTTTAAAATTCTTTAATAAAACTTACTTTAGAGAATATAGGAAAGCATACACTTTAGAAAATTACATTTTTTTTTTTTGGAGAATTAAAAATTCTATTTACTCAAAGTTTCAGCAATAAAAATATCAGTTAAATCATAACAATACTGAATAATTAATTTTATGTAAAAGGCAGATTTGTAATATCCCTAAAAAAAGTTGTTTTTATAGGTATATTCTAATAAAGTAATAAAAAAATTATAATAATATCGTATTTTTAAGAAAATATTCTTTGTTTAAAACATTGTGATTTTTAACCCTTTCAGATATGGCGACTTCTTTATGATGTTTGACTAAATAAGTATTAAAATCTTATTTAACAGTTAAAAACTTTATTGAGTTAAACAAATGATCACTGGTAAAGTGGAATCTTAAAGAAATCTGAGCCACTTCAAAATATAAAGAAAATTATCCTTCAATTAACTTTTAAATTTACATTTTCCTCTGCTGCAAAATGGCAAGTATAGAATCACAATACTTCCACAAATGTTAGAACACTTAAAATCACAAATCTCATAAAATGGTTATACTCCGCGAGTCTTCTAAATATACCCTTTATTGAGAGAATATAAAAGAAAAGCAAAGTCCTTTCAATTGGAAACACCTCAGCTTAATTTGTTATATCGGGTATAGAGTCTAGAAGATATGGTGAGGCAATCGGCTATTCAAAAAGTACTAAAAAATTTCATACCATAAATTTTGAAAGATGCTGAACGGTAAATGTCAATCACAGCAACATCGGCTGGCTCAATCTATATACAATGTTTATGATGCGTTATGAATACTTAGCAGATATCGCTGCGATCAACATTTCTCGTTCAGCATCGTTCAACATTTATCGGATTCAAATTTTTAGTACTTTTTTAAAGCATTACTGAAATAGCCGGTTTCCACACTATATCTTACATATGCTAAATTCAGGAATTGAGGCTACACTGCTAAACGCAAACTGTCTCAGTGAAAACTCCACTTTAAATCGGTAACCAAATAACCACATATAACCACGCATCACTGTTCAAACTTGATGATAGAGAAACTCACTCAAAGTCAAAGCAGTTGAGTTCTTGAGCGAGTCGCACTGTTCACTTTTACCTCGAATCTTTCCTTAAAAATAGCCCTGGAAAGATCTATGTTGAAATGGTAAAATCTTGGTTAGAAATATAGAGTTATTTTCTTTGCGGGCAAATCGGACAGTGGTCAAGCAACACAAAGCACTTTTACCAGATCGTATCCAGAACACCTTACCCCAGCGAGTTCAAGCAATCTACGGCTATATACAGGGTCCGTACGGGTCCTTGAATTTCCACACTAAGAAATTCTTCGTTACCAGTATTTTCTTATGGAAAATCTCTCTCTAAATAAGACGAAATTTCGTCCGTTTAAACTAGATTTATTTTTCTTAAAAAAAAAATACTGATATTTGGCATTGAAAATAACGATACTCATACAAATCCTAATATTATAATCCGCTACTATTCAATCTGATTGACTGTTGAGATTCGTTGAATTATTCGCTGTTTCGGCGGATCCGATAGCCACTTTTTTTGTTGTTATAACATATTTGGTTTTTTTTTCTTTAGTTGTTGTTAAATTTCTACATTTTAAAAATTTTTAAAATGATGTATTTTTATTTTTTTTAAATAAAGGTTAAAAGTTACAGTTACACATTTATAAACGTATACGCTTGCGCACATTTCCGCTTTGTCCAGATCAATTAATAAATTTTCGGATTGTGGATTGGCAATTCTGATACTGGGCCTACCACCTCCAAAATCCGAGTTAAGTTAACTTAAATATAGTAGTTTGAACAGGATATTAGCATACAATGAAATCTTTCTAAAGCTTCCAGATTCTGTCGAGCTCAGTCTAACTTTGGAAATTTAGATATATTGTTAGGATAATACCACTTATTCGCGCACACGAAGTTACTTTCGGAGACAAGATATTCACATTTGAGAATATCGTTCGAGGAGTGTCTTTATAACTCAGAGTACGAATGCCTTCTTCACAAAGAGCGTGGCAATATTTCTGCATACATGTTTAATCATTCATAAAATTTAGTAAATCAAACAGTCAACATGTGGATTGCTGAATGACTATGAAATACTTATATGTGAAATAAATCCTGCTACATGAAATCCTTATCTGTTCATGAAATAAATCCCGCTATATGAAATCAGCATTTTTTTCATAACAGCACAAAAACATTTCTGTTATATTAGTAAATAGTCTTAACTAATATATATATATATATACAGGGTGTTTCACAAAGGACCCCTAACTTTAAAAATCCATAACTCGGAAACGGTGATAGATAGAAACATGAAACCAGTGGTATGTTTAATAAAAAAAATCGTAAGAATCTTATACATAAATCTCAAAATTTAGTTCAAAATAGCCCCGATAGATGGCGCTGAGAGCGTTAAGAATCCTTGGGCGTGTTCAAGATGAACGCGCGCCGCGCGCGCGAGCTCAGGAGACAGGAACATGGAGTGGGTCTTTATCGTAGTTGGAATAAATGTTCAGTTCGTTCAGGAAAGGATCTTGGATTTGATTAATTATTGTACTAATTATAAAGATAATCTGTTGCAAATGAAAGGTAAGCTAGATAGCTGAAAAGAACAGAGCATTGAACTCGAGACTAGGGATTATGGGTTCGAATCCTCCGCGAACAAAATTGTGTTTAATATTTTTTCAATTTATTGGTTTATATATTTTTCATAATAAGTAAGATATTTTTGATAAAGATAAATTTTTATGTTAACAATACAGAAGCGCATGTGAGTTTTTATCGAGACTAGGATGCAGATCATATTTTTTAAAATTTATAAACATTCTTGAAAATTTATAAACATTCTAATCATACTTTATTCACTACAAAACTAAACGACAAACCCTATATATTTTATCTCTTCTAGAAAATAAGTATTCAGATATTTTTAGTTAAAATAATATACATCTATTACATTTTATTTTTATAATATTTTCCATGTTGATTTTAACACCGTAAAATATGATCTGTATCCTAGTCTCGATAAAAACTCACATGTGCTTCTGTATTATTAACATAAAAATTTATCTTTATCAAAAATATCTTATTTATTATGAAAAATATAAAGCAACCAATAAATTGAAAAAATCATAAACACAATTTTGGGCGCGGAGGATTCGAACCCATAACCCCTAGTCCCGAGTTCAATGCTCTGTCCATTTAGCTATCTAGCTCACCTTTAATTTGCAACAGATTATCTTTATAATTAGCACAATAATTAATCAAACCCAAGATTCTTTCCTGAACGAATAAAGACCCACTCCATGTTCCTGTCTCCTGAGCTCTCGCGCGCGGAGTGCGTTCATCTTGAACACGCCCAAGGATTCTTAACGCTCTCAGCGCCATCTATCGGGGCTATTTTGAACTAAATTTTGAGATTCATGTATAAGATTCTTACGATTTTTTTATTAAACATATCACTGGTTTCATGTTTCTATCTATCATCGTTTCCGAGTAATTGATTTTTAAAGTTAGGGGTCCTTTGTGAAACACCCTGTATATACATACAGTTTTCTTCTAATGAATACTGCTAAGGGAAAAACAAAGTGAAACTTTATGAAGCTTTGAATTTGCCAATTAAAATGACTGAAATGAAATATTTCATATATGTTTTCAAACCCTGCTTCCAATCAGTTATCAAGAAATATATAAAAGATTTACATAAATTTAAGAGCTTATATTTTCCCAATTAAGATGGTCCAGGACACAAAAATCTCGAATATAATGGATTTAATCTTTTTGGTATCCTATAGATTTTTTTTTCTTACGTCTTTTTTCTTTGTACTTCCTGACGTATCATAAAATGAAACTGTTAAACAAAATGATTTTGCGACAAAAAATATAATATCGCAGCTAGATTGTGAAAAATCTTGAAAATACCGTACTTGGTACCCCTTGGAATTGTTTTTTACTTTTTTTTTTGTACCTCCTTTACATTTGGGCCCACCGTGGCTGAGTGGATAAGACACCACGCCGCTAATCGCTTGAGAGCGTAGGTGGGGGCTGGTTCGAATCCCGTCGGTTCCGTTGCACCCTCTTTGTGGAGTCCCCAGGATGTAATTCACTGGTGTTGTAAATTTCCTTGTGCTATCTCGTCCCTGAATATCGACGATGACTTATAAGCGGGCCCTGGTGTCAAGCACACAAGTCTGATGTATGTGTTCAATAAAACAAATAAACCTTTACATATCATAAAATGAAACTGTTAAACAAAATGATTTTGCGACAAAAAATATAATACTGTAGCTAGATTTTGAAAAAAATCCTGAAAATACCATCTTTTTACTTTCCTCGTCTCAAGAGATACTTGGTACTCTTTGGAATTTTTTTTTTTTTAATTTATGTGTTCTTTTTGTTCCTCCTTTACATATAATAAAATAAAACTATTAAACAAAATGATTTTTTCTACAAAAACATAACATCGTACATAAAACGCAAATTATTATTTCATTCCGACCGTATGTCACCCAGTCTCTAGTGAATAGAGATAGGATTTACACTGTTAGTTAGGCAATTTTTTGGGAAAGAAGATTTCATCGCATAACACACCGTTCTATGTTGCTTAGATATAGAAATATGAAACTTGTTATGAAACATAAGCCTTTTTAAAAAGCTCTACTAAATGGATTTTGAAGGCTGTTGCACTGTTTGATAATATTTCAGTAATAGTTTTAGTGTATAAACATTATTCTACATTTCTTAGTTATAGAGCAACGTGGGAAAGTTTTATAACCAGTTGAACACGATTATAAAAGATATATCTATTGCAATGGTCTGAAAAACTTCTTTTTATTTCTTGCGAACTACAGCTACTTTATCGAAAATGTAGTCAATTATAACTACAAATACTTGCATGTAAACAACTTAAAAACAGGTAAAATTTTGTATCCCGCACCCACTTAAAGATTGAAATTGTTTGAAAATGTATAAGTTTTTGGAAGATGCGATTGCAAGAAACTCTTGCTTGAGATAACAGCTAATAAGTTCAAATTATGACTCAGTCTTTGTAGAAGATATCTGAAACGATAATAAAAAGTTTCGCTTATCAGTATTGTCATGATAAAACATCATTTTAAAACACATCTTTGACAAGTACTTCTTTACAGTTTTTTGATTGTTACAGCTTTAAGAAGGCATATCATGAATGATAAAGTACAAAGTTTTCACAATATAAATATTTAATCAGAAATATTCAACAATACAGCTGTTGTATAAAATACAGTTTTGAGAATGCTTTAACATTTTTCTCCCAGTTTATATATTTTATTACAAAGAAAACAAAATTTACCCAACATTACAAAAGGTACAAAAGTTACAAAGCGAATGCCTGACTTAGAATTCAGTAAATGTCAACAATTCATTCGTGCTATTTTGAAACAGTTTTAATTTAATAATTGTAAAGTAGATATTTAAACAAATTGTGACAGGAACTGCTAAATTTGTTATGCAAACTTTATTAGGTACTTCTTTATTATCATGGCCCTGCAATAAAAGTTTGGAGCCAATCATAGCAAAAAGGTGGTCAGCTTTAATAAACAGCAACAATTGATAAAGATATTGATAAACATTTTTGGTATATACATTGAATGGTTATTTCATTTGATAACGTAGTTTTAATGTTTGTATAAACACAAAAACTCAATAATGATATAATAGTAAATAGGAAACTAAAAAAACCCTCCAAAAACTATTAAACATAATATTTTAATGAATTCTTCAATAAACTACTTCAAAATACTATGCAATTTCCGTATTTTGAACAATGAATTTAATAAAATTTCCATTCTGTTGAGCTTAACGTATAAAATAAGAAGAAAAATCACACTTTTTCTCAGTACGTGTTGTTTGGATGTAAGTTTTCCCCCCCAAAAACAAAACTTGTCGATAATCTTGTGGTGCAGTTTTTAATAACAGGGGCCATGATAATTACAATGAGGTATCCTTTATTATTATAAAAGCAATACATTCACAAATGTCAGAAAACATATTTACTTAATAATAATACCCTAGTAACAAAAACCATATTGGACAAATATTGTTTCTATTGACCATATGATGGTTAATGTTGGCATGAAATATTGCTCAACATTGGGATGCTTATATTTCGTCAATAAAATGTTAATATTATGACGTTTCATTAAAATTATTGCCACTGTAAAATTAATATTTCTGTAATATTGGAATTTATTTAAAATATTTCTAACACAAAGCCAACATTTCCGCAATAGTGGCATTTCATTGCAAATATTTCCATTTCAAAGCAAACATTTCTGTAATAGGCCTTGCAAATATCTACAATGTAAAGCCAATATTTCTGTAATAGTGGTATTTTATTACATATATTTCCAAGTCAAAGCTAATATTTCTGTAATAGTGACATTTCATAACAAATAGTTTCAATACAAAGCCAATATTTCTGTAATGGTAGGCATTTCAATGTAAATATTTCCAATTCAAAGCCAATATTTCTAAAATAGTAGCATTTATTTGTAATGTAAAGCCAATATTTATTCAATATTGGTATTTCATTGGAAATAATTTCCGATGAATGCAATATTGGCCCCAATATAACTAATAATGGTTTTACTGTTTGGGTTAATTTGGAATTACCTTTAAATTTCTGTTTAAATAATATTTCTATTGTAGCAAAACTAAACGTATCACATAATATGAAGGGATATACGGATAAAAAAGAAAAAGAAGAATGTTTTAAAAAGAGGAATTTAAACAATTGATGGCAAGAATTATTAACTCGTAACAGGGGAGATGCGTTCTCTGAGACCGCGCTGAGTCGATTAAGCTTAAATGATATATATGTTTTATTTATTCATATTTAATTTGGATGAAATAACACTAAGGTTTAAAAGTGTTCTCTGAACGATATATATTTTTTTTAATTGAAATTTTATTGGTTTCTATTGCAAGTTCAAAATACACATCTGTACAATTTCATACTAATAGTTAAAAACACGTAAAAATTAAATAAAAAAAAACCCGACTAACTACTTAATTATTTCTCATCAATGTGAAACTATTTTTTATATTATTTACCTATTTTTTTTTTATTTACTTGTATTGATGACTTTTAATTTGTGTTTAATTGTTAGTTCTTATCCATAAATACTGTTTTGATGAGACCTTTACATGTTTATGAAGGTTAGAGTTGCTGTAAAGCTAAAGATCCTACCTACACAACTTCCAGGTTGTATAATATTTAAACGGAGCTTCTGACTGTAAAATAGTCAACGAAACATCTTCTTCATTTTGAAAGACCTATCCAATGATATACTGCTCAATACAGTGCGTAATTTTTTTTTTTTCGTCTCTAGCGCCATTTTCTATTTTACGGCCGCCATTTTGAATTTATGAAAACAAAACCTAACCTATAACCGTAGGACGGTTAAGACGAATCGACAGAGACCTCTTTCATTAAAATCCATTCAGCCGTTGGGATGTTTCGAGGGTATAAAGAAATCCTCATACCCAGATACGCGCCAAACGCATAACCCTTCTTGGCAGTCGGATAAAAAGAGCACTTTTGTAAAAATAAGTAAATAAATAAAAAACATAATACACTCTTTATTTTTTTATTTATGTTTTATTTTTTACTTTTTAGTGTTTAAAATATTTCACTGTTGCGGTTTCACAAACAGTCAGCCTGTTTTAGCATGCGTGGTTTGACGCATCATAAACTCTATTGTTATTGTAGCTCGTACACACTTGTAAACATTAAGAATATTTGGTGATTTATTACCTGCACCCGTCTAACGGAAAAATACCTTAAAATGAATTTATTAATTGATAATTAAGTTTTAAAAATATTAAAATGTTCTATTTTCACCGGAAACACACCAGTACACACAATTTTTACAATTCTAGCTTATCAGAAAGTGAGTGTAAAATTGATAAGAAAATTCCATCTTTATATGTATAAAGCAAGTTAAGTTGAATAAAAGAGTGCAACAAAGATTTACTGGATCGATAAATTACTAATGCCTCTGCGACCGAAAATTCCACTGTTATATTTTATTTTTTGACCTTCCCTGTTACGGGTTAAGCTATGGACATAAATTATAACAACTTATGAAATTAAATCCCGTAAAAAATATTTAAGAATGAATGAAATATTAATGAATGAATAAGAGCAAAACTATGTAGTTATTCTAGTATCAAAAGCAAATATTGCTCACAATATAACTGTTCTATTTAATACAAAAACAGTTTTTCATCTCCCCAGCCAAGTTAAAGTTCAGGGTAAATTCATCGATATTTGAAACATCTTGAAGAAAAATTTGAAAAAGCTTTAGGATTTTTTTCTCTTTAATACGAAACACCGGTAACAGCTTATAAAAATATTGGTCCCAAGATCACTTTAGTCCGGTTCATATGTGTAAAAACACAAAGCAAAGGTTTTTAAAATTAAAATTTTAAAACAGTCGTCTCTATCCCACTCTTAATAAATTACGAACTACTTAAAAATACGATAGAAATGTAGAATAAATAACGCATTTTACAGAGTCTGATTGTAATTGGAGCTCTTGCAACTATTATAAGTGCACAAGCAAGTTTTGTTTGGGCTCTTCCAGTATTATATACCATTGAAAAAGCAACGAACTTTGAAGGGGACGTTGCAATTAACCATAAGGTTGCTAAGAGTAAATCTTAGTGTGTAACAGTTTATTTTAGTTTATTTCGAGGTAAAATAAATAAAAATCATAAGAAAAATACATAAACAATGTGGAGTTTTTTTGGGAATTTTATGGGAAATATTTTCCCCAACGGACTATAAAGGTAACACAAATTATAGTTAGGCTTATTACGCAATATTCTTTTATTTATTGGTTTATTGTGACAAAATGCTACCTAAAATGATACAAAATTATGAAATAAAATTACTGTACAAAATGATGTGATAATTATGATATTCTGCGAAGCAATTTCTTTTGCTTGTAAAGCAAAGATGGACATTGCACAAAGTACATATATTATGCATCCTATTTTCTATGCGGCGTTTACCAATATTTGCACATCTTTTACGTAATTGCGTTCGGCATACGTTCTGTTTTGACATTCTGTATGAAAAATGCAGATAAGGTTATAATTAAATACGACAATCACCAATTTTAAAATGGGGAAAAATGATTCCCTTAGTTGTGAAAGGGTTAAAGCTCGCGCCATTATTATAAGAGCACAAACAGTTTTGCTTCTGTTACAGCAGTCATCGAATAATTTGCTGAATATGCAATCCATTTTGAAGGGTCGTATTAGAATAAAAGCTCGTGCAGCTATTACAAGAGCTCAAGCAAATTTTGCTTCGACTCTTAAAGTTGATAATCATCTGCTGTTGTCCAGCCTGAAGAAGGGTTCATTCCTTCCGTACTCTTTGCTTATTTTACATTTTAATGGTGTATTTAAGAAGTTTGTAATTTATTAAGCGTGTTTGCACAAGGGCTGCCATCTGTAAAGTTTTTCCCCAACTAGATACGTCTGGTCAGCAAAACCAATCTCGACCGGACAGACTTAAGGGATTCACAACCGTAACATTTTTATGAAAATGTATTTTATATTGTACTTCATAATAAATATTTTTTTTAAATACAGATCTTAAAATTTTTAATACTTTTCTTGGATCTGTCTTGCGAAAATTTCAAAATAAAAAATTAAGTGTATCACAAATAAATATACAGACAAAAAACTGCTGCAATGCAGTAAGGATATTTATTTTTCAGTATCCGAATTAACCGGACATTTCAAGTACAGCTGCGTAAAAAAAAAACCTGGACAAATCACTAGATAACTGGGCTGTCCGGTCGAGAACTGGATGCTTGACAACCCTAGCATGAACCAGTTTTTTAACCATACATTTTGCTTCATTTCATTCTTAAAAAACAAAAATGTCTATTAAGTACTTCAAAGGGGGAAAAATGCATTGTCCTTGGAGAAAAAATCACTGGTGTCAGTCCAAATAATTTAAAACGGAATGTGATTTCCTTTATGAGATCTTCGATCACCTAAAAAGCTTGAAAAGTTTTCCTTTGGAATTGTTCACCGGACGTTTGAGTGATTGTCCGTGTCGACCGGGTCGTTTCTCTTCTTGCTCGTAGTTCTTCAGCTTCTTTTTCATCTGTTCGTCAAGGAGTGCTTGCATGTCGAGCTACGAAATAAAAAGAAAAAGTTGTTTAAAAATAGCAATTTCGAGCTCACATTATGATAGTTAAGTCATTTAACTTTAATTTTTTTTTTGAAACGGACGACCTAGACTTCGTTCAGATTACACTGTACAACAGTGGTTTTGTCCTAGCACTAAAATTAGTTAATTCTAGATCCGTTTTTGGCGCTGATTCCGAATATGCTTTCCGTTTATCTCTACGTGGTCCAGGTTTTGAGAAACTTGCATATTTAAATTTATGCAAATTTAAGCTTTTTTTGTGCTATTTTATGCAAATTTTGGATACAGTATATGTCACATCTAATTACTTTTTCTAGATAATGAATACTTGACTATTTGCTTCAGATAAATGTCACAATTTGCATATTCTTAACATTTATTTATCAGTTATTAAGCCTAATTTGCATATTTTTCAATGGTATAATGTTTACATCACTATCAACTTTAACCCTAGATCTACCGGGAATTTTATTCAAGTTTTAATAAAACGTTCTACACCAGAATTTTTATTTAAAACTATTTAACTTATTTATTTACCTTATTTTTGTCTGGTTTATATACTTAGTTTATTTTAAAGAAATTTCTGGTTTGAATGAATATTTTGTATGTACCTGTCGGGTCCAATGGACCCGTCTGGTAGACGGAGGGTTAAAATAGTTGACACAGAACTGACGTAATGTTTTTTCTAGACTAGATTTTTATGCTGATTTCAAATCTGCAGTCTGTTTTCTTATGTCATGTCTAGTTTTTGAGTAAGATGAATTTCTACGTTTGCACGGCATTAACACAAGTTTAATATAAGATATTTTTTAGGGGTGTGTAATTCATTGACAAGAAGGTGAACAGGGTCAGATTCATATCAGAGACATAAACAAAAATTTATGTAATCGAAAAAAAAATAAGTAGTAGAATCTATCCTAACTAGTTGAAGTTTATCATACAAAGTATCATAAAAAAGCTATTTCTGGCTTTTTTGACCAAAAACTAAAATTTCACTTTTTTCAAAAACTAGACGCGATAGAAGAAAACAGATATAAGATTTGAAATCAGCTCAAATACTAGTTTAGAAACATATTAGCGTACACGTGTGGCAGAAATATTTGAACGTCAAGAAACATTATTAGAAAAACATGAAAAAAAATGCAAATTAGGTACAATATTTCACAGTCACATGTCAGTATAATCTCAGAAATAACGTTTTTGTGAAGTGAAACACAAAACAAAAAGCCCTGTCTGATATTGCTTTATACCTTAAATTTGCTAATAATTGTATAAAATTTACTAAATTTGCATAAATTGAAATATGCAAATATCTCTCAAACTTGACGTGCTGGAGTAAATCTGAAACTAGATTCGGAATCAGCACAAAAAACCGCATAAAAACAACTAATTTCTGTTTTGGGACAGAGCAAAAGTTCAAATTTGTTGACCAGTGCTATGAAAGTTGAGTCACTTAGCTTAACTTTTTTAAAACGGATAACTCGGAATTAGGCTTCATCTGTTCGCATTGCCAAAACTTTTAAGAAACTTATGTTAAATTTCTAACTACAACTTCTAACCATACATAGTTTATTATCGTTTTTATTCTTTGCTGCGTGTTAAATAAATAAGCGATTAATAGGATTATTCGAAAAAGCTGAGTAATTATTTGAGGACGCGAGTTTCAAAACTCACCTAATCCAGAAAATCAAATTTCGCGAAATCGCGAAAAACCTCTGACTGCGACCATTGATTTTCATTGTAAACCAAGATTTTACAATGCCAGAAAAATACACTATAAAAACAGATTTTTTTGCAGATTATAGTGTTTTTTCGATGCAGAGCAGGTTCACTAACAGAATAGATTGATAGAGAAAACTCAATTTTTTTAATTTTGGACAAGGCGAGTTTTGAATCTCATGTCCTCATTTGTAGAGCCCAACTTGAATTTTAAGAGCAGTTTCAAATGAGAAAAAGAGTTCACCAGGCAGAGTTCCCCTCAACTTATAATTAAGAGAGTATTAAAAGTTAAGTGAGTTTCAGAAACTTGCTCAAGTAGAAATCTTGATTTCGGGTATGTTCGCTTCAAAAAACATAAAGTTAAGTGATTCAACTATCTCAGTCTGAACGCGGTATAAGTTTCTGAAACTCACTTAACTTTCGATACTCTCTTAATTATGAGTTGAGCCGAACTATGCCTTCAGAACTCCTTTTCTTATTTGAGACTGAATTAAATTACGAGTTTAAGTTCTACTAATAATTCATCAGCTTTTTCGAATGATAATTTCAATCCTTTATTTATTTAACAACCCGCAAAGAATAAAAACAATAATAAACTAGGTATAGTCAGAAGTTTTAGTTACAAATTTAACAACTTATGCGCATGCCCAGACATATGATTGGCTAATTTAAGTTACTTAAAAGGCTTGTTAATGCGCACATAGGAAGCATAATTCTGGGTTGTTCGGTTAAAAAAAGTTAAATGACTCAACTTTCATAATGTGGACGCAGTACAACAATCTATATTATAAAGCAAAAACATGTCCGCGAGTAACGCTGACGTCATATTGACGGTAGTGAGGTTAACGAAAAAGACAGGTTGTCGCAATGCGTTACACAAATCGTCTCTTTTTGGACCGCTTGAGTCACGTGATGCTTTTTTCGTGAAGCAGGAGCCGGAAAAGCACGAATGCAGGTGCACGAAAAGAGCATCACGTGACTCTAGCAGTCCGAACGGAGACGAACGCGAAGCGCAGTAAGGCAGACTGTCTTTTTCTTTAGCCTCGGACGGTAGCAATGACCTGAACAATATATTACACTTTTACCGCAATTTTTTAAACTTTTAAACATCGCACAATTTCAATTTTTACACTGTTGAGTAGGAGAAAAAATGTTCTCTAAAATGTAATGTTTTTGAAAACTGCATCTTAATTTACAGATTTTTACTTTCTTCTATCTTTACAAGAAGAAAGTATTGGATTCATGAAAATTTTCGAATTCCAGTTTTCGACGGATTTACACGTTTTAGGAGTCAGAGATCCCGAAAAACATGTTTTTACAAAATGTCTGTCTGTCTGTGTGTGACACAAATGTTGTGGGCGCACAAGAACTAATCTCAAGAACTACAAGAACTACAAGTACAATCTCAAGAACTAATGAACGGAATTTAACAAAACTTTAGAGTCAGTTAGTCCCTGATATAAACTGGTGCTGATTAGTTTTTGGTGTAAATCGCCCAACAGGTGGCGCTGCTATGCTGCCTTTTTCACGATTTCCGTAATAAGTGTATCTCAAGGACTAATGCATGAATTTTCATCAAACTTTAGATTCAGTTAGTCCCTGATATAAATTGGTCCTGATTAGGTTTTAAAGTAAATCGCCCAACAGGTGGCGCTTCTATGCAGAATAATTTACGATTTCTGCTATAGCTCTATATCAGAAACTAATGCACGGATTTTCATCAAACTTCAGGTTCCGTTAGAAGTTGACATAAGTTGTTGCTGATTAAATTTTTGTGTAAATCTTCTAACCGGTGGTGCTACTTTGCTGCATTTTTCAGGAAGTATTAACATGGTATGGGATAGAAGAAAGTTTTGGGATTGCCACGTCCGGCTAGTTTTTTAATGGTTTTAAAAATAATTTGTAAGCATGAATATTTTTAAATACGCATTTAACCCAATTAAAGAAGGATCAGTTTACACTTAAAATAATGTGAATAATTCAGCATTTGTTTGTTTTTGTGTAATATTTCGTAACTAAAGGGCCAAAGGAAATTAAAATTACACAAATAAATAGACAAAAAACGAAGTTAACAAATATAAAGTCGAACTACGCGTTTGAACACTGAAATAATCAGAAACACAAACTTTGCGACAAAAAGTGAGAATTTCACAATTGATCGCTGGCATGTGGCTAATACCGAAATTCCAAAAATACTTTTTGGTGCAGTAGGTGGGAAATCTAAGAAAATATACTAAATGTAAAAAAATCTATTAGAATTCACAATTAAAAAAGATTTTCATCTAGCTATTTACATCGGGCACTATGTCGGGTCTGTTCAACCCGGGTAGCCTGGATTGCAGGGGTGTAGTGGAAGTTATATGGTGTTATACGCTGTATACCTTCTAAATTTTTAAAAGAAACTAGCATATCTTCTGATTTTTTTTTTTTTAAACTCCGTATACCGTCTGTTTCTCAAATAAAACTATAGCGTATTCCCCGGCCTATAGCGTATACTGTCTGGGTTGTACCTCCGCCTATAGCAGTGGTTCCCAACATTTTATTGGCCACGCCCCACCAAAGCATCTATAAAGTCACCATGCCCCCTCCCCCCTTAATATGTAATTTATGTCCCCTATTATTTAAAAAAAAATATTTAAACTAGTAACACGGATGAAGCATAATAGAGCCTTAGAACTATTCTTTTCACATTTTTTAACTTATCAAAGAGATGAATCTTCTGTCATAAATGTGTTTTTAACATAATTTTGTAAATGCAATGATGTTATACATCTTCGCCTTTGTACAAAAAGAGTTTTGTTGTACCTTTCCGACTTTACTCAATGTTAAAGAAAAGTGCTATACGGTCTGCATTTTTATATTCTCAAAATATTTTGAAAAGAGACTTACATTTAACGTTAAAATTGATAACTTTCACACATTTTATAATTAATTTTTGTATCGTATTAAGGGTTGGTGGAAAAGCTTTCGACACTAAATTTTCTTTCTACGGATAACACAATACGCAAGAAGCATTTCAAGATTCTCATTTTTATCAAATTTAAGTAGTCATTATTCCTCATCACAAAACATTTTCTTTGTTTTTCCTTTCCAATGTCGTATATTGTCCATAAATTATCTATCTTTAAAATATAAAATATATATATTATCTTGTAAATTTTTTTACCGTGTGGGACACCTGCACTAAAGCCGTAGATATTTACTATCTACCCATTTTCTTTTCTAATGCTATTTAAGTTTTATAAAGTTGGTAGTACCGCGTTCAGATATTTCGAATGTTTTTTATGTTAAATATGTTCAAGACAGTCACATTTATTTATAATTTTAACTAGTTCATATGTAAAAGATTATTCATGTAACATATAGCAGAGCGATCAGAAGAACGAAGCTCATTCAATAAATAATCAAAAGAGTTACGAAATATTATAAAATGAAGACCAGAAAAATTACAGAATATTTTAATACTAAAAAAAAGATGTCAAAATATATTAAATAGTTTTTGTTTAATTATTCTGGCGGCAAAGTTATTTTACACTTTTCATTAGAAACATTTTAAAATTCAACAGCAGAACTGATTTTTTAAATTTTACTTGTATTCCATTTATTTAAAGACAAAAAAAAAACTGATAGTGAATGAGTGGGTAACAAATTTGAAATTGCCTCCCTAGAATGTTAAATTGCCCCCTGGTGGGGCCAACGCCCCACGTTGGGAACCACTGGCCTATAGCGTATATCCTTTGTTTCGTTTACGACTATTGCATTGACGGGTTGGACTGCCTGGTCTAAGAAATTCAAGCAAAGGGCAGCTTACGCTATTATTAGGAAAAATATTGTTGGATATTTGTCCGACTCTCTGTATGACTTATACTGTAAAAAGAATTCAGGCGATCTGATTGGCCTACGGCTAACAGGTCTGTGATACGATTGGTCAACGTCGCCATGACGATTCCTGCAACGATCGTTAAGGCAAAAATGTAGTAGGTAGATTGGTTGACGGAAGTGTTTGTTTGTAAATCTATAATGCTGCATTTATAGCAATAAGTGATTTTACATCATTCATCGCAGACAAGCAGTCATAATAAAGAATTCTGGTTTAATATTCATATTCCTGTAGTCAGGCCAAACAAAACGGAATTTCCTAACAACAAATATAGACAAAATGGATTACAGCTAATTATTCACAACAATGAATTTGGAAACTTTAACCTATGATTTAACCCTTTATGTTTCAACGGTACTTTAAGGTATTAATAAAAAATGTATATAATTTATGTAACACATCGATTGGCAGCAGAGCTATAATCATAAAAAAAAAAAACCCCAGAGGGAAGTATGTCAAGGGTATATGCTATAACTTTTCTTGAGAAACAGAGTTAAAAGAAAGCCAGAAGTTATATGGCGTATACTTCCGTATCCCCCCCCCCCCAAGAACAAAGAAAAGAATACAGCCTTGACTCACAGTAGTACAATTTAAGATGAGTTCTACATACTTTATGATATTCCAAAAGCACACTGAAAAAAATGAAGTGCTCAAAAAGGAGTATATCGATGTACTCATATCGAATTGAGAATGTTTGAATCAAAAATGAACCTATCATTTCTCAATTTTCATCCATCACATCTTATCAAACCCAAACAAAACGATAATTGTGTACCCTGTAATGGTTTATTTCATTTATGGCCGCATAAAAGCTATTTATTAATGTAAATATTACATTATGCACAGTATTTTAAAAGACTTTAAATGTGCTTGCAAATAATGCTCTTGTCATAAAAATATTTGATTTGGGTATATCGCTAACAATTTTGCTAATTTTCTTAATAAATAATCAATTAAAACATTTCTTGTTAATAATTGTGAAGCGAAAATAAATGTCAGTACATTTTTACTCTAATTTGTAGGTTCAGGGAACAGTACATAACTATTCATATTTGAACACAACCACGGAATCAAAAATGAGTACACGTGTTTCTCAATTTTGAGTACATTAGGATCGGAGCTATTTTGAGTATGTGACGCATTAAAAATTAAGTATTTTTTACCCAATTTTGAGTACCCATTTTTTTCAGTGCATTATTCGTTGCGCAAAACAAAACTATATTTAAATGGATAATTTCTTTACCATCTATGACTGTTTGCTATGCTTTCTTGATGTTGAAAGACATGGGGTGGAAATTTTCAGTTCCGAAAAATTTCAATATTTATATTGTAAGGTCATTATAGTTGTACATTTTCTAATTTCCTAAACTGGTGAAAACAACATTTTAAAGAAACGTTTTAGTAGGGTTGTAACTGTTCTAGGAAACCCTTAAAAATACCAATTCAGTTAATCAATTTTAATAGAAGAAAACTTCCAAAAACTTTATTAAATTTCACAGACTTTCTAACATATTTTCAAAAATTCAAGAATCATTCTTTGGAAGGTGAAATTTTCATTAATTCAAGAAGCACTCTTTGGAAAGGAAAATGTTCATTAATTCAAGAAGCATTCTTTAAAAAGTCAGAAAAATTTCATTAATTCAAGAAACATTCTTTAGAAGGCGCGAAATTTTCATTAATTCAAGAAGCATTCCATGGAACTTTAAATTTTTATTAATTCAAGAAGCATTCTTTGGAAGATGAAATTTTCAGTAATTCAAGAAGAAAGGTTAGAAAGAGAAATTTTCATTAATTTAAGAAACATTCTTTGGAAGGCGAACTTTTCATTAGTTCAAAAACTTTCTTTGAAGGCGAAATTTTTATTGATTCAAGAAGCATTCTTTGGAAAGAAAAATTTTCTTTAATTCAAGAAGAATTGCTTAAAAGGCCAAAAAATTTCATTAATTCAAGAAGCATTCTTTAAAAGGTGAAATCTTCAAGAAGCATTTCTTGGAACTCAAAGTTTTCATTAATTCAAGAAGCATTCCTTGTAACTCGAAATTTTTATTATTTGGAAGATAAAATTTTCATTAATACAAGAAGGAATGTTTGGATGGTGAAAATTTCATTAATTTATAATTTGGGACATAAATGGTTAAAATTGAAAATTATTTTTCGTCTTTTAGGCAACTATTGTTGATTATTTAAATAATAAAAAAAAAATTCTCACTCACAAACGAAAAAAACAAAAAAAAAACAAAAAAAAAAATAGTTTGAATGGGTTAAGACGTTGACTGCGGTTTCTTTAGACACTGTATCAATGCCCTGTGTATAATCGTATTTTTAGGTAGATTTAGCAAGAAATATTACTTATTACATTCTTTCCTATGTTGGAATTTCTGAAAATTTTTTTGCAGATCTACGCCGATCACAACCCCTAAAACTCAAAACCACCCCCAGTTCAAAACTTTATACTTATATATATAAAGATCTATCTATCTATATCACTTTTTTATGAACACGATAATTTTCATAATTCTGCACAAATCTCTTTCAAACTGATATATAAAATCAAGGGGCAAAAAATCTCGGCCAAGTTCGTTAATGGGCAAAATCGGAGCAAGGGGGTGGAAATAGGGAGGGTTTTTGTGAAAACAGAACCCCCCCACACCCCATAACTTCTTAATTATAATACATATCAAATCAGTTTAAAGTTGTTATTACTTCTAGGATAAAAGGCAAAAATTTATGTATAACAGATTTTTGATATCGTTAAAAGTGGGCTCAAGGAGAGAAAAAAATAGGGTTTTAAGAAGAAAAAAATTCATAACTTCGTCAATTCACAAGATATTAACAAATCCACTTACATTTATTATAAATCTTCTTAATCTTATCTACAACTTTTATATTGACAAGTTTTTGATAAGACCAACTCTTACAGTAAAAATAAAAAATAGGAGTGGAACAAAAAATTATCGTATTAACATGATTCTGATAAAACTAGCACTTACAGAATATTGAAATTAAAAATTCGTCAGAAGCGGCCAGATAAAATTGTTAAACTGGGTTTATCTCTAATCTTAATTTAGTTTTTGTTGGTGAAATTAGTACTTACTTCGAAATCTACCTGTGCCTGTAGGTCGAGAGGGCAGGGATTTTTTTAAATTCTTTTCTTTTTGCACATAATTTGGTTATATTGTGAGGTATTTTCCCAATTTTCACGGCCTTTTTGGTAAAATGGATGGTATCGATACATTGTTGACAGCCGCATCAGTGAACATGGAGGGGTTGTGAACAACCGTAGCCAACGTGCTTAATCAACATTTTTAAGTCAATGCTTTATATGCTACTCTATTGAAATACCCTTCTAAAGTATCTGGCGCAGGTTTAATTATATTTTTCATTTGTCACATGCATCTAATTTTTTTAAAGTTATTTAACTACTATGAAGATAATTTGCGAAAAAAAATAAATAAAAAAGCAATGCCTATTAATGAACATTTTCTGTTGGGGTTATTATTATTATTATTATTATTTTAAATCAAAAACAGTGTCGTATATTCTACAAAATGACGAGAGCACGATGACTAAATTCTAAGATAACTTATTATAAAATGCTCAACACTGTCAAATTTCAGAATAATAGGGACAGTTCATGGATACAGAAAATAGTTTTCTAGCCAGAATAGTGCTTTTGCAATAGTGACTATTTTTAATCTGATCACTCTTGACATATGTAAAATTGAAAGAATTTTTAAAGTTAACAACAATTTTTTATGAATGAGGAAATTCTTTAGAATATATATAATCTGGAAAAGCAAAAATCTTTTTAACTGCAAGGTGCTTTTCCAAGAAGTCTGGAATCACTATTTCAAATTGGAAAATTTCTATTTAATATTTGAATAGCAGGATTTATAATTACTTTATTTAATCGTAGAACTTGTAATGTTTTTCTGAGATTCAATAAGTTTAAAAATTATTTAGTAGAAATGTACTCTCCCTATAACTATGCCAGAATTGTTATTTATAAACTCCCAACTGTTACATAATTGTTACTCATAAAATTCCAAGATAAGTCACATTATTAACCTAGGACGTTCCCATTACCTATACACATACAACAGGAATACAAAGTAGTTGCATAATATTAAAATAAATTTAGTTGAGTGAGAAGAACATTTACCTGCCACTGATCAAGCTGTTGCGATAGTTCTACTTTCTGTTGTACTGCTTCCATGAGCTGACTATTAATATGCATAAGTTCTATCCTAGTCTTGGCAAGTTCTATTTCGACAGCGTTTTTCCTATTAAAAAAATAATATTTTAGATCACAGTAAATAATAAATCACTGAAAAATTGATTCGCAAATGCACTGCTTAACCTTATGCACTGTGATAACGCGTCAAAAAAGTGTTACGCTCTTTGAGCTAGAAATGAAAAGGGTGTATTACATTGTAAAAAAAAGACAAATGTTCCTTAGGGGCTGTGCATATATAACGTTATCAACTTTTTGGTAATTTTGGACCTCCTCCCCCCTTTACGATATCATACGTTATCATCCCTTGAATCCCCCCCCCCCCCCCCCGGTAATGATATCGTTATCAATGTATAAAAATTCTTTAAATTTTTGGAATTTTTTTCTTATGTTTGGAGTGATATACAAAACAAATATGGTTACATTTATTTTTCACATACTTTATTGATTAAAGAGAAGCCAATAAAATACCATTTTATATATGAAATAACAGTATCTCAAATAACACTTAAGAAACAGTTATTGTTTAAAAGTATTTAATAATAGCTTTTTGTTACATAATTCATTCAACAGTAATAATGTCTTTTTGCTCCGCACGTGGTGGGGCAGACAGAACTTCTTATCAACAAAAGAGGTGGACAACATTCTCTTTTATTTACTTCTTAAACACAAGTATCCTTTCAAACATACTTCGCATATGGTTTGTCGAACAGCAGATTGTACATGCATACACGTATGATAGAAGAATAGGAAAGCCAAACATTGGGTTATTCCATTATTTGGAATTGAATAATTTTGTGATCATTTAATGATTTTAATAATAACTTTGTATTTTCATAAAAATAGATAACATACTAAGAAAGATAACATACTATTTTTATGTAAAGAACAAGTTACAAATAAGAAGAGAAAATTTTGGTTGGATCAAAAATGATAACGATATCAAAAGACAAACTCCCCCTCCCCCTAGAGATATCTTACGATATCATGTCCCAGACACCCCCCTCCCCCTAAAATGATAACGTTACATATGCATAGCCCCTTAATATAGGGAAATATAATATATAACATATAATCACAAACAAAAATATATAATAACCTTTTCCGACTTAGCTACAATACCTAAAAGTGTTTTTATCTTTAGAAACCTTATAAACCGGGGGCGGCATAACAGACAATCACCTAATTCAGTTCACGGCTGAAATTCCAGAATTAGTTAAAACTTGATTCGCATATTAAAACGCAATTGGTCTGCCAAGTCATATATAGGTGGAAAACACCTGAAAACCCGATTTTAGCTGTTGACTCGTAGGTTTACCATTGTGCTTTCCTGCTGCCAGTTTTCCATATTTTCATACCTTTCGGTGCAGGAAAATACGATGGTAAACCTACGAGTCAACCGCTAAAATCTTGTTTTCAGGTGTTTTCCACCTAGATATGACTTGGCAGACCAATTGCGTTTTAATATGCCAATCGAGTTTTAACTAATTCTGGAATTTCAGCCGTGAACTCGATGACGTGATTGTCTGTACTGCTGCCTTCCGGTTTATTAGAAACCAAAATATATTTTCGAGATTTAAGGAAGCATTTATAAAAACGAAGTTTCTTTCGCTGTCACTGATTTTCGGAAACGTTTTTGAGTTGTTTTTATAGTGTATTAATCAGTTTTCTCAGACTAGAATATCGTTTTTTAGAACGCTACGCATTTTCAATTAAAGACTGTCAGCTGTTTAATTGAATTTACACAAATGGCATAAATTTATTAGCAGGACCACAACTGGCGACTATTTTTATATTATATTGGCACTACTATTTTTAAAAATAAATTTTGTAGCATATTTCTCCTACTCATGTTCTTAAATTATATGTAAAAGATATTTTATTTCGAGAAAGTAGTGCCAATAAAATATAAAAATAGTTTGCCAGACTCTTTCTGAATTCTCGCGATATTTAACTGAAGATTTCATATAAGTTGCCTTAAATAGCTGACTACCAAATTCTGAAATAAAAATTTTGGAATCTTCCACGCATGCGCAGTTAAAAATTATTTCATACACAGGACAATTTCTCAACATATCGCATTAAATATTCAATGTAGAGGAAACTGGAGAGGATTGACCATAGGGGAGGTTTGATCCACCCTTCAGTTTTCATATTCAAAAGAATTTCAGAGTTTTGCCAACAAGTGGCAACCAAAGCTACTGAAATGCTCAGACAATAGTCTTTGTTTCATGCAGATAATTGGAACTGGTGTGGAAAAATCAATTGTTAAGAGTTTTCAGATTAAAAAATGTATTTTTAAAAAATATTTTGTAAGATTTTCTCACATAAAATATATCACAGAAATTTAAGTAAGTAGGTTTCAAGTAGAGCAGAAATATTGATTCATTCCAGGCATAAAGATTGTATAGTAAATTAGGCTAAGCATAACCATGTGCCACAGTTTAAAAAGTGGCTATGTGCGGAGGCTTGACCCAATCAATGTGAGGGAGGGTTGACCAGATCAAAGCTCCCTGAATTAAGAGTTTTTGGAAATCTTTTTATTATGCACTGTGCATAATGAAGGGTTAATGTTTATATTTCTAAAATAATGCAAATTTATTCTGTAAAGCTACAGTAACATGGGGTGATAGAAAGGAAATGTTTAAAATTGAATAAAGGAAGATGTGAAAAATTGCTATAGAAGCAAGAAAAAATTTAATGAAATATAAATTGGAAAGTGGATAGGAACTTTTATTTCATTTAAATAGTACCCATAGTAGGTAAATAGAAGGAATGAAAAATACTAGAAAGGATGAAAGCAGCAGCCTTAAGAAATGTTAAGTGATCATGCTTCTGCAAAATAACATAACATTGATCAAAACACTTTAGGAAAGTATGTAGACAAATTCGTCCAAGATGAACACAATGAAAAGAAGCCATACTATGTGGCAACTAGTGTTTCCATCTCGAGTGTCAGAAAAAGTGATGCTTAAAACGGAATTTTTCTCCTGTGCCTTAATTTTAACCTAAGCAGGTTTGTTTACACATCAGATTTTTCCAAATTACTTTTAATAATAATTAAATCATGTAGCAAAAAGTTATTCTGCCTTTTTAAAACTGATTTTATTTCCCTTAACAAATATTTCCATATTACATAAAGTGGATCAAGCCTCCCATATGTGAAGAGCCTTGACCCACTATTTTCTCATGATTAAAATTAATCAATTTTCAAGTATCTTATGTATTACACTTATGTCGCAGTTTTATTTTGATAATTGATTGTATAACGAATAAAATGATATACGAAACTTAATTCTAGGTTCAATATTTAAAAAATAAAATATCATTTTGTAAAAAAATGAGTCAACCCTCCTCAGTCTCCCCTACTCATGTTTTAATTGCAGTACACTGTTTCTACTGTTAATTTTCAAGTTTTGGGAAAAGCGGTGTTAAATTTGATTGAAAACCCTGTATGCTATAAACAAAAACTTTTGAATTTTTCACACAAAGGTTAACACCTTCACGAATATGAGTGCTAGGCTTACACAAATGCACACAAACGTTGAACAGGACCCACATAATCATTTAATACAGTGACAGATCTTTTTGAGCATTTTCTGTTACGCGGGGGATCGCAAATATTATTTTAATATTAAGTTAATTATTAATCCCCTAATTGTCCCCGCGAATAAATCTTCACGGAAAATTATGAGGCCAAACATGTTCTTTACATCCCAGAAGTTCAAGGAAAATTCGTCAAGAATTTCCGTAGATATCTGACAAAACGAGTAAAATCGAAAGCCCCTGGTCACTGCCCCTTAATTTTTGGACATCAGTATATACATAAATATTTTTTCCAGTACTTTATTTAACGATAGATAAATATAGTCAGAAATAGAGAGCATAAACTATCCTCGCTGTTATAAAAATTTTGATTACAATGTTTTAAAAAAAAATAAATGTAATATAGGTGATATTATTATTATTAAACGATTATGACGTTTAGAAGGGGCTCAAGAAGTTAATAGGCGGCTGGGGGAGGGGTCAGTCTAATCTGGGCCCCATCTAATTACGGCCCTGAGTACACATCCCTATTTTAACCACAGTGCATGGGAATAATTTCATGATTAGAACAAGAAAAGGTCGAACCTTGCCACGGCTTGGTCTCGCATTGTCCATGCTTTTTTAACAATCTCGTCTTTGGCCCAATCTGAGCTGTCTACGTCGTGCCTCAAATGATCACGCTCTTCTTTCAAAGCAGCCAACTCGGTTTCTTGGATTGTCAGCTAAAATGAAAAGGGAACAAAAATAAAACAATATAAGATAATACACTCTCACTTTCGCATAATTTATTAATACTAGAGAACAGGAATTCTGCTTTCTCAGAATTTAGTGTCGCCCCCGGCATTTCCATTACTTCATTTTCTTCTGGTGGACTGGTGGTTTCTATTAATTATGAAACAGCCATTATAAATGAAGCGTTAAGTGAAAATGAAAGAGCAGCCGTAAAAAGTTATAACTCTGATTTTCTGGTCAGAATGGAGAAAAAAATGGCCATAATTTTTTTTTTCAAAAAAAAATTATAGCCATTTTTTTTTCCCATTCAGACCAGAAAATCAAAGTTCTAACTTTTTACGGCCGCTCTTTCATCTTCACCTAACGCTTCATTTATAATGGCTGTTTCATAATAATAGAAACTACCAGTCCATCAGAAGGAAATAACTCGGTTAAGCGGGACTCGGATAATCGGGACTCTACTGCAAAATATATTTCAATTTTAAGACTTAAAGCACACGCTTTTATTTTATGTAAAATGACGTTATTTGCATTAATATAGATACTTAAAATTAAATATAGTTTTTAATAGCTCCATGCTTTATCATAAATCCTTCATTTATATTTTTCTCAAAATAGCACGTATTTTAATTAAATTTTTTTTTTCAATTTTTATGAGAAAATGGCAACAAAAAGATATAATTGCTATTTTTCAACAATTTTTTTCTTTACTTTCTACAGAAATGGAGTACTTGAGTTGCCAAAATGAAACAAATGTCGCTAAAAACTACAAAAAAATTAATATTTCAAAAACAAATGGAGATGCAATTTTCAAACAAATTGCATTAAAAAATACTTTTTTTTACCAATACGACGGTATAAACATTGAAAATGTACGAAGCTTAGAAGTTTTAAAAAATGCTGTAGAGTATTGAATCGCACAATGAAACATCGGCTTTTGTTTTACGGCTACCGTACACAAGGTAACGTTATTTATTGGAGACAAAATAAGCTGGGAGAAAGAAATAGCATACCGGGGGCTAATAAATAAACAATTACTTTGAAACGAATTTTTTGATGTAGAAGATTTATAGTAAAGTGAGGACAGATGCCGCAGTTTTACTTTTCTTCTTTTAAAATGTACAATAAAGCAAAAAACAACAAACTAAGTACCAGAAATCATTAATCAAACCCTTTAGAATCAAATTTCTATGTTAAACAAGTTAAAGCCCTCTTAATAAAGCAGGCATAATTATTTTCCCAAACGTCCTTTTTTAACATCATTTTTTATGTGCTGGGTAAGATGCCGTATGGAGAAAAAAGCTATGCTGTTTATTTTTTTCAAGTAAATCACATTTTTATTTCTTCAAACTACTTAAAATGAAAATAAATAACAGTAAACTTGCATAAATTATATGTATCACTAACTTGTGAAAAGTTTAACGAAATTGCAAAAGTGCAAGCTCAAAAAATAAAACTTAAGGCAAAAAAAGAAAAAAAAAACATTTGACTGGAAACAATAGACAGCATAATTACAAAAAAGATGTAAACCACTTGCTTATATCCAGGCGACCATTGTAGTTTGCTCTTAAGTACTAGTTCCATTCATTTTAGGCCGTAGTCTTTTTATTTTTGGCTTTTCTTCTCATTTTTTTATTTCGTATTTTCTATTCGCCCACAATCACCGCACTTTCCGTTGCAAGAGCAAAGTGAGAATGTTTCATGCTGCCACCGATTGCATGTTATGCACTGAATCAAGTCCGCTTTAGACTTTGTTTCTTGATATGACTCCAGACACTCGGCACATTCAGAGTCATCAAATTCCAATCCAATACTGCCTTCAGAATCCATAAGAGGAATACTTTCGTCACTGTCGGAAGATGACTCACATTTCAGTTTCTTCCTCAAGTGAGGTTTTTTCAAATTGATCTGTCCCTTCCTTTTTTTACACATTTTACTTCCGCCAAGTAAGTAACTTTTCCGCTGTCGTTCTTTGACGTTTTCTTGCTTCTTTTGCTTTTTATTTCCTTCTTCTTTTTTTTTTTGTTTATAATATCTGTTCTTGTAATATTTGCAGCCTTTTGCTTTCTCTTACTTGTCTGTATAAGTCTTTTGACCACTGGAATAGGAGAAATTTTGTTTAACTGCTTAGATGGTGACGATTGTAGAAGGCCTACGTTTACCTTATTCACACATGGCGAACCAACATTGATGCTCAGAATATTTTGATAAGTAGAAGAAGTTCCTTCTAATGGGTCTCACGCTTACATACGGGAGATCTTTTAATTTGGAAATATTTCTATATTTCTATTGTAAGAACATCTTTATACATTTCTTAATTCCAGAAAATACTCAGAAAAATATTTAAAATAAAAGATTTGAGTGGGGTTATAAATATTGCACAAAATCCCTCTAAATTCAAATTTAATTAATCCTTCTAAATCCTCCAATCCTTCTAAAATCCTTCTAAAATTTATTAAATGATTATATAAATCTTCTAATGTATTTTAAACAATTCACGAAAAATGCTTTAGAAGATAAAATTTTCATAAATTCTTAATTCAGTACATAAAGGGTTAAACAAATATTAGCTAAATAAAGAAATACGCTGAATATACATTCATTTATATGTAAGTTCTACTGAAATTGTAGTGATGAATTTATTGAACTAAAAAACAAAAATATAATAAAACACTCATACTACAATATATATTAAAACACACATACACACATAAATAACGCCTGCATTCATCAGTTAAAGGTATATATAAATATTATACAGACATACAAACAATAAATACAATAAACCCAACTGGAGTGAAAAATTAGCCAGAGCCAGGAATCGAACCCGGGACCACAGTATACAAGACTGCTGCTCTAACCTGTGTGTGATTCCTGGCTCTGGCTAATTTTTCACTCCAGTTGGGTTTATTGTATTTATTGTTTGTATGTCTGTATAATATTTATATATACCTTTAACTGATGAATGCAGGCGTTATTTATGTGTGTATGTGTGTTTTAATATATATTGTAGTATGAGTGTTTTATTATAATTATCGTAGATCGGTGTAATAGTAAAATCTATTCATCGTTGTCCGGTCATCCAAGGCTGTCGTATAGATGGCTGGTGACTTCCCCAACATGGTTTATTAGTGAGAAATTGCAGACTCAGGCATCGGCCGGAGTAGCTCAGTGGTTAGAGCAGCAGTCTTGTATACTGTGGTCCCGGGTTCGATTCCTGGCTCTGGCTAATTTTTCACTCCAGTTGGGTTTATTGTATTTATTGTTTGTATGTCTGTATAATATTTATATATACCTTTAACAAAAATATATTTTGCCGCATCTATCCTTCAACCTCAGTGCGGCATCTATCCACAGTGGCGGGTAAGATGCCGCACAACCATTTTGTGTTATTTGAATGACGCGAGAGAAAGGCAAGCACATGTCTGTATTCTACGAGAATCTAGTCTACAGTTACAATGGGCTTTGGAAAGAAATATCTCTTTATTTGGCTTAAAATATGTAATAAAACTTTATTAGAATAATTTTAGCAACTTACCACTCAGGTTTGAAGCATAAAAGCTGGCAGAAATATTTAAATACTAAAAGTTAAGCAATAGAAACGCAGACAGCACTTAGGCACACAACGAAATTCTTAATTTGGCGTAGGGAGCGCTAGTATTGCCAATACAATCTCTGCGGCATCTGTCCCACCGCGGAGTCTGTCCTCACTTTATTATACATAACATTTGTGCAACTCACTGGCAGATTAAAAAAAAAATTCCGTTGTAAGCGAATATGCTTACATAACAAAAGAAAAGAAGAGAAAACAAAAAGACTGATAAGTTTAAGAACCTAGCAAAAAAAAAAAAAAAAATCCCATCCTCACCACACCCCTAAAAAAACAAAACAAAAAAACTGTATTTTGTAATAGGAGACATGATTTTAAAGCAATAATTGTTGAGCTATATTTTTACTCTGTGATGTTTTCTTCCACTACAATTAAACACCACCGAACAAGACATTTAAATTTGGACAAAATAACCTCACTCACCATGTTTTTAAATAATGATCTGTTTCTTTACACAAAATTAAAAAATAAATAAGTTAAAAAAATAAAATAAAATTGGAAACGAAAACAAAAAGCGACACGTTTAAAATATATTGCATAAAAAATATGAAATGTGAATAAAAGCTCAATTTTTTCACGAGATATCTTTAGAAAATTAAAGTACAAAAGGTCAAAAAAAAAAAAAAAAAACCGAGAGAGAGACATACATTTAATTCTCCAAATTGTCACTGAAAAATGGTAGTATAAATTGTCTTTTTTTATGTTAAAGAAATAAGCTTAGGGATAGTCTTCATACTGAAATTGCACCAAACTCTGAAATTTTCAATGCAAATATCTAATTTCGACATCATATTTGGCTTTTTTGGTAAATTTTACCCCAGGATACCAAACGGGAAGTCATTCGGTGATGTAGTTTAGGAATTATGAAGGTTAATAGTTTCAAATATTCATGGGTTTACAAATACAATTCATATTTCTTTCAAAAATGAATTTAAAAAATATTTTTTCGAAAAAAAAAAAAAAAAAAAAAAAAAAAGGATTTGTAAAAGAAATCGACTTCCAGACTTTTCAATTATGAGAATCCAAAATTGCAGTTCATTCCGCCAAGTAGTTTGGGATTTATGCATAAGGGAAAAAAAATGAAATTTAACAAATTACAACGACCATTTGGAAAATGATTTTTTCAAAGACTAAAATTTAAGACATAAAAAATCGCACGGAGTTTATTATACATTACGTACGCCATGGATTACATTTTTTGGGAACTGTAAATTTTTAAACTTCTACGGAGCTGGTCATACATTACGTACGCCATGGATTAAACATTAATATTCCTGGACCAATTTAAAAAAAAATCACACGGAGTTGATCATACATTACGTATGCCATGGATTACATTTTTCGGTACTGTAAATTTTTAAACTTCTATGGAGCTGGTCATACATTACGTACGCCATGGATAAAACATTAATATTCCTTCACCAATTTTAAATGAAATTTCATTCTTAAATTTCTAAACATCCCACAATATTACTTTTTACATCGTCATATAGAGAAAAAAATGTACTTTTAAATGCAATTTGTTTGAAAGCTGTATCTCAATTTGTTTCTGAGTTATTAATCTTTTTTTTTTTTTTTTTTTTTTTTTTTTTTTTGCAGTTTTTATAATTTTTTTGTCATAGTGGCAACAGAAGTATCCATCTCTGTTGAAAGTAAAGGGAAAATACAGATTACTGTATAGACCAATCAGAAAACGAATAAAATGCGGATTCAACTAATCAAACGCTTCAGATATGCTTTTGATTTCCTACCCTGACAGAGGACAATAACCATTTCTCCAAATGGTTAAAAAGAATTTGTAACAGAAATCACCTTCTAGATGCTTCAATTATGAGAATCTAAAATTGCAGTTCATTCGGCCAAGTAGTTTGGGATTTATGCCTAAGAAAAAAAAATAAAAAGAAAGAAAGAAAAATAAACACCCTGCATTGCAATCTACAGGGCGTCCCCAAAAGTCTCACACGCATTTTAAAATTCAATATAAAATCAAGTAATTGTCGTAGAGGAGTTCGGTTTGGACTAAAATGCTTCTCACGATAAAAAATTTTCTTCAAACGAATAATAATAATAAAAAATAGTTCCAGACTTAGGTCACAGATGGCGTCCTTTGTCCGTATGTTCGGTTTCAAACATGCGTTTATTCTGATTGTCAGATTAGTTTCGCTTTGGTTCCGAAGTACTAACCTACGCAATTAGCTTTTTCGTTGGGAGTCGTCATTTCTGTGTCATAGGGTCAAAACTAACCTGAAAATCAGAAAAAAAACGTAAGTTTGAAACCAAACACATGGACAAGTGACGGCATCTATGATCGAAGTTTGGAACTAATTATTTTCATTCTCCTGAAGAAAACTTTTCATCGTGAGAAGCATTTTGTCTAAACCGGACTCCTGTACGACAATTACTTTATTTTATACTGAATTTTAAAATGTGTCACGGATTTTGGAACACACTGTATTTTGTAACTATTACAAACGCCTTTAACATCAAGAGTTTCAAACTTCAAACCTTCCTAATTCCCAAACTATTTGGCCGAATGATTTCCTGTTTGGACTTCCTGTATCTCAGAGTAAAATTTACCGAAAGAGGCCAAGTTTGATATCAAAATTAGGTATTCAGATTAAAAACTTCAAAGTTTGGTGCAATTTCAGCGTGAAGACGATCCCCCAAGCTTATTTTGATTAACATCAATTGACAGAAGGCATAATTCCCAATAGAATGGTCATTTTCGTTGTTTTCTATGATAATTTGGAGATAAAAATGTATGGGGTGTTCTCTTTTTATAAATTGGTCGACTGTACTTCTGTCCTGTAGGATTCATATGGAGAAAGAAAAACTGCGATTTGACTTATCTACTTGTAAACGGACTTAAAGTAATTTGATAAGGTGTTTCATAAAGGACTCCTTAATTTTAAAATTCACTTGTTCATTAATTATAATAAACACAAGGATGAAATAAGTGACATGTTTATAAGTTCTCATAAATTTTGTAAAAAGTAGTTTTAAAAATAGGATCTATCGGGGCATACCCCAAAAATAAGGTTAATATGAGATACGCAAAAAAGAAATCAAATTTATTATAGTAATAAAATTGATTATTTTGCAAACGATACAACATTTTATTTATATCCATTACGAAGGTACTCAAAATCCCCCAAAATTATGATATAAAATGATACATAAAAAAATTACAAAAATACAGGTGAAACATTATCCCCGGACAACTTTGAGGTATGCCTCTCATTTTATTAGTGCTTACGTACTCGTAAAAATAATGATATTTCACTTTAGCCACATAGCCGTTTCATATAATAACCCCATTCAGTGGGACTAATTTGAGACAGAGTTTAATTTTTTAACCTTTATTTTTGTATTTTGCAATATTTGTTATCCATAAAACGATAAATGCAGCAAAAACCCAAATTACAGTACTTTTCATTTGTACCTAGAGTCAAAAGTTACAAAATAACTTGAAAAGTTTAGAATTGTGTCTCATATTAATACCGATTGAGCCTAGTTCCAATTTTCAAAAATAAATGAAATTAGTTTGAACATCTTTGCAGTCTCAAACTGTAAAGATGTTCAAATTAATTTCAAAGTTTCCAATTTCACTCTTCTTTTCGCGGTTCAGTAGCTAGTAGAATAAAAAGTAAAAACTGAGAGACATTTGATGCAGTTTTACTCGTTTGAGCATCTTACTCTTTGAGACAGTCTGGTGCCATCTAGTGACGAAAATGTAAATTATTTTAAAGTACTGTTTACAAAATTTATAAGTACTTGATAACATACCACTTATTTTACCTTTAAATTTGTTTCGTAATATTAAAATATTTAAATATGTAAATATTTTAATATAATATTTTAATATGTAAATAAAAATTAGACCTGTAGATGATTTTACTCTCGTTAAAAACTTAATGTTCTCTATTTGATTTAGCCGGTTCTATTTTTTTTAACATACTTTTTAACGAGAGTAAAATCATCTACAGGTCTAATTTTTATTTACAATTATTCATAAGAGAGTCCATTGAAATTTATTTAAGAGGTTCAGGAGTTTGTAAGGATACATTATCTTTTCGTATCCCGAATTTATGGGTTGAATGGTTGGATAAATTACGACATCGCGACATAGAGGTAACACGAGCAATCGCGAAAATATAGGGCGCGTTACATGATTACTTGTTTATTTTCGATGATTTTTTCCATTTTTCATTTTTCATTATGCATTTGTAATTTTCTATTATACATTCTGACGACGATTCAGAAAATGAGTTGAAACATGTAAATAAAGAGCTTTTAATTTCCTTTTGATGTGTTTTTATAACGTCTTTTAAGCAAATAAATATTTTAATATTATGATATGATTAGAAATGGACGTAATTTTGACTTACTACTCGCACTTATTTACATTTATATTTGTTGGTTAACACAATTTTGAATTTTAAAATTAGGGATTCCTTTTAGACACACACTGTCTGTACACGTGTTCTATTTATTTGAGCAACGATTACATCCAGGAGTTAAAATATTGCTTTAAATACCTTTGTGCTTAGTTTTGAAATTTCGTCGTTCTTCAGTTTTAAGTTTTCTGTTTTCTCCTGCAATTCCTTTTGAAGTTTCTCAAGGTCTTGAGTTTGCAGAGCGACGGACTGGCATGCAAGGCAAGGCTAGGAAGGGAATAAACAAAACAAAACAGACTGCTAAGAAATTGTACTTCTATAGGTGGTAACATATTTTACAATATGTAATATTTTGTAGAATAATTGTTAAAAAAGCAAGCCAGCGCTAAAGTATACAAAATATTTATGCATAGTTCTGCTCAAATTAAATTTTTAAAAAGGTGCGAAACATACTTGATAAGTCTTTAAGGGGTCTCATACTTTTTAAAATCCCCGTCGCCAGTGCAAAAGTGATGTAATTTCAAGTTCTCATAACTTCCTAAATACTTATTGAAATTAAATAAATCTCTGTAATAGGTTTAAGCCATATTTAAGGATTTATAAAATGTAAAAATAAACATAATATAATATAATAAAAAATACAGTTCCGTTAAAATTGCAAAAGAATTTCATATGATATATCACAATCTGCACGATAACATAACTTAGAATACATATATAAGCATAAAACTTATGTTAAAATTAGTTCTAACCTACATTTTAAAGAATGAATTAATTTTATTGAGATAAGTAAGAATTTTTATTATTTTCTAATCATTAATTAATTTTTTTCAATTTTTTTCAAATTTAATTGAATTTTAAAAGTAGTTTCTGTGGTACAACTTATATATCATTAATTCATTCTATAAGGTATAGTTTAAAGTTAATTTTAATATAAGTTTTATGTTGATATAGCTATTCTAAGTTAAGTTATCGTGCGGATTGTGACATCATACAATGTGAAAACATTTTGCAGTACATATTAATTGAACTGTATTTTTTATAATATTATAGTACCCAGATAGCTTTTTTAATTTTCAGAAAATTTTCAGCAGTCTTGCTTTGAAAACCTGCAAAGTTGCAGCAAGCTCAGCATGACAAGACTGAAAGTTCATAACAAGATTGCAGCAAGATAACGCAAAAGCCGAAGTTACCACACTTTGAACTTGCAGCTAACTTGTCGTGCAAGTTAAATTCATGCTGTATCAAATTTATTGCAAATTAACGGCAAACAAGGTAATCAAAAATGCTGCAATCTTACGGCAAAGTAGTAATCTTTCCACGCCCCATTATAAGTTTAACTCCTTCAGAGGGGTCCATAGACCTGTTCAGGTCTATTGATGCGAACACACCGTCAGAAGGTGCATGCATCGTTTTCATCACCATAAACAAGTTAAGGTAATATTTGTACTGTTCATTACGAGTCTTTTTTGGTATTTGATAAGTATAGCATTTAGAAAAAGCGGTGCCGACCGAATAAAATTTCTACAATTTCTGCGTATGTGCTGATTGCCTATTCTCTCAACAGGGGGATTTTTTGCTTTCGCCACTTTCATGAATTAAAGACAGCCTTCCCATCAGTTTTACAACAAACTACTCATGCAAGTGGCGAATGGTATACCTTGCGGGAAATTTGCTGCGAATTTCTCAATTCAAATTTGTCGCGACAAGATAATGTCAGAAAAAATCAAACTTGCTGCTAATGTTCATGCTATCTGGGTATGTTTATTTCTACGTTTTATAAAGCCTTAAATATGGCTTAGATATATTACAAAGCTTTATGTAATTTCAATAAGTATTTAAAAAGCTATGAGAAATCAAAAGGACATTATTTTTGCCCTGGCGACGGAGATTTTAAAAGGTATCAGACCCCTTAAATGAACTGACGGTTTTTAAAATTGAATAACAAGTAAATAGTGATAAATATCGAAGTTATTCTTGTAGGAGAGTAATGTGAGAAGTCGGGATTATCTTTAGTATACTTTCTTATTTTACTTCCAAATATCGCCGATCGATGGCGCTTCTCTGCCTCTCAAACTGTAATAATGCTTAATATAACGTTGCAATTTCAAAACGCTAAACTTTATTATTATTTTTTTGGTTAGTTTTAATTGCTAAACAGAATGAAGATAACACTCAATGATTTTGTTTCATTTTTGTATACTAGTTTGAGCATTTTAACAGTTTGAGACAGTGCAGCGCCATTTACCGGTGATATTTGGAATTAAAAAAAGGAAGTTTCGTAAAGAAATTCCCGACTTCACTGTTGCAAGAATAATTTCAACAGCTACCATAGTTTAGTTTTTATAGAGGCTTTCAGTCGTGACATTTTGCTTGGAAACTGACTCCAAACAAACACTTGCTATGCCGTATTTTATATTTTGTTTCTATATTATAATCCTATCTTATAGTTATATCACACAGCTAAGTATTTTTATATTTTATGCGCAGTGGTAAAATTTTCTAGGATTTATATCTAATAAGAAATGAAACATAGCAACCGTTTGTTTGGAGTCAGTTTCTAAGCAAAATCTCATGATTGACATCACACTGAAAGCGTCTATTGGATTTAAACACTGCTAATCAATTTTAAGAGCCCTGTGCAAACACCCATAGAAGCACAGAAAACAATAAACATTTGGAGCAGTGATTTCAATTTTCAACTAAAGCACTCATAACTGTTATAAGATCAGGAGTAAAACTTTTTTCCAGGATTCCTGTTCTGCTCTTGTAGTGGGTGCTCGTGTCTTATTCGAGCATGAAGAAGAATTCATTTTTTTTAAGGTGTTGCTTTTTCTGTGCTTTTAGGAAGCTTATACTCTTCAAATAATGGTTTTGGTGTATCCTAAAAATATTACATTTGCTGAAGGTTATAATTTTTAAATCAGCTACTTCTTAGCATGCAAGGGGAATAAATACTATAAGGAAAAGTAATTATGATTCTAAATATCTATATACATAATATCCATAACTTATTTTTTAAAATATATACTATATTCTGCAAGGATGGTTGTGAAACTATGCAAGCGGATAAGCTCTGATCGCCGAATTAATTGATGATATTGAAGACTGATTAGGCAGTCACTCATAAATACCTTTTTATTTTGAACAAAATTTTAGCCAAAAAAAAAAGAGCTTCTTTTTCGGCCAGATATTATTTTTTTCAGAATATAATGCACAATTCATACAATCCTATTATTGAAAATTTATAATAAAGAAAACAAAAATATGGATTAATTGCGAGATAAAAATTGTTGCAGAAATGCCAAGAAACGATAATATGATACATCCATTCTTCGAAATAAAGAACGATAAAATGGATGGGAAGTAGTACGTAGAGTACATTTACATCAGTGTTAACAAACATTAGTAAAAGGTAATCAAATATATGGATAAATTGTTTGTTATTGTTAACATTTCAACATTGTTGTGATGTGAATGGCATAGCTTTACATTATTCATTCACACCATTTTTAAAGGGTGCCCCAAAATTCAAGCAAGAAGTAATGTTGGTAGAAAACACAGGTTTATAATTTAAAACTGTAATTTATTTTGTTGATTCATAAAGTATACATTATAGGGTTATGCATGGAATAGCATATCGGGGAAATGGCCTCCTCGGCTTTGTTGGCACATATGCACTATTTTGTGGAATTTTTCCATGACAGTTTTACATAAATGTGGCTGAATTTTGTTGATACAGCGGTCAAATTTCTCCTTCAAGGCGTGGGTAGTTGTGGGCTTGTTGGCATAAATCTTAGACTTTTAAAAGCCCCAAAGAAAAAAAATCCCTGCCGGCCTGGCCTACAGGCGGAGGTAGATTTCGAAGTTAAGTATACTAATTTCACCAACAAAAACTAAATCATGATTAGGGATAAACCCACTTTAACAATTTTATCTGGTCGCTTTTGAAGAGTTTTTATTTTATTTTTATATAATACCTGGTTTTATCAGAATCATGTTAAGGCGGTATTAAAAAAAAATACTTTTCCATGCTCAACAACTCGAAATTTTCTGGCACATTTTCAGATTCATTTTTAATAGAAAAAATATGAAACTTGCTGACGTGATTTTTGAAAAGATTTATAAGCGATCTGTGTTTTTATTTTTCGTTCAATTAATTAAAACTTGATTTATAAACAATTATTTTCTCAGTAGGACCATATTTTTCGTTTTTAACACAATCGCTTCGGGAAATTCATTTCAAAATGACTACTTTGACATCATTTTTTGAAATATATTCTGCCTCTACCAAAAAATCAATTATTACGGTACATTATATAGTTTCTGAATAAGAGAATCTACCAATTGGATGCGTCTGAGAGCAAAAATGAATTTAAAAATGAGTAAGAAAATAAGCAGTTTGGATTTGAATATACCCTTAATAAGATGATTTTTTTCTTCAACAGCTATGTATTTTTAATTTGTTTTTGCTGTAAGAATTGGTCCTATCAAAAACTTGTCTATATAAATGTTGTAGACAATATTAAGAAGATATATGATAAATTCATGGGGATTTTATATCTTGTGAATTGACAGAGTTATATATATATATATTTTATCTTCAACCCCCCTTTTTGTTTTCGCTTTTAATATTTTTTCGCGGTACGAATTGGTCCTATCAAAAACTTGTGAATATAAAAGTTGTAAATAATATTAAGGAGATTTATAATAAAATTAATTGGATTTGATATCTGGAGAATTGACGAAGTTATGAACTTTTTTCTCCCAAAAACCCTATTTTTTGCGCCCCTTGAGCCCATTTTTAATTTTATCAAAAATCTGTGATATATAAATTTTTGGCCCTATTTTTAGAAGTAATAAAAACTTTAAACTTATTTGATATGTACAAAAATTAAGAAGTTATGCGGTTTTTTCGGTTTTCACAAAACCCCTCCCTATTTCCATCCCCTTGGTCCGATTTTGCCCATTAACTAACTTGACCGAGATTTTATGCCCCTTGACCTTATGTATCAGTTTGGAAGAGATTTGTGCAGAATTGTGGAAGTTATCGTGTCCAGAAGAAAGTGATATATATATATATATAAAGTTTTTTACTGAGGATGGTTTTGGCTCTAGGGGTCATGATTGGTGTAGATCTGCAAAAAGTTTTCAAAAATTCCAACATAGGGGAGAATGTAATAGGTAGTATTTCATACGAAATCTAATACAAGAGTCCAACGGCGTTAAATCGCATGATCAGAGCGGTCAATTTTGATCACTAAAACGGGAAATTATACGACCAGGAAATGACTCATGCAGTAATTGAATTTTTCCCGGGCTGTATAGCATACCGTCTTGTTAAAACCACATGTCGCCCCAAATCCATATCTTGCAATTTAGGTAAAAAAAATGTAAGCACAAATGGCGTAAAATTCAAATCTTGCGTGAATTTCGGGACACCCAACAAAGTCGTGGCGGCCATTTACCCGATGGGGTGTTCCATGCATAACCCTATACTGCACACTTTATGAATCAATAAAAAAATTACGATTTTTATTTATAAAACTGTGTTTTCTATCAAAATTACTTCTTGCGTGAATTTTGGGACATCCTTTATTATTTTTTTATGTTTATTACACAATGTTAGCAGCTTTATCACTTTTACTTTTATATAAATTAATTATGTATTAAATATATATATTAAATAAATACCATTTCGGGACCTTGAGCAAGGAGATCTTCGATAAGACTCTTAAAGTCTTGTAGTAAGTTGGAGAACATGCCGACTCGCACTTGGTTGGCTTGAATTTCTTCGGAGGTCGTGGACGCAATGCCGCTGTCCACCGACACATTATCCCTCCGCCGGCGCAGTTCGTAACACAGTCTTCTGAGCTGGTGATAAATATCTATCACCTCTTGTGCTAGATGCTGAAGAAAGAAAGCAGAACTTTGTAAAAATTTATTATTTATTTTACTTGTGTTTTATTTATTTTATTCGAAATCAAATGTTTCGACACACAAATAAACAAATTACAGTCGAACTCGCTTATAGCGAGCGTGAAGGGAACGTGATATTTGCTCGTTATAACCGGGTGCTCGTAAAAAACGGGTTCGTAAAAAATTCATGCCTACTTACTTTATTATACATATTTATTTATTTTCTATTTCTGTACAGTACGAAAAAAATTGGCTAATTTGTTTTGAACAGTCTTATTGTCTCTTTCTTCTGTTATTGTTCTTCGGAGAAAACTCATGGACCGAAAAGCATCGTCATTTGAACCCTTGGCTTCGAAAAAAGTTTAAAGTTTTTCTGCGCACTCAAAAGCCGTTGAGTATGTTGGGGTCGGTTCAGCTTGAAATTCTTCACATTTGTCTTTATCATAGTCGCTCTCAAGGTTTATGACTAACTTTCGGTTGACTTCGGAATGTTAAAGGGATTTTTCCAAGAAACGATTAGTTGAGCTGGAGAGGTGGAAGTCAATAAAATTTTAAGAATCACAAAAATATTACTCGCTATAACCGGGGTTTGCTAGTTAAATGCGAGTTATGATCCCATAGACTTAACATTGTACCAACCAACTATTTGTGTTTTCCTCGTTAAATCCGGGTTCTCGTTAAATCAGAGCTCGTTATAAGCGAGTTCGACTGTACTATAATATATAAGTGCTAAATGGAAACCTGTCTAATATATTGGATGCAAAAATCAGATAAATATGAGCAAAATAGCATGAATGAATGATTAAGGTGGGGTCAAGTACTTTTAAAATGCAAAAAAAAACAATTTTTTTTAATAGCTTATATTAAAACTTGATTACTCAGAAACTTTTTAAAAGAAGCTCCGTTCAAAAATTCGATTTAAAGGGGTAAATTATGTCCAAAACTGTTTCAGCTCTTTTTATGTGACCAAGGGGTAATTTTATCCTCAAGAGGCTACTTCAGTCACGCGAAGAAACGAGAAAGCTAATGTTAATCCTATGGGGGCGTTATTTTCAAATTTCTCGCTTTGATTTTAATATTTTTGAATGACTTTTTTTGAATAGGATAGCTGAGGACGATTTACAACCGGGCTAGTTTTTACTTTTTCGATTTTGGATTCAGATTAAAAAAAAAAAAAAAAAACTTTCACTTTCGGAACCAGTTAGAACCGGTTCTGAAATTGAAACTATCCTAATATATAAAAAAAAAAACTGTATTCAAAATCGAAAAAGTAAAAACTAGCCCGGTTGTAGACCATCTTCAGCTATCCTATGTAAAAAAAATCATTCAAAAATGTTAAAAGCAAAGTGAGAAATTTGAAAATAACGCCCCCAAAGATTTAACAGATCATGACGGTTTGTTGAAGTAGACAATGATACACCTGTAGCAGTGCTCCAACGTTCCGTCAACTGTCCATATCAAGCTGTACGTTAATGCCATGCGGATGATGAATATCATCCTGTGCTGACGTAACATTTCGTCGTTCACGGCCGGATTTCCAACCCGCCCTGTTCTCTTGTGTCCACTACTTCCACACATGAATTATTGTCGTAGCATTGCGTTACATATGGTCTGCTATTGCACGATAAAAAAAAAAAAAAAAAAACCTCTTCACGTAGGGTATCATTCATGCCCGTTCAATCTCAGGCAGTACCTTGCTCATATGGCGCCTTCTGTCGTCGCCGAGGTATAGTGTCTTCTTATGAAACGCTTACCACTGGCAGACAAACATATACTATTTTCAACGTCCCGCTACAGCTCTCTGTTTATACAACTATAATCAGCAGCTATGCTTGCACGGTGACTTTGAAACTCTAATCATTTGAATATAACACCCTAATTTACATTTGCTGTCAGTTTCAGTTCTCTGGCATGATTCCTTCACGGTGATGAAATTTTTACAAACGGGAGTTTATAGGGTCAGGTGGGTTACATACAATATGATCATGCAATATGATCATGGGGTAATTGTGACCGCCGCCATATTGGTGAAAACTGTGAATGGTAAAATTTTGTTTCAAGCTTAGATATTAACCACATAATGTATATTTCATCTTAGATATTCTTTATCACTAGTCTGAAGCCTTTTTGAAATCCGAATAGCAATTTGAAACTAAGTCTATAAAATTTTTGATAAACGGATTTGTCACTTTGGTGTTCAAAGTGGTCTCAATTACCCCAAACAAATGTGTATTGGCAAGTATAAAGAGAAAATATAGTGGTCATAGTTTCCCCACTAGTGGTCTTAATTACCCCAAACTTATGTGATTGTGAGTTTTTGTTGGGGTAATTATAATCCTCCATTTAACTTAAAAAAAAATAGCTATGAGAATTAAAACTTTCAAAAAAGTGTTTTTAAAGGATCAAAGTTACTTCCTATGTACTAAAAAAACACCACTTTTCCAAATAGAAATATGCAAAAAAAAAAAAAAAAAAAAAAAAAAACAGTGTTTTGAAAATGTAAAAAGTGGTCATAATTACCCCTCCTGACCCCAACGATTACTTCAGTAACGTAATAAGAAGTAAAATATTGAAAAATTCTTACCTTCAGGTTTTCGTCTCCCTCAGGGAAGAGACCAGCAAAAGGTAGGACTAGATCATCACATTCTATATCGTCGTCGGGCTTCTGAATAAAAAAGAAAGAACAATTAAAATCATGTTCAGATTTCGTTACAGAAATTTATTTGAAAGAAAGACTATCAATATCTAGATACGAATTAATCGAATTGACAATCAATTAAATTAAAGTAAAAATTGGTAAATTGCATCAAATATCATACGATGTATGATAAATATCAATATCACTGACAGTGACACATTATGCCTCTGAGGTGTTTAACCGTAATACACCGAGTTGTCAAAATATTATGACCACTTTTAATCCGTGTATTCTGCAGGTTTGACGAAGCAAAAATTCTTAAGATTGGTTTTAAAATCCATCAGGTAGAGCACACAGATTTTATTTGATATGATTCTGAGTTGCACTGCGCTGCAATTCGTTGTGTTTAGCTCTTCTGTTGACACAACAGTGTGTATCAGTCCCTTGACATGCGTATTTTTCACAAAGAATCTTCGCCCGAATTCCACTTTTCGCGAGACGTTTTTTGGATTTATGATATAAATCATATATTTGTAATTTAATAAACTCAAAATTAATTTATTTTCTAAATTAATATTCCTTTATTTCGGTTATGTAGTCATTAATCTAAAATCTATTTATTTTCCTGTTTAAAATCAACTTTTTTTTATCACAGCTAAAATGGTTTTATCACTGTACATATAATTTAAATGCCGTCTTTCATATTCATTAATCTTTCATTCTTAGACAAGTTCTAATGGATAAAAGGAACATTTGTCAGTTCGCTATTTGAAACAAATTATATTTTCTCATATGAGTCAGAGGATGTTTAAAATGCCAACAAATTACTGGCGCTGGATTTGGTAAATAATTTATGGGTGCTTTTTACTTCTTCAAAATTCAAAAGTATGTCAAATGTGGTGAACTCTTGGTGGACTTCTTTTTCAAAATTTAATAAAACCTTCAGACTAACCGTAAAAATTCTTCGTGGCTGTTTGGCTTGACTTTGGCTATCAATATAAGATCGACGACGGTCTTTTCTCAACTAACCTTAGAGGAGTAAGGTCGGAAATTTTGTTTGTGTAAGGGGACCATGTCACTATTTCTCTTCGCAGCATCTAATAAAATAAACTGTTTAATAGATTTTATCTTCAATTCCTTTGCTTTAATTTTTCGCAGTTCTTGCCATTAAAGTTGTAATGTATTTAAATACTCAATACCAGGTCGTAATTAATAATAACATAAAAAATATTACTTTACAGGCTTAGACGCAATTCTTTGACTCGAGACATTCTTGTACGAGAAAAGCCAAGAAAGTTAACGATTTTCTGATATACTGGGAATGGGAATCTGCCTTTCTGGCTCCCACAACAATATCTCATTCAAAGTCACAAGGAGTGTGGGAATTTGCCTTTCTGTCTCCACCAATCATACCTCATTCAAAGTCAACGGGAGTCGGAATCTGCCTTTCTGGCCTCCACAATCATATCTCATTCAAAGCCACTGGGAATGTGGGAATCTGTCTTTCTGGATCCCACAATCATATCTCCTTCAAAGTGACTCAAATCTTTTATTTTTCCAGCGAATAGACAAAATGCAAAGTTCAATGGAGCTTCTAACCAAAGGCAAACTTTTTATCAGAAAACTCAGTTTATTACACCAACGAACATTCTGCACGGGCGAGTTGAAGTTTAAGTGGTCATAAAATTTGGCTGCTCAGTGTATAATGTGAAACGGACAAAATAGAGAAAATTCAGGCTTAAACTTTACTTCAAGAAATAAATTCACTTCAATATTGAACAACCAAATCTAAATTATGATAGATTTACCGTAAATCAATTGAATGAAAATAAAAAGGAATCAATTTATTAGCTTTTTTGAAAGATAATTTGTGTACATATCTCAGAGGCACAATGGGTTACCGCAGCGATAAAAAGTCAGGTACTACTGTCATTAGAATCACCATTTTAATTCTTTTCTTTGCATTTTCTTGTTTATACTTAGAAATCTCTGAACAAATGACTGCAGACATTCAAGCAAATCACGCAATAGAATTTTGGCTGAAAAAGTGCGATGAAATTTATTTTGTGCGTCTATATTTCAAAGATTCAAAATATTTCACATAAGGATCCATGCATCTTTTTTTCGTGCAAAAAAAAAGTAAACGAACAGAATCAATATAAACACCAAACAAGTAGGATAATTCTAATCTTCATCAACGCTGTAGATAGTTTTAGAGAAATGAAATCTTTTTTTCTTGGTTAAAAAAAAATCTGAGGTTGCGTTTATAATGTAACTACTTTGATTCTTCTATATTTTAAAGCTATGTTAGAAGCAACTTCTATTTTTTCAAACTATTTGCTATGATGCTGTCTTTACGTGAAAACATTTTCACAAGCTGCAATTGCAGATGTTTTAAACATAAGGAAAGCTAATGTGACTCAACTTCTTTCATGCGTTTATATTTAAATGACTCAAGATATTTTAATAATGCTGTCTACACAGTAAGGCTTCAGTTTCTTTTCTTAGAAGGTGCAGTTACTTCGATGTAAAATAAATATAGTGCGGCATTTTTCATGCATGTATTCGATGACTCAAAATATTTCACATAACTCTGTCCATAAGTGACACATTTTTACAAGCTACAATTGCAGATGATGTTTAAATACGAGGCAAACTAATATGATTCAACTTCTTTCATGCGTTTATATTTGAATGACTCAAGATATTTTAATAATGCTGTCTACACATTGAAGGCTTCGGTTTCTTTTTTTAGAAGGTACAGTTACTTCGATATAAAATAAATATGGTGTGATGTTTTCCATGCATGTATTCAATGACTCAAAATATTTCACATAAATGACAAATTCAATTGATGTGTCTGTCACATACTGTCCATAAATGATAGAATTTTACCAGCTACAATTGCAGTTTTAAATAGTAGGTAAGGTAAATATGTAATTTCTTTCGTGCAATTATCTCTCCACATAGACTTAAAAAAAAAAAAAATCAAAACCAAGGGAAATGAGCGCAGTCAGTACAAACACCGAAATTCTTGAAAAAAATCTAAGCATAATCGATGCTGCACGTAAAGTAAATGAAATCCGTCTCAAGGTTACAATTCTGAGATTATGTTTGCATTAGGGAATTTTCATCCCGGACTTCCCAGTAATCTATCTTTAATACGGAGAATTGTAGGGAAAAATAAGCAATTCCAGGATCACATTATTATGATGTTACAAAACGCTATTATTTTGAAGTCTATGAAAACATCTAATAAGATAGAAAAATATTTCCAATATGCCACGCCCCAATTGTACTTGTTAGACTCAAATTAAACATAATTATGAAACTCCATATAATCAAATTTTTAACTCTTTAGTAATTTCTTTCTTTAAAAATCACAATGAACTAGTTTTTTTGTGAGTTCGGATTAAATAAAGTAAAATTTACAATACAAATTTACTGGTGAGAATAATCACCTCTTCTGAGCACCTTACGCGGCACTAATACTGGTCGCTCGCCCCCAAGTGGTTAAGGACAGAAAATGGGTAAATTACCAATTTTCACGAAAAATAATGTTCAATTTATTAAACGCTTAGCTTTATTATTTGAAGAATTTCGCTGATTATATGCAGCAAAGTTTGTGTAATAGTGTTATCCAAAATCGTTAAAGTAGTGTTATTCAAAAGTTTTGAGCAACGGAACAAGCTATCTCTTCTAACACGTTATAGCGTACAAGTACGACGGTTAAGGAGTTAAAAAACAAGTTAAAACATTAAATGGATATATATAAATTATCATGCATATATAGAAATAAACATTCCTGTATAAGTTAAAATATATACAGTACAGCCTCGATTATCCGCGAAATTGGGTGGTAAGAGCACCACGGATAACAAAAATCGCGGGTAACCAGAAAAAGACTGAAAATGGGATGCAAGCACGAAAAAAAGAAAATTCAACATAAAAACTATGTTTTAGTGCACAAAAAGCATAATAAAACGTATATATATATTTATGCACAGTACAGTAGAAACTTTTGCTTTACGCCTAAATCACTAAAATAAAGAACAGTATACAAGAAACAATGCCTTACGTACTGTATAAAAAGTGTCGAGTTACACCTTTAAAAAAAAAAAAAAATCAGTCACTTGTTTTTACTTCTTGCTTTAGAAACACCTTTTGTGTCGCAAAAATAAAGCTATTCCTCATATGCTCCCTTAGAATTTATTATAATAGTCTTATAATTGTTAAATATTTCAATTGTCGTGTTTACGTTTTGTTAATAAAATCAAAAAGAGACACCAAGACTTTATATCTGTTATTTTAAACATGGCAACCGAATCTAGAAATATTCTTCTATTACTTTCGAATACATTTTTCTGCTTATATTTATTAGTAGGGCTTATTGTATTTTCCTTGCTGTTGGTTTGAATAATAATAAAAAATAATAATTAATTCGCTTCGCGGATAAACCGCACCGCGGATCATCCGCTCGCGGGTAATCGGGGCTCTACTGTACTACAATTACCAGAATTGTAATGCTACATTTCTGGGAAAAGTTATAAATATTTTTTGTTTATTTTTACAATTATTATTCCTCAGTAATTTTTTTTCAAACTTAATGGTTTAAGAACTTTTTATGCTCAATCTTAAGTTTCTAGAAAAAATGAAACAGATTTGATTTTAGAGGGATTTTGAACTATACTTATGCATAAAAAATGCAAAATATTGCTGGTTTTTTTACATATCTATATTATAAAGGTCAAACATATCTGTGCGTAACGCATACGTCATTTTGCGAATGGCAACACTTTGAAATTTCAAATAAAATTTTAGTTTTGCAATTTTCTCTACTGCAAATTTTTAAACTTCTAAACATCGCACATTTTAAATTTTTACACCGTCCTATAAGGAATAAAATGCTCTTTTAAATGCAATTTGTTTGAAAGCTGTATCTCAATTTATTTTTGAGATTAATTTTTTTGTAGTTTTTAATACCATTTTTCTTATCGTGGCAACAAAAGTACCTCATTTCTATTGAAAGTCATTGAAAGTAAACGGAAAATAGTAAAAAACAGCGACATATCTAATTCCACTAGACTTCTGTTCTAGCGTCCTTCGGAGCCGTTCTGATTGGCTGGCCAGCTCCAGATGAAGTGGCCATACGCCCGAGCATCGTTTGCACATATTCGGATATTTGTTTTCAGCTATTTCGTTTCTGATGCTAGATAAGTTTGATTTGAATAAATTATTTTTCATTTTTAGATGATGAAACTGCTATTTTCTACTTGAAAGTATTCAAAAATACGTGTATAAAACAAACCTCCGTCATTTCCATACTAAAACCATTTTTTTCCAAACCTTTTAAGATAGAGTCATAAAGAATGTTTCATAAATTTTGAATGTTATTTATATTAAAAATTATTAAAAAATTTATAATTTATAATAAAAACGCATTTTCACTTATAAAACGTTGCAGTTTCAGGGAAAATTTGCATATCTAAATCATGAAAAAATATAAAATCAGAAACTTTTTTCTTTTTTTTTTTGGGGGGGGGGGGGATACCTTTTAACTGTCCCCTGAATTTGCAACTGAATCCTCCTATACCTCCATGAAACATATTTAAAAATTCCATATTCAGTGCTAAAAAAAGAATACTTTTCAGGGTTATTTTTAGTATCAGGGTTACAAAAATAAATAAATCAAAAATAACCCTGGTTTTATATTTTTTCATGGTTTAGATATGCAAATTCTCCTGCAATTGCAGTGTTTTATAAGTGACAAGCGTTTTTAATATAAATTATATATTTTATTTTATAATTTTTAATATAAATAACATTTAAAAATTATGAAACAGTCTTAATCTTAAAAGGTTTGAAAAAAAAAAACAGTTTTAGTATGGAAATGATGGAGGTTTGTTTTATGCAGGTATTTTTGAATACTTTCAAGTAGAAAATAGCAGTTTCCTCATTTAAAAATGGAAAATAATTTATTCAAATCAAACTTATGTAGCATCAGAAACGAAATAGCTGAAAACAAACATCCGAATATATGCAAACGGTGCTCGGACGTTTAGCCACTTCATCTGAATCGGGCCAGCCAATCAGAACGGCTCTGAGGACGCTAGAACAGGTTCTGAAGAACGTTAGAACAGAAGTCTAGTGGAAATAGAAATGTCGCTCAAAAATATGAGATACTGTATATTTTTGTTGCCAATTTCTCATAAAACCTGAAAAAAAAAGTTGAAATTAAAATATGGGCTATGTCAAGAATATTGTCTTTTATTCCGTGATAATGACGTCATATGCACACTTTTCTATAGGCAAAGTTTAAGACTGAATTGTAAAAGTCGATTGCTTTAGCGGATGCAAATGACGTCATTTTATAGAAAAGCGTGTAGTATTTTAATTCTAAAACCTGAATTATGTTTTGTAGAAGTGCGTCATTTTCATAGCCCAGCTGCTTTGAAATTCTTCACAGGTGAAAATGCCTCACTTTTAAAAATAATATAATCGAAATCACACACTGATAAAACGTAATGTTTTACAAAAAATTAGAGTGTCTTTATAAAAGAGAGGTGACATGCAAATAATAGCGATTTATATTACAGAAATTGATGATTCTCACCTGGATGAATTTGCTTCGCCGAGATAGACAAGCAAACAAGTAATTCGTGGTTTAAAATAATATCGTGTTCTTGAAGTTTTTGTCAAAAATTCTTTCAAATAATAAAATTTTAATGCTATATTCTTTAGGACATTCTACTATAATTTTATCAAAATAATATAATTTGCTTAATTTAATTTTTCCTAATTTTATATAATCTATATATTTAAAGCACAAGTGGGTTTTTTAGTCATCTGCCCTGATCTTTCTGCTGAACCAATTTTACTAATATATTTTTTTTAATTGAAAGCTCTTCTTTTGTAGATGTGATCACACTATCTGTTTTTTTTTTTTTTAAATATCCCCACTTTTATATTTTAATTTTAAATGTATTTTATGAAATTTCTTCAAAGTGATGAAAATTAGATAGCTTTCATTATTGCAGACAAGAGAGAAATAATGAGGTATTTTAAACTTTATTCATGCTATTTTCTGATAAAATTCAAAATTGTTAATAAAAATTGTTGTATAGGGTTTAGTGGCGCAAAATCCCATTAGGAGCAGAATATTATATTAGTGGCATAATAACGGAAAATGGCATACATACTGCCTTTGAAAACACGCATAAATTTTCTATATTGTTTTTCCTTCTGCATGTGTACTGATACTAAGTTTCAGACACTAAGCGAAATGCTTATTTAAGTGAAAATGAAGTCATATTTAAAAGAAAACGATCATTTTCTTAGATAAAACTAAATATTTTACCACAAATGCGTCTAAAAAACATAAATTCCGAAAATTTTTACTCTGCGGAATTGAGATTAGAATCTCAAGTAAAGAGTGCGTCTGTTCACATAAAAGATGTTGCTGACAATCGTGACTTCAAGTTTTGAGTTAAAATGATTTTTAAATGATCAAACAAAATACAGATTTTTTAAAAATGATGAATATGGATTTGAGAAGTGCGTATGCAAATTTTGAGAAGGGGAAAATTGCTGTTTTCATTCCGGAAATTCAAGCATAAGAGCCTCGATAATCACATCCTAATAACTGATCTTTATTGTATTTTACTGATACAGTATCAATATTACAAAGAGAAAACTTATCTGTGCGTAACGCTGAGGTCATTTTGCGAATGACAACACTTCACGCCATCAAATTTCGGTCTTGAAATTTGCACTACTGCAATTTTTTAATCTTCTGACCATCGTACATTTTCAATTTTCGTGGCATAGGGAAAAAAATTTACTTTCAAATACAATTTGATTAAAAACTGTATTCATTGACTCATGTATTATATTTTCTAAAATAATTTTTAAGCATGATTTTTTTAAGTGCATCTTATCACGTGCCGGTTTTAATACATAATAATAATAAACATTTTGCACATAAAGCAACAAACATTTTTCAGCATTTGTTTCTGACTATTTTTGCATAACGAAATTAATACTTCCTTTATAAACAAATAAAAGAATAATATTAAAAAACCCCCACCAATCTAACATATTTGTGAAAGACAAATTAACAAAATTAATACTTCTTTTATACACAAATAAAAGAATAATATTGAAAAATCACAAATCTAACATATTTGTAATCGTGCAATTTAAATTTTTAGATCACCAAATAGGATTTTTTTTTTTTTTTCAAATGGAATTTGTTTGCAAAGTTCATCTCAGTTTACTGATTGTCTAAGGTTTTTAAAACAATTTTAAAGCATGAAATATTTTTAAACTTATCTATATCGCGCGAAGCTCGATTACGAAAGATTAACCCGTTTTCCCTTAAAACAAAATAAAGAGTTCATCATTTTCTTACGGTTTATATCCATTAAAAAAAAACTTCCCTATGAATAAATAAATAAAATAATGTAAATAAAATACAAATTTACCAGACATGTATGAGCTCTGAAATTATCAGAATATAAAAAGATGCCATAAGTAGCAAAATCCTGGCAAAAAATCTTAGCATGCGGCTAATAAGAAAATATCGCTTTTGATAAATTTCAAAATATTATTTGATTGTATAATTCGTATTTTCCATATGAAAAATGCTTTTTTAATGTAAGTGGTCAATCTAAAAAATTTACTGAATATAAAAAATTATTAGTTTTCAATAAAGAAAAAATGTTTTCACCTATATTCTTTAACCCGGGAAACCCGGGTACGATCCCCTAGTGTTTATAAAGAAACTTTCAATGCTTTAAGGACAAATTTCATTTTTTAATACGCCCTCTTCACACACACAACACACTTTTATTTTCCTACGCACCAGTACTTAAAACAGGAATATTATATAAAAGGGAACACTGTTGCAAGAACTGAATTTTTTTTTCTTTTCTTTTGTAAAAATTGGCAGGCGGATTAGGTATTTAATTAATTTTCAAACCATTTTCAAACATGTTGTGACCAATTCCGTAGGGAAAATCACCGAGCTGTACCGGGTCTTATCATTTTTGTCAGTGAAACGTACTTACCTTTCAACTTAAAAAAAAGGAAAATGGTAAGAGAAATTTGGAATTCCATGATAAAACCAAAGCCAATGTGAGAAAATGTAATGCCCAACATATATTATACCTTTTTCTTGTACTCGCATAACTTTCTAAGCATCGTACTACTTACGTAATAAGTTTTACAGACTGAATAACTAAAGCCATTGCGAGAAATTGTAATGCCTAACATATGTTATACTTTTTCTTGTACTCGCATAACTTCCTAAGCATCGTACGAGGCTAACGAGAAAGACAGGCTACCGCGGTGGGTCCGATTCTTCTTTTTTTACAGACCGCTGGAGTCACGTGATGCTCTTTTCGCACACCTTAATTGGTGCATTCTAACATCACGTGACTCCAGCGGTCTGTAAAAAAAGAAGAATCGGACCCACCACGGTAGCCTGACTATTTACATAATAAGTTTTATAGACTGAATAACTAAAGCCATTGCGAGAAATTGTAATGCCTAACATATACTTTTTCTTGTACTCGCATAACTTCCTAAGCATCGTACTACTTACGTAATAAGTTTTATAGACTGAATAACTCTCTGAAAATCAATACATTTGAAAAGAAAACAATAATAGAAGTAAAACTTCGAAGTTCTTTCAACTCTTCACCCACCATTTATGTATTCCAGTTGAAACAAAGAAACAAGGACTTGCTTGGCTTGCCGATGAGCATAAACTGGTTGTAATCAAGAGTAAAAACCCAGAGGGAAAAGTTTAAATTCAACGAGCATCTTGGTTTTTTGTTTTATGTGGACCTGTGGCACAGAAATCCAAGCCTTCCTTTCCATTGTCATTTGGCGATGATTACTCAATCCATCTACATTCAATTTCGATAAACAGGTTATTGACGGCGATAAAATTCTGTTTATAGTTTCAAGGTAAACACAATTACTTAAGATTATTAAGGTGAACGGAATAATTCGACAGATGAGTGTATTAATTTTCTAGGTCACTTGCGAGAAATAGCATGTGTCGCTTAAAATCATTAGTTTGAAATAAATCTGATTATACTACAGATAATCATTAATGTGACCACTGAGTTGAGGGGTCTTAACAATAAAATATTCGTTGCGTTGTCAAAGGTTTTTCATGGAGATTTCACAATAGGCATAGTTTATATGATTTATGTTTCAGATGTATTGTTGGTGTTAGTTTGCTGATTAAGAATTAACACAAAACCATCTAAGACGGAATTGCAAGAAACCGGGAAAAATTGGGATTTAGACATGTTTCCACATTAGCATGCATAGTTAGTTGTATGGTATTCTTTTCTCGGGGATGATACTTTTCCATTTAAGTGGTCTTGCACGGCTTCAAAAAATCGATTTTTTAACCCTTTGTATCATCATGTTCCAGATGTGCAGCATACCCAAAAGTCACTGTTACTTATACAGTAAGCTTTGAAACACGATTTTATTGATTGCTCCTATTTTTCAACACAACAATTATTATAAATTGATTATAGAATTGAAGAGCTGAGTGGATGAACATGTTATGCTACATTTTCTAATTTTTTTTTTTAATCTTTTGGATGAAAGCGTTATGAGGTATCCTATCACATGGTGAAGCTAAAATACTAAGATTCTATTTAGTCTTGAAGATTTAAGAGATTATTCATTAATATTTAATATTTTAATATTTAATAATGTCAATAATATTAATAATTTTTAATACAGTCGGATATCGTTATCCCGACACCCGGTTTTTACGTCACTACGCCTATCACGTCAGTTTTTCAAAGTCCCGATTTTCTGTATATGATTTTAATGTAAATAAACTCCGGATTTTACGTCGTTGAATAATTTTCATCTCCGGATATCCCGACGATTGAGGGATATTGTCCATTTTTCATAATCCATCTTGTAAGCATGGATATTAAGCGGTTAGAAATGTCTTAGCCAAACTTTTCACAAAAGTGTCTAAAATACCCATTGAGATAAATGGGAAATTTTACTTTAATACTTTATCTGAATAAATAAACCCACACACTATGAATGACCCACTTAAGCTCCAGATAGACGTGTTTACTCGACGTCTTTTTGTTCTGGTCAGATGTCACTTTCTTGGGGTTACAAGGCATTTTTCATCCGACTAAAACCGAAGCATTGCATTGCATTGAAACGATCAGAAATTATCTAACATCCATTGCTGAAACAACGAATATTTATTACAATTCATTGTATAATATTGAAATAAGAATTGTAGGAAGCACATTTAGGGTTAAGCAAACCTTAATTCATCAATAGTTCTTGTAACAATAAAAAAACAAATTATCATAAATCTAATTTTTATTCTTTTTAATTTTGTTTTTGCGTTTATTTTGTTTAATAATAAATTTTTATTGCTTAAAACTGTAAGAACGGTTCTGAATTTAACATTATCTTAAAATAATTAAAAATACAACTTTTTTTTCTCCAACTACGGTTAACGCGACACTCCGCTTATGACGACACCTTTTTCTGGTCATTAGAGTGTCGGGATAACGAGGTTCGACTGTATTTGAAAATTAAATATGAATAAGTTTTTCTGAGAGAGTCTAGTACCATACATGTTAATATTTTAAACACATGCTATCAAGCAGAAAATAAATCTTTAAAATTTACAGCAAAAACTTTCATCTCAAATTTCTTGAAATGCAATTTTTGTTACTTAACACATTCTTCCACTTAGCTCTTCAATTCTCAACAGACGGCGATACTGAGTTAATTTTCCCTGCCAAAGATTTTTTTTTTATCATTTGAACAGTTTCACCTCGATATTGCTAAAATGAACTTCGCAAATTCTGCCAAATAAAAAAAGCAGGAGAAGACTAGATCTTTTGAAAGGTAATTTTGCATACTTTACATATTTGTATTAGAAAATGTATAGAAAAGGGACAATATTTCTTTGAAGTATGTAATTTTCTGTTTATTGTTGGTGTGAAAACAGTACGTTTTCGTCAATATTTTTTTCAGTTTTATATTCTAATTTTTTTTTTTTTTTTTTTTTTTTTACATGCTTAAAGTGATGTATTCTAACATCTGCGTAAATATTTTTCAAATCGGAGTTGGTGAGTCACAAAGGGTTAATTTTCATTTAGTATTATAAAATAATTCATTAGAACTATTTTAAAACAAACCGCATGTAAAAATTTTCATTTGAACGGAAGTTACAGCATGAATAAGATGCATTTTTTATTTGGTATTTAAGTTAATAACTTTTTTATAACTTCGACACAAGTTTTCGAAAAATGTCCTTTTCAGTCATTGCACGTATGAGAAGTTTAGAACGTATGTATGGATTGTTATGAAACTTGGAATAGAGAATAAGCACTTATGTGTGTTTAAAATGATCTATTTTTATACATTTAAAAGTAATAAGATTTTTTGTTATGACCAATTTTAATCATAAATAATTATCCGTGAAAGACTAGTCAATTTTTAATGGTATTATATTAACCCTTGACTGCGTAAATATTTTTCAAATCGGAGTTGGTGAGTCACAAAGGGTTAATTTTCATTTAGTATTATAAAATAATTCATTAGAACTATTTTAAAACAAACCGCATGCAAAAATTTTCATTTGAACGGAAGTTACAGCATGAATAAGATGCATTTTTTATTTGGTATTTAAGTTAATAACTTTTTTATAACTTCGACACAAGTTTTCGAAAAATGTCCTTTTCAGTCATTGCACGTATGAGAGGTTTAGAACGTATGTATGGATTGTTATGAAACTTGGAATAGAGAATAAGCACTTATGTGTGTTTAAAATGATCTATTTTTATACATTTAAAAGTAATAAGATTTTTTGTTATGACCAATTTTAATTAAAAAAAAAATTATCCGTGAAAGACTAGTCAATTTTTAATGGTATTATATTAACCCTTGACTGCGTAAATATTTTTCAAATCGGAGTTGGTGAGTCACAAAGGGTTAATTTTCATTTAGTATTATAAAATAATTCATTAGAACTATTTTAAAACAAACCGCATGCAAAAATTTTCATTTGAACGGAAGTTACAGCATGAATAAGATGCATTTTTTATTTGGTATTTAAGTTAATAACTTTTCTATAACTTCGACACAAGTTTTCGAAAAATGTCCTTTTCAGTCATTGCACGTATGAGAAGTTTAGAACGTATGTATGGATTGTTATGAAACTTGGAATAGAGAATAAGCACTTATGTGTGTTTAAAATGATCTATTTTTATACATTTAAAAGTAATAAGATTTTTTGTTATGACCAATTTTAATCATAAAAAAATTATACGTGAAAGACTAGTCAATTTTTAATGGTATTATATTAACCCTTGACTGCGTAAATATTTTTCCAATCGGAGTTGGTGAGTCACAAAGGGTTAATTTTCATTTAGTATTATAAAATAATTCATTAGAACTATTTTAAAACAAACCGCATGCAAAAATTTTCATTTGAACGGAAGTTACAGCATGAATAAGATGCATTTTTAATTTAGTATTTAAGTTAATAACTTTTTTATAACTTTGACACAAGTTTTCGAAAAATGTCCTTTTCAGTCATTGCACGTATGAGAAGTTTAGAACGTATGTATGGATTGTTATGAAACTTGGAATAGAGAATAAGCACTTATGTGTGTTTAAAATGATCTATTTTTATACATTTAAAAGTAATAAGATTTTTTGTTATGACCAATTTTATTCATAAAAAAATTATCCGTGAAAGACTAGTCAATTTTTAATGGTATTATATTAACCCTTGACTGCTGCTAGTGGTCTCACAGACTGCTTGTTTTCTTAAATTTTCACAGTTTAACTGGTAATTTTGAGTTTTACTATAGATACTAGTGAAATTTTGTTTCGTTTAGAGCCCTAGTATTTTTGCCAGTGAGTTCTGAATAGATGAATTTTAATTATAATAGTCTAGTGCATAAATATTAGTCAGGGGCGTGCCGACCTATTGTGCAATTGTACACAGGCGCCATGATAATAAAGGCGCCAAGTATTTCAAGCGAGAGAAAAATATTTATAAAAATATATTTTTTAATTTTTATTAAAATTAATTATTCTTGAAATTTTAATTATATTTTATAGATTTACCTCGGATAAATCATTTGTAATCAGTTAAATCTTATTATTCTATAAAGTGAGTGTGATAAAATAATAAATTTAAATTCAGAACGTAAAGTTTAATTTGAAACATACGAAAAACTTGAGCATTTGTTAGCATTCTATCCAATTTTAGATTCCAGAGAGGACCATTATTTCAGAAGAAAAAAATGTTATTTAGACATAAATAGAAGGGGTCGGGGATTGATCTTTCTAATACGTGCGGCAAAAAATATAATTAAAGAAAAAAAAAGAGTTTTAGTTCAAGTTTAGTTCAAGAGTTTAGATTCAAGTTTTCGTGTATTTTATGTGCCATGCGCAAATAGTAGTCTAAACCTGATAGTCAATGATACTGTGAATATATATATATATATAATTTGCAAACGGTGACAGATATGAAAAATTTTTTTACAGGAGGGTTATGTAAGATGGCAGGAGTTTCTGTACTGCGATTTTTGCTTTTAGTTCGAATTTCAAGCAATAGATGGCGCTGCGAGAAATAGGTACTAATTCCAGACCTGATTTTTGGTACTTCGGGATCCATTCAAAGCATTTTAATCTCCTTTTTTCGCATAGGAGAAGAGAGAGGCCGAAAAATCGAGCCTATTGCTTGCAGCCCCATCTATTACTACTATTTGTAACTAAAATTGGGAATTGCAGCATAAAAACTCCTGATGATTTTACATAACCCTCCTGCAAAAAAAATTGTAATATCTGTCACCGTTTGCAAGTTATTGAATTTTAAAATACATCAGTCATTTTTGTGTGTGGGACACCCGGTATATATATATAAACTAATAATTAATGTATTTTGTAGTATTTTATTTGTGCTCGCTGGTAAGTTTTTATAAAACTATAGTTTGTCGGAATGGGGTATAGGGAACAAACTGAAATTTTGCACACAGGCGCCGAACACCACTGATGCGCCCCTGAGATTAGTACAGAAACAGTATTCTATGAGTTAATCAAGCGTTCTGAGAGACCGCTCACAGTATCTATAAAACAATCTTTGTCACAGCACTTAAAGGTGAAAGAGCACAATCTGTTTAATAAATAGTTAAACTTTCATTTTTATACATTAAACAGTTTTGAATATACCACTAATTGAAACTTTGAAGTTTTTTTTGTTGATTTTCATCGTGTTTAAAAGGTGCAAGACCCCCTAAGGCACTCCGTTATTATAGGTTTCACTGTATTCACTGCTATAGTTGCAAGTTTACTATTTCAAATGCTACTGACACGGGAACTACTTTTGGCGAGTCTCGTACCTATAGCATTGAGGCCGTATGCATTTTATAGCCTTACAGGCCAAAGATAGATAACCGATAAAATTTGTCTGCAAAAATCGTATTATACATATGGTCACAATTAAAACAGACGCTCTATAAAATGAACTACTCAGCGTATGACCTTCAAATTTTGTACACATGCTATTCAAGATATGGGATTAGAATGATGCAAAAAAATTAGTTTCAGAAACCCCGGATATATGGTACTGTATAACCGGTCATGCGCTGAAAAGAAGCATCTCTACAAACTTTATTTGAAGGAACCAAATGTTCAGGTGACAAGGGCCTTATCTAAATACGAAATGCTGTTCAATATGGTTTCCTTCATGAAGATGTACAATCTGCAGTTTGTGGACAGCTTGTTCAACTGCGAACCTTAACTAGTCGACTGAGATGCTTCTTACAATTACAGTGATACCTTCTTTCAGATATGTCAAAGTTAATAGAAGCCTTCGATAAACAAGATTTTTTTAAGTGTCCCCACAGCAAAAAGTCATATGGATTAAGAACCGGAGAACAAAATGGCCAGCTTGTCAAAAACGCATGACTGGTTGCTTTGTCATTATTGAAATGGTGCAGAAGAAATAATATTCTCCTTAGTTGTTATCCTCTTTTATACCAAAAACATGGCTGCAAACCATGGGTTTATGGAAAGTTTTGAGCTTAGAAAGTGAAATTACAGTTGCAATGGTAGTTTAAGCTTATTTAGATTTTTTTTTTTCATTAAGGCAATAGAATCTAAAACGGAAAAAAATTATTTCCCAAGTGTTTGGTTTTTTAATTGTTATTTTGTCTCCCCAACCCCTGTTTTCTGTTGTACAGCGCCATCTGTCCGTGTTCCTGGAACTATTTTTTTTTATTAATGCGTTTACCCATGCCTTGAATAGTATGTTCAGAAAATTTGAAGCCTTTACACTGAGTAGTTCGAAATATTGGGAGGTCAGAGTAGGGGTGCTTTATTTGTGGCCACCCGGTCTATATATTTGTATGCATTTAATTTTAAATGAATTTTTAATTGTTAATTTCAAGCCAAAAGCAAGTCAAGTCGCTAAATAGGGTGCTACGAATCAAAACTACTACTCACACATAGCAGTAGACAACTAGGCAGTGTTGCCAGATTGGGGTTTTTTTGTCCCAAGATTTTTGATTGTCACCGCTTTTTTGAAATAGAAATATTCGGCCTATTTAGAAATAGATTAAAAAGACTGAAAAATAAGCTGAATTATACTATTTAAAAAAAATGGGGACAATCAAATAATCTGAATTAAAAAAGTCCCCAATCTGGCAACACTGCAACTAGGACATTCGGCCACGGTTGCCAGGAAGAATTCTATGGTAACGAATAAAGCCAATTTCGCCCCGCCAAAAATGCAATGATAATATTGTATTTGTTCAAAATGAAAGTCGCAGGTTCTAGAAGGAATTTAAAAAATTTTTTTCAATATTTTATTCTTATTATTAACTAATTTGTATTTTTAAGCATTTTATTAAAAAAAAACCCCTTCTATGTTAATAACCTGATAAGTGGTCTGAAAAATTGCATTTTCAGAAAGTTATGTTGCTGTAAAATCAATAGAAACAATTTTTACTGACAAATTTCATCGGTCCTCTAATTTGCTCTAGAAAGCTTCACCCAAAGTGGTTCCTTTGTGAGTCTCACAATGTGTAACTTGGCCAATTTGATATCTATAATCCCTAAAAATATGTTACTTTATCCTTTAGATTCAGCTTAATGTTTGTAAGGGATTTGTATTCTTCAAAACTTTTTGTCTATTGTTATGAAACATGTGAATTAAGTCCTCACGACGAAGGGCATAATTGCTCAAGGTCGAACACGACTCTGAAAGTGAAATAATTGAACGGACAAAAAAGAACCAAACATAATGGAGAAAACAAAGAAATGTGATTCAGGAATTGGTCAATCGAGGAGTGGAATTTGAGTTATTGTTTTTTGTTAGATTCTAATGATTTCGAGCCTGAGTTCTCACTCCCTTTTTCTATTTCACCCGCATACCTGCAATTAGAGTATTTAGGTGATCAATTTTTAAAAGTAGTTCTACAAAATGTATTTTTGATCCTCTATGATTTTAATTATTTTGAAAAATTCAAAAATGAATAAAACAACGGTGCTTACGGATTAATTAACAGGTGTTTTTTTTTAAAGGTGAGCATCGCCGAAGCTGTTTCACACTAGTTGGCGCCCATGCTATGTGGGTGATAATTGTACCAAGGCCTGATTTACGCCTAACCTATGTTATGCGTAACTATGTATATATACATTAAGTAACTATGTACATATACAAGGTGGCCATAATTAAACTGGCAGTACTCAGAGTATTCTGTAGCACGATCTAATAGTGAGAATGTCGCCACTTTTTGTAAGAAGATTAAATAAGACGGGGGAAGAAGGATTCTCGAAAAAAAAAATTAGTTCCAAAAGTCAGAATAGGGGAATGTGCGGCGCTGTGCAACAATTTTTTTTTTTAAATGCAGAATCAATACTGGAATAAAATTACCTTTTATTTAGCACATTTAACGATTTTAGTATTCATTCTGCATTTTTTAAACTCTCTTTTCTGTTACACAGCGCCACCTATTCACCTAGCGGTGATTTTTGGAATTAAATTTTATTTTTCGCGGAATCCTTCGTCCCCCGTCTTGTTTAATCTTCTTACAAAATTTGGCGTCATTCTCTCAATTAGATCGCGCTACAGAACACTCTGAGTACTGTCAGTTTAATTATGGACACCTTGCACATTAAGTAACTATGTACAGATACTAATAGGTTGTAAACACCCACCTTTAAATTCATACAATTCTATCCATCCGGCAAGTATAAGAAAGTAAGAGCGCTGAAATTCATGATGTGCTTTGGGACTAGTGTTGTCGGGTGTTCCGCTTAAATCGGGGCTCCAAATGCTCTGGATACCAGTATTTTAAAGAAATTTTCGCTTTATCTAAAGATAAAGCCATTTTTGCCATTATATAAAGCTAAATTAGCTTTATCTAATGGCAGAAGTAGCTGCGATTAAAGATGGCGAAATAAACTGCTAAGTTATTAGTGGTGTCCATAGCATTTGGAGCCATGATTTACGCGGGATACCTGGTAACACTACTTGGCATGGGTGATTCTGAGTAAAAAGAAAATTTCTGAAATTCGCAGCAAATTTTCTGAAAGGTTTACAACAGGGGGGGGGGGGGTGAATTTACTCCCGGCACTAACTATGTGTTTCTTACGCTCCCCTTTCACAAAATTTGCATTTTTTCGCGCTCTTTTGGTTAAATTTGCAGTTTTTTGCGCTCTTTCGACGAAATTTGTCGTTTTTTCGCGATCTTTTGAGGAAATTTGCCGGTTTTTCCGCGATCCTGTGACGAAATTTGTCATTTTTTTCGTGATCTTCTGACGAAATTTCTCGTTTTTTTTGCGATCTTCTGACAAAATTTCTCGTTTTTTTCGTGATCGTATGACGAAATTTGCCATTTTTTAGCGATCCTTTGACGAAATTTGAGTTTTTTGCGATCCTCTGACGAAATTCGCGTTTTCTCGCGATCCTTTGACAAAATTGCCGATTTTTCATTGAAAAATTGACGAAATTGATCTTTTTCGGTGCCCATTTGTCGAAGTTCCGCGATATATTTTATATACGAATTTTCAAATTTATGACCGATTTTTTTAAATTTTCGAAAATGGCTGCCTCAATTTTTCGGAATTTTCGGAAAATTCGGAACAGAATAACCCCTGCTACTTGGGGCCCAAATAGGGACAGTCAGTCTCTAACGGATTTTTTGATTTTCAACATTTACTGGTAACGTTTATCCACTTAAGAGACAGACATTACCATTTAAGGTTTAAATAGTTGTAAGATACACTTTTAAATAAGATATAGCATTATGATAATAATGAATGCATAAGTACCCTCGTCGCATCTTCTTCCATGGAAGATGGCGCGGACATCTCTATTTCATCCAGCAGCGAAGAATTACCATTGGGACTTCTCCTCAGCAGGAGATCTAACTTGGTCTGGAGTTGGGAATTCGTCTGCCGCAAGTCGTCGAGATCTTGTTGTTGGCTGCGAATCTGTGGAAAGAAAATGTCAAACCCAAAATCAGTAAAGTAAGGATTCAAACTCTTTTAAGAATATATTTATACTTATCATTCATAGTTTAGTCCAGAAGAACTCGACAAACAATTCGATAAACTTGAAATTTGACACCAAATACGTAATAGTTAAACCCAAAACCGAAATGGTAGAAAATTAATCCATATTTTAATGCAATTATGGAAAATAATTGATATCAATAACAACTAATATCAATTTTATCTGTCATACTGAAAAATGAATTAGACTTTATTTTAAAAAATGGACCAACCCGAACCTGACCCACAAGAGTCATATCCCAACCCGAAACTGACTCTCCGAAGCAAGAAAAGTCAATCCGACGCCAACCCGATCCGCAACGAAACAAAATTAGAATTAACCTGACCCGAATCGCCGGTCAGGTCGGGTTCGGGTAAAATCGGGTTTCCCGTTTAATGCAGTATTCTAAGATTAGCACATTTTTAACAATATCAAATTGCCAAGCACCCGAAAAAAATATTTCTTTTTTTCTAGGATAAGTTGAAAACTCATTTAAAAAAAGCTCCTCAAAAGCAATGCATTATAAATAAGTATGGGGTAAAAGAAGCAGTGCTTGAGAGGTTACGCACTCAGTCACACTATTTTAATTACATTTTCGTTACACTGTTAAAATTTTTGTCGTGAGTTGAACCAATTTTTAGTGCTGCAGCAGCTATAACCATAAGATGATGGAATCTGATTCCAATACTTAGAGCTCCGGTTGAAACATGGCTCCGAATGTTGAAAAGGAGATTGCGCCATTTTATGGTTGAATCTACAGCAGCAAAAAAAGTTGTTCAAACTCGAAAAATATTTTAACAGTGCAGTTTGAAATAGAACTTTCTAGTTTTTTTATCAGCCTGAATTTCTTTTCACAGGGAGTTTTTGAAAAATTCTAAAGAATTTATTCAGAGTTTAAAGAGATTTTTCAAAAATCTTTTTTGTTTATTTGTTTGTGGAAAGTGAAAGAGTCAGTTCTCGACGGCTTCGAGATTGGAATAATAATAAACCAATAAAGTTAAAACAACAACAACAAATAAATAATTTGTATAAATATTTACTTTTTACAACAAAATTATGAAGAAAAACTATGTTTTTCAGAAATCAAAGATAAAATGCGAGGGTTGTTTTTTTTTCAACCTCCGATGGGCCGTAAAATAAAGACTAGTGTGAATAATAAAATTCTTTTATAACCTGGAGTCAAGTACGATCAAAGCTACTTTTCGACATAGTCGCAATGAAGATTGATTCATTTGTCATACTGGTGGGCGAGGAGGGGGATACATTCTTCACAGACTGTTCACGCCAACGTATTGAGATAGGTCTCTAAGGCGTCTTGAAGATGTTTGTTAAAATGGAAGTAATGCTGTCGTTCCAGACATGTCTTCAGATCTCGAAAAAGGTGACAATCACTCGGTGCCAGCCTAACTCGTGGCCCAACAGCTTCTTTCACAAATCGAACATATCTCATCGAATTTGTGAAGGAAGCTGTTGGGCTATCAGTTCAGCTGGCACCGAGTGATTGTCACTTTTTTAGAGATCTGAAGATAGATCTGGGACGACAGCATTTCATTCCTCTTCCATTCCAACAAAAATCTTTAATACGTCTGGGAGACCTATCTCATAAGCGTTGGCGGCAACAGTCTGTAAAGAGTGTATTCCCCTCCTCGCCCAGTAGTATGACAAATGAATTAATCTTCATTGCGACTATGTCGAAAAGTAGCTTTGATTGTACCTGACTCCAGATTATAAAAGGTATTTATTATTCACAGTAGTCTTTATTTTACGGCGCATCGGAGGTTGAAAAAAACAACAACAACAAAAAAAAAACAGCCCTCGTATATTTACCAGATAGTCATAAAGTAAAATTGAGTTCATTCACACCATTTTCGAACTTCCCATACGCCATATAGGAGTGACAGTATGGCCAATATCTGATAGAATTCTCTTATAGTTAAAAATCTATGGATCGTGGAGCTATATCATCATATCGAATACCGAAAACCATTTTGATAAATGTGTTTTAGTAGTGGACATCCTAGAATACCTCAAATATTACACACATTCAGGCTTCATAATCAATAATTGAAGGGCTAAATACAGCCAATGGCAAATTGTAAATTGTTACTGTTAATTTAAAGACTGAAAAAAAAATCAAAATTCAACTCAGTTTGCTCAGTTTCAACACGTTGAAGAAAAGCCTTTCAATTGACTGACAAAAAAATGCTGATTTATCTTTTCCTCGTACCACTTAATTTCTGCGAAACCAATGTAAAAAAGATACTCCTTTTCATGCAGAATATTGACCATAGAAGTCGTCAAAACGTCAAAATGGTGGGAAAATGCTCTAAAATCATATAATTTACTTCGAATTCTCAAGCTGTCGAACACTGTGGCATTTACCCTAACTGTAAAAACAATCTGTTGATTGCCAGTACAATTTCTGCATTTTTAGGGATTTTTTCCCCCACTTGTATAACAATTTCATTAAATTCTTAAAAAGTAGCGAATATGGATTTAACACTTAGAGATCTGAGCTATTTCAACTGCATATCTCCCTCTGGAATTTGGTACTTTTCATGATTTTTTAAAAACTACTTGGAAGATATGCATTTTGATATTTTTTTAAATTATAAACATCAAACTGTTCTCATTCATAATCAAGGAACTATTTAAATGTCTAAAAATTAATATTTAATGAGAAATTACTGAAAAAAGCATGTTTTATATTTAAAAAAAATTCCCATAAGAAAACATATTTTTTTAACGTAAAATTTTACATAGACTGGAATAAAAACTTACCCAAATGTTGTAAAAATATCTGAAAATAGAATTCATTTGTATATATATATTATTTAGTAAAATTTGTTCTTGTGTGGTACATTTCAAAGCACAAAGAGTAACGTCACAAGGTTCACAATAAACTCAAATTAAGCTTTGGTTCTAGATATTTTCCAAGACTTACTTTTGTTTTGTGCTGCCACCTATTTTTTTCAAAATAAATGGTTCGTGGATAATATAGGAAAAGACCGCGACCGTATATACAGTCGGACCTCGTTATCTCGACACCCGATTTTCACGTCACTCCGCTTTTCACATCTGTTTTTCAAAGTCCCTATCTGCTGTATGTGATATTAAAGTAACTAAACTCCGGATTTTTCGTCGTTGAATAATTTTCAACTCCGGATATCCCGGCGGTTTAGGAAAATTGCCCATTTTTCATAATCCATCTTATAAGCACGGAAATTAAGCGGTAAGAAATGTCTTGGCCAAACTTTTCACAAAAGTGTCTAAAATACCCATTGTGATAAATGAGAAATTTTACTTCAATCCTTTATCTGAATAAATAAACCCACATACTATGAATGATCCACTTAAGCTCCAGATAGATATATGAGTCTACGCGCGGTTATTATTTTCTGATCAGGCTGCGCTTTCTTGCGGTTACACGGCGTTTTTCATCCGACTAAAACCAAAGCATTGCGTTGTATTGAAATGATCAGAAATCATCTAACATCCATTTCTGAAACAACGAATATTGATTACAATTCATTGTATAATTTCAAAAGAGAAATGTAGGAAGCACATCTAGGGATAGGCAAAGAATTCATCAATATTTCATGTAACAATATAAAAGCATCATAAATCTGATTTTTATTCTTTTCAATTTTGTTTTTGTGTTTATTTTGTTTAATAATACTGCTTTATTGTTTAAAAGTGCAAGAACAGTTATGAATTTAAAATTGTCTTAACCCGGGAGAACTCGCTGCATGAGATTTTCTCTCACCGTCGTACTTTTTTAAGACTCTTATTTAAACCATTTTTCATTTTAATTAAAATTTCAAAATGTTATTTCATTTTTTTTACCTCTTTTGTGAATAAAAGTACTAAGCCAACCAAAAAAAGTTGATATTATATGAATGTAAAGTAAAAGAAAAGCAATTGGGCATTCTCACTAGCGAGTTCTCCCGGGTTAAATTAATTAAAAATACAGCTTTTTATGAACATATTTTTTTCCAACTAAGGTTACCGCGACACTCCAATACTTTTTTGACGATAATTTTTTCTGGTCATTAGATTGACGGGATAACGAGGTTCTACTGTAGTAGGTATTTTTATAGCTCAGAAAGTTTAAATTTAGCCCTGAGAGACTCTCGGGTTTAGTTCGCTTCACCAAAAACGGCAACCCGAGTGATACTCGAGCTTAGACCTCAAATTGTTAAGAATATCCTGGACAGATAATCGTGCTAAAAATCTAGTTAATTTGTCATTTTTTGCTGAGGGCTTTTTATATGTATACACTCTAAAAGGAATTTCCGTATTTTGCTGGTACAAGTTCCGTATTTTTACAGACTTTTATTCTTTTGCAGTACAGTAATGAAATAAACCCAACACTTGCAGGGAAAAATGAAAATTTACCATTACACTGTAAAAAAAAAAAATCTGTAGTTCTACAGATGTAAAGTTACATGCTTACTAAACTTTCACCTGTAACTGTACGAAAAAAGCTGCAAATCTACAAAACTAGTTTTTGTAAAGCTACAAAAATCTGTAACTTTACAAATGAATCTGCTAAAATTTCAGTAATCTTACTAAACTTTTATTTGTAACCCTGGCTGCAGTTACATGAAAAGTTCTCGGAATCCCAGTTTCCAAAAAAATTCTTAGTAACCTTACAGATTTTTTAATTTTCGGCGCAAAAGTGTGTCTGTTACATGAAATTTTGTTGTTGCCGTTACATGAAAAGTTCTAGGAATCCCAGTTTCCTAGAAAAACTTTAGTAACTTCACAGATTTTTTTTTACAGTGTATCTGTCAAATATGCTCTCAAATCCAATGTTCGCAATGCTTTTTGATTCAATCACGAAATCACATTTATAGGGAAAAGCGTTTTCCCGTAAAAATATGGAAATTGTACTGGTAATCAACGGAATTCTTTTTAACAGTCTATATTTCATCTAACCTTTCTTTTTAAGTTGTTTATTGCATAAAATATGTTTTTATCGACATTATAATTGATGTTCGATATTCATATAATCTCGATGTCGTTTAAAATCATCATTTTAGTCATGTTTATTAATTCCATACTTGTTTAATACTTAGGATTTAGTGTTTTTATGAACTCTTTTTTTAATTAAAATGGCATGTTGTTTTTATTCTTTCTCTCTTTCTGCTATCTTTCTCTGTTTTTTACCCCAGATGTATGCGACACATTTGTTTCGGTATTTATAATATTTTTCTCTCGATACAAGCAAACATACTAACTACTTATATTAAAAGTACTTTACAGCTTAGCTAATTTATAATGCTAATTTCAACATTGGATTTCAACACACTTGCTAATGCGATATGATTACAATCTGAAAAAATAACTTAAAAAGAATTTAAAAAATTACTTAAATAGTCTACAATCTTTGAATTCCAAAACAACAATATAAATAAAAATATGAACTAAAACTGGTAGTATTCAAGGAAGATGTAAAAAAACTCCCATTTTCTCTCGATACAAGCAAACATACTAACTATTTATATCAAGAGTACTTTACAACTTAGCTAATTTATAATGCTAATTCCAACACACTCGCTAACGCGATATCATTAAAATCTGAAAAATAACTTAAAAAGAATTAAATTACCTACTTAAATAGTCTACAATCTTTGAATTCCAAAACAACAATATAAATAAAAATCTGAACTAAAATTGGTGGTATTCAAGGAAGATGTGAAAAAACTCACATGGAATGTGTTGAAAGTTATTTCTTGTTAGTCTTTGTGGGATAAATGACTAATAATAAATATATAATGACTACAGTGTTTCGGTTTTTATATTTTATCATTATGAACTTTTACAAACTAAGCATATTATACATTACAAAACTATAGATAAGGGCAGAAAAAGATAATAACTTAGATAATAATGTGTCATTGCCAAAAATTTTAAATGCTGCAACTGCAATTAATACTACAAAATATAGTAAAACATATATAGATTTCAGGTTCAATACTCATACTAACTATTAGTAGTTTAAAGATTTGATATTGAAGACTGTTTGAAATTATGTTGATTTACACAAGCGCAAAAAATAAGAATTTTAATATTGAATGAAAAAGAAATTTAATTCACTGACAAAGTAAATGTGTTAAATACTAATTTTTGAATACTTTTTTTTCATCTTTGATTGACAAAACACAAAACAAAACAACAACAAAAAAACAGTATTGTGGACAATATTTGCGGATAGTATTTTGAAAGGTACGGCAAGTGCAATTGATCATGTTAAAAATTTGATAATTTCAGATATGAGTATTTTCACTCCATATATTAGTGAAAGTATAAATCGGATACTGCAGTTTGCATATTCGATGCTTATAATTAAATTTTATCAAATATTTCAACGTATTTTACAGCTTAACTAATTTATACTACCAATTCGAACACCGAATAATGCTAATGCAATAATCAACACCGAATAATGTTAATGCAATAAAACTGTAGTAAGAAAAATAACGTAAAAAAACATTTCTTAAATAAATACTTTTGAACTACTTAATAAAATACTTACTTAGATTTCTGAATTTCAAAACAATAATATAAATAAAAATATGAACTAACACTGGTGATATCCAAGGAAGATAAGAGAAAGCTCACATTAAATGTGTTGAAAGCTATTTCTTGTTAGTTTTATTTTTACTGATAAATGAATAATGATAAATATATAATGACAACAGGTTTTTATATTTTATCATTATAAAATTTTGCAAATTAAATCTCATTTGTTTTGTTCTGAGAAACAATAGATTAAGGTAGAAAAAGATAACAGCATACATAGATAATAATGTGTCATCGCCTAACATTTAAAATGATGCAACTGTAATTAATATACTAGAAAATATTTCAAAGCAGATTCAGATTTCAGATTCAATCTTTTGAAATATACATATTTTTTCAATTTAGAATCTTAAAATATCAGTTTAAAAAAATTGTGGATATCTATATCTATTAAATATTAAATTATTGCTTGAATCCAGGTGACAGATAATTAGTTTTTTTATAATAAAGCACACATACTACAATATATATTAAAAGACACATACACACATAAATAACGCCTGCATTCAACAGTTAAAGGTATATATAAATATTTTACAGACATACATACAATAAATACAATAAACCCAACTGGAGTGAAAAATTAGCCAGAGCCAGGAATCGAACCCGGGACCACAGTATACAAGACTGTTGCTCTAACCACTGAGTTACTCCGGCCGATGCAGACTCAGGCAGACTCAGGCATCGGCCGGAGTAGATCAGTGGTTAGAGCAACAGTCTTGTATACTGTGGTCCCGGGTTCGATTCCTGTCTCTGGCTAATTTTTCACTCTAGTTGGGTTTATTGTATTTATTGTATGTATGTCTGTAAAATATTTATATATACCTTTAATTAGTTTTTTTCTTCTTCATACTTTTAAAAGTATTGTTGCTATTAATTAACCAATTAAACATTTGCTTAAAAAATAAGTAGCTTAAAAGAAATTGAGATCATTGATTATTAATTTTTTACTGCTAGTTTATTTAAACGTTATCGTTGCTTACTAGACAATCATTGATAATTGGGCAGTAATTGATAGGCTTATTAGGCAATAATTGATAACTATAATGCTAACGTTTGTTTTTTAAAATGTTATGGAACAAAAAACTTTATAAGTCACACAGAGGAATGATATGTATATTTTTTATCCTGATTGAATATAAAAATTAAAAAAATATATACATATACACAGTACAACCTCGAAAATCCAACATCGTCAGGAGCGAGTCTAAGCCGGATTTCTGAAATAATATCAAACATTATTTCGATATTCTTAATGGTGCTTTTACCCATAATTTAAATCAAAGCCAAGTGACTTTATGTGACAAAATTAAATATTTTTTTTTTTATAAAAACTTAATTTAATTGATATTTTCTATCTTACAAAAAAATTCTAATAAACAGTAGAGTCACTTCTTCTTGTGTAATTTCCGAAACACCGATGTTTTTATTTGTTTCAGTTTTTTTTCAGCCGTTCTTTAACAAGTTTTTCTTGGATTTTATACACGTGAACAAATTTTGTGAAATACATTCTTGTTTTTTCTAAAGCAGATATTAATTTTCCAGTCAAATTTATGCATTTTACCAACGACACCTTTTGCTCTGTCGGCTCGAGATCCTCATTCCTCTCAGCTGCTACCAGCGCTGTCAGCGATCTCGCTGTTCGCTAATCCACTGCTATCGATCTTAAAGTTTTTAATTCGTAAACAATTGTTATCTTTCTTTCTCCCGTATATTGGAAATGTAAAAAAAAAATAAGGGAGAAGGGGAGATGACTTCGATGCCGGATTTTTGATGTTTCCGGATTTCTGAGGTCGCACTGTATAGATAATATGCTGAAATATGGTATCTGCACTTAAAAGAAATAAAAGTAAATATGGATATAGTAGTTTCTTTTCAGCAAATTTTCTAAAATGCCGAATATTTCCACATTTATTCCTTTGTTTCAAAATTCCTGTTTTTTCTGCATCTCTGTCATAAGTACCTTTAGTTCTTGCTCTCTGTTCTGTCGCTGTAGCAGGACGATTCGATCTCCGGACTCTTCCAGGGACAGATTGAGATTCTCCCTCTCGTCCGTGAGCGCATGGATTCGCTGACCCAGGTCAGCTTTTCGACCCTCCAGGAGATTGATCTGCAAAAAATTGAAACATACGTTACAGCTTACTTATTCAAAGACAGTTCACAGGCAATTTCAAAGACAATTCAAAGACAGTTTGGAGAGAAAAAAAAGGAAAACACAATATTGGAACCTTTTTAGGCAGACCAACTAACAGAACAGTCTTAAGAGTTATTAACAGTAAGACACTAAATCCTCCTCTCCAAAGTACGGGGTGTTTCTAAATGAATATCGGGGATTTAACGCTTTGTAGTATTTATTACATAAAACTTAAAATTATAATTAATACATAAAATGAAAGAGGAACTCAAACAGTTTTACCTACAAGCTTACAAGTGTTCAACGTGAGCACCTTTCGTCACCCATAAAGTCGATAGCTCAGTTCTTCCCAAACGTTGATTAGTGTTTGTGGGGTCCAGCTGGAATGGTCAGCTGGTAGTGGAGGCACATACACACGATCCTTTATGAACCCCCACAGGTAGAAATCACATGGCGTCAGATCGGGTGAGCGTCTGAACAGAACTTCTTTGCTAATCAACGTTTGGGAAGAACTGAGCTATCGAATTGATGGGTGCCGTGTGACGAAAGGTACTCAAATTGAACACTTGTAAGCTTGTAGGTAAAACTGTTTGAGTTGCTCTTTCGCTTTATGTATTAATTATAATTTTAAGATTTATGTAATAAATACTACCAAGCGTTAAAACCCCGATAAATTATTTAGAAACACCCCGTAGTTTTGGAAGATTAATTTTGTCGTACACGGTTAAAGCTTTTGTTAATGTATTTTACAATTTAACAAATATTGTTTTCTTTACATGAAACATAAATAAATAAATGCAAAAAGAAGTAGTAGTCTAATATTGAGAAAGTATTGTAGCCATAGACCACTGTCACAAGAACTTTATAGATTTTCGTAAAGATCGGTCAACGGATTAACGTCTAAAGGATAACGTCTAAAGTTTCAAAACGGGTGGTCCAGCGTTCGAATCCAGACAATTCAATTGTGTAAGAAATTTATACCCACATCTTTTTGTAATACTTTCCAGCATAGTTGAAAAGTGCTTATGAATTCAGTTTGTCTGCCCGACCGTATTCTAACTCGCGTAAGTACATTCGTATCGCTATGTACCTGATATATGACATTGAGGTTTACCATGCCATGTTCGGTATTGAAAATGAAATGTGTACCACTTATGGTTAGTTACAGGGACACTCAAAAATATTTCGTTACATTACTTCGATGGGAAAAAATCGTTTTCAGTGAATTTTAATGATGTTAGATTACTTCAAACATAATGAAATTGATATGCATAACTGAGGTGGATGACAACATGTTTTTTATGGATTGTAGAGTAAGTAGAAATTATAACTCGTTTACAGGGACACTCAAAATTATTCCATTACTTTATGATCTATTGGGAAAAATCGTTTGCAATGTATTTGAATGATGTTATAGCACAGGGACGGCGAACCTATGGCACGCGTGCCATACGTGGCACGCGGGAGATTATTTTCGGCACGGCATAGACTCATGTTCTAAATTAAAATATTGAAGGGCTCGCATGTAAAACAATGTTAGTAGCAAAATGGAATTTTTGAGACATTCAATTTTCAAGTTTTGCAAAGAAAAATACAAACAAAACTATTATGATTGTTTCCTGCAAAACAGCTGACTTGATACTTCTGTTAACTTATGTGCAACATTTTTTGCCTGCTAGATTTCATTTTATTGGACTTATGTGCAAATAGTTTTCATTTTGTAAATTCATTGAGTAAAATATCTGTACTTTTAAAAAGTTGACAAGTAGTTAAACAATTTTACAAAAAACTTTTTTAATATCAATTGCGATGCTTTACACCCTGGCCTTTCATAATAGTCAAAACGCACAAATTGCACTATTTTGAACTTAGACTTGATGAGTTTTTCTAAATTAGGTTGGTTCTCGCTGTCAAAGATATTGAAACTGAATACAAATTTATAAATACAACTGAAATACAACTTTATAAATACCCATATAGCTCAATATTGGCTAAACAAATTTTGAGATTGAGAGAGAATTAGGAGACTTTCGGAAAATAACGATCATAAGCAAAAATACCGATGGTAAAATTATGATAACTTAGAATTTCGAATTCAGTTCCATACAAGAACTTTTTAAAAGAAACCATTTTCATATTTTTTTCTGTTAGTTATTAACCATTTGGAAAAATGGTTATTGTTCTCTGTCAGGGTAGGAAATCAAAAACATATCTGAGGCATTTTATTGGTTGAATCCGGATTTTATTCATTTTCTGATTAGTCTATACAGTAATCTGTATTTCCCTTTACTTTTAACAGAGATGGATACTTCTGTTACCACTATGACAAAAAAGTAGTAAAAACTACAAAAAAAAAAAATTAATAGCTCAGAAACAAATTAAGATACAGCTTTCAAACAAATTGCATTTAAAAGTACACTTTTTTCTCTATACGACGGTGTAAAAAGTAATATTGTGGGACGTTCAGAAGTTTAAGAATGAAATTTCATTTAAAATGGGTCGTCAGATTTCCACGATGGAAAAGCCTTTTCCCGAACAGCCAATGAAATGCTTGGATAATACGTAAGTTTCAGGTGGATAATACGTAAGTTTCAGGAAGTCTGACGAGTCGCAGGCGATTTTTGTCGCTTGCAATTTTTACGTGTCATAACACTATCAATGTTTAATTCATGGCGTACGTAATGTATGATCAACTCCGTGCGATATTTTATGTCTTAAATGTTAGTCTTTGAAAAAATCATTTTCCAAATGGTCGTTGTAATTTGCTAAATTGCTTTTTATTATTATTATTATTTATTTATTTTTCGGAAATGGAAAGTATGAAAAACTCAAGTAGAAACCTGTTGTCAGGCGGTTCGAATTCAGCTCTCATTCTCTTAAAGAAAAATTGAAATACGAAACTTATCTGAATTATTTGGCATCTAAGACGCAACAAGAGAAATATGATTTTTTAAATACTTTTTAAATATGTTACAAAATGCAACCCATATATTTTAAATCCAAAAATCAATATTTTTAGTAATTTTGCCACTTTGATACCACTAAATTTGTGGCACGTCATGATCATGTAAAATATTTTTTGGAAAAAATTGGCATGCCGATGTGAAAAGGTTCGCCGACTCTGTTATAGTATTTCAATGAAATTGATGGACGTTACTGGGGAGACTATGGCAGGTTTTCTATAGTTTATTAAGTTTCCAAAATTTATCATTTATTTAGAGAGATACTCGGTTACAATACTGACTGTGAGCCTTAACCGCTGGATATGCGTTTTCAGTTGTGATATGCATTTTAAAACTTACCTAGTTTTTAATAACCATTGTATTGCGATGTGTATAGACGATATACAGGTCTGCATCAAATAATTCGCACACGTTACCGGCTACGCACAGCAATTGCTAAAATTAAATTTTTATTGCGTTGTGTTTTTTTTTAAATGTTTAATTAGATATCTTATTTCATTGTATGAATAGAAGTGAAATTTCTTAACAATATTCTATAGCATTGGAAGTTGTTTCATAATCTATGTCGCGATCCATGGTTTTTCTTACTTGTTTAAAAAGCATCCTGACGTGTATACCAGTGTTGGGAAAGTCGAGAGGAGTCACTCCAGATATTATATATACAGGCATCCCCCCGATTTACGTAAGTATGCGTTCCGAAAACTTTTACGTAACTTAAATTTTACGTAAGTCGAATTCGTAAATTGATTAGGTAAAATTACGTAAGAAACTGCAATATTTATTATATATAAATATTAACGATAAGAACGACGATAATTTTTAACGACTTAGAAATTTAGTACAGTATCTTATTTATAAATATAATATAAATAATTATTTACATAGTATTATTTTATAAATAAAGCATCATGCAGCAGTATTTACTCGGATATAAAGTATAAAAGAATGAAAAAATATGAAAACAAACTGAAAGAACACTTTCCAAATAAAAAGCCTCTTATGGAATGCGAGATTTATAAATTTAACATGAGTGAATCGATTTAAACAATGTTCAATCCACATCAAACGAACAGGGGAAGCTAGAAGAAAACAAGTAAAAATTGAATTTAAAAAAATCAAAAAACCTGACTGTGTAAAAAATGAACTAATTAATTATTTCTCAATCAATGCGAAACTATTTTTATATTACTTACCTATTTTTTTATTTACTTGTATTTATGACTTTTAAGTTGTGTTTAATTGTTAGTTCTTATCTATAAACACTGTTTTGATGAGGCCTGTAGATGTCTATGATGGTTAGAATTTCAGTAAAGCTAGAGATCCTACCAACACAACTTCCATGTTGTGTAATATTTAAACGGAGCTTCTGATTGTAAAATAGTCAATGAAACATCGTCTTCATTTTGAAAGGCCTATCCAATGATATGCCACTCAATAGGGTGCGTAAAAATGTTTTTTCGTCTCTACCGCCATTTTGTATTTTACGGTCGCCATTTTGGAATTTATAAAAACAAAGCCTATCTTGTAATCATCGGACGGTTAAGACGAATCGATAGAGACCTCATTTATTAAAACCTATCCAGCCGTTGGGATGTTTCGAGGGTAAAAAGAAATCCACATACCCAGATACGGGTGAAACACACAACTCTTCTTGGCAGTCGGGTAAAAATACACGCAGTTCCTCTTCATTGAAACCTAAAAATTTGCTTTCGTTCTGGCTTAAATTCAGCTAACTTAATTGTTACGGTTGAATTCCAAATTTTTTGTCTCATTTAAATTTGATTTGAGTTTGTTTTGTTAAAGATTTGATTGTATAAAGATCGATTTGATTGACCCAATAAAAATATAACTTTCACTAATATATAAAACTATATTATGATTCTGTTTTTTATCTGCGTATTTTATTTATAAAATAATTATCCAAAGTATGCAAATGCATGTGAAAAGTGCTAGTGTGTTCATAAATGTAATTTTGAAGATTTATTACGTAACTGCGAATTAAAAACAAACAAACCACCATTGTTCTGTTACATTGTATCACAACTTTAAAGGAGCACACACACTTACTTACACAGCGGATGACTAACAAACTTCGACGAACACATTTCATTATCCGAGAAAAAATCCCCCACACTTTTCAAACTCTAGCATCCCCTTACAAACCTGGTGTTTTCCTGTGAATAACAATTTCATTGTTATTTCTTTTTATCATACACTTTGATCAGTGATTAAAAATATGTTTCGGAATTTGGTTTAATTTTTCCCGATTTATCTTTCTTTCGATACTCAAATTAATTGAACTTATTAACACTTTCTTAAATTCCGGAAAATTGCTTCTGAGGGAACAACTAAGAAGTTGGAAATTCAGGCTAAGCCCATATCTCATCTAAATAGACATGCATCATTATGATTTTTTACTTTCTTCTACCGTTACAAGAAGAAAGCATTGGATTCGTGAAAATTTTAGAATTCCGGTTTTCGACGGATTTACACGTTTTAGGGGTCAGAGATTCCGAAAAACATGTTTTTACAAAATGTCTGTCTGTGAGTCTGTCTGTCTGTATGTGACACAAATTTTGTGGGCGCTCTATCTCAAGAACTAATGCACGGAATTTAATATAAATGTATATTCATTTAGTACCTGACATAAATTGGTTCTGATTAGTTTTTGGTGTAAATCGCTCAATAGGTGGCGCTGCTAGGCAGCATTTTCACGATTTCCGCAATAGCTGTATCTCTAGAACTAATGCACGGATTTTACTATAAATGTATACTCAGTTAGTCCCTGATATAAATTGGTTCTGATTAGTTTTTGGTGTAAATCTCTCAACACGTGGTGCTGCTATGCAGCATTTTCATGATTTCCGCAATAGTTGTATCTCCAGAACTAATGCACGGATTTTCATCAAACTTCAGATATAGTTAGTTCTTGACATGAATTGGCGTTTTCTGCATTTTGATGTAAATCGCTCAACAGGTGGCACTGCTATGCTGCATTTTTGCGATTTCCCCAATATCTCTATCTCAAGAACTAATGCTCGGATTTTCAACTAACTTCAGATTCAGGTATACCTTGATATGAATTAGTGCTGTTTATGTTTTGGTGAAAATCGCTCAACAGGTGGCGCTGGTATGCTACATTTTTTAGAATTTCCACTATAGCTCTATCCCAAGAACTAATGCACGAATTTTCATCAAACTTCAAATTCAGATATACTTTGATATGAATTGGTGCTAAATTAATGTAATTTCTTGTACTATTTAAATGATTTAATTGGTGTGATTTATATAGAAAAAAGTTTTGTGATGGCCGCAATATACTAGTTTTAGGTGCGTTCCTAGTTATATAAATACGTAGCACCTACAGTCGTCGACTGGTCCATCCATCTGTCCGCTTATATCAGCGCAAAAACTACCCAACCGAATGGTTTAAAATTTAATATATAATAATCGTTACAGAATTGCGTCGAGTCATTTCAAATTTTATGAAAATCGAATCAAAACTTAAAAAGATATTAATAAAAGTTTTCTTCATTCTATTAAATCCTATCATACGTCCTTAATTCAATTCAATGATATCCCATGATAGGTAATGATTCTAGGTTGCCATGGTGATTCCATCCTATTTAAGATGGAGTCCCATTATTTCTGTATTACTGAATTCAATCTATAGAATCGTAATAAATTTTGCATTCATGCATTTTTTGCATAAGAGTGCAACAGCTACTGCACCAAGAACTGAATATTTATAAAACTAGTTATAGTACGAACGCACCTCATTTGCCACGTTTGACGTACAATTTCCGAGTTGTTTATCCTAGTTTAGTAAAGACGTTATTTTAAGAACAACAAAGAAAAATCGTGCGTCAAGCATAGACACTTTATGAAACACTTTCCAATAGATTCAGAATAATGTAAAACAGGTTGGAAATTGCTCGTCAAACGTGGCAAGTGAGGTGCGTTCGTACTATAACTAGTTTTATAATTATTTTTTGCACCCCATATTGTACTGAATGTATATTTTTTTGCGCTTCATAAGTGCATAGTCTGTAACATCATTAAAATACACTTGCAATAATATTTTTCCCATTCCCCGTAATGTAACGGAAAACTTTTGACTGTCCTTGTAATTAAACTATACATCCGATTTTCATAACATTTGAAATGGCTCGGCAAAATTTTGCAACAATTATATTAAAATTTCAGACCATTCGGAAGGCTGTAACATCATTAAAATGCACTTGCAATAATTTTTTCCCATTGGCCGTAATGTAACGGAAAACTTTTGACTGTCCCTGTAATTGAACTATACATCCGATTTTCATAAAATTGGAAATGGCGCGACAAAATTTTGCAACAATTATATATTTAAAATTTCAGACCATTCGGAAGGTTGTAACATCATTAAAATTCACTTGCAATAATTTTTCCCATTGGCCGTAATGTAAAGAAAAACTTTTGACTGTCCCTGTCATTAAACTATACATCCGATTTTCATAAAATCTGAGGCTCAACAAAATTTTGCAACAATCATATATTTAAAATTTCAGATCATTCGGTTGGGTAGTTTTTGCTCTGTTATATTCGGACGGACAGACAGACAGACGGACTGAACGACGACTATAGGTGCTACGTATTTATATAATTACGAACGCACCTAAAAATTGCACAATTAAAAAAAAATTAAAATATTACCCCAATTCAACCATATGGAAACGCATGACATATTTCAAAACCCAATTTCAGCTGTACCCATTTCAATCGGAAAATTATCCGAATTTTTTCAGCAGCCCTGTATAGGATTTATAGATTTGTATCTCCTAACTGCATGCATACAAAAATTTAGTTACTTAAGAAATACATATACTTCAGTTGAAAATTCCCCTTCAGCAATTTCCCCTAATAAGGAGAATGGTACGTGAATACTTTTGTGCAGCCCTGTATATGAGGTAGAGATCTGCACGGGCCGGCCCGTGGCCCGAAGCCCGAGCCAGGCCCGGCCCGCGGGCCGGGCTCGGGCCGATTTTCATTCACGGCACTCGGGCCGGGCCGGGCCTAACTTAATTTTTCTGTACAGAGCCGGGCCTGGTTTCATTCCTAGTCTTCATGGCCCACAATTTTCAGTCCTAGTTTTGAGCCAGCCCGTATGAAAATCATCGCCTCAGCGTGGCCTGGTCCATTTAAAGGTCAGTTAAATTAAGCCTGGCCCAAAAGTTTTCGCAAAAAATGCATACGTTTTTGAATCGCCATTATTCTATATTAAACTTTATTACATTATAATATAACATATATTTATAACATTAAACTAACATTAAAATTTGTTATTTTTAAAGAATAGTAGATTTCTACGCACATTAAAATATAACTAAATTAAAATACAGTAAAATGTATGAAAAGGAACCTGCCTATGACGGAACCTTGTTTTAAACTGAAAAACGTGTTGATCCATGCAAAATTAATATACTAATAAGTAAGAAAAGAATATATAATACATTTACACTTGCTAAGAAGAGAACTCGTCTATAACGCATTTTTTTTCTCTTTTCTATGCAATTCCATCTTAGAAGATTTTACTGTATAGCATTTTTCCGATTTTTAACACTTCTAGACATGGAATATGGATTAACAGTATTAATGATAACTGAAACATTTACATACAAGAAATAGAGATTCATTAAAAAAAATAATATCGCAGCCTGCTGCACGTCTATAAAAATAAAGATTATAAATATGAAAAAAAATTAAGATAAATATTTTTGGACAGAACTCCTCCTACGAGACAAATTTTTAACCAATTCGACGAAAAAATCAATGTTTTGTAGAAGTTCACTCGGGCCGGTCCGGGCTCGGGCCGAACTTTTAATTTTTTTATCGGGCCGGGCCCGGGCCGAACTTTTAATTTTTGCATCGGGCCGGGCCGATTTTTTTTCTCTATGAGTCGGGCCGGGCCCGGGCCTGGAAATGTCGGCCCGTGCAGACCTCTAATATGAGGTATAGAATTTATATATGACGAGTAACATGCAAAATATTAATTAAATTTAAAAGCGCATACCGAATTTTAAACCGTACACATCAGCAATTATTACTCAAAGACAGTATTGTAGCGGATTTCTTTTATGTGTCCCTGTAAATGAATAAAAAATGCTATGAATGCCCTGTTCTAACGCAATCTTAGTGAAATTCAGTGATTTATATCAGTTGCAATACATTTGAAATAGCGTCATGTCATTAAAATACTCTGCAAACGATTTCCCCCCTATACAGTAATATAATGGAATACTTTTGAGTGCCCCTGTAAAGGAACGATTAATCCTACATACTTCCTATACAATACCAAACATGCTTTGGTGACCCTAAATAACCTTTATCAATTTCATGAAAATCCGAGTATATGTACGGGAGTTAGAGCGTGGACAGACGGCCAGACAAACCGAATGCATAAACACTTTTCAACTTTGTTGGAAAGTGTTAAAAATAACTTATTTGGATTTAAAGATACATTTAAAATAATAGTGTAAACAAACATATTTTTCCCTCGTGAAAAATTTGAGGTACACTTAAAGAAAAAAAAAAAAAACTAATGAAAATCTTACTTTGAAATCTTTTGCGATGATCAAAAAGTAGGGAAAAGTGTTGTACCGTGGAGCTGCGCACTTTTTAGCTCTATCTATTGGATTTGTACAAAACTCATCAATGTAGTTTTGAGATATATCACTAGATGTCACTTAGCAGTTGGTCTCTTAAATATAGTCAGCACATGTTGCTGACAGTTGTTAAAAAATAAAATGATTTGATCATCAAAAAGTAAATTTTTGAAAGCTGCAACTTTTCATTGTATCTCGTTATCTATAGCTATTTGTTTTAAATTCAAATTTATACATATAAGAGCATACATATACTGAATATACATATACTGAAGATATTTTAACCTTTATTACATATTCTCAAATAAATAAATAAATAAATAAATAAATTTTACTTATTAGGAATCTGCCTATTTTTGTCAAAAATTTTTTTTTCCATTTACAAAAATATCCTAAGGTTTATCTATAGTTATTTGTTTTAAATTCAAAGATACACATATAAGAGCATATGTATACTGAATATACATATACTGAAGCTATTTTAACCTTTATTACATATTCTCAAAATAAATAAATAAATAAATTTTACTTATTAGGAATCTGCCTATTATTGTCAAATATTTTTTTTCCATTTACAAAAATATCCCAAGGTTTATCTATAGTTAATTTGTTTTAAATTCAAAGTTACACATATAAGAGCATATGTATACTGAATATACATATACTGAAGCTATTTTAACCTTTATTACATATTCTCAAAATAAATAAATAAATAAATTTTACTTATTAGGAATCTGCCTATTTTCGTCATACATTTTTTCAATTTAGAAAATATTCTAAGGTTTACAAATAAAAACTAGTATGTTGCGGCCATCACAAAACTTTCTTCTATATAAATCACATAAACAGCACTAATTGATATCAAGGTATACCTGAATCAGAAGTTTGATGAAAATTCGTGATTAGTTCTTGAGATAGAGCTCTAGTGGAAATTCTGAAAAATGCAGCATAGCAGCACCACCTGTTGAGCGATTTGCACCAAAAGATAAACAGCACTAATTCATATCAAGGTATACCTGGATCTGAAGTTTGCTGAAAATCCAAGTGTTAGTTCTTGAGATAGAGCTATTGCGGAATTCGCAAAATATGCAGCATAGCAGCACCACCTGTTGAGCTATTTACACCAAATGTATAAAATGTCAATGCATGTCAAGGACTAACTGAATTTGAAGTTTGATGAAAATCTGTTTATTAGTTCTGAAGATAGAGCTATTGCAAAAATCGTGAAAAATGCTGCATAGCAGCGCCACCTGTCGAGCGATTTACACTAAAAACTAACCAGCACCAATTTATATCAAGGACTAACTGAATATAATGTTTTATTAAACTCCGTGCATAAGTTCTTGAGATAGAACACCCACAAAATTTGTGTCACATACAGACAGACTCACCGACAGACATTTTGTAAAAACATGTTTTTCGGAATCTCCTACCCTAAAACGTGTAAATCCGTCGAAAACCGGAATTCGAAAATTTTCATGAATCCAATACTTCCTTCTTGTAAAGACAGAAGAAAGTAAAAAAAGGTTCACAAGATGCAATAACACTTACTCTATCCTATCGGATATTGTGGGTATGCGGCTGCGACATTTCTTTCGTAAATTACGGTAAAAGTAAGGATTTTTTTTCAATTAATGAATTTAATTTTTAAATAAGAGGAACATAAATTAAATGAAATGAAAACAAAACAAAAATAAATATGTCGAACTGTAGAAGATTTAAAGCAAACGGAAAGTACAATAATTTCTAACAGCAATCTATATTCAAGAATTTTTGAATAGCCAATTCAGAACGGTATAGTTAAAAAAAAACTTCTCAATGAACATTGTTTTATTTTAAACTTTCGTAGAATACAATCCTTTCTAATTATTTTTGAATTATTAATTGTTTATGAACATAGAATAATACAGGTCAAAGTTTATGAATTTTGAAAACATTGCATGAAAATTATAACAAAATTTGGATAAAAACAAAAGCTAAATTCGGGGGAAATAATCCGATATATTTTTCTAAAAAAATTCACTGTAAAAAAAGTTCCGTTGATTGCCAGTAAAGTTTCCTTATTTTTACGGATGTTCTTCGATGAAATGATTTCCTGAATATGTCAGCAATTACGAAATAAATATTTAAGAATACGCTTGACAGATCATAGTGTTGAAAATCTAGTTAATTTCTAACTTTGGCTAATAGACCGGCAGGCGGTAGCACGAAAATTCCAGGATTGGACAGAACTAGAGTTGCAAAAATAAATAAATAAATAAATAAATAAATAAAAATAAGTAAATAAAAAATAAAATAAAAATAAAAAAATCCCCTACAGACTTTAGGAGATGGGAATAAACTCGAGAATTTTGGGGGAATAAACCCGGAATTTTGGGGAATATCAGAAATTTTAAAGGAGTTTTGAAGTTAAATAAAACCAATTATTTTTCAATTAGAAATTTAAATTTTTAAGAAACGTCAAACACTGTTCTGAGAAGTTTAAGGCAATTTTTACATTATGAATTGACAAATCTTAGGATTTGGTACTGCAAGTTTTTATAATTTATTAAAACTCATTAGTTTTACAACAATGAATTGAAGAGGATTTGCATGTTTCTTTTGAAATTAAAGTTGTTTAATTTCTGTTAGCTGGCATATTTACTATTCAGACATACTCTATTATTAACTTTCTAGCGAGTTGCACTGTATTTTTTAATTGATTTCTTTTAGTTTTATTTATTTTTTTTGTTGTTGTCTACATTGGCTGATCCAGAGATAGATATGATGTTTGGTGCTGTTTATATTTGTGTTAAGCAATGTGAATCTGTCATCTGCCTTTCTCATATTTTATTTATCGATGGTTAAACTATAAAATTATTTAGAATATTTAAATTTTTACTTCGTTAATATTTCTGCAACTTAAGCATGTATTTCGTTAGTTTTCACCAAAACGTGTCATTTTTCTATATTTATGCTATTGGTATTGTTAACATTTGTAAAATATTTTGTTTACATTGACAAAAATTGAAGTCAATGAAAAAATTATAAAATCCCATGTCTAAAACTTTCTGAAAATTCCAGGGAATTTTTAAAATTTCCTTCCCAAAAACTTGGTTTATTCCTGGGAACAAACCCGGTTTTTTCCACCCTTTGCAACTCTAGACGGAACTCGATTAGTATATTAAAATGTAACTGGTCTGTCAAGTCATATTCTGATGGAAACCATCTGCAGACCCGATTTTAGTGATAGATTGGTAGGTTTATCATTATTGTGTTTTCCTGCATCCATGGTATGAAAACATGGAGGACTGGGAGCAGGAAAACACAAAGGTAAACCAGTCAATTACTAAAATCGGGTTTGCAGGTGTTTTCCACCAAGATATGACTTAGCGACCAGTTGCATTTTAATATGCGAGTCGAGTTTTAATTAATCCTGGAATTTCAGCTGTCAGCTCGTTGAGGTGATGGCTTTTGCAGCCATCTGAAGGTCTATAAGGCTTCGGGATTTTTTAAAAATTGTTTTATTTTCTTAAAAGAATTTCAGTATTTTGACCACACAATTTTCGCCTTTTTACGGGTTTTTTCTTTTGCAGTGTAAGAATAAAATAAATCCCACAGCTTCATACTGTAAAGAAAGCTACGTAACGTGTGATTTTATGTGAAATTTCTGTCTTGTAACAGAAACATTCTGCTGAGTGGAAATCGTAAATTTTCCGGAAATAATTGAAATATTTCCTTTTTATCTTTACTCGTTAAATGTTAAAAACGGAAATGTTCTTTTCAAGAAAAAATAACGGAAATGTTCCTTTTCAATGAAGAGAAAACGGAAAAATTGAAGATAAATTTTTGTAATTGAGGTTTTGACCTACAACCAAGTAGTTTAATGTGACCAATTGGTGGGTACATATGGCGTTCATCCTCTGACAGTGAGTACCGCAGTTCGAACCCAAAGGAATAAAACAAGGTGATAATAGCGGGTGTGGTAGAAACCAATACTTCTTCCGTAGAAATATACATCAGTATACATAATTATTGTGTAGAATTTATTTTAACATTGCGCTATTGTTAACATTTAATTTAAAAACAGGTATGTCCCATTTTGAATAAGGGAAAATTTTTGTCTTGAGCACTGGAGTATACCAAAACTGAAGTTTTGTGAAAAAACGGAGAATAGACGGCAACTTTACTGCCAGTACATTTTCCGTTTTTTCAAGGAATTATTATTATTATTATTATTATTATTATTATATTACAGTGTAGAGAAAATGAAAATTTGGTAATTATCTGCCAAAGATATTTCCAAATCTGTACATTTTGACACAGTCACGGAATTATTTTCTTTGGAAAAAAAAGTTTTCCATAAAAACACGGAAATTATAGTGACAATCAGCGGATTTCTTATTTTTACAGTGAGGATAGCTATGAGTAATGATTTTCAGTTACACTTTTTTTTTTTCCTTTTACAAAGGAAGGGCTAATAATTTAATTTACCAGATAAATAATAAGATTCTGCTTCTCGAAGTTACGATTTACAATTTTGAAAGAGCTCTTGTTACATATGTATAGTTTTAATTATGTTGCTTACTTCTTCCCGAAGTCCTTCGAGTTGCGATACATGGTCGTGAAGATTCGATTTTCGGACGTTGAACTGTTCTCTGAGTGTTTGTAGCTGTGCTTGTAATTGCTCCTCTGCTCTTCCGGCCTAAAAATAAAAGAAATTGGATACAAATTTACAAAAGAACAATGAACAATTATAAAATTTAGAATAAAGTATGAAGATTTATACTAAAACTAAACCTTTGGCAGTATAATCCATAAAGGATCATGGGCTACAGTGTCCAGCCCTGTTTTCTTGAGGTGGTCAGGTTTTCAGCCTAACGCGGGACCCCCAGTGTTTAGTTTCCAATAAAGCTCGGAACTCATTTTATCGAACCCGAAGGGATGAAAGCTTGAGTGAACCCTACCCAATCCGTAGACCAGAATCGAGCTGTGGGCTTGTAGCGTGGCAGTGCGACACGCTGACCACTAAGTTACTGGGCTTCACGAAGAGTTATAGACTCATGAATAAACACATAAGATATGTAAGATATACACACACAGAAAAGAATGTTTCTACTCTGATTAATATATTGAGGAAAGAGTTAATGTAAAGAAAATTGCAAAATTCTTTTATTATTATTGTTATTATTATTATTATTATCATTATTATCATTATTATTTTATAAAAAATATAAATATATTTTTTTCCCTTTCATTTTTGGATAATAGAACAATTGTAAAATTTAACTGTTAACCGTAACCATATTGTATTTCCATGTAGTACTAGTAAGTTTGAAAGTTTCACGTCGTTGAGTTTGGTGTTGAAACCTCGTGTCTGCAATGATTTGGTCTGTAAATTATTATAATAAATTTTCTTAATGTTGTATAGCTTCTATTAATCAATTTCATTTCATGGTTTCTTTAATTTACATTGAGTTTGTTTTGTTTCTATCTCACTTTTCTGACCACAATTGATAAAGCATTTTTAGAATTAGCCTTAAATGCTATGCATGTTGTTCTCAATCAGAAATCAATTGTGTTTAACTTATATTGTGAAATATTTACCCTGATAAAGATTTTCACAATATAAGTTTTTATTTTAATTTTGTTATGTTTTCATATTACTTTTGTAATTTTCCTATTACATATTTAATTATTATACTTTTCGATACATAGGTATTTGGATAATTATCAATTTGATATTATACATGAATTAATTTTTCCGGTTGATCTTTCCTTTGTTCTAATGGTTTAAAATTACAAAAAGTTTTATTATATACAGTAGCCTCGCTCTTAACCGGCCTAAACGGAACTGAGGGTTAGCCGGTTAAGCGGAAAACCGGTTAAACCGGAGAAGTAAAAAAAATTAAATAAGTAACGGCATATTTAATTAATTAAATGTGTAGAATGAATTTAGTTTTTTAATTTGTGTAGTTTTAAAAATATACATATTTCCTATATTTTGTGAAATGCATGCTAGTTGCAATTAACTGAATTGAAATAAAAATTATCACTAATAACAAATACTGAAAAATTTTTAATACAAATTCACTTGTTGAAATTCTTGTCACATACCTTTATAAAAAGTTTAAATTATTCTACATTACGCAAATTTGTGTTAATTAACCATAAGGAAATGAGAACCGAAATTTTCCTTTCTGAATTTTGCCTGATATTGGGGAAAAAATTCGGCCGGTTACAGCGGAGTTCCGGTCAAAAGGAGGCCGGTTAAGAGGAAGGCTACTGTATATATATTATAACCGTAATATTCCTTAAGAGATACGAAAATATACTATAACTTTTTCCGAGATATCCGCTATTCTGAAAAGCGTACCTTTATTTTTAGAAGCCTCGTAAAATAGATTTCCGAGATTTAAAGAAGGATTTTTGAAAAAAAAATAAATTCTGCTGGACGTCATTTTCGAAAACGTTTCCAAGTAGTTTTTATAGTTTATTGTCGGAAATCTCCAATCCTCAATTCAATTTCCTTGTGAAACTCTGCTTGTGAGATATGCGAATTGTTTGTAATATGCATTTGTGTGAATGACAAAATAATATTAACTGTGAACATATCATAATCAAGAAAACTTTAGTGTTATATATAAACAGACAATAAGTGACGCCACTAGGCTGAGAAACCAGCTAGTTTCAAATCTTCCCAGAAGATGTCAGCATCACAAGAATTAAGACCGAGTTTCACAGATCCAAAGAACAGTAGTTTTAGCTGACTTAACAGTTTTTTCCTTTATTAGGCTTATTATAACCTTTTAAATATTTTTGATAGCCCCAAAACTTTTCACTCATCGGCTGGTTCTCAACCAAGTCAGTACTATGCCAATTTTATTCTTAAATCTATTGTCTGAAAGCTTGATGCTTCAGTAACGATGCTAATTATATTTATTGCTTAAAATATCGCTTAAATTAGCAACTGCTTTATTTTAATCTCACCAATTATGAAAGATGTGTTGCTACAATCATTTTAAACCAAATTATATGATGTTTATCATTTTATCTACTCATTTTGTTCTAAATATAATCTAGATCTGTGAATAAAAATAATACAACCAAGAAACGGCGTGACGAAGAGAATCCCCTCTCACCAATTCTTCTAACATCTTTCTTTTCCAAAATTAAATAAATATTAATATAATTTATGGCACATCATCATGCCGAAGGAAAATGAAGTAACGAGTGCTACGCTTCGTGAAGATAATAACAGGTAAGGAAAATTCACTTTCTTTACTTGAAATTGCAAATCTATACAATAAAAGCGCAAAGCATTTGACTGTCATCAACAGTTCCGGGATGACCGCTTCACTTTTTATGTGCCAAACAGACATTTCGGGGTGCCATTAGGGGTGGGGGCTGTTCTGTCGCCAAATGCTACCAAGTTTGTTGCCAACCTGGCGATATATCGCCAAATTTGGCGACCAAAATTAGTAGCCAAAAGTGACGCCAACTTGGCGATATTTCTAATATTTCGCCAAATTCCCATAGACTTCCATTGTAAATCAATAGGGTTTACTTGCTTACATAAAACCAACCAATTCAGATATTTTAATGCAACAAAAACTAATATTATTATAAGGGATTATGTTAATTATATTTAAGGGAGTCCAAGTAAATTAAATTATGAATAATTTAATTAAGTAACATGATACGATGATTAGCATGCTTTCCCAAACATAAATTTTAAGGGAGACCAAACTGGTCGGCAAGGGCGGCTAGTTAATATATAATAATATATTATATTTATAAACTCGGTATCTTTAGCTAAATGCTATATGAATTCACGGTGGTCTCTGTCTTTCATTTATAAATCAGTTTACCGAAATGCCAAGATTTCGGATGCTGTCGATTCTCAAGTAAACATTTCCAGCTTTTTAACATAGTTTTTACGTGCAAGAGAAACAAAATAATGTTCATTTGAATGTTACTGTTTATGCTATTAATTTGAATGTTACTGTTACCGCTAACAATTTTTTGAACATGAATGTATTTATATGAGGGTATAGATTCTGAAAACCGATGTTTCAGGTTGAGAAAACTGATTAGAGCACTGTAAAAAAGACTCGGAAAGGTCTTCCAAAATTACGGTCAGATAAAGATATATATATCAATTCATAAAACCTGCCGTAACTTTGTAACAGATAATCTTATCGACTGGCAAACGGCGTCATTGGATTCAGACTTTAAGAATACATAATAAACGATAGCCTACTAGATCTATTTAAAAAAAAGTTGAATTCTCCCCCTTGAGTTAAATACTTAAATGCCCCACTTTTGCCCCCCCCCCAACTAAAAAAACCCAAAACGGTAAAACAACTTTATTTTTTGGAGACTTATCGGATCTTCATTTTTAGTAGTAAAACGAAGTTCTTCCCAAATTTTCGTGAATGGCCATCAGTTGTTGTTGTAAAATCCTATTTTAGCTGTTCTAAAGTATAATTTTCGACTTTGTACTTATAAAACCTGCCGTAACTTTGTAACAAATGATCGTATCGACTTGCGGATGATGTCATTCGATTCAGAATAAAAAAAAATCATGAAAAACAATACCCTACTTGAACTACTTAAAAGGGTTTGAGTTTCGCCCCCTCCTTGAGTTGGAATTGCTTGAGAAAATTTTAAAATTTTATTTTTACATAAAAGTCTGGAACTTAATCTACTTTTCATTATAATTTCCGCATATATTAAGGCACTTATTGTATCGTGCGACCAGCTTTTGTATCCCATTCTCGTTGAAATCTGCCTCCTGGTATGCTAACCGCACTGCATCACCACCGTTTTGACGTTGTCATCGCCATTGTAGCGCTGACATCAAGGTGCTTCCTTAATGCAAGAACAAGTGGCAGTCACTTAAAGCTGGGTCAGAGCTATGCGGAGAGCGATGAAGTTGTTTTCAACAATATAACGCTAAGAGATCTTGGGTTTAACCCTGACCTAGCGTCAAGTGACTTAACCCCACTTGTTACTGCACTAAAGGAGTATCTTGGCGGTCAGCGTTACAACGACGATGGCGACATCAAAACTTTGGTAATGTATTGGTTAGCACAACAAGCGGCTTCCAAGGGTCTTCCAGGGATAAAATCGGCACTTTTCCTTTTTTTTTTCTCACGTTTTTAGCACTTTGTACAAATGCTTGCCTATTTTCGTAACAGACTTCATCAACTATAAACGTCCAACAGTATAAAGCTGAGATGACACGTACTAGCCTCTCGTAGACAATACCAGATACGTCATCATAAACAGGTTTTCCGAGGAAAACGTTTGAAAACGCATCGTGTGATAGTTTACATCTCTTAACTTCGTCAATAATGAACTTATCGCAGTTTGTATCTGCTGCGATAGATGTTAGTTGGAATTTCAGTAATCAGAGCTCTCTCAAAATAGTTTTTTCTCAGTTCTCGGGTTTTAAACTACTTTTAAAACCCTTATTAGCGATTATTCGCCAATGTTTTCCCATGTTGCTTGCATTTGCGTATTCCGTTCAGTCTTCAAAATGAACCTACTTGGAGTACGAGGCAGCCGCTGGAAGCAAGACAAAGGCAATATCGCGCATATTTTAGATCACACCATAGGAAAGGGTGTTTTTTAGAGGTGTGGTTTTAAAATTGGCAACACTGTTTCTAGTCGCAGTCAATTTGACAGCTGACAAATGATTTGTGCTTAGTATGTTTCGCCATTTCACCATTAATAGACTTACGCCAGACCAACGCTTGCAAATCGTGCAAAACACCACCAGTTTATTGCGGAAGACATTTGGTGAGCACGTAATTTCACGTAATGGACCTGTGAACTGGCCTCCACGGTCATGTGCTCTCACACTAAGGGATTATTTTCTGGGGGGATATGTGAAGTCGTTGGTCTACGCCGATAAGCCACAGACGTTGGACCACTTGGAAATCAACATTCCTCGCTTTATTGGAGATATACGGCCCCAGTTGTTCGATAAGGTGGTCGAAAGTTGGACTTCCAGATTGCACTTCATCCGAGCCAGCCGCGGCGCCCCTATTCCCCAAATCATTTTTAAACATTAATGGCATAGCATTATTTATTTAATAAAACTAATATCATGGCCATTTTCACTATTTTTATGTGTTTTTTTTTTCGTTTTTGTATACATCTAAGGAAAAAAAAAATCACCCTTCACATGTGAACATTTGATAGAAACTTAAGCCGGACTACTTATTGTATATTTTGTTCAGAAGTATTCTTTCATTTCATTTGAAATGTAGAAAAGGTTGAACCCTGTAAAAATTCAAGCGGCATTTACAATTGAATAAATATTTGAAAGAAACTTGATGATTTAACCCTTTATCTACTGACGGTACTTAAAAGAACCACTCACTTTACACTCTCATCACATAGTGAATATTACTAATATTCCAAATGGTACTTTGAAAAAACTCTTTTAACTCCACTTTTTAATGATACATGGCAGCAGTAGTTCTAGGTTCGTTATTTTAGCGAGGAAGGAGGCGGTATCTTTGAAACAAAAGATGTGTTTTGTGCCGACATTTTGTACAGATTGTCACGCTTGACTTTTTGTTTCTGTAACTGCAAACATAATAAAGAACATAAGATAAGTGTAGGATTTTTTTAATGTGTTCATTATGATCTTAGAATACAACTTGACTAGTTATTTTAAGTAAGTGGTGTATGTATTTGATTTAACAGTTGAATTACTCGGCGGTACTTATAAGTACCGCCAGTACACTGGGAGTTGGAGAAAAACTTCATGTTTACTTTTCGTCTGTGTAGTTATCAATCGTTTTTATCTGCTTTATAATGTTATAATTAAATTGCAGTGTAGTAATGTTTTTTCTGGTATTTCTTTTGTGTTTTTTTATTATTTGTTATAGAGAATCGAAAAAGTTGTGAGATCGGCTCATTTTTGCTATGCTAGAAATGGCATATGCAAATTCATATATTGCATATGTGGAATGGTAGAGAACATGCTGCCCTTGGAATATAGGTGTCGCATAACTAAGGCTAAACCAATAACATAGGAGAAAACTAAACTAGAGTAAAGTAGGCATAACTAATGCTAAAGGACTGCTAACAAAATCGAAACCTAAAACGCATTGTTTTTTTATCAAATTTGAATTTTTACTCATTTTTCGTGTGTAAAATGAAACTATGTCAATTTAATATTTTTTGTTGTTAACTTGCGAGTGTCTTCTTGTTATTTTTAAGAGTTTAAACTTTATTTGAAATACCATGTGGGTTTTCTGTTACGAGAATATTTTAGACATAGTGTACTAAATGGTAAAAGTGGTACTTTAAAGTACCACTTTAATTAATTACCTCTAACAAATTAAATTTCTGTCGGGTGAGTATTTTTTTATGTATATCCTTTAATTGTCATTGTAGCAACTGAAAAAAAAAATTACATGAAAAAAAATTGCACTAGATCATAAGATAGCAGATAAAGGGTTAATCAAAACAGAAAAAAAAAATAAAAAAGTTTGTGTCGTTTAAAAATTTAGGCTATCTACTCACCTGTTTTAACTGAGCCGTTAGCCTGTGGTTCTGTTCTGTAAGCTCTGTTAAGAGCTGCGCTTTCTCTTTTTCCGTGTTTTTTTGCAAAGAGTATTGTTCCTCTAGTTCTTTCCTAAGCTCCTCGATGTCACTCTGAAGTTCTAGAATGCGGCTGTCGTAATCTCCCACTAAGGAATCGAGCTTCCTCCTTAAGGCGTGCTTTTCTTGTTCTAGAATCTGAAATAGATCAAAACACAAATTAGTCTTCTGGTCAACATGCAGTAATTAGCATTTTCTAATTTATATATATTTAAGGTAATTGGTAAAAAAAAACTCCCAAAAAAAAACAGTATTAACATTACCAACTGTATAGTCTGATTCTGACTCTTGTAAATACTTTAAAAACAGTTACAGCAAGTTTTCACAATGGTATATAACTCTAACGTCTCGCAGCATAAAAGCACGTATACAGTACAACAAATGATATTTTATTCACAGTGATGTATATATACAGGGTGCGTCATAAGTTCGTGCAAACTTAAAAAAATCATAATAAAAAAAGGAATGCTTGGAAAAAATTTCGGCTTGCGCGAATATGGATTTTTTTCAATGCATAAAAAAATTGATTCAAAAGTAAGAAAAAGAGGGCGCCACTGCATTCTCCTCATATGACTGTTTGGTGTGGTTTTACCACGTCTTTCATTCTGGGCCGTTTCTTTTTTGAAGAGCCTTGTCCTGAATCCCGCTGGTAAACCCGTACTCACTCCAGAACGGTATGTTACACTTTTGCGTGATTCCTGCATTACAGGAAAGACATGCCTTACTTGTCGTCACCTCCATGCAGGATGGTTCCCGCACCACTTTGACCGTGAATTCAGGATGTTCCTGTTGGACACTTTCACTGAAGACCGAGTGATAAGTCGAGGTTGTAAGTTTGAGCGGCCCTCACGATCTCCAGACTTGACCCCGGCAGATTTTTGGTTGTGGGGATACTTAAAGTCTCGTGTGTCCCGGGGCTCCGCAGCCACTTTTGCGGAACTGAATGATGCCATTTGACACTGTTGGTGGCATTGATGCCGACATTCTACACTCAGCTGTAATAGGCGTAATGATGCGACCCACTTGCCTATACCTGGTGGTGGTGGTCATGTTGAACATATTTTACTTTAAAATAAATGCACAGTGTCATGTTATTGTAATATGATTCATTGCCTGTTTCTGTTTGCCTGACTTGTATAAAACGTCTCAGTATGACGTGTGAGTGTTCTCTTTCGGTTACTTTTGGAATAATTTTTTTTACACAAGGAAAAAAATCCAATGTCTTTCTGATCATATCTGCGCAAACCGAAATTTTTTCTGAGCACTACTTCTTTTATTATATTTTTTTTTAACGTTTGAACGAACTTATGACACAACCTGTATGTAAAATCTGGGGGAGACCTACATCCAGCTGTGGACTGAAAACGGTTGATGATGATGATGATACATATATTTACATTTCAGTGTACCAGCTTAACAAATCAGGGCGAATAATTAAGTTTTACTATCTTCAATTCTTATAATATTAAAATGTTCTCCGGAAACAACGATGATTCGTTATATAAAATCATTGCATGTATAATATTAACCAATCGGTACATTTCTTTTATTAAGTATTGCTACAACATTAGTTATAAGGTAGCTTCCCCTTCTGGCTGGGCTGGATTTCTGCCTGCGAGCCCAGGGCCCGACTAGCAAGTTTCTGTGCCCAGGGCACTTTCAATTTTTCGTGCCCCCTTAGATTAGTTGAGTTAGAGTTAATGATACTAGTTTCTTTTTAAATGTTATACACATATTTGAAAAATGTCTACGCAAAATATTAAGTTTTCCTGAAAATTGAAAAATGGTACAAGGAATAAAAAGTAAATATTTTTTCTATTATTTATGGAAATGGGTTTTTTAACCATACATTGTGATATACTTTTTTCATTTCATGGTATTAATATTTCCAATATCACATTTTTTCACAATTATTTTATTTTTTAACGGAAACTTAGATGAAATTATGAAAAATTTCGTGCCCAGGGCATGGGCCCCGGGTGCCCGTGTGATAGTCAGGACCTGTGCGAGCCCCTGCGTATCGGGGAGATCCCCGGGTGGAGCGTAAATAAGTCTAAGTTGAATCTCATATCAGGTGATCTTGCTCCACTTAGGCCGTCAAACATTAGTTATAAATCTAATATGGCTACTTTATGCATAAGAAAGAAAGATTGTAAGGAATTAGAATATTGCAAAACCGCTTTAGGGCAGCGATCTGCACACTTATGAAAAAAAAAATGAAAAATCGAAAGTTTTGACACAAAGAAGTAGAACTGCCCTTTAAATAAAATACAAGGTGTTGCCGAATTCGACCGAGAAATTCAGAGGGATGATAATAGGCCCTAAGAGGATGAAAAATTGCTATGGAACATGGGGTCGCAAACCACTTATTTAGTCACAAATTTCAGGGTTATGATCCGAACTGAACTTGGTTTGACGGTAACAATAATGAGAAAAATAAAAACATTGCAATGAAAATGAAACTATATGTACCATGTTTTGTGCGAAATGGGATAACTTCACGAAAAGTTCTGGAAAAAAAGGGTGTTCAAGCAATCGATGATATCGTATGAACTGTTAATCTAAGCCCAAAATATGGAGAGTCCAGTATATATTGCTGGCGCATACAATGAAAACTTCTACCACACTTTTTTTTTATATTATCACATTTACAACAAAGGTGTGAATGTCTATTAAAAGTTTTATTATAATATGCTTCAGTTTTCTGAAACTTATTATCGTTCTGAAACTTATCCCTGTATTTTTGATTAACTACGTGGTTTGAAACTGCATGTTCTATGGTAATTTTTCATCCTCTTGATGATCTATCACCGTTCTGTATTTGTTAGTCGAATTCGGTAACACCCTGTACATTTTCAAAGTATGTTTTTCTTATTTAAGAAAGTGGATAGTTGTCAAGTTTTCTAAATATAACGTATGGAAGCCAAGGTGAGGATAAACATTTTAATTTCATAATATTTTAAAAATGACTATTTTGACGTATAAATGGATTTCCATATGTGATGAAGAACAATATTTGAAATATTTTTGCAATTGAATTTATTACCTCTAAAACTAACGATTTGAGAATTAGCCATCGGATAACAAGAGATACTCTATATATGACCCATTCCATAAAAAAAATCCTGACCCATTCCTATGACCCATTCCATAAATTCCATAAAATGTTCTGCACGTGAGAGTTACGTAAATACCTATATCCAGGGCTTAATTTCTAACAAAAAGAGTATCGGAGCCCTAATATTCTGCGGTACTGCCGGTACTAAGAACTGTACCGTTCCCCCTCCCTCCCCTCCCTTTGTCACTCCAATCTGAATATTTATATTTCATACATTATTTGCAAAATTTAAAGACTTTTTTTTCTTTAGCAAAATAAAAAAATTAAATATATCTATCAGCATACCCTTAGCTGTCAAGTATTCCACTTTTTAGTTATTACTCCTTCCGAACAGTAATCTTTGCCTAATTTTAATGTTAATTAATTGCAGAATTATGCGAGAAAAGGTAAGGATTATGATTCGGAAACAGAGTTAACACAAAAAAGGAATAGTTCGCAGCTATGCATTTTTTATAAAAAAATAAATAAAATTTACAGAAATTAATATTTATATGCTGAAGTTATTTATATGTTTTTCAATTTCCTATAAAAAGTGCATATCTTTAAACTATAATCGAATCCCAATGCTTAACAATCTTTTGACGTGAGTCCCTCAAAATCAGATTAAATTTAAAATTTGACACAGTTATCAGAAAGATTCGAGGCTTTTATAGAAAAAAGTAAAACACTGCCTGATTGCTTTGTGCAGAGTAGAGCCTTAGCACGTTCAGCGTTCATGATACAAAATAAATAGAAAAATCACTAATGTAATTTTTATACTCGTATTTAATAGAAGACAAAAAACCTCAAACAAACAAAAACTCAAGCTGATGCTCGTTGGCTAAAAACAGAAAATATTCTTTTCAGGTTAGACTTTTAAATAAAAATAAAATAAACCATCCAATTAAAAGTTATCTTACTGTCACAAAAGAAACTTGAACTAAAAGCAAACTCATTGTTCAGACTCTTGAGTGGCGCAGTTTTCAACACTCCATCAATGCCACAAATTTGTAAATATCCCTAGAGTAGAAAGACACGATTTCTGTTTTCTCTTCATTCTGATCAAAATAGCATTAAAATGATTTGAAATAGAATATAAAAAGTAATTTTGAAGGAGGGATTTTTTTTCATTCAATACGTGAATAAATAAAATTTTTATTGTATGACAGATCGAACTTGAGCCAGTCCAAGCACAAAAACTGATGTAAAAATTGAGACCGTTTCATCTCCATCTCCTACATGCGCGACATATTAAGTCACATAAGAGTTTTGATAAAAAAGAAAGCAAAATCTTTGAGATGGGAAGGAAAGGAAAGGGTAATTTAGGCTTCGGTTTTTTCAGAAGTGCTATTGCACTGGGCTCCGGACCCCAATATTTATGAGCTCCGATGAATTAAGACCAATATTTAAATATTTCCTAAAAACAGAGAAGTACCAGAGCTGGTCTCCTGCGCAAATTAAGCCCTGTACCTATATCTGTTAACTTATAAGTTGTTGAAGTATAAACTATACATTAAAAATAGTAAAAACTCTAGATTTTTATATTAGCATAGTTGTTTTAATTTGAGGATATAATAGGATTGTTTAAAAAGCAGTGATATGTAGAAATTCTGTCCCACACGTGACATCAAATGACTCGTATACTAAATTCTACGATAGATTTTAGACTTAAGGCTGCGTCACTCGGAATACTACCGTCTTGCATGATAATTATAAATTCTAAAGTTTGTCCCCGAAACTTGAGAAAAAGCGTTTATCACAGTCAAGTAAATTTAGTGGATTTCGAGGATAAACCACGAAAAATAATCCACTAGCATTTTCAGATTATTTCCATAAACTTTTCATGCATTTTATAGAATCAGGAGAAACTTCCTATCCTTGATGGGAATTCGCACATGGGAACTTCACAACTTTCAGAAGACGAAAGTTTTATCTTATTTAAGAGATTATTGTGAAATTCCTACCAAGCCGATTTATGGCCTTAAATGTCTCCTTTTAAAGCTGTTTTAATTCTTAGAAAAGAAAATTTATTCTAGTTTGTGTACTTGAAGATTATAACGCATCTCATCATATTTCCTCCCCGTATAATTAGCAGAAACATTAGAAGAACGTTGTGTGTCAAAAATCATTTCTATTTTAAGATATTGATAGCACTGAAGTGAAAAAAACAACAATAAGAACAACAAAAAAACCAACAACAACACCAAAAAAAAAACAAAAAAAAAAAAACAAGTCGGAAATTGTACGTCAAACGTGGCAAATGAGGTGCTTCCGTACTGTAACTAGTTTTATAAATATTCAGATCTTGGTGCAATAGCTGTTGCACTCTTATGAAAAATGCATGAATACACAGTTTATTACGATTCTATATATTAAATTCATTAATGCGAAATAATAGGACACCACCTTAAGTAGGACGCCTTCACCATGGCAACCTGGAATATTATTACCTGTCATGGGATAACATTGAATGAATTGTGCATGATCGGATTTAATAGAATGAAGAAAACTTTTATTAATATCTTTTTAAGTTTTGATTCGATTTTCATAAATTTTGAAATGACTCGACAAAATTCTGCAACAATTCTACACATTAAATTTCAAACCATTCGGTTGGGTAGTTTTTGCGCTGTTATAGGCGGACAGACGACGACTATAGGTGCTACGTATTTATATAATTACGAACACACCTAAAAAAGATCAAAAGAAGCGATTTGCCGCATTTTTAACTTCATGGTTTTCATTGTAAAATAATTTCTTCAATATGAAATAAAAAGCACCTGAATTGTGATAAAAATCATCTGAATCTAAATTGCTGCACACTATATTTATGTTCGTGTGTTCAAACAAACTTATCTTCTGTTGTTCCAATTTATATTAATCAATTCATTCTTCGAGATGAATAACACTCACTTTTTCTATTAATGCTAATATTGTTTTCACCCTCCAATGAAGAATTATGCAATGGTAAAAATTTGGTTTTTATTTACTTTCTTAATGATTTACGTTAATTAATGGACTTTATGCACGTGACGTCACTCTCCAGAGCTGTTGGTATCTTGATCCGTTATTTGTCTACTGTACCGCAAGAATGTCAGTATGCGCAGTCGCCAATACTGCCAGCAGACGACTTTTAGCCTCGACCCAGGTTGCGTAAGTAAAATTTAACTAAAATTTTGCAAATTGAGCGAATGTTCGAGGATACAGAACAACATTTAGAATTTATATTACAATATATTAAGTATCTGCTGCCACAATAATTAATATTTTTGCGGTATTTTTAACTAAAGAACTTTAATAATACATACTCCATAGAACGCTATGGTAATGTTTAAAAGTAAGTACCACTAGCAGCGAATTTTAGCCTCGATCTCAGATCGCGTGCATAAGGTCCATGGATTAAAAAATATATTGCTAATTTTTTAAATCTGTTTGAAGGTAGGCCAGATAATCCAACCCGATTTAACCGGTTTAAATATGTCGGATTAGTACCCGGTGTTCATAACATCGATAAAAACCGTTTTAATTTTAAAAATCATTTTTACATTTAATATATTTTTTTAGATTGCCTATCAACAACATCAAAAAGCATTTTTGACAAAATGTTTAAGGTATCACATTCTAAATATATGTCTATACTTGTTAACATTACTTGCAAAATTATGGTTTATGAAGAAAAAAGACCCTTTTACTTCAAGAAAAAAATGTTCGTAAGTGATTTTTTTAAAGATAGAAGTAAACTGGGGTGTTCTTAAAAAATGTAAAGATTCACAAAGTTGTTGAAATATTTAATATGTCACACTTTAAATATATGTATACACTTGATAATAATACCTGCAAAACAATGCTGTATAACTGTCTCACAAAAGTGAAGAATAAACACCGTTTTACTCTCAGAAATAAAATTGTTGCTAAGTGCTTTTTAATCGTTTTTAAGGTAGTTGCATACTGGTGAATTGTTAAAAAAATTAACGATTGATAAAGTTGTTGAAATGTTTCAGATTCATAATTCAAAATTTGAATAATTGCTTATAAATGAGAAACATGAAAACAATCTTTTATAAGCCTCCCGTGAAGATGAAGAGCCCTACCCTTTCCATATTAATTGAATTTAACAATATTCTGCAATAGCATTTAGATGAGTAAAAATACATCCCCTTGTTTACAGATTTTTCATTTTTAAAGAAAGCGAAATGTAAAAAGTAAGTTTATTTGTATTTTTTGAATCAATGATCCAAATAAATAAGTCATAATCTTAGCTTGTAGACTTCTTTGAAATACGCATTTTTTTAGATTGCGAAATTATATGTTCAAGCCTATTTTTATGCATGTTTATAACGTACAAAATATAGAGCGCAAGGTGCAAATGGGTACATATTTCTATTAGACATTTAGGGGCCAGTTATTTATGTTAAGTCCTTTTCAAGATGGTTTTGAAATAAATTGTTTTTTAGCCTCAAATACGATTATTCTTAATTTATTATTAATAATACTTATAATGTTTTTAGTCTCTGCAAAGAAAGAAATATTTTTTTTTACAGTTTAATTGCAGCAAGAATCAAATAAACAATATTGTTGAAAACAAAGAAAACTTACTGAAAGAATATGCAGATTTTAAAAATCGCGGTATAAAAAGAAAGAGAAATGAAAAATTTGGTGGCATAAATGACGCAGTAATTCAGTGGTTCAGATGTGCTAGGATTAAAAACATCCCATTAAGTGGTACTTTGGTGAAAGAAATAGCCATTCAGATTGCAGAATCACTTGGCGTAGAAGATTTTTGTGCAGGTAACGGATGGTTAAATAAGTTTTGTAATAGAAACTGTATTTCTTTTAAAACTTTATGCGGTGAATCAGCTGATGTTGATGAAGAATTGTGTGAAGACTGGAAATCACGTCTTACAATAATTTTGGCAGGTTATGAAGATCGTGATGTATATAACTTAGATGAGACAGGACATTTTTCCGTGCCTTACTTACCTACTAAAAGTTTATTTGAGAAAACAGAAAAGGCAAAAGGAGCGAAACTAGCTAAACAGAGACTCACTGTGTGTTTTTGTGTAAATGCTGCTGGTGAAAAGGAAAAGCCTATTGTCCTTTGGAACTCCAAGAAACCTCATTGTTTTAAAGGTAAAGATTTATCACAAATGGGGGTAAAGTATCATCATAATAAGAAGACATGGATGACCATGAAAATTTTTAAAGAATGGTTAATTAGCTTTGACAATAAAATTACAAATCGAGGCAGAAAAGTCATTATTTTTTTGGATAATGCACCGTGTCACTCTGACGAAAACTTGAAGAGTGTAAAACTTCAATTCTTGCCTCAAATACTACGTCTAAAATGCAACCTCTAGATCAAGGAGTTATTCGCTGTTTTAAATTGGAATATCGACGTTTTATTTTGCGAAGACTCCTTTCTCTTATAGATTCTGATAACAATTCATCTGAAATTATTAAATCTATTACAGTATTAGATGCCATTCGATGGATCAGACTTGCCTGGGAAAATGTGAAAAGACAGACTATTGTAAATTGCTTAAAAAAATGTGAGTTAAGCAACACAGCTTTAGAAGCCATTATTGATGCTGCTGATTTAGAAAATGATGTGGTTCAACTTTCGAAAGCTGCTGAAATTGAATATGATCTAGATTCAGATAAATATGAAAATATGGTGGAATGCTTTGATGATTTATCAGAAGATTGGGAGAAAAGAATTATAGATGACATAGATACAGGTAAAACATAAAAATTTATTGTTTTAAATTAAAAAAAAATGTGTTACGATTTTTTAAATTTCAAAATTTTTTTTAATTATATTTCAGGAGTTCAATCTGATTCAGATAATGATAATGAGTGTGATGAGTCTGCAGCTGTGAATATATCCTGTCAGGAAACGCTAACAGAAATAAATAAACTAATATCTCATTCTAAGGCATTAATAAATGATGCAAATTAAAGTAATTTATTCCATAAAGTAAAAGAATCGTTAGAAACTAAAATTGTCTCCGAAAAAATTATAAAAAGTAAACAAACTTCAATAGAAAATTTTTTTCAATCATGTAGAGTGTTTGAAAATGTTAATAAATAGTTTTTTCACCTATATAGGTTTTGATTTCCTTATTTTAGTTGATTTTTTTTGTCACCCCTATTCAAGGGCCACTCCTCATAAGGGCCAATTTTCAATGGAACGGCAGGTGGCCCTTACAGAGAGGTTTCACTGTATATATAATTTAAATGCTTAACTTATATAAATTTAGACAAAACATACAATTATGCATTTTTCCACACACGGATATTCCCATATTTAGTACGTTTACATTTTATCAAATAAATACAAAAATATTTTAGCGTAATTTTTTTTAGTATATTTCAAGTTCATTTTGCAACATTTTAAAGTGATTTTACCAAACACACAAAGAAAACAAAAATTCAGGCATAAATGGGTTAAGATTCATACAAATATATGAATATACTCGTTAACACCACTTTCACCTGAGATCCGAGAACAATCCTTTATAGGCATCCCGCAGAGATGGAAAAAAAAAAAAACCAAAAAACTATTTTAATTGAATTCATTAATAGTACTTAGAGGAGTAAAAATATCTTTAAGAGGTTTCATTGTATGCAAAGAAATTCAGCAGCTGGGTTCTAAAGTTCCGAAATAAAAAGAAAGAAAGAAAAAATGAAGCATTGTATTTGAAGTGAAGCCCTTTCCGTGTTTTCACTACGCTGGCTTCATAGACAGTTAAACATTAGTGAGTGAGACAGGTTGAGAAATGAGCTATAATCTTGTTACGGTCGATACAGAACCGTGGATTTACGATGTGGGGTCGTGTAATCCTTTTTTATCAATTTGGGAAAAAAAATTAGGAAGGGAGAAAGTTATTTTTTAAAACACTATTTTGTTTGTAGTTTGATGGGGTCGATAAACATGGTTTTTCAGTCGTTATAGGGTAAAAACATCTGTTATAATGTGGGTATATTAAATCTGCTAACGTTTTTCAAATATTTCAAATACGCTTTTCAAATAGCTTTACAAGATAAATCCAAACATAATGTTTTTGTTAATTATAGATTGAAAAAGTTGTAAAGTCAAGCCATAGCTGGCAAATATTGCATAGTTTCATCTTTTCACTTTAATCGTACTTATTAGTATTTTATAAAAATGTGTCTGTAAAACTGTTAAATTCTATTTGGTGGAGTAAGGAGATCTCTAGGAAAAAAGTATAATACATACAACTCTATTGTAAAGAACATATTGTTATATGGAGCAGAAGGATGGAGAATTATGGAGACAGAAAGAAAGAAATTAGCGGCGGTAGAAATGGATGCCCTAAGAAGATCATGCAGGATATCAAGAATAGAAAGAATAATAAATGATCGAATCAAGGAAATGATGAAAATAAAGTTAACCATATTAGATGATATTCAAAAAAAGCAATTCATCTGGTATGGTCATGTCAAAAGAATGAATGGTGAAAGACTACCCAAAATCACATTCAATTATGAAACAAACAAAAAAAGGAAACGGGGAAGACCACGAAAGAGCTGGATGGATGATATTTCAAAGGCAATTAGGGATAGAGGTCTAGAAGAGGAATGGATCCTTGACCAGGAAAAATGGAAAAAGACTCTTGTAGATTCTTCGGATGGCGGCATCTGACGCCATAAACCGAGTTTATATATATATATATATATATATATACAGAGTAGAGCGCCGATTATCCGAACTCCAATTAACCGAACTTTCAATTATCCGAAAAGCCTATTTCTCTCAAAAAATTTTTTTTAACCGAACTTCCATTTATCCGAACAGCCTATTTCTTTCAAAAATTTTTTAAAATGATGATGAGATTGTGGGTGAGATTTAAGATGAAAACGAATGCTCTGAAAATGACCCAAGTCCATCACATAATGAAACCTTTGAATGTTTGGAAACAGCTATTAAATGGCTCGAACGGCAGAAGAACTCTGATCCTATTCAACTAACGTATTTAAAAAGAATTCGAGATATGACAGCATTGGAAAGAACGTCTTCTTTGAAGCAAGCAACAATCGAATGCTTTTTTGCTTAAATTATGATCTCTGGAGTTCAGAAAATGATAAAAAGAGAAAAAGAAAATTTTAAATAATAATAATAATAATAATAATAAAAAGTTTTTAAACACGCTAGCATTAACTGATTCTGCCAGTCCCAAGCCTGGATAAAGTGTGAAGGTTTTAGCATAGTCAGGAACATCCCTTAAATTGTCTGTCCATTTATCCGAACTTTTGCTTATCTGAACTAGGGTCGGTCCCGACTTGTTCGGATAATCGGCGCTCTACTGTATATATATATATATAAATGTGTACAGGACTATCAATTCTGTTATAAACAGAGTATAGTATTTTGAATGAGAACATTCTGTCGATATTAACCTGCATGCGTAAAAGAGACATCTATCCTTCGTTTTACATTAATTTTTTTAGAGTACATTTGTGGCTCTCGGAATCTATGGTTAATGGTTTTGACTGTAGCTTTATGCAAATTAGGGTACGCTGGTCAATCTGCAGAGCATAAAAATGGGATTGAGAGTTCTTAACGGCGGATCTTGGATCGAAATCTGCTTTCAAAGGGATTGTTAGACCAGTCTATGGCTTTTGCAAGTACACTGTATTAAGTGCTCTAATGTACAGGAAGTCTTGAATTTAGCTGAGTAGAAGTTGCCGATTTTTGTAACAGCGAACTTTAATTAGCATTTAATAAAGCTGATCAATAAAAGTGAAACATTGTATTTGAAGTAAAGCTTTTTCCGTGTTTTCACTACGCTGGCTTCATAAGCAGTTAAACATTAGTGAGTGAGACGGATTGAGTAATGAACGTTAATCTTGTTTCGGTCGATACAGACGCGTGGGTTTATGATGTAGGTTCGTGTAATCCTTTTTTGTCAATCTGGAAAAAAAAATAAAAGTTTGGAAGGGAGAAAATTATTTTTTAAAACATTACTTTATTTGTAGCTTGATGAGGTCGATAAACATAGTTTTCCAGTCGTTATAGGGTAAAAACATCTGTTATAATGATCTGCTAACGATTTTCAAATGAGGGCTTTAAAAGAAAATGCCAAACATAATGTGTTTGTTAATATAACAAAGTGCTTACTCTAGTTTTCGGATTCACAAGCAACTACAATATCTACGTTAAAAAATTTGCAGAGTCATGCATAACTAGTAAATATTGCATAATTACATCTTTTCACTTTAAACATATTTATTAATTTTTTTAAGGATATATGCGAGCAAATGCGCATTCTATATGATATAATGTACCACTCAAGATGAAAAACGTACCATGACGAATTCTCAAGATGAAATTTATTGCTTACAAGCAATTATGAGCAATGTTCATTTAAAAATTTAAGGGAAGATACCATATCTCATATTATTTTGATTAATACTTTTTTTAAAACTTCTTCTATACAAAAATATATTATAATTGTACATTAGGCGTTCAGAAATTAAGCTTTATTTGCAATTTATGTCGCAGTTGTTCTGGAATTGCAAGAGTACGCATGCGCGCTGAGTAGTTGGACATAACAACAAAGCAATGTTTGAAGACTGCAGTGCAGACACTTTGTACTGGTTTGAGGTAATGTTTGAAAAGCCTACTGCTTAATAATGCAGTTTTTCAGTCCAGGAATATGTACAGCAGTTGAAACTCACCGTCAAATTAGTGACTTGTACGTTGATTATGATTCTATGGTACGGGGATGACTGCGAATATTTAATGGACTGATCAGTGCGTGTAAAAGCAACGAGTGATCATTTCTTGAGACATTTTCTCACCCACCTTATAAGAAAAGGGCAGCTGGCGTCACTGCTGAAAAAATGATGGCGGAAAAATTTCCGTCTTTATGATTCCTACCATACACGTGAATTCAGTCGATCTATTTGGTCTATTAATAAGTCATCTGATTAGTCTACGATTAACAAGCCTGTGATACGATTGGTGTACGTCACCATGGCAATTCCTGCAATGATCGCTAAGGCAAAAATATAGTAGGTAGATTGGTTGATGAAAGCGTTCATTTGTAAACATGCATTTATTTTATAGCGCAAAATTCAACCAGTCTGATTTTCATATCCTTTTGCATCTGAAAACTTTCTTTGTTTTTCATAAATTCTATGATGACGGTGATGCCAAACAATCTTCGTTATGATCAACAACGGCATCATATGGGGATAATATAATAAAAATATTTTGTTGCATTGCATTTTGTATTTTCTCTTTGGGCCAAAGAAACTTACTTCCTGGATAATATGTAATATCCTGATATCCTTGGAAAAAAAAATCAATGTCGAAAATTTTTATTTTTGTTCTATGTCCACCAGTCAGATGTATAGTCTAGAAAAAATGCCAATGTTCTCCCTTTAAGATATTTCATAATATTCACCACTCTTTAAAAACCGCCGTTCTTTAATAATTAGCATTTATATGTCCATATCCTCCAATTACTTCACAATATTCATAGTTATAACAGAAAGAAATGTCCTTTCTGTAATTTATTCTGCATGGAATTTGTTTAAAAGTAATTTCTCAGCTATTGAAAAAAAAAACACAAAAAACAAAACCCCCTTAAATCTGCCTTAAAAAAAAAAAAAAAAAAAAAAAAAAGCCGAAATCGTACATTGGTCCTTATTTTACCACGTTACAGAATTAAAGCTTTAATATTCTATTTATCAATCTCTTCTTATCGTTTTTTTATATTCTCTTATGTTGTTTACTCAAACGTTCATGCTTATTCATGAAATTTAGTTTTACTGAAAGTTTATTCAAACAACTTTATCATTTATTTCGAGTTCACTTTATTTAGGTTAGATATCTGTCTGTTATCATTTGTATAATTTACATACGTAGAAGAAAATGCATTTTTTACAGATAGAACTTGTCTTGCCAGCCGTACAACTCAAAAAATGTAAAAGCGTAGGAATGGGAAAGTTCCGCAAAAGTAACTTCCATTAAAGTTCACATCAGTTTGTACTTACAAACAGGGATGCAGTGGAGGTATACGGTGGCATACGCAATATACCCGCTGAATTTTTTAAAGGAATTCCGTACACCCTCTGTTTATAAATAATGCTACAGCCTATAATCTCTAGCGGATACACTCTGCTTATACAGCATATTCTCTGTTTTCTTTCTTTCTTTCTTCTTTTTTTTTTTTTTTTTTTTTTTTTTTTTTACAACTCCACCTTTGCTTACAAATGTTTATTATTGCACGGTTAACGTTTAATTCTTGTATCATTGTAATACCTAACGTAACTGTAACTAAAAGCAAATTCTTTGAAAAACAAATTCTTGTATCATTGTAATACCTAACATAACTGTAATTAAAAGCAAATTCTTTGAAAAACAACCGCAAAAATAGACAAACTTAAAATCAAAAGAACTGTGTTAATTTTACATTTACTTTAATTTACAATAAATGAATATTTATATACAGATTTACATTTCCAAAGAAATTTTTTTTTTATTTTCTAACTCACAAGAGGAAGATCAAACATCGAGAGGGTTATATTTGCTTATAGTTTTGTACCTTCCCAGCAAAGAAAGAAACAGTGGGCCATCAGCTGGAAAAAAGATGGCAGCCAGCAGTGCTATCAGCGGTAAAGTGCAAGGGTGCCATTACTTAAACCTGTCGAAAAGTGTCCAAGCCGAATGCAGCTGGCCCATCAGTGATGGCCAACAGCAGGCCAGCATTGGGATGCCATCACATTACTTTAAACTGGCACTTTTCCTGCAGTGCTAGCACCTATCCCACTGCTATTCCTTTGCTGGCCCAACACTTTCCCTTACAAAAATTTCTTATAGAATTCTATAAAAAAACAAAGTATTATATAATTATGGCTCTTTTTTCTTTAAGACGGTTTGCTGAACTTAACAAGAAAGTAGGAAATGGTTCTACCGATGTAGTGCGAACCGGGTGATTACCACCATGCAGGATAAGTGTGTACCATGTGTTAAGTCCGTTCACACTTCAAAAGCTTATAAAAAATTAACAAATTGTCGCATCGGAGTGCGTTTTGCCACATAGACTTGTCAAAGTGCCCGATGTTTTGTGGCTACAAATAAAAGCGTGCCTCTTTTTAAATATTACACTCCTTGTTTTGTATTTATATTTTATTTTGAAAATTGCTAAAATTGAAGCAAAACACAAATTCATTTAAAACTTGTTTATTTTACTTTGAAAAATAATAATCAGTAACATTTCTCGCTCTAATGATTTGCTTGCCCTTGCAAACATAAAAAAAAAAAATAAAATGTCGTGTCCGTTTAGGAAAATCAATTTGCATCGGAAAATTTTGCCCGGTAACTATTAGACATTAGATATCGGAATCAATGTTTAATAATTAAATGGCAGAATTTTCCGGTACGAATTGATTTTCCTTGACTGATAGATAATATTCCTGGAAGACGAGTTATCTCGTCCCTAGCGACGAAAGTGTTAAAGTTAATTAATTTATTTATTGTTAGGCTCCAAACAGATTAAATTGTTGTTATTATCATCAGAAACACAACTGTATACGATTTTTATAATCCTAGTAATATCAGGAAGTGAGTAAAAAATCTATTACAAAATTCCCTCTTTATATACAGGGTGTCCATAATTAAACAATCTACTTTAAAGTTGTCTATAGACAAAACTATTGTTTATAAAGTTATGAAATTTTGTGAAAGACGTAATGAAAGGATGGGAATTTGTTTAAGCGAAAAAGAAAAAAAGAAAAAAAGCAATTTAACAAATTACAACGACCATTTGGAAAATGATTTTTTCAAAGACTAAAATTTAAGACAGAAAAATCGCACGGAGTTGATCATACATTACGTACGCCATGAATTAAACATTAATAGTGTTATTACACGTAAAAATTGCAAGCGACAAAAATCGCCTGCGACCCGTCAGATTTCTTAAAACTTACATATTACCCACCTGAAACTTACTTATTATCCACCTGGAACTTACGTATTATCCATGCATTTCATTGGCTGTTCGGGAAAAGGCTTTTCCATCGTCAGATTTCTTGGAAATCTGACGACCCATTTTAAATGAAATTTATTTCTTAAACTTCTAAACATCCCACACTATTACTTTTTACACCGTCGTATAGAGAAAAAAATGTACTTTTAAATGCAATTTGTTTGAAAGCTGTATCTCAATTTGTTTCTGAGTTATTAATTTTTTTTGTAGTTTTTATTACTTTTTGTGATAGTGGCAACAGAAGTAATCCGTTTCTGTTGAAAGTAAAGGGAAATACAGATTACTGTATAGACCAATCAGAAAACGAATGAAATGCGGATTCAACCAATAAAAAGCTTTAGATATGCTTTTGATTTCCTACCCTGACGAGGACAATAACCATTTTTCCAAATGGTTAAAAAAATAAAAAAAATAAAATAAAATGTTCAAAATTTCGCCACCCACCAGATGGCTATTTTTAATAAATTACACAATTAGCATTACGATAGTTTAGAAATTTTGTTTATTAATTTAACCTGATTCTAAAGACAGCATTTCACGACATGTTACTAGCATTTTCCAGATCACGCTACGGTCAACTGTGGAAAATGCTATCTTACGCTTTCAGATGGTATCTGAAAATGATAACCATCATGCGGAACATGTGTTGTTGTAACAAAATTTGTTAAACTATCGTAAGTGTATGCTAAATGTATAATTCGATAGAAAACGGCCTCCAATTTTTTTTTTCGTCCACACAAGTAATTATGAATATCCTGTAAATAAAATTTCTTAACTACTGTAATGCTAAATGCGCAATTTATTAAATTTCGCCCTCTGGTGGCGAAATTTTGAACTTTCTTTAGACTTAAACGAATTCCCATCCTTTTATCACATCTTTCACAAAATTTCACACTTTTATGAACAATAGTTTTGTCTGCAGACAACTTTAAAGTAGGGTCGTTTAATTATGAACACCCTGTTGTGCATAAAGCAAGTTACGTTAAGTAAACACGTAAAAAAAAGAAAAATCATGCGTTAATCATAGATTATGAAACACTTTCCAACACTTCCTGAATGTTTTAACAAAACTTCGTTATTTAGGGAAATAAGATAAATAAGATAACTAAGTAAACATTTTAGAAAACGCTTAAAACATTTGAAAAACTGGTTTCAGTATTTACCGTCCATAGCCAAATATGTATTCCAATTCTTTTGAACAGCCTTGTATTTGATCTGTAAGTTGATATATATATATTATATAATGGGAAAATTTAGTTTAGCAAGAAAATGCATAACAGGTTGAAATTCATCTTTCAGCAATTTATACTAATAGATGGAAACATACTTGAATACTTTTGTACAGACCTGTAGTTTACCTAGTACCTTTATTACATGCCATTATTTAGCTAAAATTTAATTCAAACTAAAACGCTCTTAAAACTACTGAAATTACATTTCCAGAAAATATCACCCATAGACGGCCATGTGTCCAACTCTTTGCGTGGCCCTGTATATGATTTTATCTATATTCTATAAATATTTCTTAGTAAACTAAATTCAGTTCAGCGTAAAAATGCATAACTTTTTTAAAACCCACCTTTAAGCAATTTATGCTAACACTCAGTAACCTTTAAGAATTCATTTCTGTAGCCCTGTATATGAACTATAGCATTTATACGCACTTTATAGTATGCATACATATAGTGCAAAAAGCGCATATCATAATTAAAAATGCATTTCGAGCAATCATTACTAATATACAGTAATTCGGATACAGCATAGTATCCGAAATCTTTTCAAATACACCGCAAACAATTCCCCCTATACCATTATGAACGGAATTCTTTTGGGTGGTCCTGTAAATGAAGAATAACTATTCTTTGCACCGTATATTCAACAGAATGCACATTTTAGTGGACTTCATAAATGAATATCAATTTTACTATGTTTGAAAGAATATAACACCATTAAAAATCATTTGAAACGATTTTTTTCCATTGGCCGTAATGTAATTGAAAACTTTTGACTGTCCCTGTAAATGAACTAAACATGCTACAAACTTCATTTGAAATAGGGATCGTGCTATGGTAGAGGTCACTAACATCTAACAATTTCAGAATGATCCGAGCATATTTACGAGAGTTAGAGCGTGGACAGACAAACCGAAGTCATAAACACTTTTCAACTTTGTTGGAAAGTGTTAAAAAAAGGAAAAAGTTAATAAAGACCCATAAATAAGTTCAGATTTAAAAAACTTATAAAAATTTTGAAATTACGTTCAGAGGTGTACTTTATGACTTTGAAGGTATCTTATACCTTTAGCCCTCTATCAACCTACAATTTTCCACATGGCCCCTCACATTCGAGTTTTTCCTTGTTTTGAGTTGAGAATGTCTCAAAATTGGTTCACGTGATTATCTCGATTATAATAAAGGTTATGTGAGGGTGCGCTGACAAACAATAATGATGTCAGTAAGGTACTTTTAGTAGGTAGTTTAAGGTACGCAGACAGACTATAGGTGCTACGTATTTATATAACTGCGAACGCATCTAAAAATCGCGTTTTTTCAATGAATCTATTCTATTCATAAACCTGCACCGGAAAAACACAGCAAAATACCAAAAAAAAGGGGGGGAAAACTACAATGAAACCTCCCTGAAAGACCACCTCTATAAGGAGACCACCTTTCACAAATACCGTTTATTTATTGTGTATTATAATTTTTGGCTATCGGCTCAATGTTAATTTACCTCCATTAAAGGACCACTATTTCCCATCTCCCTCCTTGAAAGACCACTTTTCAACTTTTCAGTCGAAGAGTAGGATTACCTTCCTTTGCATGGGAAAATCTCGAAACTCTGCTTCTCTCCGTAAAACACGCTCAGCTAAGTCTACTCCCTTAGACATGGTGAATAAAAATAATCTCTACCCCCCCCCTCCCCTAAAGAATTTGTTTATAAGTTTTATAAAATAAAGAATTGGTTTAAAGAGATCAAAGAATGTTTAGAAACAAAAATTGTTAATGAGAAATAGTTTAAATCAAAGCAAATTACAATTAATTCCTTCTTTAAAGCTGTATACGCACGAAATATAATAAACTAATTCAATAATATTTTTTTGATAGTATGCATTTCATGAAACTTTGCTTTACCCATCACCTCTATTCAGAGAGCACCTCTCTGAAAGACCGATTTTTTATGGTCTAATGAGTGGTCTCCTTAGAGAGGTTTCACTGTAGTTTTATTATGCATTTCTGGTATCTTTCTCGTAAAAATCTCGGTTTACAATGAAAACCACTGGACGCAGTTAGAGGTTTTTCGCGATTTCCCAAAATTTGATTTTTTGGATAAGGCGAGTTTTGTAACTGACGTCCTCAATTAAAAACTATAAGCTTTATTTTAGAGTTTTCTTCATGGGTTTAGTTGATCCAACGAGTATACCACATAAACATCTTTAGGGTCGCACTTCGCCCACGAGCGACAACAGACTAATTCTCCACTGTCACTTCAAGGTAGACGAATCAATGATTTAATCATTTAACTGATTTATATACCACAGCAACCTGATTTAGGAAGCATTTATAGTCGTCTGCTTTTTTACGGCTGTGGGGCAAAATAACAGTTAAACTGAATCTGTGACAAACAGCATTTTACCTGGTTCAGTGCGTAAAGTAAAATAAAAGAAGATGAAATTCAGTTATTATTTTAATCCAGAAGTGAATGTGAGAAATGATGTGGCGAATTAACGGGATAGAAAAGAAAGGATTTTCGATATTTAGAAATGATTTAATGATTTCCCTGGGCATTTCGTGACTTGGAATTCAATGATTTTTTTTTTCTTCATATAATTTCACTCTTCTTTTTTTTTTTCACCCTGAAGTGTTATATTGCTGTTTCATAGTTGCCAACCTCCGAATTTTTTAATACCAATATTTTTATCAGAAAGACTTATTTTGTGCAAACGCAAAATTTCTGCAATTAAATAAAGTTAACATTTTTGTAAGAATTTGCTAGTATTAAAAAAATCAGGAGGTTGGCAACTATGTTGTTTAGCTAACATAAAATTAAATAACATAAGTACAATTGTATAGTTAGTAACTAATCTGATACATTTATTTCACTTACTAAATAGTTTTTTCTTTAAGGCGGTTCTCAAATTCTCTGCTCAGCAATGCTGGCTTTTGTGAATAATTTTTAAATGTAAAGGCAAAATTAAAATTGGTAAAATTGGTAATACAGTCGGACCTCTATTTAACAAACCTCTATTTTGCGAACTTTTCCTTGGAACCAAGAACATTTTGCAAATTTCTTCGTAAAATAACCTTCAAATAGCGAAGTGTATTCTCTATTTAACGAACTTTTCCTTGGGCTCTAAATTTTTTTTCTCCCTATTTCTTAAAATATTATTGGACATTTCAAACTTATTCTTTTTTTAACACATTTTATGATGATCAGTGACCATGAACAGGTCTTAGCAGGCATGTAACTCACAGAGAGCAGTAAAATCGTTGTGATTCTTTGCTTCCCATCCAAGAAGAGCAAACTTTCAATATTTCCTTTTAACCCTAAATGGGGTTGCCCCGTGTCCTTAAACTATAGTTTCCCGTTTTTTAGATTGTTGATCTTGATCAATCGTGTTGGTAATTTCGGTTATTGTAGCTCGAAAATGTCAAAGCGAAAGTGCTTGAGCATCAAAGGAAAAAAAATTGTTCTTGATGAGGTGGATAAAGGCATGAAGAAAAAGAATACTGCTTTAAAATGTGGTATTCCTCCAAACAGCTTATCAACCATAATAAAAAATCGTGATTTTAATGTAAAATTATTTTTTTTTAACTGAAAATACAATGTATTTCCAGACAATGTTTTGTTTCATTCTTATTTCCCTTGCAGATTTCTTTTTGATGGGTAAAGTAAGTAAAACAAATAGATATAATTTATAAAAAAAGTGTGACTAATTAATTTTTTTTATTATATTTAGTGTTTATGGACTTAAAATGTGTTTTACGTAGTTTAAAGGGTGACTCTCTATTTAACGAATTTTCCATATAACGAACTTTTTTTCGGGATTTAACGACTTCGTATAATAGAGGTCCGACTGTAGTAAAATTGGCAGGCCTGACTACCGAAACAATTTCGAATCGAACGTCGTTTTCCATTTTTTGATAAGTAAATTATCTATAGGCTGTATGTTATAAGCGATTGTTGTCACGTAACAATCGATTTTTTTCGCTTACTTGCAATGTCGCGTCCGGAAATTCGGTTCAAATCGTCATCTTTGACAATGTTTTTTGAAAGATCTTCTGCTTTTATAAACAGATGGAAAGCGCCATGATTGCATAGTTACCTGTCAATTTCATGCGTTTCCGAATAAAAATGAATTCAGAAATATGTCAGATAGTAGCTCCTTTGGATTTCAAAACAGAATTGATCTGCTCTTGAAAAATGTTTCTTTGTTTACTATTTATGCAAAGTTATTGTTTGCTTGCGTATATTGATTACGTCTTGTTAAATAATAGGAATAAAAACAATTGCACTCATATCTGACACTAATAAATGCAATGTTTTTTTCTTGTTATTTATACCGGTGTAGCCAGTTTTGTTTTTTTATTCAGATTACTTGTTTCTGACCACTTTTTTGAAATAGTAATATTCACCTTATTTAATAACATATCAAGTAAAGCGAAAAAAAAGAAGAATATACAATTTCAAAAAAGGGGTGTAACTCAAGTAATCTGATTTTTTTAAAAATAGCAGGCTGGCAGCACAGGGTTACGTCACAATGGATGCCAAAATTATTGAAAAAGATTCTTAATGTTTTAAGACTGTTTTAACATCAAACAAGCTACTTTCTAACACCTTTCAAAATTCATTTTTTTTTTTCGGAAACGCATGAAATTGGCAAGTGTTCTCATTCAAAAACTAAGTAATCGAATGATGTTTTCCATTTTTAGGTGCGTTCGTAATTATATAAATACGTAGCACCTATAGTCGTCGTTCGGTCCGTCTGTATGTCTATCCGCCTCCGTATATGACAGAGCAAAAATTATCCAACCGAATAGTCTGAAATTTTAAATATATAATTTTTGCAAAATTTTATCGAATAGTTTAAAATTTTATGAAAATCGGATGCATAGTTTAATTACAGGGACAGTCAAAATTTTTCAGTTACATTACGACCAATAGAAAAAAAGTATTGCAAGTGCATTTTAACGATGTTACAGCCTCCCGAATGGTCTGAAATTTTAAATATATAATTGTTGCAAAATTTTGTCGACTCATTTCCAATTTTATAAAAACCGGATGTATACTTTAATGATAGGGACAGTCAAAAGTTTTCTGTTACATTACGGCCAATGAGAAAAAAATATTTCAAGTGCATTTTAATCATGTTACAGCCCTTTCAACAGCATGAAATTGATAGGAACTTATGAAGTGCACTAAAATATACATTCAGTACAATATGCGGTGCAAAAAATATTTATAAAACTAGTTATAATACGAACGCACCTCATTTGCCACGTTTGACGAGCAATTTCCAACTGATTTTGTAAAGGCAGAAGATCTTTCAGAAAATACTATCAAAGTGGGCGTTTTGAACCGAATTCCCGATGAGGCAGAGTTAGAAAGAGGAAAAACTTGTCACCACGTGGCAAGAATAGCTTATAACCAGTGATGTAGTCGTAAAAAAAAAAAAAAAAAAAAAAAAAAAAAAACAACAGAGAGTATACGCTCAAGACAGAGGGTATATCTTAGAATGTATATACAATAACTCTTTTGGGAAACAGAGGGTATACGGTGTTCCTGAAAAAAATCCAGAAGGTATACCGCATATACTTCCGTATACCCTCCACTACATCCCTGCTTATAACTCGATCAGTAATTTATTTATAAAAAAGGCGAATACACTATTTGAAAAATAACTGCTTCAGTGGTCAGGTCTGCCAATTTTATTCCTTTACCTTTAAAAATGAGTCAAAAAATGTGTGAGAAAGTTTTGCTTTGTTGAGCAGAGAATTTGAGAACCACCTTAACTTTTAAGTGATGTCACATAAATTGTCACATAACTAGTGTGAAGCGGTCTGTGAGACCGCTGCAACGAAAGGTGAATAAAAGGCACGATTAACTCATAGGATGGTGTTTTTGTACTAAATTTTTTACACAGGACTGTTATAATTAAAATTCATCTATTCAAAAGTCTCTGGTGATAGTACTAAAGGTCCAAACGGAACGAAATTTCGGTGCGTTTATAGTTAAACGGAAAATTACAAGTTAATAAACTATAAAAATTGGAAAAAGTCGCGGTCTGAGAGACCGGTAACATCAGTTAAAGGTTAATACAGTAGTCCTAGCTAAGATTGAATAACCAGGACTTAGGAAAATTATTTTTAAATAGATTTCCGTTTTAACTACGTTTTCGTCGCAACGGGTATACCGTCCCTTATAATTGCATCGTATTTTTTCGGATTGTTGGATCATGAAATTTTTAGTTTAAGGTATGATTGCGTTATAGACATCGTTTTCACTAGTTTTACAGTATTATAATTCATATCACCTAACAATACAAAAATTATGAACTGTACACAGTACATACAGTAAAAAGATACAAACGTCTTTATTCTGCTGAACTGTTTAATTTAGTTAAGAGAATCAATAGAATTCTATTTCCCAGATATTTTACGTGAGTAAAGTTCATTTTCCGATGACAGGCACATAAAGACGTCGAACAAAAACAAATGTTGTGACAATTCCGGTGAGATGGCATATGAAGAAAGAATGGACAGAAAATAGCATGTCTGCCACGCCTATAGAAACCACTTGCCATTTTACTGATGCCTATGAAGGAATATCTATTAAATGAGGGTGGCAATTCAAGGGAGTGGCAGATGCATCGTCGGTTATTTTTAGAATACTTTAGAGAATTTTTTTCAATAATGTAAAAGAATGATATACGAACTGATAATGGAAGTGTTTTTAGTTTCCAAAAACTGCTTTCTGTTATTTTTGTTTACAGAAAAAAAAACACGATGAGGCTACATTTAGACTATTGAAAGTAAGGCGCCCAGATCCCTTCTTTTTTTTACAAAACAGAGTTAATTTTGAATGCCTTTTACTCAATTTTGAAAAATTGGAATTAGGATACATTGGCTGAAATTAGGACGAACTGACTATCTGGTCAGCTTATTCTATGTACTTTTCTATAATGCTCTTCCTCTAAATGGACTTTATGTCGGGGTTGCCAGGTGTCCGCGTAAATCGGGGCTCCAAATGCTCTGGACAACATGGTGCTTACCACCTTGGCTTGCACCATGGTGCACCCGGTACTGCAGTACCGGGTAAGTCAAAATGAATATAGCGATTAAAAACAGCTATAACTATTTAATGGAAAAGAATTTATCGATAAGATTAACACAGAATGTAGACAGAACTTCAAAACTTTGTATATATACGTCATAGATGTTCTATGTTACTTCCCTTGGTCACACGGACAACAGATAGGCGGTAGTCCATTCCATTCCATACATTCTGAAGCATTTGTTCAGTCACTGGAATGGACTACCGCCTAGATGTTGTCCGTGTGACCAAGGGAAGTCATATAGAACATCAATGACGTATGTATACAAAATTTTGAAGTTCCGTCTACATTCTGTGTTAATATTATCGATAAATCCTTTTCCATTAAATAGTTATAGCCGTTTGTAATCGCTATATTCATTTTGACTTACCCGGTATTTTAAAGTGATTTTTCTTCGACTTATCTAATAGCCGAATAATCTGCGAATAAAGATAGCGGAAAAAACTGTACGAAATTAGTGCTGTCCAGAGCATTTGAAGCCCTGATTTACGGACACCTGGCAACACTAGTTGCCAGTCTGGTCTTATTTAGATTACGAAATTTCGAATTCATATAAAAAATTCCGTATAATATTACTCTTTTCTTTATTTGATGACAGCCATTTCGTGATTGCCTAAAGTAAAAATTCTTTTTTAAATGATTGGTGAATTTTTCAATGCGTGTTTATATCTGAAGAACGTACGATGTTACATTTATTAAATAAAAATACATCAAATTATCAAATAACAACTTTTAAAATGTAATCTAACTGTTTCATTGCAACAACTTTTAAAATGCCTCAAAATATACATATTTTTCTTTCTAGTAATATCAATCAAAAGTAAGAGTTTTATACTATACATTGAAATGGAGCCTTTGTGAAACATTTGTCACTGGACTGGGCATCCATGTGATTTTTCTAGCCTGAAGAGTTTAGTTTTCTATTATGGCAACAGCCAGTAGTACTAATGAGTAATAAAGAAAACAGTGTGATGATGAAATTAACATATCATCACATATAATTATTTATCCCCTTTTAAAATTAAACTCTCCTTTTAACAATTTAAAATCTAATCGATACTTCTTTTCCTTTTCAAAAAAGTATATCTATTTCTTCTCTTTTGCGGTTAATAAATTACTGCCGCTTTATATCCCAGGCTTACTCAAAACCGCTAATAAAATAAATCAAAAACAAATCTTTGTCTCATTTTAAAATCATTATCTGTTCGAGTACACGTTTTTTCGGTTAACGCATAGATATAAAAAAAAAGATAATCTTTGACCAGCAGCTTGTTGCTGCAGTAACTTAAACACCCATTGGAATTTTCCATTTGATAGTCAATACAATGCCTTTTCGACTTGAGAGATATCCTGTTAATATTAAAATCGGCGCCTGGATCTGCATTCCTTCTTCTAAATATAACTTTCCCATTGCCTTGTCATACCATACTGTTCGTTAACATTTCAGTTACTCAAGCTAATGAATCGTTGGGCTGATTTTGAATTCAAAAGGTCCGTTAAGTGACGTATTCTTTGTGGTTATAATTGTGCAAAGTTCAAAGATTTGCGGCTCGATGCACTTACAATCAAATCTGTGGAGCGGCATTCTATCTCTGGCCGCGTCACTGTTAATATGTAGCAGCATTTTTATCTTCTGTATTCCGGGGTCACCCCGCGAGAATATTATATTGCTCGCTTGATGTTAATAAAATGGCACATACATATTTTGGACCTTTTTACTGAATCTCTCGTAGTGCCTGAGTTTTTGAATCTACGCAATGTACTTTAAACTGATACGGCTAATTGGATACAGATAAAATGACTATTTGAAATTTAAATTAATTTATCTTCAGAAGTATGAACGAAACCAATAGTATAAACAGAGTTATTGAAAATAAGGTTTCAAAAAGCTGCATACAGAAATTATTTTAATCGTTTGGTACATCAGCTGAAACTTAGAGATGTAGTGATATTTATGATGTTTTCATGACTTTATTGTGTTATGCATTATATAAAGTTTAATTTATAATATCTTGTAACACATGAAAGGTGACCTTACAGTGTCAAGCGTGCTAAGCCTTAAAATGAAGATAACATGAAACTTTTTTTATTATTTTATTAAAAATGCCATTGTTCTGACATGTTCATTACCAGGAAAATGGTTCAATTGCCAAATTAATGCTATTTAACAATGATTAATTTTTATTTTGGAAACATTCGCCAAACATTTAGAAATTGTTAGTTGCCTTACTGCAGAAGTTTCTGCATATCTACTGTGAAACTACTTATTGAAAGATAAATATAAGGTTCAATTAACTCATAGGACACTGTTTCGATACTAAAATTTATGTACAGAACTATTATAATTAAAATTCAGCTATTCAGAAGTCTCTAGCTATAGGAATAAGGCTCCAAAGAAGCAAAATTTCACTAATATTTACAGTTAAACTGAAAATTAAAAGTTAAGCTTTAAAAATTGGAAAAAGTAGTAGTCTGTTAGACCACTAACATCAGTTAAGGGTTAATTAAAGCAACCGTAAAAATTTTAACTTAAATATTTTAAAGCATTTTCAATTTTAAAAGTTTCCCCCTTTGAAAATACCATGTTTTACAAAAACCAGCCTTATACTTTTCAAGAGGGAAAGAGGTTGAAAGTTTGGAAGCAATAACGATCTTTCTCTCGCTAACAATAATTTTAATCGCCACTTCTTAAAAGTGTTTTTATTTCTAAAAGCTCTTAATTAGAAGTCATTTTCAGCTTTGTTAATAAAATCAACTCCGCCTGTCCGAACACATGTTTTTCCTGCTTTTCTCCAAATCACCATTTCCACTTCATCTTCAATATCCCGTCAGGATATTGTTTAAATACTTCCTCTTTCCGTGCAATCCTTCCCCCCCCCCCCCTCGAAATCTATCCTCCGCCCCTTTTAGCTGTGTTTCAACGAAAACCGTTGCATCATTAACAGACTGCAAATGGTACGGGGATAGCGTACAACCAGGTGAATAAAAAAGCAATTAACAAGCGCTTGAGGGGTGTCTGGTAGTCACGTGATACTTATAGTCCCGGTATCGCCCTGCATGCATCGTTACATCCAACCTAGGGGTTTTCATCTCTAGCATATTAATAGAGGAGTTGACTTTGGAGAGAGTGCATAGTGAGTATCTGACTGCCTGATCGGAACCAAAATAAAAATAATTATACCTGTCTCGTTTTCAACGTCATAAACCGTGTTGATAACGGGAGATGACGTGAAGAACGCTGGAGACAAAGTACTTGCTGTCTCACACAAGTTCAGGATAACCCAAAATCTGAATTCATTTCAAGCATGTTATTCAGACGTCGCGTTTAACTGACATACAAATAGATTTCCCGTTTTTGAAAAGTTCAACATTTGCATTTTTAAGAAGGCGATGAATAGTTTTTAAAGCAAAATGACTTGATAAGGCATTAATTTGACTGTAAGATTTCTAGGTCAAGCGTGGTGTTTAGTTTTTTTGTTTGTTATTTGGGGATACACATTACTAGTAGATATACATTACTGTTTGGAGATTCGACGAATTAACCAATGTCTTTTAAAAATTCAAGTATCGAGATTCGACGAATTAACCAATGTCTTTTAAAAATTAAAGTATCGAGATTCGACGAACTAACCACTGTTTATAAAAAATTCAAACATCAGTTCTTTAACTCTTTCACGGGTAAAGTACTTCCATTGCTATAATGTTAAATAAATTAATGTCACCGGAAATTACAAACAAATTTATTTGTAAATAAGAAAAAGCGATATTTCACATACATAATAAATGGAAAATTTTATATTAAAATTCTGGTGTCACTGATGCATTTCGTAATTAAAATTTTGTGTTTTCGCAGAGAAACCATTTTCCGTGAAAGGGTTATAGAATAAACTTCAATCCGTTTTCAGCCTTCTAGTATTTAAGGAGTCGGCGATTTTGGCTGAACTTTAAAATCTCACAAATACCAAATCGAATTTAAACACTTTATTACATAATTTCTCAATATTCTGAGTTTCATTTGACTTTTTTCAATGTTTTCTGTTTTCAACAGAAATACCACTTTCACCTAGAATGAATAGGTAGTCATTTTCTGAATCCCTAAGCTAGAAATATAGACTTCCGAGCTATGCGAATAGGGTAAACAACTAAGCTGAATAGGCGAAATGATCTACAATTTCTAGTCTCTTGTTTTCTAGGTGACGAAACGATTATGAATCGTTTGAGTAGCGAGAAATTATCGCTTGATTTCTGGAATGGTTTCATAAACTAGAATTATAGTTACTAAAACTAACCTCTTGTATTCGCATCTATTTGCAGAGATTTTTAAATAAGTTTGACCACGAGAATGTAGAAAAACGCTCTTAAATTATAGAAGGAGACTCTAGAACTCTCTAGCAAAGGAAACTAGAATTTATAGGGATGACATGGTACTTATTTTTCTAGAGCCACAATTTAGATTCTAGATGCCAGAACCATATTTTTTTCTCAGTGTAGTTCTGGCATATCAAAGTGAGTAAAAAATTTATTACAAAATTCCTTCTTTACATACAAGAACCAAGTTAAGTTAAAATAGTTTGAAAGTTGTCGATCACTGCCTTTAGCGATTTTTTAAATGACCTTTTTAAGTTGAAAATAATTAGAAATCCTCAACGGTAGTAATCAGGGGTGTAGTGAAGGGTATACGGGGTGTATGCCGTATACTTCAGAAGATGTTTTAAGAAGCTCCGTATACTTTCTGTTTCTCAAATAAAGCAATAGCGTATACTCTAGTCATGAACGTTCATGACTCTAGCATATATCCTTTTCTATAGCGTATACCCTTTGTTTTTGGTGAGGTTTTACGACTAGAACACTGGTAGTAATGTCAGATTTAAATTTTTAACTTTGGTATAAATATGCTACAAGAATAACATATGTTAGTCCAACTTATCTAGAAGTACAGTAGAATGTCATTACAACGAATGTCACTTTAACGAATATTATTTGGATTGTTAAAAAAAATCCTATTCCATTATAAAAATATTCACTTTAACGAATTTCTCAGTATAGCGAATTTAATCTGTGTTCCCTCAGAGATTCGTTGTAACGAGATTTTACTGTACAATAGAATTTTGTTACAACGAATGTCACTTTAACTAATTTAATTTTTATCGAATATTATTTGGATTGTTAAAAAAATCCTATTATCCTATTTCATTATAAAAATATTCATTTTAACGAATTTCTCAGTATAGCTAATTTAACCTGTGTTCCCCCAGAGATTCGTTGGAACGAGATTTTACTGTACAATAGAATTTCATTACAACGAATGTCACTTTAACGAATTTTTCGTTACAACGAATGTCACTTTAACGAATTTTTCAGTTTAACGAATATTATTTGGATTGTTAAAAAAATCCTATTATCCTATTTCATTATAAAAATATTCACTTTAACGAATTTCTCAGTATAGCGAATTTAATCTGTATTCCCCCAGAGATTCGTTGTAACGATATTTTACTGTACAATAGAATTTCGTTACAACGAATGTCACTTTAACGAATTTTTCAGTTTAACGAATATTATTTGGATAGTTAAAAAAATCCTATTATCCTATTTCATTATAAAAATATTCACTTAACGAATTTCTCAGTATAGCTAATTTAATCTGTGTTCCCCCAGAAATTCGTTGTAACGAGATTTTACTGTACAATAGAATTTCGTTACAACGAATCTCACTTTAACGGATTTTTCAGTTTAACGAATATGATTTGGATTTATAAAAACTTTTCAAAATAACAGACATTACATTACATTACAAGATAAAAACACTAAAAACAATATAAAAGGACGTTTCGGATTCATTCTGAATCCCTCATCAGCTAATTCCTAACGTAAAAGTCATACTAGATTTTAAAGTTCAACAAGTAGAAAAACATTTCATCAAGTTGCAAAAAATTATAGCTAAAACAAAACTGAATATTCTATTGGTAGAGATGCAACCTCGTTAATTGCTAAATCAGCGGTTCTCGTGTACCAAGCTTCCAAAAACATACGACTTGCATAAATGATGCAGCCTGATCTAATTGTTAAAAAAAATCATATTATCACATTTCATTATAAAAATATTCACTTTTACGAATTTCTCAGTATAGCGAATTTAATCAGTGATCCCCAGAGATTTGTTGTTACGAGATTTTAATGTATATTGATATTAAATAATGAAGAACAAATCATCATAGTACTAGTGATCGATAAAGGTTGGATTTTCCTGGCTCTTTTTCCGGTTAAAAAAAAAAAAAAAAAACAGGAACTGACACGGCCAATCTGTCGTTATCTCTAATCTGGCTAATACATACCAGCAAGACTTGATTTTATTAGACGGACCTCCACCCATGAGGGGGACCTGAAATCCTGCGTGGATTAATAGTCTATTAGTAATGATACAGAAAATAAAAAAAATGACCACACCCTTGAGGTTTCTTGTTCACGCCCTATTAGAAATCGATCCACGATGACCTACTTTTCTGGAGACATTACTTCTTTAACCAATGGAGATAATTCTAAAGGAAACAGCCTGGTAAGATTCTATAACTTTTAAATCACCCAATTAAAGATGTCAGGGCCGCAAAGACAGTCTCTGGAGCCCGAGCCGATTAGAGTCCTGCGCAGATCGGTTATATCCGACCCGAACTTGAAAATTAAACTTAACGTCAACCCGAAACCCGAACCTAAACCAAGGAAAAAAATTTTGTTGACCCAAAACTTTTTATAAAAATAATATATATTTGTACTTGTATATATTTATTGCTTGTTAGTTATAGTTTTCTAATTAAAAAAACAAACAAAAAAAAAAAAAAAAAAAAAAAGTTCTCGGGTCTATTATTTTGCATATTCTATTTTAAAAACAGGACCCGTATTGGGCCTTTAAGAGAAATGGTTCCAGGTATTTCATAACGATTCTGCCCCCCTCCTTCTCAGTCTCTGCGGCTCTGAAAAATGTTAAATATGGTCACCGGGATAAGGAAGACCATTTCCCTTACACTGATTTTAAAATTTAATTTTTTTCTGATGGTTTTGAAGCAAAATAATAAAATTTATTTTTTCTTAGAGAGTTAAAATAATTAAATACTAATAGAAAAATGAGCATATATGTGCCTGTTGTCCGCAATTTTTTTTTTTTTTCAAAAACGCACTAAAAATGTCGTTTCGGAAAAATAGATCGCAAAGCCGAAAATTTGAGGAAACCATACTTTTCAAAATGGCAATCCCTTTAAAAACTATCTTAAACATGTGTTTTTTTTAAAATTCGGATGATAAACATAAAATAGACAAAATTGAGAATTTCCTGCGGTACAAAACATATTTTTTTTTTCATTTACGGTCATATATTACAAAATTATGTGAAATTATATAAAATTCATTTACATGTGATGTGAAATCACAAACTCATCAATGTCAGGTGCAAAATCGCACCACATAACGAATGAGCAGCTTTTCGTTATTCTATTTATTGTCGTTTGAAGATGTTTTTCTATGAGGGAAAAACTATTACATTTCTCTTAGGAGAAAAAAAAGAAGTATAAGCTTATTTTTTAATTTTTAACATTTCTTATTTGTTACATTTCGGACATTGTTACATTTTATGTTTATTTTTTACTTTTGCTTATTATTCGTCCTCGCGGAACTTCGAAAAAATCGACCGAGCCTAGACAGCGCATCACAGCCACATTTCTTCCAAAATCTTGCCTCTCCTTGAATTTTTTTTCTGCCTACGCCCATGTTTCTATAACTTAAAATCAAGCAATTAAAGATGTTAAATAACATTTTATCGTCAAACAATTTTAAGGCCTTGAAAGATATCGACCTCGTATTCCTCAGCTGCAATTGAAAACACAAGCAATTGTGTTAACAAGGCTGATTAATTAATGCATGACTAACAAAGAAGTGTTACATTTTGTTTTCCGTTTTTTCCTGGGTACTAGTTGTTTTTTTTAGCTTTAGATATCGGCGTTTTGTTTAAAACATTGTCAAACTGAAGGTCGAATGAAGAATTCAATTCAGGTGCAGTTAAAAAATTTTAAATAACATTTCAACTAAATTAAAACAGGGAAAAACGCTATTTAAACATTTCTTATCAATCTCATTTTTCAGAATTTTTCTCTAATGGCAACGCTGTAATTGTCTCTGAAGTTCAATATCAGTTATTGGTAGAATTAGATAGCTAAAATAACTTCTCCACAAAATGTTTGAATTGATTAAGCTGGTTTCAAAACAACCACGATCATTTAATTAAATACAAAGTACTTAAAGAAATAAGCAGCAGGCAGTTAGACAGGTGTTAACACGATTCAAAATAGCCTTATATTCAGTAGACTTTATGCACTTTACATCATACCTCAGAGCTGGCGGTATTTTGATCCGTTTTTCTAGCCAGAAAGCACGTATGCGCAGGCGCAAATACCGCCAGCAGACGACTTTTAGCCTCGACCCAAGTTGCCTGTATAAATATAAAAATTAACCAAAATTTTGCGAATTCAACGAATGTTCTCGGATACAGAACAATATTTTGAATTTATATTACAATATATTAAGTATCTACTGCTACAACAGTGAAGTTTTTTGCGGTATTTTTAACAAATAAACCTTAATGACACATACTCCATAGAGCGTTATACTAATATTCAAAAGTAAATACCGCCAGCAGGCCAATTTTATCTTCGACCTCAGATCGCGTGCCGCCTTGCCAGTTTGGCCTTTATTTTCAATTCCAAAATTTCGATTTCGATTCATAGCAAAAAATTTTAACCCTCTCATGCATGAATTATTTTTTACGCAGTAAAAAAATCAAACAATTGTTTTTTGTGATAAATGAGATCCCATTATCATGAAATAATGTTATCAGACTTTTTGATACACTATTAATTAGTATATTGATACGTCCTCATTTGGGGACGTTATGCAACAAGGGGTACATTCACAGTGTCTTCATATGAGAACAATCTTGTTCAATGTTTATATATTGCCACACATCTGCATACGTTTTATCTATTTTATAGGGAATGGAATGATTCCATGCACTCTGGACTCACTAGTACAGTACAGACTCCACAACTATATTGGGTTTTGCTTTTGCAAGCTTTAACTCTACAGCGATTGAAAAACTTTGTTTTGGTTTTCTTTGGATAATGCTTTCCTTCATCTAAACGCAAAGTTCGGTACACATTGTGTGTATTTCAACGTTTTATCAAAGTTTCTCCTGCAGAGAGCCAACCTGTTTTATTTTTATTTAGTTCAGCTGTACCCTTATATATCAAACTGGATGCAATTGAACTTTTCAATTTTACCAGGTCTAAGCTTTTGGTGTTTTGTAATTTCCATAAAATCCAGGTGTTAACAAAGGTTACCTTTAAAAAGTGATAAAAAATTCATGTTTGCTTTTTTAACAACCTGCAAAGAAAGAAATCAAGTTGGTTAACAAAAATGGAATTCTGTTTACTTCGGTGCAAACTGTCCACATATGAGGACATATATGTTTCATTCCATAAATAAAAACTTAGTAGAAATATTACAAAAATTTCTTTCTTTACATACTACATGATTATAGATTGTATATATAAAAAAATACCTTGATGGTAGTATGACTATTTCCTGGTCTGTTTGTAGCAAATCCTGCCAAATATCACAATGCTTCAATACTTTGATTTTAGTTCAACATTGGTGTGAATTATGACTATAGTTATGGTTCTGCCAACTATTGTGCTGACTGTTAGATATCATCTATCCACAAATAAGGTCTCCGTGAATCAATAATGAAAAAATTTTGTAACTCTAAAACTTTATAGGGCAATATTTATCTGTCCTCATATGAGGCCCGTATGAATGAGAGGGTTAAAGTAAATACAGTACATATAAAAGCTTTTAATAAACATATCAATATGTTTCAACACATAATTGGGGATCAATTATCAAGATCAATACTGATAAATAAATTATTTTCGCAAAAATTTGGAAAATGGGCGTCATAAGCAAAACCATGAGGTCGCAGCAGACTTGTATAAAAACAAAAACTGTCCGCGCACATAAATATTGGGTCAAAATTTTCCGCAGATTAATGTTTAATAAAATTACGTGTTATATTATTTTGACGATATGAACTAAAAATCATAGTTTAAAGTAATTGCTATTTAAATTAAAAAATGATTAATATTAATTAAAGAATAATTATTTTAATTTAAAAATAACAAAGCAAAAATCAATGACAGGAAGGTGAATTCTTTTCAATTATTTTGTCAATGCATTTAGAAACAACCCAATCCTTAAGATCTCTTCTAACAAAATGCCAGTCACTCTTATAACACTACGAAATTATTCGATTTAACAGCCGTTGCCAGGCTAAATTGTCACTGCAGCCGCCGACGGAAAACCGATCAGCAACAAGTTTTAGTCTGCGGAAAATAGAAATAAAAGGGTCTGTAATGTCACAACAATGTTTTGACTCTTTAAACTTTGAAATGTGGACAAACATATAAACACTGTTTAAATCATATATAAAATTGGGGAATATTTTTAATTTTTGGTATTAAAAAAGCTACAAAAACAAAATATGTGTTTTTCTTTTCGTGACTTTTTTCCGCAAAGTCCCGAATTTTTCGGAAAATTTTCCGCGAACGGTGTTCGCGCGTGCGTCTATTTTATACAACTCTGCGCATAGGTATAATGAAAGCAGGCACTTTAACACCTTAAGGCTCCTGTCCCTGCAGGCGAAGACACTCACGAACTAATGCTAATCTATGAGGAGGTATTTATCTAATATCTCGTTTGCATTTCGACATTTTTAAATAATTTTTTTTTTCATTGGATAGCCGAGATCTGTCTCTACATCGCACCATTTTTACTTTTTCGATTTTGGTCGCAGATATTTTTTTATAAAATTACTTTCACTTTCAAAACCGGTTCTGAAAACGAAAGTGTCATTCTAAAAAATATCTGCCACCAAAATCGAAAAAGAGAAAAAGGTGCGATGTAAAGGCGGATCTCGGCTATTCAATGCAAAAAAAAAAAAAAAAAAAAAAAAAAATTAAAAATGTCGAAATGCAAACGAGATATTAGAAAAATCCCTCCCCATAGGATTAGCATTAGCTCGTGAGTGCCTTCGCCGGCAGGGACAGGAGCCTTAAAGGGGACTTCGAAGAGAAAGCGGGGATAGGCAAGATGATATCCGACGGTTTCTTTGTCATGGTTCGTACGGATACTGTTATTTCTCCAGGAGAATTACCAATATCTTTTTAAGGAAAAATAAATCTAGGTTAAACGCGCAAAATTTCGTCTTCCTTTAAAAAGAAATTTTCTATAAGAAAATACTGGTGCCGAAAAATTTTCTGGTCAGCAAAATTCAAGGAGGCGTACGAACCATGTTTGTATTACTAACACAGACCATGTAAAGGCTTTAGAAGTCGATAAACTATTCCTTCTTGACCTGATCAATAACAATTCAATTTCCTTTGAAATTGAATTTTAAAGAATTGTAAAACACATTAAGAAATGAAGACAGCATTACTTTATTTCAATTAGCACGTGTTTGTTTTTTGTTCGTTTGTTTATTTTTTATTTTTTTGCCTTTTCTATCTATTTGTGAATAAGTATTTTTATTTTATTTTAAAGTTTAACCCGATTCACGGCAAATAATAGATAGAAAATTGGGTATTTAAGCATAAAATCGTGTTATATATATACATAGTACATTTTTGGAAAAATCAAAATTTATAATAACTTATCACACACTTCTTATATTGGAAAATTATTTAACATTCAATTTACATTTCACGACCGTTAAAGCTTGTTGTGTAAGGGAAAATCGAACCAGAAAAAATGAAAGCAAAACAGATGACGTGTTGTTCTTTTTCATTAAATTTAATAAAATCTTAATATTGTTATGTCAGTTTTGTCAAATTCTACTGAGAAATCTTGCATCAAATACTTTCAGAAATGAATATTTTATGAGATTTTAATTGGAACATTTTGATGAAGTTATACTTGTCAAAACTGAATGATAACTTTGTCAAGATTATATACTGGATGGGTGAAATTGATCACGGAAGTTTCAGATTAATATAAATTTGTAAAACTGTTGGATAGTAATTGTATTAGTAGCAAAAAATATCATTAATTTTATATAGCTAGCATTTATTCCACATTTTATTTCTTATTTATTCTTTAACATATAAATCACAGTTAATATACCGTTAATTTCGAACTAGATGTAATGGCGATTTCATCTTAAACCACTTATCACAAAATCCAATTACAAAATATATACAAATCAAGTATAGGTTTTAGATATGGTATTTGATTTTCAAGGAGTTGTATATTTATTAAAGTATGAGATATAATTTTTTATACGGCTTCTTTTTTCCTGTAACTTATATTTATAAAAAAAAAATGTTGCTCTGTATCTAAGAATATTAAAAAATCTCATTCCTTTGCTACTAAAACTGTAAATTTTATAATTTTTTAGTGTTTTCTTGCACTAAAAACGTGTTTAGTGCTAGGAAACACTGAAACCCGAAATACTACATGTTCTAAGCAGCTGATACGGTTTCGAGATGATTTATTTCTGGATTCACAAATTTCCTTCGATTAATATGATTGAAATATGCGGCAAGGTTGCTGATCATTTGCATGTAATTTTTTGTATTTTCATGGGTACGTAATATCAATACACAATAGAAGAGCTTTATAAGAAGAACTCATTCTGTATAACGCAATATCTATATCCATGACAGCTTCTCAGATGTGAACAATGAATTTTGGAGTTAAGAATTTCATAAAAATCCACATTGTAGAATTTTTGCAGTTCCCTAGAGAACTAAGTTTAGAAATTATTCTATGCTTATCTCCTTAATTCAAAGTTTTTTAACGGAAAAATTGCTAATATTGAATTAAAAATTTTTGAAAATGAGTAATATAAGAATTTCGTCCAGGCATATTTAGGTCATGTTTATAAGGTAATTTAACAATGTGCGAAGTAATCTGTTTTGTGCAAAAAATCCTGCTTCCCAAAAAGCTTCTTCTGTGGTCTCTCACACAAGAAACTGTTGTCTCTAGACTTTTAATCATTTCAACATCATATTTTATCCTGTGGACGACTGCAGAAGCAGTTCGAAACGTAGATTTTATGTTTCTATCAATAATATTATTTGTACAAGTTCATATAAAAGTTCTTGTTTATATATATGTACCATTAACCCTATAGTGCGCAGTTTTGTATATATGCAAACAACAGTGTTTTGAATTTAATATATTTTTTAATTCGTACATACCTAATTCACACCAGAAAATTAAAATAGCAATATTTGCTTTAATTAATAACAGATATTCCGTTTTTAAATAAAGCGAAATTAACCATTGAAACTTTCTAGTGTAAAGTCAGATTCTCTGAACTACGTAATTTCTAGAACGTATTCTATCATGGGAATTAAAGGGTTAAATGTTAAGTTTTATGAAATAAACTATTATTATAAAATAAGGTATTTGGAGACATACTTATTAAAATATTTATTAATTTGCATTATTTTAGCGTAAAATAGCCACATGACAGTAGTTTTTACTTATATTGCAGATGTGCAACAGAAGAAAAGATTGACGTATTATATAAAAAATGTATCTCTGATTTTTTATCATTATTTTTCCTCTGTAATAAACCTTTCAGAGAATCATATGTAATTTTTTTTAAACAAAACAAAAAATCGCGCATTTAAGGGTTAAGTAATTTTATGTGTTTTTGACGAATACATATTTATTTATTATATTTTCACGGTGCAATTGTCCAACATGTGTTGATAAAATTAATTGTTATTTTATCAGCTACCGTAACTTATAAGTTCTTTTTTTTTTACTATCCTCTAAATTATATACTTTACAAGGTATTAAATAAATAGAAGATTACTGGAGATTTATCAAAGATTACGTTTATCTAAAAAATTATTTCTATAAATATTTATATTTAGATCGACACCATGAAGAATAATAATAATTCATTACCAAATTCTGCTCTAACTACTTAATCCTCGTAACCTGCAACCACGATTGAATTTCGATTTCAAAGATATTTCAAACTTCATTAATCAAGAGGATCGAGGATGTGTGATTTTATTCTTTTTTTTTCTTCTCCGTATTATCAAAAATATAACTTTCCTTTTAAAGAAATTTAAATAATTTCTTTACCTGTACTTCCTCTTCCAGCTTTTCCTTTACTATAAGTCTGAAGTGTAGAGTATTTTTTTAGGTAATCATGCGGTAAATTCTCTCTTTCATAAAAATTAAGTGTATAATTTACTTTATTATTATTATTATTTATTTATTTATTTTTTTGTCATTTAAGTATTTAACATTAACTATTTTAAATTTAATATGTGCTCTTAATTTTAAATAATTGCTATGTAATCATTTTTCAAACAAGGGTGGAACAAAAAATCATCATTGTAAAAACACTTTTTTTTTTCAACAAAGGAAAGGACATTTTCAATTTCGGAACAAGTTCCGAAAATAAAAGTGTCCTCAGAAAAAAAAATAAATACAAACAAAATCGGATAAATACTAAGATATGACGTTAGGCACAGAGTTCAGATATCCGACGAAAGAAAAAAAAATAAATATTGAAATGCAAACGAGAAATTTGTAAAGAAAACCTCCGTTGGTTTAAAATTAGATTGCGAATGTCGTCACATGTCTAGTTTAGACTTTAAAAATGTATACCAAACAATGAGTGGTGATGTACGAAACTAACGAAAAAACGCGGTGCGTTGCAGGTGTCTCTTTTTTCGGACCTCCTGAGTCACGTGCTGCTCAAATCCACCAATGCAGGTGTACGTAAAGTGCATCACGTGACTCTAGTGGTCTGGGGCAAAAGGTAGTGCGGAAGTTAGTCTTTTTCGTTAGCCTCGGTGATGTAGTGGTGACGTAACTATGGTTGATTCGTATGAAACTTTGCAATTGCATGTCTTCGCTTTCTTTTATTCTTAAATTTAAGCATGTATAACCGATCATCAATTGTGTGTATGAAACATATTGATATGTTTATTAAAAGGTATTTATAATCTTTTAAATGCACTGTTTTTACTTTTAGCATGTGTAACTGATCACCGATTGTGTAAATGTAACATGCTGATAGATTTGTTAAAAGATATTTATAAACCTTTAAATGTACAAATTCACTTTTAGCCTGTATAACTTAGTTCCAAAACAATCAGTTTAACTAAATTTTAGCTATATTTAGTTCTGAATAATCATGAAATTTAACTTCAAGAAAACATGTTACTTCCCTGTATTAAAGTTCATATACCTTTTGAAGAATTTTGAATGCATAACTAATGGAGGATCAGAATAAAAAGAAAAAAAAAAGATAAAATTTAATGGATATGCAATGTTCAGGTAAAAGTTACAGATAAACAAACATTATTTAAAATTTAAATTTAAAAATTTCTGAACTTTCAGATTTTTGGATTTGTTTTGAAGCTTAATCTAACCGATGGAGCTTTATTATGTAAGCTAAGAAAATTATCGTAAACATATGTCATAGCTTAAATTTATCGGCTTAAAGTAAATAAAGTAAATTGCGTATATTCTTAGCTGTGTATATATGTAATGTTTTGAAACAAAGCATCATATGTTCGAGGTTGGAAGATTCTATCTATTTTCTGCATTTTTACCATAATATAAAATGAATAAAAATTATCTGAAAGAAATAAGATACCAAGTAATGTTGCTTGTACAGTCGGGGGAAAAAAAGTAAACACCCTTTACTAACTTTGCAACTAATTATAACAGAAGAAAGTTACTGGTACCAAACGATTGGAAATAAAATCTACTTTCAAGTGATCTATATAAAATTTGCTTAGGGGGACATCTACAAATCAAAACCAGACAAAACTTCTTTTTTTTTTTTCAATAGCAATACCCAATTTTGACAACGTATTTTAAATTTTCGGTTCAAACTATCCTAGAAACGATACCTCAAGTCAATAGGGTGATATATTTTGAATTATAAACATTCAAAATTTAGAGCTTCTAATGTTAAATTATATTTTCGTATTTTTATTAACGTCTCCTGAAATTATAATCCTAATATGATAATTTATTTGTGTGGTTATAATAATACTAAAAAACCCAAACACAAATAGATTGATTTTGTAATAAAAAAATTATAATATGAACTATGAAATTAATATTGGAAAAAAATATGAATTGCAACCTACAATTTTTTTGATAGATTTAAATTTATTACGTCCTGCTTAATGCGATTTCTCAATTTAAATTTTTTCTTCTCTAGTAGTTCTCTAATTATGATTAAAAAACATCAAAATGATGGTTTAAGGGCAATGATGTGCAGAAAAGCATAATTTGAAAAAAATATATTTTTCTTATTCTATTGAAACATTTATGCTGGCAATAGTCGAAACACATTAAGCGAGTGGTCATATTGGCAAGAAATAATACATTAACAGAAGTGACATAGTCATTTTTTAGCATTTCAACAATCGAGTACCGAACTTTAATTTGGATACAGCCCCTAAAATACGCTCATTTTAAAATAATTAATTTCTCTGTAGCTAACTGGACGAATTTCATGAAAATTTGAATTTTGGCTAATTGAATGATGTAGAATGGCTAATTGAATGTGTTGCACTTTTCTAAATTTTGCGGACATCATTCATGCTCCCCGCGCAGCAAATTTGATGGTAGGGGCTCGGGAGGGGCATAGCGTGAATAAGTGGTCACAGGCCTTTCCAACACTATGTCACTTATGGGGGTCGTCAAAAGTTAGAAAAATGACCCCCCTTTGGGTCTACTATCGCGCCTTCTGGAATACACTGCCCCCCCCCCTCTCTTTGAAATACCGTTTGCAGAAATGTATTACTGAGCACGGTGACTATATAGAAAAGGATTATGTAGCAATTTCATAAATTTCACTCAATTATTTCTATGAAAGGGTAAAAAGTTATTGACACCCCCTCGTAGTCAATACTTGGCACCTCGTTAATAAGTATTAATGTTTTGAAATAATTCTCCTTTTATGCATTTTTTCTGGTTGTATGTTTTTTTTTAAATATAAATGATTTAAATTTTAACAAAGTGATCATAAAAAAGTTACTAAAACGCATAAAAAAGCCGACCGTTTTCCTTTATTCCTGATAAATGAAGCTAAGAAATATATTTATTCATTTCTTTTAAACTAACTATCTGCTAATATATAAAGTTCAAATGATTTGGTTAAATATGACATATGGTGCATATCGTACAATCAATATGCTATAAGACTGATTCAACAGTGACTGATTTTGTGATCATATCTGGCACATAAATCACATTACAAAGGTGATATCTAACAACTATGTTTTGACAGCAGCGATGAAAATATATGATAAAAAAATCACTTCTGCATTTTGGGCTATTTCTTACCTTTTCGCATGATCAAAGCGTGCGATAAAAACAGAATCTGAAATTTGAACTTAACCGTCAGTTGTTTATATTCTCAAATCTCGCTCACCTAATTCAACCAAACAGTGATAAAACAAATTTTTGAATGATTTTTTTTTTTTTTTTTGAGATTTTATCTTTTGAAGGGGACAACTGTCTTACTTTCTCTGATTACATCTCAAGGGGAAGAAGACGAGAATTTGTTTGGTAACACATGGACCGTATCTGCTGGCAAATTCATATTTGGTATCTCATTAACCCTTTTTCTACCATTAAAATAACTTGTTATGAAATTCATTTAATACATCGATTAGTTGCAATACAGTTTTGAAACTTTATCTTGTTCCAAAGGCATTATGGGTTACACAAAACAAAAATATTTTTAAAAGGATGATTTCTTTTGCCTTTGCATCTTTTCAGCTTTCTTGGCGTTGGGGGGGGGGGGGATTTTTCAATTCGGAAATATTTCTATATTTCTGTTGTAAGAACATTATCTATACTAATATTATAAAGAGGTAAATCTATACTAATATTATAAAGAGGTAAAAATTGTTTATTTGTAGGAGGTAAGCTCCGAAACTACCGAACCGATTCCAAAAGTAATGGTATCAAAATGATGGTGTTAGTCCAACTTAGAACATAGGCTAAATCTTATGTCCGTGCCACTGGCCAAAAGGGGGTGCAGGAGCAAAAACGTTCCAAAAATGCGATTTTTGTGTTACTGAAGGGCCTAAAAACATGAAATGGTAGTTACTTATAAAATACTAATGATCTCTAAGGACATTTCTTAAAAAAATCGAAATTAAAAAGGGGTGAAAATACGCGAAAAGCGTTCTAAAAAAACGTTCTAAATGGCGATTTTTACGTAATCTCAAGAAGTACCAAACCGATTTCAAAAATAATAGTGCCAAAATGATGGTGACAACCCTTGCTCCAACATACGCTACATTTTATGTCGGTGCCACTACCCCTAAACGGGGGTGCAGGAGCAAAAAAAACGTTCGAAATTGCGATTTTTGTGTTAATGAAGGGCCCAGATACATGAAATTTGGCATGATAGTTACTTAATAGGCATAAATGATCTCCAAGAACATTTCTTAAAAAATTCGAAATTTAAAAGGGGTGAAAATGCGCGAAAAGAGTTCTAAAAAACGTTCTAAATGTCGATTTTTATGCAATCTCAAGAAGTACCAAACCGATTTAAAAAATAATGGCGTCTAAATGATGGTGATAGCCCTTGTTTTAACATAGGCTACATTTTATGTTGGTGCCACTACCCCTAAAGAGGGTGCAGGAGCAAATAAACGTTCGACATTGCGATTTTTGTGTTACTGAAGGGCCCAGATACATGGAATTTGGCATGATAGTTACTTATTAGATATAAATGATCTCCAAGAACATTTCTTAAAAAATTCGAAATTTAAAAGGGGTGAAAATGCGCGGAAATAGTTCTAAAAAACGTTCTATATAGCGATTTCTACGCAATCTCAGAAAGTACACAACCTATCTCAAAAGTAATGGTTGGAAATTGATGATGACAGTCTTTGCTTCAACAGAGGCTTTATTTCATGTCGGTGTCACTACCACCTAGGGGTTGCAGAAGATAAAAACGTTCTAAATTGCGATTTTTATGTTACTGAAGGGCCCAGATACATGGAATTTGGCAGTGCAGTTATTTGTAAGATACAAATGATCTCTAAGAACATTTCCTAAAAATTCGAAATTTAAAAGAGGTGAAAATGAGCGAAAAGCTTTCTGAAAAACTTTCTAAATTGCGATTTCTACGCAATCTCAGGAAGTACCGAACCGATTTTAAAAATAATGGTGTGAAAACGATGGTGACAGCCCTCGCTCCATAGGCTGTATTTCATGTCGGTGCCACTATCCCAAAGGGGGTGAAGGAGCAAAAAACGATCTAAATTGCGTTTTTTGTAATACTTCAGGGGCTAGCAACTTGAAACTAAGCATGGTAGTTACTTATAAGATATAAATTATCTCTAAGAACATTTCCTAAATAATTCAAAATTTAAAAATGGTGAAAATCGACGAAAAACGTTCTAAAAAACATTCTAAATTGCGATTTCTACGCAATCTCAGAAAGTATCCAAACGATTTCAAAAGTAACGGCTGGAAATGGATGATGACAGCCCTTGCTCCAATATAGGATCTATTTCATGTCGACGTCACTACCACCGTACGGTTGCATTTTAAAAGACGTTCTAAATTGTAATTTTTGTAATACTGAAGGAGCTAGCAACTTGAAATTTGGCATTGTAATTACTTATGAGATGTAAATACTCTCTGAGAAGAGTTCCTTAAAAAATTGAAATTTAAAAGGGGTGAAAATGAACGAAAAGTGTTCTAAAAACCTTCTAAATAGCGATTTTTACACAGTCTCAGGAAATATAAACCGATTTCAGAAGTAATGGTTTCAAATTGATGGTAATAGGCCTCGCTCCACATAGCCTATATTTTACGTTGTTTTCACTACCACCTGGGGGTTAAAGGAGGAAAAATGTTCTAAATTGCGTTTTTTTGTGTTACTGAGGGGGTCTAATATTTTAAATTCGGAATATTAATTACTTCAAAGACGCAAATGCTTTCTAAGAATTGTCGAAAGAAAATTCCAAATTTAAAAGGATGAAGTGAGCGAAAAGCGTTCTATAAGCGATCTAAATTACGATTTTTATGCAATCGTATGAAATACGAAACCGATTTCAAACATAATGGTTGCAAATTGATGATGATAGAACTTGCTCAAACATAAGCTATATTTTATGTCGATGCCACAACTCCTAGAAGGTTGCAGGAGCAAAAAACTTTCTAAATTGCGATTTCTGCGGTACTGAAGAGGCTAGAGACTTTAAATATAGCACGGTAGTTACTTATAAAATATAAATATACTCTAAGAACAATCGAAAATAAACTCGAAATTAAAAAGGGGTGAACGCAGGGAAGGAGCGAAAAGCATTCTAAAAGTGTCCTAAATTACGATTTCTGTGGAATATCAGGAAATAATAAACCGATTATAGAAGTTATTGGTTGCGAATCAAGAGTGATAGTCCCTTATCCTATACGGGCTATATTTTATGCCGGTGCCTCTATCACCTGGTTGGCCGGAACAACAAGAAAACCTTTAAAAGCATCTAAATTCGTTTTTTTTTTTTTTAAATAGAATATTAGGAAATACCAACCGATTTCAAGATTAATGTTGGCAAATTAATGGTGACAGCCTCTGTTTCAACATTTTTCGAGACATTCTATTTCAACTCTGTTTCGGCATTTTATGTTGGTGCCACTAACACTAGAGAGGTGGTAGACTGTTATACAAGAAGCTTGCAATTTGACATGATGGTTAATTTTAAGATGTAAATGTGCTAAGGTGGTTTCTAAAATATTCAAAGCTTCAAATGAATACTGAAATGAGCGTATGAAATGAGCATAAAAGTCTCACAATATTTTCTAAATTATCATTTATTTGGAATTAGTTTTAGTTCTTCTTATTAATTAAAATCTCATTTCTGTCTATTTAATTTTTTTAATGAAGCTTAATCAAACTGTGGCTTAATTTGTAATTTTTGAATTATGCCAAAAAGTGTTCTTCAAATAAAAAATAGTCACGCAAATATCACTTGGCAAATTTCAACAATTACGCGAGCAAAGCCGCGGGGTTTCCTTAGTATTTGTATATTTTCTAATCCTACAAAATACTAAGAAAAATATTTAAAATAAAAAAATTGAGTGGAGTTATAAATATTGCACAAAATCCCTATAAATTCAAATTTAATTAATCCTTCTAAACCCTTCAATCCTTCTAAAATTTATTAAATGATTATATAAATCTTCTAATATAGTTTAAACAATTCACGAAAAATGCTTTAGAAGATAAAATTTTCATGAATTCATAATTCAGTACGTAAGGGGTTAAAGTTTAAAAACAAACCCAGAATGCATTTCTTGAAAACAACTGAAAGAAATCTGGTTGACTAACATCCTTAATTGTTAGCTTTCCATAAACTGTTTGGAATAATTGTTTTTTTTCCTGCTGGTACATTAGTTTATTTTATAGAGTGTCTTCAAAAACAGATTTTTTGGCGAATTCTTAGAGATTTCATTAAGAGATAAATTTTTAGCTAAAATAATTGTATCTTTAGTATTATGCTTTATTTTGAATTAAATTGCTGTTCATATACTCTATTACATTGAAAATAATTTGTTGGGTAAGCCGAAAACTTAAAAGTTCGTGCATCAGAAATTTACTAGTCCCACTACTGGAGCATAGAGGAAGGTAATATTTTTTATTACCCGACTGAAAAGAAGTGTTATGTGTTTCACGCTTATCTGTGTATGTGGATTTCTTTATACCCTCGAAACATTTCAACGGCTGGGTGGATTGATATGAATGAGGTCTTTATCAATTCGTCTTAACCGCCCGATGGTTATAGGCTAGGTTTTGTTTTTATGAATTCAAAATGGCGGCCGTAAAATACAAAATGGCGGTAGAGACGAAAAAAAAATTTACGCACCCTATTGAGTGGCATATCATTGGATAGGTCTTTCAAAATGAAGACGATGTTTCATTGACTATTTTACAGTCAGAAGCTCCGTTGAAATATTATACAACCTGGAAGTTGTGTAGGTAGCACCTGTAGCTTTACTGCAACTCTAACCATCATAGACATCTATAGACCTCATCAAAACAGTGTTTATAGATAGGAACTAACAATTAAACACAGCTTAAAAGTCATCAATACAAGTAAATAAAAAAAATAGGTAAGTAATATAAACAAGTAATATAAAAAAAATATTTTAAGTCAATTCCTACTTAGGTCAATAAGAGCATTTTTTTTCTCCCATTCTTCTTTCCTCGAGTGGCGCTTAAAATGCCTTGATCAAGAAGAGGATCTCTCGGTCTTAAAATACCTTGATCAAGAAGAGAGCTATCTCGATTATTGAAAATTAATTAATTAAATTTAATTAATGAATTAATATTTGAAAAAAACTAACTGGATTAACATCAAGTGTCATCCACTACAAGTTAAAAAAAAATTATTTGAGCTTGTTTGGATGAATAATAAGTATTTTATTAACGATTGAAAATTTGAACAAGATATATATAGCGAGAGTGTGAGCGTATAGTAGGAATTGAAAAAAAAATAGTTTCACACTGAAGAGAAATAATTAATTAGTTCGCTTTTTACCCAGTCGGGTTTTTTTATTTTTTAAATTAAATTGTTTATTTTCTAGTGTGTCTTCAAAGACAGATTTTTTGGCAAATTCTTAGAGATTTCATTAAGAGATAAGTTTTTATCTAAAATATAGTTTCTTTAATATGTTTAATTTTGAATTAAATTGCTGTTCATATTATTCTATTACATTGTAAATAATTTGTTGCGTAAGCTGAAAACTTAAAAGTTCGTGCATCAGAAATTTACTAGTCCCACTACTGGAGCATAGAGGAAGATAACATTTTTTATTTTTCATTTTTTCCGAAGAATATATTTTAAAATTTTTAATGCTTATTTTGATACACGAAGGTTAGGACTAGGCTAAAAATATATATCTTTTGGAATTCATTAATGCTTTGAGAATAACTAGATAAATGTTCTTAAGAGGCTCATTGCTGGTGCGTTTACCTTAAGTTTTGAAATTATTTTTCAAGTATTTTGCTTTTAATCCCGAGCATCTTTTACAGAATTTTTAATCTTTTATGACCGGTTTTTCAAAACAGAAAATTTTTGCCTAATTGAACATGGAAAATGCACTGATTAAATAGGGCATAATTTACTATAAAAAATTACTGGTGGGAATAATCTAGAATTCTCGGCGCCTTATGCGTCACGTCACCCTCGTCCCGAAGGGGTTAAAGCCGGTCTTTTTGAAAACGTATAAATCCTATCTGTCTATATATATATATATATACAAAGCAAGTGGTAAGGTCTAAAAAAGCTATTAAAAAATTAGTACTTTTTCTTTCCTAACAAATAAATAAATATTTTCTTTTTCCATTTATATCAAACTAAGCATTTGGCAGTATAAAGTTCAGATGAAAGGTATGACATGGGATGCACATTCAATATGCTAATTAGATTCATTACTCACTAATTTTATGATATTATATGCGATTATAAATCACTTTTTAGGGGTGATATGTAATATCCATATTTTAACAACAGGGTGATAATAATACGGGAAAATAACCGTGTCTGTATTCTACACTTTTTTCTATCTTTTCTTTATCAAAGGATACGACAATGGAGTAAATCTGAAACTTCTTTTTAATCGTCAGATTTTTGTATTTGCAAACCTCATCCATTCAGTACAACCAAATAGCGATAAAAAAGTTTCTGAATGAAAAATCGTTTTGAGGTTCTATCTGCTAAGAAGGGGGTAACCGTCTCACTTTCTCAGATTATATCTCAACGTGTGCATTTAGAATAAGAAAATAATTTATCGGTTTATAATCGATAATAAAAAGTTTGGATTTTTTTCTTACGGGTCTCAATTACTGTTAATACACAACATTAAAAAAAGTGTTTATTTAGTTATTTTTTTAATTAAATCATCTTCATATATGTAATATTTAGATGAGCTGACTATAAATGTGATTTGAACCGATCTTTCAGAGTACCACCCGATTCATCATTCACTGGTTTTGTGATTTTGCATTTAGTACGTGATCTCTATTAGGTAATAAAAAATGCCGTAATTTTCGGCCTATAATCCGCGGATCAAACAATTATGTTTGGACCCAAAAATCTTATTTCATAAAATGTAACTTATTGAATCGCGGTAAATATTTAACTTCAATTATTAAATAAAATTTCGGGGTCGAAACATGATTAGTTAATCCGCGGATTATATGTCGGAAATTATGGTACATGAAAAAGGGTTTATTAGCCCCCGGAACGGTATGCTATTTCTTTCTCCCAGCTTATTTTGTCTCCAAAAAATAACGTTACCTTACAGACGCTAGCAATAAACAAAGCAGATGTGTTATTGTACAATTAAATGCTCTATAGAAATTTTTTTAATTTCTAAGCATCGCACATTTTCAATGTTTATACCGTCGTATTGGGAAAAAAAGTACTTTTAAATGCAATTTGTTTGAAAACTGTATCTCCATTTATTTTTGAAATATTAATTTTTTGTAGTTTTTAGCACCATTTGTTTAATTTTGGCAACTCAAGTACTCCGATTATATAGAAAGTAAAGGGAAAATAGTTGAAAAATAGCAATTATATCTTTTTGTTGCCATTTTCTCATAACAACCGAGAGAAAATGTAATTAAAATATGTGCTATTTTGAAAAAAATATAAACGAATAATTTCTACGAATAATAAAACATAGAGCTATTATAAACTATATTTAATTTTGAGTATCTGTAGACCCTTTCAGTGTGACGTCAGTCATGACGTTTTGGTTGGAAACTGACTCCAAACAAACGGTTGCTATGCGTCATTTCTTTTTAAATATAAATCGTGGAAAATGTTACCAGTACATATCGAGTATTAAAACGCTTAGATGTGAGATATAGATATAAGATATAGCTGCAACACACAAACAAAATAGAAAATACAACATAGCAACCGTTTGTTTGGAGTCAGTTTCCAACGAAAACGTCATGACTGACGTCACGACTGAAATCGTCTATATTAATGTTACAAACAAATGAATGCCTACAAATCATTAGATAACCGTTTTTTTTTTTTTTTTTTTTTTTTTTTTTTTGTCCAGTTTCTTTAATGACGGCATCTTTTAGCTGCATTTATGTATTATTTTGAGATAGTGACATACTATGCATGCTTCACTGTAGATGTTTAAGAGTGGATCGTAAATGTGTAATTCCTAAGCGGATGCGAATGACGTCATTTTACATAAAATAAAAGTTTGTGCTTTAAGTCTTAAAATTGAAATATGTTTTGTACTATTTATATATACATATATTTTTTTTCATCGGGGCGACACTAAATTCTGAAAAAGCAGAATTCCTGTTTTCTAGTTTATTTATTTTTTCTATCAAATAATCTTCCTATATATTTTAGACGAGCTGTTTATAAATGTGATTTGAACCGATCATTCAGGTTATCTTCGGATTCACCACTAGCTGGTTTTGCGATTTTATATCTAGTACATAAATCACTTTTCAGGATGATATCTAACAGCCGAACTTTTGACAGCAGCAGGGTAAAAAAAAAAGGGGAAAAATAATTCCATCTACATTAAAGTATCGGATAATTGCCGACATCTGATACTCTTCTATGTTAACCGTCAGTTGTTTGTGTTTGGGAATCCCTCTCACCTATGGTATAACCAAATAGGGATATAATAAGTTTTTGAATGAAAAAATATCCCGAGGTTCTATCATTTCGGAAGGGGAAAAACTGTCTCACTTTCTCTGATTACATCGCAGAAAAGTTGAAGAAGGCGAGAATCTGTTTGGTATAACACATGGACCGTATCTGCTGGCAAATCCACGGCTGAGGAATCACGTAACCCAGAAATGCCTCCGTGCATTATCGTTCAGTTCTGATTCATCATCGGGAATTTCTTTTGATAGTCAGTCTACCTTTTTTTTTCAAAAAAAAAAGTTAGATATAGACGATTCAAAAATGGTTAGGAATGCGATAAAAGTTTGATCTTTTTGCTTTTTGGTCTATGATTTGAGAAGCGTTGGCGTGACAGTTTTGGGATTGACTCGTGGAGTCATTTAAAAATAAATTGAACAACTGAGATTATTAACAGCAACGACATAGGCTAATTTTTTTTTAATATAAACTCATACTTTTACCACATTGGCCAGTCCATTAACAAGTACTTGGGACTATAGCCGAGATTTAATCTTTTAATTTTTATGCTTATTTTTACACTGATGAAAAGAATCTGGGCTATCCTTGAAACGGCCATATGTAGTTTAACCCCTTGAAGGACAGTTACGTTTCTCTAATGTTGAATTCTCCTCGTAAATTTCGAAAAATTTTATTTCAAAATAAGGAAAAGTGATTTCTCAACCTTTTTTTCTCCATCAAAGTTATAAAAGTAAAATTTAATTACAATTTTCTGGTGTAAATCGGAATTAAAATTAGGTAGAATATAATATATCCCACCGTCCCTCAAGGGGTTAGCTTTCTCGCTGCGCAGCCCGAGAAATACTCGTGCATGCATTTTCCCATCTAATGAATACTATTTGGTTATTCTCACCAGTTATTTTTTAGCGAAAACTTTGTCTCATTTAATCAGGATATTTTCCCTTATATTATTACGATCGTCAAAAATTTCTGCTTTAAAGAACCGGTGATAGAAGATTAAAAATTCTGTAAAAGACGCTCATCGCGAAGAATTACTTACGCAGCGAGAGGGTTAATGTCGTGGTAGTTGAATTTATGCATTAACGTTGTAAAAGTTTTAAGCTCATGTCTTTGATATCGCAAAAAGTGATTATTTCCTGGTTATCAACTACAATGTTTAACAATATATCTCTTCAGTGGCAATTTTTATATTTTAGAGGAGGCTGAAATATAATACGGCGTTGAAAAGTCTAATTGCTTTCATGAATGTGTCAGAAATTAGCAAATATGGAATATCCTTGACCGATGATAGTGCTAAAAGTCTAGTTAATTTGTCGTTTTCGCCAAAACATTGGAATATATTTTTACATTTTTACATTATAAAAATAATTTTCGTATCTTTTTCTTTGATATTGTAATAACAATAAAAAAAATTCCACAGCTTTGGAGAAAATGAAAATTTAGCATTATCTGTTAAAGATATTTTCAAATCCGTACTTAGTGACACATTCACGAAATCATTTTCATCGGGGCAGGAAGGGGGGAGGAGGTCCGGAAATTGTATTGCCAATCAACGGATATTTTTTCAGTGAACAGTTTGAGAAAAAGGTTAGCAAACAATGGTAATTTAATACTTTTTTTACATTGGATAGTATAACGTATGAATTTAGTCTGTTACATTTAGCAATAAAATAAATTTAAGGGACACATAATACCTGAAAAGTAGATTACAATGCTCAAAGTTACAGTTGTCCTGATTTTTTAGAAAAATTAAATAAAAGATTTATAAACATAATTTAGTATAAAAATTCATGGAGATTGTTACGGCTTTCCTTAACCTTGGCTGTCGCACGTGCCTCAGCGGCGCATTCTACTGTAATTTAGGTTTTGCCGTTTGGCAACATCTGAGAATCGTCAGTTGTTTGTTTATCAATGATCTATGCGGACCTATCGTGCATTCGCTGGATCCACATTTCTTCGAATAATGTATATAAACCTGGAAATAATATTTTTGTATATAAAATAAATTAAAGTAATAAGTTGTTGTAATTGAACCAGCGATCATGAGTATTCAAATACTCGCACCATTCGACATTTAACAGAGATCTTGTAAACAAAATTATTCAAGTAAAACCTGGTTATACTGTCTTGATATATGATATAACAAGGCAAAATATGTGTTAGTAGATTAAATGCCATTAAAATAATAATGCAAAATTATTATAATAACGGTATTGTCCATTTAGTTCAAAAATGGAAGGATGATAAAAAATAAATAAATAACACATGTTTAGCACCGTAAAATCTATAGAGAACGCGCAATGTATATTGATAAACAGGCAGTTCGTTAAATTTGTTGAGCAATTTAATTAACCCCTTAACCTACGATTTACTTTTAACAGCTCCACGGTTTGGCAAATCCATAGCTACCACTAAAATTTAATAGAGATTTTCGCCTTGTTTAATCATGGAATTCCGACGATTAAATTAAACTATATTTACTGTGAAATTTTAGTGGAAAGAAGAATTTACATTTGTCTCGATCATCGTACGCGGGCTATGCCCGTCATTGTAAGTTAAGGGGTTAATAAATATTTTAGAGAGTAATCAATCGCTCAGACTAATTGTCGATTCTTTTATCGCAAAATCAATATTTTAATTATTTCAGATAGAAAATTTCAGATATTGAATAAGAGAGTGTTATGATTATAAAATTAAAGAGACAACGTGATATATTACAAAAATATTAGCAGAAAATAAACAGCCCTTAACTATCAGCGCATTTAATCGTACTTCATGCAATTCACAAGAATTAAGAAATATGTACTGAGTACTGATTTTTAATTATTCTAGAAATTTTTCTTAAAATTCCTCTAAATAGCCAAACTCGACATTTCCCTTCTGTGAGTAATAGTAGGCGAATAGATTATAATGTAACAGCTTACGGCTATAACAATGATGCGAAATAGTAGAAGCAATAGGAAATAGTGCGTCTAGAGTTTTTAAAATTGCATTAAGAAATAAGCAGGCGCGATTTGTTGCCAAATGCATCAGAGGAATAAGAAAGTGCGATTTATTGCCAAATGCATCAGAGGAATAAGAAAGTGCGATTTGTTGCCAACTGCATCAGAGGAACAAGAAAGTGCGATTTGTTGCCAACTGCATCAGGGGAATAAGAAAGTGCGATTTGTCTCCAAATTCTGTTGATGAAGGTTTCATATATCCATTTACTGAGCTGAAACACAGACATGGAAACAAAACTGATGCAGTAATACTGTTTGTATTACATTAAATCCTTCTGTATGTATATATATATAAAGTAAATTGTTTCTATATGAATATATTAAATAAATTGCGTAAGTATTGAATAAAAAGTTGCTTGTATGTATGAGATAATGAAAAAAGAACCAGAAAGTACTTATGAAAATTTTTCATCTCTCGCCTAGTCTGACTTCTTTTGCAATTATTGCTCGTTTATGCAAATTGCTTCCGAAAGTATATGTATTAGATAAACTGCCTCTTTATGTATATCTTAAGTAGTGAGTATATTGTTATTTATATAAATTAGTTGTATATATAAAACAATCGGTTGCAAGGAAGTCTTTTTCCTTTCTGGCCAATGCCTTTTCTCTGTATCGCCAAGACCTCTCTAAGTCTTTTGTTATAGAATGCAAATTAAAGTCAAGAAACACTCAAATAACTTTTGAACGGATAAATAGAACGAGTGCCTCCATCGAGGCTAACGGAAAAGACAGGCTACCATGGTACGTTACACGTGTCTCAATTTTAAGACCGTTTGAGTCACGTGATGCTCGTATCCGGATGCACGAAAAGAACTTCACGTGACTCTAGAGGTCTAATACGAAAGGTAGTGCGGCAGCCTGTCTTTATCGTTAAACTCGGCCTACATATACTAAAACGACTGAGTGCTATCACATGAAAGTGATTGAAGCGCCTCTTGTAACGAAATGAGGAAGCTATAGGTCCTCTTTTGCAAAATATGAGAAAAAATGTCGGTTACAATATTGTACTGCGCTCTCGATTTACTACGGAAAGGTGTCTTACATGTAAAAAACAACTTCATTAGAAGACCTGAAATGTAAGTTTTGTGATAACTGGCTTAAATACGCAATAACTGCGTGCAAAAGTGTGGCATTAAAAGACAGATGCATATTTACTTTTAAATTTAATGAATGCAAGCAATGCACAATATATTTTAATTAGAAAACCAAGTTAAATGTGCTCAGTGACTGCATCATCAGCGGCAAATGTAATTGACTTTATTTCGCTATCACTCATTTTTTGAGGGATAGGGTGGATAATTTCCAAATTTCCCTACGAGGAGTGCTGAAGTCACTCTCATATGATAAAGAATTGTCATTTTATCATAACTAGACACTCCATTCACAGCTCTGTCTTTATCGGTTAAAAAATTATTTGAGTATTTACCGACTTTTGTTTGCACCTTGTATAGTGGAAATATATTCAAAATTCTGAATAAAGAGATTTTTTTTCGATTCTTATCTCATTTTCCCTGTGCACTCTGACTTTTTTAAATTTCCAAGTAAATATGCATTGTGAACATAGAAAATGTTTGATTGTTTACAGGAAAATACCCAAATAAATCTATCATAGAACAAATACACACAAAAAATCTTAAAAATTAACGTTCTAAAATATAATGCACTGCGAGTTTTTTTCTTTTTAATGTATTTATATTTACCCTTACTAACTAATATTATGCTAGATTAGAAATACGTATTGTTTCGCACCTCGTTATCCACAAACATGATAGCATTTTAGCGTGTTTCATTATACAGAGATATCACGTTTCACTCTTTTATTGTATGCTAAACTAGCCACGTGGCTCTTTTTCCGTTGGAGTAAAAGAGTGCATTTAGATGCTGGGAAGAATTCAGACAACCTTTTAAAGAAGCAGAAAACTTCTTGGCGTTGCAGGAAAGATTATTTAGAGATAGAACGAGTACTTTCCACCTATTTATTATTATTATTATTAGTAATAGTAGTATTTTTAATCATTATCAGAATTTATCATTTGAATGATCCTCGGATCGCATGTATACAGTCTTTTAACAATCAAGTTTTGTTTTGACTAAAATAAACCTTTAGATTAAAAAAATCTTTCAAAATTGGATCTACTCTTTTTTGCTAAAATGTCGCTTTTATCAGCAAAGGAAAATAACATTTACTCTGTCGCTTCATAAATAAGTTGGAAATTGTAAGTCAAATGTGGCAAATGAGGTGCGTTCGTACTATAACTAGTTTTACGAATATTCAGATCTTGGTGCCATAGTTGTTGCACTCTTACGCAAAAATGCATGAATACAAAATTTATTCTGATTATATATATTAAATTCAGTAATACGGAAATAGTAGAACTCCATCTTAAATAGGACATCATCACCATGGCATACCTAGAATCATTACCTATCATGGGACATCATTGAATTAATTACGTATGATAGGGTATAATAGAAGGAAGAAAACTTTCATTAATATCTTTTTAAGTTTTGATTCGATTTTTCATAAAATTTGAAATGGCTCGATAAAATTCTGCACCGACTCTCTATATTAAATTTCAAACCATTCGGTTGGGTAGTTTTTGAGCTGTTATATGCGGACAGACGGACAGACGGACGACTCTAGGTACTACGTATTTATATAATTACAACGTACCTAAAAAGAAAATTTGACAAATGTTTTCTGCACCGTGAAAAAAGAATAAAGTTTCTTAAACTAGGAAAATATTACTAGGGACAAAAATATACAATAACTCCTACTGAGTTATTAGCGATTCAGAAAAACGTTCCTTTATCTTTTGAAACCAAGAAAACCAATATATTTTCGAGATTTAAAGAAACTTTTATAAAAACCGTTTCTTTTGCGTAATTGATTTTCGGAAATATTCCCTAGTAATTTTTTTATAGTGTACTAGCTAAAGTACTCGGCGTTGTCCAGAATTTTACGAATGTTTGTTTCAAAAAATCGATTTCAAAATTAAACATACAGTATAAAACAAACAATAAAAAAAAGCAGTAAAGTCATCTTTATTTCAGTTCTTCACTAAGAATGAGCTCTAGGGACCTAAAAAGTTCCTTTATCTTTTGAAACCAAGAAAACCAATATATTTTCGAGATTTAAAGAAACTTTCATAAAAACCGTTTCGTTTGCGTAATTGATTTTCGGAAATATTCCCTAGTGGTTTTTATAGTGTACTAGCTAAAGTACCCGGCGTTGCCCGGAATTTTACGAATGTTTGTTTCAAAAAATCAATTTCAAAATTAAACATATAGTATAACAAACAATTAATAAAAAGCAGTAAAGCCATCTTTATTTCAGTTCTTAACGTTCCTTTATCTTTTGAAACCAAGAAAACCAATATATTTTCGAGATTTAAAGAAACTTTTATAAAAACCGTTTCTTTTGCGTAATTGATTTTCGGAAATATTCCCTAGTTGTTTTTTATAGTGTACTAGCTAAAGTACCCGGCGTTGTCCGGAATTTTATCAATAAAACCAATAAAAAAAATATATTCAGGAATAAAGCCAATATATTCAAGATATATTCAAGATTTAAAGAAACTTTTATAAAAACTGTTTCTTTTGCGTAATTGATTTTCGGAAATATTCCCTAGTAGTTTTTTATAGTGTACTAGCTAAAGTACCCGGCGTTGTCCGGAATTTTACGAATGCTTGTTTAAAAAAAATCGATTTCAAAATTAAACATACAGTATAAAACAAACAATAAAAAAAAAGCAGTAAAGTCATCTTTATTTCAGTTCTTCACTAAGAATGAGCTCTATGGACCTAAACCTTTGTGAACATTTTTATGCTCAACAAGCATGTTTTACAGATAAACAGGATAAATTAATAGCATTAAAATAAACATTATTTTTTTTTCAATTCTTGCGTGAATAAATTCAATTACGCAGCTCAAAATGTTTAACACGTTAAGCGCCACGTCAGCCACCGGTGGCTGACAGCGAACTTTCCGTTTAAAACGCGTCATACACCGATGGCTGACGTCTAAAATAAGATACAAAACTGAAAAAATATACATTGTTTTAAATAATTACTGAACAAATATTTAAAATTTACCTACCTTTTATTTATTACAGGATTATACTTTCTTAAAAATTACTTTAAACATTGTAAATTTTCAGCGCTTCAGTGTCAGTCATCGGGACACTCAACGTGTTAATTGAGAATAAATATTATCCTAAAAACCGATATTTCGGTTTGAGAAAAATGACCAGTAATCTATAAAGAACTACTCAGTAACGTTTCAGAAAATCAGCGCATGCAAAATAAACTTTGATTTTACGAATGCTTCTTTAAATATAGAAAATATATTGATTCCTGAAGTTTTAAAAGTTCAAGAACGCTTTTTGGAATCGTAGCTGACTCTGAAGGTGTTTTTGTTCGTGGTTACATTTAGAGATCGACGGAAAAATCGGTTTTTTTTTTCGTTTTCGACACAAAATCTAAGTTTCGTCGAAAACCCGAAAATTAGGCCAGACCGAAACTATCTGTATTCCAAAAATTCCTTGGGAAAATTTCAACATTACACATGGATTTCAGCTGTATCGGATCAAATGAGACACTCTTTATTTATTGCTATGAACTTCATTGTTTGCTGTTTATAATTATCAGTCATGACTGTCTCGAGAGGTGAGTGCAAATTATAAAGCAAGCAATGCATATATGACTAAACTTTGAAGACGTTTTTCACTTGTTCATTAAAAGCTGCAGACTTAACAGTAATAGAAAATTTTTAGTTTGAAACCACAGAAGTGTTCCGAATACTCTTTGAAGAAGTTCGAGTATAACATGATTATTTACAGAAATCATTATAAAAGATAAATCGAGGGACGTATACCTAAAACGTGTTTTAATTAGATGAAATTCATATAATTAGAAAATCATTTTTTGTCGTTAATGAAAGAATTACATTTTATTTTATATGAAAATAAAAAGCTTTGGTCAGAGGCATAGAGAGCCAACTTAGGCCACATGTATAATTAATTAATAATTATGTATATTTATGTAAGTATAATTAGTTGAGAATTTTTTTGGACATTTTCGTTTTCGGCCGAAATTAGGAAGATTACCGAAATTCGGTTTTGGTTTTAAAAACCTGTTTTGGTCGCCTTTTTGTAGATTTAGAAACATTTGCCTTATTTTACTGTGTAGTATCATCACACGTGCGTCACAAATTAAATTATGTTGCACAAAACATTAGTATACCAGCAAGTCAGATGATAGCAATGACCATTTTGGAATACATAAAAGCTATTTCCAAGCAATAATTTTACGCGAGATTTGTTTTGCAAAATAGTGCGGTAATTCTTTCATTTTAACCGCTGAAGCAAGACATTGGAAAGTTGAAATGCGTGAAGGTATGGAATAATAATATTACGGGGAAAAAACGACATGGAAGTAAAAAAGTGCACGAAACCTCTACATTTATACATAATTAATGTCTATGATATGACGAAACTATCACTTGAATACATTTCCGATCAGTCTAAAGTGTATTTCCGTTCGATAACTACAAGAAATACCAAATGGTAATTACCTAAACTCAAATAAAACACAATTTTATTGTTTTTGGTGAAGACAATAGTCTAAAGTTGAGAATAAATGACGTACTGTTGTTCTTGTCGCTGGAAATGCACCTAATATGAAACCTGCCCACTTTTCATTGTTCATGAAAAGTTGAATAATACAGCTTCGTCGAGGACATAAAAGATTTAGAAAAAAATCGGCTATGAAATCTTGTTTAACTAGTTTTATTGAAATACTTCATACGCAGAACTTAATTAAATTCAGCTTGTGCCTATACTGATCATTTTATTCAAATACAGTTACAAAAGAAAGAAAAAGCAAATTTTTCTTTTGAAGAAAAACCTTGAAATCTCGTATTGTCGTCGTTGAGTGACAAATATAATTTCAAATTATCAAATCGAAGTAAAAAATAATAGTTTTAATTAATTAAAAAAGTTTTTAAGTTTTTATTATCTTAATATAGCTTTTTATTAACATATATTGTTCAACTGAATGAGAGAAAATATACTTCTTAAATATTGATGAACAAAACTGAACAGGAAAACTCTATCAAAATTTATTTGGAAATAAATAAGAGATAAAAAGATAAGAACAATTTATATATGTATATAAACTTCTTATTATATCTATTTCATAAATATATTTGATAAAAATACAATGGAGAGGGAATTCAGTGAATTTGTTCTGCCAAAAGAGTTGAAGACACTTGAACTGTCACCACCGATTAACTGTTTCACGGGCAAAGTAATCATGTTGCTAAAATGTTATTAAATGTCATCAGAATAAACGAACAAGTTTGAATGAAAATAAATAAATGTCATTATTCAAGTTATAGTAGCTAAACTTTATACAGGGTGTCCGGTCTCAACGGTGTCCAATAGCTAATTCGTAAACCGTTAGTCTTAGACATATAGTTCCAATTACAAAAATGTTTTAAATGAGGTAAAGAAGTATTTTTAAAGCGATTTGGGTCAAGAAAAACATTTATTTAAAAATTACGAAATTTAAATTTTTATACGGTCCCCCGGTCCTATAAGTGATATTTAGTAAACTTTTGCTATTCCTCTAACAAGTACGGCAAAAAAAGTCCCATTCATCTGACACTAAAATTGACCGAGTTATGGCATTTTCAATTTTATGACTTAAACCACTTTTCTGTAACTGAAAACAGATGAATTGGACCAAGCTTTCAGGGGTCGTACGCGAAGTGCTTAAAGTATTATAAAGGGCGTCCACTCCAAACGATGTTCAATGGCTAATTCCTAAACCGTTAGTCAAAGAGATATAGTTCCAATTACAAAAAGGTTTTAAATAATATAAAGAAGCATTTTTAAAGCGATTTAACAGAAGGTGCTTCCCCGTATAAATATCACGGTAGTTTTAATTTTTAGAATTAACTTTTAGATTTGTTAAAATAATTGAAGAAGTGAGCTTCAAAACTCGCCTTATCGAGAAAATCAAATTTTGGGAAATCGCGTAAAACCTTTAAATGCGCCCATTGGTATTCATTGAAAATTTGGAGATTGTAGTGTTTGATTGGTACAGTTATACCAATAGAATAGATTGATAGAGAAACACGATTTTTTAAATTTCGGATAAGGTCAGTTTCGAAACTGACGTCCTCAATAATTTAATATATGTTTTGATTTAACAATATCTTTCCCTAATTTTTAATTAAAAAAATAATTAAAAAAATAACTGATCTAATAAATATTTGCTGAGGGGAGAGACAGTGGAATTTTCAGAAGGGGCAGGGGTGTAAAAATAATAATAATAATTATTATTTTTATCGTTACAATAAAATGACAAATGGAACAAAATCTTAAAAAAAGAAAAGTTAATTAAAAGAGAGAATGTGGGCTATATGGGGAGAGAATGTATATGATGTCCGACCTTTAATGGATAAATCTGTGCTCTATTAGAACAAAATATTAAAATATTGTAACGATTTTGTTATGTTTATTTAAATCATTGAAGTAATCGCACAGGTTGAATCATATAATTCAAATAATTGATGTTTATTGTAAAAGAAAATAAAAGTGATACGAGGATCATTTTCAAAAATGGACATATTAATTTCCTTAACATATTCAGAGCAACCATTCAAAAGTTAAGTATAAAAATATAGGCATACAAAAAAAAAAAAAAAAAAAAAAAAAAAAACCATTAAGATGGTACAAACAAATTACTTACAAATTGAGCTTTCTTGTGTCTATGCTTGGGACAGGAAGGATGGGGGGGGGGGGGGGAGATGTAACAAAATTTGGAGCGGAGATTTCAGGGAGAATTGATACGGCTGTTTAGTGTTCATTAGTACAACATATATTGCTGCATAAAAAAAAAATGTAGATTTCAAGATTATAAACTTTGTGTGTATGAGAGCCAGTGAGGGAAAAGTTTAAATTGCAATTTCAGGTGGAATTTAGATTATAGATTACTTATTAATTGTTGCAGCAATAAAGACAACCTTTTTCCCCAAGTTTTACAGCGTGATAATTCTTTGCACATCAGTAGAATTTCGCTTTTTTTTTTTGAAGACTTCATCTAAATTAATCGGCCCCTTAAATTTCTACTTCCCCACTTTTTGCTTCACCTGCACGCAAAGTTAAAAATCTATAGAGGTTTATATATATTTTTTTACTATTCTACTCTATTTGGCTAATTAAATAATGCATCTTCTAAAACTCCAAGATCGTTAAAAATTTCATTTCCCTATCGTCTTAATTACAACACTTAATTATTAGAGCATAAAGAGGTAATAATTAAAAAAATTATTAAATTTAAAATCATTAAAAAAGATTCAAATTTATAATTTATATAAGCAATTATAGATTTCAATTATAATTTTATTTAAGTATAAATTACTGATAAAATTAAAAATATATAGACATACTCTTAAATTAAAAAATATAAAAAAGTATATTAAATTTAAAATTATTAAAATTAATAACTTTATTAAAATGTTAGGAAAATTTTCCACTTTGTCTTTGTAGTTAGCCGTTACTTTATAGTTATAGTAAGTTACTAATCATCTCAATCCTCCCTAAAATTTATACTCCCCCCCCCCCCCAACAACTTTTGCTCGGCCAATACATACTGTCTAAAATTATGTATGTATTTTCCCCTATTACTTTATTTTATTATGCAAGAAATAACTAACCAATCTACCACATCAAACCCCCTAAAAATTCTACTCTCTCTTACCCCAACTCACGGGAAAACACCCGTTCGCTATTGTTAATCCCATGGAAGTATTTCTTTCAGATAGCTCGTCGCAGAATATCCGCCCCCCCCCCCTTCCGTTGTAGATGATACAGATTACCCCTTTTTTTTGTTCGAGCGCGGAGGCGATATTTACACATTAAAAGTTCAAATAACGCAAGTTAATATTTAGAATTGATTGATTGGATAAAATAAAAAAAAAAATCCAAATAGAAAACTAATTTAATATAAATCTCTTAATTCTAAGATAGTTTATTTTTTCTAATTCTCCTGGTCCTCATACGAATCACTTTTTTTTATCGAAACTCTATCCTCTGATGGCTTTCGTCAAGCACGATTCCCGCCAAGAATTTTCACTTTGATGCTGAAACTCTGACCAATCAAATTACGAGATACAGCATAAATGGCAAAATGTGGTTGGAAAAAAAAATATTTTGTTTTAATATGTGAGAATAATCAAAAATATCAAAATATATTTGTAATGTTAATTTACTATCAATGTTTAATGTTAAATTTTATATCTGACGATTATTTTTATTTCTAGTAAATTTGTGACTGACCCCTATTTTGCAGCAAAAAAGATACTCCAACTTTAAACATGTATTACTCGGTCAGTTTTAATCGCAGAGGAATGGGACTTTTTTTGTATTACTTGTCAGTGAAATAGGATATTTTTACTAAATATCACTTATAGGACCTGGGGACCGTATAAAAATTTAAATTTCGTAATTTTTTAAAAAATGTTTTTCTTCACCCAAATCGCTTTAAAAATACTTCTTTACCTCATTTGAAACATTTTTGCAATTGGAACTATATGTCTATGACTAACGGTTTAGGAATTAGCCATTGGACACCGTTGAGACCGGACACCCTGTATATATATATATATATATATAATGGTGCAAATGTGTCATTTTGGGGGATTAAAATTAAGTAATATACATAAAATACCACTGCCCTTCAAGGGTTAAACAGAAAAAATAACTTTACTGTTTCTAAAAATTGAGTGACTATGATTAGGAGATTCTTAATTCTTAAGTTTATTAATCAGGCGAAGATAGGATTTGTTAAAACTCAATTTCATGATGTTCAGCTAAGAATGTTTGAACAGGAGCTAAACTTTATTAAAAAAAACAAAAACAAATTGGTGCAAATGTGGCATTTTGGGGATTAAAATTAAGTGATATAAATAAAATACCACTGCCCTTCAAGGGTTAAACAGAAGAAAATAACTTTACTGTTTCTAAAAAATTGAGTGACTATGATCAGGAGATTCTTAATTCTTAAATTTATTAATCAGGAGAAGAAAGGATTTGTTGGAAATTCAATTTCATGATGTTCAGCTAAGAATGTTTGAAATGATATAAAAGTCTAATATATTTCTGAAGTCTTCTGTAATTTAGACTTGATAATTCATTTTGTTAGCGAACATATATATTTTAAGATGCATAACCTAAACAGTCTGAAATAATTTTTAAAAATATCACGAAATGCTATCCAACACTGAATAAGAAAGTGAACAACTGTGATGTCAAATTTACAACAAAAATCCCTGAATTATTTAATAATCAGTCAAAGAAGGGGTCTGTTAAAACTTAATTTCAAGATTCTAGAAAGATAAGAATATTTGAAATGATGAATGCATTTCTGAAATTTAGACCTGATAACTCATTTTGTTAGCGAACATACATTTTAGGTATCCAAAACCTAACTAGTCTGAAATATTTTTGAAAAATATCATTAAATGCTATCCAACATTGAATAAGAAAGTGAACAACTGTGATGTCAAATTTACAACAAAAATCCCTGAATTATTTAATAATCAGTCAAAGAAAGGGTCTGTTAAAACTTAATTTCATGATTCTAGAAAGATAAGAATGTTTGGAATGATGAATGCATTTCTGAAATTTAGACCTGATAACTCATTTTGTTAGCGAGCATACATTTTAGGTATCCAAAACCTAACTAATCTGAAATATTTTTGAAAAATAACAAGAAATGCTATCCAACATTGAATAAGAAAGTGAACAACTGTGATGTCAAATTTACAACAAAAATCCCTGAATTATTTAATAATCAGTCAAAGAAAGGGTCTGTTAAAACTTAATTTCATGATTCTAGACAGATAAGAATGTTTGAAATGATGAATGCATTTCTGAAATTTAGACCTGATAACTCATTTTGTTAGCGAACATACATTTTAGGTATCCAAAACCTAACTAGCCTGAAATATTTTTGAAAAATATCAAGAAATGCTATCCAACATCGAATAAGAAAGTGAACAACTGTGATGTCAAATTTACAACAAAAATCCCTGAATTATTTAATAATCAGTCAAAGAAAGGCTCTGTTAAAACATGACTTAATGATTATAGAAAGATAAGAAACTTTTGAAATGATGATTGTATTTCCGAAATTTAGACCTGATAGCTCATATGCAAAACCTAACTAGTCTGAAATAATTTTGAAAAATATCACGAAATGCTATCCAACATTGAATAAGAAAGTGAACAACTGTGATGTCAAATTTACAACAAAAATCCCTGAATTATTTAATAATCAGTCAAAGAAAGGCTCTGTTAAAACATAATTTAATGATTATAGAAAGATAAGAAACTTTTGAAATGATGATTGTATTTCCGAAATTTAGACCTGATAACTCATTTTGTTGGCTAACATATATTTTAGGTATGCAAAACCTAACTAGTCTGAAAGAATTTTGAAAAATATCACGAAATGCTATCCAACATTGAATAAGAAAGTGAACAACTGTGATGTCAAATTTACAACAAAAATCCCTGAATTATTTAATAATCAGTCAAAGAAAGGGTCTATTAAAACTTAATTTCATTATTCTAGAACGATAAGAATGTTTTAAATGATAAATGTATTTCCGACATTTAGACCTATTTTAAGCATGCAAAGCATATCTGAAATAATTTTAAAAATAACATGGACTGTTATCCAACACTAAAAAAAGGAAGTGAACAACTGTGGTGTTAAATTTACAACAAAAATTCCTGAATTAATATATATAGAACAAAAGTAAATTGAAAAAAACCTATATGCTCAGGTTTTCAAAATGGCTTTTGTGGTGTTTTCTAAATTAAACATTTTTTAAAAATCAGAACACTATGCTTAATTCAAAAACACACGAATAATGAAACAAATGATAATTCATTCCATATAAAAAAAAAAAAAAAAAAAAAAAAAAATGATAAGTTGTTCACATTTTGGCAGGGTTTGTGTTTAATGACGGCCGATTATCAACACGTGGGATATAGGCCCTGGGGGGAAGTGTCCTTCGTGGGGGTCTTTCTAAGGGAACCTAACCCGTATTTACGCATGGAAATCGACGGTTTCGAAGAAAACCACGAAAACTCCGAAACGGTTAGGCCGACGGGCGCGATTGGGTTCGAACCAAGAAACCTCCCGTCTACCAGCTTCGAGAGCAGAACCTCTCAGCCACTGGTGGGGCCCATTTTGGCAGGGATTCTCAGGGGAAATTCTTGGGAATTTTCAAAGGACATTATTAATTTAAAAATATTTTTTTTTTCAAAAACTTTTTACGGTTTCTGACGGACAAATATACAAATAATAGATAACAAAATATTAATTTAATATATCATTATACAATATAAAAATATTACAAAACTAACTTCTAAAACAAAAAGTTTATGCATAGTTAGTAGTCACATAAAAAAAATAATCCCCAAACAAACAATTGGCTAATTATTTTATATAGTTATGTAAGAAAAATCACTTATTATCAGTATTAATATTGATGATGTCACCGACTGCGTGTATAAAACATGTTGATCTATTTATTAAAAGGCATCTTTATAAGATTTTAAATGTAGTATTTTCACTTTTAGCACGTGTAACTTTAGTTTAATGACTAATTATTGTTTAGGAAAAACTATGGTTTGAAAAAGTTGAGTACGAAACTATGAAATTTTAAGTAATTCCTTTCTAAAACCTGAATAAAAAATGTTTCTGCTTTTAAAAATTATTTTTAAATCTTGAAAAACATTTGCACAGGCCGGATTAAAGAAATAACTTACCATTTCATGACGCAACTTGATTTTGACATCAACAAAATTTTGACGAATAATATTTCAATCATTATACCAGAACTGTAAAATAGGCATTTTATAAACTTGTGACAATTCTCCGCAGATGAACATCAAAGAAATGATAGAAAATACTCAGGTGAATTTTTCAATATCTATGAACAGTCAAAAATTAGACCTGAATACAAAATATTTCTGCTTTTCAAAAATATTTTTAAATCTTTAAAAACATTTGCACAGGCCGGATTAAAGAAATAACTTACCATTTCATGACGAAACTTGATTTTGACATCGACAAAATTTTGACGAATAATATTTCAATCATTATACCAGAACTGTAAAATAGGCATTTTATGAACTTGTGACAATTCTCCGCAGATGAACATCAAACAAATGATAGAAAATAGTCAGGTGAATTTTTCAATGCCTATGATCAGTCAAAAATTAGATTTTTACTTCCACCAGACACGACATTTCGCAGTTTACTTGTCGAGGGCACGTTTTTAGGGCTGTTGAAATTTCTTCTATGCCCGTTTGAACGTTTACAGTCAATGAACTTTCGCTTCTCACTAGTCTATAATCAAACTATGAAGCTTTGTGAACAAAGTAATACAATTGTTGTGACTGTGGGAATACGATAATGAAGTGGAAAAACAACTGAATTTTTTTTTCTCTTTGATTGTAAGAAATTACTTATTTACCGAAAGTACTTTTCTTATCCCAAGGGAAAACAGCTTCAATACTTTCAGCAAAATAAATATTTTCACGGGTTATTATAATTCTTTTCTTCCACGAAATACACTGTTAAAAAAAGATGTTTTAAATCTAGGAAAATATAATATAACCACAGACAAAAATATACAATAACCTCTTCTCACGATTCCGACACTTTATCTTTAGAAGCTTCTGAAAACAATATATTTTCAAGATTTAAAGAAGCATGTCTAAAAACAAAATTTCCTTTCTTACCATGGATTTTCAGAACGTTTCTGAGTAATTTTTATCGTATATTGAACGGTTTTCTCAACTCGAAATATAGATTTTTAGGATGAATTCAAGACTAAAAATAAAAAGCCAAACCATTTAAACCATTTGGAAAAATGGTTATTGTCCTCTGTCAGGGTAGGAAATCAAAAACATATCTGAAGCGTTTATTGGCTGAATCCACATTTTATTCGTTGATTGGTCTATACAGTAATCTGTATTGTCCCTTTACTTTCAACAGAGATGGATACTTATGTTGCCAATATGACATAAATGTAATAAAAACTACAAAAAAAAAATAATAACTCAGAAACAAATTGAGATACAGCTTTCAAACAAATTACATTTAAAAGTACATTTTTTTCTCTATACGACGGTGTAAAAAGTAATATTGTGGGATGTTCAGAAGTTTAAGAATGAAATTTCATTTAAAATGGGTCCAGGAATATTAATGTTTAATCCATGGCGTACGTAATGAATGACCAGCTCCGTAGAAGTTTAAAAATTTACAGTACCGAAAAATGTAATCCATGGCGTACGTAATGTATGATCAACGCCGCGCGATTTTTTATGTCTTAAATTTTAGTCTTTGAAAAAATCTTTTTCCAAATGGCCGTTGTAATTTTTAAATTAATTTTTTTTTTTTTTTTTTTTTTTTTTTTTTTTTAAATAGATGTTTTAAATGCTAAGCTTAACAAACAGGATAACCCTTGAAGAAATAGTTCAAAAAAAGTAACCCTAGTAGAAATAGTTCAAAAAAAGAATAGGAAAATATTGCTCGTTGAATGTGCCACACGAAGTGAAGTGGAGACCGCTGAATGTGCCACACGAAGTGAAGTGGAGTACGCTGAAAGTGCCAGTGATACTATGCGCGGCGACTGGTCACTATTACACAGCTTGATCATGTTGTTATTGTTTACATCAATGGGATATTTTAAAGCAAGGTGAAAAATTTTAAATAAACCAATAAAATAAATGTTTAAAAATGATGATATTAAGTATTTAAACACTGAACGGAAGGAATCTACCGGGTGTCCCAAAAATGACTGAGACATTTTAAAATTCAATAACTTCCAAACGGTGACATATATTAAAAAAATTCTTGCAGGAGTGATATGTATGATGCGAGGAGTTTTTGTACTGTGATTCTTGATTTTAGTTCGAATTTCAAACAATAGATGGCGCTGATAGCAATAGGCGCTCGGTCCAGATCTGATTTTTGGTACTTCGGGATCCATTCAAAGCATTTTAATCCCCTTTTTTCGCATGGAAGAAGAGAGAGGCTGAAAAATCGAGCCTGGATGTAGCGGTTATTGCTTGCAGCGCCATCTATCGATGCTATTCGTAACTAAGACTGAGAATCGCAGCATAAAAACTCCTGACATCTTACATAACACTCCTGCAAGAATTTTTTTAATATCTGTCACCGTTTGCAAGTTATTGAATTTTAAAATCCATCAGTCATTTTTGGAACATCCGGTAGGTACCTACATTTTAATGTGTTGAACAAAGAGCCCAAAAGGAGTGAAATGGAAAACGCTGTAAGTACCAGAAATAGGAGTTTTTCTTTCTTTCGTTCTCTTAAAAAAATTCCTCTTTTGGACTTGGAGTGTTTTCCATTTTTAGTCCTCAATTCTGAAGTAAATATTTTCTTGTATAACAAGCATGCTTTACAGCAAACTTTAAAAATTAACTGTATTCACATTAAAATTTATGTTATTTTGTTATTTTTGCAAGTATAAATTCAATTATAGAGCTGAAAATGTCTTATTGAGAATTTATAGCATCCGCAAAACCGATATTCTAGTTTGAGAAAACTGATTAATACACTATAACAACTGTATACTCGGAAACGTTTTCGAAAATCAGTAGCAGAAGAAAAACTTCGTATTTATAAATGCTCCTTTAACCCGTTGGGGACGAGCGACCGGTATACGTGCCGGCGTTGTTGGCACTTACATCCCGCGTGACCGGTATTCGTGCCGGCGCTGTTGGCACTTACATCTCGAGCGACTGGTATTCGTGCCGTGAGTTTGGAACGTTTTTCGTTACTCGTATTTCAAAAAGTATAACGTACAAAAAAAAATTTGTTTATCATATTTGAATTTATATTAGCGAAGAACACATTTCCTTCTAACTAGGAAATCAAATGGAATACCATTAATATTCTTTTATCCATGTGAATTTTAGTTTTTCAAAAAAATACTTCAATGAAAAAGAAATGTGTTTATTTCATCACCAATTTATGTTTGACTGATGTTTCTGAAACATGATCTCTTTTCGATCATAAATCTTTTACGTGTCTAATAAAGCTTTATTTTTTATTTATCGAAAAAAAATTTCTGCAGCACTTGGAAGGGAGAATGTGTGGGTCAGCTGATAAACTGAAAACATATGACTTATGAGTATGCTTCATTTGTGCGTCTGACTAAGAGTCGCAATTAATGCATGTTTTCTATTACTCTTTTTTTCTTCTTTTCTTTTATCTCGCTTAGAAATGGCTTATTTGTAGATCTACTACTGGTATGCATTTTCTATTAGTTTTGTTTCTTTTATCTCGATTGGAAATTGCTTATTTGTCTCGTTGCGATTACTGAGATCTGGGATTTGTTCCTTTAGAATAAAAGGGTGACTCCATTTTATACTTTTTATTATTGCGGCAAATTCAGTTGAGCAGTGAAAAAAAAAAAAAAAAAAAAAGAGAGAGAGAGAGAGAGAAAGACAGAAAGAAAAAAAAGTTACTGATTGTGGGTTACTTTGGTTACATTTTTTAATTTTACCTTGTGGGTTACTTTGGTTACATTTTTTAATTTTACCATCAATAATTTTATATATCACTTCAAATTAATTCATTTTAAATTAAATTAACTATATTTAAATATAGTGCTTCCCAAACTCCTTAAAATGTCAAAAAACGCAGTTTGCAAAAAATAAAATTTCTGAGAGTTAAGGATTTTAACACAATCGTTGAACTCTATTTTTATAAATAAGTGCATACATTAGCGTGCATATTTTGAATTAATAGTCAGTTTTACCCATTATAGTTTAATACATTTATTCGATATATTTAATTATGCAGTAGACTCCCTCAAATCTGGACAGTTTAATACCAGAGGTTGTTCAGATTTTAGGATTTTGTAGATTTCTGGTCATTGCTTTGTTTACATTTTTTAAACAGTCACTTGAATGTAATAATGCAATCGAAATTATAACGAATGCTTACAATATAGTAAAATATTAAAGTAATAAACTAAAATGATAAAAAGTATGATAATTTAAAAAAACAATTAAATTATTAACAGTAAAGGTCAAGTAAATAATTAATAATGTATAATTAAATATGCGCAATAAAGATGCTAGATACATTTTCCTTTAATACTTTTAACATTAATGGCATTTTTGATAAGTATATTTTAAATTATTATTTATTTTCATTCATTATTTTTAATTATTATTCAATACTTTTAATTTCATAAATTTATTTATATTTTTATTACATAAGATAGAAATAAGTATATTTTAACATCAACAAATTCTTTGATGAATGTATTTTAAGTTATCATTCTAGTTTACTCATTATTATCAAATACTCTTTATTTTATATTCCGTTTTATTATACGTAACTATATATTTTTTCTTTTCTTTTTAAAAATATTTTTAACATTGAGCAACTGTTTAGAAATGTATATTTTAAAGCATATTATTGCACTTATTATTATTCAATACTTTTTATTTGATAGATATTTTATGATTGATTATACATTTGCATGTAATTTTTTTTAATTTTCCAAAATATTTTTAATTAAATTAAGCATTTTCAAACTATTTTTGTGTATGTCTGTATATTAAGTATTAAAATGTAGCATACAGAAGTTTATTGAATTATTTTATTTGTGAATAAATCAACTTTATTAAAACACTCATGTTGGTTAAGGAATGTGTTAGAAATAGAAATAAAACTATTATCTTTTTTTTAACAAAATAATTCTTTATTTGAGCAAAATGTTTAATATGTTGCTACATGAAAGACACGCAAGAATTTTGTGATCATATTATATTACTTTTTAACCTAAAAAAGTGCTTAAAATATGCGTTATATATACTTAAAAAGTCATTTTTATACTAAAATAGCAGAGAAAATACCTCAATTTTTTGCGTGAGCATATATAGTAACAACTTATTCCATGTATGTGTATCTCAAAAGGTTATATGGAAAAATGAACCTTTAATAATTTTTTAAAGAACACTTTACATGAGTTAGGCTTAGCTTCACAAAATCCTTCGGCCCAGAAGGTGAAATCAAATTTTCCCGCTCCGTCCTCAGATGCTCACTTCAGAATGCGCGCGCCGTCGCGAACAGGTTGGGTCCGGGACACATTTTAAAATAATTTTTATTTATTGAGTTAAAATTTTGAATTTTTTTGTGATGGTTAAACATATCATTCGTAAACAAAATCACATGATAAAATTTCTCATATTTTTTTTTAATTTAAAATTTAAAATTTATTAAAAAAGTAGGGTATATTAAAATCGTTATAACTCGAAATATTATTTGTAGAATTCAATTTTTTATCATCTAAATAAACCGAAATATATAAGTTTTAATTTAGATTCAGCATTTAAAAATATTTTAATAAAAAAAAAATTAAAAATATTTAGAGCAAAAATTAAAGAAAAAATTATGTAACTGTTTAAAAAAAAATCATATTTTCAAAAATAAATATTTTTTTCAAATTTGCAGAATCAAAATTAAAGTAAACTAATTGAAAAAGACATGTTCCAAGTTTGAACCATACATCTTTAACGGTTCTTGAGTTATAACAATTTAAATACGAGAAAGGGTGAAAAAACTCATCATGAAGAAAATCGCACTTTCACAAGAAGTCGTTTGCATGACAACCATTGCTGGAAAGCTAGATTTTGAAAACAAACCAAAACGAGAAAATAATATGTTCTGTTGTAATAAGGATATAAACATGATTTAAGCGTCGTTTTAAGCAGAAAAAAGCAGAGAATTTTTTACTGCAATACAGTGATGGAACAGTGTAGCAGCAGAGAATCAATTGACACCGTAAAAATTTTATTAGCATTCTCCTTCTAACTTCAGGACCGATTTTCTGAGATTTTTAAAGGCGAAGAATACTATAAAAATTTAGTGGTGACAATCGCTCAATTGCTGCGCCATTGTTCCATCACTGGCAATAAAATATTTTTTGAAAATTTGAAGATTTTTGTGTCCCGGACCCACTTAAATATCCAAAATATATTAGTTTCTGTGGTTTCTAACGATAAAGAGCGCTTTTCGGAATCGTAGGTAACTCAAAAGAAGTTATTGTATATTTCCGTTTGTGATTATATTGTATTTTCCTGGATAAGAGAAAATTTGCCTTTTTTTACAGTGCAGAATTTAGGCAAAAAAATACTACATCTTAAAACATTAATATATTAAATATACCATATTTCTTATCTTTTGCCAACGTTTCAGTAATATTTTTTATGAAAGTTAATATATTACTGATAAAATAATTTTAAATTCAAATATGAGCTCTTTTTTTTTGTTGTTGTTTGTTTGTAAGAGAGAGGTTTTTTCATTTGAAGGAAATGCAATTAAGATGAAACGCTAAAAGCTGCATTTTAATTAACCAAATTGTCATATCGCGTGGCGAAATTACAAATTAAACAGCTGCACGCCAACTACAGTAGGTAAATCTTTCATATGTAACAACGTTTAATCTCCGATCAACTATCATAAACTAGATTGAAAAAGAAACGTGAAATGATCTCATCAGAAGGAATTGAACCCAAATGGAATGCAAGGCTTCTTCCCCGAAAACTAAATTATAAACATATAATCATTCTTTTTCTTTTTTAAAAATTATCAGCAACTTGTCGAGCTTCTCTTCTTGCGAAATCTCTATTATATGTTGTCACCGCACTGTAAAATTAAATAAATTCAAAATTACGAATTTTTTTGGGGGGGTGGGGGGTGGGGGGGAGGTGGGGTCGATCGGAAAGTCGTGTCGTGTTGGGAAAATCAGTTGGTACCGGAAAACTCTATCATTTAATTATTAGATATTGATTCCGATATCTAACGTCTAATAATTACCGGGTAGAATTTTCCTGTACGAACTGATTTTCCCAACACGACACGATTTTCCAATTGACCCAATAATTCCGAAGTTATAAAAATTTAGCGCTGATATAAATATAATTTAAAATTTCTAAAAACAAAAAAAAATGTTTAAACGAAATTTAAAATTCCGAAATTTCAAAAATTTAGCGGAAGTTTAAACAAAGTTTAAATTTTCGCAACTTCTTACACCGTTCAGCAGCTACAAAATCTGTTAGTTCCACATTCCACCACCAGGTGGCGCACTCTACACTAAATGAACCTATATCCGAACGAAACTTCGTTATACAACCTATCCGTAGATATATTAGCATCTGAAAAATCGATATTTCGGCTTAAGAAAACTGATTAATAACACTGTAAATGCTATACGGAAACGTTTCCGAAAATTACGGGCAGCAAAAAGAAACTTTGTTTTAATAACACTTCATTAAATCTCGAAAATTCATTGGTATATGGGGTTTCTAATGATAAAGGTACGATATTCGGCATCGTGGGTAACTTGGAAGATGCTATATTATACTTTCGCTCGTGGTTATATTATATATTTGCATAAGAAACATTTGTATGTTTTACAGTGCACAGTAATTATCTTCCGAGTTATCAAAGATATTAAAAAACGTTCCCTTATCTTCAGAAATCTCAGAAACCAATAAATTTTAGAGATTTAATGAAGAATTTCTGGAACAGAAGTTTCTTTTACGGCCTGTTTCAAAAAGAAAACATTTTTGAGTAATTTTTACAGTGTAATAATTAATCAGTTTCCTCAATACAAAATTTCGGTTTTTCGGATGTGTGCAAACATGTTTGTTAAACTCGAAATTGTTTACTTGAAAATTTAATGCATCCGAAAAACCGATATTTTGCATTGGGAAATTCGATTATTGTCATTCTTACAGAAAGGGCCCAATTAGCCAAGATAAATTGTTTTAAACTGTTGAATTTATAGAGTGTAATTTTCTGAAAAACAATGCGGGTCAGTTTGTTCCTACTTTTTAAATGCCTCTTCATGTTTGGGACCTCCTTATAATGCACACAAGGTGACAATATCAGTAAAAATGAATGTGACAATGAAAAGACCACGGAGAAGGATGCCATGGAGGAAACAAAAACTACATTTTGAATTTTTAAGTACTTTGGTTTTTAGGTTGTTTAATTCGTGCATTTATTTTTTTTAAACAAATCGTTCAAGCTCTCTCAAAATTTGCAGTATAATTATAAATCAGCATTTTCTTACCTTATTGATGACCGCGGATTACACTGAGAACTTTGCCAAACTCCACACCGAACTAATAAATTGAAAAAGATGCGATAACTTCACAACAGAACAAGGAGCTACTGTTTATTTTCGAAAGCCGCGCCTAGCACTCTAACGATTCTACTATCCAAAGGGATGTTATGCTGAGATGGGCATTTTCCGAAATTCTACTTCGGAGTTTTCGTCTGCGTTGTCACTAGAATTGCGCTTAATTGTTTGTTATTTTTTATTCCCGATCAGAGAGTTTAAAATTCTATGAATATCTCGTTTTAATTCGAATTAAAACTTTTATATTTAGTGTTCAAATGGCTAATTCGTGTAGAAATAAATCTTTCAGGAGTGGTAGCAAGAAAATTATATATAATGTCATTCAATTTTGTGATCAAGAAGCAGAAAAAGAAGAATTAATTGTTCCGATAGCTCATTCTACAAAACGAGCCAGTGAAATTACCGGGATTTCTAGTAGTGCTGTTAAAAAGATTCGCCGGGAAGCAGGAGATGAGCGTAATCCTGTTTTTTGCTCACCTAAAAAAAGAGTTAAAAGAATGTCTTTGAAAAAACAGGTATAGATGAATTCGATTGCAGCGTTATTAGACAAACTGTACACGATTTATATGTCAAGGAGAAAACAATCCCGTCATTGAATAAATTGCTTCTTGTTTTAAAAATCATTCAATTTTAATTAGAATAAAAACTTTGCGTCAATTAAGTGGAAAAGGATGCCAAAACAAAAGAAAAAGACTATTGGAACGAGAGGATATTATTCTCAAGAAAATCCAAGAGATAACATTTAAAGATATATTTTAACAAGTAAGCTTTTTTAATAGTATTTGCAAAATAAATAAATAAAAATGAATTTTGTTTCGCGAAAAGCAAAAATACTGTATAACTTTTTAAATTTTTTAAGCATTTTCGTTTTTTTATAAATATTAACTACAAAAACGTTTGTACATAAATCGATATTATTTCCCCAAAAGCGCATTCTTAAAAAATGCAGCTGAATAAACTCCTCTCACCCTTATTTTGATGAAAATCAAAGCAGACCTGACGCATGCGTAGTAGCGCTGAGGGTTTTGCTATCCGAAAACAAACAGTACATCATAAACGGTCTTATTTATCCCAAACCACATAACGTTGATTTGGCATGTACTGTTATCTAAAGTACTTTTTCTCAAAGTTATTTTTAGTTTCCGCAGAAGGAGACTGTCTACGGTCAAAGTTTATAAGTACATTACTTAGTAAAAATTAAAAATAAAGTCATTTCTAATAAAAAAAAATAAGTTAGAACTTAACTAAAGACTTTTTAAAAGTTATTATTGAAACAAAAATTAAAAAGTTTAAATTATTTAAACATCAATGAAAATTATTTTGTAATTTCGATGTAGGGATGTCCACGGAGGAGGATTTCGACTTATATTCATTAAAAGATTGAAGTTAAATATTAAAATTATTTTCTCATAAATATATTTAATGCTTACCGAAAACGTAAATATACATAAAAATAAAAATATTAGGAAATTTGCTACATTTCTTAATATTTATCTCAAAAAGAACCATAAAAAGCACTTTTTCTTGAGAATGACCCATTAATGACTGTGAGAATCAACCCTGAGAATCAACCCTAGCACTGTGAGAATCAACCCTTTATGTACTGAATTATGAATTTATGAAAATTTTATCAAGCAGTTTTCGCGAATTTTTGAAATTATATTAGAAGATTTACATAATCATTCAATAAATTTTAGAAGGATTTTAGAAGGATTAATTAAATTTGAAATTATAAGGATTTTGCGTAACATTTATAAACCCACTCAAATCTTTTATTTTAAATATCTTTCTGAGTATGTTGTAGAACTAGGAAATGTATAAATATAATGTTCTTACAATAGAAATACAGAAATATTTCCGAACTGAAAAATTCCCTCCTCTGCCCCCCCCCCCCTCCCCCACAAACGCCAAGAAAGCTGAAAAGATGCAAAAGCAAAAGAAATCCTCTTTTTAAAAATACTTTTGTTTTGTGTAACCAATAATGCTTTTGGAAAAAGATAAAGTAATGCATCTATAACTCATTCTAAACTGTATTACTACAAATCGATGCATTAAAGGAATTTTATAACGAGTTATTTTAATGGTACTTATAAGTACCGTCAGTAGATAAAGGGTTAATCCGAGCCTGTTTTTTTTTCTTTCTTTTTTTTTTTTAAATGGGCAACAAAACAAACTTTTGTTTTATAAATTCTACTTTAAATCTTGGACATCGTTTGGTTTTTCAGGTTTCTGAAGATAAAAGAATGCTTTTTCGGAATTGCGGATAACTCGGAAGAGGTTATGTTAAATTTTCGTAAAGTTTTGCTAGATACAGAATCATCTATCTTTGTTTTTCTTTTATTTTCTTTTAGTTTTTCTTTATTTTTTTTTTTACTTTCTTTCATCTTTACAAAAAGAAAGTACTATTGGATTCGTGAACATTTTTGAATTCCAGTTTTCGGCGGATTTACAAGTTTTTGGGCCAGAGATCCCGAAAAACATGTTTTTGCAAAATGTCTGTGTTTGACACTGTTTGTATGGGACACAAACTTTGTTGGCGCTTTATATCAAGAAGTCATGCACAGAATTTAATAAAACTTTAGATTCAGTTAGTCGCTGATATAAATTTGAGCTGATTAGTTTTTGGTGTAAATCTCCCAACAGGTGGCGCTGTTATGACGCGTTATTCATGATTTCAGCAATAGTTATATATCAAGAACTAATCCACGGATTTTCATAAAACTTCAGATTCAGTTAGGGTAGGGGAGTACACAGTGAGACATGGTACACAGTGAGACAGCAGCCACTTTGATATATAGTTGTAACGTTTTCTTCAAACTGGCACACACACATAACGACCTCATCTTATGCAACACGTAGATGTAGTTTCGGCACTTCAGTTACTCGTACGACAAAATAGTAAAGAATTCCTTATTTTATAGTGGTTAAAGTTACATAAACGTATAATTTTGAGTTTATTTCCTTCAATATGACATGACATATATTTACTTAACCAAACCTAGCTATATCTAATAATAGACTATTTCGGCAAAACGACATAAACTTTTTAAAGCGATGAAATTGATGTAACAGATGTGGCATCCATTTTGTTACAACGTAACAAAAGTACACAGTGAGACACACAGTTGTGGTACACAGTGAGACGTGTCTTATTGTGTACTTACTTATATGGTTCTGATGTTAAAAAAGTTATTTATTAATAAAAGAAGGTTTCTCTCTCTCTCTTTCTCTCCGTGTGTGTGGGCGTGCGATGGCTAGGGAAATTTACAAAAACGTAAGAGGCTGAAAATTTGCATGAAGGTAGCCCAAGGTCTGCCATTGTCCACCCGAGGCTCATATTTTTAATATTTTGAAAATCTAGAAATATTAATTAGAAATCATAAACTGCAGAAAATTATTGATAGAGTGTAAAAATGTATGATTTATAAAAATATATACATTGTCTCGCTGTGTACTACTTAGTGAGACAATTTTCGATACTCCGTTATGCTGCTTCTGTGCTTTTATAAATAACTTTTTAAAAACCATTTATACATTAATGTGTGGCGCATTTGTGTAGCTTAAAGTTGTAGCAAAAATATTTTCAAAAGAATAAAAATCGTCGCCATTTATTAAGTAATAATAATTTTCGTCTCACTGTGTACTACCTTCCCCTATACCTTGATATAGTTTGGAGGTGATTACGTTTTGGTGTAAATTACCCAACAGGTCGCGCTGCTAGGCTGCATTTTTCACGATTTTCCCGATAGCTCTATCTCAATAACTTATGTACGGAATTTAACCAAACTTCAAATTCTGTTACATTTTCACATAAATAGATCCTCTAGAATCTTCATGATGGATATGAGGGAAAGCCAGTAAGTAGGTTACAAACTGATATGAGAAGTCGGAAATTAGTAGTAAATTGTTTCCAAATATGCCAACAGGTGGCAGCATAATCCAACTATAAGATGTTAATTTCGAATTTATGAAACAGCAGTGTACAAGATGAGCAGGGTCGTTCAAAAGTTGTTGACGAAGAGCGAAGTGATCGTCCAGTTGAGATTGCGACAGAAGAATAAGTGCGGAAGGTTGAGGAAATGGCTGCTGTGCTGTCTATATTGTTGTTCGCATGACAGCTCTAACAATGCACTTGTTAGATTGAAATATTAGACAAATGTTAGAAACTATCATCTAGGAGTTTTTTTTTCTTGCCAAATTTGTTTATTTTGGCCCTTCTGCGCATCATTCGCGTTCAATTAACCAAATTAGTCAATCAGTTGAACATATTCGATTAGATTCTAATTATGCGTTTTGAAAACGGCGTTAAATTTTGCTTGTACGAAAATTTAGTATCACAATTTCGATTCCAGTGTTAACATACCATTTCACCTGAAATTTTAATTTATTCAACTTTTCTTTACAGTTCGCATATATAACATTTAACAGTTATAGTAATACATTATGTTTGTGAAACGAGTAGGATTACCTTAAATGAAAATGAGAGAAATAAAGTTTCCCTTTTTTCTCTATTATAATATGCAACTAATATATTCGATTTTTAATACAGTAGGAATATTTTCGGAATATAATTAACAATGTTTAATCTCCAATCAGCTAAACACTAAAGGAAAATCCTATCAGCAATGCTACCAGTTTTGCCCAGTAAAGTGTACAGAGAAGTCTTGTTAATTTGGTACAGATTTTCTCTGTATGAACCAGAATTGTTCTTTGCTACTTACAGGGTAATCCTGTTAAATTGAATCAAAACTTCTCCAATTTACAGAAAATGAAATCCTGTTCAATAGATACAGAATGTATTAAACCGGATTTTTCTGCATCACATAACAAGAAACTTGTCTATTTATAAACTGTTTTTTCTAATAGATGACAACACGAAGTCCTTTCTATGAAATAATTTCATTTACAGCCTTTTTGGTATTTGCGAATTTTCTTGTCAGTCAAAAGTGAAGGATCGTATGATGTTAACATTTTCCGCTAGAAGGATCTATGCAGGATAACTGAAAAAATCTGTAGTTTACACGAAATGGAGATAGTTTGTTAAAAATATTACAGGATATCTGTTTAAACAACAGGTATTTTTAAGAGTGTACCGTAAACTAGACTGTAAAAAGAAACACAAAAATACCCTCATGAAATGAAACTGAAGGTGAATGGCAACAAAGCTTCTTTCCTAAACCCTAAAACATTTTTCTTCTTCAAAGGTATTCGGCGACTTATCGAGTTTCTGCGTTTTGCAAAATCTACAGTAGCTGTCTTCATCATTGTCAGCACTAGAAATATTAGACAAATATCACATCTTGTTAAGAAATGTCATCGCTCAAGCTTATGCCCTGCCAAAAACAAACCAAAGCGTCACCCACAATTGAACATCATTTCGCGCGGATCTAGTAGTTAAACGGATGAAAAATTACCCCATTTGCGAACGAATGCAGAGTTAAGGGCTTTGAGTTAGAAGATTTTTCTGGTCTTCGATAAGTACTTTTGGCTAAATCGTCCCGTAATTTTCAGCAGTGATGAACCGTAATATTCGTCTAGGTCGGATTATGGAACAGACGAAAGGTAGCTGGCATTTACATTGTTCAATCAAGTCTTCGTTTAAAAAACATTTTCTTTGATGTATGATTCATTCTCACATAATTTTGACTTTCAAGTCCCTGAATAATAATTTTCATTTTAGTACATATTCTTGTTTATTTTGTTTTATTTATTTATTTATTTATTTTTTTTTATTTCTTATGTTGGAAAACATTCCATTGTATGACTGTATAACAATATTAACGAGATAAATAAGTTTTGGACGATGTTGGGGATCCAAATATACCCCGAAATTCCTTACCATCCCGTGTCCCTGATGCTAATTTTTAAGTTTGGAGCTGTCTGTATAAAATTGTTTCAATAAAAGTAATTCGATGTAATTTTTTTCCGAAACTGGGACTTTTGTTTTATATAAATATGTAGCAAAAAATTAACCTGCACACATTTTTACGGTTGTTATTATTTTTTTAAAACTCCGTCCCCGGATTTTAGATTCCTTACCGCCCCTCTTACTAAAATTATACAGAAAATCATATCCGATACAGCCACAGAATTTTTTTCAACTTTTTTCTCATGCAGAGATATGCTAGAGAAAGAATGGCTAAAATTCTTTGACAGGAAATTTACTGCAGAATTTAAATCAACATTTAAATATCAATTTCAAGCATCGTGGTTTTATGGGTAGTCTTACCATCCCCAAGATTTATTCCTGCACTTTTCGAAGTAAATCAATAAAAAAAAAAAAAAAAAAAAAAAAAAAAAAAATAATCCAATGTAAATAACTGTTGCTAAAAATCAATGAACATTGTGGCTATTACTTAGTCTTAACACGATTTGTGTAAAAATAGGTGGTAATTTTCCTTATCGTCTCTTTTTTCCCTTACCGTCCCCTTGTTTTCCTTACCGTCCCTTCCTTAACATCCCTTTAAGACAATATTATACCAAAATTTTGTACTAAAAATACTACATTGTTATTATTTCTTATTTGAATGTCCTGTGGGTACTATGCAAATTCATTATAAGTAAAAATTTAGAAGAAAATAAAAAGTCAGAGAGGTAAAAGAGTAAGGAAAATTAAACTCACAAGTTTAACTTAAACCTCAGTTAAATATAAAAATCATCGCTGCTGATCATTTTTTATTTATTTTGAATCATCAAAGAATTCGTCTATAACTTTAAAATGTCATTTTATTAAATTTAATTTCACCAGATTTTTATTCCTGAAAGTTAAAGTTTTGTGAGAATGCCTCATATGTTGCCTAAGTTTTATCTTTCACCTAGAATAGTTGTTGCAGATAAATTTACGGGTGCAGCGTGGCCAGAAATCGAGCAGTACAAGTTACGAAACTATAGTAGTCGTTATTTTTTTTTATTAGTTTACAGTGTAATGCATTATATTTTGAAAATGTAATGTAACGAGTAGCTCAGTAAGAAAAAAAAATCTGTGGTTTGTAGCGAGCACAGAAAATATTTTTAAATACTCAGTGGCGGCAATAGAAACTTTGTTTTATAGATGCTTCTTTAAATCTGGAACAAATATATAGATTTCTGAGATTTCTAATGATAAGGAAAGCTTTTAAGTACCAAGGGTAACTCGGAAGAGGTTATTGTAAATTTTAATAGATTAAGAAACTTTTGTCTTTTTAGGTGCGTTCGTAATTATATAAATACGTAGGACCTATAGTCGTCGTTCAGTTCGTCTGTCTGTCCGTCCGTCCGCATATAACAGAGCAAAAACTACTCAATCGAATGGTCTGAAATTTTAAATATATGATTGTTGTAAAATTTTGTCGAGCCATTTCAGATTTTATGAAAATCGGACGGATAGTTTAATTACAGGGATAGTCAAAAGTTTTTCTTTACATTACGGCGAATGGAAAAAAATTATTGCAAGTGCATTTTAATGATGTTATAGCCTTCCGAATGGTCTGAAATTTTAAATATATTATTCTTGCAAAATTTTGTCGAGCCATTTCAAATTTTATGAAAATCAGATGTGTAGTTTAATTACAGGGAGAGTCAAAAGTTTTCCGTTACACGACGGCCAATGGGGAAAAAATATTGTAAGTGCATTTTAATGATGTTACAGACTATGCACTTATGAAGTGCAAAAAAATATACATTCAGTACAATATGGGATGCAAAAAATATTTATAAAGCTAGCTATAGTACGAACGCACCTCATTTGCCACGTTTGACGAGCAATTTCCTACTTGTTTTACAGTGTATAGCTCATTGTCTTTGCAAATGATGTGATTTTTAAGCCAATTTTCTGACGGAATAATATGCGAAAATAAAGATATGATTATGTTTTGATGTGGATTTTCACTAATTATTATCTTAAGTGGTTATATATCGCCAAAAATTATAACAGTAATTAAAATTGTAAAAATTATTTTAGGCATCTAAGAGTTTGCATAATTTTCTAAGATTTTACTTTTTTAAGTAATTGATTTTACTGTTTATATGAAAAGAGAAAATTAAGAAAAATGGTGGTAAAAATGGTAAAAGGTGTTGTGAGCAAAATCCGTTACTAGGTATTAATCGCTGAAAAACACTAATACTTATCTAAGGCACATTTTTAAAATAAAAGCGACACCTTGAGTAAGCCTTTTAATTTTAATAATAACAACTCGCCTTATAGAATCCATAAGAACCAGGACTTGTCAGACATGAACATTCGTTACCCCGTTTAACCCACAACCTCACATTGCCTAACTTTCCCAGCATGCAATCTTTTATATGTCATACATTTTCATATGCTATTTAAATGAACAGTAAAAGTTTTGAACATTTTTATTTCATTCTTATTTCTGTTCGACCCTGAGGAAAAAACCAGTTTTGTGGAGGATTTCCTCCCTCAAAACATACGCTCACATGTGTATGGATGTCCGTGCAACCATTTTAATCGCTAATAACAAAGGTCACATCATAATTGTAGACGCCAGTTTGCGTGTGGGCAACCCGGGGTCGTACATTAATGAATGACTTGGTTCATCAGCCTTCCAGAAAAAAAGCTCCCAAACAAGGCTTTGAAATATGAATTCGAGCTGTGTTACAACAAATATCAGTGAAATGATGTATTTGGCATGTCCCGTGGAGTTGGTGGAATTAAAAACTCATGTTACGCTAGTTGCATTTCCCTACAATCACTTTTTTAAACCCGAAACAATTGTGCCCTACTACACTTATGGCATGAAAGCAGATGTAATATTAACAGATGTTGAGTATTATTATTTTTTTTTTCTGATGGATCATGAAAAAATTGAAACAATAATGGAATTAAAATCGTACTTGAGGCACACAATGCCAATGTATTTCAGAAAGTTCTTGAGGTAACAATGATGAATCGTTCAAAAACAGATTCCAATAAGTGAATCACATAAAGAGTTAATCTTAAATGTTAACACTTATTAAAAGTGAAAAGTTCATTGAATTGAATTGTGAACTTTTTAAGACATTTAGCTGATGTCCCTACTCTCGAGAGCCAATTCTGAGTGCTGTTTGGTACGGCTTCCAGTGTTGTAGTCATAAAAAAGCAACAACAACAACAAAAAAGAGTGTATACGCTATAGCAGAGGGTAAACGCTAGTGTCATGAACGTTCGTGGTTAGAGTATACGCTGTAGCTTTATTTGAGAAACATTGGGAGTATACGGAGCTTCTTCAAAAAATCCAGAAGGTATACGACGCACACATCCGTATTTCCTCCACTGCACTCCTGACGGCTTTTATGTCAAAAAGTTACGTAAAGACAGACAGATAGACAGAGAAAAACTAAATCTGTTTCTTTTCTTTATATAAAAATGTAACGACAAGGTTCAGAATGCAGCTATAGCCCTCAGTTGTATTTTTTTCGGGGGGGGGGGGGATATAATGATCTCTCATTTCTTCAGCTTTCAAGCGATCCAAAACCACTGCTCTAATTATAAAATAAATTTATGTATTATATCAAGCATTAGTTTAGTATGTGTACTATAAAAAATATTGTGTCTATCAATAGATACATTCGTATGAGATTCATTGCTTCAATATTTTTCAGTACGAGATCGTTTAATTACTGCAAGACGGGAATTGTCAGCGTATTGTGATTTTGACCTACTTTTGACTTTTTGTCGAGGTCACTTTTTCTTTGCCTGATGAAGGTAGTTTTAGAATTACTTCTATCAAAAGTCATTTATTTTAAGCATCTCTAACATATCTAAACAGGAAAAGAGCTTTGCTACTATACTGTTTGTATAGGTTGTATCTCGACCAATTTTGGCATGGGATGTTATCCAACATTCTAAACCGAAATTGTTTACATTTTTTCCATTTTTGCACCACTATTATTCAAAAATATTTCGGGATTTCACTGTCAATATCTTCAATGTGAATCGAAAATTGTTGAAACATTGGCATCTGAAGCAAAGTTTTGCAATGTAATCCCAATGTTCGTGTATCAGTGGTATTCTATTGCAAATATTTCCACTGTTCAGATAATGAATTGTAATGTATGTAGCGTATTTTCTAGAAGGACTTAAGGGCAGCTGGAAGTCAAAACCTAAAATATATCGAATTTTTGATTTTTTAATATTTTGAATCTACCATTTCTGCTCTTTCTACTGATATATTACTTTTGTTTCTACGGCAACCAGAAGTTGGAAAATTTTTAGTAATTCTGTTTATTTGTCTACTTTACTACCAGTGCGTTTATTTACTTTAAACTTGATTTTCTCAAAATGTTGTTTTTTTAACTTCGATGTACCTTTTTGAAAAAACTATTATACATTATGCATTGAAATTTTGCTTGAACATTCTATATATATCCCTGTTTAATCTGATGTGAATTGTTTAAATTCATGAAAAGAACTTTTTATGTGCGTTCGTAATTATATAAATACGTAGCACCTATAGTCGTCGTTCAGTCCGTCTGTCTGTCCGTCCGTCTGTCTGTCCGTCCGCATATAACAGAGCAAAAACTACCCGACCGAATGATCTGAAATTTTTAATATACAATTGCTGCAAAATTTTGTCGAGCCATTTCCAATTTTAGGAAAATCGGATGTATAGTTTAATTACAGGGACAGTCAAAAGTTTTTCTTTACATTACGGCCAATGGGAAAAATTATTGCAAGTGAATTTTAATGATGTTACAGACTTCCGAATGGTCTGAAATTCTTAATATATAATTGCTGCAAAATTTTGTCAAGCCATTTCCAATTTTATGAAAATCGGATGTATAGTTTAATTACAGGGACACCCAAAAGTTTTCCGTTACATTACGGCCAAAGGGAAAAAATTATAGCAAATGCATTTTAATGATTTTACAGCCTTCCGAATTGTCTGAAATTTTTAATATATAATTGCTGCAAAATTTTGTTGAGTCATTTCCAATTTTATGAAAATCGGATGTATAGTTTAATTACAGGGACACCCAAAAGTTTTCCGTTACATTATGGCCAATGGGAAAAAATTATTGCAAATGCATTTTAATGATTTTACAGCCTTCCGAATGGTCTGAAATTTTAAATATATAATTGCTGCAAACTTTTGTCGAGCCATTTCAAATTTTATGAAAATCGAATGTATAGTTTAATTACAGGGACAGTCAAAAGTTTTCCGTTACATTACGGGGAATGGGGAAAATATTATTGTAAGTGCATTTTAATGATGTTACAGACTATGCACTTATGAAGCGCAAAAAATATACATTCAGTACAATATGGGGTGCAAAAAATAATTATAAAACTAGTTATAGTACGAACGCACCTCATTTGCCACGTTTGACGAGCAATTTCCAACTTGTTTTTATTATTATCATTATCTCTGAAAAAAATGCATGTTTTTTGAAATTTGAATGTGGTTTCTATTTCAGAATTTTAAAAAAAATATCTAAGCTTTATTTAATTACAAATTTAACGTCAGATTATAAAGAATTGTTTATTTTATGCATACAAAAATTTCAAGTCCATATCTTAAGTAGTTTATGAGAAAAGGTACATTAATTTAACATGGCAAGTATAGGAATCCGATTGCCCTTAAGATTAATGTAATATTGGCAATATTTGTTTGAGAATACAAAGTTTTCCACTGTAATGCCAATGTTTCTGTATGAGTGATATTCTATTGCAAACGTTTCCAATATAAAACTAGCATTTAACCAATTTCGTATTTCTCTGGAAGGACTTCAGGTGAATGTAATATTGGCGATATTTTTTTGAGCATGCAAAGTTTCCGCTGTAATGCCAATGTTCTTGTATCAGTGGTATTCGATTGCAAATATTTCTAATATAAAACTAATATTTAACCAATTTTCGTGTTTCACTGAAAGGACTTAAGATGAATGCAATATTTGAGTAATACTGAGCCTCAATAGAATCGTTATTGGATTGAGCATGCAAAGTTTTCCACTATATGCAAATTTTTTCGTATCAGTGGCATTCTACTGCAAATATTTCCAATATAAAGCTAATATTTAATCAATTTTGGTATTTTATTGTAAGTGAATATAATATTACTGAGCAATACTGCAGTACTGAGTCTCAGTATAACAGATATTGGTTTGAAATATTGACAAATTTTCTCGTATCAATGACATTCTACTGCAAATATTTCCAATATAAAGCTAATATTTAATCAATTTTGGTATTTTATTGTAAGTGAATTAGGGATTGACCGAAGCAGCAAATTTGCCGAATACCGAATACCGAAGCTTCGGTCAAAGTGTACACCGAATATTCGGTATTCGGCAACCGAATACTTAAAAATTTACGATACACATTTTTGCATATATATTAGCTTTTTTAATAAATTTTAATTAACATTAAATTCTTAATAATTTAATTCAGTTACATTTTTATTCTTAAATCTAATTTACACAAAAAAATTTAATGACTTCTTTCCACTCACAAATTCATTAACCCATCACTTATTTTTTTATTATTTTATCACTAGTCAATATCCTAAAGAACCTATGAAAATATTAAACTATACAGGCTGTTATTAAGGATAAGAATTGTCAGAAAAACAAAAGTTCATTCAAATGAAAAGAAACAATGTTGTCAAAGCTGATTTACTGATTGTCTAAGTCTAATTATAAACATATTGAATAGGAATGTTTTCAAATACAAAAGGTATTATATCAATATGTACATTTAACTATATTTTCTGTCAAATTACTGATACATATTTATATTTTGATTAATATTTTAACATTGTGGTTATGAAGATAACAAATTTGAGCGATTTTAATTTAATGATTATAAAAGCTATAGCATAGGCATACTTATTTGATGTGTGTATTTTCTTTAATATACACCTTAGATATACAGAGATGAACTCTGATATACTTATTTGATGTGTATATTAAAGAAAATACACATTAAATAAATTTAAATTAAGAAAACTAATGTAGAAATAATTAAAATTAAATGATAAGGGAAAGATGCCCATCTTCCTTATTTTTTTTCCTCTATTGTAGACAGTTGTTTTGATTTCACCGCTATGTAGACTATTTTAGAAAGGAAAAAGTTTTTTTTTTTAATTAAAAATGGCCTTTGACTTGGTTTTTTGTAGTGCAGCTGAAGTCGGAACTCATGCACCTAATATTAAAACTCATTGTTTAGCCTATTTTACTTCTAATTAAAAGAGAATTCTTTTACTTAAAAAAAAAATACTTATCCACAATTATTCGGTCGAATACTTAAAAGTATTCGGCCGAAGCCGAATATTCGGTTTACATGCCGAACCACCGAATACCGAATCGACTATTCGGTATTCGGTCAATCACTGAAGTGAATGTAATATTACTGAGCAATACTGCAATACTGAGTCTCAGTATAACAGATATTGGTTTGAAATATTTACAAATTTTCTCGTATCAGTGGCATTCTACTGCAAATATTTCCAATATAAAGCTAAGAATGTAATATTACTGAGCAATACTGCAATACTGAGTCAGTCTCAGTATAACAGATATTGGTTTGAAATATTGACAAATTTTCTCGTATCAGTGGCATTCTACTGCAAATATTTCCAATATAAAGCTAATATTTAATCAATGTTGGTATCTTATTGTAAGTGAATGTAATATTACTGAGCAATACTGCAATACTGAGTTTCAGTATAACAGATATTGGTTTGAAATATTGACAAATTTTCTCGTATTAGTGGCATTGTACTGCAAATATTTCCAATATAAAGCTAATATTTAATCAATTTTGATATTTTATTGTAAGTGAATGTAATATTACTGAGCAATACTGCAATACTGAGTCTCAGTATAACAGATATTGGTTTGAAATTAGGGATTGTTTTCGTTTTTATCCCCCTTAAATGCATTGTGTAACTCGGGAGTTACATGACCTTTTTTTGCCATTTGGCGCTCTCTGTTGGTCTTTTGGTGAATTATTATGTGTCATTTACGTGTGATAACTTGCATTTAAGGTCGCGAAGTCTGTTTTTGTTCTGATTTGTTATCAAGGGGAGGTTATAACATGTTTTGTTGATATTGATTGCAATGGGCTCGACGGGCGTTTTTTCCTTCACTTTATAAGGTAGTCATTATTAATTCCGCAAACTATCAAAAGCATTATAAAATTTATTATATCGTTGAATAGTTATTATGGCGCAGTGTTTAAACTTTAAAGAAGGTGTATAATTTAAAATTAGCATTTTTTGAGCCATTTTTCAATTCCTACTATTAGTTCACACTCTCCCTATATTTATTTATTTATACATATATCTTGTTCAAATTTTCAATCGTTAATAAAATACTTATTATTCATCCAATCAAGTTGAAATAAATTTTTTAAAACTTGTATTGGATGACAATTGATGTTAATGCAGTTTTTTCAAATATTAATTCATTAATTAAATTTTAATTCATTAATTTTAGTTTTACATGGGAGACAAAATGGCGGCCATTGGTTATTGAAGCATCTTCATATCTATAATATATATTGCATCTTCATATCTATAAAGGGGGGTTGCTATAGGGGGGGGGACCCTGTTATGTCGCCATCATGGCGATATGTCGCCAAATTTGGCGACCAAAATGAGTCACCAAATGTGACGCCAACTTGGCGATATCTCTAATATTTCGCCGAATTCCCACAGACTTCCATTGTAAATCTACTTGCTTATAGAAAATCAGCAAATGGAGATATTTTAATGCAACAAAAAGTAATATTAGCTTAAGGGATTATATTAAATTTTTTTTTGATGACCTAAGTAGGAATTGACTTTAAAAACAAAATTTTTATATTATTTGTTGTTATGCAACTCTGGAGTAACATTATGACATTATGGCCAACAAAAACATAAGTAATTTTTTTCACTATTTTTCTGGTGGATAATTAATAAAAATAGACTCAAATATAACGTTATCCGAACAAAATAAAATACCATACATTAAGAGTTAAAAAGAGCACATTATTATCACGTTATTCTCACGTCTGTGAACTTTTATGTTTTGCCAACCTCATACAGTTATTCGTGTCACCGAACTACACTCACCCACACCACCACTTGCTGCTTTTGATGGGATTTTGTCATATTTACATTTCTCTCTTCCTCTTTCTCTGTGAGTGCTTTTCCCAACTTCCTTCCGGCTCGCTTCCACCTCATTTGATCTCCCTATTGATAGAAATGCATTGATGGGCTTACAAAATGTGTCCGCCATCCCATAGTCTATCAAGCCGAATTTCCGAATTGTAGGTAAATTTAGATAGATATTCGTGACCTGTCAAAGAATGTGATGGATATGCGTGATGTGGCGGTGGAAGGCAGCTAATGAATGATATTGGATATCGTGATGAAACAGGAAGAAAATTTTTCCCTATTCTGGTAAAATTGGTTTGTATATGTCCATGAAATAGGTGAAAAAGGGTATTTTCTGTACAAAACAGTTTAACTTCGGCTTACGTTTTTAAATTGAACTATTTTTTCTATATTACTAAGTGTGTATAAATGTTATACCTCCTATATGGGGCATTCTCTCAATCTTTTGAGTTTTGGGAAAAAAAATTTGACAAAATTAAACTTGCTAAAATAACATTTTAATCTGATAGACGAATGCCTTAATGATTCAAAATAAATAAAAAATGGCCAGCAACGAAAATCTTTTTTATTTAACTGAGGTTTAAGTTAAACTTGCGAATTTAATTTTCCTTACCATTTTACCCCTATAACTTTTTATTTTCTTCTAAATTTTTACTTATAATGAATTTGCATAATACCCACAGGACATTCAAATAAGAAATAATAACAATGTAGTACTTTTAATACAGAATTTTTGTATAACATTGTATTAAATAGGTGTTAAAGAAGGGACGGTAAGGTAAAACAAAGGGGATGGTATTGGAAAAAAGGGACGAAATGGTAAAAAAAGGGCCGGTAAGGATGGAACGGTAAGGAAAATTACCACCTATTTTTAGGAAAATCATGTTAAGACTAAGTGATAGCCACAATGTTCATTTATTTTTAGAAACAGTTATTAACATTGGATTAAATTAATTTTTTTTTTAAATTTACCTCGAAAAGTGCAGGAATAAACCTTGGGGACGGTGAGACTACCAATAAAGCCACGATGGTTGAAATTGATATTTAAATGCTGATTTAAATTCTACAATAAATTTCCTGCCAAAGAATTTTGGACATTATTTCTCTAGCATACTTCTGCATGAGAAAAAACTTGAAAAAAATTCTGTGGCTGCATCTGAAGTGATTTTCTGTATAATTTTAGAAGAGGGATGGTAAAAAACCTAAAACCTAGGAACAGAGTTTAAAAAATATTAACAACCCTAAAAATGTGTGCAGGCTAATTTTTAGCTACTTTTTTATATAAAACAATAGTTCCAGTTTCAGAAAAAAATTACTTCGAATTATTTTTATTGAAACAATTTTATCCAGACAGCTCCAAACTTAAAAATCAGCATCAGGGACACGGGACGGTATAGGAGTTTTTCAGGTGTTTGGATCCCAACATCGTCCAAAACTTATTTATCTCGTTAATATTGTTGTGCAATTATGCAATGGGATGTTCCCCAGTATATGAAATTAAAAAAAAAACACAAAAAATTGCATTAAAATAAAAATTATTATTCAGGGACATGAAAGTCGAAAAGATTGTGAGAATGTCCCATATACGAAAGAGAAATTGATGCACAAAATAATTCGAATTTCGCTTACTGATGTGCCATTTGTGGCGGTTAATAATTCTTAATTTTTTTCATTAAAAAACACACGAATGATTTGGGAGAAAGATGAAAAATGGTTTATTCAATGTATGCGCCGTCGCAATTCAATTCGCGCAATTTATTCAATGTATGCGCCGTCGCAATTCAATTCGCGCCGTTTATTCAATATATGCGCTGATGCTCAAGGGGAATTTTCAACTGTGTTCTGCGTTTCGTAACTGAACTAAATTTTATCACGCTGTGTAGTATATACAGGGTGTTTCCGAGTTCGACTGGTGATAGCAGGCATCAAGAGGATAAAAAATTACCATAGAACATGGTGTCGCAAATCACCTATTTAATCAAAAATATAGGGTGTTATATCCTAACCCAATTTGGGTTGAATTTAATAACTTTAAAAAACTGAAGTATATTATGATAAGACTTTTAATAGACATTCTCACCCTTGTTGTAAATGTAATAATATAAAAAAAAAGTGGTAGAAGTTTCCATTGTACGCGCCAGCAATGTGCACTTGACGCTCCACATTTTGGACTGCGATGGCCAGTTCATACGGTATCATCGATTGTGTGAGCAGCCCGTTTTTCCAGAATTTTTCGTTGATGTTATCACGTTTCATACAAAACAAGGTACATATCGTTGCATTTTCATTGCAATATTTATATTTTTCTCAAAATTATTACCACCAATCCGAGTTCAGTTAGTATGAAACACCCTGTATTTGTGACTCAATAAGTGGTTTGCGATCCCATGTTCTATAACTATTCTTCATCCTCTTAATGGCTACTATCACTCCTATGAATTTGTAGGTCGAATTCGGCAACACCCTGTATACAAATTTATAGTCCTACATATGTAAGCATGAAAGAATTCGGATATTTCTCAGACTATAGATGGTAATTGCTAAAATTGGGTTTTAAGGGTGAATATCGCAAAATGTGAGATTTTGAAAACAAAAATTTTTGCAAATTTAAATCGTTTCAAAGCTTCTGATTTAAAAAAAAAAATTTTTGTTGAACAGCTGAATAAAGGAATTTCGATGTAAAATTGTTAAAGTTTGAAGAGCTTAAGTTCATTTTTATGTAATTATAATTATATGTCATTTTCATGGCATATGTATGCCAGGATAATGACCACCGGGATAATGACAATTTCATTCTAAAACATTTTTCACATTCTTGTTTTTTTTATTTTTAGATCTAACATTTTAATTTCGTTTAAAGGAACATGTTTGCTCTATAGTACCTCAAATTCAGTGTAATGTTCAGATTTACTTGTAATTTATTGAAACCAGGAAAATGACATAATAAATGTATAGTCAATTTTTATAAAGCCTTTAAACACATTATTTTCAAAGAAATATCTAAAAGATCTTGCTGATAACAATGATTTTATTACTTCTGACTTGAACTATGTCAAGAGCATGAAGAATTACTTTGCAGCGCCATCTTTATACCTTATAAAGAACTAAAATGAGCAGGTCAGGAAAATGACATTCATTTTCAGTGACAATCATATTGCAATTATGGAAAATTATTTGCAAAATATAGAACTTGTTACCTTCCTTATATATGTGTTATATAAGGTATAATTATTAATTAGAAATTAAAAAACTAGAATAAGATATTTGTACAGTAGAACAGAAAGCCATTTAAAAGTAAAGTCATTTACTTTGCACACATCACAGTGTGACATGCCACATGCCAGGAAAATGTCACTCTGAAATTTTAAGTATTTTAATTGCTTTATTTTTGTGTTATTATGAATATAATATCACTTGAAAATGCTTCTAAGAATATTTTTTATTAGAATGCAATAAAGGAAATTGCATTATATAACATTTAATAGATATTTTATTGTGCGAACTGCAATTTTCGTATTTTGTGATATTGTCCCTTAAATGTTTGATTCGTTTTCCAAATTCTGTACTTGGACATCATCTTTCATCTTATGGAACAATGAAGTTTTATTACACTTTTCTGAATGTGTTGGAGTTTCATATTCTATGTTTGGCTTATATATTTTTTTTCATAGCAACCTTATAATAATTACTTCATTATAGTAACTTTATTTCTGTACTGTCTGTTTTTTTTTGTTTTATTTTAGCTTCCTTCAACAAGTTTAGTAAAAAAGATCGCTACCATTAGAGATAACTGCTATCATAATTCGCAATCGATATAACCTCATAATATAAACCGATTTATATTTTAAAAAATCATGTAGATTAACACGAACTTTTAAAATATTGAAGAACAGCGTTATTACCTAACATCGTAAATTTCATATTTGTGTAGACATGATTTAGTTTATGATAAAATCAACAGTCTTATTCAAAAATAAGATTAAAATTTTCCAATTTATCATATCGTTAAGTAGCATATAGTCTTATTGTTTGTTCTTTTAGTAAGGTACATATGCACTGAGATGCATCATACTTTGAAGAAAGTTTGAAGGATTAAAAAAAGTTTAGATTTGTTGTCTTAAGTACTAGAACACCATTTCAAGTTGGTCATTAATATTCAAAGCACGTTCAGTGATTTATCTAAAGCGTTCTTGACTGGAGTTAAAACGACTGGCAAAGCGCATTTCCTTTTGCCATTTCTTGCAGTTTACATGAAATAAACACTTATTGAAGCGTTTAACATATGCAAGGGCAATTTAGCTAAGCCTTGTCCCGCTTGCCGTATTCCCTACTTTGTTTTGAGCATTTTTAAGAATGAAGTAATTAAACAGAAGTTGTCTCGTCTAATTTCTAAACTCTTTTGGTGTTCAAAAGTCAGAAGAGAATATTTACCGTATACGGCGTATAACGGGCACTTTTAAACAAGAAAAATTATCAGAATTGACAGATAAAAATACTAGATTAAACACAGGAAAATATAAACATAATTGAGTTTTCTATATTTATTATGGTTACAATAGCACGTTTCTATGTTAATTATGTCTTACATTAATAAGCAAGAAAAGAAGACGTTATTAGTTGAATGAAACAAAATACGTTTATACGGTTCCAAACGTTTCATGCGGATTCAAATATAGACAGATAGACTTGAAAGAATCGTATGTTCTTGCTTCTCATTTGCTGATTTTAAGTAGATTTCATAAGAAATACTACCTATTGCAGTCGTTATTATGGTGCGACTTTTGAAAAATTCCTTCATAACTTTTCATTATATGACTCTAGGAACACAAAACCACCACCTCCACCTAAAAAGTTTACACAAACACACACACATATATATATACATATAATTCATAACTCCGTCAATTCTCAAGAAATCTTCTTAATGCTATCTACAACATTTATATTTACAAGTTTTTGATAAGACCAACTCTTACTTAAAAAAAAAAAATAAAAAAATAAAAAGTGCTGGCAAGATCTAGACAACTATTAAAAATTAGGTTAATGAATATCTTAATTTATCTATAAATTCCCTAACACAAGCTAACAAGAGTGTTGGGCGCACCCTTTTCTCCGAACTTACTTGATCCAAAAGAAAATCTATCTTATAGGGGCCTCTAATTATAGAGGACCTGGTGATCGCAAAGCCTAGTTAGTTAATAGATAACCTACGGTCATTTACCTAAAAGGTTATCTTGAATAAATAAGACAATGCGTTGTGAAATGTTTAGAAGATAACTAACCTATGGCCAATTGGTTTGAAGGGAAATATATAATAAAATCAAAACCACTAAATATAACTCCCCAATTTTCAGACAAACCAACCCTACAAGATAAATTTAATTATGGCTTTTACATATATGGTCTAATAATAATATTAAGCAGTCAGGTAATTTCTAAATACGTAAAATAAGTAATTAGCAAGACTTTTAACAAATAATAACAAAGAAGGGAATTAATAATAATACATCATTTATTTACACCACAGGCAAATTATATTAAGTTACAATTAAATAATTCATACTTTTACCATCCAAAATAATAACTCATGAAAAAAAACACTAATTTGGATATTAATTGAAGTTGACAAGTTCTCCTGAGCACCCTATTCCCAATTCAAAACATTTGATATTAAAACGGTACACAATAGAAAAGAGAACATCCATAACATCGTACCTTTTTCCCCATTGGGGTCACAAGATCCTTTTAGAGTTGTAGACTTGACAGTTATTTATATATATCCAAAAGTTCTTTTTTTTTGTTTGTAGAACCACAACACACATATTCGTGTTCCGTAATTTTAGTTTTATTTACACTAAATTCCACCCCGGTCTGGGCCAAAAAGCAAAAATGTTTAAATCATTTTTTTAAAAAAAATTAACACTACTATATTGCTCGTCATAGACAGAGCAAGTAAACATGGGCAGATCAGCCAAAAAGGGCTTGAAAAAAATAACCACCGCACTCTGGAACTCTTTTTGTAACTCTATATTTTTTTCGAGAAAAAGAAAATCTCTCTCTGTTAAAAATTTGCATGTGCGGCCCTGAGTGGTGGATGCGAATTAACATATTCAGCATAATTAAAATCTCCAACCACTCGCCGCTGTCTGGACCCGCCTTCGTGTCGGCCAGGATACGAACCTGGGTTATTGCGGAAGCCCATGCTGGCAAGATCTAGACAACTATTAAAAATTAGGTTAATGAATATCTTAATTTATCTATAAATTCCCTAACACAAGCTAACAAGAGTGTTGGGCGCACCCTTTTCTCCGAACTTACTTGATCCAAAAGAAAATCTATCTTATAGGGGCCTCTAATTATAGAGGACCTGGTGATCGCAAAGCCTAGTTAGTTAATAGATAACCTACGGTCATTTACCTAAAAGGTTATCTTGAATAAATAAGACAATGCGTTGTGAAATGTTTAGAAGATAACTAACCTATGGCCAATTGGTTTGAAGGGAAATATATAATAAAATCAAAACCACTAAATATAACTCCCCAATTTTCAGACAAACCAACCCTACAAGATAAATTTAATTATGGCTTTTACATATATGGTCTAATAATAATATTAAGCAGTCAGGTAATTTCTAAATACGTAAAATAAGTAATTAGCAAGACTTTTAACAAATAATAACAAAGAAGGGAATTAATAATAATACATCATTTATTTACACCACAGGCAAATTATATTAAGTTACAATTAAATAATTCATACTTTTACCATCCAAAATAATAACTCATGAAAAAAAACACTAATTTGGATATTAATTGAAGTTGACAAGTTCTCCTGAGCACCCTATTCCCAATTCAAAACATTTGATATTAAAACGGTACACAATAGAAAAGAGAACATCCATAACATCGTACCTTTTTCCCCATTGGGGTCACAAGATCCTTTTAGAGTTGTAGACTTGACAGTTATTTATATATATCCAAAAGTTCTTTTTTTTTGTTTGTAGAACCACAACACACATATTCGTGTTCCGTAATTTTAGTTTTATTTACACTAAATTCCACCCCGGTCTGGGCCAAAAAGCAAAAATGTTTAAATCATTTTTTAAAAAAAAATTAACACTACTATATTGCTCGTCATAGACAGAGCAAGTAAACATGGGCAGATCAGCCAAAAAGGGCTTGAAAAAAATAACCACCGCACTCTGGAACTCTTTTTGTAACTCTATATTTTTTTCGAGAAAAAGAAAATCTCTCTCTGTTAAAAATTTGCATGTGCGGCCCTGAGTGGTGGATGCGAATTAACATATTCAGCATAATTAAAATCTCCAACCACTCGCCGCTGTCTGGACCCGCCTTCGTGTCGGCCAGTGGTCAGTGGGTCCCCGAAATGCAGAGGGCCTTCCGACCCTCCTACATCCGATATTTCAAACCCCACTTTCCCACGAGACCGCGGGCTCCCACACGAAGATCCTGCAGCTGTCCCATAAAACATGAGGTCATAAAAGTCCCTCTTTTGTACCAAAACTGTCCAATTCTTTACTTTACATCGTAATATCATACATACAGATAGTAACTGGCAATTAAGCTTTCCCCTTAGCAAAACACTTGCCTGGGAAAATACTTAATGCTCTTGGTACCCATCCTTAATAAAATAATAATAATGTACTAATAAATGCATACATAAAAACAATAATACTGTACATTGAAAAAAAAAAACTTGAATTAAAAAATTAATCAATTAGATAAAATAATCACTTAGATAAAATAATCACTTAGATAAAAAAAAACTTGAATTAAAAAATTAATCAATTAGATAAAATAATCACTTAGATAAATATATACATAGATGATATCGACAGTAAACTTATTCATATATATATATATCTTTTTCCTTCAAAAAAATAGTTCTAAATATCCAAAATGTTGAAATCATGCCAACAAAAAGAAAAGAAAAAAGAACGACAAAAAAAGGGGGGGGAGGTTGAAGAAAAAAAAATTCATAACTTCATCAATTTACAAGATATCAAATACGCTTAAATGTACTATTAAATTTTCTTAATATTATCTACAACTTTTATATTGACAAGTTTTTGATAGAACCAACTTTTACAGGAAAAGCAAATGAAACAAAAATAGGAGCAGAAGAAAAAAATATCGTATTAACATGATTCTGATAAAAACGAGCTCTTACAGAAAAATGAAATTAAAAATTCGTCAAAAGCGGCCAGATAAAATTGTTAAACTGGGTTTATCTCTAATCTTGATTTAGTCTTTGTTGGTGAAATTAGTACTTAACTTCGAAATCTACCTCCGCCTGTAGGCCGAGCCGGCAAGGATTTTTTCTTTTTTTTTTTTTATTGTAACTTGCTGCTGCATATTTCCTCAAGATTTCTTTGCAAAGAATGAGCCGGCGAAAAATATTATTTCATATTCGTAAATTAAAACTGAAAAAGTTTTTAATAACGCAAACAAAGTTCCGAATGCGTAAAGTTGTAAAGCTATATTGAGAATCTTACAGTTTTTTTTGAGTTACTAAAGCATAATTATAAACATTAATCAAATTTTTTTTAAATTGTTGCTGAAAGAATGAAATAACAAATGGGTTTCGGCCGTCTATAGGAAAACACTCCATCAGGCTTGCAGCTTGGATATACGGTTTGGATTTCCCTTTCCCTTCCCTTTAAAACGTTATTAATAAAATAATGATTATAATCAAATAATAATAATTATTATTATAACTTTATTAAATTTATCGAAAAGTTATTAATGAACTACTAGCACAAAGTTAGATAGATGTTACATAATTCATAACTTTTAGATAGATATTAAATAATTCATAATCGTTATTTCATGTCTAACGTCTTGAGTCGCAACTTCCCACCTATGTGTACATTTATTTGGGGAAGAATTCCATATCCTGTTCTGGTTGGCGCGATAGGCGAAGGAATCCAAAATGGCGCCAAAAGGCCGTTTTAGCATCTTACCAATTTTTTCAAGATGGTGGAAAAACATTGCTTTTAAATTTTTATAAACATATATTTTAATATTATAAACGCTATATTTGTATTATTTTTAATATATATTATGTATGTAATTATATAGATACACTGGTGTGCAAAAATTAGGGACGGGACCTTTTTTAAAATTGTGCAAATCGATATGAATTGTATCATAATATCTTCGAGATATAAAAGGATACAAATCCGTTCTGCCTTTTCGTGCCGCTGCTATGTTAATTTTTTCATCTCTTCCTTAATTTTTGCACACCAGTGTACTATATATATATATATGTAACGAATTCGTCGCTACTCCAGTTATGGATCTTCTGTCGTGTCGTCGGCCAAGGCCCGACCGCTGGGGGCAGGGGCGCGAACCGCGGACGCGTGCGTGCCGATTTCTGAGCGAATCCTCGTAACTTCTATCATCTTTAGGTAGTCGCAGGCCGCGAGTGGTATCCGGGAAATCAAAGTCAGATTCAGACAGTAGTTATTCCAATAAAGACACAGTTTTTCCGGGGACCTGATTTATTGTTCCTTCGTTACATCCTTTTGAGAAATCAGGCCCCTTTTGGCTTGAGAGCTGCTAATTTACTTTATGGACATCGGGCTTGGGAATTATGTGTACCGCTAAGCGATACTTAGAGAGCCGAGTGTCGTGGAGTTAGGGCATTCTTTTGATGGTCAAAAGCCTTGTCCGGGGACCTGTGCATCGGTATAAATATGCTGTATTTCGCATTATTCCAGCTAGGGGCCGTTGAAGTCAAAGGAGGCGTCTTTAAACTATAATTGGTCGTTAGCTGAATGATTGACTGCCCGGGATACAGGCTGTGGTTTGAGTTGGCCGATCGAATGCAGCAAGACTTATAAATTGCACTTATTCAGCAAAAGTATTCTTATGAGATGTGCCAAAACGATCTCTAAAAGTTATAAAATGCGATGCGGGAAAACTGACTTAACAGGGGCAACCTCATTCAATCAACTGAGACACAATTACAAAAGCATTTTAAAAGTTTTAATTTTAATTTCTAAATTTAAATTTTAAAAAGGGACAAAAAAGGGGATTTTAAAAAGGGGCTTTTTTATCATTTCATATCCCCCCCCACTAAAACAAGAGCCACAGGGCTCGCCTGCAAGACCTGTGGGTCTTATCTCGTAAATTTAACCCAGGGTGTTTTTTTTGCTCCAGCTCTCAAGTCAATTGGACCTATTTTTACATTCATATCAAGTTACATAAAAATATTGGTTACACTAAAACATTGGAATTCTTTAAATGGTGCTGCAGCAAAATAATTAGGGGACAGTCTCGAGACATGGGACCTTTAATTACACCAAACTGTCTCTAAAGCAAGTCTTTTGGATGTTTTTTGTAAATGTCTCTGGGTATTGTCCATTGAGAAACATCCTTTTTTTGGTGTAAAATTGTAACATTAACATATACAGAATATATAACATATACTAAAATACTCAAAGATAAACCTACTGAAAACTATATAACATATTCAAATGTAAAAAATATTTACAAATACAAAATATTCAAAATTATAAAATATTCATTAATACAAAATGTTCAAAAATATAAAATATTCAATAATACACAATATTCAAAAATATAAAATATTCAATACTACAAAATGTTCAAAAGTATAAAATATTCAATAACATAAAATGTTCAAAAATATAAAATATGCACTAATACTATCAACACAAATATATTGTCTACCAAAATGCACTTTGGCAAGTTTGCATTTCTAAAAATACTGAATTTTCACACTGAGCTAACATAAAAGTAAAATACACTGTAATACTAACAACAACAAACACATTCCTTCTTATTCTACCTTTCTGTTTCGGTAGGGACTTTACTACTTCTTTGATGCAGCCAAGGGTTATTTTTATGAAAAACAAACTAAGTTGTCTTAAAAAAAAGGAAAACTATAGCTAAAAAATTATAAATATGCGTTTGCTATAATTTTCACCATGCCCAGGGTCAGTGTGACACGGATTTTAATACTCTGAGGTGAATATCCTCCCAAAAAATGTGCCTCTTGCACAACTGAAAAAGGAAGGTGGGCAATCGACATTCACCTACAGAGGGGAAGCGAAGCAGTTTTGCCAGATTCTCCGTTCAACCTGGAAAGAGAATCCGGGAAAACAGTCCGGCTAAAGATGGGTGGCCACGGAGCGGAGGACCCCTTCATAGGTCACAAAATTATCATAATACTATAGTTATGAAAAAAAACAAAAATTCTAACAGTACTTTTAAACTGTCATCATCATTCTACGCCGCCGGGGAGTTAGGTTACACGCCCAGCTGGGTCCTCGTCCAAATGCTACGAGCAAGGGGGACGATAGGAAAGCAAAAATAAAAAATTGAAAGATGAAAGAGATAGATTGGGTTTTATTCATGGTTGAGCTTAAGGTTTTGAGGTGGGTGGTAGTATCTTAACTTGGAGGAATGGACAATTTCAGAATTTCTCTTAAAATGTGGACTGGGTTTATCAATTTCAAAGGATACATCAGAAAGTTGTTTTAAAATGGTGTATGGGCCAGAGTATGGCGAAGTCAGTTTACGGGTATTAGGATAATGAAATTCCTCATACATTACAATGTCACCAACTTTAAATTTTACAGGAAGGAAACGAGCATCATAACGGACTTTATTCTTTTTATGGTAAGCAATTGTTCTCTCTTTAGCCAATTTTCTAGCTTCCTCCACAGGGGGATAATAACTATTATTTGGTAAAGGAGGATCATATGGTAATTTTCCTAACAATAAATAACTAGGGGTGAACTGGGTTACAGAATGGGGAGTATTATTATATTCATATAAGACTTCATCTAAAAGCTTAGTCCAGGGTATTTTCTTGGTTGTGGAATTGACTTTACATTTTAATCTAGTGACAATAGTCTGATTTAGGCGTTCAATTTTCCCATTCGTTTCTGGGTGATGGCTGCTTGTTAATCTGTGTTTTACATTGTAAGTACGAAGAAATCTTTTAAACCTGGAAGCTGTAAATGCTCCATTTCTGTCGGTTAACAATCTATTTGGTACTTGTATCTGAAATAATTGCTTCAAAATGTTTGTATAAGTTTCGGTGGTTACACTTTTTGAAGGAAAACCCCACACATAGCGAGTTGCATGGTCAACGACTAAATGCAAATATTTTTTTGTAGAATTATAATAATTAAATCCGCCAACAGAGTCTACTGCTAAACATTCAAAAGGTATATCTGTTGGGGGCATTAATTGCAATAAGCCAAATCTTTTTTGCCTACATTTTTTGTTTATCTGACAAGTGTGACAGTGTTTTACAAAATTTTCAATGTCCTGATTAATGTTAGGCCAATAATACTGCAGAGAGATTAAATTTATCATCTTATAAATTCCAGGATGGCCAAATTGTGTGTGGGTTTTTTCTAAGAGGGGTAGACGTAAAGACATGGGGACCACAATCTTATACAAACTTTTCTTTCTAATTACAACAACATCATTTATCTCAGTGTATTTTTTACCATCAACTGTTACATTTTCTTTTCTCTGATTGTCTCTTACTTCATTCAAGTCAAGGAGATGTATAATATGGGGTAAATTTTCTGAAACAGGCTGTCTAGATAGCATATCAGCTTCAACATTAGTGGAGCCTTTTTGGTATTTAATTTCATAGTCAAACATACTAAGCTTTAGGGACCAGCGGAAAAGACGTCCTCTTAAATTTTTAACACTTTTGAGCCAGGTAAGTGCCGCATGGTCTGTATGTATGACAAATTTTTGACCGTGTAAATAATGATAAAATTTATCTAAAGCATCCACAATCGCCAAACATTCTAACTCAGTAATTGCATAATTTTTTTCATAATCGCGAAGATTTCTAGAGTGATATGCTATAGGATGTAATGTTCCTTTTTCATCAACTTGTTTCACAACACATCCCACTCCATGACTTGATGCATCTACAAACAAATGACAAGGTGTTTTGGGATCAAACAACTTTAATATAGGTTTTTCAATTAAAGCATTTTTTAACTTTTCGAAAGAATTTTGACAATTTTGGTCCCATACATAGGGGACATTTTTCTTCAACAAATTGTTGAGAGGGTATCGAATGTTAGCATATTTTGGAATAAACTTGTGATAAACGTTTATAGATCCCAAAAAACGTTGTAATTCTTTTACATTCGTAGGTGGTGTTAATTTCTTAATTGTCTCTATATTAGGGTTGTCAGGTGTGATACAACCATTCGAGACTTCATATCCTAGGAAATTAATTTTGGATTTAACAAAATTACACTTTGACAATTTTAGTTTAAGGTTTTCTTGGACACAGATATTAAATAAGGTCTCTAAATGACACAAATGTTCTTCTTCATTTTGGGAGAATACAATAACATCATCAAAGTAACTACAGGCAAAGTCAATTTTGTATTTATTAAGGATTCTTCTGAGGGTACGGTTAAACCAAGCAGGCGCGTTTTTCCATCCGAATGGTAAACGATTCCACTCATATAATCCAAAGGTAGTGGCAAACGCCAGCTTCTCCGTATCTCGAGGGTGGATAGGGATGTGCCAATATCCACTGGCCAAATCAAGAGTGGAAAAAACTTTAGCATGTGCCAATTTATCTAACAGGGTGTCTATTCTAGGTAAGGGTTCTGCATCTGTTTTTGTAATGGCATTCAATTTTCGAAAGTCAATACATAACCGGGTTTTCTTCCCTTCTTCACGTTTATACACCAAAGTTACGGGTGATGAATAAGGGGAATAGCTTTCTTTAATGATACCCGCTCGCAATAAATTCTGAATTTGGTCTTTAATTTCTTCTTCTTCCTTAGGGGAAGTGCGATATGCTCTTAAAGAAACGGGGAGGTCAGATGTTAACTGTATTCTCTGGGGTTCAATGTTTACACAACCTACATCATATTTATCTTTAGCAAAAATACAGACATATTTGGCTAGAAGAGCAGGTAATTGTTCCTTGACAGTCTGAACATTTGGCACATGTTCAGTGGTCTCGAACAACTCCGGCTCAAAATTTTCTTCGAATATCTCTGCATTTTTAACTGTATTTTCCATTTCTGGCTGGTTAGTATATGTTTCTGATAAATGTAAGGTATGATGGGATGAATTTGTTGAAATATTGTCCATGAGAGGTACTTTCTTTTTCTCTTGCGTGATTTGCATTTTAACACAGTCAATATTCAATTTAAACAGTTTACAGTGGGGTAGCCCAATCAAAGCATAAGGTAAGTGATTATTAATTATAAAAAGTTCAACATTCTTAGAGATATGTCCTAATTTCAAACTAACAAGGCATTTTTCTTTCAAAGCTAGAACACCTTGTGTTTGTGTGACCGATATACTCTGCTGAACTTTACATATTTTTAGGTTAAGTTTGTGGGCTAAATGATAAGGAATAACACTGATAGAACTCCCTGTATCGATCAAACAAGGTAGTGAGCCTTCACTTTTTACATCAGTAATTTTTTGACAATTTCTATTTGATTTTTTGTAGCTAGCTTTTTCTTTCTGTACATGTCCGGACATAAGAAACCGTCGTTGATTACTAGATATATTTTCAGATGACTCATTAGCTCTCTGATCTGGGTTGGGGTTCGCAAAATTCATATTGGGACTAGGGGTTGGAACTGCTAAGACTTGTTGTCGAAAAGGGCAGTATTCCACCCAATGATACGCATTTGGTATTCCTATATTAAAACAAACTTTGCATGGGGAGAGTGGCAAAGTGGTCTGGTGATGTACATTTGGTCTCGGTTGACCATTTGTCGTCGGTCTAACTGTATTTTGGGGATTTCGTGCTTGATTAGAAGCAAAAGGTCTAGTCGGGGGGGTTTGATAGGGAACTCTGTAGTTCCACTGCCGGTTATAATTCTGTCCTGTCTCATATGGGGGGCGAAACGGTCGCCATTGTCGATACTGATTGGGGTTTTGTGGGCTTGCATCTATTTTGCTCTCATTTCCTTTTCTGTTCAGTTGCAGCTTGCAAATTTTGAATACTAATTCACGCCATGAATGTGTATTTGAGGGGTTGCTTGCAATAACTAGCTTTTGCATTTCTAACGGCAAGCCCTCCGTTAATCCTTCCAAGATAAGCTTCTGGTCTAACCCTAAGGTTCTCCCTATTTTAGTCTTTTTCTGATAGTATTCGTTCAGGTCCTCTCCAATCTTGTATCCAATACGGGAAAAATCAGTTAAAGAAAGAGTGTCGGGAATTTCGTAATGCTCATTGAACAAAGTGACAAATTCGGACCAATGCAGCACATTTAAACAATTATTAATGTACAACGTAAGTGCACTGTCTTTTAAGTATTTCTGTATGTGCCTAATTTTCCAGAAGTCGTCTTTTTCCTGTTCTACACAAACACTCTCAAAATAGGCCTGCCAAGCGGTCCAATTCATATTTGAATTAGGCGAAAAGGCAATAATATCAGGTTCTATGGACATTTTCGGGCTAGCGGTTACTGCGTTGTGACCAGATCCAGCTTGAGCTGACAGGGTCTGTTCACCTAATGTTGTTACATTATGTGTCTGTGTGGCAATCTCGGACTTCTGAGTATCTTTCTCCTTATCTGATTTGTTTTCTAAGTCATTCTTTTCAGGAGGGGGAGTGACACTCATCTTGAAATACAAAATATTACAAGATTACACAAAAATATAAGGCACAATTTAAAACAAATAAAAATGGAATATTTTTCAAAAAAAATTGCAACACAATATTTGTAACAAAAATGGGCTTAAATCTAAATAAAATTCAAATTTAATACATCATTTTTTTTTTTTTTTTCAAATAAAAATGGAATATTTTTCAAAAAAATTGCAACACAATATTTGTAACAAAAATGGGCTTAAATCTAAATAAAATTCAAATTTAATACATTATTTTTTTTTTTTTTTTTTTTTTCAAATAAAAATGGAATATTTTTCAAAAAAATTGCAACACAATATTTGTAACAAAAATGGGCTTAAATCTAAATAAAATTCAAATTTAATACATCATTTTTTTTTTTTTTTTTTTTTTTTTTTTTTTTTTTTTTTTCAAATTGAGATTTAAAAAAAACGAACTTTGAACTAAAATTTTAAAATTCCAAAGATTTAAATACTGTCTAAATTTCAGAAAATTACTCTCTTATAGCAAAAAATAAATAAAATAAATGTTGTCTTATTCTAATTTTGGCTATTAAAATGACACACAATTAAAAAACTACCTTTTAAAACTGTATTCTTTTTCTCTTTTTTAATTCAAGAATAGATTAAAATGGTCTTACCTTCAACAAATCTATTCAAGGACAGCCTTACATATCCACAAACAAAACAACAACAAAAAAAAACGATCTTCATAAAAATTTCCAGGATTAAATTTACTCCCTGCATAAAAAAAAGAAATCATTTTCTCTTTTTCTTCTGAACACAACTCAGTGAGTTATCTGCCGGTAGAAAATTCGTTTTTCAACAGGGTTCTTCATTTTGACCTGGTGACCCACTTTCTCAGCTGATAACGTCCATGGCTGGGCTGGGAGGAGAGAGTTTTATTTTTCTTTCTTGCAAAGACTGTTTCAGAGACTTGTTCGTTGGAGAAATAATTGATTTTCAGTAACAGATAATTTTTTCTTGATTGCTAGGCAGATGAATGTTTTTCCCGTTCTTTTTGACCAGTCTTTTCCTTTTAATGACCAGATTTTTTCTTTTTAATTAATTGCTAGGGAACGACACTTTTTTTTCGTTTTCTTTTTCACTCATGGAAGGCAGAAAAAGGATTTGAAAACTGTTCTTTTTAGAGATTTCTTTCGTCACTTGTTACACACCTCTTGAGTTTTGTTGGAATTAATTGCTGGTTAAATAAACAGTAGATACGTCATTTTTTTAGAACTTCATTACACATCTCGTTGTTGTTCTTCCTGGAATTAATTGCTGGAACTCTGGGATTTGAGCCGCGCAAACCGCGCAAATAAACTGTCGTGCCGACTTTTCAATGTAACGAATTCGTCGCTACTCCAGTTATGGATCTTCTGTCGTGTCGTCGGCCAAGGCCCGACCGCTGGGGGCAGGGGCGCGAACCGCGGACGCGTGCGTGCCGATTTCTGAGCGAATCCTCGTAACTTCTATCATCTTTAGGTAGTCGCAGGCCGCGAGTGGTATCCGGGAAATCAAAGTCAGATTCAGACAGTAGTTATTCCAATAAAGACACAGTTTTTCCGGGGACCTGATTTATTGTTCCTTCGTTACATCCTTTTGAGAAATCAGGCCCCTTTTGGCTTGAGAGCTGCTAATTTACTTTATGGACATCGGGCTTGGGAATTATGTGTACCGCTAAGCGATACTTAGAGAGCCGAGTGTCGTGGAGTTAGGGCATTCTTTTGATGGTCAAAAGCCTTGTCCGGGGACCTGTGCATCGGTATAAATATGCTGTATTTCGCATTATTCCAGCTAGGGGCCGTTGAAGTCAAAGGAGGCGTCTTTAAACTATAATTGGTCGTTAGCTGAATGATTGACTGCCCGGGATACAGGCTGTGGTTTGAGTTGGCCGATCGAATGCAGCAAGACTTATAAATTGCACTTATTCAGCAAAAGTATTCTTATGAGATGTGCCAAAACGATCTCTAAAAGTTATAAAATGCGATGCGGGAAAACTGACTTAACAGGGGCAACCTCATTCAATCAACTGAGACACAATTACAAAAGCATTTTAAAAGTTTTAATTTTAATTTCTAAATTTAAATTTTAAAAAGGGACAAAAAAGGGGATTTTAAAAAGGGGCTTTTTTATCATTTCATATATATATATATAACTACTACATATTATATATACATATAAATAAATACTATACGAGTATACTTATATAGCTATTTATAATTTTATACATTTCATATTTTGTATATTTATTATAGATTTGAAATTAAAACATAACATGATATTATAAAGGTTATTGTTATATACATCTTAAAACATATAAAAATGCGCAAAAAATATATTTACATAATATTACATCTGCAGAAAAATATCGTTTAAAAAAACCCCGGAAAATTAAAAAAAATAATAATAATTATTATAAAAAAATACGTATTCAAGTAATAGAAAGAGCAAACCCAAATGCTGAAGATTGCAACATCCACATCAAAACGAAACAACACCCCCCCCCCCCCCCCAAAAAAAAAAACAAAACAACAAAAAACAAAAAAACAAAAAACAGGATATGGAACTACCGTGTTTACTCGCGTAATAGTCGCCCTCGCATAATAGTCGCACCCCCGTTTTGAAGCAGATAAAATCGTCAAAATATTTTCTTCGCATAAAAGTCGCAGTCGCGTATTTGACTTTTATTTAGAAAATAGAAAATCATCAGCTGTTCTCTTCCCAGAACTAGTACTCATAATGGATTCATCTGTTCTGTTATTCCCATTGACATACCCGATGGTCACTCCATTCTTCAGATACTGATTCACATTATATTAGTAACTGATATCTGATATACTGATACCTTCAGTGAAAGTGATTTATTATGAGAGTTTTTGTCAAAATTTTCACAAAGATTATTTGTAAATTTTATGTCTATAAAAATATTACCGTAAAAAGGAGAATGGTATTTAATAAACAGCACATAATCTGGAAACCTTTAGTAAGTAAAATTTTATTATGTGTTTTTTTATGCCAGTAATGTTTTAGTATTAGAGTGTACAGTATTGTGTAGTGGATTTCCTGGCATAATAGTCGCACCTAGACTTTCACAATGAAAAATTGGCAAAAAAAGTGCGACTAGTACGCGAGTAAACACGGTATTCCCTTTCTTTGTGTTATTAATTTTTTTTTCAGTTGTACTTTACGAATCTGTGTAATAATAATTTTCATCATGTTCTTAAATCAAAAGTTGTGAGGTAAGGAGACTCTGACAATAATTTATAGACACCCTGTATATTAAAATCAGCTAAATGATCCTATGTTTCTGACCTTTTATAACACAGTTAAACAAACTTCAAACAAAAATCTATCAGAGAGTTGGTAAATACAGATTTTAAATTTTATTTACTCCTTATTTCGTTCCCGTCAATATGATGGAGTGAGGTGTCGTCTATTTCTCGCGCCCATGATATTGCCGGACTGGAGATTTAAAGCCAGAAGAAACTTCTGAAACCAAAAATAATTAACTGTCATTTCCATGAAATCTTTGAAAATTTGCGATCGCGTCCTGGTAGATTTTCGCGTGTCCTATTTGGAACTAATGCAGTTTCTTTTTTTCTAATTTTTTCAAAATTTTCTCTTTTTTCTCTTACATTGTTAAACTTTGAGTACTTTATGTGCTTATTCTTAAGTTATTCGCTTCTTAACTTTTTATAGTATTTACTTATTGTGGCTACCAGCCACGTCTAAACATTTTTAAGGCTCCCTAATGTCCTTGCAACACGATCACCTCTCAACTGGATGTAAAGTTGCCACGCAACTAGGCAGTTCCTCAACCAGAACACATTGTTCCATTGTTCGAGTCTGATTTGTATACAATCTATGTTTAAGGCTCTTTTCCCTGGCTGTGAAGACACTCACGAGCTAATGCTAATCCTATGGGGAGGGATATATCTAATATCTCGTTTGCATTTCGACATTTTTAAATACTTTCTTTTGCATTGGATAGCCGAGGTCCGTCTCTACATCGCACTTTTTTTACTTTTTTGATTTTGGTCGCAGACATTTTTTATAAAGTTACTTTCACTTTCAAAACCGGTTCTGAAAATGAAAGTGTCATTCTAAAAAATATCTCCAACCCAAATCGAAAAAGTAAAAAAGGTGCGATGTAGAGACGGACCTCAGCTATCCAATGCAAAAAAAAAAAAAATATTTAAAAATGTCGAAATGCAAACGAGATATTAGAAAAATCCCTCCCCATAAGATTAGCATTAGCTCGTGAGTGTCTTCACAGCCATGGACAGCCATGGACCTTAAGTAAATTATGACTTCTAAGGAATCAAGCGTTTCTGATGATAATTTGAATTTAACTGACAGTCAACATTTTATGTATATGTAAATATTATTTGTAAACATTTTTAAAGTAGCAAAAATTTCGAAAATAAGGATCTTATTTGTTTTGATTTGTATGGTGTAAAATAAACATTAAGGTGCAAATTTCCCGCATGATGGCTTTTAGGCAAATGCGAATTTGTCCTACAACATCTTTTCTTTTTTTTCTACTGAAACATACAACTAGTTGCATATTTTATTTAGAAATCTTATAATTACTCAATTTCTGCAAGGTACTTTTTTGATGGTTTTTATAAAGATTAAGCGATCCTTAAGGAATTAAAACAACCAAAACCTCTTACAAAAAGGGAAAAAATATTGACCCTAACGTGGGTTAAGGTGTAGGTGAGCCTTATCTTCTAACTTCTTTACAAATACGTATATAAAAAACAACAACAATTTATCGGGTTTGTAGTCTTACGTTTAAAATGATATGTTATGTAAGCCTGAAAAGATTTGCAGAGCGGAACCCGTTACACAATAACAAAACGTATGACAGATATGATATGCTTTATGAGCCTAGTGTGAGAATGACGTACTAAATGCGTGATACATTTCATGATCCAAAACTATTTATGCATTCAGGCACACCATGCATTTAAAAAAAAGAATGGATAAAAATCACGATGCATTAAATAAAATTGGATTAGGAATCTAACGATAAAATTACGGCTTAGTGCAGTAATACTTAAATACTCCAAGAAACGTGTACTTTTAGGGAATCTAACCAGGGGCACATTTCACAGCTTTCTTGCGGTGGGGTGCTCTTTGTAGGGATCAAAAATTTCTTTTAATTTTATTGAGCATATAAGAGAAGTTATTGACACAGTTTTATTCTCACTGTTTCTTTTAATTAGCCATGGTGCTCATGAATGATAAGTGTGTCTCAGTTTAAAAATGTTGCAAGAAAAAAGATTTAGCGTATATTACCGATAATTTTTACTTTCTGTGCTTAACCCTGTATGCCAAGACGGCATTTTAAAGTACTATTAAATTAACTTGTTACAAAATTCATTTAATACATCGATTAGTAGTAATTCAGTTTACAATGAGTTATAGGTACTTTAATTTATCTTGTTCCAAAAGCATTATGGGTTGCACAAAACAAAAGTATTTTTAAAAGAGTGATTTCTTTTGCCTTTGCATCTTTTCAGCTTTCTTCAAGTTGAAAGATGGGGCAGATGGAGGAGGGGGGGCGGTTCATCTCGGAAATATTTCTATATTTCTATTGTAAGAGCATTATATTTGTACATTTCCTAATTCTACGAAATACTAAAAAAATTTTTTAAAATAAAAGATTTGAGTGGAGTTGTATATATTTCACAAAATCCCTATAAATTCAAATTTAATTAATTAATTTTAATTGTCAAAATACTTCTAAAATTTATTAAATGATTGTGTAAGCCTTCTAATGTAGTTACAAAAATTCCAAATGGTGTTGTTTTATGACGGCCAACTATCAACACGAGGGATATAGGCCCGAAGGGAGGATTGACCACCATCGGGGTCTTTCTAAGGGAACCTAACCCGCATTTCGAAAACTAAGGTTCGAAGAAAACCACGGAAGACTCCGACAGATTAGGCCAACGGGCGTGATTGGGTTCGAACCTAGCACCTCCCGTCTACCAGCGTCGAGAGAAGAACCTCTCGGCCACTGGTGGTGGACAAAAGGGCACGAAAAATGCTTTAGAAGATGAAATTGTCATGAATTCATAATTTGGGACATAAAGGGTTAAAATGGTTATTTAAGGATAGTGCTTCTAATTTCAACAAATCTGACAAGTTATTTTGGCTTTCGGGCAATTTCTGAATTGTTTTTATATTTTTGAGCTTGATGACTGATACATTTTAAAATATAAATTTCATTGAGCGGGGGGGGGGGGGGGGGAGAGTTGCCACCCCTAGTTTTTCTCAAAAGGCTCCCTTGAAAGTAACACTATTTTATAAATTTATTTTAGAAGTAAAATTAACTAAAAAAATGTAAAGTGACCATAAAGTAGTTATTCCTGATAGGAGATATCTGCAACTTAAACTATTAACGGTAGTAGACCGCCTTTTACATTTAGACTTTTGAAGGTATACAGATACAAATTCCGCGAAAAAAAATGCATCACAAATCAAATTTCAAACTTTCCCTGTATTTAGACTGGACGCATAGAGTAGGTGGGGGTAAAGATACGCACTGGCTGATTTAATATGAAGAAACAATTCTACAATCATGACCGCTAGGTGGTAGTTTGGTCTCAAGTGTAGTAGTTGTGTGTTCAAACCTTGTGAAAAAAGTAGCACTCCGTGCCAAGGAAATGAGGTAAGTTTAAATTTTCGCATTTTTATCTAATATTTTTAAATTTTCACTTTATTGTTTAGCTGACAATACTTCGAATTTTTACAAATCCAAAAATTCAGTGGAGAACGGGAGCTCTATAGCTTCTAAATGCCACATAGTTTACCTCGATCGCATTTGTTTAAACTTGTAGATAGCTGGTTAAGTAAAATACTGCTGAATGGGGTAAAAGTACGCATCCGTCTTGGGGCAAACATACGCACAAGTTTTAAGATTCGGGGTTTTGTCCTATCGTTTTAGCTAGATGCAAAGCATTCCACAACGTAGTTGTGGAAAATTTTGTTTTTTATATAGTATAAAATATAATAGCTACTTAACTAATATAAGCTAATTAACTACCTTTTCCTTTTCTAGTTAATTTTTTTTCAATTTAGAACGTAGGTATCTACCACCTACTTTTAAAAATCAATATTCTTGTTTCATAAAACGATTTTGTTTTAAGTCTTAGCCCTTAACTCCTGTTATCTGTCTCACAGACCGCTGCTATATTCAGTTTTCATAGCTTAACTTGTAATTTTCAATTTAACTATTGATGTTAGTTTAATTTTGCTTCGTTTGGAAACTTAGTAGTATCGCTAAAGACTTCTAAATGAGGATAATTTTTATTATAATAGACCTTTACATAAAGTTTAGCGCAAAAACAGTATCTTATGAGTCAGTCAACCCTTTTATTCATTCTACGATCAAGGGGTCTTTGGGACCGCTCACAGTATTTCTGCAACAATTTTTGTCACAGTAGTTAGAGGTTTGCGATCTCACAGACCACTGTTTTTTTCCTTTTTTTTTTTTTTTCATGGTTTAACTGACAATTTTCAGTTTAACTATAAATACTAGTGAAATTTACTAATGCTTTTGCATAACTCATTCGTTTTATTGGAAATGGGGCAAAAACCCACAGTAATTGGGGAAAAATACGCACTGCGTATCTTTGCCCCACGACTGCGTACTTTTACCCCAACCGATGGGGCAAAGATACGCAGAGCAATGTTTTTTAAAAATTGCAGTTTCTCGCAGAATTATAATTTGACAGAATGTTGGTTGATGGTGACACATGCCTAAGGCTGTAATCTAACATTTTAATCACTCATTACATAAGTTTAGACCAATGTGTGCGTTAAAAATCAAAATGTATGAAAAGTGCATATCTTTACCCCCACCTACTCTATTCTGAGAAAAATCATTCAGAAGAATTGTTTGCTTGAATGTTCAAAATTCCTTTTCAAGGTAAATTAATGGCCCAAATGTCACGTTACCACAAAACAATTTTCATAATCCACTTTTACTAGCGGTTAATGCAAGTATATAAATTTTTCCGCCCCCTACAAAGCTAAAGTTATTAGCATCAGCTATTTTTGTACTAAATGGTGCTTATTTTTTCTTCTTCACGGAATTTATCTCTCAATGCCTTCAAAAATCTAAATCTAAAATGTGATCGGACTTTCTTCAATGGTTTTAGCTACAGATGCCAGTAAAGAGAGGAAATTGGTGGCTCTGCCGTCAGGTACTGCAAATTAATTTTCATAATCCAATTTTATCAGCGATTAATGCAAATATATTAATTTTTTCGACTTGCGACAAAACTAAAATTTTCTATATCAGCTAATTTTGTACTAAAGAATGCTTTTTTTTTTTCTTCTTCTTCACGGAATTGATCTCCGAGTGCCTTCAAAAATTTAAATCTAAAATGAGATAGGACTTTCTTCATTGGCTTTATTACTACAGATGTCAGTAAAGAGAGGAAACTGATGGCTCCATGTACTGCAAAATAATTTTCATAACACACTTTTACTAGCGATTAATGCAAATATATTAATTTTTTCGACTTCGACAAAGCCCCACCAGTGGCTGAGAGGTTCTGCTCTCGAAGCTGGTAGACGGGAGGTGCTGGGTTCGAACCCACTCGCGCCCGTCGGCCTAATCGTTTGGAGTTTTCGTGGTTTTCTTCGAACCTTGGATTTCCAAGCGTTAAAAGGGGTTAGGTTCCCTTAGAAAGACCCCCACGACGGGCACTCCCCCCCTGGGCCTATATCCCTCGTGCAGATAATTGGCCGTCATAAATACAACCAACCAACCAACCAATCGACTTCGACAAAGCTGAAATTTCCCCTATCAGCTAATTTTGTACTAAATGGTGCTTATTTTTTTTCTTCACGTAATTGATCTTTCAATGCCTTCAAAAGTCCACATCTAAACTGCGATCGAATTTTCTTCATTGGCTTTAGTTACAGTAAACAGAGGAAATCGATGGCTCTACTGTCACATACTGCGAAAAAAATTTCATAACCCACTTTTACTAGCGATTAAAACAAATATATAATTTTTTTTTCGACTCAAACAAAACTAAAAATTTCCTTATCAGCTAATTTTGTAGTAAATGGTACTTATTTTTTTATTTCTTCACGGAATTCATCTCTCAATGCCTTCAAAAATCTAAATCTAAAATGTAATGGGATTTTCCTCATGGGCTTTAGCTACAAATGCTAATAAACAAAAGAAATTGATGGCTCTACTGTAACGTACAGTCGTGGAAAAAAAAGTAAACACCCCCTACTAACTCCTCAGCAAATCATCGTAGAAGAAAGTTACTGGTACCGGACGATTGGAAATAAAGTCTACTTTTAAATGATGTACATAAAAATTTCTTAGGGGGTCATCTACATATTAAAACGAATCCAAACTTCATTTTTTTCAATGGCAATGCCCAATTTTAACGAGATATTTCAAATTTTCCGTTCAAACTATGCCTAGACACCAAATTTCAAGTCATTTGAATGATAAGTTTTTGAATTATAAACATTCAAAATTTAGTGCTTCTAATGCTAAATTACATTTTCATATTTTTATTTATATCTCCCGAAATTATGCTCCTAATGTGCTAATTTTTTTTGTAGTAATAATACTAATATACCCAAACATAAATAAGCTGAATTTGCAATTTTTATAATTTTATGATATGAATTATGAAATTAATATTCGAAAAAATTATGAATTGCAACCTACAATTTTTTTGATGGATTTAGATTTATTAAGTCCTGCTTTATGGAAATTCAAAAATTTCACATTTTTATTCCAAGTAGTTTTCAAATTATGCTTAAAAAACGGCAAAATGATGGTTTAAGGGGCCGTCTATGATGGAAGTGAGTAGACATTTTGAAATTTATTCTGCTGTACTGTAATCTAACACGCTTCATTGACTCCTTGAGTGGCGCTTAAGGTGCCTTGATCAAAGAAGGGGCTCTCTCGGTGAACAATCCAGTACGGAACTTCAATTTGGATACAGCCCTTAAAATAAGCTCGTTTTAAAATAATTAATTTCTCGGAAACTTATGGTACGAATTGCATAAAAATTCGTTTTTAGGCTAATTGAAGGGCGTAGAGTTCATTTATGCTGTCAGAATTGGGTACTGCTATTGAAAAAAACAAAGTTATGGTTCGTTTTAATATGTAGATGGCCCCCTAAGCAAATTTTATATACATCATTTAAAAGTAGACTTTATTTCCAATCGTTAGGTACCAGTAACTTTCTTCTACGATAATTTGTTGAGGAGTTAGTAGGGGGTGTTTACTTTTTTTTTTCCACGACTGTACCAAAAAAAAAAAAATTTCATAATCCACCCTTACAAGCGATTAATGCCAATATGTTAAATTTTTCGACTCCGACAAAGCTAACATTTCCCTTATAATCTAATTTTGTACTAAATGAGGCTTATTTTTTTTTTCTTCTTCACGGAATTGATCTCTCAATGCCTTCAAAAATCTAACTCTAAAATGTGATCCAATTTTCTTCATTGGCTTTAGCAACGGATGCCAATAAAGGGAGAAAGTTGGTAACTCAACTGTCACGTACCACAAAACAATTTTCATAATCCACTTTTACTAGCGATTAAAGCAAATATATAAATTTTTTCGACTCGGACAAAACTAAAATTTTCCCTTTCAGCTAATTTTGCACTAAATGGTGCTTATTTTTTTTCTTCACGGAATTCATCTCTCAATGCCTTCAAAAATCTAAATCTAAAAATGTGATCGGGCTTACTTCAATGGTTTTAGCTACAGATGCCAGTAAAGAAATGAAATTGGTGGCTCTACTATCAGGTACTGCAAATTAATTTTCATAATCCTATTTTACTAGCGATTAATGCAAATATATTAATTTTTTCGACTCTGACAAAGCTAATATTTTCCCTGTCAGCTAATTTTGTACTAAATAGTGCTCTGTTTTTACTTTCTTCTGTCTTCAATAGAAGAAAGTATTGTAATCGAAATTTTTTTCGACTTCCGCTTTTCGACGGATTTACACGTTTTAGGGGTCAGAGATCCCAAAAAACATGTTTGTAGAAAAGTCTCTATGTGCGTGTGTTCATATGTCCTTGTGTCCGTATGTAGCCATTACTATCGAAAAGTGTACGAAGTTATGCATAGAACTGAACCATTTTTTTTTAAGTTTGTGGCTATGGCAAGCAGTCCTCCATTAATTTGGAAAAAATCCGCCGGTAGGGGGCGCTGTAATAACGATTTTTGTGGCATTTTGAATATTGTACCATCGAAAAATGTATGAAGTTATGCATAGAATTGAAGCAAATTTTTGTCACATGTTTTTGGCCATAGCAAGGAAAAGTCCTCCCTGAATTTGGAAATATTCTCCGAAAGGGGGCACAATAATAGCAATTTTTGTGTAATTTTCTTTCGAAGTTGATATAGTATTGAACTAATAAAAATGAAATATTGACATTTGTAACAACATTTTGAAATATTAAAATATATGAGATAGAAGAAAGTTTTGGGATTGGCACATCCAACTAGTTTCCTTCACGGAATTGATCTTCGTGTGCCTTCAAAAATCAAAATCTAAAATGAGATCGGATTTTCTTCTTCGGCTTTACTACTATAGATGCCAGTAAAGAGAGGAAATTGATGGCTCCACGTACTGCAAAATAATTTTCAAAACACACTTTTACTAGCGATTAATGCAAATACATTAAATTTTTCGACTCCAACAATGCTAAATTTGTCCTTAACAGATAATTTAATACTAAATGGTGCTATTATTTTTTTCTACACAATATTCATCTCTCAATACTTTCAAAAGTCAAAATCTAAAATGTGGTTTTCATTATTTTTAGCTACAGATGCCAATAAGCAGGGGGGGGGGGGGGATTTGTAGCTCTACTGTAACGTAACACAAAACAATTTTCATAAACCACTTTTAATAGAAATTAATGCAAATATATTAATTTTTTCGACTCCGACAACTCTAAAAATTTTCCTATCAGTTAATTTTGTATTAAAAGGTGTCTTTTTTTCTTCTTCGCGGAATTCATCTCTCGATGCCTTCAAAAACCTAAATCTAAAATGTGGTTGGTTTCTGCTCATTATAAACTTGGATGCAGCTGCACAGACCATCACCTCATCGTGTTGACGGCTGAAATTCCAGGCTTATATAGAACTATATTAGCATATTAAAATGCAACTGGTCTGCCAAAGTCATATCTGTTAAATTTAATTCCCCAGATGTTTTCGGCAACCACTAAAAGCAATTAAATAAGAAAAGAAAGAACTTGTTACTAAACGCAGAACACTTTAATAAGGCAATTTACGAACTATTTCTACTTCCTTGTTCTAATGACTGAAATTGCACCACTAATATGTAACTCAAAAGCAACATCTGAGCACTTTGACTTTTGCCAGATTTTTTTAAATTGCTAATATATATATATTTTTTATCAAATGGCGTCGCTTCTGTGCTTATCTGGTGCCGCACATGTGTTTTTTAGTCTTCAAAATTTAACCATTGTAAGAAAACGGAGTTTTCTAATACTCCTAAATATTGTGTTTTAAATATATCTACCAGGAAAAGAAAATGAGTCACTATCTCTTCATAATCACACATATTAATAAGATTTATCTTTACAGCTCTTGGATACTACGTTAAAGTGTTATTGTTCTTACACATTAGTGCTAATAAATAAAAATCATTCCTAAGCACTAAAAACAAATGAAGATCCCAGGGTGCCCTGCAAACGACTAATTTTTGACGAGTCATCGCGATATTGATGAATTCAATGTAAGCGATTTTTACTTATTTCCATTGTAAAAAGCAGCATAGCCACAAGGAGATTTATTTTTTTATTTGTTTAAATATGAGACAGCAAACTCCTGCTACCGAGAATGGAGTGTTTTGGCTTAATACGCCACTTAAAACTCCAACAATATCTTGGTGGAAACCACCTGCAGACCCGATTTTAGTGGTTGTTCGGTAGGTTTATCATTGTGTTTTCCAGCACCCTGAGGTATGAAAATATGGAGAACTGGGAGCAGGAAACCACAATGCTAAACCTAACAGTCAACCACTAAAATCAGGTTTGCAGGTGTTTCCCACCAAGATATTAGTTCGCAGACCAGTTGCATTTTAACATGCAAATCGAATTTTAACTAATCCGGCATGAAAGCAGGAAACAGAAAAAAAAGGTGGAAATTTTTTTCCCCTCTGTACAATGACTGGAAATTCTTGTAATTTAGGAATATTTTAACAGGTAATATTCCTAACACAATATATTAAACATGATGCATGTATGATGGTTATTTTCTTTTTGTAACTCAGAAAAAAACCCCTAACAATAAATGTATAGGCTCTTTGAATCAAAAAAGAGAATGGAAGGCAGTTTGCTGAAATTGTAAGTTCAAACATGTCTGATGAATTTATGTGAAGTACAGTGATTATTTTTTCAAAACAAATACTATTCTGGCTGGTCTGATTGTTTAAGATTTCCGCTCTCTTTTATAAGAGAAAAAAATTGTCCATGCTTAATACATGCACATCAAAGTGATCCAGAAATACATCACCGAAAATACCGAACAGTTGTATAAATGAGACACAATTTTCTATTCCAAAAAGAACTTTATGTAAACTTTCTTTCCCTTTTAAAGTCTAAAAAAACTTTACTCTAGAAAGACACTTTAAAAAACTTCATTTAGATGATTTTCAGATGCTCATAGCATAAGCTCAGCTTTGATTTAATACTTCTGCACTGCAGTGCAAAAACCTAAGGTTTTAGGTAGATAAAATGTCTGAGGATTAAATTTATCAGACCCCACCCCCATATGCTTTCAATATTTTCTTTGCATTTTTGCCTCAATTTAGAGAATACCGAAATTATATTTAAAAAGGTGGAATTCCTCCTTTAGGAGGAACTTTTTCATGCCTGCTAATCCTGCAATTTCAGCCGTCAACTCAATGAGGTGATGATTTGATTGAGCTGCCTCCCTTTTAGCTACAGAAGCCAATAAAAAGGGGAAGTTATTTTATGGCCACCTTCTATATCAATGTGACATTAATTTTAGAGAGTGCTCGAAACTTCGTTAAGGAAAAAAAAAAATGCAATTTAACAAATTACAACGACCATTTGGAAAATGATTTTTTCGAAGACTAAAATTTAAGACATAAAAAATCGCACGGAGTTGATCATACATTACGTACGCCATGGATTACAATTTTCGGTACTGTAAATTTTTAAACTTCTACGGTGCTGGTCATACTTTACGTACGCCATGGATTAAACATTAATATTCCTGGACCAATTTTAAAGGAAATTTCATTCTTAAACTTTTAAACATCCCACAATATTACTTTTTACACTGTCGTATAGAGAAAAAAAATGTACTTTTAAATGCAATTTTCTTGAAACCTGTATCTCAATTTGTTTCTGAGTTATTATTTTTTTTGTAGTTTTTATTACTTTTTTTGTCATAGTGGCAACAGAAGTATCCATCTCTGTTGACAGTAAAGGGAAAATACAGATTACTGTATAAACCAATCAGAAAACGAATAAAATACGGATTCAACTAATAAAAAGCTTCAGATATGTTTTTGATTTCCTACCTTGACCGAGGACAGTAACCATTTTTCCAAATGGTTAATAAAAAATAAAATAAAATAGAAAATACTGTACATGAGAAGATGTGAAGAAACTACTATAAAGTTAATATAAAGTTTTTATTTTCATAATTCTTTTAAATTAAAATAAATGAAGAAATAAAATAATTACGTATAAGATAAAATTGAAAATTAGAAGCCATTTTACACTAATCTATTACTCTTATCAGATAATTAGTTTTAATATTGAAAGGGCTCGATATGCTTTTTTTTTTTTTTTTTTTTTTTTTTTAAATCAATGACCTTTTCTTTCGACAAATTTTTTGAATAACACCATTATTTTAAATCAATAAAAAGTTTTGAATTCTATATAATTGTCTTTAAAAATATATATTAACATATTTCTAACTGAAGTTATTTAAAAAGTACGATCATATGTTCAGAACAGGAAAAGAAATGGTAAAGATATTGCAGATCTTTTTCGCCAACCTTTAACAAATGAGCATTTAACATTCATATTCTAAAGTGTATCAGAATGATAATAGTTTTTGATACGTTTTGTCCTTAACCTCCTATATATACATGCGAACGGAAAGCGAAGAAAATTATACTCTTGCTCATTATCTCGAATGTTCTATTTCTCCATCAAAGCATAAAAAAACATTGTTCAATTTCCAAGATAATAAATCAATGACTCATATTTAGGCAAAAATGTTCAAAGGAAAGCCGGATGCATTGATTAAAATTCATGTTTAAGGAAAATGAAAAAAAAAATTTAAACAATGTCTAAGGTTAATCCTTTCATTAATTAAATAATTAATTAGATAAAGGTACAGTCGTGGGAAAAAAGTAAACACCCCCTACTACTCTACTAATTACAATAGAAGAAAGTTACTGGAACAAAACAATTGGAAATAAAGTCCACTTTTAAATGATATATAGACAATTTCCTTAGGGGACCATCTACAAATCAAAACTGGACCACACTTTGTTTTTTCAAAGGCAAAACTCAATTTTGACAATATATTTTAAATATTCGGTTCAAGCTATGCCTAGAAATGAAATTTCAAGTCATTTGGAAGATACGTTTTTGAATTATGAATATTCAAAATTTAGAGCTTCTAATGTTAAATTACATTTTCATACTTTTAGTAATATCTCTTGAAATTATGATCCTAATGTGATAATTTTTTGTGGGGTTATAATGCTAAAAAAAAACCAAACATAAATACGTGGAATTTATAATTTCATAATATGAATTCGAATTAATATTCGAAAAAAATATGAATTGCATCATACAATTTTTTTGATATATTTATATTAACTATATCCTGCTTCAGGCGAATTCTCAATTTGAAATTTTTCTTCCAAGTAGTTTTTGAATTATGATTAGAAAACGCCAAAATGGTGGTCTATGATGTGCAGAAAAGCATAATTTGAAAAAAAAAATACATTTTACTCATTTTATTGAAACATTTGGGCTGGCAATAGTCGAAACATATTAGGTGAGTGAAATAATCATATTGACAAAAAATAATACATTAATAGAAATGACATTGTGATCATGTAGTATTTCAACAATCGAGTACCGAACTTCAATTTGGATACAACCCCTAAAATAGACTCATTTTAAAATAAAACTAATCTTACGAATTTCATGAAAGTTTGCATTTAGGCTAATTGAAGGGTTGTAGAATTTATTTGGCGTCAAACTTGTGTTCAAACTATGGTGTCAAACTATTGAAAAAAAAAAAAAAAAAAAAAAAAAAAAAAAAAAAAAAAAAAAACTAAGTTTGGGTTCGTTTTGATAGGTAGATGGCTCCCAAAGCCAATTTTATATATTTCATTTAGCAGCGCAGAAATTTTTATAAAATTGGAAAAAAAGAAAAAAAAAAGACCATTTTCAACACTTAACACGTTAAGCGCTACGGCAGCCACCGGTGGCTGACAGCGAACTTTCCGTTTAAAACGCGTCACTCACCGATGGCTGACGTCTAAAATATGATACAAAACTAAAAAAATATAAACTGTTTTAAATAATTGCTGAACAAATGTTTAAAATTTATCAACCTTTTATTTATTACAGGATTATACTTTCTTAAAAATTACTTTAAACATTGTAAATTTTCAGCGCTTCGGTGTCAGTGATCGTGGCATTTTAAAATAACTTTTATTTATTGAGTTAAAATTCTGAATTTTTTTGTGATGATTAACCTTATCATTTGTAAACAAAATCACATGATAGAACTTCTCAGAATTTTTTTTAAAAAAAATTTTAATTTAAAATTTATTAAAAAAGTGGAGTAATTTAAAATCGTTATAACTCGAAATATTATTTACAGAATTTCCATTTTTTTTCATTTAAATAAACAGAAATATATATGTTTTAATTTTGATTCAGAATTTTTAAAAATATTAATTTATAAAAAAATTAAAAATATTTAACGAAAAAATTTAGAAAAAAAGTGGTGCAACTTTTTAAAAAAAAAATCATATTTTCAAAAGTAAACATTTTTTTCAAATATGCTGAATCAAAAGTAAAGAAAAACAATTGAAAAAGATATGGTCCAAGTTTGAACTCTGTATCTTTAACGGTTCTCGAGTTATAAGAATTTAAATATGAGAAAGGGCGAAAAAAACCTATCATGAAGAAAAACGCATTTTTACAAGGAGTCGTTTCCATGACAGCCATTGCTTGAAAGCTAGATTTTGAAAACAAACCAAAACAAAAAAATTTATATTTTTTGTTCTAATTCACATAGAAACATGATTTAAATGTCATTTTAAGCAGTAAAAAACAGAGATTGTTTATGAAATAAAATAGTTTTGCAAAATTTGAAGATTTTTATGTCCCGGTCCCCTTAACATCAAATCTCACCCACATTAATTTAATCCTAAAAGAAAAAAAAAATAAGTTATTAGCTCCCGATATGCTATTTCTTTCGGCCAGCAATTAATGTGTCGTCTCTAAAAAATAATGTTCCGTTGTATAAGCCAGCCGTGAAACAAAGCAGATGTATGATTGTACGGTTAAGTACTCTATTGCAATTATTTAAACTTCTAAGCATCACACATTTTCAATTTTTATACCGTCGTATTAGAGAAAAAAAGTACTTCTAACTGCAATTTGCTTGAAAACTACATCTCGATTTATTTTTGAGAGAATAATTAATTTTTTTGTAGTTTTTATTGCCATTTGCTTAATTTTGGCAATTCAAGTACTCCGTTTCTGTAGAAAGTAAAGGGAAAATAGTAATTATATCTTTTTGTTGCCATTTTACCATAAATACTGAAAAAAAAAATGTAATTAAAATACGTGCTATTTTGAAAAAATATAAATGAATGATTTCGGATAAAACATGGAGCTGTTAAAAATATTTACTTTTAAGTATCTATATTAATGTTACAAACAAATGAAGGCATATGAATTATTAAATAGCCGATTTTCTTTGCCGAGTTTCTTGAATGACGAAATCTGTTTTTTTTTGGGGGGGGGATTGTATAATATTCAGCGATAGTAAGATGAGAATTTTATATAAAACTATATTTTAAATAAAACAAAAGCGTGTATTTTAAGTCTTAAAACTAAAATAAGTTTTGTATTATCTATATTTATATACATAGACATTTTTTCTCACCGGGAGCGACACTAAATTCTGAAAAAGTAAAATTCCTGTTTTCTAGTTATTCAATCTTATTTGATCCACTATTTTTTTTTTATTCTCATACTTACGTGAAATATCTTTCTTTTTGGACTAAATTTGCACGCGGATGTGAAAAATTTCACCGTTGCTGCTCTATTCCATTCAGTTACCTTTTAAAATGTATTGAGAAAATAACCGTTAAATCCAACGAATCATGGAATACAAAGTACAAAAAAAAAAAAAAAAAAAAAAAAAAAAAAAGACCTGTTATGCATTCTTTGAAAGTTCTGAAGCGTTGAAAGTCAGACTTGGCATGTTAGTAGGTTAATTTGCATTATTAAACAATAACATAACGGCGAAGGATTAATTTTTTCGCATATATTAGTGCCAAATGGAAGAAAGACGCTTTAAAAGAGGAAAGAAGTTTTCAAAGAATATTGTTTTTGTAATCGATTCATGTCAGCTTAGATTAGTGTCGTTCAACGTACGAACTTTGCATTCAGTGTTTTCCAGAGTTTTTGCGATTATATAATTTGTAAAATAAATGATAATAAATAAATAAATAAATAAATAAAATAAATGAAATATTTTTCGCGTTGTTATAACTATTGTTTATGTATTCTGGTAGTGAAAATTGTTAAATTATCACTAACTTTAATCAGATGTGCTTTAAATTTTTAATATGCTAAACAGTACAAATGAGGAGCCAATTCTCACAAATCCAATCAAGATATCTCGAAATAATTATAAATGTTAAAAAAACAAAGAAGCCTGCTTTCATTAAAATTCACAAAAATGTAGAAATATTGATTTCTTGATTTAAATGGGAATTTCGCCAAATTAGCCAGCTATCAACATGTTGGTTTCATATACGGCAAATTATTTTGATCGCCAAAATTTGGCAACATTTTGCAAGTTCGACAAAATTTGGCGCTATTGCGGTAACCCTGCCGTAAGTACCTTTCAACAAATACTTATTGTTGAAGCTGATACTGATTTCTCCATCGAAAATCAAACTATAATTGAGTAACCATTAAGTTTAAGTAGTGTTACTTTAACATTAAGATGTCACCCGTACCCGGGCTATTATTTAAATCTCGAAAATATATTGGTTTCTGAGATTTCTAAAGATAAAGAACGCTTTACGGAGTCATGGGTATCTCGGAAATATGTTATTGTATATTTTTATTTGTGTTTATATTATATTTTCGTTAAAAAAAAAAAAAAAAAAAAAAAAATTTTTTTTTTTTTTTTTTTTTTTTTCTTACAGTGCATGGAAGCAATGAATTTTTAAATAATGCTTGAAAAGTCATTCACCCAGACATAAATGAATCAGCAACGATTTACTGCGATGTATCAAGGTTCCAAGTAAAAGGTCATTTAACTCATCGATTCTTACGGTTATGAGATCGATGTTTAGCAACGTAACTAATGCATCCAAGGCTTTCTATACATAAATACTAGACGGTCATCACGCAAGAAGCTTCAAATTGTCTTTGATTTCATTGTTACAAATATTACAAGGTTACAAACGCCGGTCGTCAAAATAATAAATGTTTGATCCTTTATCGAACTAACTGATATATTGCCCACAGAAAGAAAAAATTCGTCGTTTGCCAGTATTTTTCCGTATTTTCACGGGATTTTTTTTTTTTTTTTTTTTTAATCAAAAGGATTTTGTAAATGTGTCAAAAAGTATAGATTTCAAACTAAGCTGCTAAATTTCCAAAGCTAAGCTAAATTTCCAAAAATGATAAAAATATACTTAAAAGGTGTATAAATACCTTTACTCAGATCAACATATGTTTCATCGCACAAACGGCGACATTTTCTGTACACAACAGTGTAAAAATGATGCAAATCAGGCAAGTGGTTCATGAGTTATATCAAAAATTAAATATTTTAAAATTTTATTATCTATGTTACAAAGGACAAACATATCTGTGCGTAACGCATACGTCATTCTGCGAATGGCAACACTTTGAAATTTGTAATGCAATTTCGGTTTTGCAATTTTCGCTACTACAAATTTTTAAACTTCTAAACATCCAACATTTTAAATTTTTACACCGTCTTATACAGAAAAAAAATGTACTTTTAAATGCAATTTGTTTGAAAGCTGTATCTCAATTTATTTTTGAGATATTAATTTTTTTATAATTTTTAATACAAATTTTCTAATCGTGGCAACTGAAGTACTTCATTTCTATTAAAAGTGGTTTAGTTATCTTTATTGATTATATTCCTACTGATGCCATTTTTTCACTACATTAAAAACTATCTTTTTAAAAAATTTGAACAGAAAATGACGTTACGCTTTAAAAAAGGCACTGATGAAGCTGTAATATTACACTATTTTTTCATTCCGCTGATATTGAGTTTGAGACAATAGCCAAAGTATTTCAGCGACTGAAAATAAGGTCATATTTAAAAGGAAACGTTAATTTTATTTGATAAAACGAGATCTTTTTCTTTGAATACGTCTAAAAGTTATAAAATTCTGGAATTTTTACGCACAGGTACAGAGATTATACTAAGACCTCAAAATCATGAGTGGGAATTTTCACATGGAATGTTGTAATAGTAGACAAACGTGACATCAAGTTTGAAAATATATTTACTAATAACCTATTGCGCGTTAAAATGTTTTTAAATGGTTAATATGGATGTGAAACGTGGAAAATGACTTGATTCGGTTTAGATTTAAAGGGGGGAAATTCTATGATTATGTCAAGATGAAATCATTTTTGCTGATTTTTCATTCCGTAAAACTAAGCATTAATTGATAACTTAATCAAAATTACTTATCTCGATTATATGTTACTGATTACGTATATGAATAAAGTTTAATTTTTCAATAATTTTAACAGTTGAAGTTTATGAAAAAGTATTTTGTTAATCTTAGGTTAAAATATATCTTTGGAGAGTTAAACTAACAAGAGTAAGATGGATTTTTTATATTGTAATTATTGTTGTCGATGTGTTATAAATTTGATGCAACAGTTCCTTTGTAAACATTTTCTTTCGTCGAAATTCGACGGGGTTTACCTCGTATTTTTAATGTTTTAACGTTTTCAGTATTTTTTCACGTGCAATATGTTCATTATATAAACACATATTTCACAAAAAAAATTCATTCGATAAGTTCATTCGAAATTATCTTGAAAAAAAAGGGGGGATTTTGTGTCCCGGACTTCCTTAATATTGTTAACTTGTTTTTAGGGTTTCGTTCATCTGACGAAACCCTATTCGTCTCGCTCCTCTGCCTGTCTGTCTGTCCGTCCGTCTGCCCGTCTGTCACAGAGCCCGTTCTCAGAAACTATACATATTGGAGACTTGAAAATTTGCATACTTATATCTGAACACCACACATCATACGACAAATCATAAAATTTTGAAAAAGTCGTACATTTAATCCTTTGGTCTCCCACATGTGTATTTTAAACAATTCTTTCTAAGTGATCCCCTAATTAGGTTGGAGGCGTATATATTTTGCATACTTATAGCTGAACACCACGCATCATACGACATATAAAATTTTGAAAAAGTCGTACATTTAACCCTTTGGGCTCCCACATGTGTATTTTAACAATTCTTTCTAAGTGAGACCCTAACTAGGTTGGAGGTGTGAAATTTTACATACTTATAGCTGAACACCTCACATCAAACGACAAATCATAATATTTTGAAAAAGTCGTACATTTAACCCTTTGGGCTCCCACATGTGTATTTTAAACAATTCTTTCTAAGTGAGCCACTATTTAGGTTGGAGGCGTGAAATTTTGCATACTTATAGCTGAACACCTCGCATCAAATGACAAACCATAAATTTTTGAAAAAAAAAAACGTACATTTAACCCTTTGAGCTCCCACATGTGTATTTTAAACAATTCTTTCTAAGTGAGTCCCTATTTAGGTTGGAGGTGTGAAATTTTGCATATTTATAGCTGAACACCACATATCATACGGCAAATCATAAAATTTTGAAAAAAATCGTACATTTAACCCTTTGGGCTCCCACATGCATATTTTAAGCAATTCTTTCTAACTTAGCCCCTTATTGAATTGGCGATTTGAAATTTTGCAAACGTATAGCAGAACACCTGAGGCCAGGCGACAAATCATAAAATCTTGAAAAAGGTCTTAGGCTTTTGAGCTGCCACATATGTATTTTAAGCAATTCTATCTAAGAGAGCCGCTAATTAAGTTGGAGACATGAATTTTTGCATACGTATAGCTGAATACCTCTTACCACATGGCAAATCATAAAATTAAAAAAAAAAAAAAATCTTATATTATTTACTCCTCCGGGCTCTAACTTGTGTATTTTAAGAAATTTTTCTAACTTCCGCCCTTTTCACCCGGGGAGCACTTTTCCAACTTTTGCCGACACCCCTTTGACCATTCTTTCATATTATGCACCATAGCCTTACATATTTTAGTTCCACTTTTTACCGCCAGGGGCGCCTACTTATCTCGGGTGCTATCGGCCCAATCCCCTCGACTTATATATCTACGGATAGTATATAAAACGGAGTTTCGTTCGGATAGAGGTTTGTTTAGAATAGAGTGCGCCCCTTGTTGCGAAATGTGGAACTAACAGATTTTTCAAAAGGATAAAGTGTTTTGAAAGGAATATTAAACGAAACCCTCTGTGCGATCTGTGATCACACTTACCTACTTGTTTATTTGTACTCTTTTTTAAGGATATGTCTTTTTTTTCTTAGTTGTCAAATATTTCTAAAATCTATGCTTAATTTAATATTTTAAATGTTAAAAGCTGACCATTTGTGAATAAGATTTCAACACTTCAAATAAAATTAAGTGCATATTTAAAAAAATATTTTGCCAACTAGAAAAGACAGATTCATCTTTCGAGAAGAGTGTACCTAAAAAAAAAAAAAAAAAAAAAAAAAAATTAAATATTAATTTTCTGAGGAGATATTTTAGAATTACGAACGCATTCCCTGGTTATAGATTTAACATTAGCAAAGGGAATTTTAAATCTTACTGACCAACACCCTTAAGGGTACGGTGGACGTTTAAAAAAATTTCTTTTAATTCTCATAATAGAGATTTGAAATTTTGTGAAAATGTACATTTCACCATAAGTATATAGAACACCTTAAAAGAAATTTCCAATCTTATTATAATTTTAAGATCATTTAAAAAATTTCAAATTTTAAAATGAAATTTTAAAATTCTCCTTGCGTCTTAATTTTTTAGATATTTCCTGGATTTTGGATTTTAATCACGTAAAACTCTATTACAAAGAAATCTGTGTATCGATTTTTTAATCCCTTAATTAGTTAATTTTTTATAGATATTTCGATATATCGATTATTTTATAGATATATCGATTTTCATCAAAATTCTGACTTATAATAAGTTAAAAATCAAATTTAATTGTCTTAAATGGAGTCGAATTTTAAAATGCATACTCAGTTTCTTTTTACGCAATATCAGGATTCTTCCTTATCAGTTTCATGAATTTTGATCAAAAATTAAGTAGCAAGGTGGATTAAAAAAAAAAAAACTGAAACATCAGTATTGAGAAAAACAGATTTAAAGTATATTAAAAAGCTAAAAAATTGTTTGTGAATGAAGTGAAAACACTTGTAGCTTTGCGTAAAATAGTCGCATGTGCATGCGGTTTTCAACGAATGACGTAGTACAAATTGGAGAATAATACACACAAAATGAAATGTCGATTTTGGGATCAATTTTTGCTCAAAAAAAGGTCGACGATACCCTTTAAGCATAATTAAAAAATATATATTAAATTGCTGAAATATCATGTTAAAATTATATCAAAACTTGTCATTATTATTAATAATAATATATTCCATTATCATATGTTTTTTCCAATCTGATCCAGCGAAACAACCCCCCCCCCCCCCCCTAGAGATTTGCCGCGACTCTCAATATCACCCGTTATATCGAGGGTTGCGGGTCTACACGGTCCCGGGTCGGCAAAGTGAAGGGAAAAGTTCCAACAAGGCAGGGCGGCGGATTAAAGACAGTTTTTTTTTTTTTTTTTTTTTTTTTTTTTTTTTTAACGGGCTGGACTGAGATGATAAAAAAAATTCGACCCGGTATTTAAAAGGATCAAATTAAGCCAATAAATTGTGAACAGTTTTCAATGGACGTGACTGTGGCGACGTTAAGTATAAATATGCGACACGAGCCGATGCTAAATTGACAACATCAGTAGAGAAACATAACACGTCCAGCGTAGAGATCGGCATTGGCAGTTGCATCATGTCTGAAGCGGGGCTTAATTACTTCAGCAGACTCGGTCCGGACCAGGACCAGGCTTCATTTTCTTTCTACATACTGGGCCTTACTTGATGGACAGGTACTGATGGTATTCTGTATTCTATGATTTGCGAACATACAGTAATCAAAAACAGATATTAATCTATAATGTTAAATTTTCCCATAAATATGGGAATGAATTCAAATAAAAATAGTATGCAGCATTCTAGAGAAATACCTTAATTGTATTTTAAGAAAAATCGGCTTTTTTTGGAGGGAATTAAGTCGGCTGTGATTTCATTGATTTTTGCACGGTTTGGCCGGGCCTGGACCGAATTTTTAGCTTTTTCAACGAGCCCTCCCCGGGCCTTGAAATTCTGACCCGTGAAGACCTCTAGCCTCCTTCCCCTCCAATAAAATAAAATAAAATAAATAATAATAATAATAAAAAAATATCCAAGACCGTCTATTTAATGCTACTTCAAATTCGGGGGCGATTTTTATATGAAGCTTCATATATCGAATACATACAATTCAAAAAGAAGTTAATAAAATAAAACACTTATTTAACCTTTAACTGATGTCATAGAAATTGACACAATACTAGTGTGAAGCGGTCTGTGAGACCGCTGCAAACGAAAGATGAATAAAAGACACGATTAACTCATAGGATGGTGTTTTTGTACTAAACTTTTTGCACAGGACTGTTATAATTAAAATTCACCTATTTAAAACTCCCTGGTGATAGTACTAAAGTTCCAAAAGGAACAAAATTTCCGTAGTGTTTGTAGTTAAACTGAAAATTGCGAATTAAACTATAAAAATTGAAAAAATCCGCGGTCCGAGAGACCGATAACATCAATTGAAGGTTAACCAAAAAGTTTAGTCTGGCGTAACTGTTTTACCCGAGACAACGCTTAAAATAAAAACACCCATCATTTAACCATACGTAACCACCTGAACAGTAAAACTGAAATCACCAACTTTAAAAGCCAACTTTCTTTTTTTAAGGGGTCTAGAGGTTGGGTTAAAGAATTCCTTCGTTCTTAATGGAGTATGAGTCACGGGGAATAAATTAGGAATTACATCAGTTAAGAGAACAACAGCAGTAAAAAAAAGCACCTTGGAAGTAGATTAAGAGTTGGTTAATGGAACGCGTATCCTTGTAGAATTCCTGAAGGTGATGTCGCAAAAGCTTTCCGAAGAAGACATCAGAGGTAAACGCCGTATAATCCGCGAGATTCTTCTGAGATTACAGAATATTAGACAGTTGCCGGAAATTGATACGACATTAGAGCTAATTATGGGAATATATAATTGTTTCTGATGCCACAGGTAATGATTGACGCAGACAGCAGCGCAAAGAATTTTATAAAATTGGAAAAAATGAAAAAAAAAAAAGAGACCATTTTCAACATTTAATATCTTAAAATGTATTTGATTTTAAGTTACAATTTTAATTGGGATTAAAGATATAAGTATGTTCTTTCATTTCATGTATTTAAAAATTGAAAGATGCAGAATTAGTATTTATAGGATGTTCCAAACTGTCAGAATTCTGACGAGCAGAAAATCGGCATAACAGCTTACGCGCAGGATTACAAAATAAATTTTGCAATTAGAATAAAAAATATGGTGTCTACTTATACTTCAGATTGTAATAATTACCCTAAACCTAAGTAAATTTGTATTTAAAGCGTTTTTATATTTTTAATATAAAGTTGTATTTAGCTAATAAAAAATTCAAGAAATTTCAACAGTATAATCACCTAAAAAATATTTTTTTGAACCATAAAAAGGAAATTTTCGGTTCCGTTTATACATAAAACATACCTTTTGAAAATTTAATGAAAACATATTCAGAAGTTTTTGAGATATCGTTGCGCGTTATGTCCAAAAATGTCATTTGGAGAAAAATGACTTCAAAGTTTCGGAAACGCCGCTTCAGCTATTGAGCGGGTATAGTTGTAAAAGCCATAATTCTGTTCTAATGGGAATTTCAAGGAAAAAATTATACCAAAAATGTTCAGAAAAGATAGGAGTTTGCCATCTAAAAAAAAAAAATAAAAATTAAAATTCCGAAAATTTTAAAGCTTTAAGAGTCCTGAGACCCCTTAACCCAACGGGTGACAGATAATAAATTTTTCTTCCATATCCTCTTCACTACTGAGTATTAATACCTGTAATATTATTTTTAATTACTGAATTATTTCTTCTTAAATTTCACTTCAACGCAAGAATTTTAGTTAATTTGGATTAGTATTTCGAATATGAACATCGAAGCCTATCATTCTGAGATCATAATTGCAATTATGCTAGCGTACCCTTTTTAAAGCGGGAAAGAATTGACGTCCACATACTTGGACTTACGGAGTGAAAAGGATAATACGGTCGACGCTCGTTATAACGACCGCCCATTATAGCGACCGTTCCATTATAACGACCGATGCAAAATGTCCCGAAATACAGGGGGGTTATAATTAAACTTCCCCTATAAACAGCATCCTACAGCGCAAACGGGTGAACGGAATGGTATATAGATTATATTGTTTTTGTATTCCGTTTTGGTCGTTTCTTGTGTTAAATTTCATGTTTTTACCGTAAAAAGTGCCATCTGGTGGACATTTTGAAACTATTTTTTTTTTTCGAAATTCCGTGAGCGCATCTCGTGTATAGTCTATATACCAAATTTCATTGCATCCCGCTCACCCGTTTGTGCTGTAGGATGCTGTTTATAGGGGAAGTTTAATTATAACCACCCTGTATATCCCCTTTATAATATGTTATTTTTACATCCAATATAACGTCCGGCCAGCAGCTTATTTCCCAATACAGTGACCGAACTGATCTTTCCTCCATATTTTTTTCTCCAAAACAAGATTACCATTTTCTTTTCCCAAGAACTCATTGCTCACTGCGCGGTAAATGCCATTTGCAAAATGCCTTAAAATAACACTTTAAAACATTTTTTAAAGACAAGAAAACACATAAAATTACTTACCTCTGACTGAGATGGGAAATTTTGTTTAAAGAAAATATCCAATGCAGAAAAAATAAACAACTATTTCGAATTATTTTTGTAGAAAATAAATGTTAATACGTAACTTTGTGTGTGTGTGTGTGATTTAATATTTACTTTAAATTTTATTTTAGAAATAAGTAATTCATTCTCTTAAATTGATTTTTCCAATTATTCATTGTCAATGTTTATTTGATACGAAAGTAGGCAGAATTTAGTAATAACGGTAATAATGTTGAATTATAAAATTTCCTTTGAAACCATAATTTTCATGCACATGATTAGAGATTTTTTAGAGTTTATTTTCGTTCACTTTCGTTTTAGTGACCTTCCATTATAACGACCCTCATCTTCGGCATGCGAGGAGTAGTTATAATGAGCGTCGACTGTACTAATATGAAATGTAATACAAAATTAGAAATGCTTCTATATTTAAAAACGAAAAGAAAAGTTAAGAGTTTAATGAAGGTTTATTAAGACAATTTGAAAGCTAAATGCTGTTTCTCTTGTTAAAAAACTGATTTGTGTCATATTTATCGGTAGTGCCATACCTTAACATCCGAAACAAATGGGTTATATACAATTTCAAAAATTAATATCAGTCTTTTCTTAATTTTACAAATTTAATTGATATTAATCATAGTTTAGTAAACTAATATATTGCTCGTATATCATTCAGAGATCGGAATTGCTATCATGTTAGACTATCCTTTTTAATGCGGGAAAAGAATTGAGCTCCACGTATGTGGAAATACGTAATGAAGATGTTACGAAAGCAGCTTTACGAAACATTTATTTATTTATTGCCTAAGTGTCGCAAATTGATTATTTAATTAAAAATTTTATTGCATGAGCTTTTAAATATCTCTGTGTTTTACTTCAATTTAGATAATTCGCTTGGCTGCTGCAGTGTATAGATTTTTTGACGCAATTGAAAAAGCTATAGTTCATTATAGGTTAGATTAATTACTTGACCAGTGAAAAGAACTGATTTTTTAAAATAATTATTACACATTATTACACTTCTATTTTACGTCATACGTCATTGCGAGATTTAAACGAATGATAATATGATAAATCGTTATTATAAATGATGATAATTAAAACATTAAATTATGATAAGATAAAAAAAAATACGTATATCTGTACATACCTTTTTTGCAAATACTTCCATTATTTTAAAGTTTTCTTTCTTTTTAAGTATTCAGGAGTAAATGTATTTTTCAATTGAAAACTGTTTGGAAATATTATTATTTTTTTTTTTTTTTTTATCTCTGGCAATAGTAGATAAAAAATTATTTCAAACTATGAATAAAATCTCTATTCAAATAATGAAATTTTGAATAAAAACTTGAAAAAAAAAAAGAAGGCAAATTTAAAATTTGATTGGACACTGCATACTACAATCTAGACAGGTATATGCCTCCAAAGAATGGTTAAATTGCTATGAATAATTCTCGATTCTATAAAACATACGTAACTGAAATATCTCATCCAATTTCAATATTAAATAGCGCTTAAAATAATTCTTTGATTTGAAAACTGTTTGCTTCATTATAAATATCTGTTTAAATCTACCAATTTTCATGTTTTTTTTCTTTTACGGAACGAGAAGTTCTGTATAGTTAGAGGTGATCATTGCCTCACGATGAGAACCCCCCCCCCCCCCTTCTGCGTTGTCGCGTCCGAAAATTCGGTTCAAAACCCAACTGTGGCAACATTTTCCGAAAAATCTTGTGCTTTTACCGAAAAACGAAAAAAAAAAAACAGGTCGATTTTATAGTTTTTGAACAGTGATGACAGGGATGACCGCCCCAGGAACCGCCTTTCGCTGTAAAGTACAAGTGCAATACCGTGGGGGGAAGAATAGTTCTTAAATAAGCGAACCTGCCAATTCCATGTGTTTGAGAACAAAAATGAATTAAAAAATGCGTCAGAAAGTAGCTAGTTTGGATTTGAGAACAGCCTTAATGATATGATAACACGAGATTCAAGATTAAAACAATCTTGCTGCTCATCAAGTTATTCGAAAAGATTTCTTCACAAACTTGAGTGGAGCATGTGCAGTAAAAAATCTTTACGAAAACGGGGGAAAAATTATGTGTGTTTAAGGAGATGTTCTCAGTCTTTGGTCCAAAATTGACGCGATATTTTACGATTTTTTCCAGTTTACAAAGAAAAGAGATCTTCGGACTTTTCGCATTATCTTTATTGACATTTTAATTATATATTTAATACTTTTTTTGGAGAAAAAAAACAACAAAAACAAAGGGAGAATATTATGTCTTGAGCGACTGCTGATGCACTCCATGAACTTTCAATCGAGCGACCGTTTTTCTCCGGTCACAAACATCTCAAACAAAATCGGTCACCCTTTATTATGAAAGGGTATTCAGTTCTTTGGGGCTTATACCAACATTTAGTTTTAAAAGTTCGTTTTTGACAAAATGATGGTCATTTGGAGAAAAAAAGGTCCTTTTTCCACCTTTTTTTTTTTTTTTTTTTTTTTTTTACTTTTTACGAGATCTAAAAATATTTAATCAGTGAAAATGATACTTTTCGGAAGTATAAGCTCCAACAAAAACAATTTACTTTCTTTCAAATAAAAAAATGAAGGAAATTGGTTCAATAGTTCTTGAGGAAAATGCTTTTCAAAAACAGGGTTTTGAGTTAGTCCGGGAATCGGTGACATCGAACCCGTGATCGCGGAATTGAAAATTTTTTATGCAGTGGTAGAACTGTTAAAAAAAAATCACTGGTATCAAGGACCAGTAAGCATGAGAGTTTACTGGTCCGCAGTCATCATCACTGGTCCGCTACATAAAATTATATTAAGTACCTTTAACCCTTTGAGTGACACTCCCTTTCCTCCTTCTAGATCTAGACTATAAACCAAACTTCCTTTGCAGTTACCCAACATTTTAAGTATAATAAAATGTAAAATCATAATTTGCAAAAAATTAAATAAACAGCACATAAACAAAAATTATTAAATTATTAATTAGATATTTTATTTCCGATTATTTATTTCAACTGACTGTAAGGTTTAATGTAATTTATTTATTTATTTTAAGTAAAATAAAATTGTGTGGTTTGTGTTTGGCTGCAGTTTTCCCAGGGACGGGAAAATTTACGTTTACCTTACCTGTCAGAGAGGGAAAGAAAGTTACGGGTCCTGCGGGCCACTAAATTTTTCAAATTAGTAGTCCGATTGAATTTTTGGTGGTCTCGGACCAGTGGACCACCAAGAATTTCGAACGCTGTTATGTGAATCGATAGTAAAAAGTCATAAGAACAAAATGAGCTAGGTATGACTAGGTTTGACAAGTCGAAAATATGTTTCATTAATTATTATCAAAAAGCTGTGATGTGTTACCGTTATCGCGGATATTGATGACTTTTAGAGCATTTTATAGAAAATTTTGCGCTCTTTCAGAAAACCTTGGTATGGCAAATTTTATTCTGCCGGAAAAATCTGTCATGTCTATTTTAAGAAGACGATCGGTGATAAAATTTGAAATTTATTTTGCTTTGAATTTTTACCGGTGGAAACTTTATTTCGCGTCTGGAGGCTGCTCAAGTGTCCGATTTCCGCAATAACGGTGAATCATTATAGCTTTTTAATAATAATTAATTTAATTAAACATATTTTCGGGTTGTCAAACCTAGTCATACCTAGCTCATTTTGTTCGTATGACTATCGCATGTTCGTACTATCGATTTACATAAAAAATTTTCAATTCTGAGATCACGGGGTTTTCAGTATCACCGGCTCTCGGACTAACAGAAACAAATTTAAAAGCTTTTAAGTTCGACGAGCGGCGGCGTTACATTCAGAGAGCAAAAGATGGTATAAAAAACTGAAATATCACGAAACCGCTTTAGGAAAACAATCTACACACTTGAGAGACACAAAAAATGGAAAATAAAGAAAACCGAAAATTTTGACGAAAGAAATAGAACCCCCCCCCCCCCCCCCTTAAGAGTCTAAATAAAAAGTTACAATCAACATTATTGGGCGTTTCTCATTTTTAGAAGCTTTCTATACCAGTACAGCTTTTTACTTGCGTCACCTGAAGAAATTGTTCTTCCATCCTGAAATTCTTTTTTTTTTTTACAATCAACTTGACCTGCTGTTTGGCCATGACTTTTTGCAAATAATCTTTTCTGAGAGAGTGGGAGACAGTATTTTTTTAAATTCTTCTTCTTCTATACGTGTTTGGAGGGATGATACCATGCTTTACGTTTTTTGATTTTTTTTTTTCTTTTTTAGTTGGTTGCACCGGCTCAAGGAAAACTGGAAATGTGGACTTGAACGTTATCTTAAAAAAAAGTGTTTAATGATAATTTAAAATGGAGTTAACTGTAACTATTATATCGCTCATCCGAAAGAAAATTGACAAATCTCGCAAAAATTAATTTTGCGTTTTATTCCATTGATAGGTTTGCCGACATACATTTGATGTATGGGGCTAAGCAAGAGAATGACTAACGAGCGTCCAACAGCTCTCGAGCTTGGACGCTACACCCGCGACGGATTTTACATGCACCAGGCGCCATCAGCGTGCATGACAGAATTTTAACCGGCAGTTAGCCTGGGTCCTGCGACCAACAGTTACGAATACAATGCTCTGAAAACTTGGCCACCACTGCCCGATCTAATTGGGATAGCCTGGAGTTTTTGAAGCCTAATTGTTGATGCATGCTTGTCAAATGAAAATTTTTTAGTGTGTGTGTGTGTGTGTGGGGGGGGGGGGGTTAGAGAAAACAAAGAATGGGCCTTCGCAGATAGACAAGTTGCGTCGCCTGTGCGGGAAACGACGATTCAAGCCAACAAAGAGCATTCATCCGCCGCACTCAACAGCGCCCTCTACTGCCTCAACGCTGCATTCCCGCCCACACATTCCTATACGAAATCTGCTTATTTAGGTCCCCTCTATCTGCCTTTACATTTCTGACACATAATTTTGAAACACCCTGTATATTAATTGTAAAGAATCGATTTCAATTTTCAATTTAAAAAATTGTTTTCGCCCGGAGTGGATCCCCTATTATTTTTTAATTCTCAATTTGGGACAAAAAAAAAATAAGGTAAATTGTTTGACTAAATATAAATGCAGGTGAACGATAAATAGAAAGTATTACTTTTATTTATTTCTTGTATTTTTCTTCCTTCGCTATCCCAAATCGGATTTCACAAGTAATCCGCCCTATACTGAATCAACAAAATACGATGTTTTTTTTTTATATATATATACTATCCCCCTCCCCTTTATCCTATTAAAACATAAATGAACAAACAAATACATAAATAAATGTTTGTTTACTTATGTATTTTGGATAATACAATCATGATTTATTGTGAATGTTAAATATATATATGTTAAATATATATTAACAATAAATAAATAACAACGAGTAATTATAACAATAAATGCATTTCAATTATTTAAAAAATTCTTTAATATTTATTGAATTAATCAAGTATTTATTATAACGAATAATCGATATAGGTGCTGAATTACAAATTGAAAACCTCTTACATCGGGTTTTTAGAAAATAATAATAATAACTCAGAAACTAATCATAGAAACATCGTGAAAATTTTTATTTGGGTTGATTGAAAGGAGTAAAATTTTATTTTTATTGAGTCAAACTTCCAAATCCGTACTTAGATATTTAAAATTTATATTTATTTTAATATGGATATAGCCTTTTGGGTGATATTTCAAGTATCAATTAAAAATATATATAACCTATTGGTACCTATATATTATTTTTCTAATGTTATTTTTATAGCATAATTAGTAGGGGGTGTTAATTTTTTTTCAGGACTTCACCTGTTTTTTCGTTTTACCATTCAAAAATAGAGTTGCGCTTTATGCATTATTATATAGGTTATTCGTATAATAACAGCAGCTAATTAATATGGTCACAAAATACCAGCATAATTTTCAGAGGAAGGTAATTTATCGTTACCTGTAACATATTTTAATTGAATAATTGCTTAATAATTTCGACAATCCAACATTCGTTAGTGAAACTTAGTAGTCAGTGAAGCAACAATCAAGGTGAAAACGGAAGGCCGTGTTAAGCAATAAAATGGCCGCTCATGTTGAAGTAAATATTATCGAATCACGCAAGGAATCTGAATTATATATAACTTTTATTATAGACAATTAATAGAGGTTATAAAAGCAGTATCCTACAATTCTTCTTCTCTGATCGTTTGAAAAGTAAACTGAATTTTCAATATATTTTCTTCATTATTTAGCGATATGAACATGAAAGCAACAGGAAAAATTGTAATTAAAATAACATTTGATTTCACATTGGTGTGTTGCGTGTTGTTTTATGACGGCCGAATATCTGCATTCGGGATATAGGCCCGAGGGGGATGCCATCCGAGTGGATCTTTCTAAGGGATCCTAACCCGTATTTACACAAGGTTCGAAGAAAACCACGGAAAACTCCGAACGATTAGGCCGACGGTCGCGAATGGGTTCGAACTCAGCACCTCCCGTCTACTCGCTTTGTGAGCACAACCTCTCAGCCACTGGTGGAGCTGATTTCTCATTGGTACGTCAATAAAAGGATCTAGTACAGAAATATTAAACCTGTTCCAAACTTTCCAAACCTACATACCTACACTGTTAAAAATATCCCTGTAAAATTACGGCAGCAGAGATTCCAGTCATACCCCGTAAAAAAAAAAGATCCATGCCCATCATTTTGTGTCAACGTATGTACCCCCTAGCGGAGGAAAATGTATCGGGTCGTACCGTATTTTTGCTAACAGATGGACTAGAACTGCAAGAATATGTGGATTGCCCTTAATTTTCTAAGTATCTAAAAATATCCCTGTAAAATTACGGGCAGAGGCCAGCAGTAGAGATTCCAGTCATACCCCGTAAAAAAAAATCCATGCCCCTCATTTTGTGCAGCCCGTAATTTTACGGGGCAAAATAGACTTCAAAACACAATAACACTTTACTTACTGTTCCGTAGCACGTAGCACGTTAGATAATCATCACAGAATCGCTTTTTAAAAAATATGTTACGGTCGCGGTTAAGTGACATTATTTTTCGAAACACGGACTAAAATGAAGGGTTAAACCCTAGGGGAGGAAAATGTATGGGGTTGTACCGTATTTTTGTCAGTGGATCAGACCGTTTTTCATCAAATAAGGCTGTTGCCCGTGAAAGTTGAACAGCAAACGCTCATAAATTTACAGTTTTTTCTGAGAGTGTAGCGGAATCCTGTCTAAAATGGAATTATTTTCGGCTCTAAGATTTATTGTTCTTTGTTTAGCAAATCCGTGTAAGCGGAAAAGAAAGGGAATTATGTTTTAAAAGTAAAAATTCCACTGTCCCTACGACACTGTACAATAATGTACAATTATACCTGTTAAATTGGAATTTTATTTCAGCCCAGTTTCTTTCGCAGGTTTTACTCTATAATATTGTTATGTTTAAGTTTAATAAAATATACTAAGATAGAATAGTAGGGCACAGGAGAAAAATTTGTTTATCATAGGTTTTCGTCTTTGCGTGTATAATTATATGATCGTAATTGGAATGAAATTTTTAAATCAGGATTCCGTTATAGAAAAGTTCCATTTTCGTATGAATTACTTTAATTTTATGCTCGATTTAGAAGTGTACCGCTTTTTTTTAGGTGCGTTCGTAATTATATAAATACACAGTACCTATAGTCCTCGTCTGATTCGTCCGTCTCTCTGTCTGTCCGCATATAACAGCGCAAAAACTACCCAACCGAATGGTTTTTAAATTTAATACTTGCACTAATAATTTTGTTGCGTCATTTCAAATTTTATGAAAATCGAATCAAAACTTAAAAAGATATTAATAAAAGTTTTCTCCATTCTATTAAATCCTATCATACGTGATTTATTCAGTAATATCCCATGATAAGTCATGATTATAGGTTACCATGGTGATGACGCCCTCGTTAAGATGGAGTCCTACTATTTCCGTATTAATGAATTTAATATAGAGAACCGTAATAAGTTTTATATTCATACATTTTTACAAAAGAGTCCAACAGCTATTGCACCAAGATGTGAATATTTATAAAACTAGTTATTGTACCACCGCACCTCATTTGCCACGTTTGAGGTACAATTTCCGACTTGTTGTTTTCCTGTTCCGCATTTTGTGACTTTAGACCTGGCAACAATATGTATGCTCACTTCTAATACACTCTTTCGCGGTAATACTTTAAGATCTAGAAACAAATTACACAAGAACAGGATGAGAAATAGACGTTGGAAAAGTTTAGAACCAACAGTGACAACCCAGGGCCCGTTTGAAATATGGGCACGTTTATCACACATGTGTTGATGAGTTTCCGTAAGTTTTATGAGCAAAATCTAGATGAAAAAATAACTTTTGAACAGGTTTGTGATAGTTTATTTTTATTATTATTAAACTTACATAAAAAAAAGTTTTCGTGGCGTACAGAATTTTTAAGGTATATTTTTGTCTGTTTAACGAGAATTACGAAATTAGACATGAAATATCTTTATAAAGCTTGAAATAGATTCCAATTTTCTTGTAAACATTTTAAAACAAGTTGGGTTTTTTTTTTTTCGGAGTTTCGATCGTAATACAGCAGAACCTCGATTATCCAAAGTAATTGGGACCGACCCTCTTTCGGAAAATCGAAAATTTCGGATAATCGAGAATGATTCAATTTTAAGATTAAGGAGAAATATATGCAATATTTCTTATTATGGTAACAAGAGCTTAATAAAAATAAAGCAATAGCAAAATTTTAATTTTGAAATTAAGTACCTTTTACATATATCACAAGGGTTTGAAAAAATGTTTTGTTTGTTGCAGTTTCGATTGTCTTTGTTTTGAAGCTCTATCACGGAGTTTTTTATTATTACTAGTTCACCAGTATCAGTCTTTCTGCTGCTCCAGCCATGCCAAACCTTCTGCAAAACATTCAAAAGCTTCCGAATTGCTAATTGGTTCGTTTTCTTTGTTCCACTCCACAGCTTACGGGAGCTCAAGTTAAATTCAAAGGAACTCTAAGAAAGGGGATCGAAAATATTTATATGTACTGGTAGTTCGGAAAGGACCGCTTGCACAGAAGGAATATGATAGTAAAATGAAAGGTTTAAAAATGGATTTTGAACATAAGGAATGCGATATAAAATAAAAGCTTTAAAAATGGATTTCGGTTAACCGAGAGTTTCGGATAAAAGAGGTCCTACTGTATTTTGAAATGCTTTTCAATGTCATTAAATTTCTGTAGTTTTATGTATGAATATAAATGATAAATGAGATCAGTATTACAATTTAAGCACCTAACATAGCAGTATGTTATGTTTTAAAAATTTGAGTTGTTTCATTTTTAACATTTTCTGACAAAGTTTAAAAGTGTTTATGAATTCGGTTTGTCTGTCCGTCTGTCTATTCACGCTCTAACTCGCGTAAATATACTCGGATTTTCATGTAATTGATATGTGTTACTGGTGTTTACCTTGACGTGTTCGGTATTGAATAGGAGGTGTATCTGTATAGTCAGAGCCCGATCAAGCTGAAGTTGGGCCCATGGCCTGTTAAAAAGTTGCCCCCCCCCCCCTACTTCCCCATTCCCGGCGACACTTTCAGAAAACAAGTAGATTTATTTGATGAGTTGACAAAGTTGTTTGGGTGAAAGTTTCAAGTTTACAAAAAAAAATTAACTTACAAGAATAATCAAGAAAATGAATCACCGTCCACTTTCTCAAATAAGCATTTGTATAATTCACAAACATCTATGATCCACAGTTTATGTTGCAGAATGAATAAGGACGTCCTTTTTCAAAACTCGCCTTATCCAAAATCATGAAAATTGTGTTTTCCCTAACAGTCTAGTAATCATTTTAAACTATATTTCTGACATTGTAAATTTCCCGTTTATATTGAAACCAATAGACACAGTATGCAATTTTTGGCATTTTCCACAAATTTGATTTTCTGGATACAGCAGGTTTTGAAAATTATAGGTACTCTCAAATTGAAAAGGACTTTTACAGAAAAATTAAATATGGAGTTTTTTTATTACAGTAAAACTTTGTTCTTACGTCAGGGACCAAAATATAAAATGCAAACAGTGGAAAAACTTAAATTGTGAGAAAATACACACAAATTTGTGGGCCCCTGAAGTGGGTGGGCCCAGGGCCGAGGCCCCGGAGGCCCGTGCATCAATCAGGCCCTGTGTATAGTAGTAGTAATTCATTTACAGGGGCACTCAAAAGAGTTCGGTTACATTAGGATCAATGCACTTAGGGGGAAAAAAAATACCGCCTTCACCTAGAATGAATAGGTAGTCATTTTCTGAATCTCTAAACTAGAAATATTGATTTCTGAGCTATGCGAATAGGGTAAACAACTAAAATGAATAGGCGAAATGATCTACAATTTCTAGTCTCTTGTTTTCTAGGTGACGAAACGATGATGAATCGTTTTAATAGCGAGAAATTATCGCTTGATTTCTGGAATGGTTTTATAAACTAGAATTATAGTTACTAAAACTAACCTCTTGTGTTCGCATCTATTTGCAGAGATTTTTAAATAAGTTTGACCACGGGAATATAGGAAAACGCTCTAATTCTACTAGGAGACTAGAACTCTCTAGCAAAGGAAACTAGAATTTATAGGGATGACATGAAACTAATATCTTGTGATCGCATCTATTTGCAGAGATTTTTAAACAAATTTGACCACGAGAATATAGGAAAACGCTCTAATTCTAGTAGGAGACTAGAACTCTCTAGCAAAGGAAACTAGAATTTATAGGGATGACATGAAACTAATATCTTGTGATCGCATCTATTTGCAGAGATTTTTAAACAAATTTGACCACGAGAATATAGGAAAACGCTCTAATTCTAGTAGGAGACTAGAACTCTCTAGCAAAGGAAACTAGAATTTATAGGGATGACATGAAACTAATATCTTGTGATCGCATCTATTTGCAGAGATTTTTAAACAAATTTGACCACGAGAATATAGGAAAACGCTCTAATTCTAGTAGGAGACTAGAACTCTCTAGCAAAGGAAACTAGAATTTATAGGGATGACATGAAACTAATATCTTGTGATCGCATCTATTTGCAGAGATTTTTAAACAAATTTGACCACGAGAATATAGGAAAACGCTCTAATTCTAGTAGGAGACTAGAACTCTCTAGCAAAGGAAACTAGAATTTATAGGGATGGCATGAAACTAATATTTTGTGATCGCATCTATTTGCAGAGATTTTTAAACAAATTTGACCACGAGAATATAGGAAAACGCTCTAATTCTAGTAGGAGACTAGAACTCTCTAGCAAAGGAAACTAGAATTTATAGGTATGACATGAAACTAATATCTTGTGATCGCATCTATTTGCAGAGATTTTTAAACAAATTTGACCACGAGAATATAGGAAAACGCTCTAATTCTAGTAGGAGACTAGAACTCTCTAGCAAACGAAAGGAATTTATAGGGATGACATGAAACTAATATCTTGTGTTCGCATATATTTTCAGAGATTTTTAAATAAGTTTGACCACGAGAATGTAGGAAAACGCTCTAATTCTAGTAGGAGACAAGAACTCTCTAGCAAAGGAAACTAGAATTTATAGGGATGACATGGAACTATTTTTTCTAGAGCCACAATTTAGATTCTAGATGCAAGAACCATATTTTTTCTCAGTGTACTAAAAAAAATCGTGTGCAGAGTAAATGACTTTACGCTATCTCAAATCTCTCGAAATTGATATAAATCACTGAATTTCCAAAGCGATATAAGTAAGCGTCCTATCTTAAATGAGAGAGGTAACCGCAAGATTAAAGGCGAGGTCACATCAATCAAGATCGCACGCCACGTAGCGGACGGGGTGAACTACAGAAAGATGAATAACTTTTTTCTTCTTTATGGATAATCTATTAATTGCACATCTATGAAATTGTGATAGTATGAATAAATGTACAACAAAACAGTGTTCCCAAACACACTGAATGGATACCAAAAACATAATATACAAGCTGCTATGTATAAAATAAAGTCCCTTGTACTATATAACAAGAATTAATAAGGAAGAAAAAAAGAATATGGATTTCGATAAAAATAATTGAAAAGCTTATATATTGAATTACGTTATTAAGAGTACAGAATTCAATTATATAAGCAGAATTAGTCGTTTTCTGTGAGGAAAAAGCTAAAAGCTGAATTTTTTTTTCTCCTGTACTCTAACGACCAATATAACCAAAAGAATAGTTTCAAATGAAAACAGAATAATATTAAATGTTATAAAATGGAAAAAGCAATACAACCTTTTAAATATTTAATTTATAGCAAGGAAAAATAGTAATACTACACAAAATACTTAATAAAATCCCAGTTATTTTATCCAAATACACATCAACACATGGTATCCAAAAGCTTGATAAGTTTAAGGTTATTTTTATAGTTAAGATAACACAGATATATATATATATCATATACAGGGCTGCTCAAAGTATTCGGATGATTTTCCGACTGTAGATGTGAATTATTGAAGTCAGGATTACCAATGTGTTATACGTTTCCAAATGGTTCAATTAGATATCCTATTTCAACTTAAACGGTGAAGTTTTATTACATTATTCTGAATGTGTTGGAAAGTGTTTCATAATCTGTGCTTGACATATGATTTTATTTCTTGTTTTTGCATAAAGTGAAAACTATGAAATATTTATATTTTGCCTTTGGCATGGAGTTCATCCGAGTGCAAAATTTCGTTTTGAAAAGAGAGATTGAAATATTTTGGTACTATTTAGTTATCCAGTCGACCAATTTCACCAAATTATATAAATCGCCAAATTATACAAATTGACCTAATTTTTATTTTAAAAAACGAAAGAACAAATAAATTAGTATAACATTAATAAAAATACAAATGAAACGTCGAAATAAAAATCGCTTGATGACGTATATACGTGTAACTTGCTTAAAGCAAGTGAATGTGACATTTACGATCAACCATTATTGGCATTTAATCTTATAGTTTGGCGATAGATTTTTGGTCGACGGAATTATTAAGTGGTACCAAATTTTTTTTTATCCTTAATCTAATTCTGTAAATGTATAATTTAAGACGGTTCTAAAAAAAAATTCGCCGCGCAACAATGTGAAACTTTTTAACACATTTTCTGATTCATTTTTAAACATAGTATCATTGTACTTGCAGGGAAGATTATTAAAGCGGTTTGTAATCGAAAAGTTTTTCATTTGCCAATAAATGAATTTCATCAAAATGCATATTTTTTTTTTTGCCACAAGAGCAGCTTTCAGTGGGAATTTTCTGAGCACTATTATATTCCACAGAGAAATTCTATATATTTTTTCTCTTTTCTTCCGGTTAATTTGTACATTGAGATAACAACCCCTGAGAATACAACGTAACAAAACGTACATAAGCGTATAATTGCGTTCCAGGGATTTGATTGTTATCACCATCCCATTCATTTTAACTGCAGCCAGTTCATTTATCACATGGGATGTATTTTTTTCTCATTCATTATATTTTAACCCAAAGCTACAATGCCCTACACAATGGATACCAGCATTAACTTTAGTGATTTGAGAACTGAATCGAGATTTTCCCGACCGAGTATACTGCTCCCGTATGTTTTGTTTCTCTGGACAAAACTGTTTGTTACACAACAACAGGCCGAAACAAAATGGATGTTTCAAACAAAAGGGAACGAAATCGGAGCATAACCGATGTGATATATTTTTTTCCTGCTTTGACCCTCGTTACACATTCTGACCTGTTAAAATGAAAAGGTCGTGGCAATTGAAAGATGAAAACGAAAAACTAAATGGGTGATGAACTAACCTAGCCTTTGTTTGTTTTATGTAACTTGTTTAGGGGATTTTGAAAGAGTGGGCCGAAAAAAAAAAATTCTTGTATAATTACTTCGTATGTTACATTTTTAAAAACAGTCAATTTTGATTGTAACAGAGGGGTACGTAGAAAATTCCCTAGAGGAAGTCGCATGTAAAATCAGAGATGAAACCGGGTTTTTTTCCGGAGCCCGTATATGACCCATAAAACCTACATTCCGGGTTGGAAAAACTTATTAAGCTCTATAAAAACGACTCAGAAACGTTTCTGAAAATTAGTGGCATGAGCAGACACTTTTGTTTTTTTAAATTCTTCTTTAAATATCGAAAATATATTGATTACCGTGGTCTCTAATGATAAGAACGTTGTATATTTTCGCCGTGTTTACGTTATATTCTTATAGATTAAAAAATATTTGAATTTTTTAGTGTGCGTAATATATGCTCTTTATATGCTTAACTAGATACTTCCCAAACTATAGTGTAAAAATCATCTGTATATTACCTATAAATGTTATAATAAATTAGATTCATAAAAATATCGTATGAAGAAATGATTATTACTTTTAAATTGCTATATACTCCTATGGAATTTTCTAGGAGTCAGACACCACTATGTCTGAATAGAACGTTTCTGTTTAGTATTTAAATCGCAGACTTTGTAATCAATTTGTTTAATTGCAGAACTGTACTCACCATGTATTTTGTAGTGATTTTGTCGCATAGTTTATAATGTTTTCCTGAATATAGATTAAGAAATACGAGGTATACTGCTCCCGTATGTTTTGTTTCTCTGGACAAAACTGTTTGTTACACAACAACAGGCCGAAACAAAATGGATGTTTCAAACAAAAGGGAACGAAATCGGAGCATAACCGATGTGATATATTTTTTTCCTGCTTTGACCCTCGTTACACATTCTGACCTGTTAAAATGAAAAGGTCGTGGCAATTGAAAGATGAAAACGAAAAACTAAATGGGTGATGAACTAACCTAGCTGCTACTCGTATATGTATTTTATCTAAAAAAAGTTTTAATTTCTTTTATAAATTAATTAAGGGGACTGGGAAGTCAAATATCTTCAAAAAATCGTTTTTTTTAATGATGGCTTAAGAAATAGAGCAGATTCTGCAGATTACAAATATATATGTAATTTAAGTACTTTTTAACTCTCTGACACTGATTAGTACCAGCTTAAAAATGCAAACATTTAAATCCCATTTAAAGAGGCGTGTGTTTTTTACATTTTTCACAAAATGTGATTTTTTTCATGTAATGGTACTGTAACGTCAAATAAAAACATACGAGAACTATACTTAAAATTAAATAAAGAGAACTTGCGTTCCTTTCTTTTACATTTTATTTAACGTTAGGACAGCACAGCACACGACACCAGGGAAAAAAAAACACACACACACACACACACACAGAACATTCAAACTTCACAAATCAAGCAGAGGCTTGCTTGCCCCTTCTCTTTTCGACGGTCAAGAAGAGCGACCGCACTAGATGAATCTAAAAAGACTTCTCATCCACGGGGCCTCTTCGACTTTTCAGTCCGTCTTAATTGGTGACCACGTGGGAGTCTTATTTATCTCATAAAAAAGTTTATTTCTAATAGTGTCAGTCAGCCACTTTTCCTGAGAGTTAGCACCTCATCAAAAATGTTTATATCGACCATCTGGAGTTTGCTATTTCGATGATGCGACTTGCAGATCCCATTAAAGCTGCTGCGTAATACTTAAGTGGCCATCTGATTTTTGCATGAACTCAGATGGAACGTCACAGTACATTTTGTGCAAAATCTGTTGCAAGTACATCTCTGTCATTTTAAAATGGGATAGAGTATGTGTTACTGCATCTTGTGAACCTATTTTTTTATTTTTAAACCTTAGGATATATATATATATATATATATATTTTAATGGAGAATATGTACGAGAAAAATAGGCAGATTTCTGGTAAGTTAACTTTATCAGTTTGTAAATTTTTTTTTAGAATAGATAATAAAGATTAAAATAGATTCAGTCTATAAAATTATGTACTTTTTGTTCACCCCACAAGATTTAAAGGTGAGATTTGCATAATTTTTTTTAAAGTGTGAATACCTCAAAATGTTCACGAGGAAAAAATATGTTTGTTTAGATTATTGTTTTAATTTTATATTTAAACTCAAATAGTAATTTTTATATCTTAACCTACTGATGTTACCGGTCTCACAGACCGTTGTTTTTTTCATTTTTTATAGTTTAACTTGTAACTTTTAGTTTAACTACAAACATCACCGAAATTTTGCTTCGTTTGGAACTTTAATACTGTCACCAGAGACTTTTGAATAGGTGAATTTTAATTACAACAGTACTGTACAAAAAGTTTAGTACAAAAACACCATCCTGAGAGTTAATCGCGCCCTTTATTCAGCTTTGGATAGAGCGGTCTCACAGACCACTTCACAGTACTTGTGTGACAATTTATGTGACATCAGTTAAAGGTTAAAATATTTATAAAGATGTTACTAAACTATGATAAGAAAAAATCATAATGATGCATGCCTATTTGAAGGAGATAGGGGCTTTAAAAGAATAGCCTGAATTTCCAACTTCTATAGTTGTCGCAGACCCCTTAATTCGGTTTATATAAAATGTAACTTTATATACACACAAAAAAGTCGGAATTTGTACGTCAAACGTGGCAAATGAGGTGCGTTATAAATATTCACATCTTGGTGCAATAGCTGTTGCACTCTTTTGCAAAAATGTATGAATACAAAACCTATTACGGTTCTATATATTAAATTCATTAATACGGAAATAATAGGACTCCATCTTAAATAGGACGTCATCACCATGGCAATCTAGAATCATTACCTATTATGGGATATCACTGAATGAATTACGCAGGGTAGGATTTAATAGAATGAAGAAAACTTTTATCAATATCTTTTTAAGTTTTCATTCGATTTTCATACAATTTGAAGCGACTCGGCAAAGTTCTGCAACGATTTTACATATTAAATTTCAAATCATTCGGTTGGGTAGTTTTTGCACTGTTATAGAAGGACAGGCGGGTGGACAGACAGACGGACGGACCCAGACGACGACTATAGGTGCTATGTATTTATATAATTACGAAAGCACCTAAAAAAGCGTAGTATTCAACCACTTTGGCTATTTTCTTTGCTGTTTAAATTATTCTAATGAAGAAAATGTCCGTTACTGAAAAATATAAAACAAAACAATTATTTTCATCATATAATTCTAAGATAATAACATGTTGCTCTAAAACAATTGGCATTGCCTTTCCGATATGTATGTTCGACGAATCGTTTCATTTATACAGGATATGCAATAAATTTTCCCAAAGACTTATTTCTTCTTTAGTTACTTTTAGGAATAATCAAAATAATACAGCCAGTAAACACAAATCTTACCGGGAAAAAACACTAATCTACCCTAATAGAGCCGTTATCTGCAAGTGCTATTTTGAGTGTCTGCTCGTGTGAACATTTTGTCATAAACCGAATTATCGTAATTTTACATCTTTAAACTTTCCGATTTCCTATGGGATCGTACCCGCCTTTCCGCTAATACGCGTGAACTTGTACGAAACCAGCTATGAATTAAAATTAGAGATACATACGGTATCGATAGAAAATATACGAAAAATCTAGAAAGCAACATTTAAAAGTTTTTTTTATCTCACAGGCTATCAAAGCCTGAGAGCATATGTGTCCGCAGGTTATGTATGTATGTATGTATGTACAGTACATGTATGAGTGTACGTACGTAACGAGATAAATTTTGATAGAAATACCCGATTTGCTTCAAAATTTCTCATTCATTCACTTCTCATATGCTTCATTCTCATAAAGCGCTTCCCTGATTAGTTTTGAGGATTCATTAGTTAAATGTAAAGGGGATAAGGGGGGCCAACACCCTCCTTAACTTAGATAAATGGGTTTTTCATGCAGAATTATCAGATTTTCTTCAATTTTGGTATACCGGTTAACTCTGACAAGGTACTCCCCTGATTAGATTTGGAGGTTCATTGTTTAAGTATAAAGGGGTATCTAGGGGGGGGGGGGATATCCCTTAATTTAGATAAATGGGTTTTTCTATCCGATTTGCTTCAAATTTGGAATACCGGTTTATTCTGATAAGGCGGTTCCCTGGTGAGATTTGGAGGCTCATTGGCTAAGTATAAAGATGTGAAACAGGAAGGGGGAGGGTAATACCCTCCTTAATTTAATTTTAGAAAGGCATTTTTATTTGAAGTAAGAGTATAATATACAATTAGTGTGAATAGACTGTGAGCCCAATGCCATCAGTTTAACTGGGCACTTTTCTTTTTTTTTTACACTCTTTTATTTATTTTAATTTTTTTTTTTTTTTTTTTTTTTTTTTATGTAAAGATAAAATTTTGTAATCGGCTTTTCTGTCTACGAAAATTTCGACTGAACGTGCAGGGGTCAATGCGGGTTTTTTCTGGGTCCCATTTTGCAAAAAAAATAAAAAGTTATTTTTGTGAAATTTATTATATTTTTGTGAAAAATAACGTTTTGTAATAAAAAATGAAATCCAGTTACTCTTATTCGAATGAAACATTTATTATTAATAAATTTTTAAGTACTTCTGCTAAAGTTTTACTTTCTGGTGAACTTGTTTTGTATGCAAATTAGATATTTTAAAGTCTAATAAAACAAAAAATAATTAATGAAGAGTATGTTTTCATGAAGTGGAATTTTGTAATGGGCTTATTTTATTAAGCGGAATTTTGTGAAGGGGCCTGTTTTATTAAAAGGACTTTTGTGGGCCCCCAAATTTGCCTGTATCGATACCTGGACGTGGGATCTTGCACGAAACCAGCTATGAATAAAAATTAGACATATACGTTATCGACAGAAAATATACGAAAAATCCAGAATTTTTTTTTTTTCATTTCATTTACACTTTTTTATGTATTCTAACTTGATTTTATGTACGAAAAGATGAAAATTTTTTATCGATTTTTATTTCACTTACACAAAAACTGAACTGAACGTGTAAACTTGTACGATACCAACTGTACATTAAAATTACGATATATGCTATTGTTTCGGCTTAATGCCCTTGAAGAAGAAATCAAATTTATTGTTTATAATCTAATTCTAATAATAATTTATTGTTTACATTACACTGTAAAAAAAATACGACCAATTTTCCGGTAGGAATCGGAAAAATAGTTGCCCTTATCGTACCGGAAAAATTTCCGACACAGCTCGGAATAAAATCCATAAAATACCGTTTTATTGACTATTTCCTTTTTTTTTACGGATTTTATTCCGAGCTGGGTTGGAAAATTTTCCGGTACGATAAGGGCAACTATTTTTCCGATTCCTACAGGAAAACTGGTCGGATTTTTTTTACAGTGTATGAAGATCTGCTTTATTTACCATTCTTGGCTCGTAGTGAGATTTATGAGTAATATAATGATTTCAAGGTCATTTAATATAAATTTATTAGCTTTTATAATAATTTTGGATTCTTGATGACGATTTATTAGTAATTTAATGACTTTGGGATTTCTTGATATAAATTTTTGAGTTTTATAATTACTTGATGTCATTTAAATGAATATTATAGCTATTTATAATAATTTATAGCTAATTTAATGTGGTTTATGATATTTTTTTGAAAAGGTCATTCCTGGCTCTGTAACCAGACAGACGAAATTGTTTTTGGCTCGTAAATACAGAGCATATAATTGTAGAATCATGGATTCCAGACTCTGTATCAGAGAAACACAATTTTGGCTCTGTACCAACAGAGAGTATAAATGTAATATCTTGGCTATTAATTGCTAATAGTCCAATGTGGTGATTATATTATATTTTATTTAATAAACTGTTTAATCTCTAATCGCTCTCCAGCCTGACTGTTGAATTGTCGTATTCTTAAAATTAATGATAATCATCGCATCAGCAATTGACAGAAAATATACGGAAAATCTATACTAAACAACATTTTAAAGTTATTATTATTATTATTTTACACTCTTTTATTTATTTCAACTTTGTTTTTTGTGTGTAAAGGTAAAATTTTGTTCACAATTTTTCACTCATACAAAAACTGTGGGAGCATGTGGGAACTCGTACGAAAACAGCTGTGAATTGAAATTAGAGATACATACGCTACAGTCAGAAAGTATTACGAAAAATCTAGAAACCAACATTCATACGTTTTTTTTTTCTTTTACACTCTTTTATTTAATGTAACTTTTTTTTAATATAAAGATGAGATTTTGTAACTGATTTTTCACTAGAAACCTCAGAAACCAATATATTTTTAAGATTTCAAGAAGCATTTATGAAAACAAAGTTTGTTTTGCTGCCATTGATTTTCGGAAATGTTTCAAAGTAGTTTTTACACTGTATTAAATTCTCAATTAAACATTTTCAGCTGTGCAAGAGTAACAAAGCAATATTAATTTTAACGTTAATATTAATGCTGTTAATTTATAATGTTTGTAAAATATGTTTGTTGAAGATGAAAATGTTTATTTGAGAATGGATATCATCCGTATACATCCAGGGTTGAGAAAACTGATTGATACCATTCGGAAACGTTTACAAAAATAAGTGGCAGCAAAAAAAATAAAAAAAAAAAATAAATAAAAAAATAAATAAATAAAAACGAAAAAAAAAAAAAGCAATTTAACAAATTACAACGACCATTCGGAAAATGATTTTTTCAAAGACAATTTTATTTATGACATAAAAAATCGCACGGAGTTTATCATACATTACCTACGCCATGAATTAAACATTAATAGTGTTATTACACGTACAAACTGCAAGCGACAAAAATCACCTGCGACTCGTCAGATTTCCTAAAACTTACGTATTATCCAAGCATTTCATTGGCTGTTCGGGAAAAGGCTTTTCCATCGTCAGATTTCCAAGAAATCTGACGACCCATTTTAAATGAAATTTCATTCTTAAACTTCTAAACATCCCACGATATTACTTTTTACACCGTCGTATAGAGAAAAAAATGTACCTTTAAATGCAATTTATTTGAAAGCTGTATCTCAATTTGTTTCTGAGTTATTAATTTTTTTTTGTAGTTTTTATTACTTTTTTGTCACAGTGGCAACAGAAGTATCCATCTCTGTTGAAAGTAAAGGGAAATACAGATTACTGTATAGACCAACCAGAAAACGAATAAAATGCGGATTCAACCAATAAAAAGCTTCAGATATGCTTTTGATTTCCTACCCGAGGACAATAACCATTTTTTCTAAATGGTTAAAAGATTCTGAGTTTTTTTAACGATAAAGAACTCTTTTTAGAATAGTGGATAACTATGAAGAGGTTATTGCATATTTTCGTTTGTGTTATATTATCAATTATCTTGATTAAGAAATGTTTGTCTTTTTTTTTTTTTATTTACAGTGTACACCAAAACCGCATAAGAAAAACTGGATGTCATAGCAGAGGATTACCATCTTACGTCATCTTAGACGACATTAGACGCTAAATTCGATAAACCTGTAATTTTATCAAATTGTACTGCTTTAAAACTGCGGACACTTCTCTTCTGGTATGCGTTATGTATTTTATTTTTAAGACTGTTTTCAAATCCAAAGGAACTACTTTCTGATACATTTTTAAAAGGAAAAGCATGAAATTGCCTGGTTTTCTTATTAAGAAACTATGTAATTAAATGGTGTTTTCCATTTTTTGGTAAAGGCAAAAGATCTTTCCGAAAATACTGTCAAAGTGGGCGATTTAAATAAAACTTCCAGACGCTCGAAGCTGTAAACCTGTTGGAGTGTTTTAATACGGACGGTCAAAACCCATATGTTAGTCCATCCGTTGGTCGGCAGCTTTAATTTTTTTAATTTTACAATGTTTATGATAATTTCTCTGACTCATATTAAAGTCATTTCGATAAAAAAAAAAAAAAAAAAAAAAAAAAAAAAAAAAAAAAAAATCCCTTAAGATTCTAATTAGGAGCTGCCGCCTGGTTCAAAATATGACAGTCTATAATATAAACTACATACTACTGACCAAAGCACAACTTGAGTATAATATACGAGGGGGTATTGTAAAGTTTCAATTACAGGCGACTATTTTTCTATTCTATTCGCACCACTATTTAAAAAAAATATATTTCGTAGCATATTTTTCTTGCAAATGTTCTCAAAGCGTATGTAAAAGATTTTTGTTTTGAAAAAGTAGTGCGAGGTAGCATTAAAAATTATTCGCCTGCAACTGAAACTTTACGATTAAAGTCTAGAATATATTAAAAAAATAGACAGAAAAATCTGTCGTCACGTGACAAAAATCGCTTATAATGCGATAAGTAATTTATTTATCAAAAATGGAAAACGCCATTCGATTTCCAATCGCTTTAATAGCCAGGGTTGCCAATTTTATGCCTTTACGTTTAAAAATGAGTCAGAAAATGTTGCGTTTGTTGAGCAAGGAAATTTAGAACAGCATCAAGAAACATTTGTCTTTTTTTTATAATTAGATGCCATCAGATGATTTACCATTTTAGATTATCATCATCAGATTACCATCTAATGTCTTTTTAGATGTCATTAGATGCTAAATTAAGTAAACCTGTAATAATATAAAAATGTACTGCTATAAAACGGCTTCTCTTCCGGTATATGCTATTCGATTTCCAATCGCTTTAATAGTCAGAGTTGCCAATTTCATGCCTGTACGTTTAAAAATGAGTCAGAAAATGTGCTAAAAAATTTCGCGCTTGCTGAGCAAAGAATTTTAGAACCGCCTCAAGAAACATGTCTTTGTTTTACAATTAGATGTCATCAGATGATTTACCATATCAGATTATCATCATCAGATTACCATCTAATGTCATCTTAGGTGCCATTAGATGCTAAATTAGATAAATGTGTAACATTATCTTATTATATTGTACTGCTATAAAACTGCGGAAACTTCTCTTCCTGTTATGTGTTATATATTTTAAGGAACCGTCTCATTTATTTTGGACCTTGAAGCAAAATTTTCTCTAAGTCTTCTTTCTTCCTTAGATATTTTTATGAATAATAAAAGTTATACAACCAATAAGCAGCCAAATGGAGCTGCTGTATGCAAGTGTTATTTTTAGGGCATACCTATGTGAAAACCCAGCGAAAATTTTGTCATAAACAGAATTATAGCAATTTTACAGCATCTTATAACTTGCCCATTTCCGATGGGTCTTTCCCGCCTCTTCAATGAGGCGTGTGAACTTGTATGAAACCAGTTTATTTATGTATTTATACAGCAGGGTTGTAGGGGAAATAAAGCACAGGAAGTGAGGTGTGCACGGCACGGAAGGCAGTTTGATATTGGTCGCCAAATTTTCATGCCATCGTTGGTTTTAAATCGAAATAAAAATATTATTTTGTTGGGCTATTTTCACCGAACGCTTCAACAGTCCCATTAATAATGCACGCATGGATATCGGAAACACAAAATCCAGGGAGGGGCAAGATGTAAAAGTTGTTTGTGATTATGATTGAAGTGGGTATTGCTTCATTGCAGCTTTATCTTTACTACTTTATGCATCAAAGGTACTTTAAACCGCCACTAAAGGAAATTTAATTTAAAAATTATTTAATCAGTCTATTAATAAAATTAGATTTTACTTTTCATATAACATACTTTGCTCAATCAATGTGAATAAAAGTGAAACAGTCAAAGCTAACTATTTTACAAAGCGGTTATTTTCCTATGCATTTACACACATGTAGCTTTTCTCTTATTAAAAAAAGTTATAAAAATAAGAAAAATTTCAACTAAAAAACCCTCTCCATTTACCGATTGGATCACAATGTATTTATTTACACTATTTTCAAAAGAACAGTCAGGTTTCCATAACAGTATTTTTGGATAATTAATCTAATAATTCTTGTAGATGACAAAAAGATCTATAGCTACCGATTTATAAAATCAGCATTAATGAAAAAACTTATCTAAATTTCACATTACTATTAAATAAATTTCCTAATAAGATTTAAATCATGAAGGAATATCATTATTAAGGAGGAGTAGTTTCTTCATTCAAAATTTGGTACCTAAAGGGTTAAAGTTTTCATTATATTTTATACAACCCGTAGTTTTGTTTCTATGAAAAAATACTAAGGAGTACCGTTACCGGAACACGATTTTGATTTGACGAAAATGCAGCTTTAGATTGAAGGATTTCATGTAATTTTTACGTTAGGATGGGGAATTTTCTGAATTTTGGGGGGAAATGGGTAAAAGAAAGCAGAAATTTTCGAGTTTGCGCAAACTATAAACAATGTAAAAATTCGTCCATTTTATGAATTGTTTTGAGAGTGTACGGGCTTGTTAAAGTTAAGAAATACCTTTTAAAATATTACTGAGTTTTTTTCTCTTCCCGAACTAACCGTTTTCTGCGACCGAAGGTAGGTACCAATTGTTTTTTATTAGCTCCACGCCCTAACGAAAATCCTTCATTACGCCCATATTTACGCGCACGAAACAGATGTTTCCGGCCGTGTGCAAACTTTCCTCTGCGACCCTCTAAAAAGTTTTTGAACAATGCTGCTTGAACATTTGTTAGAATAAATAGAATAACAATTTTAAGTAAATAAAAAGTTATATCTTATATAATTATATATTAAAAATGCAACATGAACGTACCGTTTCAACACTTTCAGTCTTAACATTTGATCAGAAAATTTAAAAAATAAAAAATAATATTTATTTCAAGACATTTTGCTGGCATCTTGAGTGAAAAAAAGTCATATATATTTGAAGCATACTCATCCTTTACGAATTTATTTCAAGAAAAAAAATATTATACTTTAAAAAGATTTTATCGGGTATCATTAATGTATGAATTTAATTTTTCTGTGAAATTCATGTATTTAATCCCTTGACCGCCGAGCAAAAGGGCAAAATTGTAAAGATGTTTTCTCTGAAAATTTTTAAAAATGCCTAAAAAAGATTTTCCCAACAAGATATAAAAAGTTTAATTTCGTATATGAATATAACCCTTGGGAGTATTAATTCTTACTCAATGTTTTAAAACTGCATTATATATCGTTCACCCGAAAGAAAAATGACACATCTCACAAAAATTCATTTTGCATTGTATTCCATTAATAGGCTAGTCATACGTGTGTCTTTCTACACAAACTGCTTCATAAGTGTAGTTATACGTAAAATCCTTTTATTACGCTATTTGTCCATTTCTGTCCACAGGAGAGGGGTGGATTGAGTGGGGAGGTAAAATTACCCAACCCTCCAAACCTCATCCAACGTTTTAATTCTTAAGGGTTTTGTGCTTTTATGCAAGTTTTCATCCCTGCTTACAGAGCTAAGTGCTGTAATTTAATTTTATATTAAAATTATGCAAATTTTCTTGTGACACTCTCCTGTGAAATTTACTTTTGTCGAGATGTGTCACTTTTCTTGCAGAGCGATATGTGAAATTATACTAATTTAAATAATGCTCTTATTGCGGTGAAACCTACAGCTTACAAGGAAGGTCTCCATACGGGCATATTCAGAAAAATCTGAAAAAATTACAGAGTGTTCTTATCATGTGTATATATATAGTTATAAAATTTTTTTTGGCGGAACCGCGATAGAACGTTCATAAAAAAAAAATAATGAAATTTTCGTTTATTTGGCGATTTATCATCGGTTGGCGATGAAATGAAATTTCGAAAAATACTTTTTTATGCCGAATACTCTTTAAGATAAAAATGTTTCATGTTGAACTTGTTTAAATAAATTTAATGTAAATGACTTTAGTTCTGTCAGTTTTAGATTGATTTAACTATAGTTTTGTCATATTTAACTTTCATTATAAATATATATATATCAAATTTTATGAATTAAAAGAAAATTAAAATTGTTTCAATGTCTCAAAATTAAGTTCAATTGAGCACTGTGGATTCAATTCTGTTGCTATGGAAACGACGAATTCTTTGAAATGAATAACTGGTAAATAAATCTTGCCTTTATTTTGGAATACGCTTAAATATATGAAAGTATTTTTTATATATGAAATTGTTTTTAAAGTAATAAAATTAAATAACAAGCAACATAAATATGTAATACGAAAAAATGTGTTTATAAAACTCTCTCATTGTTTAAATTCATTAAATACTATTTACACGCATTCTAAAAATCAATTAACAATCAATTTTCAGGTGCGCTAAAATCGTTTGCTTTGGGCAAGGAAAGTATTGCTCGCCAAATAGCGTGACGCTTTCGCCTTTTCGCGCCAAATACTCAAAAGTATTTTATTTTTTTACATACTTTCTACTGTAATTCAGCCGCTAAATTTGACTGATCCTTTATTACATACATAAGTAGTTTAATTGGTATTTTTTTCAAAATATTCTGAGTATGCCCAGAATGGAGACCTTCCTTGTTAGTGACCGGATATACTACTAGGCAGTGGCGCGAACTTATATGGGCCCGTGGGGCACGAGCCCAACCAATAATTTTATCTCTCCATCCACCTAATCTCCATAGATTTATTTTGTTATTTATTTATTGAACTGAAATTTGGTTTTATTGACGTTCTCAAAATAATTTAGTTTGAAAAATAAATAGTAAAGGCATCAATTGGGCTTAAATGAGCACCGAAAGCACCTTGAGCAGACGCATAATTAAATTTCTATCAAGAACAAATTTTCCTGCTTATTTTGCCATATTTTTTAATGTCTTGAATTGATATTTAGATGATATTTAGGTATAAATATATTGAGCATTTAGGTGACTAAAATGCATGTTTTTCTTCACATTTAGGTTTTTGCACTTTCAATAATTAGTAATTTTTATGTTATTTATAATAAATATTAATGTATTTATAAGGAAGACCTTATAGGTATAATTTAATTAAATTATTTATTAAATTATGATTAAATTATAATACTTTTATATTTTGCCTAATAAAAAAAATTATCTTCAAATTATCATCTTTAGTGATTCGTCCCTCCCCTCCTCTCTTTACACACACATAGGCACTAAGGAGGAAAAATGTATGTGTTACTTTACTCAAAAAAATTTAAGCTCACCCAATATTTTTCAAAAGTTTGCGCTACTGCTACTAGGATATACTGATTTTTTCTTTATTTTTATAATTTCGTATAAATTGTGAAGTAGGATTTCGATATTTAAAATTAATATTCAGCCTTCATATAACACGTATTAAAAATGACATTTACAAAACGACTTATAACTATATTTGCAAAAATAACTGATCAATGAAAGAAAAGTGTTCTGGTTTAGTAAATAATTTTCTTAATACACATATTTGATAACCGCATATATTACATATATGTACACATATACTACATATATAAGTATTACATATATGTATTACATATATATTTACATTCCATATAGTTATGTGCACTTTTAAAATGATGCTTTTTGATTTATTTTTCAATATTAGTTTTCTGCTGCAAAAATATACTACGAAGAAAAATAGTTATCTATTTTTGTATCATAGAAGACGACTGCATAAGCGATAAAAATTGCTATAAAATATGAAATCTGATAAGTATTCTGCGTTTTTTCGTAGAAAAGCGATTAAATAAAAATTCAGGATTGCTTTAAAATTATGATGATAATAGTAATAAAGAATAGTAATAATAATAGCAATAATAGAAATTAAATGGTACTACATGGGTACACATAGTGGATACCATCAAAATTTTACTAGGTTAGCCATGTGTAACTGTTCTACTTTTACTCTTAAAATTAGAAAACAAACATACGATATCTGCATTTGTTTAATTTTTAAAATAATTCCACTGAACTCCAAACTCTGCATTACAAGAATGTCAGACTGTTTGAATTTTTAAAATATGAACACCGATTAAAAACACTAACACAATATTTCTATTTGAAATGTATCTTATTGTTATTTAATACAAAGACTGAAATAATGTTATAATTAACGTGTTGTAGTACCTTTGGCCAATTGCTTTAGAAAAAAAAAATTACACTAAAATTATTAAATAAATGGTAAGCAAATTTAACTTTCATTGTAATTATCAGCCCGTTCCCTGTTTATAGATTCAGCTTTGAAAAAATATAAAAGAAATAACTGCCAATAGTAATTAACTTCACTCTTCTATTATAGAAATGTAAAATTGTTCTATTAAACTAATCATTCTACAATTTATAATAACCAATCTGAAGTTTACTTCATTACTTCATTACTTCATACATTCATCATATGAAATCTTAAATTCGGCTATTGTGAAAACTCTGTTATAACGAGCAAATTCTACGGTTCCTTCGTCCCTCTTATAGCAACTTTGACTATATATTCCTTTAACTGTAACTTGGATTACTCTATATATTATCCAATAAAGTACTAAGGAGAGCAGACGATTACAAATGCTTAATTCATTAAAACATTCACAAAGAAGTATTTGAAATTTTGAAAATATGAATATTATACTTTTTAATTTTATTAGTAGAATATTTATGAATCTTGATATTTTATAGAAGTATAAAGTTATCACTGCTGATGTTCAAGCCCCTTAAAACCCTTACATATTATTTGTGTTTTCTCGGTGTTAAGATTAGGAAAAAATATATATATATTGCATGGAACAGTGTCAAAATTTTCATTCTGTCATGTCTTTAGAAAATTGAGATCATTAAAGATACTTTTATCTTGTGTAAAATCATTTATTGTCTCTTTTTTTTTGTATAGGTTTTGGCACCCTTCCCACCGAAAAAAATAATAATCCAGTTATACCATGGATCAACAGCGCTTTTGCCTTGACATTTCCATGTCAATACTATGGTCAGCATAATCTTATAACCTTCTCTGTAAGCTTTTTTTTTTTTTTTTTTTTTTTTTTAATCTTTAAGAAAACAATATTTGATATTATGTGAGCAGCGTAAATAAACAAATATATATATATAATTAAAATTGAATCACATATGTATGAAACTCGAAGGAAAATATAACATAAAAATTAAACCATTAAAATGAAATAACGAGTCTAAAAGTACATGGGAAAGATAATTTAAACGATGAACACGGGAAATAAGAAATGCAAAAATAAGAAACTATGAATAGTTTATGGATGAGTCAGCGGAGCTACATAGACATACTTCATAGTAAAGTTAAGTTATTTCTTCGAATATTGTCGGCACTAAGCCTAAAAATGACAATATTTAGTTCCTTATAACATATCAAGAAATCCAATATATATCTATATATGATCTATATATGTATAAACATTATACAGGGTGTCAGGTCTCAACGGTATCCAATGGCTAATTCCTAAACCGTTAATCATAGACATATAGTTCCAACTACAAAAATGTTCAAAATCAGGTAAAGAAATATTTTAAAAGCGATTTGGGTCAATAAAAACATTTCTTAAAAAATTACGAAATTTAAATTTTTATACGGTCCCCCGGTCTATAAGTTATATTTAGTAAAATTTTCCTTTTACACTGACAAGTAATACACAAAAAGTCCCGTTATTCTACAATTAAAATTGACCGAGTAATAGCTGTTTAAAGTTGGAGCATATTTTTTGCTGCAAATTGGGGGTGATTCACAAATTTAGTCGAAATATAATTTCGTCAGATATATTAAAAAATGATTGAGAGTAAAATTAACATTGCAATATAAATTTGAAATTTTTAATCATTCTGACATATTAATGCAAAATATACAATTTGTAATAAACATTTAAAAAGAAAGAAAAAATCAAAACTCTTGTTAAATAAAATGATGCTAAATTAACAGCCTCAATTCTTTACAAAATGATACGTATTTTCAAATATTATTAGATTACACTAGCTTGCATAAGTTGGGTTATGTCATGTTTTTTAGCTTTTAATAATTGATTCTTATTGTATTCTGTACCGCTGAATCTGAAATTGACCTTCATTTTTAACTATCACATCAGGATTTTTCGAAAATTTCAAAGTTAAAATTGAATTTCCTCCCTCATTTCATCGGACCACTCAGATATTTAGCTGTAAGAATCACAGGTTAAGCAAAAATATCGAATAAATTATTGAATAAAATAAAATAAGACAAAAAAAAAAGTTTTACATATGCTTTACAGTATGAGATTTTCGGTATATTTTAACTTACACATTTACAATTTGCAAAAAAATTCTAACATGATGGTTAAAAATGAAGGTCATTTTCAGATTCAGTGCTAAAAAATACGTAAAAATCAATTATCAAAAGTTAAAAAACACAAACATATCCTCTATTTTATAGTATCCGATTTTTTTTTTTTTTTATTTGTCAATTTATGATTTGCGAAATATCTTGACATGATGGTTAAAAATTAATGTAATGCTCGGATTCAATGCTAAAGAAATACATAAAAGTTAAAAAAAAAAAAAAAAAAAAAACAATAATCACAATCTTGTATTATCTAATCTAAAACTTTCTCTTAAACTTCTTGGCGGTAATCTATCCGAAATTATTTGTGTTATCCTGTAAAATAAGTATAAATGGTAACCACAGAAAATCATAATAATATTAGATTGTTACTGGATTTGCGCCAGTATGTAAAACGTAATCTCGATCGGATATTGAAAAGTGAGTTAAAGTTCGACTATAAATTTTGAACTGGAAAAACATATATACGATCGTTGAAGTAACATACAAACTTATAAAAATAACATAATTTTTGTTAAAAGAAATCATAAAAGAAACAGTCTCAAATCCTGACAAAATAAAACATATGCTATTTTAGCCAATCTGAAACTTAATAAATGTTAACTTAATCGTAATACTTGTACGATTTTTTTCAAAGCGCAGATACACATGAAATAAGATCTTCGAATACTTTAAGCACTGTGTATGTGACCCCTCAAAGCCAAGCCGAACTCATTTGTTTTCAGAGCAGAAAAATGGCATAGGTCATGCATTTTTAAAGTTTCATAACTCGCTCAATTTTAGTATTATATGAATGGGACTTTTTTTGCCTTACTTGTCAGTGTAATAGGAAAATTTTACTAAATATAACTTGTAGGACCGGGGGACCGTATACAAATTTAAATTTCGTAATTTTTTAAGAAATGTTTTTATTGACAGAAATCGCTTTGAAAATATTTCTTTACCTGTTTTAAAACAATTTTGTAATTGGAACTATATGTCTATGACTAACGGTTTAGGAATTAGCCATTGGACACCGTTGAGACCGGACACCCTGTATATATATATATATGTACGATGTTTTGTAATTTTTTCTGTAACAATTATGTAAAATATTATTGCATGCCATCTCTAAATTGGAGTTTCGGTCATTTTGATGATCGAATTTGTTAGCCATTTTTTAAGGTATTATTCTTTAAAGGTATTATTCTTTATATAAAATAATTTCATGCCATCTTTAAATTAGAGATTTGTTCAGATTTTATTATAAGAAGTTGTTTGTTGTTGTCTTTTGATTTCAAAGGAATTATATGAAGTATGTCCGCTCTCAACGGCGTCCAATAGCTAATTCCTAAACCGTTAGTCATAGACATATAATTCCAATTACAAAAATGTTTTAAATCAGGCAAAGAAATATTTTAAAAGCGATTTGGGTCAATAAAAACATTTCTTAAAAAAATTACGAAATTTAAATTTTTATACGGTCCCCCGGTCCTATAAGTTATATTTAGTAAAATTTTCCTATTACGCTGACAAGACAAAAAATGTTCCATTCATATAACACTAAAATTGAGCGAGCTATGAAACTTTAAAAATGCATGACTTATGCCACTTTCCTGCTCTGAAAACAAATGAGTTCGGCTGGGCTTTGAGGGGTCACATACCAAGTGCTTAAAGTATTCGAAGATCTTATTTCATGTGTATCTGCGCTTTGAAAAAAAATCGTACAAGTATTGCGATTAAGTTAACATTTATTAGGTTTCAGATTGGCTAAAATAACATATGTTTTATTTTGTCAGGATTTGAGTGTTTCTTTTATGATTTCTTTTAACAAAAATTATGTTATTTTTATAAGTTTTTATGTTACTTCAACGATCGTATGTATGTTTTCCCAGTTCAAAATTTGTACTCGAACTTTAACTAACTTTCAAATATCCGATCGAGATTACATTTTACATACTGGCGCAAATCCGATAACAATCTAATATTATTATGATTTTCGGTAGTTACCATTTATACTTATTTTACAGGATAACACAAAAAATTTCGGATAGATTACCGCCAAGAAGTTTAAGAAAAAGTTTTAGATTAGATAATACAAGAGTACGGTTGTTGGTTTTTTAACTTTTATGTATTTTTTAGCACTGAATTCGAAAATTACCTTAATTTTTAACCATCATGTCAGGATATTTCGCAAATCATAAATTGTAAAAGTTAAAGAATAACAAAAATCGAATACTATAAAGTAGAGGAGATGGCTGTGTTTTTTAACTTTTGATAATTGATTTTTACGTACTTTTTAGCACTGAATCTGAAAATGACCATCATTTTTAACCATCACGTTAGAATTTTTTTGCAAATTGTAAATGTGTAAGTTAAAATATAGCGAAAATGTTATACTATAAAATATATGTAAAACATTTTTTTATTTTATTTTATTTTATTTTATTCAATAATTTATTCAATACTTTTGCTTATCCTGGGATTCTTACAGCTAAACACCTGAGTGGTCCGATGAGATGGGGGAGAAAGTTCAATTTTAACTTTGAACTTTTTAACTTTGAAATTTGGGAAAAATCCTGATGTGATGGTTAAAAATGAAGGTAAATTTCGGGTTCAGCGGTACAGAATATATAAGAATCAATTATCAAAAGCTAAAAAACATGACATAACCCAACTTTTGCAGGCTTGTGCAATCTAATAACATTCTAAAATACGTATTAGTAAAGAATTGAGGCTGTTATTTAAGCATCATTTTATTTAACAAAATTCTGTTTTTTCTTTCTTCTTAAATGTTTATTACAAATTGCATATTTTTCATTAATATGTCAGAATGATTAAAGATTTCAAATTTATATTTCAATGTTAATTTTACTCTCAACCATTTTTTTAATATATCAGACGAAATTATATTTCGACTAAATTTGTAAATAACAAAATGGTCCCTGCGTTGCAGCAAAAAATATGCTCCAACTTTAAACAGCTATTACTCGGTCAATTTTAATCATAGACCATAACATAGGACCGGGGGACCGTATAAAAATATAAATTTCGTAATTTTTTAAGAAATGTTTTTATTGATCCAAATCGCTTTTAAAATATTTCTTTACCTGATTTAAAACATTTTTGTAATTGGAACTATGTGTCTATGAGTAACGGTTTAGGAATTAACCATTGGACACCGTTGAGAGCGGGCACCCTGTATATATATATATATATATATATGAGAACCCCAGAAGTCAAGGGGTATAAGTGACAAAATTGAACTAAGTGCACAGACGATCTGGAAATATGCTTTTTTATTTTCAAGTAAAGAAATATAAGTGATTTTCTAATTATGTGTTTTGTTTTAGAGATCAACCACTTTTGCCGAATAACGATCAAAATTAACTAATTATAAATTTAAAGAAAATTGCACTCTATTTTTTTTTTCACATTTATTGAAATAAGAGTTCAAAGACCACTGTGAAACAAGCAGCAGTTTCCTATTTCAATTCAGTCAATTATTATTGATGTTCAACTTTAATGTCAATTATCTTTGAACTCAATTTACTCGAAATCGAAATTTTGTCACTTGTACCCATTGGCTTCTGATGTCCTCATATATAGTACATATAATTTGAAATTTTCAATTAAATGTGAGAGTTTTTTAATTCATTTGTTCATAACTGGCACACATAACGCAGTTTACTTATTTGAAAAAGTGTAATATAGTCCAGAGCTAGCTCAAACGAATAAAAGATTATATATTTACTGATAATAATTTTCTTTCTATCGTTGAGCATTTATTGATTTGATAATAATAATAAAAAAGTCAATCCCTTAAGGGGACAAAAGACCTTAAAATCCTTAATTGTTTTTTTTTTTTTGTTGGTTTTTTTTTTTTTTTTGTAAATTTCACCTAAATATTATTCAAGGGTACATTATATGAATTATGGCATGCATTTATCACAAAAAAAAATTAAAAAAAAATTTATTTTTGAGAAAAAAATGGAATTTTACGCGTTGTCTTAGAAATCTTCGAAATGCCCCCTGCGCGTTCCATATCAATGAAAATCCCCAATATTTTTTATAAAAGTTTGATATATATATATAAACTAGGGGGCTCTGTCCCCTGCAAGCTACGCTCTACAACCCCCGTTCAGACACCGCAGAATCTAAAAACACGCTAATCTGATGGGTTTTAAAAATATTACAGAAGATTGAATTACACTGAAAAAAGCTGTGCAGATCTCTCTGTAAACGGGTTTCCATTCAATTCCCTTTGATTGCAAAAATTTAAGGGCGAATCAGTTGCTCTTAAACATCCAATGGTCGTTTTCGTTTTTGATTAAAGAGGATCAGTTAAACATTTGAAAAGAAGCTAAAATAAAATAAAGTAAGTATAAGAGTCTTTGTATTTTAAAACAATCTCTATAACAATAGCCTAAGTCATGTGAGTATCATCAACAGTTCCAGGCGGACCACTTCGCTTTTTATACTCTAGGTGCCATTTTGGTGCTTTAATGTTAGCCAGGCACAGGTGATAAGTCGTCAAATATTATTCTATCGCCATCATTTCATCTATATTATAATAGTTCAAGTCGTCAACTGCCATAAACAAATACGGTCTGATCCCTTCGCCGTTCATATGGAAGTTTGGCAAAGATGTCATATACGCCCCATATCGGCGTGATTTTTTAACGACGCCAATTTGGGGAAAGCATCAACAGCATAAACAGCAACATCCGGATTGCCATATCAAGCAAAACAACGATACGTTGGCGCCAGTTATGTGCCCGTTCCGTATATGACATTGGCGTCAGAAAAAAATCGCGCCAATATGGGACCGTAAGTTTTCCATTTTGATTAAAAAATCAAAATTTTTTTTTCGAATACAACTACATAAAAGTTGCCATGGTCACAAAGAATTCTAGGTACTGTTACGCTAGCAGGATACAAATCTCGCCAATAGCTTTTTTTCAACTCGCCAGTTAGCATTTTTTTTTTCGAGTGGTAATATTTGGCCAGATACGCACCGCAGGTTTGGCGTGATTTTTATTTTTTTACGAAAATTTGGCGAAACCCTCTTTTTCAAATACCAGTTACATATGCATTTTTGGTATTCCTTAGATATCCCGGCGACCAAAAATCTATCGCCAAACTATAAGATTAAATGCCAATAATGGTTGATCGTAAATGTCACATTCACTTGACTTTAAGCAAGTTATACGTGTTTACGTCATCAAGTGATTTTTATTTCGATGTTTTATTGGTATATTTATTAATGTTGTACTAATTTATTTGTTCTTTCGTTATTTAAAATAAAAATTATGTCCATTTGTATAATTTGGCGAGTGTTTTGGCGATTTATATAATTTGGCGAAATTGGTCGACGGAATAACTAAGTAGTACTGTATTTCTTAATTATTTTCTTTTATTTTCTAAAGGAAATATAAAAAATAATTAATAATCATAGAACAAAATAATTTATATAATTTGTAAAAAGAAATAAAAGTAAATAAACATTTATTATCAAATAAACACAATAGCTAGGTTACCATATCAACCTTTTCTGAAATATAAAAAAAAAATATCTGTTTGATTAAAATTTGAGTTGCCATCATTAGAAAAAAGTATTTAAAATTAGAAAAAAAATTAATATTTCGAAAACTAATTCGAATTTAAAAATTCTAATACCAGTTTTGAAATCTGCCGATCAATATTGATTTTTGGTGTTAATTTCATCGCAAAGTATACCATATTTTAGGAGAAATCGCCGTGAAACATAATCAGTTGTTTAATCAGTCGATTCATACTTCCGTTTCATAAATTCGTTTCATTAGGATTTTATATATATAGGGTAGATAAAATAGAGGATCGAATTTTATATATTTGAATTTAAAGGTAAATAAATAAATAAATAAATAAATAAATAAAAATTTTGAAATTTTTTTTCGAAAAAAATTCACGATATGGAATATATGCGCTATGGAACGCGCAGAGGGCATTTTGAAGATTTCTAAGACGACGCGTAAAATTCCATTTTTTTCTCAAAAATATAATTTTTTTTTAAATTTTTTTTTGTGATAAATGTATGCCATAATGCATTTTATGTATCCTTGAATAATATTTAAGGTAAAATTTACAAAAAAGAAAAAAAAATTGAATCTTTGAAAATTTTTGAAATTTTTTTGAAAAAATTCCGAAATTTTTCATTTTTTTTCCCCTTTAAATTAAAATATATAAAATTCTATGCTCTATTTTATTTATATATATAAACCAAACTTTTATAAAAAATATTGGGGATTTTCATTGATATGGAATGCGCAGGGGGCATTTCGAAGATTTCTAAGACGACGATTTCTGAAAATTCCATTTTTTTCTCAAAAATAAAAATTTTTTTAATATTGTTTTTTGTGATAAATGCATGCCATAATGCATATAATGTACCCTTGAATAATATTTAAGGTGAAATTTACAAAAAATAAAATAAATATTTTAAGGTCCCTTGTCCCCTTAATGCGGTAAATTAACATCCGATTCACACTTCTGTATTTTCGCATACATGGACAGGATGTACAATATTTAACATAATTGTTCCATCAAATAGATTATATGGGGGTGCTCACAACCATAGTAGACGAAGTCCATTTTGAAAAAAAAAATTAGTCCATTTCGAAGGTGCATAAAATCTGTTTTATCCATACTCGCACAGTAAACCAAGTCTGTTTTCGCATACTTTATCATTTATGTCATCTGTTCATAGACTTGGTTTACTATGGGAGTGGATAAAACAGATTTTATGCACCTTATCAATGGACTATTTTTTTTTTTTTTAAATGGACTTGGTCTACTATATGGTTATGAGCCCCTCATATATCAATGTCATTGAATATATCTGATTGCTCCGAATCTCATTGTTAAAACGCATAAAGGAGTACATAGCGTTTATAAGAATGTATCACATAATATAAAAGACAGCTAAGGGTGTATCTCAAAGTCAATAATTTTAGTTAAGTTCCTATATAATCTTTGTAAGAAATCAATTGCCTACGGATGGAGAAAACAGTTAACGAATATATAAATGCAATTTAGTATTGAATAGTATCATTTTATAAAGTTAGCGAGTTTAAAATTGTTAATGTAGATTAGATATACATACAATAATTATACAAGATTAAAATAACATACATATTTTCTTATGCATTGATGCCGCAAGCAAAAACTTCTCAATGAAATAATTCATCCACATTCTTACCTAAAAGAGAGAGAGAAAAAAAAAAATAAAATACACGATAAAGTAATATATGATAATATATGATAATACACGCATACAATTTTACAGTTATTCATTAGTTTGTATTTTTAAAATAAAATTTCTTGTTCAAAACATGTTTGTCAGGAATTACTGGTCTATGTATTGTATATGATCAGGAAATCAGGAACGCATACTGTAAAAAAAGGCAAATATTTCCTAGTCAGAAAATATATTATAGCCACGAACGAAAATATACAATAACCTTTTCCGAATTACCCACGATTCCGAAATACGTTCTTTAATTTTAGAAAGCTCAAACACCAGCACATTTTAGAGGCTTAACCCTTTAAATATGGGGGTTGGGACATATGTCGTGCCAGAAACTATTACTTTATTTTATTCGCACCTCATTTTAAATGCTATTTTTTGCTCTACACACATACCAGAATTATATCAAAAGAACTATACCGCAAAGAAAATGTTTTGTAAATTGTAGTACGAGTGAATATAAAAATAGTCTCCAGTCCTAACCCGTAATCAAAAGGTTAAAGAGTCATTTATAAAAACAAAGTTCCTTTTTCTACCACTGACTTTATCATGCGTTTCCGCGTGGTTTTTATAGTGTATTATGTATTAGCTAATGTACCCGGTGTTGACCGGAATTTTAAGAATGTTTGTTTTGAAAAATCAATTTCAAATTAAACATACAGTATAAAACAAAGAATAACAAAAGCTGTAAAGCCATCTTTATTTCAGTTCTTCTCTAAGAATGAGCTCTAGGGACCAAAACGTTTATGGAAATTCTAATGTACACGCATACACGCACGGATATATATGGAATGGGCAAAAACAATTTCAGAGAGCCGCAAAATGTTAAAATATGCCAATATTTCCATAATCGGGTTTTTATCATGTGTCAATACGTTTTTTCAAACTCATATGATGGTATGTATTCGCTTGCTGACGTCCGTTATATTTCCAATAGGACGTAATATTCACTTTTTTATAAAAAATCGTCCAACTATTTATTTCATTTTAATTTTTCACGTGGAAATCTTGCAATAAAAACATCATGACATAATATTAACTTTTTTTTTTTTTTAAATTCGTCAAACTATTTATTTCATTTTCATTTTTCACGTAGAAATCTTGCAATAGAAAAGTAATTGTTGAGGTAAGAATTTTATTGTGGATTTTTAATTGTTGGCAATTGCTATAACGAAAAATGTTTAACTCTGATAAGAAATTGGTGTTTTTTTATTAATTAAAGATTAACCATGAATTATTTCGATTCCGCACTTCTTTAGTTGTCTCAGTCATGTTTTAACACACATGTACGTAACATTTCACAATTCTGGCTTCCAAACAGTCGATTTGTATAGAATTACAGACATACAGACAAATTTTCATTTTCATATATTAGATTAACCATTTCTCTCAAAACTGAGTATACGTTTTATGGATGCTATCTATTCTCAAAATAGCCTTTTCATGTTCAACAAACATATTTTACAGACAAACGTGATAAGTTAGCACTATTAACATTAACTTTAAAATTAATATAATTTTGTTGCTATTGCATGTATAAATTCAATTCAGCAGCTGAAAATATTTAATTGAGAATTGGTTGCATCCTACATAAACAGATATTTCGGTTTGGGAAAATTGATTAATATACTACAAAAGCTATTTGGAAACGTTTTCGAAAATCAGTGGCACCAAAAAATCAATGTTTTTGTAAATTCTTACTTTAAATCTCAAAAATATATTGAATATATATATATATATATATAAATCGTTAAAATACGGACATTGTACTGGCATTCGAGACGCCAGTACTATTTCCGTATTTTAACGGAATTTTTTTCCGTAAATTTTATGAAAAAACGGAATTTTTTCTGGAATTTACGGAAAAAAAATTCCGTTAGAATACGGAAATAGTACTGGCGCCTCGATTGCCTGTACAATTTCCGTATTTTAACGGATTTTTTTTTTTTTTGCAGTGTTGGTTTTTGAAGTTTCTAAAGTTAAAGACACATTTGGAATCGTGGGTAATTCGGAAAAGTTATTTTATATTTTTGTGCGTTGTTATATGATATTACGAAACATTTGTCTTTTTTTTTTTTTACAATGTAGATGCAACAACTAACTCATTACAATAATTTTTTTTTAAAAAAAAGTCTAAGTAAATTTGCATACAGTTAAAAAGTGACGAGCACTGCATCTAAGCAAAACATCCCGTTGTTGAAACGGTTTGTTGATATCAATTGAAAGTGAACTATTAAATACTGTAAAAAATAGAGCTGTAATTGAACAGTTTGCTGAAAGTGATCGACGAATGGAATTCACTTATAGATATGAACTATTTTACAGTTGAACCTATTTTAGACAGTAGTCGTAATGGTGTTGAAGACTTTGTTACATTGTAATTGACGCGCTAGTGAAATTGCCGCATCAATATATTTTTATTATTAGTAATATTATGATCAAACATAAATGATTTCTTATAAGTAAGAAAATTTGACTACGAATAAAAAATTAAAAAAAGATAACAAATTTACGAAAATTACAATAACGGAAATTAACGAATTATTTTTATTTTTCTCTATTTGCTTGTAAACTCACTGCAATTCTTTACATTCTTGAGAAAAAGCTAATACTTTTCAAACATTGGATATTTACGATTCAAATTTCACATAACATAATAGCGCCATGTCCCTTATTATTTTTCTCTATTTATTTCTATGTTCATAGAAATTCTTTAAATTCTCGCGAAAAAGTTAAACTTTTTAAACATTGAATATTCACTATTCAAATTTGGCACAGCAGAATAGCATCGGATTCTTTATTTCTTTCTAAACTCATAACAATCTTTAAATTCTCTAGAAAAAGTTAAACTCTTCGAACCTTAAATATTTACTAGTATTCAAATTTCATGAAACATAATAGCACCAGTTTCCTTATTATTTCATCCTGTTTGTTTCTAATATCGCTTTTGTTCTTTAAATTCTCGAGATAAAAAAAAAAAAAAAAAAAAAAATCACATTTTTAAAACGATGTTTACTATTCAAATTTCACACAAAATAATAGTACCAGATTCCTTATTATTGTTACCTGTTTGTTTTTAATATCGCTTTTGTTCTTTAAAATTTCGAGAAAAAGAAATCACAATTTTGGAACATTGAATATTTACTATTAAAATTTTACACAACATAATAGCACCAGATTCCTTATTATTTTCCCCTCTTTGTTTTTAATATCGCTTTTGTTCTTAAAATTCTCGAGAAAAAAAATCACAATTTTAGAACGTTGAATATTTACTATTCAAATTTCACACAACATAATAGCACCAGATTCCTTATTATTTTTCCCTCTTTGTTTTTAATATAGCTTTTGTTCTTTAAATTCTTGATAAAAAAAATCACAATTTTAAAACATTGAATATTTACTATTCAAATTTCACACAACATAATAGCACCAGATTCCTTATTATTTTTCCCTGTTTGTTTTTAATATCGTTTTTATTTTAAATTCTCGAGAGAGAAAAATCACAATTTTAAAACACTGAATATTTACTATTCAAATTCCACACAACATAATAGCACCAGATTCATTATTATTTTTCCCTGTTTTTTTTCTAATATCGCTTTTATTCTTTAAAATCTCGAGAAAAAGAAATCACAATTTCAGAACATTGAATATTTGCAATTCAAATTTCACACAACATAATAGCACCAGATTCCTTATTATTTTTCCCTGTTTGTTACTAATAACGCTTTTATTCTTTAAAATCTCGAGAAAAAAAAAATCGCAATTTTAAAACATTGAATATTTACTCTCCAAATTTCATACAACATAACAGACCAGATTCCTTATTATTTTTCTCTATTTGTTTCTAATTTAACTTCAATTCTTTAAAAGCTGCCCTTTATTTATTCTATTTACTTAAATTCGATGACTAATCCAACCTTTCATTGTCGTGATGAATAAATAATTAGTTTTTTTAATCAATTCGAACGCACAAATCATTACAAGAATTTCTGAAACTGAGCAACAAATGTATCTATTATCAACTGACCAACCGTTGCCATTCAGCTTGTTCCAAATACCAGTCGCTTATTTCAAAATCAAAGTTTGCTGACTCATTCTGTAAAAGTAGAACGACATGTAAACGAGATGACATCAACAAACGGTTTCCGGGTGAAACGCTTGTTACCTGTCTGGAATGAGCCGTGAAATCACTCAAAAGCTGTCAAAAGAGAGAAAAAAATATATCGATGCTTGCGTATTGTATATCGCAACGAAGTGTATTTCCGCAATTTATTTATATAAAAAACGATGAGTTTTTTTTCGGGGGTAGGAAAGATGTTTAACAATTTGCTATAGGAGACGTCGTGCGGAATGCCTATTTGCATGTCAACTGCACCTTCTTTTCTTTTGTTTCGGGGAAATAATAAATAAGAATGAATTAATACTGTCACGAAAATAGATTTAACCCTTTATCCCCCGACGGTACTTTAAAGTACCATTAAAATGACGTGTTATAAAATTCATTTAATACACCGATTATAGTAATACAGTTTAAAATGAGTTATAGATACTTTACTTTATTTTTTTCTAAAAACCTAATTGTTTGCACAGAACGAAAATATTTTTAAAAGGATAGTTTCCTTTTCATTTGCATCTTCTCAGCTTTCCTGACAATGAAAGATTAGAGGAGGGGGGGGGGGGAGTTCAATTCGGAAATATTTTTATATATAGTAAGAACCTTACATTTGTACATGTCCTAATTTTACAAAATACTAAAATATAAGAAAAACTTGGACTTACGCTGTCAAAATTTAATAATTAAAAGTCTTACGATACTAATCAGCGTACATGTAAATAAAAACTATATTAAAAATACATTACAAATAATTCCCAACGTTTCGTGCTCATTCTAACGAGCACATCATCAGGGGAGAGAGTCCTTGACCTCCTCGGAGTGAAGTCTCCAACATCACATTCACGACATCACAACTGAAAACATTACGGTAACTGATCATTAGAACAACCAAAATCAGTACTGCGCCTGATATGGCGCCATCTGTTGGTAGGTTAACACACTACGATAAGAAAATTGGAAAACTCGAAATAAACTTTACGAATGTACTTCTTTTAAAATATTCAACCAAACATTAGAAATTTGAAATGAAATATTGTCATTGCATACCTCGTTTTTTCTGGTGGCAAATATAACTTTCAAGTTTCCATTAATCCAAAGGACATCTGCACAGAATTAGAGGCTGTTATTCAAGATATTCCTACTAGTGAACAAGACATTGTGAGATTAAAGGTATGTAACTTAAGCAAAAAGTATTTTAAGAAACAAAATAACGCGAATAAAAATCAGCTTGGCATAGTCTCTAGATTAAGAAGGGATAAGAATTTATGTTTTATGAAAACTGATAAATCTGGAAAACTGGCAGTAATGAATCAAGATACCTATATAAGTAAAATGGAAAAATGTATAGAACAGTTGTTCTGTCATGTCCTTAGTAAAGACCCCAACACTGGGATCTACAGAAAAACACAAGAGCTTCTTAGAAATAGTAAATGGCCCGATGAAATGAAAAATAAAATTAAACTTAACCATACAGGTGTTACGCCTAGGATTACAGCTAGAATAAAAGATCATAAACCAGATTTTCCACTTAGACCGATTGTCCCGAGATGCCAAGGTCCACTTTATTATGTTGAAAAAGCTTATGCTAGTTTTCTAAAAACGATTATCCCATCTTCAAATTATTCTATTTCTTCTACTGATGAATTTATAAACAGGATTGCAGATGTGGAGATTAACGATAATACTATTTTAGCTAGTTTTGATATTATCTCGCTTTTCCCCTCCATAGATATTTCCGAAGTTATGAATACTATTAACCAGTCTATAGATAAATTAAATAATCTGAGTCAAGAAATTAAAACCTCGTTAGGAGCAGGTTTAAATTTAATTAACCAGAGTAATGTATTCTATTTTAACGGTAATTATTATAAGCAAGATAAGGGTGCACCGATGGGGTCACCTGTTTCAAGTATCTTTGCTGAATTTAAGCTTAGACCCTTGGAAGATTATATTTTCAACACTTTCAAACACAAACCCAAATTATGGTTAAGGTATGTGGATGATGTTTTTGTAGTTTGGGAAGAGGGAAAGCCAGCTTTAATGGAATTTTTTAAGGATTTAAATCATCTCGACGATAATATTAAATTCACCATAGAAAATGAAGTCAATAACACCCTCCCATTTTTAGATGTCTTGGTTATAAAATCTGGTAATACGCTTAAAAGAAAAGTTTTCAGAAAATCAATGAAAATAGATTGCATTATTCCTGTTACTGCTTCAACCCCATGGGGTTATAAAATGTCTGCGTTTAATTCTTTTATTAAGAGGGCACATATTGTTTGTTCGGATGAATTTTTGGAAGAGGAACTAAACCATATTGTCAAGATTGGAATAGATCATGGATATAATCCACAGGTTATCCATAAATTAATTGAGAAGTTCAATAGTTATCCACAAAGCACTCAGTTAACTCGTCCTACTTATAGAAAAATTTCTTATATTCCAGCAATGTTTGAAAGATTAAAGAGAATTTTCAATAGATTCAGAATTCTTCTTGTTGCCTCCCCCTCAAATAATCTGTTTGCAGCTATTACCAGAAAGCAAGATCCTCTACCAATTTTATTCCATCCTGGTGTTTACGAAATCCCTATTCAACTCAATACTGGTCTATTAACTTCATATATTGGAATGACAAAACGATGCCTGTTTGAAAGAATTAAAGAACATAAAAGTGATTTAAAATTCAATAGACTATCTACAGCTTTATCTAGATTAGCATTTAAAGGCAGTGTCAAGGCAGTTCATTTTGACAATGTAAAAATTATCTCTAAATATTCCAACCCACTTAAAGCCCTTATACGTGAATCCATAGAAATAAGTCTAAGAAAAAACGAGGTATGCAATGACAATATTTCATTTCAAATTTCTAATGTTTGGTTGAATATTTTAAAAGAAGTACATTCGTAAAGTTTATTTCGAGTTTTCCAATTTTCTTATCGTAGTGTGTTAACCTACCAACAGATGGCGCCATATCAGGCGCAGTACTGATTTTGGTTGTTCTAATGATCAGTTACCGTAATGTTTTCAGTTGTGATGTCGTGAATGTGATGTTGGAGACTTCACTCCGAGGAGGTCAAGGACTCTCTCCCCTGATGATGTGCTCGTTAGAATGAGCACGAAACGTTGGGAATTATTTGTAATGTATTTTTAATATAGTTTTTATTTACATGTACGCTGATTAGTATCGTAAGACTTTTAATTATTACTAAAATATATATATATATATATTTTAAGTAAAAGGTTTGAGTGGAGTTAATGCGCAAAATCCCCATAAATTCAAATTTAATTAATTAATTTTAATTAGCCAGATCCTTTTAAAATTTGTTAATGGATTGTGTAGATCTTCTAATGCAATTTCAAAAATTCACAAAAATGCTTTCGAAGATGAAATTTTTATGAATTCATAATTTGGGATATAAAGGGTTAAATAAGAATCAGTTGTTTTGTAGCAAAGGTATTTGGGAATAATGAATGTTGGAGTAAGACAGCGTCCTATCGAAATGCAAATGTTTTAAAGGAAAATAAGAAAGAGAAATAATAAGAGAAAATCAAAATGTTATCAATAAATACGATTTTACACTTTTATCCTGCATGAATGTAAGCAACGATCAATGTTTGCGTATTGTGTGTCACAGCGAAGTGTATTTCCGCAATTTATTTATATAAAAAACGATGAGTTTTTTGGGGTAGGAAAGATGTTTAACAATTTGCAATAGGAGACATCTCGCAGAATGCCTATTTGCATGTCAACTAGCACCTTCCTTTCCTTTGTTTCGGAGAAATAATAAATAAGAATGAATTAATACTGTCACAAAAATAGAATTAACCCTTTATGCCCCGACGGTACTTTAAAATGCCATTAAAATAACTTATTATAAAATTCATTTAATACACCGATTAGTAGTAATACAGTTTAAAATGAGTTATAGATACTTTATCTTCTTCAAAAGGCATTATGGGTTCCACAAAACTAAAATATTTTTAAAAGAATGATTTCTTTTTTCATTTGCATCTTTTCAGCTTTCCTAACGTTGAAAGATTGAGGAGGGGGGGGGGGTATCAGTTCGGAAATATTTCTTTTGTAAGAACCTTATATATGTACATTTCCTAATTCTACAAAATACTAAAAAATATATATATATTAAATAAAAGATATGAGTGGAGTTATAAATATTGCGCAAAACTCCCATAAATTCAAATTTAATTAATTAATTTTAATTGGCCAAATCGTTCTAAAATTTGTTAATCGATTGTGTATATCTTCTAATGTAATTTCAAAAATTCACGAAAAATGCTTTAGAAGATGAAATTTTTATGAATTCATAATTTGGGACATAAAGGGCTAAATAAGAATCAGTTGTTTTGTAGCAAAGCTTTCCTTTGTTTCGGAGAAACAATAAATAAGAATGAATTAATACTGTCACGAAAATAGCATTAAATACGAATCAGTTGTTTTGTAGCAAAGGTATTTGGTTATAATGAATGTTGCAATAAGACAGCGCCCTATCTGAGTACAAATGTTTTAAAGCAAAATAAGAAAGAGAAAAAGTAAGTGAAAATCAAAAAATTATTAATGAATAAGATTTTACACTTTATCATGCATTAATTTATAAGCAACGATCAATGTTTGGTTGGCGTGTAACCAAAGCATTGCAAAATCCCCCAATTTGCACGTGCTTTTCTTTACATGTTTTCTCACTTAATTTTCAATAAGACTCTATGAGGACGTGGAGTTTCAAAACTCGCCTTATCCAGAAAATCCAACTTTGGGAAATCGCGAAAAACCTCTGACTGCGTCCATTGGTTTTCATTGTAAACCAAGATTTTAGAATGCCAGAAATACACAATAAAACTAGTTTTTAACCATTTGGAAAAATGGTTATTGTCCTCGTCAGGGTAGGAAATCAAAAGCATATCTGAAGGTTTTTATTGGTTTAATCCGTATTTTATTCGTTTTCTGATTGCTCTATACAGTAATCTGTATTTCCCTTTACTTTCAACAGAGATGGACAACAGAGTGTTGCCACTATGACAAAAAAGTAATAAAAACTACAAAAAAAAAAATTAATAACTCAGAAACAAATTGAGATACAGCTTTCAAACAAATTGCATTTAAAAGTACATTTTTTTCTCTATACGACGGTGTAAAAGTAATATTGTGAGATGTTTAGAAGTTTAAGAAATAAATTTCATTTAAAATTCGCCGTCAGATTTCTTGAAAATCTGACGATGGAAAAGCCTTTTCCCGAACAGCCAATGAAATGATGCTTGGATAATACGTAAGTTTCAGGTGGATAATGCGTACGAGTTGCAGGCGATTTCTGTCGCTTGCATTTTTTACGTGTAATAACACTATGAATGTTTAATTCATGGCGTACGTAATGTATGATCAACTCCGTGTTATTTTTTATCTCTTACATTTTAGTCTTTGAAAAAATCATTTTCCAAATGGTCGTTCTAATTTCTTAAATTGCATTTTTTTTTCCAGATTGTAGTGTTTTTTCGTTGCAGATTCACCAAAAGGATAGATTGATAGAGAAAACTCGATTTTTTAAATTTTGGATAAGGCGTGTTTTGAAATTCACGTCCTCATACGGTTTCTTAATAGTAATAGTAATAGTAGCATCTTCCAATTTGATACATTTATGAACAAAAATTAATTAAAAAATGTATCTCCAGTATAGGGCACTTGGCGAAACAGAGAAGATGATCTTGGCGAGAGAGGCAAATTTTTCATGCATATTTTCTGGCATCTATTCACTATTTCTTATACAGAAATATTTATGCAATTTATTTAATATAAAATAGTCATTTGTCTATTTTTGTATACAAACAGAAGTAAATTGTATATATAAACAACAATAATCAATAATATCTATATAAACAATATATATATAAAACCATCATAAACCAATACAAATTATTATCAACAATTGTTAATATACAAATTACAAATGAATTTTTTAGAAATTAAAAATGATGTATAAACCGTTATAAAATTCTTTGAAACAGATCCTCAAAAAAAGAGAGACAAGGAATTGAATATACAGTAATCATTGGGAAAATGGAAATATTTGTGGAACCAAGGCAGAATTACCAGGCCCAAATTACCTTGAGTTCTACAACATGTACGGTTTCATCCTTGGATAAGTCATAACAAGCTAAAAAAGGCAAAATCTGGGCTACCACACTCAATAAATCCAGAAAAAGAATCCAGAAATAACATAAGATAAAACATAAAATGAATAAAAAAATGAAGCGTATTGATCTTTGCTGCAATAGCGCGTAATCTTTGTGTATTATCTATATGATTTCTACTCTGTAGTTATCGGATACCTCTATAAGGAAATTCCATTAATTTTTTCATACTTATCATTGCAACGATTCATTTAATGATTTTTTCCAATCTAGTTATGTATGTTATATGTATTTTCTATATGTTTTTGTATCCATTCAGTGTATTGGGGACACTGTATAGTTGTAAATTCATTCATGCTATCACAATTATTAATGGTGGTCAGTAATGTTTAATTAATGATTATATATTGGCATTCAAATTATTATGCTGCATATGCGCATGTAATTATGAATGTAAGCTAATTATGATGTTATTAAATATGATATCTTTTCATTTTGAATACAACAATTCATTTTAAATTATTATTCCTTATTGGTATCTTATATATTTTTAAAAATATATACATTAGCTAAATGTTTTTAGCAATCTTCTAAATATTATACGCTTAGATCTTTGCTGCAATAGCGCATAATCTTTGTGTATTATCTATATGATTACTACTCTGTAGTTATCGGATACCTCTATAAGGAAATTCCATTAATTTTTTCATACTTATCATTGCAACGATTCATTTAATGATTTTTTCCAATCTAGTTATGTATGTTATATGTATTTTCTATGTTTTTGTATCCATTCAGTGTATTGGGGACACTGTATAGTTGTAAATTCATTCATGCTATCACGATTATTAATGGTGGTCAGTAATGTTTAATTAATGGTTATATATATATAAATAATACATAATAAAAGTTTATCAGGTTTCTTTTCATAGCTGTTTATATCATTTAGTAACAAATCTCACTTTCTGAAGTCCGAATTGCGCCAAGCTTTTTTTTTTTTTTTTTTAAATGCCGAGGCCGCAATACTGGAAAAGTACCCTTAAAGGTACTTAAAAGACACCCGATATACCAATTTATTGTCAACGTTTTTACTTCCTTACTTCTTCCTTCGATATCCAAGGTTTATTAACAGGTCTAGCTAAAGTACAATCTTTGTTATGAGATAAAGCAGATAACTACAGATACTTTTTACTCACTTACTTTTATTTCTGTTTTACCTTCAATGCTCTTATTTCAATGTAATGATAACGAGGTATCCCCTTTGACAATTCTCTAACAAACCGCTGAGATAAGGACAAACAATGCTAGAAAGCCGATAAAACGTGGCGTGCACTTGACACCCGAACTCTTGTTTTTATACCTGTGGCTGGTTTGTTTTCGTGAATCTTTGTTGCACGATGTCAAGTTAAAGAGGATATAATGAGATTTTGGCACTAACTAACGAGGTTCTCGTGAAAAAAATCATTGATATTTGGCGTGATGGCGGATTTATATTTATAATAGCTTCCTACAATGATTAAGATAGTATTTCTTAAACCTCAGGATAAGTTACAGGTTTGATTAGGCGAAAACAATAACTCAAATACCAAGAGCGTAATTGGGGTGAATGTTTGTGGTAGGCCATAGTCCTTCTACCGAAGAATAAAAAAAGATAAGCTCAAATATATCGATATGAATCTAATAGAATGAAAAATTTGCTGTCTGTCTGTAATTCTATACAAATTCACAGATTGGAAGCCAATTGTGAAATGTTACGTTACGTACATGCGTATTAAAACACGGCCGAGGCAACTAAAGCAATCCGGAATCGAAATAATTTATAGCTAATTTTTAATTAATTAAAAAAAACACCAATTTAAGAGCAATTTTCTATCAAATTTGTACATCTTTCGTTATAGCAGTTGCCAGCAATTAAAAGTCCACAAAAAAATTCTTATCACAACAGTTACTTTTCTATTACGAGGTTTCCACGTGAAAAATGAAAATGAAATAAATTGACGAATTTTAAAAAAAGTTAGTAATATACGTAATATTGGAAATATAATGGACGTCAGCAGGTGAATATATCATGTCCTATGAGTTGGAAAAACGTATTGAAACTTGATAAAAACCCGATTTTGGGAATATTGGCGATTTTAACATTTTTGCTTTCAAACTTTGGATTTGTATAGAATTACAGACAGACAATCTTTTGTTTTTATGCATTAGATATTTAATTTTGAAATTGATTTTTCAAAACAAACGTTCTTAAAATTGCGGGCAACGCCGGGTACTTTAGCTAGTTTGACTCCCGAATTCTTGTTTTTATATCTGCAGCTGGTTTGTTTTCGTGAATTTTTGTTGCACGATGTCAAGTCAAAGGGGAGATAATGAGATTTTGGCACTAGCTAACGAGGTGTTCGTGAAAAAAATCATTGATATTTGGCATGATGGCGGAATTATATTTATAATAGCTTCCTACAATGATTAAGATAGTATTTCTTAAACCTCAAGATAGGTTATCAGGGGCGTAGCTACAGATATTTTTTCGGGGGGGGGGGGGGGAGAATTCGAAAATTTCCCAACTTGAAACAAATTGCTCCAATTTTCAACTAAAGTGATATGCACAACGTGTGTAATAATGATACGGAAACTTATGCATAAAAAATTTCTTTCCAAAGAAAAATTTTTAAACTAGAAACATAAAAATTCTAATTATTGGTTTTTTAATAAGAAAACCAACCAGCTTTTTACTTTCTTCTATCTTTACAAGAAGAAAGTATTGAATTCGTAAAAAAAATTCGACTTCCGGCTTTCGACAGATTGATATTATTGGTGCAGATTCACGATCGGCAGTCGCCACGTTTCGACTTAATTTTTTGCTTTGGCGACTAATTTTCGGCATCTAAGTCGCATCTTTTGGCGAATTTCGCGTTTTTTTCCAGCGATACTTTGACAAAAAACACGTTTTTTTTCGCGATCCTTTTATGAAAATCACGGTTTTTTTCGCGATGCTTTGACGAAATTCGCCGGTTTGTTTTGCAATCCTTTGATAAAATTCGCATTTTTTCTGCAATCTGTTCACGAAATTCACGTTTTTCTGCAATCTTTTGCCGAAATTCACGTTGTCTGTTTTGCGACCCTTTTGCAAAATTGTCATTTTTTCCGAGATCCTTATAGAATTGGTGGTTTTTTTTTTTTTTTTTTTTGTTATCCTTTGACAAAGTTGATGATTTTTCTGCAATGAATGGCAAAATTCGCATTTCCCCCGCAATTCTTTGATAAAAAGACGCGTGTTTTTGGGGATTCTTTGACGAAATTCGCGCTTTTTTTTTGCTAACGATTGACAAAATTGATTTTTTCGGCGTCCACTTGTCGAAATTCTTGATATTTTTTTCACCTCTGTAATAATCTGTGATAAGATTGTTTTTTAAGATAATTTTTCTTGTGTATTGCTGAAAAAAAAAAAATGCTTGAATTCTGTTTTGACTTTTATAGTGCAAAATAATCTTACACACTCTTATTTTTTTCTTTTATGAACTCTTGTATGGCAAAATGAAAATAAGAAATATTGTTTTCCTAATATTCCCCACTACCACGATTCCTTAGCTTATTCTTATAGATATATATATATTCACCTCTGTCTTGCCCAACTTTATCTTCTGACAGTACATAGCTTAAGATTTATATATACTTAATTTATAATTTATATTATATATTTTTTATTTTAATATATTTAATTATTATTATTAATATTTATTATTAATAATTATGATTTCCTGCAATTTTTTCTCATATAATTGTTATTGCTTTTATGCATTTCTTTCACAATATGGCCACTGGATTATTTGGGTTTAGGAGCCACTGGCTCCTTAAAAACTTTGGAAATGTGCATCTATAATTGATACGTTTTAGAACGATCTGACTGTTTTTAGAAAATGTCTGTCTGTGTGTATGTGACACAAATTTTGTGGGCGCTCTATCTCAAGAACTAATGCATGGAATTTAATAAAACTTTAGATTTAGTTACACCTTGATAAAAAAATAATGCTGATTAGTTTTTGGTGTAAATCACCCAAAAGATGGCGCTGCTATGCTGCATTTTTCACGATTTACATGATTTTAGCGATAGTTATATCTCAAAAACTGTTGCTCAGAATTTGATCAAACTTCATATTCTGTTAAACCTTGACATAATTTGGTGCTTATTAGGCTTTTGTGTATATCATATAACAGGTGGCACTGCTGTGAAGCATTTTCCACGATTTTTGTGTTAGCTATATCTGAAAAACTAATGCACGGAATTTGCCAAATTTCATATTTGGTTGCAATTCCTTATTGGGCTTGGGTGTATACTGTCCAAAGGTATCGGTTTTGTGCTCTTTGGGTTTTGAATTTTGGTTGCAGACATCTAACAGGGTGTGCGCCCAAATTCAATGATTTGTTGGAAAGATGCGATGCTTCTATCTCCTTTTTAAATTCACACAATTAAACGGATCTATTCCTTTAGAATACGTTTTGCATTGTGATTGCAAATTTTGAGGTATTAACATGTATTGGATAGAATAAAGTTTTAGGATTGGCACATCGGACTAGTTTTCATTTAACATTAATTCTTCTGGTCTTCAAAGAAGCCAACCTGATGATAACATTATCCAATTTAATAAAATCCACTATTTCACTTTCACATTTTAAAACCATTAGGCTGTCAAGTCTGTCACCCCTCTTTGTAGTTTGCAATATATATTTTTTAAATTTTTATTTGACTAAAGATTCTTTCATTAGATGCAATGCCATAAAGATAAGCTGATGTGAATGTTAAGATACGAGTATATAGTTTGACGGCGTGTTCAAATAGTCTTTCAATTTCAAGGCATGAGAAAAAGGATTTTAAGTGAGTTGGGATTTGGTTTATTTCTATTTGACTCTGCAAGTCATGTACATCTGGTTTCTCATATCCAGATGGAAACATTATTAACTTTCCTAAGTTAGTGATACTCAAATTTGCCTTGCACAATTGTAATTTAAATATGAAATGTACTGGTGCAATATTCTCCTGATATAGGGAACATTGTCATTTAAGCCCATTACTAAGTTTTTATTTTGTATTTCTTATAATTCTTTCCTGTAAAACTTGTGTGTATCAATGTTCATTGATGTACTATTATTTTTATCTATTTCCTTTGGTAAAACCATTTTTCTACGGTGCTTTCGGAAGTCAGCTTCTTCAGTCACATTCTAATATTCATAACTGTTTGTGAACTTGTCTATAGGGAAATCTTTATTGATTCAAAATTTTATTCAAGTGCAATGTGTCAGTGTTACAATGCATGTCGATTTTTTCTTCAGTTGATGGACTGCTTTCATGGTCATATTTCTGTTCTAAATTCAAATAGTGCACTTTTTAGCTTTTTCGTCCTCGAATGGATTTTTAGATGCTCCAAAACCTTGCACGAAAAATCTTTTCCTTATTATGAAGGGTTCTTTCGTGCTGAGATTTATAGTAATTTTTTAGTACAGTTTTAAAGATACAACACTGGTTTTTTGGTTTAAAATTTCATAAACACCTATAAATATAAACCAACAGGATTGATATATATTTCCGCACACAAATAAATGTAAAAATGTGGCAAATTTATCTAAACTAGCGACTTCTTATATTCATATTTGCTGATATAACGCTTTTTTCTTGACAGCGAAGGGTTAACTAATTTTTGCTGAAAAAATCATGATAATGAGTAAAAGATTGTCCAAAAATCATGCAACTAGCTCTAAAATTAGTGCAATTTGTGAAAACTCATCAAATCTTCTTGCCCGCAGCCGTGTTTCAAGTAGGTAATTACATTCCTTTTTATTGTGCTACAATAGTCCAGGCAATAGGGAATTTTACCTAGCAAAATTAATGGTAGTTTTGGAAATCGGCTTACTTTATGTTTTTTGGGTCGCTGAATCCGAATTTGTAACTTCCCACCAAAATTTCCCCCAACAACACCCCACACCCCCCCCAAATTTTGGTAAAAAGCCCCCCAAAAATGTTTTTATTAAAAAAATCAATTTTTTTATTGTTTTAGGGAAAAAGTATCTAGAAATTCAGAAACTAGACAAAAGGTGCAACAAATTAGATATATGACATTATGACTTAGGATGAAGGGGAAGGGGGGATCTGCCTCAGAACATGCGCTCGGTGCTGCGTGGACTAAGTTGCGCAATTCCACTTAACCACTCACACGTTTACATTCGCCCTCCCATCGCCCCTCCGAACTTTCCTTCTAAGATTTACTTTAAGTTTTTTGGGTCGCTGAATCCGAATTTTTAACTTACCCTCAAAATTCCCCCCCCCATGAACCCCCCCGAAATAGTTGTTATTAACTTAAATTTCTTATAGTTTTAGGCGAAAAGCATTGAGAAATGCAGAAACTAGACAAAATTTGCAACAAATAGGATATATGACATTATGACGTAGGATAAACGGGGAGAGAGGGGGCTGCCTCGGAACATTCCCCGTGCGCTTTTCTCAAAAACCAAATTAAAAAAAAAAAAAAAACGATTTTTTGGGGGGTTGCCGGGTTAAATTTTGGTGGGAAGTTACAAATTCGGATTCGGCGACCCAAAAAACATAAAGTGAGTCGAAATCCAGAACTAGTATTAATTTTTCCAGGTAAAATCCCCTATTGCCTGGACTTCATAACTTAGTGCACGTAGCGCCGCAGTGCATGTTCAGAGGCAGCCCTCCCCCTCCCCCTCCCCGTTCATCCTACGTCATAATGTCATATATCCTGTTTGTTGCAAATTTTGTCTAGTTTCTGAATTTCGTAATGCTTTTCCCTTAAAACAATAAGAAATTTAAGTTAAAAACAACTATTTGGGGGGGGGGGGTCGGGGGGGAAATTTTGGGGGTAAGTTTAAAATTCGGATTTAGCGACCCAAAAAACTTAAAGTAAACCTTATAGAGAAAGTTCAGAGAGGATATAGGAGGGCGAATGTAAACGTGTGAGTGGTTAAATGGAATTGCGCAACTTTGTTCACGCAGCACCGCGCGCATGTTCCGAGGCAGATCCACCCTTCCCCTTCATCCTAAGTCATAATGTCATGTATCTAATTTGTTGCAAATTTCGTCTACTTTCTGAATTTGTAGATATTTTTCCCTAAAACAATAAAAAAATTGATTTTTTTAATAAAAACCTTTTTTGGGGGTCATTTTACCAAAATTTGGGGGGGGGGGGGTTGCCGGGGGAAATTTTGGTGGGAAGTTAAAAATTCGGATTCAGCGACCCAAAAAACATATAGTAAGCCTTTTTCCAGAACTACCATGAATTTTGCTAGGTAGAGCCCCTATACCGTCTCTATTGCCTGGACTACAAGTGATCTCCAATTTTCAAAAGAAGATGCAATCCCTTTGGATTAAAATAGCAGGATTCTCTTTTGGGACGAGAAGGGGACGTAGGGTGAAATATTTGAGAAAGGAACAAAGTTTTGGAGGAAATAAAGGAACTGGATAATCAGCTATTGATGGATAGGGGTAGAGAAATTTAGGTCTGGTAGATGTATAATATTTTTGTAGAACTGAAAAACACGATAGATTGAGTGTGGCTGATTTCTTTTTGTATTTCTTTTGATAATTTAACATATGTACTGTTACAGTACTCAGAAACATAATCACCAAAACAAAAATTTCGTAATTTTTTTACTAGAAAAGAAAATGTCTCAAAAATCTAGAATTTCCCAACTCTAAGCTCAAATTTCCCAATTTCACATATATTGGGGGGGAGGCTCCCCCCCTAACCCCCCCATGGCGACGCCCCTGTAGGTTATAGATTTGTTTTGGGGAAAACAATAACTGAAATAGAAAGAGCGTAATTGGGGTCAATATTTGTGGCAGGCCATAGCCTTTCTGCCGAAGAATAGAAAAAGATAAGCTCAACTATATAAAAAATAATGAGCTTTATTACATTACCTAAAACTTTCTAAATGATATTAAAAGACTCACTAATGTGCCTTTTATGAATGTGAAGTAGATACTTCCATATTTTTTTAGTTAAAAGTATCTAAATCACCAAAAAGTTACGTGTTTTTTATGAATGTAAGTAGATATTTCCATATTTTGTTAGTTAAAAATATCTAAATTACCAACAAGTTATATGCCTTTTATGAAAGTGAAGTAGATATTTCCATATTTTGTTACTTAAAAGTATCTAAATTACTAACAAGTTATGTGCCTTTTATGAATGTGAAGTAGATACTTCCATATTTTGTTACTTAAAAGTATCTAAATTACCAACAAGTTATGTGCCTTTTATGAATGTGAAGTAGATACTTCCATATTTTGTTACATAAAAGTATCTAAATTACCAACAAGTTATGTGCCTTTTATGAATGTGAAGTAGAAATTTCCATATTTTGTTAGTTAAAAGTATCTAAATTACCAACAAGTTTTAATGAAAGAAAGAAATATAAGAAAGATACCGTATGAACTGGTAATTGCACTCACAAAATGCGGAGCGACAAGTGCACATTGCTGGCGCGTATAATGGAAACTTCTGCCACTTTTTTTTATATTATCTTAATTACAACAAAGGTGAGGATGTTTATTAAAGGTTTTAATATAATGTACTTCAGTTTTCCGAAAGTTATTACCAGCAACCCAAATTGAGTTAGTGTAGGAAACCCAGTATTTTTGATGAAATACGTGGTTTGCGACTCCATACTCTACGTTCCTTTTTCATTCACTTGATGCCTACTATCAACCCTCTGAATTTGTCGATCGAATTCGGAAATACCTTGTATATACAATATATATATACAATTGTATCTCTAATGCCCATTTTATTTCTTTTGTATAAAAGTGAACATATATATGGGGCATTCTCACAATCTTTTGACTTCTGGGGAAAAAATCTCACAAAATTAAACTTGCTAAAATAACATTTTAATTTGATAGACGAATGCCTTAATGATTCAAAATAAAGGAAAAATGGTCAGCAGAGAAATTTTTTTTTATTTAACTGAGATTGAAGTTAAACTTGCGAGTTTAATTTTCCTTACCATTTTACCCCTATAACTTTTTATTTTCTTCTAAATTTTTACATATAATAAATTTGCATAGTACCCACAGGACATTCAAATAAGAAATAATAAAAATGTAGTACTTTTAATACAGAATTTTTGTATAACATTGTCTTAAAGGGGTGTTAAAGAAGGGACGGTAAGGTAAAAAAAAAGGGGGGATGGTATAGGAAAAAAGGGACGGTAAGGAAAATTACCACCTATTTTTAGGGAAATCATGTCAAGACTAAGTGATAGCCACAATGTTCATTGATTTTTAGTAACAGTTGTTAACATTGGATTAAACTAATTTTTTTTTTTTTTTTTTTTTTTTTTTTTTTAATGTATCTCGAAAAGTGCAGGAATAAACCTTGGGGACGGTGAAACTACCAATAAAGCCACGATGCTTGAAATTGATATTTAAATGCTGATTTAAATTCTACAGTAAATTTCCTGCCAAAGAATTTTAGACATTATTTCTCTAGCATACTTCTGCATGAGAAAAAGACTTGAAAAAAATTTTGTGGCTGCATCTGAAATGATTTTCTGTATAATTTTAGAAGAGGGATGGTAAGGAATCTAAAACCCAGGGACAGAGTTTAAAAAGTAATAACAACCCTAAAAATGTGTGCAGGTTTAATTTTTAGCCACATATTTATATAAAACAATAGTTCCAGTTTCAGAAAAAAATTACATCCAATTATTTTTATTGAAACAATTTTATGCAGACAGCTCCAAACTTAAAAACCAGCATCAGGGACACGGGACGGTATAGGAGTTTTCCTGGTAATTAGACCCCCAACATCGTCCAAAACTTATTTATCTCGTTAATATTGTTGTGCAATCATGCAATGGGATGTTCCCCAGTATATGAAATAAAAAAAAAAAACCACAAAAAGGTGTATTAAAATTAAAATTATTATTCAGGGACATGAAAGTCAAAAGATTGTGAGAATGCCCCATATACACTCATTAATATTCAAATAAATATAGTACACTAGACTCCTTCAAATCCGTAACCCTGGAATTCACAAACTCCTAAAATCACAGATGTAAACAGTGAAATTTTCAGTTCAGATGTGGGGTCAGAATTCCAGATTTTTTGTATTTTTATATCATTCTGTACATATTTTAAATGTAATTCTCATTAATATGACTCAACTCATGATTTTTCATGAAAGAGGTAAAAAAATTATTTCTGAAAAAATTCAGCGTATTGCTGATATCTTTGGTAGTCGCAATCTTTTTTACCAAATATATTTATGTATTATCAATTTTTTTTTATTTATTAAGCCTGACTAAATCTGAAATAAAACTTCCTTATTTTATAATTTTGATGTGAGTTAGTAAAGTACCTTTATGAGGCAAGTTTCATTTAATAATTCAAGACAAATGTATTCCATCTTTTATTATGCATATTTAATTATATATACTATTAATTATTTACATAGCCTTTACTTTTAAAAATTTAATCATTTTTAAAACTATTAATTTACTTAATTATTTTAATATTTTAGTATATCGTAAGCCTTCATTACAATTTTGATTGCATGATTACGTTCAAATTACGGTTTAAAAAATGTAAACGAATCAATGACCAGAAATCTGCAAAATTCTAAAACCTCTGGTCCCAAGCAGTGCGGATTTGAGAGAGTCTACTGTATTTTTCAACTGGAAAATATTAAGGACTTTTTTCAAAAATCGGGTCCACCCGAACCCGACCCGAAATAACTCAAAACTGAACTCGAAACGAGCCGAACCAGAAACATTTAAACTCAACCTGAGTCACAACCTAAAACAATAGTGTCAACCAGAACTACAGCATCGGGTTCGTTTAAAATCGGATTACCTGACACGATGCGGGACTCTACTTGTATCTTGGTAAGATACCCTCCCCCCCCCCCCACACACACACACACATACACACACACTCAAACATAAATAAAGATCTATAAATAGGGTAATATTCTATAAACAAACATTACCATTATCTTCTTCATTTAATATTTGGTTTTTACTATTAAATATAATCGTATAAGATCATTCATCCTATATATATATATATATATGTATATATATATATAAACAGAGCTTATTGTTATGTTTTATCACATGGAAAAAGCATAAATATTATCAGATTTTTTTTTACTGAATTCCTTTGTATTCGTTTTTTCCCCCGTTTTTATCTTTTTGAGGTACGTCCAACTAACATAAATAATGCTTTATTGCCTTCAATATAACCATGTTATTCAAAATGAAAAAAAATCCTTTTATCAGTTTTACATCTTAGTGGAATGACAAATAACAGGCAAAACTACATAACGAGATAATCATTGTAACAAAAGATGACCCACATAAAGTATAAATACCTCCGACATTTCTTGGAAATCAAAATCTGATTTCCACAATTGTTAGAATAGAGTCAATAAACCCAACGAACGATTTTTTTAGAAGTTAAGGATAATCCTGAATTACAAAATAATCTTAAATCGAAGACAAATGATCCGTAATAATTCAGTAAAATCACATCATGATATCAAACAACATGATTACCTTTTTTGTTATTTTTATTTTCGGAGTGGTTTATCAGTTTCTGTGTCTCCCTCTAGATGAAATATAAAGAGCTATTCAAAATAGAGGTTATAACAATGGAAACTCGGCAACCTTGGAAATATTTTTTTTTTTTTTTATTATTATTAAATTGGAGAATTTTGCAATATTTTTGGCTAATAGCAAATTGATTTAATCAAGAAAAAAGATAAATATTGTTGTAAAATTTGAAAAATTCTTGTGCTAAAATAAGTAAATAAATAAATAAATATAAAGAGCTATTCAAAATAGAGGTTATAACAATGGAGACTCGGTAACCTTTGAACTATTTTTTTAAATTAAATTTGATAATTATGCAATATTTTTGGCTAATAGAAAAATGATTTAATCAAGAAAAAATGTAAATATTGTAAAAAATTTAAAAAGTGATGTTAAGAAGTTTAAAAAAAAATGTGGTACAAACTAAATTTAACCGTCTGGTGGGACAAGATTTTCAAAATGCTTATTAACTTAAGAGAAAATAAATAAAATATGACATGTGTAAAATAGTAATGTAAGTGACTAATTACTTGACATTTTTATTTTTACAGAATATTACAACATATTACAGAACATCCGATCCTTAATTTTATGAAATGTCCCTTAAGGATCATTTAAAAATTACGGAATTACAATATTATACAACATATTACAGAAAATCAGATCGTTAGTCTTACGAAATGTCCCTTAAGGGTCATTCAAAAAATAGTTAGTCAAATGAAAAATATATAGAATTATATAAGAAAAAAATCACTCATTATCATTAAAATAAAATACATATACTAAAAGTGATTACATTAATGGCTTAAAAACTTTTAAATAAACAAACCGACTACTTTCGTATAAGCAGAATAATGGTGACAGTCTCAAAGTCTATATTGATTAAAAAAGCTATTTTTGTATAAAATTAAAAGAAAAGTGTGTATTTGATAGAAAAATACCGAAAGATATCTAAAGGTACCACGAAAGCAGGTGCTTTATTATAAATGATCTTCCATAAACGTGCTTTATTTTATAGTTTCATTTTTAAAAACTTATGCAGTATCTCGCGCCAAATTCTGGTAACTCAAAAGAGACTAATTCTTTCCATACGCTATCTTTGAGTGATCAGGGACGGCGAACCTATGGCACGCGTGCCAAAAGTGCACGCGAAAGAATAATTTTGGCACGTTGAGTACTTGTGACTCAATCAATATACAGTGATACTACAGAAAATACATAAACTCTAGATGATCTAATCTTGACTAAATTTGATTTATTGGAAACTGAAGAATTTTAATTGCGGATTTTTAAAATACCGTAAATTACCACATTAGCAAATCTATCAATCACAAAATTATTTCAAATTAGAAATTAATTTTAGAGCTATTTAAAGAAACTGGCATTTGATCTTTTAATAATTTTTCAATCTATCTATGTCCGCAAAGTCATTATAGTCCAAGAGCTGTTAAACATTTTAGGGAAGGTATTTGAGGCACCCTGAAAATTTGTGCAACACTTCTTTTGCAATGGCTGAATAGAAAATCGAATGTCTGGCTGAAGGATCGTGGCCCAAAAACTGTGCCAGACACGTGTCAAGTGCCATTTTTTGACTACCCCCCCCAAAAAAAGGTATTTGAGGCACGCTGAGATTGAGACAGAATAATATTTATACTTAGAAAAAAATATTTTGAAAACGACAGACACTTTAGTCGGCCCAAAAACTGTGCCAGACACGTGTCAAGTGCCATTTTTTGACTACCCGAAAAAGGTATTTGAGGCACGCTGAGATTGAGGCAGAATAATATTTATGCTTAGAAAAAAATATTTTGAAAATGACAGACACTTTAGTCGGCACAAAAACTGTTCCAGACACGTGTCAAGTGCCAAATGGCACTTGACACGTGCCTGGCACAGTTTTTGGGCCACGATCCTTCAGTCAGACATTCGATTTTGTATTTAGGCATTACAAAAGAAGTGTTGCACAAATTTTCAGGGTGCCTCAAATACCTACTCAAAAATGTTCAACAGCTCTCCTACTATTAGTTTCTAAAATGAGTAATACAAAATGTCAAATGAAAAGCAGTTGTCATATAAATACAGTTTAGTTTGCATTCTGTTGAAATTAACTGAGTATGAACCCGATATTAATTATTTTCCTTCCAAGATGCAGCAACACAATTAATCACATACATTTTTTAATAATTTTCAGAATTTATTTTTTTTAATGATTATTATACTGCAATATCTCACCTGCATGTTACCCCTTTGTTTTTATTATCTTATTGTTACTATTTAAAGTTTCTTTTCATGTTTTTTCAATCCACTAAATTTGTTGGCGCGTTAAGGTCGTGTAAAATATTTTTGGAAAGAAATTGAGATGCGTTCGTTAAAAGGTCCGCCGTCCCTGTTATAGATTTTTATTGACTCGTGGATAATGAATGCGAAATACAGTCTTGATGGATACGTTATTTCACTATTTATAAAATTATTTTTTAAATATTCTGGCTAAAGCTGTAATATATATATTTTCTTCAATGAAAATTAATGTTTGAAATCTGCAGTTTTCCTTCCTTTTTATTAACTTATCTATTAAACTGTTTTAATCCATGCAAAAATAATATCGATGATATGCTGAATAATACAACGAAAACCAAAGAAACAAATACCTGTAATTGATTCTAACTGAAGTTTTTAAATTTTGATTGTACAGAATGACCGATTGCGAGAAAGGCAAAACCTAAATTCGCATTAATCTTCTGTTCTGCGGATACTTTGATCAAAAATGGAGGCCGATTTGATTAACTAGTGATTTATATAATTTTCATATAATTCATAAAATTTTAAGCTTCAGAATTATTGTTATTCAGTCTGATATTGGGTATCATTAATCTACATCTCTATCAAACAGTTTAACTCACTGATTTTTGAATCATTATAGCTTATCTGTTTTGTCTTGGATATGATTAGTTCTTAAACCTTCACTGAAATCGAATAGTTCATAATGTAAACTAGTATTATTTTTTAAAACGAATTATTATAAAAGAACAATCAAAAAATATAAAAATTATTAAGGTTAAACCCAGCTTATTTGCTATCGATTGCAGTTATACTTTTTTGATCTGATGAATAAACCAAAAATTAAATTTTAAAACTCTTTCTTAAAAAAAGATTCACGTGCTTCATATATCATTCTACCTATAATAAAATTCCATTTAGAGACTATCTAATCTCCATTAAGCTATTTTTATTTAAGTAAATCTTTTCAGATTTATACATAAAAAGTCATTTCTATATATCGGTTGCATCCCACAAATTCAACAAACTATTACCGATTTATTTCATTAACCATCATTGCATCTAACGGTATACACTTACTAAACAATCACCAGATTTCCACGGCATCGTATTATTTCGATCAACAACAGTTACGGTTAAATCTTTTTATACATAAATACGGATTATTTATTCTCAGGAAAACAGCCTCAGGATGGAGACCCTCTAGGTTAATCCTCTTAGTTCATTTATAGTCAGGACACTGGCAACATGATCTGCATGAAATGCATGATCCCAGGGCAAACCGGAACGGCATTCTGAAAAATTCCATGCATTTGCATAATGTGTTGCTCCGGAGGATCAGAAGCGAGATCAAGTAAACAAACACTTTCCCTTTTCGTATTTTAATTTACGCGCGAGATAAAGTGACATTTTTCATGTAATGGAGGAGAGCAGTGTTGCCGCATTTCTTTATTTAGGCATTCCGATTCTCACCAGTAAGTTTTAATAGTTATTTTTGCTTTATGAGAGTATGGAACAATGCGATCGATATCAGTAAATAAATAAATAGAAATGCTTAATTCATCCTTAAAAAGTTAAACTTAACTTACACTATGTGCAAAACTACTTAAAAGATGAGACAATATTTAAAAAGATGTTAAATTACTTTAATACCTTAGTACTTTCAACTATAAAGACATAGACTTCGTCAGAGAAATATAAGAAATACAATTGTTATTAACGTCTAATTTTCAAAATTCACGTAGATGGTGACGAAAGGAGTGAAAGTGAAAGTCAATTTTTAGATCCGGAAAACATTGGGAAAATAAAACATGGATATAGGGAAGTGGAATATTACTCGTTTTGTGATTCTTTAAGCAAACTGAGCCAAATTCTGGGTATGTTGTAGGATAAAACGCCATTGCAAACAGTATTTTCTTTTGTAATAATTTCTATTGATTCGCGGATGATTAAATCATGATAATTCTTTGAGGGATATATAATTTTTGAGTCTTTGAAATTAACTTGTATATTCTGCTTCTGGTTAAGTCTAGACAGGGCTGTTGTAGGTCGGTTATACTTTAAATCTCTCAAATCTGATCGATTTTTTGGACTGCCTAGTTGCGTGGTAACTTTACATCCAGTGGAGAGGTGATTGTGTTGCAAGGGCATTAGGGAGCCTTAAAAAAAAGAATGTTAAGACGTGGCTGGTAACCACAATAAGAAAATTACTATAATAAGTATAGGAAGAGAGTAATTATGCAAAAAAGCACATAAGTACTTTAAGTATAACAATGTGAGAGAAGAAAGAGAAAGAAAAAATAGTAAATTTTGAAAAATTTAGAAAAAAGAAAAATTCCATTAATTAAAAAAAAGGCGAAAAAGCTACTGGGGATAACCCAACATAAAAAAAGAGACTCTTTTCAGAGACCATGCATAAGAAAAGCTGGTAAAAATGCTATAGTAATAGTAAAACTACATGAGAGTACGGATATTCCATAAATATATATAAAAAATTGCTATTGAAAATTATCTGGTGTGAATTCAATATATCTAAATAAAAGATGCGGCAACACATGAGGAGAGTAATACATAGTTAAATTTATTAGTGGCAGTGTGTGTTTTCGACTAGTAAGCGAAAAATCATTGCTGAGAGATAGAGTTGTTATTGATTTTCGATTTTATCCGTTTATAGCCATTTAATCCAACGTAATAAGAGTACAATTTTGGCAGAAAAAAAAACCAAACAGCTGTGATGCCAGAAAAAACTCTGATAAGAATCTGAAAGAAACTTGATCTTTTTGCGAACTACCTTTTTTAACAGTTAAACCGTAATTTAACGGTAAAAAACTTTTTTTTTTTACGTAACACTGTAATAAAAAAAATCTCGTGAGAAACCGGAAAATGTACTGCCCAAAAGTTGACGTCAATTCTCCCTTTTTTTCGCAAAACTTCTGTTTTTGATATCTTCCAGACGGAATTTTTCCGTTATTCTAAAATGAAATTTTACGTTAGTCTAAAATGAAATTTTACGTTTTTGGAAATAAATGTGAGCAACAGAGCAATAATAATAATAATAATAATAATAAAACAAGTTGAATAACATAGTCAGGACACTGGCAACTGTATGAAAGGCATGATCCCAGAACAAACCGGAACGGCATTCTGAAAAATTCCTTGCATTTGCATAATCAGGATCATTGGAGGATCAGAAGCCAGATCAAGTAAACAAACACTTTCGCTTTTCGTGTTTTAATTTACGCACAAGATAAAGTGACATTTTTCATGTAATGGAGCAGAGTAGCAGTAATATTTATTAGCGGCAGTGTGCAGTAGCGCCAACTTTTGAAAAATATTGAGTGAACTCAAAAATGTTTGAGTAAAATAATAGATATTTATTTTTCCTTAGATCGTGTTTGTGTGGGGTGAGGAAGGAGGGAAAGACTGAAGATAATAATTAGAAGTTAAATTATGTTTTTTTTTTTTCCCTCTGCGCCCTACGATCTACGCTCGCCAACCCCATTTCAGGCACCGCAAACTCTGAAAGCACGCTAATTTGATCGGCGTTATACAAAATTCGGAAGACTGAATTATAATAAAAAAAAAACAGTGGCGATCTCCCTGTTAACGGGCTGTTTCCGTCCTTGATTAAATCAGATCAGTGAAACATTTCAAAATAAGCTAATATAAAATTAATTAAGTAAACAGAGTATTTGTCTCCCGGTATTTTTTAACAAGTCCATAATAAAGTTCTTTTAAATAAGACATTTTAAATGTATTGTTTTCAGTCTGACGTAAGTTTCACGAAAGCTTTCTTTCTGATTTTAATATTCACATGAAAATACTTTTGTTGTTAAGGAAATATTATTAAAGGAAATATTATTTGCGCTTTCTTGGAATTCACAGCAATAGCTTAAAAGATTTTCTCAAAATATGAAATAAATGTCTCGCGCAAATATATTTTTAAATTTAAACTGTTTGGCAGTATTGTTGTTTGGCCATTTTAAATATGATGTAATTTCAACCATTTACGAATTTAACAAATAATAATGACTTTATTATTTTACAGTTCTCTTTCCCTTTTAAAATTCACATGTAAATATAGCTTTTATGGCGTAATTTTCAATATTTTCTTGCTTTTAATACATAATCATTTAATTCTAATTTCAAAGTTTTTTTTCGTTTATAATAGTCACATGTAAATAAATTTTTAATTTGAAGGAAATATTATTCTTTCCGCTGTTTTAAAAATTGGCAACAATTTAAAATAATACCTTTTTCTAAAAGATGTAAAAAATATATCTCGAAATGCTGAAAATTTGAATTTAAAAGGGAAAATAAGTCCTCAAAAAATGAGTCAAATTAAAAAAATAAATGCGGTCTGCACACTGGGAATGTCTCATGTATATCCTCACAAAAAATTATTACATTCCTATGTATAGTTTTTGCTCCTATAAAACTTTTTTAACGGAATGATTTTGACCAACTTTAACATGAAATATCTTTAAAATAATTGTTCGATTTAAAAATAGTCTGCATCAGCGTGTTTATCAAACGTTTTTCTATAATACCACCGATTTTCATATTTTTGTATGTAGTAGTTTTCTTAATATTAACGAAAAAAAAAAAAAAAAAAACCCGGTCACAAAAAATTCAAAACCGGCGGCGGTGACAGCGTTATTTACTTTTTTTTAGAGTAGGAAGATATCAAATTATTATAATTTAATAAACTATTTTCTCATAAGTTCTTCCTTATAAATGCGGTAACATTTATTGTTAATAACATAAAAATGGTTAAATATTGAAAGTACAAAAAATTATACATTTTAGTCACCTAAGTGCTTTATCAATTCAAGATATTAAAACAGATGGCATAATATTGTGCAGGGAATTTGTTTTTGAGAGAAATTTAATTATGCATTCACAGAAGAGGCTTTCAATGCTCCTGTAAGTCTAACTGATGTCCTTACTATATTTTTCGAGTAAAATGATTTTGCGAACGTCAATAAAACCAAATTTCATTTCAGCGATTAAATAAATAAATAACGAATTAGATCTATTGAAATTGGGTGGGGGAGAGACCGAATCATAGGGTGGCCTCGTGCCCCACGGGCCATATAAGTTGGCATCACTGACAGTATGTGTTTTAGAGAAATAAGCGAAAAATCATTGATGAAAGATAGGGTTATTATTGATTTTCAATTTTATCCGTTTATGCTCATTTAATCCATCGCAATAAAAGCAATATATTAAATTTTGACAGAAAAAAAAGCAGCTGTGATGTGACGTCAGAAAAAATCTCTGATTATATATAAAAAAAAAAAAAAAACCTTGATATTTTCACGAAATACCCTTTTTAACCAAAACACAGGGTTTTAACAGTTGAAAAATATTTTTTCTTACGTAAGAGTGTAATAAAAAATCCCATGAAAAACAGAAACTGTACTGATCGCAAAGTTGTCGTCTATTCTCCTTTTTTTTCACTAAACATCCGTTTTGATATCCCCCGTTTTCGAGACGGAAATTTTCCTTTATCCTAAAATGAAATTTTACGCTTTTGGAAATAAATGTGAGCAACAGAGCAATATTGGAAAAAAAAAAAAAGCTAAATAATAATTATAGCTACAGATGCACATTTACACGGAACTCTTGCCTTATCTCGGATTTGAACCTTGGTACTTGACATTACAGGATGAATGCTCTGTCTTCTATACCAAGTGACCACATCCAACAACTTGGTTATAGACCAAAACGTACACTGTTAAAAATTTGGGGCATTTGCTGCATCGTCACTCCATCGCTTGTATAGGAAACTGTAACTTGACTATATTATGGAGAATTCTCATTGGTCAGAACAGAAACATTCTATAAAAGTGGCGGAGTGAGTATGCAGCAATTGCTGCATATTTTTAACAGTGTAAATTACGAAAATTTAACTGGATTTTATCCGTTTTCTGTAAATTAAAAAAGAACTTTTCCGCTTTTTTCCATTCAAGCAGAAACGATAAAAAGCAAGTTTTCCGTTTATTCCAGGAAAAATTACAACTTCTATTCAAAAATAGCAAGATTCCATAAAAACACAGAAATTCCAAATAAAATCACCCGTATATATGCGCAATTTTTTTTTACAGCGAATGTAACTTTTTTTTTTTTTTTTTCAGTTGACAATTTCTTTACCTTCGCTTTATCTTAATAAATATCTTATAAAATATCTTTTATTTCGAATATGATAATGATATGAAACATACAATGATGTTTATCAAGGAATAGCTCCTATATAACGCACGGAAAAGATGCCTCTGTTAATCATGTTCTAAAAACACCGTTGACATCATACCCATGACATCATACAATTCCATGGATTACAATTCTCATTCACCATATACTAGAACACATACATTATATATACTAGAACAAGGGTTCCCAAACTTTTAGACCGAAGTACCACTAAATAGTACCTCCTACTATTATTCATACTTCCGCGTACCACCAGGTGGCAAACTCAAAGCTAATATAGAAAAACCTGTGTAAACGGAATACGTCTGAAACGAAATATTTTTCCAGTCTTTTGTGTTTTCGTCTGAGGAAATTTTACTGATTTACATGATTACATTATTAAACTGGTGCTTATATTGGCTTTATTTATTTTTTAGTGCATATAAAGTGTATCATTTTTGGATGACAAATAAAGATATATTTAAATATAAAACTACTGCATAGCTCTGCATGGTAATATTATTGCATGGAAAAAAAAATACACATTTGAAATCGCCTTGATCGCCAATTTTTTGTTATGTAAATAGTACGTTTATATCAGTAGTAAAATACACAGAAGAAAATTTAATAAGTGAATAACCTACATAAGAGCCTACTACTGAATAATATACATAAGAAATTTACATTACTTTCTGAAAGTAAATTGCTCATTAATGCGAGATCGAAGTTCGTTGAAATAAGTAATATACACACATACAATATAGTAATAGAAGAAAACTTTTTTCGTGGTGTACGGAAGGTGAACTCAGCATCTACCGAATATTTGTTCCATTTATCTCACATCAAGAAAGAGGGGGGGGGGGGGGGATTGAGTTGCTTTTTGATTTCACATGCTGTAATTTTCATTTCATTTCACGTACCTGTATCAGACTTTCGCGTACCAGTAAACACAGCTTCACGTACCAGTACTGGTATGCGTACCATAGTTTGAGAACCCCTGTGCTAGACTATAATCATTTTATGCATTTATAATGAAATAAATGCATAATGTTTATTTCATTATATTAATGCATAATATTACTTCATAATGCATTAATGCATTATGCATTACGCAAATATACATAGTGCATAATATTAATGCACAATAATAATTAATGCATTATATTAATATAATAAATGCATAATATTTATTTCATTATGCATATTTCATCAAATGCATAATATTTAATAACCAGTGACAAATTGAGATTCGTTGTAACAAAATCCAGAGCCAAGATTTGAAATTTAAAGTCCTGATATCAAAAGCTATTAACGACGCAAAAAGAAAAAAAAAACCCCAATTAAGTTTCATGGTGCATTAGGTAAAGTGTCCACTCATCCTTACGTAGAATTATGTAGAAGTAAACAATGACTGTTTATCAAGCCTGAATTTCTAGTATTTTTTATTGTTATCCTAACTTTTTTTATTTAAAGTATATGCATCAGAAGCCAGACACACTGAATATTCTATTCATTGTAATTGCAGAAATTAGCATTTTAAAAATGGAAGCACCAATTTGAAATTACATCCTTCACTTGAATGAACATTTTTGATAAACTGTCGCTAATGCTTTCGAATATAATGCTTTTTATGATGATCCGTTTCGATAAAACAATTCATTTCATTCTTATAAATTGCAATCACCACAAATTATTGTTCGTTTTCCTCCCATTATAATGCCATCGACATTCCAAAAACTTGCTCTGCGTGAAAAGTTTTTTGTTTTTTGTTTTTTTAACATTCGCCACTATAAGTCTACTTTAAATAGTTGTTCAACCTTGCAAAAATAATGACCATGAATAAAATGATTTCAAAATGTTTCAATAATAACATTTTGAGAGTAGTTTTATACAGTTAATGTGTTATTATTATTTAGAGAAATAATGAGATAAACATCTAAATCACATAATGTACATAATATATTCTTAAGATCTAAATATCTCTATAAAAATATCCCGAGTGACTCACATCGACTTTCCTGATCACAGATGTGTGTCGCCAAAAAGTATATATGGGACATTCTCACAATCTTTTGACCTTTAGGAATAGAAATCTGGTGAAATTAAACTTGCTAAACTAACATTTTAATCTGATAGACGAATGCCTTAATGATTCAAAATAAAGAAAAAATGGTCAGCAACAAAATTTTTTTTATTTAACTGAGGTTTAAGTTAAACTTGCGAGTTTAATTTTCCTTTCCATTTTACCAACTGTAACTTTTTATTTTCTTCTAAATTTTTACTTATAATGAATTTGCATAGTACTCACAGGGCATTCAAATAAGAAATAATAACAATGTAGTATTTTTAGTACAAAATTTTGGTTATAACATTGTCTTAAAGGGGTGTTAATGAAGGGACGGTAAGGTAAATAAGGGGGAGGGTATAGGAAAAAAGGGACGGTAAGGGAAAAAAAGGGATGGTAAGGATGGGACGGCAATGAAAATGACCATCTATTTTTAGAAAATCACGTGCCTTGCAAATCATGTAAGACTAAGTGAAAGCCACAATGTTCGTTGATTTTTAGAAACAGTTATTTACATTAGATTAAATTTAAAAAAAAATTAATTCACCTCGAAAAGTTCAGGAATAAATCTTGGGGACGGTAAGACTACCCATAAAGCCACGATGCTTGAAATTGATATTTAAATGCTGATTTAAATTCTGCAGTAAATTTCCTGTCAAAGAATTTTAGACATTCTTTCTCTAGCATACTTCTGCTAGAGAAAGAAAGAGAGGAAAAACTTAATGAGAAAAAAACATAAAAGAAATTCTGTGGCTGCATCTGAAGTGATTTTCTGTATAATTTTATAAGAGGGACTGTAAGAAATCTAAAACCTAGGGACAGAGTTTAAAAAAAAATAATAGCAACCGTAAAAATGTGTGCAGGCTAATTTTTTGCTACATATTTATATAAAACAATAGTCCCAGTTTCAGAAAAAAATTACATTGAATTACTTTTATTGAAACAATTTTATACAGACAGCTCCAAACTTAAAAATTAGCATCAGGGACACGGGACGGTATAAAAGTTTCCTGGATATTTGAACCCCCAACATCGTCTAAAACATATTTATCTCGTTAATATTGTTATGCAGTCATGCAATGGGATGTCCCCCAATATATGAAATAAAAAAAACCCCCACAAGAATATGTACTAAAATAAAAATTATTATTCAGGGACTTAAAAGTCAAAAGATTGTGAGAATAGGGGTGAAACACCCAGTTATTGACACCTAATCAGTAACTGACACTTCTTCTAAAATTCTGCAAAGCAATGTCATCCAGTGGTAACTTAGATACTTATTTTTATTTTGGAGTCAATTTTTTCACCACTAGTAAGGTCAAGAATACATTCAACAAGGAAGAAACTTTGGTGAACACAAAAAGTGCCATTTTGAGACATCCATCTTATTTCTAAAATTTAGGTAGTGTTTAAAAAATATATATATATATATTTGTAATGCAACCATCATAAACTTTGTCTTAAAGTTATATTTGTAGAAATTAGTTAAAAGATGCCTATCATACATTAGAATCATAATTTTTAATTTACAGTTATTTAATCTAGCTTAATGGAGGTGCCAGATATTGGTCTCCGACAGAGGTGTTAATTATTGGTAATATTAAAGAAAGTTGAAATCTATTATTTAAACTGTTTTAAAAAAAACATAATAATTAAAGTAAATGTATCTTGTAGTCAACACCATTAAAATTTAAATTGTTCTTTCAGGACCTGACACCATTTGACAGTTACAAGTTCATAAATTTTATTGGATATCTGCATTACTAAGAATTTAAAACATGGAAATAGGGACACATGCATCTGTAGTATATTATCATATATAAATCCCAGTAGCAGAAAATTCTTCAAGTGTCTGCGACAGATATTTCAGGAAGGAGAAATAATCTGCTGGTAAAATATTTTTACAATTGAAGCGTTAACTCTTTGAGGGGCAAGCAATTGCGTTTGTGTAATGCTGGGAAGCATTTCCCACCGAAAATTTGGAAAAAAAAATATTTCTAAATAAGGAAAATCCATTTTTCAACTATTTTCTCTGAAAGTTATAAAAGTAAAACTTAGTTAAAAGTTTTTTGTGCAAATCGTAATTAAACTTATGTAGGATATAATATATCCCATCGCCCCTCAAGGAGTTAATTAATCAAACAATCACTTACCTGTAGCGTTTTTATGCATTTTATAAATTTTTATTAATAATAATGTTAAGTTTTTGTATTAAGTAATAAAGAATTATAATATAAAGCAAAATAAAGGTTCAAAGCAGTGTTGCCAGATGGGCTACTTTTTTAAATTCAGATTCTTGATTGGCACCACTTTTTTGAAATAGTAAGATACCTCTTATTTAATGACACATTAATTAAGGCGAAAACAAAGGAAATTTTAACGTTTCAAAATAGTGGTGCCAATCAAGAAATCTGAATTCTAAAAAAGTAGTCCACTGGCAACACTGTGGTTCGAAGAAAAAGAATCTGCAAAGGAGAAAAGAAAATCTGCGACGCCCGTCTACCGTCTCGAACTTTCTGCTACTGGGATATAAATAAGGTTTAAGTATTTCGTTTTTATAATAAAGATTAAAGAATTTTTAATGCATAAATTCCTTGAAATATAAAATAACCTTTTTTTTAAAAATCTTTGCTAATAAAGTGTCAGACAGTTTGTGTCAGTTATTGGTATTTTAAAATAGGGTTGGTGTGTCAGTTACTGAATCTTTTGACTCTATTTATGAAAATAGTTAATTTTTAATAATGTAATGTATAATTTTTGAGAATTTTGTCAAGAGTAATTTTTTAATTTATCTTTACTATCCTTTTAAAAATAAAAAATAACTATAAAATGGATTTAAAATTTTGTAATAGGGATTTGAAGAAGAAAGATTCCTTAAGGTGTCAGTTACAAGGAGTCTCAAACTATATATAAATTTTTGGCACAATTGAGTCAGTTGGATTCGAACGCTGGACCTTCCGTTTTACATTACTTCTGCGCGACTAACGCTTGATTACAACTCCGCAATGCTTATAACTTACACTATGTCACATTTCCTGGGTGATTTCCTCTATAGAATTGGTTGAACAATGGTTTGAAAATGGTTTAAAAATGGATAAAATACCTAATCCGTCGACTCATTTTTACGAAAATCTATACAGTTATACCGTCAGTGGTTCATAACATATTCGCTAAATGGTAAGTAGTACCAAAGAATTTTAGTTCTGTTAATGGTATCAGATAGTTACAGGGCTTGAAATTAAATTTTTCCTAGGTGGGGTGGGAGTCTCCCTACCAACACTTATAAATGGAGGGGAGTTGAGCTATTTGGGAGGGAGAAAAAAAAATCTAAAACCCACGGATATTTTACGTGCTATTTAAAGATTTACATTAATTATTTTGTCATGTCTGTATTAATACTGACATGACAAACCGACGTGATGTAAATTCATCGATCAGACACAGGATAAAACTGTGAATTTCGTCAGTCTGCCGCAAAAAGTAACCGCAAAATTCGCGGGTGTTTCTGAATAATAATAAAAAAATATCTAAAATTCACAGCAAATTTTCTGAAAGGGGGAGACTGGTAAATCCTCTCCAGACGCTAATTATTTTTTTTTTGCAGGTCGAGTAAACTCTTTTTTTGGTTCAGTTTGATTTCAGGCTGAGTGTAGATTCCTGTAAATTGGATTTGGGTTATACCCAATTTTTCAAAAGTTAGTTCAGTATATTATTTTAGATTAAAAACTATACCTCAATCAGGGATGATTCTGAGTGAAAAAAAATATCGGAAATTCACATCACATTTTCGGAAATACAGCGAGGGGGGGGGGGGTATTCTGAGATTTAAAAAAAATCTGAAATTCACAGCAAATTTTCTGAAAGGTTACAACAGGGGGGGGGGGGATCCACTTCTGGCACGAACTATGTTTTTTTTTCGCGTCCCTTTGACGAAATTTGCAGTTTATTCGCAATCTTTTGACGAAATGAGCGGTTTTTTTGCGATCTTTTGACGAAATTTGCTGTTTTTTTCGCAATCTTTTGGGGAAATTTGCCGATTTTTCGCAATCTTTTGACGACATTTGCCGTTTTTCGCGATCTTTTGACGAAATTAGCAGTTTTTCTCGATCATTTGCCCTTTTACTCGCGATCCTTTGACGAAATTTGCCGTTTTTTCGCGATTCTCTGACGAAATTCGCGTGTTTCCCGCGATCCTTTGACGAAATTGTTTTTTTTTTTTTTTTTTTTTTTTTTGGCGAACATTTGTCAAAATTTGCGATATAATTTATGTTCGAATTTTCGGATTTATGACCGATTTTTTTTTTAATTTTCGGAAATGACTGCCTTAATTTTTCGGAAAATTCGGAACAGATTCACCCCTACCTATAATAATAAATACAGATATTTGTGTGTGTGTGTGCTGTTTTCTAAAGAAGCCGTAGCATTTTTTATCGCGACCCTTTGATGAAATTCCCAGTTTTTTCTGCAGCCCTTTGACGAAATTTGCGTTTTATCCGCAATCTTTTGACGAAATTCGACTTTTTTCGCGCCCTTTTGACGAAAATCGCGTTTTTGTGATATTTTGGCGAAATTCGCGTTTTCTCACGATCCTTTGACGAAATTCACGATTATTTGTCGAAGTGCGTGTGTTTTTCGCGATCCTTTGACAAAATTTATGTTTTATTCGCAATTCTTTGCGATGAAATTTACGATTTTTCGCTCGAACGTTTACGAAATTGATTTTTTTCGGTGATCGGCGACTATTTGTCGAAATTTGCGATATTTTTCTGTTGAACTGATGACCGATTTTTCATAATTTTCGGAACCTAATGCCTTAAATTTTCGGAAAATTCGGAATAGAATCAATCACCTCTGAACTCGCCAATCGGTCGCGGACACTTGTCAACCGATCTCGAGAAAGAAATAATGAAATTTGTCCATCAATCGAATGAAAAATTCGTGAATTTCAACGATCTTCTGCGGTAAAAAAAAAAAAAAAAAAAAAAAAAAAAAAAAAAAAAAAACGCAAAATGTGTCAATCGGTCTCGCGAAAATATAAAGAAATCCGCAAGGCATTGGTGGGAGTTGATCGCAATTTCAAAATGCAAAATTCTCCCGAAAATGGTGAAATTTTTTGGGAGGGAGCCTCCCGCCCACGATATTCTTTTGGGCGGGATTTTAAAATTTTGGGCGCGAATCCCGCCATCTCGCCCTGAAATTCAAGCCCTGAGTAAGTACCCAATACCATCATAATGAGTAGACAAATAGGATCCGGGTACAGGACATAAAAAAAAAAAAAAAAAAAAAAAAAAAAAAAAAATGTTGCTTGCTATTATAACTTCCGTATTTTTTCGGAAATTTCTTTCCCGGTGAAAGCGATTTTATGAAAGAGTCACAAAATACGGTGAACATCGATTTGAAAGTATCCTTGACAGATAATGCTACATTTCCTATATTTTCTCTAAAATGACAAATTAACTAGACTTTTAGTACTAGTTTAGTTAATTATGATAAGGTCATTATGACATAATTATTAATATTATTACATTAATTATGAATAATATTATTAAATCCATTCCCGCTACTTTCTGGCACATTCGTGAAATCATATCATCGAAGAAGAAAAATTCTGTAAAAATACGGAAATTAGACTGGCAATCAACAGATTTTTTTTTTTTTTTTTTTTTTTTTTTTTTTTTTTTACAGTGTAGATTTCTTGATTTTATTATCGTTATTGTATTTTCTGTATTAAAATTATAGTTATTGTTTCTTCTCTCTTAAAATTGCCGTTATTGTTTTCCTCTCTTTTCTAAAAGTTTTCGCAGCTACATTAATCTCTTCTAGCGTTAAAGTCATTAATATTGTGGGTCTGCTCGACCTGACAGTTGAAACTCTCAGGGGCCATGTTTATATCCTTGCCGCTTCGGGAATTACTACAAAGGAATTATACTTGGTTTTATGTCTGACGTACCAAAGCGATTATACCTATCAAACTTTAAATCTGGTTTCCCACAGTCTCCATAGTAACCCAGGGATTCTATTCGCGATTTACAATAGGTTTATAAAAGGTGTCGGTAAAATTTCTCTGGAAAAAATGTTAAATTTAAATTTTTAGTAAATAAAAATTTGTTAGAGCATTCGTTTTTTTTTTTTTGTAACATTTAATTTTTCTCGAAAGAATTTTTACTGCAAAAGGGAATAAGAGGTAATAAGAGACTTTTAATGTATACAGGGATTCCCAAGAATATTGAATTTTTTTACCTGTTGAATACAGGTAGACAATGTAAATTGCAAGAGTGTTCAAAATTAGATAGGAATCAGATTATGTCGATGATAGAGTTCTATCATTAATTTTCAAAAAGCTATAATTTTTTAAACTATACCGCACCTACACTGTAAAAAATTTGTAGCAGTCTGTCCAGTCATTCAACTGTTTTTGTAGAAAACAATTACATAACCGTAATTTATCGGTATTCTCCCCGACATGACACTTTTAAAAATCTGCAGCAAACTGTTCACTCAACTGTTCTTTTAGAAAACAATTACATAACCGTAATTTATCTCTATTCTCACCAATACTGTTAAAAATCTATAGCGAACTATCCAGTCATTTAACTGTTTTTGTAGAAAGCAATTACATAACCGTAATTTATCGGTATTCTCCCCGACATGACACTTTTAAAAATCTGCAGCAAACTGTTCAGTCACTCAACTGTTCTTTTAGTAAACAATTACATAACCGTAATTTATCTCTATTCTCACCAATACTGTTAAAAATCTGCAGCGAACTATCCAGTCATTTAACTGTTTTTGTAGAAAGCAATTACATAACCGTAATTTATCTTTATTCTCACCTGTCCAGTCATTCAACCGTTTTTGTAGATAACAATTACATAAACGTACTTTATCTTTATTTTTACCAACACTGTTAAAAATCTGCAGCTAACTGTCCAGTCATTCAACCGTTTTTGCGGATAACAATTACATAGCCGTAATTTATCTTTATTCTGACCAATACTGTTAAAAATCTCCAGCAAGCTGTCTAGTCATTCAACCATTTTTACAGAAAACAATTATTTGATCATAATTTGAAGCGATGTCATTGGTTAGAATAGACATCACGGTTATCTAACCATTTTTTTATAAAAACGGTTGAATGACTGTACAGTTTTGCTGCAATTTTGCTCAGTGTTGGAATTATATGTTATATTTAGAAAAACTACAACTAATTCTGAAAAGTACAACATTAAAAATTTTATTATTTTACGATCAAAATTCACTGAGTTATGATGTTTTGAATTTTATGAAATTTCGGAGGTTTCCAGCACTAAAAAATTATTAAGGTTACACATTTTCCAGCCGGTATTTCTTCTTTATGTTGCTTATTACGCTCTCTCTCGATTATAACTGAAAAAAAAAAATGTTTTCAAGTTATAACAAAAGATACGATCGATTTTTATGAATTTTGAATGTTTTGTTATGCTTTTTGAAACTGTTTACAGTTTTTTTTTTATTAATTTCTGGAATAATCGAGAGACAGCGTAATAAGCAACGTAAAGAAGCAATGACTATACTAAACTAGTATGTTGTGGCCATCACAAAACTTTCTTATATATAAATCACGTAAATTAAATTATTTAAATAATACAAGAAATTACATTAATTTAGCACCAATTCATATCAAGGCATATCTGAATTTGAAGTTTAATGAAAATTCGTGCATTAATTCTTGAGTTAGAGCTATAACGGAAATTCTGAAAAATGTAACATAGCAGCGCCACATGTTGAGCGATTTACACCAAAACATAAACAACACTAGTTTATACCAAGGCATACTTGAATCTGAATTTTGATTAAAATTCGCGCATTAGTTATTGCGATAGAGCTATAGTGGAAATTCTGAAAAGGCAGCATAGTAGCGCCACCTGTTGAGCGATTTGCACCAAAACATAAACAGCACTAAATGATATCAAGGTATACCTGAATCTGAAGTTTGTTGAAAATCCAAGTATTAGTTCTTGAGATAAGGCTATTGCGGAAATCACAAAAGAAGACAGCATAGCAGCGTCACCTGTTGAGCGATTTACACCAAAATGTATAAAACGTCAATTCCTGTCAAGAACTAACTGAATCTGAAGTTTGATGAAAATCCCTGCATTAGTTCTGGAGATTGAGAAGTTGTTGTAATCCAATTAAATTTTCATAGTAAGTAACAATATACTCATTTATCAGACATATTATTATCTAAATGTTGTAAATGTGTTAATATTTTGCGATTATTTATTTATTAATAGTTTATAAAATGTAAAATAAAAAGTCACTAACATTTTACCACATTTTCAGGGTAACTTTGAGCCGGCTCAAAGTTATACTGATGCTTATAATTTACTGATTATAGGTGTTACTGTCAAAAATTTCCCATATTTGCACATATATTCTATATAAATGCCGAAAGTGTGCCTAAGATATAACATGTAAATATTTTCACAAATATGTGTAAAATACATAAAATTCATTTAAAGGCGTTATTCGGGGTGGAGCTACTCAAATTTGACATTTCATTCATTCGACATTTTTTATTCTTGTTTGAATAATACTAGTACTAGTATGTATTACTGTAACTATGGATATATTATTGAGATAAAAAATTGAAAATTGTTTTTCACTGCATTTTTATGTTTTATATGAACAATAAACAGTTCTTTTTTACTTCTAAATATTCATGGTTCTCTTCTTCCACTTTTCTTATGCATAATATTTGTTGTAATTTCATAAATTATACAAATCTTGTGATGTTGGGAAATGTAAATTCGGAGTCTTTACATATCTGAAAACATTTTTTGTACAAACATTTCAAAGTTGTCTTAATTATAATACTTTTTTTTATAATGAATTATTACTTTCTTCTATCTTTACAAGAAGAAAGTATTGGATTCATGAAAATTTTCGAATTCCGGTTTTTGACGGATTTACACGTTTTAGGGGTCAGAGATTCCAAAAAACATGTTTTTACAAAATGTCTGTCTTTGACTGTGTGAGTCTGTCTGTCTGTCTGTGTGTATGTAACACAAATTTTGTGGGCGCTCTATCTCAAGAACTAATGCACGGAATTTAATAAAAATTCATATTCTGTTAGTCCCTAATACAGATTGATGCTGATTAGTTTTTGGTGTAAATCGCTCAACAGGTGGCGCTGCTATGCTGCATTTTCCACGATTTTCGCACTAGCTCTATCTCAAGAACTAATGCACGGATTTTGATCAAACTTCAGATTTAGTTAGTCCTTGATATGAATTGATGCTGATTACGTTTTGGTGTAAATCGCCCAACAGGTGGCGCTGTTATGATGAATTTTGCAGCATTTACACGATTTCCCCAATAGCTCTATCTTAAGAACTAACGCACGGATTTTCATCAAACTTCAGATTCAGTTAGTCCTTGATATGACTTGCTACTGATTATGTGTTGGTGTAAATCGCCCAACAGGTGGCGCTTCTGTGCTGCCTTTTTCACGATTGCCTCAATAACTGTATCTATAGAACTAATGAACGAATTTTCATCTAACTTCAGATTTAGTTGTATGTTGACACAAGTTGTTGTTAATTAGGTTTTGGTGTTAATCACCCAATAGGTGGCGCTGCTATGCAGGAATTTTCACGATTTTCGCTGTAGCTCTATCTCAAAAACTAATGGACGGATTTTCTCCAAACTTCAGATTCAATTAGTCCTTGATATGACTTGCTACTGATTATGTGTTGGTGTAAATCGCCCAACAGGTGGCGCTTATGTGCTGCTTTTTTAACGATTGCCTCAATAGCTGTATCTATAGAACTAATGGACGAATTTTCATCTAACTTCAGATTTAGTTGTATGTTGACACAAGTTGTTGTTAATTAGGTTTTGGTGTTAATCACCCAATAGGTGGCGCTGCTATGCAGGAATTTTCGCGATTTTTGCTGTGGCTCTATCTCAAAAACTAATGCACGGATTTTTTCCAAACTTCAGATTCAGTCAGACGTTGACATAAATTGTTGCTGATTAGGATTTGGTATAAATCACCCAATAGGTGGCGCTGCTAGACAGCATTTTGCTGGATTTACACGATTTCAGTGATAGTCATATCTCAAAAACTAATGCACGGATTTTCTCCAAACTTCAGATTCAGTCAGACGTTGACATAAATTGTTGCTGATTAGGATTTGGTATAAATCACGCAATAGGTGGCGCTGCTAGGCAGCATTTTGCTGGATTTACGCGATTTCAGCGATAGTCATATCTCAAGAACTAATGCACGGAATTTCATATCTTTAGAATCCTCATGAGATGCATAGATTGCCATTTAATTCTGGCAGTGTGATAGCGAATTTTGATATATTAACATGTATGAGATAGAAGAAAGTTTTGGGACTGGTACATCCGACTAGTTTTAGGTAATATTTATCATATGGTGCAAAGTTACCCCAAATGATTGGGTAACTTTAAATCAGTTAAAAATTCATTTTTTATTGCTTTTACCTATCATTATTATTCCTTAATTTTTGATAGTCAAACAATAATTTAGGATCATTTCTTCTCTTTTATGCCCCTAGTTGCAACAATCTTCTTAAAATAAGAGTGTGGCATATGAAAATAGAGAAAATGCGGATCAAAGTTACACTGAATGACTGTGCTTTCTTCTTGTAAAGATAGAAGAAAGTAAAAATATGGAGCCTGGAGTTCAAAATCGTGACAAAACTAATTTTGAAAGATTAATTTTGTATGATAATTTTAAAACTTTTAATATTTTTTTAACAATTAAAAAAATATTTTTTAATTTCTATAAATCATAAATAAATAAAGACAAAAAGAAGTATAATAGTCTAAATAAATTGCAGACATACGAATTAACCCTTTACGTCCCAAATTTTGAATTCATGAAAATTTCATCTTCTAAAGCATTTTTCGTGAATTTTTGAAACAACATTAGAATATATTTACACAATCATTTAATAAATTTTAGAAGGATTTTGCCAATTAAAATTAATTAATTAAATTCGAATTTATAAATATTTTGTGCACTATTTAAGACTCCACTAAGGTCTTTTATTTAAAATATATTTTTTAGTATGTCGTACAATTAGGAAATGTAAAAATATAATGTTTTTTCAATAGAAATATAGAAATATTTCCGAACTGAAACTTTGCCCCTCCCCCCCCTCTCCCCCCCTTCAACGTCACGAAAGCTGAAAAGATGCAAAGGCAAAAGAAAACATCATTTACAAATAGTTTTGTTTTGTGCAACCCATAATGCTTTTGGAACAAGATAAGGTAAAGTATCTATAACTCATTCTAAACTGTATTACTACTAATGGATGTATTAAATGACTTTTATAACAAGTTATTTTAATTGTACTTTAAAGTACCGTAAGGTGATAAAGGGTTAACGATGAAATTGCAGTCAATTTTCGCAATTTTAAAATTTTCTGATCCCTTTAATAAAATATTTGCAAAGTGTTTATATTGAACATTTGTCATTTATCACATTAAGAACAAAAGCTTTTTTTAAATTGATAGATTAGTAATGCAAAAGTTATAGAAAAGACGCATTAATAAACAGAACTAATGTGAAATCTTCATACGTCTAAACCAAACGTGATAAATCAATCCTACTAATTTCAAGTAAATCCCTTAACTATATTAAAATTGAGTTAGTTAGTGAGAAACAATTCGATCTAGCTTAAATAAAGAATTCCATCTGAAATTGGCAGAGCATCATCGTAATTGAAATGAGCAATTAATTTTAAATTTTAAAATTGCAATTTTATCTTCAATTCGTTTAAAGATTTAGTAGTCATTTTCAGAATTTGAAACTTTTCCTTTTTGTATTTCTAAGTTTAATGTAGAGTCGCACTAGTTTTTGACAAAGATGTTTTTTTTTTCTCATTTTTTTATATCTTCTTCAACGGTTTTTATTTTTATGTCGAAAAGTTGTCAGTCAAAGATAAATAATTACAAAAAAAATCTTAACTCTGCAAACTATTTTTATATTTTTTAGTATATACCAGTGGTTCTCAACCGGTTTGTTTAAAGAAAAAACTTTTTATTACAAAGTTTAACAAAACATTTTACTTTATCTATGATGGAGCATTTTGTTTTAGATACATTTCTTTCATAAGTTTTTTTTTTCTTTTATCATTATGTGTTTACTGTGCCGTGGAAATTTAACATGACTGGAGATTAAAAAAAAAAAAAAAAAAAAAAAAAAATTCAATTTAACAAATTACAACGACCATTTGGAAAATGATTTTTTCAAAGACTAAAATTTAAGACATAAAAAAATCGCACGGAGTTGATCATACATTACGTACGCCATGGATTACATTTTTCGGTACTGTAAATTTTTAAACTTCTACGGAGCTGGTCATTCATTACGTACGCCATGGATTAAACATTAATATTCCTGGACCAATTTTAAATGAAATTTCATTCTTAAACTTCTAAACATCCCACAATATTACGTTTTACATTGTCGTATAGAGAAAAAAATGTACTTTTAAATGCAATTTGTTTGAAAGCTGTATTTCAATTTGTTTCTAAGTTATTAATTTTTTTTATTGTTTTTATTACTTTTTTGTCATAGTGGCAACAGAAGTATCCATCTCTGTTGAAAGTAAAGGGAAAATACAGATTACTGTATAGATCGATCAGAAAACGAATAAAATGCGGATTCAACCAATAAAACGCTTCAGATATGTTTTTGATTTCCTACCCTGACAGAGGACAATAACTATTTTTCCAAATGGTAAAAAAAAAAAAAAAAAAAAAAAAAAAAAAGTAGAGAAATTCGGGTCGGTACAAATGCAAGAACTACAGATAACATAAACTATGAAGAACATTTAACGAATTTATGAAGAACATATAACATTAAAAATAATACAAATCTCAAATATAAAAACTCTGCAATTGGGAGGGGAAAAAAAGAAGAAAACATGATATTTGAATCAGAAGTGGTCAAAACACAATGTTAATTACCCTCGCATCAAATTTTTAACGTCAAAATACAAACCATAATTCAACAAGCATAACAGATGTAAATCATTATTTTGCTTCACTGTAATATAAAAGGGAAGGGGGAAATGCTAAATGACGAAAAGTTTGAGAATCTCTAATTTAAGAAATTACTAGTATATTGGTAAATAATTAAATAGAAATAAAAGAAATAAGTCTTAATTTAATTCTTTATGTCTGACGTACCAAAGCGATTATACCTATCAAACCTTAAATCTGGTTTTCCCCTAGTCTCCATACTAACCCAAAGATTCTATTCGCGATTTACAATAGCCTTATAAAACGTGTCGGTAAAGTTTCTCTGGAAAAAATATTAAATTTAAATTTGTAATAAATAAAAATTTGTTAGAGCATCCGTACTTTTTTTTTAACATTTAATTTTCCTGGAAAGAGTTTTCACTGCAAAAGGGAATAAGAGGTAATAAGAGACTTTGAATGCATACAGGGAGTACCAAGAAGGTTGATTTTTTTTTTTTTTTTTTTTTTTTTTTTTTTTTTTTTTTTACCAGCTGAATATAGATAGGCAATGTTTGCAAGAGTGTTCAAAATTCTTAATTTAATTCTTTTTATTTAAATAAATAATTATTGAAATAAGCGTACCATTGATTTTTGATTTTAAAAGGTTTCCTAACTTGGGAGGCTTCGATTTTAGAACTAAGGAGGATTTTAATGACTGTCGGTCTAGCTCGCCTGACAGCTTAGATTCTTACGGATTGCGTTTAAATCCCAGGTCCCATTCCGGGGATTATCTTTGGTTTTATGTCGGAGAAAAGAGTTTTCTATACCTGTCATCTTAATATAGTCAGTATTTTCTTTTTTAATTACCAAGATGTAGGACGAATTCAGAGATTAAAGTTACATTTGGTAGGTTATATTGATTGCGACGAAAGATAGCGTAATTTTTTCAAGAACATTCAAAGAATGTACAGTCGTGGAAAAAAAAAAGTAAACACCCCCTACTAACTTCTCAACAAATTATCGTAGAAGAAAGTTACTGGTACCGAACCATTGGAAATAAAGACTACTTTTAAAAGATGTATATAAAATTTGTTTAAGGGGCCATCTACATATTAAAACGAACCATAACTTTGTTTTTTTTTCAATAGCAATACACAATTCTGACAGCATAAATAAACTCTACACCTTTCAATTAGCCTATAAACAAATTTTTATGCAATTCGTGCCATAAGTTTCCGAGAAAGTAATTATTTTAAAACGAGCGTATTTTAAGGGCTGTATCCAAATTGAAGTTCCGAACTCGATTGTTAACCGAGAGAGCCGCCTTCTTGATCAAGGCACGCTTAAGCGTCGATGAAACCTGTTTGATTACAGGATAGCAGAATAAATTTCAAAAATTTACTCACTTCTATCACAGACGGCCCTTAAACCATCATTTTGTCGTTTTTTAAGCATAATTTGAAAACTGCTTGGAAGAAAAATGTGAAATTTTGGATTTCCATAAAGCAGGACTTAATAAATCTAAATCCATCAAAAAATCAGGGTTGCAATTCATAATTTTTTCGAATATTAATTTCATAATTCATAATTCATATCATAAAATTATAAAAATTGCAAATTCAACGTATTTATGTTTGGGTATATTAGTATTATTGCTACACAAAAATTAGCTCATTAGGAGCATAATTTCAGGAGATTTAAATAAAAATATGAAAATGTAATTTAACATTAGAAGTACTAGATTTTGAATGTCTATAATTCAAAAACTTATCATTCAAATGACTTGAAATTTCATTTCTAGGCATAGCTTGAACCGAAGATTTGAAATATCTCGTTAAAATTGGGTACTGCCATTGAAAAAAATGAAGTTTGGATTCGTTTTAATATGTATATGGCCCCCTAAGCAAATTTTATACACACCATTTAAAAGTAGACTTTATTTCCAATCGTCCGGTACCAGTAACTTTCGTCTACGATAATTTGTTGAGGAGTTAGTAGGGGGTGTTTACTTTTTTTTTTTTCCCACGACTGTACATTTGAATATAGAATCAAACTTTGGTATTTCGGAATATTTGGGGGAGAGAAAATTGCTTCTGGTTAAAGAAAATTCGAATTGTAGAATTTAATTAAAGAGTCTATTTTCCCAGCAGGAAATGCAAAACTATCTCGATGTATCAGAAATTCAAGTTACACCCGTTCAACTCATATAAGTTTAACAGTATTTATTTAAACTAATTTATGATTAATCAAAAGTACTATTGTGTGAATCCGTTATTCACCTTAGCTAGTTCAGTATATCCCTCGTCAATTTGTAAGATGAAAATATTGCTTAGAGAAATATTAAATGAATTTAATTGCTAATCCATTAACGAAACTAAAAGTAAAACTTCATAACAGTACAGACATCATTCCATACCCATGCATGAAACTGCAGGAGTTTTAGTTTTTGTTCATCAATTACCTCAACTAATGACAAAAAAGAAAAGTTAGATTATATTGGCATGATAATGCGGAAATCCAAGTTATGTCTTTATGAACACATTTCAGGCCTAAAATTTAACCGCTATTGCACCGGAATATCGAGATTAAATAAAAGATGTTATATTAATATACATTTTAACAAGGCCAAGATCATCAAGAAAATGATTAGTTATTACGTTTCAACTATCAGAGAATCTTTAGAGATTATATGCAGAACTAATAACACCTGTAACTATACAGTATACTATGTTATCCACAAAATGTGGATCAATTTACTAAGTTAGAACATCGGTCTTTAGCCACCAGCCATCTATCCTATGCTTTATTTTGGAAAATTCCAACGGATATGTGATTTAAAAGGACTCAGTTCTCCGCTTTCGCATTTTCTATTTTCAACTCTGATACCGAGTACGATTGTAGTTGAAAGTACTATGTTTTAGATATACAATTTTTGTATTTTATATATTTAAAAACGTATTAAACACATTTTCGTAAAATTTTGACTGAATTTGTTCATGTAACATGTATTTATTTAACACGTTCACGCCGGTGCCTATATTCATGTTTTTCGCTATGCGGCTGCACTCAAATTCATATTTTGCTTCATCTGGCGGCGCAGTACTTTCGCTTATTCAGACAGTGTATGTAATGACACGCCCCTCTCATATTTATTAAAATGAACTGGAATATAAACGAGCAGAGTTGATTGTGAATGTCTGAAAGTTCGCAAGGAGTAAGCAAATTACTTAGAGACATGATTTTATTGACTGCATATGTACGAATTTAATATAAAATGTTTTAAAATCTGAAGAAATATGGACAACATGATATAAATGCATTTTCTGTAAGATAGAAGCCACGCCTTTAACCATAGATGCCAACATCTCTTAATTATTCCGGAGTCTGATCCAAAATTTGCATGGCAAAACCGGAAAAAAATATATGAGAAAACATACCTTCTCTCTATTAGGTACATTTTCACTTTCGTTTTGAAATTTTTAGTTACATAAAATTTCTGGTTGAAAACGTGTTCTTCTTTGATCAGACTCCGGAATAATTAAGAGATGTTGGCATCTATGCTTTAACCAATGATATCTTTTGAATGAAAACGAGAATTCTTGTTTCCCGTCGTGAAAGTGTAAGGTTTATAATATTGAATTGTTTTTACTACTGAGTTTTCGAATATTCAAGAGTGACCCACATGTAGTGCACGCCGTTTATGGTATATAGTCCAGTGTGATCCACTTGTAGTGCACGCCTTCTATTTAACAATGGAGTGTGACCCACCGGTGATGCACGTCGCCCGATGTGACAGTCAAGTGTGACCCGCCGGTGATGCACGCCGCCCGATGGGGCAGTCAGGCATGACCCACCGGTGATGCACGCAGGCGTGAACGTGTTAAACGACATTTTTGTATTATTTTTATCTAATTCATGAAACAAGATTCTAGCATTTTAAAATGCCGCGGATTTTAATGAGAAAACTTTTCTATATGAACTTTCATATTCACCAAAGAATTAAATCCATTAGGAGGGAATCCATTAGGGATCCATCTTTGCTTTTGTGCCATAAAGAGTTTTGTTGTACTTTTCCAACTTCCCTCAATGTTTAAGAAAAGTGTTATACAGTCCCCATTTTTATTAACTCATCAAGAGTTTGTGGAAAAGCTTTGGACACTAAATTTCTTTCTATGGATAACACAGGAAGCATTTCAAGATTCTTATCTTTATGAATTTTAAGTAGCCATTATTCGTTATTTCCCGTCAATTGTTAATAAATTAACTTAAGCGAATTTTGCAAATGTCTGAATAAATGAAAACGCAACTTTTAATGGACATGGGTGGTATATTTTTCTACTCAAGCCTCAACACAGATTCTGTGGTTTTGTCAACAGCACACTAGGTTTCTCTATGTTCAAATGAAACATGATGGCTGTCTGATTAGACGATCTAATTTTTCTTCTAGATAGTTTAATTCAATATATCTACTTGCACATTGTAAAAAAAAAAAAAAAAAAAGACAAATGTTTCTTAATCTAGGAATATACATATATAACACAATCACGAGCGAAAACATACAACTTCTTCTGAGTTAACCATCATTCTGAAAAGTGTTTTTTATCACTAGGAATCTCAGAAACCAATATATTTTATATTTTCGAAATCTAAAGAAACATTTATAAAAACAAAGTTTTTTTTTGCTGTCACTGATTTTTGGAAACGTTCCGTGTTTTTTTACAGTCTATTAACCAGTTTTGTCAATCTAGAATATAGGTTTTTCGAATGCTATCCGCTTCGGATTATTGTGACATTCGTAAATGTGGCACAATAAGGCTAATGTCAGACGAACGTCTTTTTGCACACTTTTTTTCCCCTACATATCATCCCTCCACAATGCTAGCGGCATTCCTACACAATGCAGCTAGCATTGTGGAGGGATGATATGTAGGGAAAAAAATGTGTGCAAAAAGACGCTCGTCTGACATTAGCCTTAATACACGGGTTGGGTTGGGTTGATTTTTGACGGCCAATTATCTACACGAGGGATATAGGCCCGGGGGGAGTGCCCTCCGTGGGGGTCTTTCTAAGGGAACCTAATCCGTATTAACGCATGGAAGATCCACGGCTCGAAGATAACCACGAAAACTCCGAACGATTAGGCCGACGGGCGCGATTGGGATCGAACCCAGCACCTCCCGTCTACCAGCTTCGAGAGCAGAACCTCTCGGCCACTGGTGGGGCCCCTTAATACACGGAGACCGGCACAGTATTGGTTAAAGCAAGAAGAGGACGAAAAAGAGTATCAGATAAAAGCGTTGACGATTATCGTGTTGGCATGCTTTGTGCGACCAATCGTGCATAGATAGAGATTTATTAATTGATAGGAATAAAAAACTTCAGTATATATTACTAATATGGTAAAGATCTGCATGGGCCGGAATTTACAGGCCCTTGACCGGCCCGCCCCGAACGAAAGCTATCTTGGCCCTGCCCGTCCCGTTGCAAAAACTAACAGTACTAAGTTCGGCCCGTTTGTATTTCGCATGGCCCGTGCTAAAATTAGTGAAATCAGGCCCGGGCCGTACAAAAATCAATGAAATCAAACTCGCCACAGTTTCCACAGGAAAAACCGTTTTTTTTTTTTTTTCTGTTTTATCTCACATACAATTAAGATTTTTTTTTAGAATACTGCATACATATTTATGGGGAAATTTAACGATATAGATTACTATATGTTTTAGATTATGTTCACAAGCCACAGAAGGTAGAATAGCATCAATACCGGCCCGTCAGACCCAGTATGTAGAAAGAAAATGTAAGCCTGATCCTATAACGGACCAAGTCTGCTAAAATAATTAAGTCCTGGTTCAGACATGATTACAACTATGCAATGTCGATCTCTGCGCTGGGCATGTTATATTTATGTACTGATCTTGTCAATCTAGCATCGGATCGTGCAACATATTTACACTTAACCTCTTCTCAGACACGCCCATTGAAAACTGTTCACATTTTATTAAATTTGTTTGATCCTTTTAAATTTTTATATAGGGTAGAATTTTTTTATCCGCTCGGCCTCGCCCGGCTCGATTATTTTTTTTCACCTGCCCAGCCCGTTAAAAAAATCGGGCCAAGCTCGGGCCCGTGCAGACCTCTATAATATGGTACTATTTTCCTTACTTTCCTTATCTGTTCATTTGTGTTTGTAATAAAATCTTGAAATTGTAAAAAGACACTGTAGGCACTCTATATACATCAACTTCGTCACTTGACTACATCTAAAGTCATTTACTAAGTGAAGCTGTGAGGACATTATGCCATGATGCCATGATGTTATGTGCTTAGATTTATTCATAACCTTCGAAATGTTAATAGAGTGAAAGATCATCTTACTTCTAAAGAATTGAATGCTGCAGAATTATCACTGATAAAGATGGTTCAACAAAGTGAGTATCAGGAAGAAATAAAATGTCTTCAGAAAGGTAATTCGGTACCAAATAAAAGTAAACTAAATTCTTTAAATTGTTTCTTGGATGAAAGTAATATTTTAAGAGTTGGGGGTAGATTGGGTAACTCATATTTGACAACAAATGAAAAACATCCTATGGTTCTGCCAAGTAAGCATCCCCTTACTTTAATTATTGTAAGATATTTTCCTTTAAAGTATTTACATGTAGGATCACAAACATTGTTGTACCATATTCGTCGTAAATTTTGGATAACTAATGGTAGAAACATCTGTCGCAAAATAACATATGAATGTGTCACTTGTTTTAAAAACAAGCCTGTATTAGCGAGTCAAGTCATGGGTGACTTGCCCAAAGAGCGTGTTACACCTTCATTTCCATTTTCCATTATTGGAACTGATTATTGTGGCCCTTTTTACATTAAATTCAAAAATCAAAGGAAAGGTACATATAATAAAGTGTATGTATGTATATTCGTTTGTCTCTGCACCAAAGCTATTCATCTAGATTTCGTTTCAGATCTCACTTCTGCAGCCTTCATTGCTTGTTTTAAGCGCTTTGTTAGCAGAAGGGGAAAGTGTTCAAAAATATTTTCTGACAATGCAAAAAACTTCGTAGGGGCAAACTTAGAATTGAAAAGGCTTCACAATTTGGTTAGACACCCAGATGAAGCATTAGCTGATTATTTTGCAAGGGAAAATATCGAATGGAATTTTATTCCTCCGAAAGCGCCGAACTTCGGTGGTCTTTGGGAGGCAGGGGTTAAATCATTCAAATTCCATCTAAAACGTGTAATTGGTAACGCGCACCTCACTTTAGAGGAATTTCTGACAGTAATTCTAGAAATTGAAAGTGTTTTGAACTCAAGACCTCTGTCCCCATTGTCATCAGATTTCGACGATTTCGAGACTCTGTCACCGGGTCATTTTCTTATAGGTAGGCCCTTAACGTCTATTATTGAACCCCAGCTCACTGAAATTTCGGAAAACAAACTTAGCAACTGGCAAAAAATAACAAAATATAGCCAGCAAATATGGAAATTATGGAAGCGGGACTATCTGAACACCTTGCAGCAACGTAATAAATGGCAAATAAATAAAAACAATATAAATGTTGGTTCTCTCGTATTGATCAAAGATGAAAATATGCTCAGCACAAAATGGGCAACAGGTAGGATTTCCGAGATATTTCTCGGTAAGGACAAAAAAGTTCGAGTAGTGAACATTCGTCTGCCTAACGGTACAATAATAAAGAGAGATGTGAGAAGTATTTGTCCCCTTCCAATTAATGGAAACTAATTTCTTTAATGTATATATTTGGTATATTTTGAATATATTTTGTTGTTTAATTTCTATAGTATGTTTTATTGTATTCAAATGTAAAGTAATTTAGCCATTTTTCCTTTGTTATTAATTATATCTTTGCATTGTTATATGTAGTATTATGTAATTTTATATTATATATTAGAGTAGTTTTGAAACCTGCAGGTTTCAACGGTCGGGAGTATGTTACTGATCGTAATTAAAATCTCCCGTACGAGGGCGCTGTGTCAGTGCCGTAATTTTATTTATTATTCCAATCGTCTGCGTGTTGACGATAGATTGTAATTTAGTTACTAGTGAGTGGAAACACTGAATTTTTTGTTGTTGTTGTTATTGAGATAATGGAATGTTTGATTTGGAAACGGCCAGAGAGACTGTTTCACTCTTAACAATTATTGTTTTAAAATAAAGAAATATACAGTTCACTGCGAAGAGTTCCTTAAAAATGGTGTCACTGAGTAACTTAGTGTTTTATTCTTATGATCCTCCCCTTACGATCCTAACAATTATGAATAAATCTAAGCACATAACATAAAATACGAATGATAGTTATATAATTATTACTAACACTAATAATATAATCTAATAAATAATTTTGATCATAAATAGCTAGAGTAACTAAAGAGTTATCATTTTCACATTTAACTGTTTTCTTTAGTTCATCAGAATAGTCATCTGGCGAATTTTGGATATTGCAGTCATTAGTTGGGAGAACAGTTTCTCTCAAAAAGGGGGGACCTTTAAACCACAAATCCTTTTCTAAGAGCATATCAACACTGACGCCTCTGGTAAGGAGGTCGGCTGGATTAGACTTTCCCGGACAATGAAACCACGAATTGGAGTCAGTCAAAGATTGAATCTCGTTGACACGATTCGCTATGAATGATTTCCATCTTTTACTAGAACCTCTAATCCAGTACAAAGTGATTTTCGAGTCTGTCCAGAAGAACACATCTGATGGCTTCTTATGATCTACTATTTTCTGGACTGCATTACCTAGTCGGGCAGCAAGTAAAGCTCCCAATAGCTCTAATCTTGGTAAAGTGATTTTTTTAAGAGGTGTAACTCTACTTTTTGAAGTCACAAGGTTAACTTCAATAGCATTTTCTTTTACAATTCTGAGGTATATGACAGTGCCGAAGGCTTTCTTACTAGCATCGCAAAAACAGTGAATCTCTACCACATCTGAATTTTCTTCTTTCGTTGAATTTAGCACAATTCTTGGAATTTTTAGGTCGGAGAGGCGTGGGATCTCAGAACACCATTGAAGCCACTTTTCTTTAACATCTATTGGTAGATCTTCATCCCAAGCAATTTTCCTCAACCACAGATCTTGAAATAGGCATTTCATGCGAATAGTATAAGGAGTGAGCAAGCCAAGAGGGTCGAATATTTTTCCAATAGCACGCAGGATGAAGCGCTTGGTGTTTTCATTTTTTGATAACATTTCTAATAAGCCTTTTACATCTACGATAAAGCAATCTTCACTCGTATGCCAAGACATTCCTAGAACCTTTGTTGAGTCAAATCCTAATTCAATTGGGTTGTGTAGAGGCTGAGTATCAAACCCTTCTTGTTTCCATTGCTCCATCAAATCGTTATCATTAGTTGACCATTTTCTGAGTTTCATACTTGCCTCGCTCATAATATAAACAGCATTTCGAGAGATTTCTAACGCATCTTGCAAGTTGTCAGCACCAGCGATGAAATCATCAACGTAGAGGCACCTATCTAATAACTTTGTTGTTGTAGGATATCTAACTTGAAATTTCTTGATATGTTTTCTTAGAGTAGCAGCAAGAAGAAACGGGGAAGCATTCATACCAAAAAGAACTCGGTTGAAGCGATATATTTCTATACCTCTATCTCCAATCCATAAAAACCTCACTGCATCTCTGTCTTTCTCCGCTAGGGATATCTGCAGAAAGGCTTTTTCTATATCACCTATCAATGCTATTTTGTTTAATCTAAAATTGATAAGTAGATCGAATATGTTTGGATTTAGATTTGGACCTGGCCAAAGACAATCATTTAACGATAATTCGCCAACATCGTGTGAGCTGGCATCGAAGACTACTCTCATTTTTGTTGTCAGGCTTTGTCTAAAGACAGGTTGATGTGGAAGATAAAAAAGTGGTTTCTCCACTGGCTTGTGCGTTTCCGTTATTTTTTCTATGATTCCTTTATTTTCATAATCTTTCAAAGTCTCACAATATTGAGCACGAAGCTCTAATTTTCGCTTCATTTTCACTTTAAGACAGTTTAGTCTATTATTGGCTATTTTGAGATTGTCGTTCATTTCTCGCCAATCTTTTTTCCATGGTAAGGTAACTTCGTAACGTTTATTTTTATAAGATACAGATTTTTCGAATATTTCTAATGCTCTATCTTCGTCAGTACATGTGGGATCGTCTTTTATCCCTAATGTTTCTAACTGAAAGAATTTTTGAACTTCTTTTGTCAAATCTTCATAGTTACAAACAAGCCCACAATGAGTATTTTGCGTGATTTGATTGTCAGGATTTAATACGCTTCCACAGGCAATGAATCCAAATACCGAGTTTTGGAATTTTAAATTAGAATTGGGGACTTCAATTCGACCGACTTCTAAAAGATCATAAAATATTTGAGCTCCCAAAAGAACATGAATTTTTCCAGGTTTGTAAAATTCTGGATCCGCTAATTTAATGTTATTAAGGTATTGTTCTGTTGGAACGTTAATCCGATTTACTGGAATAGTATCCGATATTTTTGGTACACAAAGAAGTTCTATTTCCGCCTTAAAATTTGAATTGTTCGAAATTAATGCTTTTACCTTGGAGTTAATATTCACGGAGATGCCATTTAATCCTGAAACCGCAACTTTTATTTTTTCTCTCTTAATTCCTAAATAATCAGCACACTGAATCGTAATGAAATTACTCATTGATCCAGCATCAATCAAACCTCTTAACGGCTTAAATTCACCAAATTTATTTTTAATATAAACAATGACAGTTGATAAGATGCCAGAACTTAAATAATTCATCTCACAAACAGATGTACCTGAAAATGCTCTTTCATTAGAAATGTGAAATGTTGCAGCATTCGGGTCTAGATTTGAATGCGCTACGATTTGATTCTGGTTTTGGGTATTGCAATCACTGACCTCGGGTTTTGAAATAAATTCATTTTTTCTATCGCTGTTTTGAATTTGCTTTTCATTTTCATTCTCGAAATGCAGTAAACTCGAATGTTTTTTCATACATTTCTGACAAGAATAAGTAGATTTACAATTTCTAACCGAGTGGAATTTTAAACAGTTAAAACAAATATTATTTTTCTTTACGAATTCATATCTAGAAGCCACTGAAAGATTTAAGAATTCTGGACATTTGTGCAAACCGTGGAATTCATTACTCTGACACTTAACACATTTAAATGTTTTTGAGTTTTTACCATTAGATGTAGATACCATACTAGTGATTCGTTGTTGAGCATTGCGTTTAGGAGTTACATTATTTATAAGAGGTTTGGGAACTTGCAGTGTTCTCGCTTGTCTTTTTAAAAACTCGATTAATTCTTTTAATTTTGGTAGCTCGTCTTTTTTTTGTTCACGTTCAAACCATAATTTTGTGGACCCATCTAATTTCTGCCACAATATATAAGTTATTATTGTATCCGCAAACCCTTCAATTTTTTGATCGAGAATTTCTAGAGATCTGATACATTCACTGGCGGTATCTGCTAAATTAAGAATAGCACTAGGTGTTTCACTTTGTATTGAATTAATGGACATTAATTTTTTAATGTGAGCAAACACTTGTTGTCTTTTATTGGAATATCTTTCCTCTAATAAGGACCACGCTGTTTGATAATTATCATCTGAAATCGTTATACTTTGTACAACTTTTGCAGCTTCAGAATGAAGAGAAGATTTCAAATATGATAACTTTTGAGCACCCGAAAGTGCGCTATTATTGTGAACGCTAGATTTAAAAAGATCACTAAAATATATCCAATCCTGTACGTTTCCACTAAAAGAAGGTAGATTAATCGTGGGAAGTCGAACTTCCGTTACACTATTCTCTTGTTTCGGCTTTGATTCATTAAGAACATTTATTTGTTTTTGTTTCGCTCTTTTAATTTTTAACCAAGTTTCATCTAACTCTTTTTCAATCGATGATTGTTCATCGATATATTTATCAATTTCCTCCTCATCGCACAATGAATAAATTTTATCAAACATTTCTTTCAATTCTGTATTGAATTGATCACATTTCGTATTTACAAGTTCTAAAGAACATTCATCAGAGTCACTTAATTTAATTTCACTCACAAATTTAGTAATTTTACATTTTAAAACTCTTTTTTTTTGTCAAAATATTTTTTAATTCAGTAGCCATGTTAAAGAAAAAGTCCTACCTTATTCGAAGAAACCAAGTCTCGTCGCTGATTCTTGACTCTAAAAGCAAACGATAAATCCGTTTACTTTGGCCTCGAAGGACCAATTTTTGTTAAGAATAAAACACTAAGTTACTCAGTGACACCATTTTTAAGGAACTCTTCGCAGTGAACTGTATATTTCTTTATTTTAAAACAATAATTGTTAAGAGTGAAACAGTCTCTCTGGCCGTTTCCAAATCAAACATTCCATTATCTCAATAACAACAACAACAAAAAATTCAGTGTTTCCACTCACTAGTAACTAAATTACAATCTATCGTCAACACGCAGACGATTGGAATAATAAATAAAATTACGGCGCTGACACAGCGCCCTCGTACGGGAGATTTTAATTACGATCAGTAACAATGGTACTATTTTCCTTACTTTCCTTATCTGTTCATTTGTGTTTGTAATAAAATCTTGAAATTGTAAAAAGACACTGTAGGCACTCTATATACATCAACTTCGTCACTTGACTACATCTAAAGTCATTTACTAAGTGAAGCTGTGAGGACATTATGCTACCAGTGTTTTATTAGACAGAACAATGAACAAAAGAAGATAAAAAATTAAAGAGAACAAGAAACGTTCTAGTTCTGTGATGTAATGTGATTTGTCTGATGAGTATCTGTAACCACACATTTACGGCTGGTTACATTTGATGGAGGCAAACACATCAACTTGATATTAAATTTTGCTTCCTATTGGTTACAATACTTCCTCTTACTATGTGTTCGAGAAGTAAGAAAATAAAAAATAAATAAAAAATAAGTCAGAAATTGTGCGTCAAACGTGGAAAATGAGGTGCGTTCGTACTATAACTAGTTTTATAAATACAGTAGAACCTCTTTTATCCGAACCTATTTTAACCGAAACTCTCGGTTAACCGAAATCCATTTTTAAAACTTACTATCACATTCCTTGTGTGCAAGAGGTCCTTTCGGAACTACAAGTACAGATAAATATTTCGGATCTCGTTTCTTGGAATTCCTTTGAATTTAGTTTGAGCTCCCGTAAACTAGAACACAGTAAGAGGAGGGACAACCGGGAAGAAAACGAACAAATTAGCATAATTCTGAAGCTCTTGAATGTTTTGAAAAAGGTTTGGCATGTCTGGAGCATAAGAAAGACTGTGATACTGGTGAACTAACAGTATTAAAAAAAACTTCTTGATCGAGCTACAAATCAACACGAGGAGTGCTTAATTTAAAAATTAAAATTCAGGTAATTTATTCTTGTTTCTATTTTGCTGTTGCTTTATTTTTTACAAAGCACTTATTATCATAATAAGAAAGACCGCACATATTGGTCTTAAATCTTAAAATTGAAGCATTCTCGATTATCCGAAAATTTCGATTTTCCGAAAGATCGTCGGTCCCAATTACTTCGGATAATCGAGGTTCTACTGTATTCAGATCTTGGTATAATAGCTGCTGCACTGTCATGAAAAAATGCAGGAATATAAAATCTGCAGCGATTCTATACATTACATTTCAAACCATTCGATTGGGAAGTTTTCATGGTGTTATGTATACGGACAGGCAGACTAGACGACGACTATAGGTGCTACGTATTTATACAATTACAAAAGCACCTAAAAAAGAGCGAATGCGGGTGTAATGGAAAAGAAAATGCCAAAAATTAAACATAGGAGACTGAAAATTCAAAAATAAGAAACTAGGAATGCATTACGGATTTTTCAGAGGAGCTTCATAACACAATTCACAGTAAAGATATATTATTTTGTCGAAAATTTACGGCATAAGGCCTAAAAATGACTATGTATAAGTCTATATAATCATTATAAACAAACACGAATGATCATTTACAATTGTGAATATGCAAATTAAAAATAAAGTTTTATCTTTAATTATGATTTGAATTTTTAAAGTAATCTTGTGAGATGATAAATGTGCAGTTTCAACACTGTAAAGAAAAAAAACTCTTAATTTGACAGGAAAAAACTGTCAATTTTGGTGCCAGCGGAAAACCATTTAATTTACAGAAAACACCTGTAATTATTCATTGAAGTAGTTTTTTCTGTATAAATTATGGATTCCACATTGTTTTACAGACAAAAACTGTTCTTCTGTAAACAGTTTTTTTCTGTAAAAAATACAATGTTTTTCTGTAAAAATTACAGACTTTTTTTTAAACAGTGAAATGGTATCTCTTATGAATAGGTATCAAATAACTACAAAAGTAGAAATCAAATTGATAATACACTTAGAGAATGCACAACTGCAGCAGTAAACTTCGCGTACAATATTTATAAGACAGCTAATGTTAAAAATTTAGCAAATCATTGTTATATACTGAAAATATATGACACTATTAATATTAAAAAATAATATTTCAAGAAGAATTTTCAACAATTCAGAATCAAAAGTACATCAAAATAGACTATTAGTAATAGTTAGTTATATAGTTAGTTAATTATAATTTATAGTTAATTTATATTAATAGTTAGTTAAATAGTTAATAGACTATTAATATATTCATAATTACTGGCGGATTTGCAAGATTATAATTGCTAATACCATTATCAACCAACACAAATGATCATTTACAATTGTGATTATACGTATTTTTAACACTTTCCAAGAAAATTGAAAAGTGCTTATGAATTCGGTTTGTCTGTCTGTGTATCCGTCCGTGCTCTTACTCGCGTAAATATAATCTGATTGTCATTAAACTGATAAATGTTATTCGGTATCACTATGGCATGTTCGGTATAGCAGATGAAGTGTACAGCATTTACTGTCATTTACAGACACACTCAAAAGAATTCCGTTACATTACGGTCTATGGGGAAAAATCGTTTGCGGTGTATGTTAATAATATTACAGTATTTTAAACATACTGAAATTTATATATATCACTAAGGTGAACTACATGGCGCTTACTGTAGAATAGGGTGAACATAGACTATATCATTCATTTACAGGGACATACAAAAGTATTTGGTTACAGAAGAAATTGAACTATTGAAGCCTACGAACAATAATTGCCTGTAGTGCGTTTTGACTTATGGTACGCGTTTTTAAATTGAACTTTTTTTTAAATTTTAAATCTTACTTGGAGTAGATAAATTCTATAGATCATATACAGGGCTGCACAAATTTTCTCAAGTACATTTCCGTTTATTCACGGAAATGGCTGAATGGAAATTTTCAACTGTTCCATTCGTTTCAATGAACTAACTTTTAGCATGCTATTTAGTATACATACAAATCCATAGATCATATACAGGTCTCCACAACCTCCCCCCCCCCCCCAAACAAACAAACAAAAAAACCCGGGATATTTTTCAGACTATTGATGGCAATAGCAGAAATTGGGTTTCAAATGCGTTATGAGTTTTTCAAGTTGTGCATTTAAACATAAAATTTCAAATTAATAAACCGTGAAATTTTGTTACTGTGTTCTGAATGTGTTGGAAAGTGTTACATAATCTATGCTGGACGCATGATTTTTCGTTCTTGTTTTAACGTAATTCTACTATGAGATTTTGATTATGCATTCAGAATTCACGTATATATTCAAAACTTTTCGCTTTTTAAGCAAAGAAATGGAAAATATGATTTATTTAGAATTTAAAAAAAATGAAGATAGAGAAATGGTCTAAGGATAAAATGATATTATATACAGTGCGTGTCAATAGTTTAAGCACAATAACAATTTTAAAATAAAACTTTAAATAATCACTTTATTTCAATAACTGTCTTGTATATGTTAATAATAGCAGTTTTAACACCATATTCAATAAAATTATCTTTTAAATTTTATTTTAAACCATGGAGTTTAGGAACAGAACAAAAATAAACGTGTCAAAAGTTTAAGCACAAAATCGTTTTTATGCAAATTTTACAAACGGATGTAAGCGGTTGCGCACGCAAACGATTTCTGGGTGCATAAGAAGCAGTCAGTTGTTATTTTTGAGTTAGTACAAAATTCCTAAGTCGAAAGAATTTTCAGAGGAGGAGGTGATAAATATCTGGAGTATGAGAGCAAAACATAAGTCTGTTTCGGAAAGTTCAAGTGCATTAAAAAGATAAAAACGAGGTATTCATCAAGTTTTGGCTCCTGGTAATGATTTCAAACGAAAATTCCGTTCAGGAACGCCACTAGTGACTACTTTGCGCGAAGACCGCCGCATCAGAAACTTGGTTTCAACTGGTATTTACTCTCTTTCGTTAATAAAACATGCATTTGGAGGACAAATATCGAAAAGAAAACTGTTCATAGAAGAGTTTTGGAATCGTAATGCATCAAAAACCGTAAAATGGCTCGGTTACCATGTCTGAAACGTCACCATAAAGAAGCTGCATTACAGTGGGCCAAAGAGCATATATCATTTGCTGAAAAGTGGCTGAATGTCATATTCAGCGATGAAAAACATGGAACCTCGATGGCCCCTGATGGGTTTAAGTACTATTGGCATGATCTCCGCAAAGAACCTAGGAATATATTTAGCCGACAACATGGTGGTGGTTGTGTAATAGTATGGGGGCTATTTCTTTCAATGGTCAGACATCTCTAGCATTCATCAGTGGTCGTGAAAACTCTGAAAACTATCAAGAAACACTTGCCAATCATTTGCTCCCTGTTGCCGAGGTTTTGGGGGAAGAAAAATGGTTATTTCAACATGATAATGCTTCGATCCATACCTCAAACTCAATTTCAACGTGGCTTAAGTCGAAAAAAAAGTATCTGTTTTCAAGTGGCCGGCAATTAGCCCTGATTAAAACCCTATAGAAAATATGTGGGGTATTCTCACTCATGTAGTTTATCCAAATGTAAAGCAGTATTCTTCATTTAAAAATTTGAAAGATGTCACTGAGAACGCGCGGTTTAAAATTGAACCAGAAACAATACAGCACCACGATTTATCGACGGAAGACCGTGTATTTAAAGTAATTCATCAGAATGGATCAATAATCAAGTATTATTTTTTTTTTTTTTGTTCTTGTTCTACTAAAGACTAAAGAACTACTGTGCTTAAACTTTTGACTCACACATTTTTGTTCTTTTGATAAATGCTATTATTTGAGATAAATTTTAAAGCATAAATCTGTTAAATATACTTTTAAAACAACAATTTGTAGGTCATGTGAAAAGGAAAGTAACTTTCAGTCAATAATAAAATTTTATTTTGAAATTTTATGTTGTGCTTAAACTTTTGACACGCACTGTATTATCCACTCTCAAAACAATCCATGGATTGCACGAAACTTTCCACTGATTATAATCCTTTACAACAGCTTTATTATGCCCATTGTGCCCCAAAATACAAAAATATCCCCAATCTAATGTAAAAATTACTTGAAATCCTCCAAGCTCAATTTGCATTTTCATAACACAGGTGTGTTCGAAAAACATTGCTGCTTAGTACTTTTACGTATTAGAAACGGAAATTTTACGTATGTCGTTTCCCCCCTCAAAATATGAAAAATTCATAAACCTAAGCTCAAAATATTCCAAAATTTTTAAATCAAAAGGCAGAAATTTCCCCAAATAGCAGAAAAAGGTTTTCCAATCACAAGATATTCCAGCAACCTGCTGCCTGTACTTTCTACGTTTTTCGGCTAAACATTTTTTGAGAGTGCAATTAATGTAACAGAAGTATAATAATAATAACACAACAACTAAAAATAAACAAAACACAAGAAAAAACCCTTATATTTTTAAAAAGAGGCTATTTTTTTGTGTGATATTAGCACATTATTATCGTTCTTTTTAAAAGTTGCTATTCCACAATAAAAACTTGAATGTATTTTTATATTTCAAAGTTGTCGAATGATTCATAAGATAAAGTTCATTTACCTTTCCTCTAACTATATCGATATCAATCTCTTAAACTTAAAAAGAAATTAGGAACTCGAAAACGATATAAACTTCTTTAGAACTGCGCTCAATAAATGGTTTACTTCAAAAAACTTTTTAACAATAATCCCTAAGCTAAACGACAAAACCCTGGCTTTAAGAACATGCCAATAATCCCCTAATTGGTTGTGTGGCTAAATACATTTTTCTTAATCATGTCTGAAGATCAGTGACACGCAAAAGTACAATAAATCACGACAAGTTTAACCACAGCACTGATAATTTTAGGTGCTTTGCTTCCGACATATCACAGCTGAGCAATTATTAGTTTGTTTAATTAAAAAAGGAACGGCGAGGATGTATAATACTTTATAAACAAAGAATGATTTGTTTAAAATAATTATCTGATTTGTTTAGAATAAAGTAAAAAAAAATAATAATAATAATATAGAGGAATGCTATAAAAAAGTAGAATGGCTATATATTGAAATTATAGAAATATAATAATAAAAAATCGTGAAAAAATGTAGTTACAAAAAAGAGTATATCTATATTATAAAGGATAAACGTGCCTGTGCGTAACGTTGACGTCATTTTGACTGTGACAAGAACAAGTGATTGAATTTAACTTTTACCTCAGATTTTTAACTTTGAAACATCGCACATTTTAAATTTTTACACCGTCCAATAGGGAATAAAAATGTACTTTCAAAAGAAAGTTGTTTGAAAACTGTATCGCAATTTGTTTGAAAAATGTTTGGCTATTTACTAAATTTTTATTATATAAGCAAGATGCATGAAGAATGCGCCTTAGTCCGGAAATCTAGTTCTAATTCCAAGTTCTGATTTTCCTATCAATTCATATCAATCAAAACAATTTTCATTAGATCAATCTACAAATATTTTTGAGTTATATAAGTATATTTATAGCTACTCTATGTTTGTTTCATTAATTTTCCAAGATCATGTTATTAGATAATATGTACCTGATGACGATGTACATAAAAATATAGACAGTACGGATTTCAATGCAATCAACGGATTGGTCAATCATATGGGAAGAATGGTTGGTTGGTTGTATGGGGTTTTATGGCGCAAAGTCCCATTAGGGACATGCTGCGCCAATATGGGAAGAATGCGTAGTAATTCTGGGAATTATTTACTATTTCAAAGACTGCTTACAAACGTGCATATAAGTTAACTTCTTTTTCCGTTGTTGAAATTTTCTAACACGACAAAAAAAAATTTCAATTATTACCTTTGTCTGACGTGCAACAACAGTTTTTCATGATATATCTATCTGAAAAGAATGCTTTCACTCTCCACTTTCTCATCGATTGTTTTCACATAGGAAGGGATATTATAGCAATTGTTTCAGAAACAGCTTCATTTCACTTTAAAATGAAGCATTTCTCGATGTTAATATGATTAATCACATGTTCTATCTTTGCTTATAGTATCATCTTTCTTGTGTGTTTATTAGACATCTTACCAATTTTCGTACCACCCCGATAATTATATTTATTTCCATCCGACCTTTGAACAAATGGCTTCGACTAATGTAAGTTATTTATGCCTACCCCATGTTTGTTTACTGAAAATAATGTCACGTGATTCCATTGTAGGTGTAAGTATAAATGTAGGTAAGGGAAGTGGACTGTAAGTGAACTAATTAGTCAATCTTATAAAAACAAGTAGGAAACGTCAAACGTGGCAAATGAGGTGCGTTCGTACTATAAATATTCAGATCTTAGTGCAATATCTCTTGCACTCTTATGCAAAAATGCATGAATATAAAATATATTACGATTACATATATTAAATTCAGTAATACGGAAATAATAGGACTCCACCTTAAATAGGACTTCATCATCATGGCAACCTAGAATCATTACCTATAGTAGGATATCATTGAATTAATTACGTACGATAGGATTTAATGGAATGAAGAAAACTTAGCTAAAATCTTTTTAAGTTTTGATTTAACTTTCATAAAATTTGAAATGACTCGACAAAATTCTGCAACGATTCTATATATTAAATCTCAAACCATTGAGTTTGGTAATTATTGCGCTGTTATATGCGGACAGACGGACGGACCAGGTGACGACTATAGGTGCTATGTAGTTATAATAAAAAACTAAACTAAACCTGCGGCTGAACGATCCATGAAGGATCAGAGCCTACAGTGCCCAACTCTGTTTACTTTGTCTTGGGGCCCGATGTGCTGTGCAGCATGTGGCCCGACCGGGTGGTCAGCCCAACGCGAGATCCTCGGTGTTTAGTTCCCAAGCACGCTTGGTACTCATTTTATCGACCCCGAAGGCATGAAAGGTCGAATGAACCATGCCTAGCCGGGAGAAGAACTCGCGACTTGTAGCGTGGCAGACAGGCGTGTTGACCACTACGCTACTGGGGCTTCATGTAGTTATATAATTACGAAAAAGAAACCTAAAGTTTTACGAAGAATGCGGAATAAGTCCAGAAAACTATTTCCAAGTCAAGAGACTGTTTACGAATGTGCAGATGATCTATCTCTTTTTTCTGTTGTTAAAATATTCTAACAGGAAAAAAAACTTCAATCATTACCTTTGTCTGGCGTGCGACAGTCTGTCATGAAATACCTGCCTGAAAAGAATGCTTTCAGTCTCCACGGTTTCATCAATTGTTTTCACATAGGAAGCAATATTACTACAATTGTTCCTGGAACAGATTCATTTGACTTCTAAATGAGGCATTTTCTCGATGTTAATATGATTAATCATAGTTATATATTCTCAGCGTAATGGACGGTAGGTGGAAAAACGTGCTATAATTGTCACACGTTATGTTTCATGCTAGAGTTTTCATTTCAAACTTCAGCTGTGGAAAGTGCGTTAACCTATTACTTTCACATGTGATACACACTGAAGAAGTACTTTTTCTTTCTGTAAACTTGTAAAAAAGTAAGCTTTATAAAGTAAAATATAAAACTGAAAAAAATTAATTTTTCTTTTTTTTTTAAATAACAGGTTCCGGTGAAGACCTTTCAGCCATGCTGCCAAAAAAGGCAAACGCATTTTTTACGAATATATATTACAACTGCGAACGAAAATATTCAATTACTTCTTCGGAATTAGCCATGATTATGAAAAGCGCTATTTATCATTAAAAAATCAGAAACCTATATATTTTCGACATTTATAGAAGCATTTATCAAAACAAAACTTCTTTTGCTGCCACTGATTTTTAGAAACGTTTCCGAGTCGTTTTTATATTATATTAATGAGTTTTCACAAACCGAAATGCGGTGAAATCTTGTTACAACGAATCTCTGGGGAGCACTGATTAAATTTGATATATTTAAAAATTCGTATTTTTTTTTTTTTTTTTTACAATGAAATAAGCTAATAGGATTTTTTTTTTATCAATCTAAATTATATTAGTTAAATTGAAAAATTCATTAAACTGACATCCGTTGTAAAGAGATTCTACTGTACAGTAAAATCTCGATACAACGAATCTCTGGGTAGCACAGATTAAATTTGACACATTGAAAAATTCGTTAAAATGAATATTTTTACAATGAAATAGGCTAATAGGATTTTTTTAACAATCCAAATTATATTCGTTAAATTGAAAAATTCGTTAAACTGATATTCGTTGTAACGAGATTATACTGTATAGGCTCTTACACTGCAAAAAATAAATTGTGGATTTTACAGTATTATACTGACTTGGTAGCTGGGGTGCATGTATAATACTGTAAAATTAACAATTTTGCAGTTAAATAACAATAATAATCCGTAAAATAAACACTAATATGCCGCTAAGTAATAATATATGGTATATTTCTGCATTTTCATTTATAAAACGGTATACTACTGTTTATTTACGGTTTATCACTGTTATTTTTTCAGTATAATGCTGGCACACCAGCTGCCACTATTATACTGTAAAATCAACAATTACTTTTTACAGTGTAGGATCAATTAAATATTTTTCAGGTGTGTAATTGAATTTATGCATGCAAAATTAACAAAATAATATTATTTTCATCGTTATTCAAATTTCGGTATTCCTTTATTATGTTTGTCTGTAAAAAATATTTGTTGAACATGAAAATGCTTACTTGGATAGCAACCAGAAAAACTATAATCCGGTTTGAAAAAACTATTTATACGCAATAAAAACGACCCAGAAACGTTTCCGAAAATCAGTGGCAGCGAAAGAAACTTTGTTTTTATAAATGATTCTTTAAGTCTAGAATATATATTGGTTTATGAAGTTTCTAAAGATAAAGAACGCTTTTCAGAATCGTGGATAACTCGGAAGAGGTTAGTGTATATTTTCGTTCGTGATTATACAATACAGGATGTACATAAATGAATATCCCAACTTTATAGGGCTATTAAGGGACACATATCCTTTAAAATCTTTAAAAAATCGATTTTTTGTTTTTTAATTCATTTAACAGCTAATTTTTTCCTGAACAATTTTCCACAAACCGCATCAAAATATTCGTAAAATTGCGCTCGTTGTAGTAAAAAATTTAAATTAGTCTCGGTCTGTTTCAAGCGAAACATTTATGTTTAAATTGATTTTTCTCAAAATCGATATTTTTTTACTTGCGCGCACGACAACTCCAAATGTATATTAAAGGTAATGATTCGAAACTTTATATTTATCTTTACTAGATCATTTTCTTCAAACTGAACTAAAATCTAAGAAATGTAACAAAAATTATTGAATGTATGGGTATTCGAGTGACAAAAATTATCAAAATTTTCATATTTGTATTTTGAAATTCAAAAAACTTTAGAAATTTTTTGTTTATTCATTAGATTTTAGTCCATTTTATTTTTGTAATATTCTTAAACTTACATTAAAAGTTTCAAAGTTCTAGAGGGTATAGATTTTTTTAAATCATGCACGCAAGCTATATACATTATCATTAATTTAAAAAAAAAACAAACATTAAGGAATAATTATTATCAATTAATTATAGAGTGTTTAATGCAAATTATACATTGTATTGCACGGAGAACATATTATAGTATTGTCACATTCGGGGCCTCGGAACTCCCACAATCCTGCACCACAATTACGCATCTCTGGAATCTTGAAGTGGACTGTCCGCGGATGCTAGGGGTCGGGAAGAGAAAAAATTTTAGAGAGAGCAGAGCGAGCCCTTGACCAGGACGGTTGGAAATGTTTTGGCCAGCTGGTGCGCCGAAACGTTAGAATTGTTTTTATTTAATGATCTCGGAAATACGGGATGGATAGGCAGTGAGCCTAGCCCGTTGATGTGTTAGTAAACTGTAAATACATTTTGAAATTAAATGTATTAAATGTTTTTTCTGTTTAGAGGCATGCGTCATCATTTGGTCTCATCAGTATTAATTATTATTGGGAACCACTGCACGGGAGATCACCACATGACAAGTATTAAAAAAAAAAAAAAAAAAAATCTGAGGTGATTAGTGCAAAAATGAGTGCATGAAGCCACTTTAAATATTTGTCTCCGAAATCAAATTTTTCATCAGTTTAAAGAGTAAATGTCCCCTTAAAAGAAAACGAAAAAAGTACAACCTTGATGTTCAACGGAAATAAAAAACAACGGTTCGAAGTTTAAATTAAGCACAGTTATAAGGGTCCAAAAACACGAACGATATCGAGGCGGTACTTTTCTTAGCATGATTTTTTTTATGGGCTCTCATCAGTGATCAGGTGTTTGTTCCACCCCTACCAACTGACATTGACGAACTCAGGACACGCATATCTGCATTCATTCAAAGAGTCACACCGGACATGTCGAGAAAAGTGTGGGATGAGTTAATCGTACCGCTTCGATATCGTTCGTGTTTTCTGGAGGGGCTCACATTGAACGCTTATAACTGTGTTGAATTTAAACTTTCAACTGCTATTTTTGATTTCCAATGAACAACAAGTTTGTACTTTTTTCTTCTTTTAATAGCCCTGTAAAGATAGGACATAATTTATGTACAGTATTGCTGTACTGTATTGTACATTGTTGCAGTACCTTGTATTGCATTTCCCTAGACTTAAGGGGACAGTTTACCTTTTCAACAATTTTGTTTATTTTAAAAATATATATTTTAAATGGTCAACTCATTGCATTTCAATGTTCAACTAAAATTACATTTTGAAAAAAAAAATTAACTGCATATTTAATTAAAAATTTTTAAAAAGTTTAAAAAAATTCGAATTTTTTAAAATCCCACTACTTTTTTAAATATTGATATTTTTGCCCATTTTTTTTAAGATTTTCAAATGTATATTAAAACACACGACTCCGCATGGATTTTTAGATACATCTAATGTTACATTTAACGTAATTTTTTTACTGATATGTTTAGTGTAAAACGATGGAATCTAACACACCTTCATATGCTTTTATTTATAAAAATAACAACAACAACAAAAAACCCGAAGGCTAATTCCATGCGCAGATTTATCACATATATAATAAAGAACATCTCAAATACAAAAAAAAGGCCTTAGCATTTTAAAAACATGAAAGTGAAGTAAAAATGAACATGGAGAAAAAGCCATTTAACACGTTCACGCCGGCGCGGTGGGTCACACTCGACTGTCTCAGAGCTGCCAAGTCTCCGGCTTTTTGGATACCAGTATTTTAATACAGAAAATGTTGTTTTACTTAATTAGAACAATTGGGCGATTTAAAGGAACAATATTTTCTCTAAAATAACAGTGGTGTGCAAAAAGCCGGAGACTTGACAACTCTGAGACAGTCGAGTGTGACCCACCACGCCGGCGTGAACGTGTTAAAGTTTTAATTTGTGTGGGTTATTATGCTGGGTGCATTAACGAAATTTCCAATATCTCGCGATATAATTGCAGTATGGGTAAAAATGAGGTGTCAAAATATTCACAATTAAACAGGCTTTCATCTATTACGTTTAAAAAAACATTTTTGATCCATTTTAAGGTAAACTGTTCCCCTAAGAACCCTTAAGAAACATACGTGTTTTTGTAACCCTTTCAAAACATATGTCTTTTTTCTTTTTTTTTTTTTTTCTTTTTTTTTTTTTTTTTTACATCGCAGTTTAAATGAAAAAAGGAATCACATCAATATTTTTATATCCACGAGATAACTTGTGACCATTATTCATGAGTGAAAAACATTGCGGTTCCACAGCAAAAATCTTTAAAAAAGTGCGAAAATAAATAAACAAATTAACAATTCTATATTGCCAGCTATTAATGTATTATCTTTTACATTTAAAATTCATGATTGTTCTAACTTAAAGACGTCACCACGCTCTCCGCATTGTCTTATCTTGGGTGGTACAGAAGTGTCCAGCGATCAGTCACTTTACTCGCCAAACTTTTAATGTTTGTATTCAAGGGCGTACGTGAACTGGCAGGGTGGTTTGGCCTAAATCAGCTCTATTGAAAAGAGAGAAAGAAAGTAGGTCATATACATTCGGAATAGAAAAAGGAAATAAGGAAAAAAAGTTTCTTGCAGTTTGTTTTGGTAAAACGTGAAGGAAATTATAAAAAGTGAAATTTTGCCTTTGGTTCTTCAAAATGTTCTTTGAATTTTTTTGCAGATTAACAGTAAACGCATGTATCGTTTGCACTTATGAGCGGATATGTCCAGTCATTAGTTGATAACGTCCACGAATAATGACGTCAACTCAGTGAGTAATGTACCAGAAATTATGATTTTTTTTAATGTAATGTACAGCCGGTCAAAGAAAAAGAAAAACAAAACGAAACCATTTTATCCCTAAATTAATGAACAGAAATGCGAGAAGTTCCATTCGACTGCGAATCGTGGCTTTTCCGAACATGAATGCAGTTTTTAAAATAAGGGTGGTCCAATTATTATACATTTTTAAAAAGTCAAATTTGATGTTTTGCATGTTAACAATAATTTTGTTTGGGCACGATATTTGTGTTCCTCGGATCAAATCAGCCCGGGAAAAATGTATATTTTTATATAAATAGAATTAATTTTAAAAATGTGTTATTGGTTTATCTAAAAATTTCGGAAAAATCACTATCACAAGGAAACAGAAGAAGATTCCTTTAGACTTGTCTGTTAATGACTGAGTAAAGTGGTGTTTAAATATGAATAAAAAATTTGTACTGGTGCATGTGACGATAAAGGAAAATTCATTAATGTTAACATGTTTTGAACATTAACACTCACTTTGGACACGATATTTGTGTTCCTCGGATCGAATCAGCAAGCGAAAAATGTATATATTTATATACATATAGAATTAATTTTAAAATATTGTTAATGGTTTATCCATAAATTTCGGGAAAATCATTATCACAAGGAAACAGAAAAAAGTTCCTTTAGACTTGTCTTGTCTATTAATGACTGAGTAACGTGGTGTTTAGCTGTGAATAAAAAATTTGTACTGGTGCATGTGACATCACATGCACCAGTACAAATTTTTTATTCATGTCATTCATTTTTGATTATCATCATTTATGATCATTCATTTCCTCTATCGTACGATAGAGGAAAGTTTATGAATGTTAACATGTTTTGAATGTTAACACTCACTTTTGATACGACATTTGTGTTCTTCAGATCAAATCAGCAAGGGAAAAATGTATATTTTTATATACATAGAATTAACTTTAAAAAAAAATGTGTTAACGGTTTATCTATAAATTTCGGATAAATCATTATCACAAGGAAACAGAAAAAAAGTTTCCATTAGACTTGTCTATTAATGACTGAGTAAAGTGGTGTTTAGCTGTGAATAAAAAATTTGTACTGGTGCATGCGATGATAGAGGAAAATTCATGAATTTTAACATGTTTTGACTGTTAACACTCACTTTTGATACGACATTTGTGTTCCTCAGATCGAATCAGCAAGGGGAAAATGTATATTTTTATATGCATAGAATTAACTTTTAAAAAATATGTTAATGGTTTATCTATAAATATCGGATGAATCAATATCACAAGGAAACAGAAAAAAGGTTCCTTTAGACTTGTCTATTAATGACTGAGTAAAGTGATGTTTAGCTATGATTCAAAAATCTGTACTTGTGCATGTGATGATAGAGGAAAATTCTTGAATGTCAACATGCTTTGACCATTAACACTCACTTTTGATCCGACATTTGTGTTCCTCAGATCAAATTCGCAAGGGCAAAATGTATATTTTTATATACATAGAATTAACTTTAAAAAAAATGTGTTAATGGTTTATCTATAAATTTCGGATAAATCATTAACACAAAGAAACAGAAGAAGATACATTTAGACTTGCCTCTTTGTTTGTTAACCCCTTGAGGGGCAAAGCACTTCTGTTGCTAAAATGCTAAAATGATTGAATGACACCAGGATTTACGAACAAATTAATATGAAAGTAAGTAAAAGTTTTTCTTCGCGTACAATTTAAAAAACGAAACTTAATTTCAAGATTCTGGTGCCAATGTGGCATTTGGGAATTAAAATTAAGTGGTATAAATAATGTACCTGTCCCTTCAAGGGGTTAATGACGGAGTAAAGTGGCGTTTAAATATGAATAAAAAATTTGTACTGGTGTATGTGCAATCGAGGAAAATTCGTGAATGTTAACATGTTTTGAATGTTAACACTTATTTTTGTTCCTCGGATCAAATCAGTTAGAAAAAAAAATATTTTTATGTACATAGAATTAATTTTTAAAAAATGTGCTAATGGCTTATCTATAAATTTCGGAAAAATCATTACCACAAGGAAACAGAAAAAGGTTTCTTTAGACTTTTCTGTTAATGGCTGAGTAAAATGGTGTTTAGCTGTGAATTAAAAATTTGTACTGGTGCATATGACGATAGTGGAAAATTTATTTGGAGGTTTTAAAAAATGAAAGGGTGAGTGAAAACTTTTCAGTTAAGTTCCCTGATTTAATCGTCATTTGGGACTTCATGTCTTCTGAAAGGGCTGAAGGACTGTATATAGCGAATATGAATGTCAACTCAGAGAAATATGCTTCAATTTTAAACGATTTCCTGATTCCTAGTTTAGATGATAAATTTGAAGACAATGGCGTTATAAATTACGGATGACAATCTTTCGCACAATAGATCGCGGATAGTGAAAAAAATTGGAAAATTTCTTTTCTGAAAATAATGTCCATCAAAAGGAATGACCAGTATGTGGCCCAGATATCGATTTTGTGCAAAATATATGGTATATTTAGAAAGCATGATATTTCAGGTACAGCTGACATCAACTCAAAAACTAAAATACTCCTTGTAGAATAACTGACCAGCCATCGATCCAAATAAATGCGAAGATGTCTGACAGAATCAAAGAAAAGTCAACTGACAGAATCATCGTAAAGGCAAAGGATGGAAATACAAGGTATTAACTATGCATTTTGACTTAAATATTCCAAACTTGTTTCTCATATAGGACGTGATTCAGCCATCGATCCAAATAAGTACGAAGATGTCTCACAGAATTAACACTAGAACCACCGGCAAAAACGTATACCTATAATCGCCAAAGCGGTCATTTTGACCGAAGGGGATTACCATGCTCAATTATTGTTTACTTGTCATTTTTTACTCTTAATATCGTTTATTACTATTATTACCATCATTGCCCATATAATAATATATATTTTATAATTTTTATTATATTTTTCTACACTTTATTTTGTCATAATTATATTATATTGAGATATATATATATATATATATTATTTATATTTTTTATTTTAAGAATATTTTTATAGTAAAAAATATTTTTCATGAGAAATCGAAATTGCTAAAAACAAGAATAAACTTGGTGAAAACAAACATTTATATTTATCCCCTGAGCAATACAATATTCAGGGTGGCGAGTAGTCAGGAAAAAACACAGTAAAAAAAAAGAGGAACCTACCAGTATTTTCTTCTAGAAAATACTACGAATAATATAGAGGGGATTAAAGAAAGCGGTTATCTCTTTAACAAAATACTGGTATGTAACACCTTTTTTGACTGTGTTTTTCAGAATTGATACTCGCTAGATCTAGAAAACTATAAAACACTTGTAGAGGTCATCGTCTACAACTAGCTATTGTAGAATACTTCCGTTTCCGTGTCATTTGGTCGAGCACGTCGACGCCAAATTTTGTAGAATTAAAGAACTTTACAGTTTCTGGTAAGTGTTTATCACTAGTTTCAAATATAACTGGTGGATGTCGAGAACTTCGACTTAAAACATATTTATTTTTCTTCCCCTAATAAACTGAACGTAATATCATCTTTGGGAAGAATTTGGCTACTCTACAAAGACTTTTCCAGATTTTATGGTCTGTGGAATTTTTGTTTTTTGTCCTCGATTGACTGTACCAACAATGCTTGTTTTTAGTGACTTCAGCTTTTCTGCAAGGGGCAGTGAAGTAAAGAAGTTATCTGTGGTAATGTTGTAACCTTTGTGGAAGTATGGTTGTATGAAGTATGGACTGTTACGACATCTACTAGATAAAATGTGCATTAAAATTGACGGCGGTCATTTTAACCGTTTCGGCGGTTCTAGGTACACTGCTGCAATACTTCATAAATTTTGGCTGACTGGAAAATTTATCACTGGCATATCATAGCTTTTCAAATTATAGGAAAAGTCACGGAAACGGGAAGTTATACTCTAAATAGAAACAAATTGGTACGGAATGAAAGTTACCAAACGGTCAAAATGGCCGCTTTGGCGGTTCTAGTGTTAAAGAGAAATCAACTGACAGAATCATCGTCAAGGCAAAGGATGGAAATACAAGGTATTAACCATGTATTTTGATTTAAATATTCCAAAATTGTTTCTCATATAGGACGTGATTCAGCCATCGATTCAAATAAGTACGAAGATGTCTGACAGAATCAAAGAGATCATTAAGGGAAAGGGTGGAAGTACAAGGCATTAACCATGTATTTTGACGTAAATATTCAAAACTTGTTTCTCATATAGGACATGATTCAGCCATCGATCCAAATAAGTATGAAGGTGTCTGACAGAATCAAAGAGATCGTCAAGGGAAAGGGTGGAAATATAAGATATTAACCACGTAATTTGACTTAAATATTCCAAACTTTTTTCTCAGACAGGAGATTCCTTATTTTTTCTCTAGTAACATTTTGAGAAGAATAATCATATAAAATAATTGCGAAGTCATTTTAAAATCATTGTTAGTTCGTGTGTTCTAGGCACGTTTATGAGTCTTTAACAGCAAACAACGTTATACGAGTTGTAATTTTCGAACTGGGTGAAAAGTACCCAAGGCAGTATACGAACCAGGGATCTTTTGGCTGAAGCTGTCAGTGTTATGTCAAATGAATAATACTGGAAAAATCTGGCGGACATACAATTCAGCCACAGATTCTTGTTGATTACGGCATCTGGTCTGAATCAGCTCAACAGAATAAATCCCAGGTAATGGAACTCCCAGAAACGTTGGATACGTAATTACACTTGATTGATTTTAACACAATTATTCTAATTGGCAAATAAATCACACGAGTTGTAATCTTACAACTGACTGAGAAAGAAAAACTAATGCCCATGCCAGGATTTGAACCAGGTACCTTTTAGATGAAACCCAGTTGGAAAATTACAACTCGTGTGCTTTTTACCAATTAGAAGAACTTTGTTAAAATTAATTAAAAGAACTTTGTTAATATTAATTAAAAGAAACAAAGTTTCAACAGCTTAAAAATTTAATATAAAACTGCTCACATTTCATTGCACGTTGCGAAAGGTAGATGCAGATTACATACTTTTTGCCATGGGTAGTATTTTAAAATTTAATATGTCGAAACGTTCCTGACTTCAGTTAGCCAATCTTTTAAACTCCTGGATAAAACGAAATTCAAAAAAGGTGATCAAATCAATTTAAAAAAATTTCCCTATGACATGTCATTAAATGTGCGATACTTTACATTGAAGAAATAATCACATTTCGCTTATTTATTTATTTATTTATTTTTTAAGCTGAAATATATTTTTGTAGTGATTACATTGATTTGTCAGTGTTATGTCAAATGAAGAATACTGGAAAAATCTGGCGGACATACAATTCAGCCACAGATTCTTGTTGATTACGGCATCTGGTCTGAATCAGCTCAACAGAATAAATCCCAGGTAATGGAACTCCCAGAAACGTTGGATACGTAATTACACTTGATTGATTTTAACACAATTATTCTAATTGGCAAATAAATCACACGAGTTGTAATCTTACAATTGACTGAGAAAGAAAAACTGATGCCCATGCCAGGATTTGAACCAGGTACCTTTTAGATGAAACCCAGTTGGAAAATTACAACTCGTGTGCTTTTTACCAATTAGAAGAACTTTGTTAAAATTAATTAAAAGAACTTTGTTAATATTAATTAAAAGAAACAAAGTTTCAACAGCTTAAAAATTTAATATAAAACTGCTCACATTTCATTGCGGAAGGTAGATGCAGATGACATACTTTTTGCCATGGGTAGTATTTTAAAATTTAATATGTCGAAACGTTCCTGACTTCAGTTAGCCAATCTTTTAAACCCCTGGATAAAACGAAATTCAAAAAGTCCTTCCGGCCAGTGCCGGGAGGAAGAGGTAGCTTTCATAATCCTTATTTAAAAAAAGCCAAATTATATCATTCAAACACACGAAGCTCAATTTAGTGGGAACCGAATATAGGAGATTCAATACTAATTTTTATCAATATAATGAATGAGAATTTCGCGAAATTAGTCAGCTTTATCCAAGCTGCTTTTCTTTAAAGTAACATATATTTGGCTGCCAAATTCGGCAATTTCTTAAAGTGCCTGTCATTTTAAGACAACATGGTGGATGAGGCTGAGCAGTGAACTTGGTCGAGACCTTAGTAATTGCTGTGCACATGCTCACTCACATCGGAATCGGTTAATATATAGGAGTGCTGTCGCATGCAAAAAATCAGATTTTTCAAAATATCACCCACAATAGAAATTGAAACTGCTATATCTGAGCCATTTTTCAAGGTAAAGACAAACAAAAAATGCTCCTGAATCCTTATATCAAGGTCAAATACTTAAGAAAGAAACCTTTTTCAATTTCTAATTTTTTTGCACCTCACTTTAAATATATATATATTTTTTAATTTAATGGTCGCCATTTTGAAACAAGATGGCTGATAAATCTGGCCAGCGAACTTGGTCGAGATGTTGATGTATACTATCCACATGCCTTCTTACATCGAAATAGGCGAATACGTGTGTTATCACGTGACAAATACAAGATCGTTTCAAAATGTTAGCCATGCTAGAAATTCAAAGTGCTATAAATCAACCATTTTTTAAGATATAAACAAAAGAACAAATTTTCAGAAACAAAAACTGCTCCGGAATCTTTGTATCAAGGCCAAACACATAAAAAAATCTTTTTCATTTTCCAATTGTTTAATACCTCATTTTGAATTTTAAATTTAATTTTTTTTTAAATGGCAACCCTTTTGAAACAAGATGGCGAATGGAGCTGGCCAACGAGCTCGGTCGAGACATTGGTATGTACTATGTACAGACCAAGTTACATTCAAATAGGTTCATAAATACGCCTGTTATCGCGTGACAAAAATCAGGTCGTTTTAAAATGTCAGCCACAAGAGAAATTCAAAATGCTATTATTCAGCCATTTTTTTTAGATATAGACGAAAGAAAAACTGTTCCGGAATCTTTGTATTAAGGTCAAACACATACAAAAAAATATCTTTTTCACTTTCCAATCTTTTGGTATCTCATTTAAATTTTTTTATTATTTTATTTTTTTAAATGGCCGCCATTTTGAAACAAGATGGCGGATGAAGCCGGCCAACGAACTCGGTCGAGATATTTGTATGTACTATGTACACACCAAGGTACATCCAAGTCGGTTCATAAATACGCCTGTTATTACGTGAGAAAAATCAGGACGTTTCAAAATGTCAGCCACGCTAGAAATTCAAAATGCTATAACTCAGCCATTTCTTAAGATATAGACGAAACAAAAACTGCTCCCGAATCTTTTTATCAAGGTCAAACACATAAGAAGAAAATATTTTTTCAATTTTCAATTTTTGGTACCACATTTCAAATTTAAATTTTTCTTAAAAATTTAAATGGCCACCATTTTTAAACAAGATGGCGGATGAAGCTGGCCAACGATCCCGGTCGAGACATTGGTATGTACTATGTATAAACGAAGTTACATCCAAATCGGTTCATAAATACGCCTTTTATCGCGTGACAAATTTCAGGACGTTTCAAAGTGTCAGCCACGCTAGAAATTCAAAATGCTATAACTCAGCCATTTTTTAAGATATAGACGAAACAAAAACTGCTCCGAAATCTTTGTATAAAGGTCAAATACATAAGAAAAAATATTTTTCCATTTTCAATTTTTTGGTACCACATTTCAAATTTTAAATTTTTAAAAAAAATTTAAATGGCGGATGAAGCTGGCCAACGAACTCGGTCGAGAGATTGGTATGTACTATGTACACACTGAATTACATCCAAATTGGGTCATAAATACGCCTTTTATCGCGTGACAAAATTCAGGACGTTTCAAAATGTCAGCCACGCTAGAAATTCAAAATGCTATAACTCAGCCATTTTTTAAGATATAGACGAAACAAAAACTGCTCCGGAATCTTTGTATAAAGGTCAAATACATAAGAAAAAAATATTTTTCCATTTTTAATTTTTTGGTACCACATTTCAAGTTTTAAAATTTTTTAAAAATTTTAAATGGCCGCCATTTTGAAACAAAACGGCGAATGAAGCTGGCCAACGAACTCGGTCGAGACATTGGTATGTACTATGTACACACCGAATTACATCGAAATCGGTTCATAATTACGGGAGTTACAGTGTGACATAGGTCAGATATATATATATCAATTTTGAACGGAGGGTGGTTTCGGGGTCTGGGGGAATGATCGATGAAAATATACCAAAATTTTTTGAAATCGCTTTCCTCCGAACGGCTGCAATAGGTAGCTTTTTTGTAAAGAAAGCTACCTAAAATGGTGATCAAATCAATTTAAAAAAATTTCCCTATGACATGTCATTAAATGTGCGATACTTTACATTGAAGAAATAATCACATATTCTCTTATTTATTTATTTATTTTTTAAACTGAATTATATTTTTGTAGTGATTACATCTTACATGAATTTAATACTTAAATCATTTTCAAGATACATGCTTATTTCTCTTCTCTCTCCATAAAACAAGTTATCTTTTCTTTATAAAGTCGTCTATTTTTTTTCAGGATGATTAGGAGAGGTGCTTAGAAAATCAGAAGATGTTTAAAAAATCATCTTAGTAAAAAAGAAACAAGTCAGAAATTATACATCAAACCCAAACGTGGAAAATGAGGTGCGTTCGTACTATAACTGGTTTTATAAATATTCAGATCTTGGTGCAATAGCTATTGCACTCTTATGCAAAAATGCATGAATACAAAATTTATTAACCCTTAAAATCCAGAGTTTTCAAAAATCATTAAAAAAAAAATTTCGGCTTTCTTTTTTAAAATAAATCATGGGAAAAATAATTTAAAAAAATCATAGTTTGTTTTAAGTATGGTTTACGGCTAAAAAACTGTTTGTTACTAATCGGCAATACTGGTGTTTATTTGAACAAATAATTTTCCTTGATAAAATTCTATAATATTAAACACACCAGAATATTGAGAACTATGACAAGAAATAAATTTTACTTGCTCACTGCACAACAAAATAGGGTATTTCGCAAGCTTCCAAACAGAACAAAAAGAACATGTATCAATAATTGAAAAAATAAATCTATCTTTCTTCTTAAACAGCACAAGTGTTGCCATCTAAATGTTGAAAATCGATTTAATAATATTTTCAGAATGTATTTTATTGGCAACATTAGACATTATAGTTTCAATATTATTCTAATAGTATTTATAAGCTTGGGTATGTTGCCGAATAATTGGGTATGTTGCCGAAAAGCAACACTCGACATTTAAGGGTTAAGATTCTATATATTAAATTCAGTCATACGGAAATAACAGGACTCCATCTTAAATAGAATGTCATCAACATGGCAATCTAGAATCATTACCTATCATGGGATATCATTGAATTCATTACGTGTGATAGGATTTAATAGAATGAAGAAAACTTTTATGAATATCTTTGTAAGTTTTGATTCGATTTTCATAAAATTTGAAATGACTACAAAATTTTGCAACGATTATATATGTTATATTTCAAAGCATTCGGTTGGGTAGTTTTTGCGTTGTTATATGCTGACAGACGGCCTGACCAGACGCCGAGTATATAGGTGCTATGTATTTATATAATTACGAACGCATTTAAAAAACAGTTTCCAACTATTTTTATTTTTCATCAAGGTAATAATTTCGTGATCAAAAGTAATTTTTTACAATCAAAATCCTTATATGTTTTACTATATATGGAAAGTATAAATAAATTGTATCATGGAAGTTAACTTAAGGTGTTGGAAAAACTCAGTTAGGTACTCTGTTATTCCAAGAAAAAAGAAAAATCGAGCAATATTGAGACATAGACGGTAAAAGAAAAAAAAAAAAATCCTGAGAGAGGAAACGAAATTTAGGTAAAAAGCTTGAAAATTACTTTCCAGGCATGACTGTGAACAAATGAAAAATAAAAAGTTTGATATTTGGCGAGCAAATATCGGTATTTTCCCTTTCTCATGAAACTTGTTCTGCAACTCGGATTAAGGAAGCCAAAGAAAGTAAGGAAGAAAAAAAACTGACTCAATTTTTGAAATGAGTCACTGTCGTGAACTTATTGCCAGTGGCCATGAGGTCGTTTGCAAATAAGGTGTATATACCGGTCTCACTTGATTATCGCCTACGCATACATTAATGTGACTCGAACACATATGTTGGAAAATTCATCTGAGCTGGTAGATTATGTATTTGTTTGTTTGTTTTCTGAGAAATTTTTCATCACAAAGTAAGCGTTATTTCTCGGTTTTACCTTTTGATAATGAAAGAAGAAACTTGTAGAACACAGGGAAAGTAAAAATAATCCCTAACAATAAAGATAGAAGTCCGTGTGTGCGTCTGTGTACAGTTTCCTGAAGAGACCGCTTCGCGGAGAGCTGTAAGATTTGGCAGGAAAGTATCTGTAATGTCCGAAGTTATTTATGCACCTTGAAGTCAGTCTTTTGATTTTTTAATTAAATCTTTGTGCGATTTTAACTGTTTTTTGCGTTTCGCGGCAATTTTTCCACGTTAACAAAATGAATCTGGTTTCAATCTTTTAGTCCAATGTAGTACATTGTGTCCTCTTTTTAATAAATCTCATTCGAAATTCGTACATCAATTTTTAAAATTTTCAGACGATTTTTATGCGATTTTTAGCATTTTTCTCATTTTGTGGTGATTTTTTTGACATTCGTAAAATTCGTACAATCTTTTAGACCAATATAGTAAATTTTGTCCCCGGCAATACATGAATTTTTCGCGATTTTTTTAATACAATTTTTAACATTTTTTGTGCTTCGTGACGATTTTTTGACATTCGTAAATGGAATTCGGCTTCATTGTTTTAGCACAATATAGTAAATTTTGTCCTCTGTGATTTTTGAATTCTTCGCGAATATTTTTATGCGATTTTTAGCGTTTCCCAAAGAAGTTTTGACATTTTTTTTTTTTAAGCTAAAAGAACTCTCCAGTAAATTTAGCTACTGCCATGGTTAAACTCATGTTAGAAGAATGCCAGATTGGTTCCTTTACCAATGTGAAGGACGATGATGAAAATTTAAGTTTAATCTGGGTCTATCGACGAATGCAAGACAATTAAGTAAGATGAAAAATAATGATTTGTGTACCCTGTCTAAGATGGTAGGTACACTAACAATAGGTTCATCTAGAAAGATTTTTTCGCCCCCCTCCTCCCTCCAAGAAAAAAACACCCCACAAAAATTCAAGATTCGTTTGATTCGAGGCCGAAGCAGGCGTAATCCGCGCAGGTGTACGCTGCCGAAGGCAATGAGGGCTTTTATCCCAGATTCGTTTAATTCGACGTTCGTTTTTGGAAAACCGACCTAAAAAGCGGGCGAAGCTCTGTTAGTAATAATGAATTAATGACAATGCAAGCGAAATTTACTTGACAGAAATATTAAAAGCTTTAGGAAAAGATAATTTCGGTAAGAAAAATAATTAAAAAAGGAAACTTCAACAATCTTCACTTAAAACCATCTTCGAGCTAGTGTATAAGAGATTAGCGATATAATGGTCATTAAAATTTAATTGGGGAGCGTATTGGAAAGGAACCAGGCCTGGCAAAAACACGAGTCTTGCTATTACAGGCAAGCTAATATTTGTCATCATGTTTTACTCACCACATCAATACATTATGTTTTTACTTAGCTCTTTAAATTTGCAGTGTGTTTTTATCAAATCAATATTTTTTGATATCAAATCAATCTGCAATATCTATACTTTTAATATTTAGTTAATTAAGATTTACACGGTGTTAAGTATAACTCTGGAAACTCATCACAAAACGAAAAAAAAATTCTTTAACAGGTGTTTTAGTCTAAATGGTACCGTCAGATTCTATTATATGAGTTGACACAGTTTGGGCAGGAATTTTGAATTTAAGCAAACGTTACGCGCGATTTCGATGCTTATCTTATAAAGGTTCTCTAATTCAAGCAGTTTTAGTGTTCTGTACTCAAAAATGAAAAACGAAACCATTATAAGATCACTCGTGCGTTTATCTGTCCGTCTATCACAGACTTTATTATTTTTTTTCGAAAACTACGGAACGTGGAAAGTTCGAAACGTCCTTCTTTCACGGTCGCGATACAGGGTTCGACTGGGCCGGTTAGAGTAAAGCACGGATCGAGTCGCACCTGACCCGAACTTGAAAATTCTCCTTGAAGTCAACCCGAAACTCAACCCAAACTCGCCTAAAAAAATTTGTCAATCCTAAACCAGACTCAAATCTGACAAAAAAAATTTCATCAACCCAAAACCCGACCCGAATCCAATAGACTTCTGGCGAAACCGACTTAAAACCAGACACCGATTTGAAGTGGAAGAAAATTAACCTATACTTCAACACAGTTATGAACAAGTAATCTATAATTATGCGTATAATAACAATTTTAGAAACATATATATGCACTCATTAATATTCAGTTATATAGTTGTTGTTTTTTTTTTCGATTGAAAAATATTCAGGACTAACGGAAATCCGTTCCGAAAGAATCAAAACTCAACCCGAAACATTTGTAGTCAACAAGACCCGAAACCGACACGAATGAAAAAAAATTAGCATACCTGAACCCAAACTGCAGTAAAAGAATTCGCATCAATCCGACCCAAGTTTAACAGCGGGCCGGTCTGGCTTGGTTAAAATCGAGTTGCCGGACTCGATGCAGGAGTCTACCCTCAGTGACTCCATTACACACACAGAGTGTAAAATTCTCAGCTGCTTTCGTGTTGCCCTGTTGAGCGTGTATAGCAAGCAATCTTGTATGAATAATAATTAAAAAAAATGAGAAGATATATGTAAAAAAAAAAAGAAGAAATTTGTAAAAAGACTTGTCTGTGTTCAAAAGGTCATGTTATAAAGATCATTCGAGGCAACAGCCGTAGTGGCTAAAAGTCTGAAAGTTGTAACTTAAAAAAAGAAAAAAAAAAAAAAAAAAAGGAAAAGGAAAAGAAAAAAATATATGATCTGTGCTAGAATTTCACGTTTAACAAAACAGAAACTTAACAGTAACCATATCATTTTTATTTTAGTCATATACACTCGTAGTAAATCTAAATTTCATATGAAAAAATGTGAAAACAGGGGAAGTGATAGGTTAAACAGGGCAGTGGAAAACTAGCGCAAAGCTAACGCTCTGATGTGTCATAAAATTTCAAAGCGACACGGATCGTAAAATTTCATTTATGACTCCTTTTTTTTTTTTTTTCTGTGCCAGCTTTAAGGTCGAAACGGAGGTCGTATGTTTTATGAATATTTCAAACGCAGCATGTTCTTGCAAAATGAAATAAAAAGATCTTTCAAACGATGGATTGTAAATATTTGGAGCTGAAAGTAAGTCAGAAGAGCTTAATGTTACAAAGAAAATTTCCCGAGACGCAAAATTTATCATGTGTGGATTTCAAGCTATATTTTCAATGAAGGAAGTCTATTTTAAGACCATTCACAACAAACTATAAGATAAACACAATAAAACTAAATCATAATGTATTCTGTTTAAAAAGGGAATTTTTTAGCAATAATATGAACCATGTTACTTTTATTAGTTAATATATTATCTTTACTTTTATACTTATTTTTATATCTTTAAGTAATTATGAAGGAAAAGGGGTGCCAGTTATTATTATTAATGAATTGATCCATTCATGTAAATATTTTTAACATTTTTTTCTTCGCTATTTCTTTATTTTTTTCTTTCTACCACTTTTTTTTTGAAAAGGGGGGGGGGGGGGCGAGGGTTCTATCAAGTCTATCAGGTTAACCGTTATTATTATTAATGGATTGATTCGTTTATGTAAATAATTTTAACTGTTTTGCTTCTCTATTTCTTTCTTTATACTTTTTTTTTCTTTCTAACTTTTTTTTGAGGTGGATGGGGAGTTTATTCAGTATTAAACTCATTAAAAAGATTTTGGCAATAAAGTCATATAAAATAATTTTTTTACAATATTTTATAATATTTAAAAGGAAAGCGACACTTAAAAGTAATGCACCAAAACGCAGTTTTATTAAGATTATGTATTTATAAACTTAAAAGTTAAAAGAAAGAGGTATGTCAAACTAGCTCCGTATATAATTGCATTTCAATCAAAGTTAAAGTTGAATCAACACCATCTTCCCGTACATAACTGCTGTTTTTTTCCTGCAGTAATAACAAAAATTACCATAGTTTTTCCACGATGATGATAACCTTATGGACAGATACTCAACGCAGCGTGAACCGCTGGGTTCATTCAACCCCTGCATCGTTTTTTTTCGTCCACCGCCCTTAACTTTTTATTGCCCAGGATTACAGGCTGCAGCGTAGGTTCTTCTAAATGCGACTTCCTGGCGTAATCCTACTCAATAGGAGCATTGAAAATGGCGCTATTGCCCACGTACGATTAAGGCTTCAAGTTGTTAGCATTTGGGAAAAAAGAGTATAATTGTTTTATGGATAAATAATGGCAATTTAATTGTTCTTCTTTAAGAAGATGCGATTTTGTTGGAGGTATAGAAGATGCAGATTAATTTATGGAAATACTTTTTAAGATTTTTTTTTCTTTTTTTAGAAATTTAGCACATATAGTGATTATTCCAGAAAGAAGAAGTCGGAAATTGTACGTCAAACGTGGAAAATGGGGTGCGTTCGTACTATAACTAGTTTGATAAATATTCACATCTTGGTGCAATAGCTGTTGCATTCTTATGCACAAATGCATGAATACAAAATTTATTACGATTATATATATTAAATTCAGTAATAAGGAAATAATAGGACTCCATCTTAAATAGGATGTCATCACCATGGCAACCTAGAATCATTACCTATCATGGTATATAACTGAATTAATTACGTATGATATGATTTAGTAGAATGAAGAAAACTTTTATTATTATCTTTTTAACTTTTGATTCGATTTCCATAAAATTTGAAATGACTCGACAAAATTCTCCAACGATTATATATATTACATTTCGAACCATTCGGTTGCGTAGTTTTTGCGCTGTTCTATCCGTATAGACCAGACGACGGCTGTAGACGCTACATATTTATATAATTACGAACGCACCTAAAAAGGGTACGGTACTAGTTAGTGTAAAAAGGCACGTGTTCAATAGACAAGTGCATTATTTCAAGAGAAAATCATTATTGCCTTTAGAAAAAAAAAATACAATTTTTAGGTATGAAAAAAAGAGCATTTATTTTTAGCGGTTTTCATGAATTATAAATAAATAAATGCAAATAAATTACAACAGAATTTAATAATAATCTTCTGTGGTTTTTTTCTAAAGAAATGTGGAAGTTCTATAATTTTCTCAAATCTCAGGCACATAGATTAATGAAAACTTTTGTACGATTTTTACAAATGCTTTCTGGTTTCAACTAGGGGTACATTTCACTATTTTAAAAAAACATCAGAGTACATTTTGCCAAATGTAAAAAGGGTAGGACGTTGTACCTTTTAATAGTGACCTAGAGTGAACACATATGTTATAGTTATTTTTATTCTAACTTCCGAAAATATTAATTAAGGATTATCAATATTTGACATGCATCTCTATTAATAAAATTTTTTTTAAAAAAATGCGTATGAAACACAAAAGAAAAAAAAATTCATATGGGTAGATATTCGCAGAAAACGAAATTTATTATAAATGAAAGAAGGTAATTAATTCTATTAGCATAAAGGCTGAAAATGAATGATTTTCTTATCGATACTTTAACTTTCGATAGATGTGCATGGGCGAGGAAGTATTTTAATGTTAGAGCAGTGATATTGACCAAAGGAAGAATTAAAGAATTTGAAAATGTTCCTTGAACCTCTGCATCTTTCTTTTCTTCCCTCGTCCTTAACTTTTTATTGTCTCGGTGCGTAGATTCTTCTAAATGCGGCTTCTCGGTATAATCTTTCTCTATATAAGGATTGAAAATGCTGGTATTGCCTACACATGACACGGCTTCAAGTTGTAAACATGCATAAAAAGAGTATAGAATCGTTTTATGGATAAATAATGCCAATGGACCTATTCTTCCTTTCGGTTCGAGGCTATAAAAATCGCCATTTTACCTTTTGTGACGTCACAGGAATGCCGTTCATTGTACGTTCATTGCAGACGATTACAGAAAATTTCGTTTACACTTAAAAGAATGTAAATAATTTTAACATTTGTTTCCAGCTAACAATACAGAAATAAATGGACCCTATTCTTCCTTTCGGTTCGAGGGTATAAAAATCGCCATTTTATCCTTCGTGACGTCACAGGAATATTGCCCATTGTCTTTCTTACATTTAAGGCTTTGTAACAAGTTCGAAGATTTTTAAGAGATATTTGAGGAAAACTAAATTTATTGTAAATGAGTGAAGATACTTTTGCTGTAAAGACTGAAAGATAATCGATTTTTCTATCGATACTTTAACTTTCTATGGATGTGCTTCGGTGTGCAATGATGACCAAGCAGAGTTGGCCAGTAGTATATATAGCCTATATATACTACTGGTCAACACTGCTATATAATATAGGATATAAGAATAATTTCAGAATCTTAAAATGTTCATTCAATTCTGTATCTTTCTTTTCTTCCCTTGCTCTTAAGGTGACAGTGGACTTTCAAAATCACGAAATTTGACTAAAAAATCATCCCCCCCCCCCTTGAGAATTATGAAAATAGATGCTCGTATTTATCCGATTCAAAGAGATTTTTCAATTCAGACGCGTCTTTGACGATATATAAGCTTTTATATTTTAAAAGATTGTATATATTTATACAGTTTTTTTTTTTTTTTACTTAAAATGCTGATTTCTCAAAATTGAAAATTCTGCCCATTTCTAACTTTTGAAACCTTCCGTGCGCATTTCTAATTGTCAAATTCTTTTGAAATTTATACCGTATATACATTATACAGTACTAAAAAAATGTTAGCATAAAAAGTTGCCCTTTAGGAATATTTTAATGTTGAAATTTATATACAGATGAAAATATACAGCTACTTTTTCAGAAAAAACAAAGCATAATTATAAAAAATATATTTTTTCTGCCTGTTACATTCAGCGAACTTTTACAATTCATGCCAATTTCCATTGTAATACATAAAATTTATCGCATTAATAACTATTATCATATTTTATGCAAAAGCATGGGGACATGGGACATTTTAAAATCTGGCAATTATTCGTTAGACCAATGTCAGACGGGCGTCTTTTTTGCTTAAGTATTATCCAATTGTGAATGGATAATACGTAAGCAAAAAAGCAGCAAAAAAGACGCCCGTCTGACATTGGTCTTATTTAAAAAAAATTAAATATTGAATAATTTAAAAGCTTTTTTATAATTTTAATACAGAATTTAGAATATAACTATTTAAGCTTACCATTAACAAGTCTTCTAATTTTTAAATGAATCCACTGAAAATTGAAGGATTTGATTTTTTAATGTCCACTGTCCTCTTAAATTTTTATTTCCTCGGATCACAGGTTGCAGCGTCGGTTCTTCTAAATGCGACATTTTGATATAATCCTACTTGACATGAGCATTGGAAATGACGGTATGGCCTATGCATGATACGGCTTCAAGTTGTCAGTATGCTCAGTATGCGAAAAAAAAAATGCTTTATGGATAAATAATGACAATCTAATTGCTCTTCTTTAGGAGATTTCGTAGTGAGGTATCGAAAACGCATATTAAGTTATTGCAACACGCGTGAAGAACTTTTCTTCTTCCGAAAATGTGGGACGCACGTGATATAATTGCTTTATAATCCAGCTTCTTTAAACATCAATTAAGGATTATCAATGTTTGAAATGCGTCTCTATTATTTTTTTTTCAAAAAAGCTTAAATTAGATGCAAAACATTGAAAATATGGCACAATCTTCAGGAAAACTTTTGATCCACCTGAATGCCATAAAGTTTACCAGAGTTTACAAAAAGCGTGCAGCATTATTAAATGACACATAAAAGAAATGTATTTTGTAATCAGGACCGGCGCAACTATCGGGCAAAAGGGCGGCTGCCCAGGGCCCCGCTCCGATTGGGGTCTTGTTAGGGGACCGACTCTCAATTCGCAATACTGATTTCTCTGTATAAAATAATATTTTTGTTCTAGATTTGTTTTTAAAAAGCGCTCCTTCCTGATAAAAAAGTGAGTTTTAACTTTATTTCTTACAGGCAAAGTTCATACAATTGTCGGTGACTGTATAGATTTGATGATCTTGAAACTAATCATGAACATACACACACACACACAAATATCATAAAGGATAGAAGATTAAAAAAAAAAAAATTAAAAACTAGAAAACAGGTATTCTGATTTTTCTGAATTTAGTGTCGCTCCCGATGAAAAAAATATGTATATAAATAAGGTACTTGTACCCAATATGCACAGTGCTCTCAATATGGACACCCCTAATATCTTTAAAAGTAATAATTTTGATAGAGAAATGGCGCTACATGTCCATGAAGAAAAGCAGTTGAAAAGATAATTAAGTCTGGAAAGTGCAAAAAAGCGCGCTGTTCGCCATTTAGAAGGAAATTTGTTGTTTCGTGGTGTGCTGATCGTAATTACAGGTATGTTTAAATTCTTATTAGATATGGTAAAATTACTTTAAATATTGAAAAGTGGAGTGTTTTAGAAAGCTGATAAAACATATTTTCGATTGCTGTTGCAAATATTGCTTTAAATGTTTTCTTTGTTTATTTATTACAAGATTTAATAAAACTATGCCCGATTCCCAATATGGACACCTTATGTCCTCATTGGAAATACAGCAAGTGAATCTTTAGATTTACAAATTTGTGAAATATCTGTTTAATGTCATCTGAACAACCCTCGAAGAAACCTCCTCCAAGAAAAAAATCCTCCAAATTGCCTTTGCAGAAAAATCAAAAGAAGCCTCCCCCCAGTAGAGTATCTGTTGGTGAAATCACAGGTACCAGCGGTATGACTTCCTCAGCAAAGAAGAGCTGGTACTGCTTCTTATGCAGTATTGATGCTGTTGCAGACCTGCGGCTATGCATCCCATGCGACAGATGTGTCCCTGAAGAATGTGTGGGAGTTACCGCCCATGATGAAGTTTTCATTTGTCCATCCTCTGAGGACTGAGTAATAACAGATGTAAATTCTGCAGACAGATGCAATAAAGCTAAGCAAAACCAACTATATTGTTTCATAATATTTTGTAGTAACTGAGATGCTTTACATGGGTCTTCGAAGAGCCACAACCGAAAAGACACCCCACTCCCCTTCTAAAATGCATGTTCTGAAGATATTTACTGTGCCCCTCCCTCCCCCGTAATACTTTAAGGTATATTTCTTTTATACCCCTCACCTCTAAAATCCCTTGGAGGAATGGCTATTCCATACACCCTGTGTAGTAGGTCAATAGGGAGCCACCTGTCCCTAATATGTACATGCATGTCCATAATAGGGACAGGTGGTTCCTTATATGGACACGTGTAAACATTTTTTGTTTTTATCATTAAAATTAAACCAGAATAATTACAAGGTTGCTAATTTTAATAATGATAGTCATCAGTCCAGGGATTGTGGTCATCTATTTTTGGAGTCCTATAACGTGTACACGAGGTTGAAAAAAATCAATTTTCCTTAAGGTGTCCATATTGGGTACAGGTACCTTATAGAAAATACAAAATATATTTTAGTTTTAAGACTTAAAACACACGCTTTTATTTGATATAAAATGACGTCATTCCCATCCTCTGAAAAATTCCTCATTTATGATCTAGTCTTTAACAACATCTACAGTAAAGTATGCATAGGACGTCACTATCGCTGAATAATACACACACACACACAAAAAAAAAATAAAAATAAAAATAGATGTCACTCAAGAAACTCGATAAAAAATCGGCTATCTAATGATTGATATGCCTTCATTTGTTTGCAATATAGATAATTAAATTAAATATAGTTTATAATAGCTCCATTTTTATCAGAAATCATTAATTTATATTTTTTCAAAAATAGCACGTATTTTAATTACATTTTATTTCAGTAGTTATGGGAAAATGGCAACAAAAAGGTATATATTTTCCAACTAATTTTTCTTTACTTTCTACAGAAATGGAGTACTTGAGTTGCCAAAATTAAACAAATGACGCTAAAAATTACAAAAAATATTAATATCTAGAAAATAAATTGAGATGCAGTTTTCAAACAAATTGCATTAAAAAGTACTTTTTTTTCTCAATACGACGGTATAAAAATTGAAAAGGTGCTTAGAAGTTAAAAATTGCAATAGAGTATTTAACAGTACATGGATACATCTGCTTTGTTTTACGGCTGGTTTATACAAAGGAACGTTATTTTTTGGAGACGACGCTTTATTTGGTAGGAGAAATAAATAGCATATCGGGGGCTAATAATTATTCACATTAAATGTGACAGTAGTAGTAGTTTTCATGCGTTATATTATTTTTATTATATACTATTCTATATTATATACAACATAAAAATAAATTTTATTAGTTCAATATTGGAGTATACGTTGGGTCCCATTAACTGCTTTGCCAGGACCTTAACTGCCGGCACTGTTTGCAATAGTATGCCAAAATTTATCTTAAAATTATTTTGAATTAAATGAATGCTAAGAGTTAATAATGTGGAACGTAAAACTGGAAAATTAATTCTTAGTTTAAAAAACGTGTATCAGAAGAGAAAAATATATTGTGGGTCAAATTTATGAAGTTTTGTCTATAACTGAGGCATTGTGCTCTAATCATTTTTCAATTTTTAATATCTTGTGTGAGATGTATCTTGCTTTAGATTTCTTGATTTTTTTTTTATCATCTATTTTGTTTTATGGTGCGCTTTTGGGAGCTAAGTTTTGTCATTTTAGGTTTAATGCCGACAAAATTGGATGAAATAACGCATCTTCACTGTGAATTAAACCTGCAAGCTCCTCTGATGATTCTGTGGGTTATTCATAGTTTCTTATTTTACATACTGGTTTCCTATGTTTATATCTTGTTCATCTTTAGAATTTTACCAATTTATTCCTATATTTGTGATTTCATCCTTATTGTATTATAAATATATATAAAGGTTGAATCTCATGCAAATGAAAATATGCTGCACTTATAGCAAAAAAAGTTATAACATACAATAAATAATAGTAAAAAAAGGAGAGAGACAGAGCGAGTATTTTATTGCCTACAACATACAATAAATAATTGTAAATAAAAAAAAAAAAAAAAAAAAAAAAAAAAAGAAAGAGAGAGAGAGTATTTTATTGCCTATGCGTAATGCCAAGACAAGATCACGTTAAAGAAAACCTTGAAATCTAACAAGTTTTAAGACAGTTAGCAAGGTTAACCGTCAGGCCAGTTGATATAATAAACAAGTGAGAATTACAGAATGAGATACTATTAACATGACTTAAATGATGAATAAGATAGCTATTAATAAAAAGAAAAAAAAAGCTAATAGACTGGAGTTGAATTTTTAAATTTATGCCATTTTATTCATCAAAATTTTCTTTGTACATGTAATTTAAAATACACAGAAGAATTATTAATAATGATTAATAATTATTTAAATTTAAAAGACCATAGTAAAGTACTTATCTGGAGAGTGATGCTATATATAGAAATATCTAATAACCAAAGTAATTTCCAGTGAGATAAAATTGTCGTTCTAATTTTCTTTTTAGATTTAAAAAAATGCTAGTCAATTATTAGATTTAATTTTTTATACTACATTCGATACATTATCAGCGATTCTCAAATTTTTATGCTTCGTGTATTCCTGGCATAGCCTCTATAATAATAAATTTAGTGTTACAAAAGACGTATTATTCGACCATGTGCATAAACGGATTTTATTGTTTAATACTATATTTAATTGTATTATTTTATGCAGTAAATGCAATAGAAAGATTGGGGGACGTGGGAGATGCTAGTCACGAACTCGTTATTGTCGATGTCATTTGGTCCTTACGCAAGTCTTATACTTTTCTAGCATGCTGTGCCTTGCCCTATCTTGCACTGAAGAAGAATTTCGCTAGTAGATTTGAAACAGCTGTTTGCTGCTTTTCATGTATTATTTGTGCATTTTTAAAAGTTGGTTTTCTGCTTTGTAATATTGCTGCCCAAAGGCTTTATTTGCTATTTTTATACCTTGTTTTAATATAGTTCTCAATTTAGAGCCTTGAAATCATATCTATCACAAGTTCTTTAGTTCTTAAACTTTCATGTCATGCGCTCCTCTTGAAGAATTACATGAATCTTGTGTACTCCTTATTTTTTTACATATAAATGTATAGAACGAAAAAATAGAATTATTTTTATTCATTATTTATATTTTCTACTTTTCAGTGTTTAAAATATTTCGTTGTTGCAATCTCAAAGACATTTGGCAAATATTGGCTAGAGTGGCGCATAATTAACTCCATTGCTGTTGTAACTCGAAAACAAATGTAACAATAAAGATTATTTGGCGATTTATCACCTGCGGCGGCTAACGGAAAAATTCCTTAAAATAACTTACTAATTTACAATGCTGTATTGTCATCGAAAATACGCCTATGTACATAGTTTTGTAATTCTAGACTATCAAAAAGTGAATGCAAAATCTATTACAAAATTCCAACTTTACATACAAAAAAAAAAAAAAAAAAAAAACAAGTTAAATAAACAATGTAGAAACAAAGAAAATAAGAACTATATGCAATAAAATATAAATTTTTATTTTACTTTTAATGAATAATTTAGAGGTAACAAGAGTTTTGATGAGGCGGGTAAACTTGTTAAACCTTGAATTATTTATTGTTATTTTGCTGAGATAGAGGTATAAGTTCCTTTCAAAATATTTTGCGTTATTTTAGTTTGCTTTTAAACTGTAACTGATGAAAAACATTTTTTAGCTAACTCATGTAGTTGCGTTGTGTCATATTCTGGTTGTCGATGTAGGCATAGAGATAAATATCAATATTCGGGTTGTTGATATTTAGTCCACTTTGAGAGACACAGTTTTAGTACAATGTGTTTGGTAGACTTTCAATTAATTCCGCGAAATATTTTCAGACACTAAAATTGCGCATTCTCTTTTACACATGCATTTTGTATGTGTTCATTCATCCAGTTTGGTATTTTAATTTGGTGACCTTAACAAATCTTAATTCCTGTGAATGCGCATAATCGCGCATCCAGGCATTACCCAGGAGAGAAAATCATAACAGTAAACGAATTAGAAAACAATTTCCGACAATTGTTTTCATGAAGTGAAATGAAATGTCACGTCTGTGGCCGGAAGATGTTGAGTTAATTCATTCCGGTCTTCACTCATTCGCTGCGAGAAATGTATTAATGTTTTGGATCTTGCGAAAGAGTGAGAAATCAGTCAACCTTTCAAAATACCCCAACAAGCAGAATGATACAACCATTTTCCTTATAGATAATAATAATAAAAAAAAATGCTTCTTTAAAAAAATCTTCTGAATTTTGTGCATTCCAGTAATTTGCTTGTGAAGTAGAATAAGAAATGCTCTGTTTAAAGTTTATAAATGCATTGGTCACATACAGAAATTTAATATAAATGTGTTCTTTCACTATGGTGTTAGTCAATTAAGATGGTAGACTTTTTAAAAGTAATTTGAAAATTAATAAATGCATAAATTGAAAAGCTATTATCGAAGAAAAATTTTAATTATGTTTATGTTATTATTATCTGTTTCATATCCATTTTCAAGGATTTTATATCGCGACATTTTCAAAAATCAATCAATCTATGACATTATGTACCATTGTATAGGAAGTGAATTTCAATATAACAAATGGCAACATTATACAAATCCCTTTATCTAGCTCAAACAAGGTCACCTAAAGATTGATTCTCAAGTTCTACAAGTGTCATTTGTAAATAGGCCCACGTTTTATCTGAATATATTGCATTCAATAATCATCTTTAAAATAACTCCTTCGTAGAGCCAAATCCAATGTCCATTTATTTCATTAGTTTCAAAAGCTTTTAGAAAAAAAAAATAGTCTATCAATCAAACAATATCATGAAGAAATCTCCAATGACTTTAATTTACATTGTGAAATTCTTAACTCTGAATTCTAACTGACCATGACATTATATTCCAATGCTTGAGAAGTGAATTTCAATATAGCGATAACAATTGGTCACGCAACACAAATCTCGTTTCCCCTAGTCAAACAAGATCAGTTTTAAAAAGTTTTTCGATATTATAATGCTGTGTTTAAACATGCCCACATGCTATCTGAAATGATTGCATTAAACAGTCATCTTTAAAACAACTCTTGTAATCAATAATCAAAATCTATTTTTTTTTTTTTTTTTTTTACGTTGGTTATAAAAAAAATTGAAAGGAACTTTATATGAGCACAAACTATCTCATTACTATAGAAATCTACGATGAATTTACATCCTGACGTTTTTAATCCATGACGAGTTCGATATTCTACATAGCATTACATGGAATGGATATCAACATAACGACAATAAATGATAACAATACAAAAATCTCATTTCTCAGCTAAATAAGGCCACAGGTTCTCGATGTTACATGTGCTATTTGTAAACAGGCCCACATGTCACACGAATTTATTTCACTCAATAATGAGGAGATTGCTTGGAAGAACTATGCCACGCGATTGCTTTCATTGGTAGGAACGATTCTAGGTAAATTCTAGGTCTTCAAAATGAGAAGACAAATGAAAAGGAAATTAATTCATTTTGCGATTATTAGTCGTAATCTCTTTTGACGCTTCAACGGAAATCATTGTATTAAATAATTATTTTTTAGGTGCGTTCGTAATTATATATATATGTAACACTTGTAGTCGTCGTCTGTCCGCATATAACAGCTCAAAAACTAACCAACCAAATGGTTTGAAATTTAATATATGTCATCGTTGCAGAATTCCATCGAGTCATTTCAAATTTTATGAAAATCGAATCAAAACTTAAAATAATAATAATAAAAGTTTTCTTCATCCTATTAAATCCTATTGTACATAATAAATTCAATGATATCCATGATAGGAAATGATTCTACGTTGCCATGGTGATGACGTCCTATTTAAGGCAGAATCCTATTATTTCCGTATTACTGAATTTAATATACAATATAATCGTAATAAATTTTGTAATCGTGCATTTTTGCATAAGAGTGCAGCAGCTATTGTACCAAGATCTGATTATTTATAAAACTAGTTATAGTACGAAGGCACCTCATTTGCCGCATTTGACGTACAGTTTCCGACTTGTTAAATATCTTCTGCAATAAAAGCATGTCCAGTTGTCCAGTACCCATTTCTTTCATTAGTTTTAAGCAAATCAAAATAACAATAAATAATAAAAGAAATAGAAATTGAAAATCCCAGGAAGCTCTTGTAAGATATTTTTAAAATCATTATTTAGTGTAATATGTTCAGGTGAAATGGTGGGCTTGTGTATAAATATCACTTTATATTGATCATTATATTGAAATTCGCATGTCACTTTATATAATATTGTGGATAGTTGGGATAAAGCCAATATTTACAATAGTGGCAAAATGTAAACACCCTAATGTTGGGTCAACACTTCATGGCAATATCAAAGATACAGGCAATATTGGCCATGACACATTCAATACAAATAATATTGGGCTAACATTTGTTTTTCTACTAGGCGTGTATAATATCTATGACCTTCAATTGCATGAGCAATGAGTTTCAATATAACAACAACAAATGGTAACACAAAATCGCGTATCCTAGCCCAAACAACATCACCCGAAGAAGATTCTTCATTTGGGGACGAGAGTTTCAAAACTCGCCTTATCCAAAATTGCGATTTCCCAAAATTTGATTTTCTGGATAAGGCGAGTTTTGAAACTCACGTCCTCATTTGTAAATAGGGGCACATGTCACCTGAGTTTATTGCACTCAATAATAAGGGGATTCTTCGACAGAACTATGCCACTCAATCATTTTAATTAGCAGGATCGATTACAGGTATCAGGACCCGATTAAAAACTCAAAGAAGAAGCAAAACAAGAATAAATTAATCCATTTTTCGTTTTTTCGCCAAAATCTCTTTTGACACTTCACATGAATTTATTGCATTAAATCTTTGAAAAAAAAAAAAAAAAGCATGAACAGTACTTATTTATTTCATTGGCTATGAAGACATTAAAAAATAAAAGTTTGTAAAGCAAACGATTTCAGAGACAAATGTGACGAATTTACCAGATATTATTTAATCCCAACTATCCATGATATTATATCCAGTGACATGAACAGCAAGTTTCAATATAACGACATGAAATGGCAACGACATCACAATACAATTCTTGTTTCCCAGCCCAAACATCTGAAGTAAGATTCTCAATGTTGCATGTGATTTTGTAAACAGGCCCTCTTTGTCAGCCTGACTTATTACACTAAATAATGATTTTTAAAGGATCTTCCACCGACTTCCTGAATTTTTCAATAGCTATTCTATTTCTTTCAATAGTTATTAAAAAAAAAGAAAAGAAAAAAAAAACATTCGATGAGCCGAACAACCTCATTCCTATAGAAATCTCCCTCATTACTATAGAAATCTCAAACGAATTAACATCCTGACGTTTCAAATCTTAACTGTATATCACGTTTTATTCACATTGACACTGCATGATATGAAATAAATTTCAATATACAACTGAAGAGCTGAGTGGATGAACATGTTATGTCACATTTTCTAAAAAAAAATTTTATCTTCTGGAAGAAAGCGTTATGAGGTATCCTATCACATGGTGAAGCTAAAATATTAAAATTCCATTTAGTCTTGAAGATTTAAGAGATTATTCATTAATATTTAATATTTTAATATTTAATAATATCAATAATATTAATAATTTTTAATATTTGAGAATTAAATATGAATAAGTTTTTCTGAGAGAGTTTAGTACCATACCTGTTAATATTTTAAACGCATGGTATCAAATAGAAAATAAATCATTAAAATTTACAGCAAAAACTGTCACTTCAAATTTCTTTAAATGTAATTTTTGCTACTTAACATGTTCTTCCACTTAGCTCTTCAATTATGATTGGGCTCAAGCGACACACCTTTCCTTTAAAAAGTTTCACTTCAGTATATAGCTGTCACATGATTGTAATTAATTCAACTAACATATACGAAACATTGAACATTTTAGTTTCACACCAGCAACATTAATAGCTGTATAGTATTTATTATTATTACTATTTCACCCTGGCTCACAATAATTCTACGCCTGTGAATTAACGCAATAAAACCTTTTAAAGAAAGACCTTCAGACAAGATTTGTTACTTCCTTTACAGAGAATGTCCATGCACGTATACCAGATTCAAAATTTAATGCCATAATAATAAAATTAACATAATGGTAAATGAACTATTTAGGGTGAAAAGCTAAAAGTTTACTGTAGAAGTAAATAAAATAAAATAAAAATAAATTATCACATGTAACCAATTGCAGTATGATCATGGACATCACATGAAAGCTTCAATGCGATTTTCTAATTTTAAAAAGGTTTTCGGTTATGCATATTGAAGGTTTTGCTAATTAAAGCCAGATTATGTCAATAAAAATACATTTTAAAGATTACGATCCCCGGTCGCCGAGAATGCAAAGGTGTTGAGTTGATCTGTCACGGTAGAGGTACCGGATTATAGGCTCCTCATAACTGAATTGCACACACACACAATGTGAAGTTCCAGAATAAAAACATGTTTAAACATTCTGACATTTTTAATTCTAACTGTCCATCACATTATACTGACATTGACATTGGAATTTCAATATAACGACTATAAATGGCAACGCAACCGAAATCTCGTTTTCCATTCAAACAAGGCCATCCCAGAGAAAACCTTTCTTAATGTTACATGTGCCGTTTTTTGTAAACAGGCCCACATGTCAGCTGAATTTATTGCACTCAATAACGAGGGGATTCCTTGACAGAATTATGCCACGCGATCGCTTTCATTGGCAAGATCGATTCCAGGTATCGGGTCTCGATTAAAAGCTCAAAATGGGAAGAAGAACGAAGAAGAAATTAATCCATTTTGCGTTTATTGGTGGTAATCTCTTTTGATGCTTAGTGGAAAAGCTTTTTGGGTCACTGACGTCTTTAATCGGATACCTTACCACTGTTGCGTTTTCGAAACCTTTCTTGTACAATTTTATCGGTAGTTCTCATCGTCGATAGCATGTATAATGACAAAAATTACAGTACTTGCCGAATACACACGGTTTGAAACAAGTCATTGCAAGCAAATGATAAAACTAAAACGGTCTTCAAATATACAGCCAAGTCTCTATATAACGAAATCCATTGTTTCAGTCAAAACATTTTTTATTATGGAAAAATTCGTTATATAGAGAATGACGTAAAAATACCTATTTAATGTGTAAATAAAAAAAAAAAAACCTTTATTTTTGAGGTGTTTAAGGAAGGTTTTGAAATATTTAACTCTAACTTTTAACTTGATATTGCATTTTTAATTATTTAGTCTGTTTCAAAACGGAAAATAAATATTTATTTGAAAGCATAGGGAAAAATACGCAAGGAAAACATTTGTTTTAGAAGAAAAACATGTTTTAGTCGAAGAAATCTGTAATTTTCGGAAATTTTCACACTTTAACAGGGAATGCAGAATTGCATCAGGAGCATTTTCCTTAAAATGAAGTCCTCTCCTTATAACATGAAAGGAACTCATCATTTCACTTCGGGATGTTTTTTTCCTTGTTGTAAGTTTTCACTTTCACACTTGTTGTCGCTCACAACGCTGTTTAAAATGTCACTATCAGTAGGACACTGCACAGCAATAAGATTGTCATTCACCATTCATTGAAGCTTTGTCTGAACAAATAAAGGAAATTTTCCATAAGAATTCGTTATATAGAAATTAATATTTCGCTATATAGACATTATTTTTAATGTAATAATGGAAAAAGTGACTGTTCCTATTAAAAATTCGTTACATAGAGAAATTGTTATATGGAGGTTCGCTATAAAGAGTGTCGACTATAATTGTTTAATAACTCACGATGTTCTTACTATACATGATACGATGACTATTTTTAATTACATAAACTAACTGTACACTGTAAACTATATTTTACTGCATATTAAAAAAAAAAATAACGTTTTTGAAAAAAAATTGCTTTTGTAGACTAATGGCACAACAAACGTAAACATAAAATTCAAAAACTTTTCAAAACTTTATTTATTTTATTTTTAAAAACTGTCGTGTATATAGGACATATGCTGCAAAAAATGATCACCCCTTACTCTACCGCAAATCATCGTACAAAAAAAAAGGACTGTACCAATCGATTAGTAATAAAGTCTACTAATTAATGTTATACTTACATTTCGCTTAGGGGATCGTCTACCTATTGAAATTTTATCAAACTTAAAAAAAATTAATACTTAAACCTAATTTTAACATCGTATTTGCATGTGTAAGCTTTACCTTTGGATATCAATCAGGTGAGTCATTCAGTCAAGTAGTATGGATGCATAAATTTTACCTTTGAATATCAATCAGATGAGTTATTCAGCCAAGTAGTTTGGATGTGTAAATTTTACCTTTGGATATCAATCAGGTGAGTCATTCAGTCAAGTAGTTTGGATGCGTAAATTTTACCTTTGGATATCAATCAGGTGAGTCATTCAGTCAAGTAGCTTAATACAGTCAAATTAGGTTTTAGGTTGAAACTTGGTAATATTGTTTGGAAGGCTCCACTTATAAACATACTGAAAGTCCTGATGAATGGGGGTGAGCGCGAGGGGGGGGGGGGGCAAAAGAAGGTACATTTTTTCGGTTTTTTGTTAATATCTCGTAATCTATAAGTTCTATTGAAAAATTGCTAATACAAAAAATAAAGAGAATTAAATTCTCTATAAAAAAGCTTATAAACATTTTTCTCTAGAGGCCATAGTTAACGAGATAATCGCATTCAAAAATGAAGAAATTTGCCAAATGTCACACTAGTGCCAGAGAGCGGTCAATGGAACTTACATTGCATCTACTTAACTTAAATTTAAACGAGCGTTAATAAATGTTTTGGTCAGGTGAATGGAAGCCTGAATAATAACTTCAACAAATGACATTTTTTTAAACTATAGATTATGTTATATAGATTATATGTTCCGTAATCGGGTTTGAAGTCATTTTAAAAAGCGTAAAAATAATTTTATAAACAGTCTCAGAACTCTTAAAATTGGAAAAGAAAGGGAAAAAAAAGGCCATTTTAAACATTTAATATCTTAAAATATATATAATTTTAAGATACAATTTTAATTGGGATGAAAGATATAAGTATGTTTTTTCATTTCATGCATTTGAAAAATTGCAAGGTGTAGAAGTAGCATTTACAAGGGGCTCCAAACCGTCAGACCTCTGATGAGCAGAAAATTGGCATAACAGATTATGTGCAGAAAAACAAAGTAAATTTTGCAACTAGAATGAAAATTTTGGTGCCTACTTATGCTACAGATTCTAATAATTACCCTGAAACTAAATCAATTTGCATTTAAAGCATTTTTATATTTTTAATACAAAGTTGTATTTAGCTAATGCAAATTTAAAAATTTTAATTAAATTTTTAATTAAAATTTAAAAATTTAATTTAAAAATTGGCATAACAGATTATGTGCAGAAAAACAAAGTAAATTTTGCAACTAGAATGAAAATTTTGGTGCCTACTTATGCTACAGATTCTAATAATTACCCTGAAACTAAATCAATTTGCATTTAAAGCATTTTTATATTTTTAATACAAAGTTGTATTTAGCTAATGCAAATTTAAAAATTTTCAACAGTATACTCACCTAAAAAAATATTTTTTTGAGCAATAAAAAGGAAATTTTAAGTTCGGTTCATACAGACTATAACGTGAAACATATGTTTTGAAAATTTCGTGAAAAAATATTCTGAAATTATCGTGCACGTTATGCCCAAAAACGTCATTTGGAGAAAAATGACTTCAAAATTTCGGAACGCCGCTTCAGCTATTGATTGGGTATAATTCTAAAAGCTATAACTTCTGTTCTAATGGGAATTTCAAGGAAACAATTTTATCAAAATGTTCAGAAAAGATAAGGGTTTAACATCTATAAAAATTAAAATTTCGAAAATTTTAAAGCTTTAAGAGTCCTGAGACCCCTTAGGAATTATGCAAGGTTAAACATTAAAGCCTAGAAATTAAAAAAAAGTAAACTGGGAGAAAACACACCACTTTCGGATCGTGTTGGACCACCATCTACACAAATCTTTTCCAGTAAAAAAAAAAGATAAAAATTTGTTCATCCGTTCAGAAGTTGTGCGTAAGCATGCATTAATGTATATATATAAACGGGATGCATAATATTTGTTTGAAACTGGTTAAAAAGGATATAATATAATCAATTAAAATAAATTTCAACCATTATTTCACGTTACGAAATTTTCGTCTAACTTAAAACCTAAACTAAATTATATATTTCTGTGAACTGATACCCAGTTTCCAATATCATCAAGCAAGATTTTCTCGTTAACGTATTTTTTTAAGCAACGACCAATTTTCTTTTAATTAAAAAGAGATTTTGAGCAAACCATATTCTAAGAATATAAAATAAATAAATAAAAAAGCATTAAAACATAAATCATTAAAAAATATTTCAATAATCATTTCGCGTTACTAAATTTTCAACTAATGTAAAACCAAACCAAATGATACAGTTCTCTGAATCGATGCACTAAAAAAAAAAAAAAAAAAAAAAAAAAAAAAACGGAGATCAAACTTAAATATATATACATACACACACACACACACACACATATATATATATTAATTGATTTTGTTTAAATTATCGAAATATTTATGTAAAATAAATAGGAAAAATATTAACATAATCCATTAAGAATATTTCAAACTTCGTTCCGCATTACGAAATTGTGAATTAATTTAAAGCCAAGCCAAATGACACAGTTTTCTGAATTGATATACAATTACCAATATTTCATTAGAAAGACTTTCCCCTCGAACATTTATTTTCCTTAACATAGTCTAAACTTTTTTTAAAAATGAAAAACTGATTTATATCAAATTAGTTTCGGATATTTATATAAAATAACTATGAAAAGAATATGCAACCTATTTTATAAAAATATTTTATCCAAGGTTTTGAATTATGAAATTGACTGATTTAAAAATCAAACAATATATAAAACAAGCTATAAATTGAAATATTTATAATTTATATATTATTTATATTTTATATTATAATTATTATTATAAACAGAAAAAGTATAAAACCTAAATCGTTAAAAAATTTTCAATTATTATTTCGGTTTATGAAATTTTCAGCCAAACTAAACGATACAGTTTTCTGAATAAATATACATATACAATTTCCAATATTATTTGCGATAGATTTTTCTCTTGAAATTTTCTTTAACAGAAAGCAAACTATTTTTTTTTTTTTTTTTTTTTTTTTTACATTAAAAGTGATTTCCATCGAATTATATTGCGATAATTATATAAAATATAAAAAAATTAATTATATAACAATTATATATAAATAATTATATATAAATTATATATAAATAATTAATTCATAACAAATATTTTAGCATTAGGAAATTTTCAGCTAATTCAAAAATCAAGGTAAATGATACAGTTCTCTGAATTGATATTCAGTTTCCAATCTTTTCAAGAAAGATTTTACATTGCTTTTCACCAAATTATCGAAATATTAATATAAAATAAATAGAAAAACTATATAACATAAATCATTAAAAATATTTCAAACACTATTTGGCGTTATGAAATTTTCAATTAATTTAAAGCCAAACCAAAGTATACAGTTCTGTGAATTTATATACAATTTCCAATATTTTTTAAGAAAGATTTTTCACTCGAGCATTTCCTTCAACCGATACTAAACATTTTTATTAAAATAAAAAAGTAATTTCTGTCAAATTGTATTGCGATATTTATATTAAATAAATATTTAAAAATATGTAACTAATTTTCAACTAATTTAAAGCCAAACCAAATGATACAGTTTCATGAATTAATATACAATATCATACATTTTTTTAAAGGAAGATTTTTTCTCCGAACATTTTTTCTAACCGATACCAAACATTTTTATTAAAATAAAAAAGAGATTTCTATCAAATTGCATTGCGATATTTATATAAAATAAATATTTAAAAAATATGCAACTAATTTTCAACTAATTTAAAGCCAAACCAAATGATACAGTTCTCTGAATTTATATACAATTTTCAATATTTTTTAAGAAAGAGTTTTCCTTCGAACTTTTCTTCAACCGAGACAAAAATTTTTTATTAAAATTAAAAAGTGATTTCTATCAAATTGTATTGCGATATTTATATTAAATAAATATTTAAACAATTTATAACTAATTTTAAACTAATTTAAAACCAAATCAAATGATACTGTTTTCTAAATTGATATGCAATTTACATTATTTTTTAAGAAAGATTTTTCCCCCGAACATTTTTTTCAACCGAGACCAAACATTTTTATTAAAATAAAAAGGTGCTTTCTATCAAATTGTACTGCGATATTTATATAAAATAAATATTTAGAAAATATGTAACTAAATCCTTAAAAAACATTTCAATCATGGTTGCGTTATGAAATTTTCAACTAATTTAAAAGCCAAACTGAATGGTAGAGTTCCCTAAATTAATATACAATTTCTAATATTCAAAAAGAAATTTCTCCTCCAAAAGTTTTTTAAAAGAGATCAAAGATTTTCTTAATCAGACACTGATTTCGATCAAACAATGTGATAAGAACATAAAATAAATGAAAACAAGTAGTCAAACGTGGCAAATGAAGTACGTTCGTACCGTAATTAGTTTTATAAATATTCAGATCTTGGTGCAATAGCTGTCGCACAGCTATGCAAAAATGCATGAATACAAAATTTATTACAATTCCATATATTAAATTTAGTAATACGTAAATAATACGATTCCATCTTAGGGACCGTCCACAAATGATGTTAGGCTTGGCGGGGAGGGAGGGGGGGATCATGAAATTGTGACAGTTTGTGACAAGGGAGTGGGTAAGTAGAAGTGTGCCATCACACATTTTGGTTTAAAAAAAAGCATTAAAAATCAGCAGATTAAATTTTGAGGTTGCTATTTTGACATTAAAGTATTTTGTCTCCATAAAGCAAAGATCAGATTTAAAGCCAAATATGTTATATTCCATTTCAAATTCCAAAATGCTACTGTTTTCATTTGCTCTTTTATATTAATATTTTATTACTATTGTATATTGTGTTTTTTGTTGTAAACTTTACTCTTATTTCATACAAAATAAGTGCACGAATCATTTGTATTGTTATGCTCATAAATGCAATTAAAACCCATAGTTAAAGTTTAAAAATAAAATTTGAAATATGATCTATAACGTAGTGCTTAGTTTCTGAACTGCAAGTATATGTTTATGTAATATAGCGTGGCATGTCACAAAAGGGGGGAGGGGGTATGGTGAAGTGTGACTCTTTGTGACAAAGGGGGGGGGGGTAGGGGTAGGGTAAAAATATTGCAGAAAAGTGTGACATCATTTATGGACCACCCCTTAAATAGGATGTCACCACCATGGCAACCTAGAATCATTATCTACCATGGGATATCACTGAATTAATTACGTATGATAGGATTCAATAGAATAATCACCATGTCAATCTAGAATTATTACCTGTCATGGAATATCATTGAATTAGTTACGTATGATAGGATTTAATAGATCGAAGAAAACTTTTATTAATGTCTTTTTAAGTTTTGATTTGATTTTCACTTAAATTTGAAAGGACTGGACAAAATCCTGCAAAGATTCTATATATTCAGTTCCAAACCATTCGGTTGGGTAGCTTTTGCCTGGTTATATGCTGACAGACGGATAGACAGACAGACGGACGACGACTATAGGTGCTACGTATTTACATAATTACTCACGCATCTAAAAAAGCATGCAGCACAAATCATTCGAATGTTTTCAGTCACAATTTTGCATTATAAAATTTTCAATTAATTTAGAAGCCAAGCCAAACGATTTTTCTCTGAATTCATAATCCAATTTCCAATTTTTTTTAAGCAAGATATTTCCTCAAACAGTTCGAGGATTTCCTCAATTAGTCGGAAAAACAGAAAGTTTAAAAAGAAGTCATGTATTTCTGTTTAAGTCGGTTATTATCCGTTATGCTGGCTGACATGTGCCATATTTTACGCAAGTTAAAATAACCCTCTAGGGAATAATTTTTAACATAATGTTAAAAAAAAAAAAGAAAAGAAAATTGCAGAAAACGCTTGAGACACATAAAAATAAATTTAATAAAAGTAGGACATCTATTTGTGCAATACATTTTAAAAGGAATTGCATAATATCTATATTTTTTTTAATTAAAAAATGATAAAAGAAAAAAAGAAAACATAAAAATTTTCGAGATGCGAAGTAAATTAAAAATTTTTCTGAAATCTTTTTAAACTAGAAAGCTATAGAATAATTTTAGTTTTTTATGTAGTAATAATGTTGAAAAAAATATATTCGTGAAAGCTCTTGACACACACATTAGGGGGGTTCAAATTTTTCTTTTTTCGAGGTAAAGACCAAGACACCCCATACTTTTTTTACATTTATCCATAGTATCACTCTCCTAAAATTGTAATTGTTTACACCTACAAGAAGGTGGTGCTGAATGACCCTTCATTTTGACACTTTTTAGTAATTTTGCATAATTTTATATTTTTAGATTGACGATATTATGTGTTTAAAATACATAATTTTTAAACAAAAGCTTTTGCAAACAAAAGACGATGGTTATATCGTCACCATCAACGTGAATTTTGAAAATTAGACGTTAATAACAATTGTATTTCTTATATTTCTCTGATGAAGACTATGTTTTTATAGTTGAAAGTACTAAGGTATTAAAGTAATTTAACATCTTTTTAAATATTGTCTCATCTTTTAAGTAGTGTTGCACATAGTGTAAGTTTAACTTTTTAAAGATGAATTAAGCATTTCTATTTATTTATTAACTAGAAACAACTTAAAAGGACGTTTCGGATTTATTCTGAATCCCTCATCAGCTTATTCCTAACATAAAAGTCATATTAAGGTGTTAAAATTCAACAAGCAAAAAAACATTACATCAAGTTTTCCGCTCTAACAATAGAATATTCAGTTTTGTTTTAACTATAATTTATTGGACTTAATTTGGAGATCGAAACAATTTTAATTAATTTAAATTTTGTTTTACTTCATAAAATTAAGCATTTCTATTTATTTATTAACTAAAAACAACTTAAAAGGACTTTTCGGATTCATTCAGAATCCCTCATCAGCTTATTCCTAAAATAAAAGTCATACTAAAGTGTTAAATTTCAAAAAGCAGAAAAAAATTACATTAAGTTTTCCTCTCTACCAATAGAATATTCAGTTTTGTTTTAACTATAATTTATTGGACTTAATTTGGAGATCGAAACAATTTTAATTAATTTAAATTTTGTTTTATTTCATAAAATTTGTTAGTTAACTTTCAGTATAAATATATATATATATATATAATTTACCTCTCTGCCTTGCCTTTATTGATTATAAAAAAGCATTTGATTCGGTCTACATATCAGCAGTAGTAGAATCTCTGGAGGACATTGGTATAGACCCGGCTCGGCGAACCTTTTCACGTGCGCGTGCCGAAAATTCACAAACAATGTCCATCAACAATGTAACGTGCCAAACTTATACAAAAATAATTTTGAAGAATACGATTTTTATACGAACTGGTTATATAAAATAAGTTGCTATCATGCATTAATAATTAAAAAATATTAAAAATCAGAATGCAATTTTTCTGTCCACAATCAGCCACTAAAGGAACGAATATTTAATTTAGAAATAGAATTCATTTATGCGGTACATACTGTAATAAGGGGGAAAATACGAGTTTTTATTTCATTAATTTTTAACTTATTATTAATGCAACATCTCGGTTATAATTTTCAATGTTGCATTAAACAATCTACTAATAATGTATTGATGATATTTTTTCTGTTGTAAATTCGATGAAAAAATGCTTTATATCTGGTTCGGATTTTGTTATTTTTACAAATATGCATAGCTAAATTGCAATCATTTGCCATTCTATTGCAATGGCTGTCAAACGAAATTCAATTGAAAATTACATCTTTTTTAATTCATATAGAAAGGCAAAATACATGTCAAAAACGCTGCATGACAGGAAAAAAAAAATTATTCTGATGTGTTAATTGATGCAAAAAATAATTGCATTATTTGTGATCTGTCCGTATGGATTAAATTTATTGCTTATAAAAGAAATAAAAAATGGATTTTATCTGTATAACGATTACCAAATTAAAATTTTTCACGTGCCAGAAAAATTAGCTTACGTGCCAACTCTGGCACGCGTGCCATAAGTTCGCCAACCCTGGTATAGACAAACCTTGCATCAATATTATAAAGAAGATTTTAGAAGAAAGCAACAGCAACAATCCGCTTGGATAAAGGAAAAGCAAAGATCAAGCTTGGAAGAGGGGTAAGACAAGGAAACACCATTTCGCCTAAGCTTTTTACTGCTGTCTTAGAAAACATTTTCAAGAAGCTGGATAGGGAAAAAAAAGGGATTAGAATAAATGGGGAATATTTAAGTCATCTCCGATTCGCTGACGACATTTTAATTTTCAGTAACAGTCCTGAAGAATTGGAAAATATGCTAAAAGATTTAGCAGAAGCTAGCATTAATGTAGGATTAAAAATAAACTTGGAAAAGACTAAGGTGATGTTCAATTCATTTGTATCAAAAAAGAAAGTCGTATACAACAACACTGAAATTAAAGAAGTGCAAAGTTATGTGTACCTTGAGCAGGAAATATCATCGGATAATAATATCATGAATGAAATCAATAGAAGAATAAGAAATGGATGGAGTGCCTTTGGGAAGAACAATATTATTCTGAAGAGTAACATGCCCCTTTGTTTGAAAAGAAAGGTATTTAACCAATGTGTTTTGCCTGTGCTAACTTATGGAGCAGAAACATGGACGCTAACAAAACGGATGGTACAAAGATTACAAACAACACAGAGAAGTATGGAAAGATGTATGCTAGGTATAATTAGAAGAAACAGAAAAAGAATAACCTGGATAAGAAGTCAGACGAAAGTTTTTAACATCATTGAAAGAATTAAACGGCTAAAATGGAAATGGGCTGGGCACATTGCAAGAAGACACGACAATAGATGGAGCACAAACACCCTACAGTGGTATCTCAGAGATGTGAAACGGCCATGAAAACGACCTCAAGTAAGATGGAGTGATGAAATCAGAAAAGTAGCCGGTGTAAATTGGATGATTAAAGCACTAGACAGGAAACATTAGAAAAATTCTGGGGAAGACCTACATCCAGCGGTGGATTGAAAACGGTTGATGATGATGATGATATGACAAAACTATAGTTAAATCAAACTAAAACTTACAAAACTCAAGTTATTTACATTAAATTTATTTAAACAAGTTCAATATGAAACATTTTTATCTTAAAGAGTATCTGACATAAAAAGGTATTTTTTGAAATTTTATTCCATCACCAACCGGTGATAAATCGACAAATATTGAAATTCTCATTATTTTTTTTTTACGGGCACTCTATCGAGTTTCCGCCGAAATTTTTTTATAAACATATCTATCCTTATGAGTAGAACATTCTATAATGTTTTCAGAGTTTCCGTAGTATGCGTGTATGGAGACCTTCCTTGTAAGATCGGTAATTGTTGGAAGTGCGCTTTCCTCAGTGGTACGCATTTTTAAACTGACCTAATTTTGACAGTATTATTTGGTGTGAATAAATTCTATAGGTTGTATACAGGGCTACACTTTGAAAGACTTTGCGCATGTGGATGAGGACAGCAATTGTTGAAAATGTATTCTTATTGAGTTAATGTTTTTTTGTTTTCTTTTTTCATTCTTAACTTACTTATTAGCTATCTCATTTCATTTCTAGGAAAATAATAAATATCCTAATTTCACTTTCGGAACCGGCTTTGAAAGTGAAAGTATTCTCATAAAAATTCTGCTAACAAAAAAAATTAAAAATAAAAATGACCTTTGGTAAACTGTGGTAACTTGGTAAACCTTTTGTCAAACTCAGCTATACAATGCAAAATAAATAAATAAATAAATAAATAAATAAATAATAAAAAATATTGAAATGCAAGCGAGATTTCTTTAAAAATTTCTCCCATTGGATTAACTTTAGACAACAGGTCTTTTTGCGTGAGTGAAGTATCCCTTGAACTAAAACGAGTATTACTATTTTAAATATCTGTTTATTATTATTATTATTATTATTTTAATAGAAAGTACAGGCTGCGGGATCTTACAGCTTCAGAGATTGCAATAGGTAATATGTATGTACACTGTAAAAAAAAATTTGTAAAGTTACTAACATTTTTCTAGGAAATTGGGATTCCAGGAACTTTCAATGTAACGGCAACAAGAAAAATTCCTGTAACAGATGCTGTTACAGAAATTTTTGCTGTTGCCGTTACATAAAAAGTTCCTGGAATCCCAGTTTCCTAGAAATATTTTAGTAACTTTACAGATTTTTTTTACAGTGTATGTACAGTCGTGGAAAAAAAAAGTAAACACCCCCTACTAACTCCTCAACAAATGATCGTAGACGAAAGTTACTGGTACCGAACGATTGAAAATAAAATCTACTTTTAAATGATGTATATAAAATTTGCTTAGGGGGCCATCTACATATTTAAACGAATCCAAACTTCATTTTTTTCAATGGCAGTACCCAATTTTAACGAGATATTTCAAATCTTCGGTTCAAACTATTCCTAGACACCAAATTTCAAGTCATTTGAATGATAAGTTTTTGAATTATAAACATTCAAAATTGAGTGCTTCTAATGTTAAATTACATTTTCATATTTTTATTTATATCTCCTGAAATTATGCTCCTAATGTGCTAATTTTTTGTGTAGCAATAATACTAATATACCCAAACATAAATACGCTGAATTTGCCATTTTTATAATTTTATGATATGAATTATGAATTATGACATTAATATTCGAAAAAATTATGAATAGCAACCTACAATTTTTTTGATGGATTTAGATTTATTAAGTCCTGCTTTATGAAAATCCAAAATTTCACGTTTTTCTACCAAGTAGTTTTCAAATTATGCTTAAAAAACGGTAAAATGATGGTTTAAGGGGCCGTCTATGACAGACGTGAGTAGATATTTAGAAATTTACTCTGCTGTTCTGTAATCTAACAGGCTTCATTGACTCTTTGAGCCGCGCTTAAGGTGCCTTGATCAAGAAGGGGACTCTCTCGGTTAACAATCGAGTACGGAACTCCAATTTGGATACAGCCCTTAAAATACGCTCGTTTTAAAATAATTAATTTCTCGGAAACTTATGGTACGAATTGCATAAAAAATTGTTTTTGGGCTAATTGAAGGGTGTAGAGTTCATTTATGCAGTCAGAATTGTGTACTGCTATTGAAAAAAACAAAGTTATGGTTCATTTTAATATGTAGATGGCCCCCTAAGCAAATTTTATATGCATAATTTAAAAGTAGATTTTATTTCTAATCGTTCGGTACCAGTAACTTTCTTCTAAGATAATTAGTTGAGAAGTTAGTAGGGGGTGTTTACTTTTTTTTTCCGCGACTGTACACATCATCTAAGCATGTGACTAAAGAAAGAATATATTCAAGTATGGAAGTTACATATTATGACTATTCACTATGAAAATAATTAAAAACTAGTTGGATGTGCCAATCCCAGTACTTCCTTCTATCTCATATATTTTAATATTTCAAAATGTTGTTACAAATGTCAATATTTCATTTTTATTATTTTAATACTATATCAACTTTGACTTTCATCTTAAATTTCTGCTTCAGTCAATTAATTTGAGTAAAAACGTGATAATATCGATTATGATATTCATTAAAATCAATAGTTTTCCTTATACTGCTATTATAGTGCCTCCTATCGGCGGAAGATTTTTAAATTCAGGAAGGATCTTCCTGCCATGGCCAAAAACATACACAAAAAATTTGGCTCAATTCTATGCATAACTTCATACACTTTTTCACGGCACAATATTGAAAATGGCACAAAAACGCTATTACAGCGCCCCCTTCCGGCGGAATTTTTCGAAATTCAGGGAGGACTTTCTTGACATAGCCAAAAACATACACAAAAAATTTAGTTCAATTCTATACATAACTTCATACACTTTTCGATGGTACAGTATTCAAAATGGCACAAAAATTCCTATTACAGCGCACCCTTCCGGCGGATTTTATCCAAATTACGGGAGGACCTGCTTGCCATAGCCAAAAACTTAAAAAAATAATGGTTCAATTCTATGTATAACTTCATACATTTTTTAAAGGTACAATGACGACAGACACACGGATATACGACAGACGGACTGACAGACATTTTCTATACACACTTTTTTTGGGATATCTGAACCCTAAAACGTATAAATCCGTCGAAAACCGGAAGTCGAAAAAAATTTCGATTACAATACTTTCTTCTATTGAAGATAGAAGAGAGTAACAAATACAAATTTTTACCATTCTCTCACACATAAATAAAATCTTGCAGTACAGAATTTTTTTTCTCTACTATTTTAACAGACAATATACTATTAATAAAGTAGAGAAAGCATTAGAGAAAGTCTTAAAGTCTAAACAAACAAAATAATCACTAAGAATCGCTATAAAAACGAATGGCGGGGGAAGTCATAACAAATGATCCTTATGGGGAAAACATGTCCCATGTGTGACTCTGAAATTTGTGAGTTTGTTTAGCTTTGATCCTGTGATATATCGAGGATCTAGGATAGTGAAAGATGGTTTTACTATTTGCCAACTGAGGAATAGCTAGAATTGCAGAAGAACAATCCGCAATTCTATTGAATTAGATGTTTAGCTTTAAATAAAAGAAATGATAATGTTGGTAGTCACGCGAAGACACTCACAAGCTCGTTAAACCAATGGTAGCGTTCTTTTCAAATTTCTTGGCTGCATTTTAATATTTTTAAACGATGTTTTTGTATAGGATAACTGATTAGGGTCGGCCTCTAACCGGATATATTTTTTATTTTTCAAATTTCAATTGCAGATTTTAAAAAGTAAAAAAGTACCCGATTAGAAATTAACCTCAGATATTCCATGCAAAAAAAATAAAAATAAAAATAAATAAAAACGATGGGACGGGTTCAACCCGAAACCGCCCCAAGGGATTTGAGCTCGATTTTTTTTTTACTAGTCTTCGGGTTCGGGTGAGCTCGGACTCAAAGCGAAAATTTTATTCGGGTTTCGTTTAATATTCCTTTCAAAACACTTTATATTTAAATTAATAAATCCAAACCGTTAATTTATAATTATTAAATCCATTAACCCTTTACAATAAGAATATAGATGCCAACACCATTAAATTTAGTTTTAAAATTATTACAATCGGAAGATTTTTTTAATCCAATTAAAAAAACTCAAGAACTAATTTTCAGACAATTGTAACGACATACGTTTGTGTATCTGAAAAGCATATCTAATTACATGATTTAATTTTAGCTAAGGCAAAAAAAAAGTTCTTTTAATTAAATCCATCGAACAGTGATATGCAGCCAATTTAAAGTTTCGCAATTTCCCCCCAAAAAAGAATTTTTGAATAAAAAAAGAGAATTGATAAAATATTTTACAACAACTTTTGACCCCGAAGGAGCAAAATAAATAAATAAATAAATAAAATTAAAAATAATAATAATAATAATAAAATAAATAATAATAATAATAATAATAAAATAAATAAATAAATAATAATAATAATAAAAAATAATAAATACAAAAATTCTGTAAAATTGAATTGATTAGATAATGAAATCTATTCCGAAAAAAAAAATCAAAGTCCGTCACCGAGCTTCGAACCGGGAACCTTTTAATTAGAAGGCTAATGCACTACCACGGAGCTATCTAACTTGCACGAAAAAGACTAAGGCTCTATTTTAAAATCTAACTCGCAAAAATGGTTGGATGTCATTAAATGAATTCATTTAATTAAAATAATATGTCTTTTTCTAAATTTTAATGATTTGTCGTGTGATCGAGGGCATTCAGCTATAAGTATGCAAAATTTCAAGTCTCTAACTTATGCAGTTTCTGAGAACGAACTCTGTAACAGACAGGTAGACGGAGTTGTGAGACGAATAGGGTTTGTCAGATGAACGAAACCCTAAAAAAAGAACTTGTTATTTGAGAAATAAGAATGTATTAACTATCCTCTAAAAACCCATTTGAAAGGGAAAAACCATTAAATTTAGTTTTGATTTGTTATTGATAGGATAGAAAGAGAACCAAAGAAGCCCTGGGATTCTTTTTCAGAATTACTGGCAAACAGAACTGATGTCTCTATGTCATAGTTTCAAACTGATATTTTAAAGGAATGAGATTGGGAAGTGTGAATGTTGCAAATTTTCGTCAGCGGCTGAGTATAAATAATAAAGTTGCTGTTTCAAGTAGATTTTCAAAGCGTGAAAAACACGAAACGTCGGCGTCGTCATGGGGAATATTTTGGATTAATACTTATTTCTATCTCTGAAGAGATTTTTAAATGAAAAAGTTAATCTTTCAGCAATTTGTAAAATCTTATTTAACAATTTTCTGCTGCATACTTCCAGTTTCTAGCTTGGACTTCGATAACACAAATTTTTTCAGGATTGAATTTCAAATCTTCGGGCTCGCGTTCGAGAAAAGAAGCTCAAACTTATCTCTAGGGTATCACTCGAATGTGACAATCTGTGATATAGGGGGAGTGAGGGGTAAAAAACCTCGACGAAATTTCCGTGGCGTAATTAATGAATGACCCCTTATACTGTGACTTACCCCTTATATTGAGACAAAATCGCATTTACTGAAAATTCTTCTAATACAATATAGACCGGGAGGTAGATGCACAGACTATCACCTCATCGAGTTGACGCCTGAAATTTCAGGTTTCGACAGAACTCGACTAGCATATTAAAATGCAACTGGTCTGCCAAGTGATATCCTGGAAGAAACCACCTGAAGACCCGATTTCAGTGTTTGATCGATAGATTCACTATTGTGTTTTCCTGCACCCAAAGGCATGAAAACATTGAGCACTGGGAGCAGGAAAACACAATAATAAACCTACCAGTCAACCACTAAAATCGGGTTTGCAGGTGTTTTTCACCAGATATGACTTGTCAGACCAGTTGCATTTTTATAAGTGAATCGAGTTTTCACTAGTCCTGGAATTTCAGCCATCAATCGATGAGGTGATGGTTTGTGCAGCTGCCTCTCGGAGTAATATTAAAATTGGTAGTAAGTTCAATAAGTTCATAACATTAAGCTAAATTCGCATAACAATTAAGTTAAGCCTGGATCACTAAGTCTTTTAGAGAATTTAGCCGTACTAATACTTCATAAAATTGAAAACTTGTCAAATTTTAAATAAACTTCAAAATGTAGGTTATTTTAAACCAATAAAAATAAAATTGTTGCAGTTATCTTTTATCAAAATATTTAATTTATGAGCTTCAAGCAAGAAAAGATATAGAATGCGTATGTGTAGTTGGCATAAAATAGCTGTTAGCCGTATCGTAAAAACTGCGAGGGATTAGTGATCTAGTGTTAAGTAAGTTCATAGTTGGATGGGTTTTTATAGAGCAAAGTCTTATCAGTTTATTAGCTTCAAAATAAATGACAATAAAAAATAAAGAAAGAATTTAAAATTAGGGAACCTAGGGAAAAAATACCCTTTAGAATTTAAAATAAAACTAAGTCGAAAAATGGTATAACATATTTTACAAAAAAGACTGAAATGAACAACAAAAAATTAACTCGCTCCTTATAAACAGCGAATCCTCTAAAATGACGCTTTAAGTGGTTTTAAAATGACTGAAGAAGACTATTTTATATAGATAAAAATCAAGTGATATGCCAGTTTTTATCAGAGGAGCAGATTGATTTGCTTGAATTCTTGAAGTGGAAATTTATTTAATATAGTTTTTTTTTCTTTGTGTAAACTGGTAAACCATTTGATGACGGAGAGCATTTATAAATATACGAATTCTGTGCATTGCAAAAAAATTGCAACAAATTGTCCAACCATTCAGCCATTTTGTTAAGTAACGGTTACTTGGCCATATTATGAAGCTTTCTCATTGGTCGGGATCAGGATATAACAAAATTACCTTTAAATAACCGTTATCTACTAAAATGGCCAAATGACTAGACAGTTTGCTGATGATTTTTAAGAGAGTTGTAACAGTTGTCTTAAAAGATCTGTAACTTTTACAGTAATTTATGCATCTGAAAAATTATGACTTGTTTTTATTATTATTCCTATTCATGGTTATAAATTGATTAATACATGAATCCGTTGCCTATTGGGATTTACGTTTTATTTCTGCTTGTATAATTTTCTTTTTCTTTTATGATTAACCAATATTGTACAACTTTTGCGTTACGTTGGAAATATTTTCCATGAAACTCAAATTTTGCCCCAATATTGATTTTATTGGCAGAAAACTAGCTAAATATTTATTGACAATACTAGCAAAATGTTCACATTCCGATATTGAAGCAATATTTAGCCAAAATTTTATGCCAATATTTAGCCAAGATGTAGTAAGTGATTATGATTAACCAATATTGCACAACTTTTTCGTTACGTTGGAAATATTTTCAACGAAACTCAATTTTTTCCCCAATATTGATTTTATTGACAGAAAAATAACTAAATATTTATTGACAATACCGACAAAATGTTCACATTCCGATATTGAGGCAATATTTAGCCAAGATGTAGGAAATATTAGCCCAATATTGTTTTATTGCTAGGGTACGTGTGTACTACATTTGGACTAGTCAGTTCCGATAAGATTAAGGGCCCCGGGTTTGAGTCAGACAAAAGTTTAAAGTATCTTTAAAATATGGTTTATCTCAAAGGCTTGAATTAAATTTTAATTATAAACTTTTTAAAATTATTATTTTTACTATAGTAACACTACGCTGTTAAAAATTCTGAGCTGGGTTGAATCAACTTTTAGTGCTGCTGTAACTTGCAATCATAAGATGGGGAAATTTCGTTCCAAGATTTGGAGCTCTAAATGTGGAAAGTGATTTCACCATTTTATGGTTGCAGTTGCTGCAGTGCCGAAAACTGCTTAAACCCAGCAAAACTGGTAAAACTGGTAAAACTGTACGAATTTCGGCTCGCCCCTCGCGTTTGTATAAAAACGTTGAAACAATTCGAAATTGCAAATAAATAAATAAGTATAAAATAGAGCACAAATGCAAAATATAAAGACACCTTAAGTAACTAGGAACGATATAATGTAGGCACATCGCAAAACACCCAAGACTGTACGCAGTAAATATAAATAGGTTTTTTAGTCGAAATCTAGATCATAGGTTGAAAACTGATAAAAAAATTTCATGTGTTATTGACTTAAAATCTGAAGATTACACTTTCTTTCTTAGATAGGCATACATTTAAATTGACTACATCTAGAATGGGTTTAGCTTTAAACAAACAGTCCTAACATTGCCAAGTGGTGAATTTATTCCCCATTGTTATCCTTTCTCTTATAAGAATTATTATACACAAAAAATGTCACATGTGCTTTTGTTATACCAACAATTGAAGAGCTTAGTGAAAGAATATGTTATGATACATTTTCTCAAAAATTGGTTTTTTTTTTATGTATGAAAGGGTTATGTGGTATTATTTATATCATATGGTAAAACTAAAATACTGAAATTCTACTTAGTTAGTATTGAAGATATATGAGATAGTATCTTTTAATATTTAATAATTTAAATATTCAAATTAATTTCTAATATTTAATAATTAAATGTTATTATTCTTTTCAAGGAGAGTTGAGTATCCCCTATAACCATTCAAACACATGCTATTATGAAGGAATTAAATAACTAAATTACAACAAAAAAACTGTCGCTCCAATTTTCTCGAATTGTAATTTTTGTTACATAACATCTTCTTCTGCCGACGTCTTCAATTATGCATATGCATAGTGCTTCTTTTATGAGAAAACAATATTTTTGTGCTGTTTACGAAACATAAAATTAAGGCTTAATTTGCACAGCCTTGATGCATTTGAATCGATAAATACATTTTTAAAAAAATTATCTACACACATTAAAATTGGAATAATCTGCAGTTTAAATGGAAAAGCATACAAAAAATCCCCTTATCTTAGAACTTATGATAAAACAGATCTTTCGTCATTTGTAAATCCTGAACTTACTACATGCATATTTTATAACTTTTTATTGAAATTTGCTACTGTTTTAAATCGAACATGACAAGAACCTTACGAAAAATAACTCAACCCACACGAACAAAAAAGTCACATTGTAAGTTTGAACTGAAAGTATGTCTGAGGTTGTGTTGTCCTTTACGCGATCTCAAAATTTTTTTGTCAAAAGCGAATTTGAATAAGCATTGTTTTGGGCGATAGAAACTTCGTGTTTATTTTAAAGAAAAAATAACTTTTAAATGGACTGGCATTTTTTGAATTTACTGATTTTTCCACTTCCTGGTTTCGCATATAAACAAGAGAGTTTACGAATCAAGTGAACCGTTATTAGCCATGTTCCTTGTAATGAGTGTGCATTCGGCGCGCTCGTTTACAAAATCTGAATTTATTGCGTGCATTTTTTTTTTCATATATCCTTTAGAATCTGCCAAATCTTGTTTTCGAAGATGACTATAATATTTGAAGTACTAACCAGAGTTGTATAGCATAGACGCAAGCGCGAACGTCGTGCGCGGAAATTTTTCCGAAAAATTCGGAACTTTGCGGAAAAAGTTCAGACACGAAAAACTATTTTTTGTTTTTTAACTGTTTTTTTAATACCGAAAATTTAAAATATTCCCCAATTTTATGTACGATTTATATATTGTTTGTCCACAATTCAAAGTTTAAGGACTCAAAACATTGTTGTGACATCGCAGAACCCTTTTATTTCTATTTCCCGCATACCCCGGTTGGTTTTCCATCAGCGGCTGCAGTGACTTTTTAGCCCGGCGACGGCGGTTAAATCGGATAATTTAGTAGTGTTATAAGAGTGCGGCATTTTGCAGGAAGAGATCACAATATTAAGGATTAGGCTGTTTCTAAATGCATTGACAAGATAACTGAAAAGAATTCTCCCCCCCCCCCTTCCTATCATGGATTTTCGCTTTATTATTTTTTAATTAAAATAATTATTAATTAATTAATATTAATTAATTTTGAATATAAGTAGCAATTATTTTAAACAATGGTTTTTAATTCATATCGTCAAAATAAAATAACACGTAATTTTATTAAACATTAAATTAATTTGCAGAAAATGTTTGACCCAATATTTATGTGCGCAAATTTGTGTGCCAATATTTATGTATGAAAGTTTTTGGTTTTATACAAGTCTGGTACTAGCCAACCCACACGAACAAAAATAAAGAAATTATAATAAAATATATTTTAGATGTTATCCTTTACAGAATCTGACCATATTGCTTAGAATTATTATATTTGTTTATTGGAATTCTCCTAATCTTGAAAACGAAGAGGACAAGGAAAAAAATTATTAAAAAAATAGCCCACCCATAGGAACAAAAAGAAAGAAAATATGATAAAATAGGCTTCAGCTGTTGTTATTTACAGAATCTGAACTTAATACATTTTTACATCAATTTGTTGAAATTCAACAATATTGAAATCGAAGATATCTTGGAACATAAGAAACAAGTCGGAAATTGTACGTTAAGCGTGGCAAATGTGGTGCGTACGTACTATAACTAGTTTTATAAATATTTAAATCTTGGTGCAATTGTTGTCGCACTCTTATGCAAAAATGCACGAATACAAAATTTATTACGATTATATATACGATACATACGATTATATAATTTATTATGAATCATTACCTATCATGGGATATCATTGAATTAATTACACGTGATAGGATTTAATAGAATAAAGAAAACTTTTAATAATATCTTTTTAAGTTTTGATTTAATTTTCATAAATTTGAAATGACTCGACAAAATTATGCAACCATTATATATATTAAATTTCGAACCATTCGGTTGGGTAGTTTTTGCGCTGTTACATGCGGACAGACGGACCAGACAATGACTATAGGTGCTGTGTATTCATACAATTACGAACGCACTTAAAAATAAAAATAACATTTGAAAAAAGAAAAAAATAACAGAAATAAAGAAATTATGATGTAGAATTTACAGAATCTCAACTATATCACTCAAATTTATTATATTTGTTTATTGAAATTTAATATGGTAAGAATATTAGAAAAATTAGTCCACCACAAGGACAATAAACTATTAAATTTAAAAAATAAAAAAAACCCGCTTGAGTAAAAAGCGAACTAATTAATTATTTCTCATCAATGTGAAACTACTTTTTTTTTTTTCAATTCCTAGCTCACACTCTCGCTATATATATATATCTTGTTCAAATTTTCAATCGTTAATAAAATACTTATTATTCATCCAATCAAGCTCAAATAATTTTTTTTAAACTTGTAGTGGATGACGCTTGATGTTAATCCAGTTTTTTTCAAATATTAATTCATTAATTAAATTAAATTAATTAATTTTCAATAATCGAGAGAGCCCTCTTCTTGATCAAGGTATTTTAAGACCGAGAGAGCCCTCTCCTTGATCAAGGCATTTTAAGCTCCACTCAACAGGAAAGAAGAATGGGAGAAAAAAAAGTTCTCTTATTGACCTAAGTAGGAATTGACTTAAAATATTTTTTTATATTACTTGTTTATATTACTTACCTATTTTTTTATTTACTTGTATTGATGACTTTTAAGTTGTGTTTAATTGTTAGCAACCTAGCTATAAACACTGTTTTAATGAGGTCTATAGATGTCAATGATAGTTAGAGTTGCAGTAAAGCTAGAGATCCACAATTCATGCACAACTTCCAGGTTGTATAATATTTTAACGGAGTTTCTGACTGTAAAATAGTCAATGAAACATCGTCTTCATTTTGAAAGATCTATCCAATGATATGCCACTCAATAGGGTACGTAAATTTTTTTTCGTCTCTACCACCATTTTTTATATTACGGCCGCCATTTTGAATTTATAAAAACAAAACCTAGCCTATAACCATCGGGCCGTTAAGACGAATTGATAGAGACCTCATTCATTAAAATCCACCCAGCCGATGGGATGTTTCGAGGGTATAAAGAAATCCACATACACAGATACGCGTGAAACATACAACCCTTCTTTTCAGTCAGGTAAAAAAAAAAAAAATTCGGATATAATAGACTTCAGCTAATCAACACTTACATAATCTAAACTTTTCAATACATGTTTACTTCAGTTAGTCGAAATTCGCTAAATCTTGAAATCGAAGATGTCTGGAAGGTCAGAAAAAATAGCCCAACCCATACGAACAAAAAGTCACATTATAAGTTTGAACTGCAAGTAGGGCACAGACTATGTTGTCTTGTTTCATGATCTCAAACAATTTTTATTAAAAGTGAATTTGAATACGCATTGTTTCGGCCGATAAAAACTTTGTGTTTATTTTAAGTAAAATCAAATTTGAAACGACAGATATTTTTTGAATTACCGATTTTTACTTCTCTTTTTTTTTTTTTTCCGTGTACAAACATAAGAATTTTTGAATCAAGTGAACCAATACTCACTTAATTCAAAACTTGCAGAGAATATTTATACAGTAAATGCGTTCATTTACAAAATTTAATTATTAAACATTTTTTTCTATTTATTTGAATTAGACAAATCTTAAAATCAAAAATGAAAAGAACGTTTGAAAAAAAAATCACTAACAAAACTAAACAAATTATGACACAGAATATCAACATGTTATACAAATTTATTATATTTGTTTATTGAAATTTAATATGGTAAGAAAATTAGAAAAATTGGTCCACCCACAAGGAAAAAAAAGAAAGAAATTCTGATAAAATAGATTTCAGCTAATCATCACTTACAGAATCTAAACTTTTTAATACATTTTTACACCAGTTTGTTGAAATTCGCCAAATCTTGAAATCGAAGATGTCTGGAAGATCAGAAAAAATAGTTCAACACATACGAACAAAAACAAAAACTCACGTTATAAGTTTGAACTGCAAGTAGGGCACAGGCTATGTTGTCATTTTTCGTGATCTCGAACAATTTTTATTAAAAATGAATTTGAATAAGCATTGTTTCAGCTGATAAAAACTTTGTGTTTATTTTAAGTAAAATCAACTTTGAAATGACAGGCAGTTTTTGAATTACCGATTTTTCCTTCTCTTTTTTTTTTTCGTGTACAAGCATGAGAATTTTTGAATCAAGTGAACCAATACTCACTTGATTCAAAACTTGTAGAGAATATTTATACAGTAAATGCGTTCATTTACAAAATTTAATTATTAAAAAAAAAAAAAATCTATCTATTTATTGGAATTAGACAAATCTTGAAATCCAAAATGAAAAGAACGTTTGAAAAAAAAAAAAAAAAAAAAAAAAACAATAAACAAATTATGACACAGAATTTACAGAATATCAATATGCTATGCAAAGGGTCTAGCCGGATAAGCATGGCGAAATGGCCCCCACGGCCGATGTTTGAAATAACATGTGTGGTAATAAGGCTCACCATGAGAATACAATATAGAGTGTTTTTAGCCTCTGACCTTGAACTGTCCTTGAGATAATCGGGGAAGTATGTGCCGGCGCTACTATTTTTCAAATACTTTTTTCTCAAAAAGTACAAAAGTTAAAAAAATGAAACCAACGCCAATTATTGAAGAATATATTAGTTCACATTACACATTTTTTTTCACATTTTTACAAAAATTTTAACATAGAAAAATAAACAAAAATATTTTTTAAACAATTATTAATGTTTTAATTTTATATTTGCACCAACCAAAAAAATTACAGAATAAGCCTCAAAGTATGTACTTTTAAGAAAAACAATTTCGTAAAAATCGAAGATACGCTTTTTGAGTTATAAAAAAAAATAACGTTAGCAACTTGTTAAAATATTCGTAACTTTCCCTGTTTGCATTTGCAGAAATACGCTACTCTCAATGCATTGGTCGATTCGTGACATTTCCACTCGTGCAGGATGCGCATAGTGCGCCAAAATAAGAGAATGTTTCCACACATACCACTTCCCTATAGGTTTGTTTCGCGTTTGTAAACATTTTGTTATTTTGGCGTACTGCGCATCCTTCTCTCATAATAATATCAAGAATGGACAAACAAAATGGTAACATTTGCCTACTATGACTTCCACATAGAAGAAAGCTATCAGTCTGAACAATGTACATATATAACGTATCACTTTAGGAGGAAGTGTGTGTGTGGGGGGGGGAGGGGTGGAGAGTCTGGCACTTGACATCGTAAGATATCTATAAGGGAAGGGGGGTTTATCATTAGATATCGTTATATATCGTTATCATTTTTCATCAAAACAAAATTTACTTTTTTGGTATCTTTTTCTTTACAGATGCTATCTTAATTTTTTTAAGTGTGTTTTCTTCTTTTTATGAAAATACAAAGTTATAATTAAAACCATTGAATGAACGTTTCATTAACGAATAAAACATTTCATTTCAAAATAGGGAATAACCCAACGGTCGCCATTAATATTCTCCTGCCATATGCGTATATAATTCGTTGTTAGAGAAACCAAATTCGAAATTATACTTGTTATTTTTACTAGTAAAAGATGGGGAAGAATGTTGTCCACCTGTTTTGCTTACAAGAAGCTCTGTTTAGCCCCGTGCAAGGTCAAAGTGCAAGAAGACAATATTACCGTTCAATGCATTATGTAACAAAGAGTTATTATTAAAAACTTTTAAATAATATTTCTTTAAAATGTTATTTGGTATAAAGTTATTTCTTATATAACAGTAATATCTTATGAATTTCTTCTCTTTATTTAAATAAGTAAAATATGTAAATAAAAAATGTACAACCGTACCTGTATATCATTGCAAACGTATAAAAAGAAAAAAAAAAAAAAAGGAAAACAATTGTAAAAATAAAAAGAATTTTTAAACACTGATAACAATATTATTAGGAGGAGGGGGATTCGAGGAATGATAACGTATGATATCGGAAGTTTGGGAGGGAGTTCGGAATTACCAAAAAGTTGATAACCTTATATATTTACAGCCCCTATAGCTTCACCTGCACAATGGACTACACCATCGACTTGATATTATTATGAGAGAAGGATGCGCAGTACGCCAAAATAACAAAATGTTTACAAACACGAAACAAACCTATAGGGAAGTGGTATGTGTGGAAACATTCTCTTATTTTGGCGCATTGCGCATCCTGCCCGAGTGGAAATGTCACGAATCGACGAATGCATTTATAGTAGCGTATTTTTGCAAGTGCTAACAGGGAAAGTTACGAATATTTTAGCAAGTTGCTAGCATTATTTTTTTTATAACTCAAAAAGCGCAGCTTCGATTTTAACGAAATTTTTTTCCTTAAAAGTACATACTTTGAGCCTTATTCTGCAATTTTTTGGTTGGTGTAAATATAAAATTACTACATTAATAATTTTTTTTTAAATATTTTTGTTTATTTTTCAATGTTAAAATTTGTGTAAAAATGTGAAAAAAATATATAATGTGAACTAATATATTCTTCAATAATTGGTGTTGGTTTCATTTTTTTAACTTTTGTACTTTTTAAGAATAACGTATTTGAAAAATAGTAGCGCCGGCGCATACTTCCCCGTATATCTCAAGGACAGTTCAAGGTCAGAGGCTAAAAACACTCTGTATTTTATTCTCATGGTGAGCATTATTACCACACATGTTATTTCAAACATCGGCCGTGGGGGCCATTTCGCTATGCTTATCCCTTTATGCTAGACCCTTTATTATATTTGTTTATTGAAATTTAATACGGTAAGAACATTAGAAAAATTAGTCCACCCACAAGGAAAAAAAGAAAGAAATTCTGATAAAATAGATTTCAGCTAATCATCACTTACAGAAACTAAACTTTCTGAATATATTTTTACAGCAGTTTGTTGAAATTCGCCAAATCTTGAAATCGAAGATGTCTGGAAGATCAGAAAAAATAGTTCAACCCATATGAACAAAAAGTCACTTTATAAGTTTGAACTGCAAGTAGGGCACAGGCTATGTTGTCTTATTTTTTTTCGTGATCTCGAACAATCTTTATCAAAAGAGAATTTGAATAAGCATTGTTTCGACCGATAAAAACTTTGAGTTTATTTTAAGTAAAAACAACTATGAAATCGACAGACATTTTTTGAATTACCGATTTTTCCTCCTCCATTTTTCGTATATAAACAAAAGAGATAGTTTTCAAATGAACTGAACCGTTATTCACCATGTTCCTTGTAGTGAGTGTGCAGTTAGCGCGTGCGTTGGCCCAAGTTTACAAGACCATAACGAGGCACGCGGAATCATATTCTTATTTCTGGGACACTGTTTTACGAAGAATAAATACACATTTCTCCCCTCTTTCACGCCTTTTTTCATGTTTGAAAGAATAATAAAAGTTCTGCAGAAGTGTTTACTAAGTATGATTTTGATTCAAAGATCTATTGGTATCAAAATAGATTTATAAAAATAGATCAGTTGTTTTCAAATGCTATGCCGTGAAACACTAGTATGTCAGAGGCTCCCACACCGTTAAAAAACCTGTAAACTGTTTATTTTACGGGCAAAATCTGTAAAAATGGCAGAAAGTTAATATAGATTTTTCACACCATACAATAAACAATTTTTTACTGGTGTCCTGTTTAACATTTTTTTTTTTTTTTTTTTTTACGTAAAATTAACTGCTTTTTTTCCTATTATTATTTTGTAGAACGCGCATGCCACGAAAAGCTTTATAATTATTTATTATCTGTTAATTATATATCAACGATGAATTTTCAAATATTACGAAATAAATAAATAAAAACTATGAAATCACTTTCTCTACTCTCTAGTTACAAGGTACACACAGCAAATTTTAACAGTTTTTTCGCCTTATGTAACAGCACAAAAAATATTGCAATTTCTGTGACTAAACGAAGCAGTTACAAATTCTTTTTTTTTTTTTAATTAAATGTAAATTTCCTTATCATTAATAGTGGTGCCAGACGCCTTGGAAATTTCAAGGAATGTGCGAACCTTGATTTAACTACATTTATGTAAAATGATTTGGTCCGTAAAGAAGAAAATTAAAAACAATAGTATATCACGGTAAATCTTCATATTGATCTGAGAAAAAGCTTTCTAAATTCAAACTAGAAAAAATGCTTGTTTTTTATTCGGCAGCTTAAGATCTATAAACAGTATAAGTCGAAAAATACTTCAACATTCGATTCCTGCATTTTTGAAGCAAGTAATTCTGCATTTTCTTTTGTTGTATTTTTATATTGAACAAACATACCACATGGACCTTGAAAGAGATTTATGCTTTCACAACACAACTTTTTATGATTATATTTACTCTAGTTTCACGGTTCATGTTTTCGCGGTAATTAACGGTTGACTAAAACGGGTGAAATATTTTCTTCGTTCTTATCAGAAGTACAAGTTTATACAATAAGGCATTAACATTAATAAGGCATTTTATAAAAAAAAAAAAAAAAGGGAAAAAGAAAGAAAGAAAGAAAGATAAAATAATTTTAATAATTTTGGTTTTCTAAAAGAAGAAATATACTAAATATTAGCCACTAAATTATTTATATTATATTAAATACTAGCTGGCCCGTCCGACGTTGCCAGAGTCCGCCAAAAAAAAAATGACACGAAACATGAAAAAACTCTCAAAATCGCAATAAAAAAACGCGAAAGTTTTACTATGTTAGGTTAAGAATTTTAAACCGAATTCAATTTATGAATGTCAAAAAATTGCCGCGGTACGCGAAAAAACGCTAAAGATTAAAAATCGCTACAATGTCAAAAATTGCAGAGGGCAAAATTTACTATGTTTGGCTAAATGTTTGGAAGCGAATTATTTTTACCAATGTCAAAAAATCGACGCAGAACGTAAAAAAAAAAAAAAAATTAAACATTGTTGTAGATATTCCAAAAATATGTATAAATTGTAATTTATGATTTTTTTTTTTTTTTTTTTTTTTTTTTTTTTTTTTTTTTTAAGAAAAGCAGATTTTACCAAAATGTAAATATACGAATATTTAATTACAGTTCATTCAGAGAAATAGCTTTAGAGTTACGCTTTGAAACTGCCCTCGCTGCAATCTTTTTTGCAACGATTAAAAATGAATTTAACAAAATTTTTTCAAAAAATATCTTGAAAGGCGGATAAATTGCGTACATTATCCCTTAAATGCGTAGTATAACTCAGGAGTTACATGATTTTTTTTCCATTTAGCGCTTTCTATTGGCTTTTTGGTGAACTGTTATGTTACTTAAGAGTGATGACATGCTTTTAAGGCTTCTGTTTTTGTTCTGATTTGTTGTCACGGGCAGGTTATAACATCTTTTGTGGATACTGCTTGCAATGTGCTCGACTGGCGTTTTTTCCCCTATCTTTATATCGTCGCCTCAGAGCAACAGTAAGACATCTAGTAATAATAAAAAATGAGATATCTGACTTACAGCTATGAATAACTGTGTTTGCATCTAGTGGAACAACTTCTGAAACACAAAGTTATGTTTAATACTATATCTCTGATGTGTTTTATAAAAATTCCCTACTGTTCCACCAGATGCAGACGCAGTTTTTCATAGCAGTAAGTCAGACATAACATTTTCGATTATTACTATGGATGTCCTACTGTTGCTGTAAGTTGACGATATAAGGTAGTCATTATTCATTCTGCAAGCTATTAAAAGCATTATCAAAATTATTATATCGTTGAATAGTTGTTATTGTGCAGTGTAAACAATTTTAAGTAAGTATATAATTTAAAATGATAACTTTTTTGAGTCATTTTTGTTATGTAACCAGGGGCGTACCTACAAATATTTTTCCGGAGGGGAGAATTAAAACATTTCCCTACTTGAAACAACTTGCTTTAGTTTCCAACGGAAATGTTATGTGCAATGTGTGTTTAATGATAATGATACTTACAGGTAAAAAAATCCTTTAAAAAAAATACTGAAACTATAAATATAAAAATTATAATTATTGGTTCATTTAATCAAACTTTAAATACACCTCTTTCATTTAAATAATTAAAATCAAAACTAGATTAATTTCTATTTTCCTATCTTGGAATCATTGACCATGAAAATAATAAGATTTCCAATTGCTAAATGAATAGTTAAGGAAGAAATTTCAAACAATACAGTAAATGCAGATTTAAACCTAGAAAATTGGCATACATTTAGTAAAAACTAGCATTAGTTTAATGTTTGCAATTTTTTCGTCTTCTATTGTGTAGGTGTCATAATCGCACTTCATATGAAAATACCGTCATGTTATTTTGAGAAAGGAACAAAGTTTTGAAGGAAATAAAGGGAATAGATTACAGGCTCTGTTGATGGACAAATGTAGGGAAATTTAGGTCTGGTAGATGTGTGGTATTTTCGTAGCACAGAGAAACACAATGACAAATTGAGCCTGGTTGCTTTTTGTACTTCTTTTGATAACACTAGCCTGCATTTTTTAACTTTTTGTCAGATGATTTCTTATGAACAAGTTTTTCTGATGCTGATTTCGAAAATAACCTCCATTTTTGTCTATCACGTCAGGATTTTACAAAAAATAAAAAGTTGTGTTTTCAATATTTTATTTAATTCAATCAAAAATTTATCACAATTTCATACAAAGTATTTCATTAAACACGTTAAAAATACTGTAAAAAACTTCCTTATAAGTTCATGAAATTTCTTTAATAAAACGAAAAGCAAAGTTTAAATTAAACAAACTTTCTTCTTTTTAACTTTCTTACGGATCCCCCTTCATCGTTTATGTCCCTCTTCAACATCCATCAGTAGTCTGCCATCATATTTACATTCGATCTTCCCTTATACTCTTCGCTGTAATGTCCCAGATTTTCTGGAAAGTAGTCGATATGGGAATGTGCATTTTTACACTCATACTACAGCCCAACTTCTTGAAAATTTTCAGCATTGTTTCAACAATATTCCTGTAACTTGGATCTTTCTTATTCCCTAGAAAGTTTCCGGTGACACATTTAAAAGCGGCCCATGCGTCTTTTTCTGTCTCACTCATCATTTTTTCAAAATCCTTGTCTTTCATAAATTTTTTGATTTGAGGACCTACGAAAATTCCAGCTTTTAATTTTTCGTGTGTGATGAAGGGAAATTTACGTAATGTGTGACTACCACATAATGCTTGTTCTCAGCGATGAATCTTCGCAATCAACTCGGGTCGATGTCGATTGCAAACAAACTATACTTGATACAAGAAAACTAAGAACAGTTTTGTAATCAGCATTAAAAAATGGATCAAGGGCAGTCATTGGTTTTTAGTCATCTGATACCATGCAGACTAGTGTCATTTAACTTCTTTACTGTTATAGAACTCAGAAAGGTATTTAGCAAAACAATAAAAAAATCATTTTTACTATTATTATTAAAAAAAAAAGAAAAAGTGTTTCAAAAATCTAGAATTTCCCAATTCTAAGCTCAAATTTCCCAAGTTCACATATATTGGAGGGGGAGGTTATCCTCCATAATCCCCCATCGCGACGCCTCTGTATGTAACTCAGGAGTGACATGATAACATTATGTTCAACAGAATCATAAATAATTTTTTTCACTATTTTTCTAGTGGATAGTTAACAACAATAGACTCAAATGTAATGTTTTTTTGAACAAAATGAAAAATCCTGCATTAAAGCATTAAAGAGTAGGAAAGTGAAAGAATTTTAATGAAGGATGAAAATGGAAAGGATGAATCCCTCTCTATGTAGCCATTAAACTCCATCTAGAATAATAGGGTCAAGGAAGGTGTTTCATGTAAACGCTGAGTTTATTTTCAATTGAAAATAATAACATCCGCATTCGGCATGTCTGTTTATTTTTTATGTATACATTTCATCGACAAATATAACCATTGAAAGGGAACACTCTGATTCTAGATTAATCCCGTCGTGTATATTTTATAGAAAACACACGCATGCCATGAGAGAAAGGAAACCTCAAAATCGAACCTTCTACCACTCTCTTTTGATTTGTGCCCTGGCAATTAGAGCGTATACGACAATACATACTTGTATCGGTTTTCAGCATGGACAAAAGTAATGAGATATTGACAAGGCGGATACGATGAAGTCAACAACAGAAATCTTCGGAAATTTGTAATGCGAAGTCAAACTGTTGCTAAACTGGAAAGGGAAAATTGTTTCTTTTTTACAAAGTAGGACGGAGTGTGTTTAAATATTTTTTCAAGTTCGCTTTTAATCAGTGTTGAATTCAGGCATTTTTCTACGGGAGGGATTTCTGCCGGTTCGAGGAAAAATTGCACATTTGTCCATTAAAAAGCATAAAATCTCAAACCTTCCGGCGACGATATTTCAACGTTCCAGAGGGATCCCCCCCCCCCCCCCGGGCCACTCCCTGAATTCAACACTGCTTTTAGCAGAAATCTGTGTTGAAAGATGCTTCTCTGTACTGATAAAATAAATAATTATTTCCATGATATTTTTTCTCTCTATTTAGTGTGTATTGTGCACTCGAAGAAGATACATAATATATGATGATACATACGTCATGTCTGCAACAAATAAAGAAGTTCGGTAATAACAACAAGACAATGATATTTCCTGTAAAGCCTATACCGTAAACAAGTGGGTAAGTGTGATCCAAGATAGCACAGAGGGTTTCGTTTAATATTCCTTTCAAAACACTTTATCCCTTAATTAATAAATCCAAATCCTTAATTTCTAATTATTAAGTCCTTAAACTTTTTCAATAAGAACATAGATAGTAGCAGCATTACATTTCATTTTAAATTTATTGCAATTGGAAGATTATTTTTTTAATCAAATTAAAAATATTCAAGAACTGCTTTGCAGACAATTGTAACAGTATATGTTTGTATATCTGAAAAACATACTTAGTTACATGATATAATTTTAGCTAAACAAACAAACAAACAAACAAGGAAAACCCCTTAAAAAAATACGAACATTCTTTTAATTAAATCCATCAAGCAATGAAATGTAGTCAATTTAAAATTTCGCAATTTCTCAAAAAGAATAAGAATTTCGGAAGTAATAAATAGTTGATAAAATATTTTACAACTTTTAGCCTTAAAATGGAAAAAAATCAATAAAATGGAATCTATTTCATAATGAAATCTATTCCGCTGAAAAAATTTCAAAATCCGACGCGGAGCATTGTTCCAGAAACTTTTTGATTAGCAGGCAGATGCTCTACTATGGACCTATCTACCCTGAATGGAAAAGGCCGAAATTGAGGTTCTGTTTTAAAATATAAATCGTAAAAATGGTCGCATGTCATTAAATTAATTCATTTAATTAAAATAGTATAAGATCTTTTCAAAATTTTATGATTTGTTGTGTGATCGGAAATATTCAGCTATAAGTATGCAAAATTTCAAGTCAAGGGAACGAAACCCTGAAAAAGGCAAGTGCTTCTTAACTCTCCAACCGCGGGCGACTTTTTCAGTGGGTTACATTTTTAGAAATTAAGATTATTTGATTCCCACCACTTTTTTGAAGTAGAAATAGTCACTTTATTTAATTACAGATTAAATAATGCGAGAATAAAATGAATTATACGCTTTTAAAAAATGATGAGAATAAAGCAATCTGAATTTTAAAAAAGTAGCCTACTGGAACGCGAAAATAGCGTTTCCCTCAGCTGGAGGGTTAATATACTAAAATACAGTATAACCACGAACGAAACTAAATAATTAACTTCTTCCAAGTTACAACATGATTCCAAAAAGCGTTCTTTACCTTTAAAAACCTCATAAACCATTATACTTTCGAGATTTAAAGTAGCATTTATAAAAACAAAGTTTCTTTTGCTGCTACTGATTTTAAAAAACGTTTCCGAGTAGTTTTTATAATGCATTAGTCCACTTTCTCAATCCGGAATATCGATTTTTAGGATGCTATCCATTCTCAATGAAACATTTTCAGCTGCGTATTTGAATTATGATATTACTAGGCAATAAAATGAACGCTGCATTTATAAAAACAAAGTTTCTTTTGCTACTACTGATTTTAAAAAACGTTCCCGAGTAGTTTTTATAATGCATTAGTCCGCTTTCTCAATCCGGAATATCGGTTTTTAGGATGCTATCCATTCTCAATGAAACATTTTCAGCTGCATGTTTGAATTATGATATTACTAGGCAATAAAATGAACGCTGCATTTATAAAAACAAAGTTTCTTTTGCCACTACTGATTTTAAAAAACGTTTTCGAGTAGTTTTTATAGTGCATTAGTCCGCTTTCTCAATCCGGAATATCGGTTTTTAGGATGCTATCCATTCTCAATGAAAACGTTTCAGCTGCGTGTTTGAATTATGATATTACTAGGCAATAAAATGATCGCTGCATTTAAAAAAACAAAATTTCTTTTGCTACTACTGATTTTAAAAAACGTTTTCGAGTAGTTTTTATAGTGCATTAGTCCGCTTTCTCAATCCGGAATATCGGTTTTTAGGATGCTATCCATTCTCAATGAAACATTTTCAGCTGCGTGTTTGAATTATGATATTACTAGGCAATAAAATGAACGCTGCATTTATAAAAACAAAGTTTCTTTTGCTACTACTGATTTTAAAAAAACGTTCCCGAGTAGTTTTTATAGTGCATTAGTCCGCTTTCTCAATCCGGAATATCGGTTTTTAGGATGCTATCCATTCTCAATGAAACATTTTCAGCAGCGTGTTTGAATTATGATATTACTAGGCAATAAAATGAACGCTGCATTTATAAAAAAAAAAAAAAGTTTCTTTTGCTAATACTGATTTTAAAAACGTTTTCGAGTAGTTTTTATAGTGCATTAATCCGCTTTCTCAATCCGGAATATCGGTTTTTAGGATGCTATCCATTCTCAATGAAACATTTTCAGCTGCGTGTTTGAATTATAATATTACTAGGCAATAAAATGAACGCTGCATTTATAAAAACAAAGTTTCTTTTGCTACTACTGATTTTAAAAAACGTTTAAGAGTAGTTTTTATAGTGCATTAGTCCACTTTCTCAATCCGGAATATCGGATTTTAGGATGCTATCCATTCTCAATGAAACATTTTCAGCTGCGTGTTTGAATTATGATATTACTAGGCAATAAAATGAACGCTGCATTTATAAAAACAAAGTTTCTTTTGCTAATACTGATTTTAAAAACGTTTTCGAGTAGTTTTTATAGTGCATTAGTCCGCTTTCTCAATCCGGAATATCGGTTTTTAGGATGCTATCCATTCTCAATGAAACATTTCCAGCTGCGTGTTTGAATTATGATATTACTAGGCAATAAAATGAACGCTGCATTTATAAAAACAAAGTTTCTTTTGCTACTACTGATTTTAAAAACGTTCCCGGGTAGTTTTTATAGTGCATTAGTCCGCTTTCTCAATCCGGAATATCGGTTTTTAGGATGCTATCCATTCTCAATGAAACATTTTCAGCAGCGTGTTTGAATTATGATATTACTAGGCAATAAAATGAACGCTGCATTTATAAAAACAAAGTTTCTTTTGCTACTACTGATTTTAAAAAACGTTCCCGAGTAGTTTTTATAGTGCATTAGTCCGCTTTCTCAATCCGGAATATCGGTTTTTAGGATGCTATCCATTCTCAGTGAAACATTTTCAGCTGCGTATTTGAATGATGATATTACTAGGCAATAAAATGAACGCTGCATTTATAAAAACAAAGTTTCTTTTGCTACTACTGATTTTAAAAAACGTTCCCGAGTAGTTTTTATAGTGCATTAGTCCGCTTTCTCAATCCGGAATATCGGTTTTTAGGATGCTATCCATTCTCAATGAAACATTTTCAGCTGCGTGTTTGAATTATGATATTACTAGGCAGTAAAATGAACGCTATTTGCTAGACAATCGACGATTTCAATCCACTTATTTAGTCGAAAATATAGCTCCTCTCTCTCTAAGCAACACCATCCTATAAGTATCTAGAGGTATCTAAGATGGTGTTGCTCCAAATCGATATTTTTCATTCGTAAGACGTTTTATCAAAATTCTCGAGCGATTTACCTTGCTTTATACGAAATGTGATGGCATTACGAGAAATGTTGGAAGTGGTTACTATCTGCATCCAAACAAAATTGAGCTAAGCCGTTGCCATCGAAATACTCAAGGCCTGAGGACACGAGTTGTGACGTCATCACTAATCGACCGAATTCTCATTACTGTTGGAATTCTCACCGGAAAAATTTGAATAGCAATTTTATATTATTTTATTTATGGAATATGTATCATCTTATAAAACAATACTATTTAAACTTACTGGTAAGAATTTGGAATCCCTCAATAACAAATCAGCCAGTTGAGGCAACACTGTGACATTCCGCATCTAGCTGAATTTTTATTTAGGGATTCCGAATTATCACTAGTAACTTTAAATAGTTGGTATTGTTTAATAAGATGTTAGATATTCCACAAATAAAAGAAAAGAAAATTGCTATTGAAAAATTTCCGGTGTGAAATCCAACAGTAGTGAGAAGTCGGTCCATTAGTGATGACGTCACAACTCGTGTCCTCAGGCCTTGAGTATTTCAATGACAACGGCTAAGCATTCTATATTTCGAAAGATAGCTGGTAGCTAACAGTAGATATGACATCAGTGACCGAACTACTGAATGTCGTGATGACATCACGTACAGCAAAGGAAATCTGTTGAAAACATCACTGTAATAACTTCCTTATTTTTAAAGCTAGGCAATGAATGAAAACAGAGTTTCATTTAGAGTGAAAAGACAGGTATTTTTGACTGAATAAGCAGATTGCAAATCTTGTTCATTTGGGCTATGAACTAGAGACCTGCATCGGGTCAGGTTCAGGTAACCCTATTTTATGGCCCGTCCGGACCCGCGGTTCGGGTTCAGAGAAAATGTTTTCGTTGCAAGTTGAATTTGGGTCGGTTTGACTTTAAATATTTCGGGTTCGTGTTAAGTTTTGTTTCTTTCGGTTCTGTTTGGCTCTATTTTTCAAAAGAATGTTCTGAATATTTTTCAAGTGAAAAAAAACTACTTATTTGAATATTAATGCGTGTATATGTGTTCGTTTTTATACAAAAAATATAAAATTGATAATTGAGATATTTTTTAGACCATTTTTCCATAATTCTATTAAATTATGGATTAATTTTCTTTCACTTCGGGTTTGGGTTTATATATTTTGGGTTCGGGTTGACGCGTCGAATCGGGTTTCAGGTTGACTTTAATCAGAAATTTTGGGAGTGTAGAAACAAACTACTACGAACTACGAACCTATTTTTGTTTGAAATGTTCGCGGATACAGTAGCGCCAAGTTATAAGGACCCGTGGGGTGCCAGCCTCTCCACCTCCCCCAAATACTTTGATCTCTTCTCCCACCCAGTTTTGATATTATTTATTTATTTAATCGCTGAAATTATATTTGGTTTTATTTACGTTCTCAAAATAATTTTGTCTGAAAAATAGTAACGACATCAATTAGACTTCCAGGTGCACTGAAAGTCCCATTCAGTATTTATAATCAAATTTCTCTCAAAAACAAATTTCCTGCATATTTTGCAGGGATCGATGCAGAGATTTTTTTCTTGGGGCCCATTTTGTGAAACGTAAAAGTTATTTTTGTAAAATGTATTATATTTAAGCAAAATTTATAATATTTTTGTGAAAAGTAACATTTTGTAACGAAGTATGAAATCCAGATACCGAAATTCGAACCAAACATATATTAATAATAACTTCTTTAAGTCCTTTTGCTAAAATTTTCGTGTCTGGTGAACCTGTTTTCTTTGCAAATTACATGTTTTAAAATCTAAGAATATAAAAATAATTAATGAAGAGTATATTTTCATGGAATAGAATTTCGTGAAGTGACCTGTTTTATTAAAAGGAATTTTGTGAAGGGGCCTGTTTTATTAAAATGAATTTTGTAAAGGGGCTTGTTTTATTAAGAGGAATTTTGTAAGGGGGTCTGTTTCATTAAATGAATTTTTGTGAAGGGGTCTTAAATTGGCCCCAAATTTTGCCTGGATCGACCGCTGATTTGGCATTTGTTTTAATGTTTTGAATTGATGAGGCACTTAGGTGACTAAAATGTATGTTTTTCTTGACATTTCGTTTTTTGCACTTTCAATAGTTAGCAATTTTTATGTTATTTATAATAAATACCAGGGTTGGAAAAAAACCGGGTTTTTTTTGTAAAAAACCAAAAAAAACGGTTTATTTGGTTTAAACCAGGTTTTTTTGGTTTAAACCGGGTTTTTTTAAAATATAATTTTCTATTGCATACAGACGCATATCGGTTGATAAAATAAACATTTTTGGATATTATATAAGTAATATAACTTTTGAAAATATTTAAATTAAATAATTATAGTCAATTATATAGAAAATTGAAATCATTTCTATTTTAAACATTATTAGTAACAGCTATGTCTTATGTTCAAAGTAAACTGCTCTACACAGTGAAACATTAATACCTTGAAAATCGTATGAAGAATCCTTTGATTAATAATATAATAATCAATCAATAAACGTTTGATGCAGTTTCATGAACATAATATATTATTCTGTGGTTGTTATTATTATTTTTTTTAATATCCAAATACTTCTGGTTATTTTGTTTTCTGAGTGATAACTCCAAGTGTCCAAGTCAACATTTTTGGCCATTAGATTCAGCAACTAACAGAAAAGATTGATTGGTATTATTGAAATGCTATAACTAGCACTCAATTTTTGCAAACTGTGTTATTCAATTTGATATCTTAAGTTACTCTTTTAAATTCTCTTTAAGGATAATCTTTCCCAATCCAGAAAATTTTCTATTACAACTTAACCAAAATCTTAAAGATCATTGTATTTTGTTATTAACTGCTGTAAATAATCTGCTTTTTTTTAAATGAAAATATTTTATGCTAAATATTGAATATTATTTATCTATTTTATCTTTTCCAATTTCACATGTTTTAAGAAAAATCTTCAGGGTACCAGATATGTTCATCAGCACAATTTTCATTCTGATTTTTTCTAAAAAAACCAAATGGTTTTTTTGATAAAAAAAACAATTGGTTTAAACCGTGGTTTAAACCATGGTTAAAACCATTTGGTTTAAACCGTGCCAACCCTGATAAATACTAATGTATTTATAAAGGAGAATTTATGAGAATATAGTTCAATAAAATTATTTATTAAATTGTAATTAAATTATATTACTTTTGTATTTTGCTTTGAAAAAAACATAATTTAACTTAAAATTATCGTCTTTAGTCATTCGCTCCTCTCCTGCCTCTCTCTTTACACATACACGCAGTAAGAGGAATATTGTATGTGTTATTTTCCTCAAAAAATTTTCAGCCGACCCAATATTTTTCAAAAGTTGGCGCCACTGCACTGATATCCTCTATAGATATAAAATGTGCGTGAATTTTCTTTAACCCTTTATGCCCCGATGGTACTTTAATCCTTTATGTACTAAATTATGAATTCATGAAAATTTTATCTTCTAAAGCATTTTTCGTAAATTTTTGAAACTACATTAGAAGATTTACACAATCCTTTAATGAATTTTAGATGGATTTTTTCAATTAAAATTAATTAATTATATTTTGAATTGATAGAGATTTTGTGCAATATTTATAACTCCACTCGAATCATTTATTTAAAATGTTTTTTAGTAATTTATAGAGTTAGGAAATGTAGATAGATATATAACGCTCTTACAACAGAAATATAAATATATTCCCGAACTGAAACTTTCTCCTCATAATCTTTCAACATCAAGAAAGCTGAAAAGATGCAAAGGCAAAAGAAATAATCCTTTTAAAAATATTTTTCTTTTGTACAACCAATAATGCTTTTGGAACACGATAAAGTAATGTATCCATAACTCATTTTAAGCTGTATTACTAATAATCAGGGTTGCAAAAAAGCCGGCTAAAATTAAAAAAGCCAGGCCGGTGGCTTTTATTGGTTTTAACCCGCTTTCTTTGGCCAAAATTGGCCTTTTTTGGCCATAATTGGCTTTTACACAATGAATCATAGTAATTATAAACTACACATTTTAAAGTGACTTTTAATTAGTTTTAATGACATTTAATTGATTTAGAGTTTAATATGTAACTCAATTTCTTAACAATGAGGACATTAATACTGGAATAAAACTTAGATGTCTTTGCAGTCAGAATTGTAAATATGTCAGCTAAATTTTAAAAGGGCCTTACCAACTGCCAATTTTTCATTTTTACTGCTTTATAAAATTAGAGGACAATGGTTACTTAGTTACATGTTTTATTACTTAATTAATTTTAAGAGCTATTAATATACAAGTCTTACTTTATTTCTAGTAAACATTTAAAATTATACATAGTCATATTAATAAAAACACCATTTTTCACTATTAAAAGCATTATGGTATAGCATATGCATGAATATGCTTAGCAGCAAGCTTTTCAAAATTTTATTTGGAGAATTTTTTTTTTCTTGTTTAAATGCTCTATTTTTTATACACTTATGTACCATTCTCCTCAAATATTACACCCTTTCTCTTTTAACATTTATAACTTAATCTCTCCATATGGACACATAAGAATGTTTCCATTTTGATGTGCTAGGTACATTTTGTCAAACTATATTATCTTAAAAATGTGTAGTATATGTGGAGCTATGTAATATAGAATTTCAAAACACCAGTTTGGAGCCTAACTTATATTCTTTTCAGTGTTCATATATTTTTTCAAACATAATGCCTTCACAGTTGCCTTCTAGAAGTTATAAAAGACTTTTTTGACAAAATTTAACAGAAATCTATAATTCTTTTTAGTAGAAAATATTTATGAGTGTATTAAAAATTAATTGATCCAAATTTAAAACGAATTAACTGTAAACCAACTTTTAAAAATAAAAGCCGGCCTTTTTTAAGTGGTTAAAATAAAAAAAAAGCCGGCCGGCTTTTTTTGGCCTGGCTAAAAGCCGGCAACCCTGCTAATAATCGACGTATTAAATGAATTTTATAACAAGTTATTTTAATGGTACTTATAAGTACCGTCACTAGATAAAGGGTTAAAGTAACATTAAAATAAATTTGTATTTACAGTATTTTTATATTTTTAATACAAAGTTGTATTTAGTTAATGCAAAATTTTGAAATTTTCAGCAGTATAATCACCTAAAAAAATTTTTTTGAACAATAAAAAGGAAATTTTAGGTTCAGTTTACATAGACTAAGATGAAAGATATGTTTTAAAAATTTTATGAAAAAATATTCAGAAGTTTTTGAGATATCGTGCGCGTTATGATTAAAAACGTCATTTGGAGAAAAATGACTTCAAGATTTTGGAAACGCCGCTTCAACTATTGAGCGTGTGTAATTATAAAAGCCATAACTTACGTTCTAATGGAAATTTCAAGGAAATAACTGTATCAAAATGTTCAGAAATGATAGGAGTTTAACATCTAAAAAAATTTCAATTTCGAAAATTTTGAAGTTTTAACCCTTTATGTACTGAATTATGAATTCATGAAAATTTTATCTTTTAAAGCATTTGTCTTGAATTGTTTAAACTACATTAGAAGATTTACATAATCATTTAATAAATTTTAGAAGAATTTTAGAAGGACAGAAGGATTTAGAAGGATTAATTACATTTGATTTTATAGGGATTTCGTGCAATATTTATAACCCCGCACAAATCTTTTATTTTAAATATTTTTCTTAGTATTTTGTAGAATTAGGAAATGTACAAATATAATGTTCTTACAATAGAAATAATTCTGAATTTGAAAATCCCCCCCCCCCCCCTCCAACGCCACGAAATCTGAAAAGATGCAAAGGCGAAAGAAATGATTCTTTTAAAAATATTTTTGTTTTGTGTAACCCATAATGCCTCTGGAACAAGATAAAGTAAAGTGATGTATGTATAACTCATTCTAAACTGTATTACAACTAATCGATATATTAAATGACTTTTATAATAAGTTATTTTAATGATACTTATAAGTACCGTCAGTAGATAAAGGGTTAAGAGTCCTGAGACCCCTTCATTTCTATTCGTGATGAAAATCATAAAGTACGGCAGATATAACTTGATTTTATAGATTTATTAACGATGCATTTTTATGCGTTATTACGTAAACTTTCTAAAACTCCGAGTTTATTTCCTAGTATTCTATTTCTAGTTCATATTTATGTCCTATCTGAATATGTTACGTGATGCAGTGTATCACACCATAAAAGACACATTGCTATGGAAACACGTGTCAACAAAACAAACCTTCGGATTTGGATTATTGAATGATTATTTATGTGAAAATCATTACATAACTGAAAGGAATAACATTAAAATTTACGATAATAAACTATGAAATTAATGAAAAAAATAATAAAACTTCTTTTAAATTTAAAAACAAGTTTTTATTTATTTAACAATATACATGACTTCAACACACATATAATAAAAAGATTTGGTTAAAGACGCATATTATACATAAAAAATACTAAAAGTTTAAAAACTGACAAGCTTCAATCACTCTGTGCCTCCTATCCTGAGAGTCATGTTTCAGTATCGAGAGACACACATCCGACAGGTACTGAAACATGGCCCTGAGGATGGCTACAGAGTGATCGAAAGTTGTTGGTTTTTAGACTTAAGTATTTTCATGTATAATATACGCCTTTAAATAAACCTTTTTATTATATATGTGTTGTTGAATTTCAAGGCGTAAGAGTCTTATAATATATATAATTTAAAAAACAAACAAAAAAAAAATACAAATGCAATGCACTTTTTTTAATTTTTGGGGAAAATGCTGTTTATCTTTAACGTATATAAATTTTGATGAATTTAAATTCATATTTCTGTTTGTAGGTAATACTATATCCTTAATATTTGGTTTTAACTGTAAATTGAATCCTTTGGCAAAATCTTAAACTAGTGAACTAGTGAATACTTTGAAAATTTGTAGTCTCTACTTTTTAAAACAAGTAGTTGTAGTTGTAGTTTATTTGCATTTCCCATAAAGTAATAGTAGTTTGCCATAGAAAAAATGAGTTTTTTCGACCCGTGTGTGTAACCTTGTAAAATAAGTACATGCCTTAAATGATAATAAAATTACATTGTCATCGTATTTACGTATATGTATGCCAGATTTCAGCTCGGTAGGTTAATCGAAAGTGAGTTCAAATTTCAAACCGGAGAGACACATATATACATATATATATACATGTATACATACAAAAATTGCAAGTTAAATAAAAGCTTGTAATAATAAAAAAAAACATTAAACATTGAAATATGAAATATATTTTTTAACTGGAGGTAAGAAAATATATAGAACTCTCTACACATAATGACTAGAGAACACGACTATAATTTCCGGAATAATTATTTGCTATCATCATAAGGTGATGCAAAAAAAGCGTAATAATTTCAGAATAATTATTGTTATCAGCATAAGGTGATAGTAAAAAGGCCTGAGTTATTCGGGCAAGGATGAAAACATATTCTGGCTGAACATATTGTAGAGCTATTTACGCAATATATTTTTTTTGTTTTGTTTTGCGAACTAAAAATGAAATGAAATGAAATCATCTATTCGTGGCCGTCAAGGAAAATGTTGAATAAAAACTCATTTTGAAGATTACAAATGTTGAATATTACATTAGAGATTAAAAATTACTACATTAGTTCAAAGATATTTTTAAATTCAAGATAGATATCAAAACATTTTCTACATATAAAAAAGAAGAAGAAGAAGAAGAAGAAAGAAGAGGGGAAAGATCTCCACACCAATGAAAGCTCCTAAACTATTTACTTAAGGAGGCAGTGGACGTTTTTTTTTTTTTTTTTTTTTTTTTTCATCATAGAGATATGGAATTTTGTGCAAATGTGTATTTCACCCTAAATATATAGAAAACTTTAAAAGAAATTTCCAATCTTTTTTTTAATTTTAAGATTTTAAAAAAATTTAAAATTTCAAAATGAAATTTAAAATGCTCCATGCGTTTTAATTTTTGAGATATGTCCTCAATTTTACATTTTAATCACTTAAAACTCTATTACAAACAAATCTGTGTATCGATTTTTTTAACCCATGAATAAGTTATTTTTTTCTGTATTCCATATTGATTTTAAGCAAAAATTACCCTTTAAATAAGTTAAAAATCAAATTTAATTATCTTAATGAAGTCTAATTTAAAAATAAATAGACAGTTTCTTTGTAAGTAATATCAGGATTCTTCCTTATCAATTTCATCAATTTTGATAAAAAATTAAGATGCATGGAGCATTTTAAAAATCTAAAAACGTTGAAAAATCAGTCTTGAGAAAAACAAATTTTAAAGTACATTCAAAGGGCCAAAAATTTGTTTATGTACAAAATTAAAATACTTGTAACTTTGCGAAAAATAATCGCATCTACACTGTAAAAAAACCACTGTAAATTTGCCAGCACAACTCGATCACAGTTGAATGTACTGTATCTTTCTTTGGTTTCCTGACTATTTAAACATGAAAAATACAGTAGTTGCGTAAAATTAACAGTACAATGTACTGGCAATTTTGGAAGCATTTGGACCACAGCACAAACTACTGGCGTCCAAATTGCCAGTACATTGTGCTGTTAATTTTACGCAACTACTGTATTTTCCATGTTTAAATAGTCAGGAAACCAAAGAAAGATACAGTACATTCAACTGTGATCGAGTTTGTGCGCGAGATGAATAGTACTCTGTACTGTAAAAATGTCTTTTTTTTTACAGTGTACATGCGGTATTTCACAAATGACTCAGTACAAATTGGAGAATGACAATACACACAAAAATAAATTTCGATTTTTGGGTCAAATTGGTCAATTGGGTCAATTTGGATTTTTGTCCGAGGTCCCCTTAAAGTAAAACCATGCATAAAATCAAACTGAGATAAGTAAACTTTAAAACTTTTGATAAGAAAAAGAAAAAAAAAGTAGATAATATAAAAAAAATTTAGAAAAAAAGGGTATTCTGTACCCAGGGCCTGATTAATGCACGACCCGACGGGCCTAGGCCCTGGGCCCACCAATTTCAGGGGCTCACAAATTTATGTGTATTTTCTCACAATTTAAGTTTTTCAACTGTTTGCATTTTGTATTTTGGTCGCTGACGTAAAAACAAACTTTTACTGTAATAAAAAACCTCCATATTTAATTTTTCTCTAAAAGTCCTTTTCTATTTGAGAGTACCTATAATTTTCAAAACTTGCCGTATCCAGAAAATCAAATTGGTGGAAAATGCCAAAAACTGCATACTGTGTCTATTGGTTTCAATATAAACGAGGATTTTACAATGTCAGAATTATAGTTTAAAACGATTACTAGACTGTTAGGGAAAACACAATTTTTTTAATTTTGGATAAGGCGAGTTTTGAAAAAGACGTCCTCATTTATTCTGCAACATAAAATTGGACGGTAATTCATTTTCTTGATTATTCTTGTAAGTTAAATTTTTTTTTTGTAAACTTGAAACTTTCACCCAAACAACTTCGTCAACTCATCAAATAAACCTACTTTTTTTGCTGAGAGTGTCGCCGGGAATGGGGAGGTACAGGGGCCCAACTTTTTAACAGGCCCTGGGCCCAACTTCAGCTTGATCGGGTTCTGTCTGTACCATAACACGTATCTGAAACATAACAATGCTAGGCATCCTTTGCCTAAAACTGTCAGAATTGCATGAAGAAATACAGCTGATAATTAATAGTTGCAGGAATGAATGCAGAATTTCAGAACCTATGAACTAAAGAGAGGGAGAGGGAAAATACCCCACTTCTCCGCCTATAAAACATGAAATGGGGAGGAGGGGGAAGAAATTACCCCCAATCATAGTTAAAGCCATATATCCGAAAAATTATTATTCTCATTGATATTGTAGCGATAAAGAGGCAAAATCGCATTTTCCTCGCGAATATAATTTTATGACTGTAATGTAAAACTGTGAAGCAATGCTATTTCAAACAAATATTGCTTATGTTAGTGTCAATAAAAATAGCCAAAGAATGAAAACTTCAATGGTAATATTGAGTCATAAATGCTTAAAAACACATTTCAGAGTATTTATTTCACATTATTTATGTTTTTTCCTGTTGTGAGATTAACGCGATGAATTTAGCATACCCGGATATATAAATAAAGCATTTCACATATGCTATCCATTTTTTCCCTAAAGTTACCTAAGAACTGAGATTATATTTTGCAATTGTTTCCTTTTTTTGTGACATTTCATATTTTTAAACACTGGTTTAAAGTTTTAAATTATTTGAATGCATTTAAGATGTCATTTTATTCAGCCTTTTTCACATAGTTGCACAACTGCAATAAAAACACGCGTTTTTTACTTTTTTTTTTTTTAGTATATAAATTGCAGAATGTTTCGCAAAAGCTCATGTTCATGTTTTTAATGCGTGTGAACATTTAATTCATGTTTAATGCATGTTTTTAAAGCCCTATTTTAAATCATTTGAAATGCATTCTGTTTTGTCTGTCTTTTTTTCACAAAGTCTGGGAATTCGACTATTTCCATATAGTAACCGTCTCCTTGTATTTAAATGCATAAAGTCTGTCATATATAAGGGAGAATTACTATTCGGAAATAGTGATGAATGTATAAAAGGAAACGTAAAGAAAGGGCACCGGCAATGAATCAGAATGAATGTAATATAAGGATGTTTTAATGCTTTAGTGCAATACGGAGAAACTTCTGACAGAGCTTGATTACGGCAGTTAAACACCAGTGAGTGGCAGGTGAAACACCTGCCATGATTAGAAAGTACACTATTCCCATATTATAACAGATTTATACTTAATATATAACTTATACTTAAATGCATAATTTATGTCACAAATAAGGCAAAAATAACTAAGTATTCGGAAATAGTGATGAACGTTTTCTCCGGCTCACAAAAATTTTGAGTCGGACACCTACTACAGAAACGTCACATGTACTTTCTAGATCAGAGACATGGTCTCAGCAATGAGTTCGCGAAATTTAAATTAAAAATCTCGTATTAGAAATTTTATTATATCAGAATGGGAATACATTAATGTTGCAAAATTTTAGCTTACAAGTATCTTCCCTGTTTAACACTTTTTCTGTATTGACTTTATAATTATATATTTAGCTCATTATATCTTTACACTTTTACAGCATGCACTTAAAAAATTTCGTCAATAATTAAAGTAACTTTAAATCAGTAATGTTAAGTGTGAGAATTTTTAGGAATTTTGCAAAATGTTTGAAGTTATTTATTATTATTATTTTTTTAAATTTTATATATTACAAAAGTTATCATGGTACTGGAATGAAGTATTTTTTCCAGCAGATTTATTTCATTTTAATGCGCATGCGTTCGGCAGACAGGCATTAAAAACTAGATTTTAGAAAAAAAAAAAAGGTTTGTAATAAAAGCCGGTTAGCAACAGAACAAACATAAAAACTAAATGTATTCCAAGCTTATTTAACATATTAATGTATTTTAAAATGCACATTGCACACACACAAAAAAGCAAAATAAAGTATGTCAAAGTCAAATGAAAATATTCAAAGGCGAAACGAAAACAACTCTTAGCTCTTGAAATTTAGAGATGTTATTTTGATAGCATAAGCTTAATTAAATTCCAACTAGTTCCGTGAACGAAATAACTAGTGTCGAGGAAACATAATATAAAAAGAGTTAAAAAGCGGATGTTACTAAATTTTTTGTCCTTAGAGATCCCTATTATTTTTAGCTTTTATAGAGAAAGGCATATTTAAAAACTAGTATTCACGGAAAAATGCATGTAGTTCCGCAATTATTTTCGACAGCGACGACATATTCTAAAGAACACGTGTGGTGTGGAACTTCTCTAGGGAGATTTAAAGATTAAAGAGATGATGATGCTTTTACGACTCAATGTTGTGATTATGTAGGGATTTGAGATTCTGAAAAGAGACCTTTCTTTATGGTTGCGAATGAATACATTCCAAAATAATGTATGTGATTATAATACACAGCTGTCTTTTTTTTTTTTTTTTTTTTTTTTTGTCAGATATATGCATCAGATAAAATTTTTGAAATAATGTTAAAGAACCTGAATTTCCAAAACAGATTTATAAAGATATGTAAGTTTGACTTCAACATAGAGTTTGGGATCGGGTCGGGTAAATTGATTTTACCAGAAATCGACATAACCTGCGATTTGGTTCGGGTCGGGTTGATGTTAATTTTTCGTTGCGATTCGGGTAGACTTGCAATATTGCATGTTCGGGTTGGGTGAATCTTTCAGATCGGGTTTTGGATTGATCCGACTTTTCAAAAGAAAGTCCTGAATACTTTTCAAAAAAAGAAAAAAGAAAAAAAAAGACACAACTGTGTATATGAGTGTTAATGGGTGTATTATATGTGTTCATTTTTATACAAAAAAAGATAAAATTGATATTAGAGATACACTGGTGCGAAAAAATTAAGGACGAAACAGATAAATTAGCATAAAAGCCGAACAAGGCAACAGAACGGATTGTCTAGATGGTTTTGGTCATGTGTCCCATGTTTCACATCTTGGAGACCTTATGATATGATTTCGGTCGAAGTGGAAAACTTCTGCACGACGTTACATTCGAAAAAACATCTCGTCCTTAATTTTTGCACACTAGTGTATAATTGTAGACTATTTTTCCATAACTGTATTGAAACGTGGATCAATTTTCTTTCACTTCGGATTCGGGTTGAGATAGATATCGGACTGAAATGTGTCAAGTTTGGGACCCGAAACACGCAAGAATCTGCTTCAGTATGTGAGCTTTAGTTATTACATTTTGGGTTGAACACTAGCTGTATAATTTTACGCTTGAAAATGTATTATAAAAATATTAAGAAATTTCTTTTAAATAAAAAGTGAAATAAAGGCAATATACAGGGTATCTTCTTTATCGCTACATAATAAGTAACACACTATAGGGAGATTTAAAGATTAAAGAGAAGATGATGCTTTTACGATTCAATGTTGTGATTATGCAAGGATTTGAGATTCTGTAAAGAGCTCTTTCGTTACGGTTGCGAATGAATACATTCCAAAGTAATGTATGTGATTATAATACACAGCTGTTATTTTACAGATGTATAGGAGGGATCTGTTTATGAAGAAATTGGGTCCTTTAAAGGACTCCTCACAAAATTTTTCAAATCAAAACAGAACCCTTCACAAAACTTTTCACCTTAAAAAAGGACCCTTCACAAAATGTTCTGTCTTAAAAATAGGCCTTTTACAAAATTTTTCAGCTGAAAACTAAACCTTTCAGAAATTTAATCATTTAAAAGTGAAATCTGGCCTGTCACTTTTATATATATATAAAGAAAATATATGTATTTTAGATACATATATCTTCTTAAAAATATATAATTAAAAAAAACTTGAATATAACGATCATTTTTTAATTCACAAAATTAGGACTAGATTTTTCACAAATGTAAAAAAGCTTTACACAATTTCACAAAAACAGGACCCTGAGAGAAAAGTCTAAACAGATCCCTGTATAGGACAGATTAAATGTTTGAAATAATGTTAAAGTTCAACCTGAATTTTAAAAACAGATTTATAAATGATATATAAACTTAACTTCAGTATAGAGTCGGGTCGGGTAACCCGATTTTACCCGAACCCAACCCGCGATTCGGTTTGGGTGGTGTTGATGCTTTTTTTTTCGTTGCAAGTTGGGTTGACTTCCAGTGTTTCATGTTCGGATCGGGTTTGGTTTGACGAGATTTTTCAAAAGTAAGTCCCAAATATTTTTTAAATGAAAAAAAAAAACTATTTTTAAATTAATGAGTGAATATGGGTTCATTTTAATACAAAGAATATAAAATTGATATTAGATAATAATTGTAATTGTAGTTTACTTTTCCAGAATTATACTAAAACGTAGATTAATTTTCTTTTACTCCGGATTCGGGTTTCAATATTTCGGGTTCGGGTCGATGTCGGGTTGAAATGGGTCTGGTTTGGGTCAGGTACAACCGAACCCGCGTAGGTCTCTATTTCAGTATGTGAGAAATTTATTATAAAAATATTATAAAAGTTCTTTAAGACAAAAAGTGTCACAAAGACAATACACAGAATGTTTTCTCTTATCGACGCATGGTATTTAATTCCCAAACCATGGATTTTAAAGACATATTTCAAATTTTAAAATGTTTTTTGTTGTTTTTCATCATATAAGCCATTCACGTAAAAATAGTTATTTTTGTAAAAGTTGCGAAAATTAAATTTTTCTCATACTCCATGTTTTTTTTTTTTTTTTTTTTTTTTTGAAAAAAAGAAGAAAAAGTCCTATTTGCGGAGTTATGATAGTCTGAATAAGGAATCTCCAGTTTTTTTCGACACTAAACACGTGTCTTTGTATATTTAGTGGATGGAAAGAATTAATAATAACCAATAATAATAATAATAATTAAAAAAATTCTTTATTTTTACCATTTAAATTCATGATAGATGCTACTATAATTCTTTTTAACTTCAGACATTTTCTATTACATTAACAGAAGCTATTTATTTCATTCTAATTGCACAAAGAGTACAAGCTATGAAATATTTTTTATTATAGCAATTTGATAAAACACTTAAATCATAGTGATTATTTCGATTAATATATATGATACAGGGGCACCACATCAAAACTTTCTTGAAGGGGGAGAGGGGCAATTAATTGTTCTGTGCATCAAAACTTCAAAGGATATAGAAAACAATTTTGAAATAACTAATTTTAATTTGTAGAGTTAAAAGAAAACTATAAAAAACTTTATATACGAGTTTTCTTAGTATACAGTGAGTGTTATTTTAATTAAATCAACGCCTTTACAATGGGAAAGATGAAAAAAAAAATACTATTTATTTATTTATTAGCTAAGCATTTCAGTAAATATTTGTATTAAAAAAATATAAAAAATAAATAAACTTTAAATGAGTTTTCTTAGTATACAGTTAATGTTATTTTAATTAAATCAACACGTTTACGATGTGAAAGAAGGAAAAAATTCTCATTCATTTATTTATTAACATTATTCAGTTAAGCATTTACATAAATATTTAAAAAAAAAAATAACCAAATAAAAACTTTATGCGAGTTCTCTTAGCATATAGTTAATGTTATTTTAATTAAATAAACACGTTTACAATGTGAGAGATGAAAAAAATTCCTATTTATTTATTTATTAGCTAAGCATTTCCGTAAATATTTATATAAAAAAAATAAAAAATAAATAACGTTTAAACGAGTTCTCTTAGTATGCAGTTAATGTTATTTTAATTAAATCAACGCATTTACCATGTGAAAGATGTAAAAAATCTTATTTATTTATTTATTAATATTATTCAGTTAAGCATTTCTATAAATATTTATTTAAAAGAAAATAAAAATAACCAAATAAACTTTATGCGAGTTCTCTTAGTATACAGTTAATGTTATTTTAATTAAATCAACACGTTTACAATGTGAAAGATAAAAAAAAAAATCCCATTTATTTTTATTAGCATTAGTTCAGTTAAGCATTTACGTAAATATTTATTAAAAACAAAATAAAATAACAAATAAGCTTTAAACGAGTTATCTTAGAAGTCAGTTAATGTTATTTTAATTAAATCAACACGTTTACAATGTGAAAGATGAAAAAAAAATTCTCATTTACTTATTAATATTCAGTTAAGCATTTCCGTAAATATTTACTAAAAATAAATAATAAATTTAACTTTAAACGAGTTCTCTTAGTATACAATTAAGAGTTATTTTACTTAAATCAACATGTTTACAATATGAAGGATGGACAAATTTTTCCTCTTTATTTATTATTATTCAGTTAAGCATTTCCGTAAATATTTACTTTAAAAAAATAATAAAATCAATTTTAAACGAGCTCACTTAAATTAGTGTTATTTTAATTAAATCAATATTTTTACAATGTGAAAGATTTAAAAAAATGTTCCTATTTATTTGTTTATTTTATTTAGTAAAGCGTTTCTGTAATTATTTACTGTTTCAAGCTTGTTATATTTCAAAATAGAAAGTATTGTAAACGTTTTTTTAATTTTTTATAAATTGAAAATGGAAGTTTATAAACATTTTCTTTCCTCTAAATATGTACTTTTTAAAATTGAATAGATTTCAATATGGAAAAAGGCTATAAACATTTCTATTTTCAACTTTTTATTTTGAATTCTATAAGCATTTTCTATTTGTAAAATAATAAGTATTATAAATATTTTTAAATGTTATACTGAAAAATAACAATTTCCCTTTTGTTTTAATTTAAAAAATTATTTATTTAATGAATATGATTAATAAAAACGGTCTAATGGTCTCCTTTTGTCTATTTTTTTTTTTTTTTTTTTTTTTTTTTTGTTTCTTGTAATTCTACCTGCTACTATTTTTTTTTTTTTTTTTTTTTTTTTTTTTCGAAAATAGTGAATTTAGATCACGATCTTATTCTAAGCAACAGGTATCTTTATCTTCGAATTTTGCATTGTGCAGATTTTGAAATAATGCAGTTAAGGCATTTTAAAGGCTAATTTATTCTCTGCTGATCATAAACTGGGAGTAATTTATTATATTTTCTTGATTATTATTATTATTATTATTATTACTATTTTAAGTTCATAACTATCAATCTTCCATTGATATTTAAATTTTTCGCATTTGTATTTTGTTTTGATATGTAAGAAGTAGTTAAGTAATTTATTCCTGTTTTACTGTTATATTTATTAATTTGCTATTTATACTACTGTTTCATTTAATTTCAATGAATTTTATTAAAATATATTATTAAATAAAAATAAAACTAGAAACATTAATTGTTGTAAAAACATTATTAATGTAAAAATTTTACAAAAAAAAAAATAGTTTTACAAAGTGTTTAAAAGTTTTTTTTTTCATAATTAGTCAAAATATGTATAATTAAAAGCAAAAAAAAAAAAATAAATAAAATGAAATAAATAATAAAATAAAAATGGATCTACTTTCCACAAAATGTACTGTCAATTATATACTGTAGCAAATATTTACAATATTGAGCGAATAAACGAACAATATTTCTATTTTATTAAAAATATTTACGGTGTAATGTTAATAATTCGATAATATTATATCTCATCATAACTGTGATTAACATAATGATTGCATTATATTGCAAATATTTTCATCATAAAGCGAATGCTAAAAATTCAATTATATTGTAAATATGTAAGAAACACTGACACGATAACTGGCCTATATTACATTTCATTGTAAGCATTTTAAATGTAAAACCAAATCCTGCTCAATATTGATATTGCAAAGAATTCTTATCAAAGTACTAATTAAAAGAAATTGTTGCAAATAATAATAATGTGTCAATAAATGCAAAATGTTTTTATTTTATTGAAAATATTTACGGTGTTTTCTTAATAATCGGATAGTGTTGTATCATTCTAACTGTTATTAATATATAGAAAATAATGCTATTACATTGCAAAAACATTTTCATTATAAAGTAAATTCTAAAAATTACATTATTACGCATCATTGTCATGATAACCGAACAATATTATATTACATCGTAAGCATTTAGAAAGCAAAATCAAATCTTGCTCCATGTCAGTATTACAATTTTTTTTTTATTAAAGTATTATTTAAAAGAAATTGTTGCAAATAATATTAATAACAATGTGTCAATAAATGCGAAATGTTTTTATTTTATTGAAAATATTTACGGTGTATTGTTAATAATCGGATACTTTTGTATCACACTGTAACTGTTATTAATACAGAGAAAATAATGCTATTACATTGCAAAGATATTTTCATTATAAAGACAATTCTAAAAATTCCATTATATTGTAAATATTTACGCAGCATTGTCATGGTAACTGAACAATATTACATTACATAGTAAGCATTTAAATAGTAAAACCAAATCGTGATCAGTACTAATATTACAAAGAACTCTTATCAGAGTACTATTTTAAAGAAATTGTACCTTAAAACCACTATGTGCATAAACATAGAAAAGACTAAAAAAAAATTCCCTTTAGTCGTAATAACGGTAGTTTCACATCAAGAATTAGTTCAGTATTATTTGATCCAAGGTTCAGATGACCTTGAACTTTGAGGTATATAAAAGAGGGAAGTTTGAGGGGAGAGCAGCTGGGAGTAAAAATTGCAGGTCTCATTCTTTTCTATTCCAACCTAAGGGCGAGGGATCATGCATTCTTCATAATAGCACTTCACTCCCCATCCCACCTCATTCCTCTCTTCTCGAAAATACCAGGAAATATACAAAATTTCACATGTACAAAAGGTGTCAAGGATTTTAACCAGGTGATTTAAATTGAGATTTTAATCAAATGACTTTTTTAAAATCATTTACCTATTAATCCTAAATTTCCTTAATTTTTAAAATAGTATGAAAAAGCATTGAAATATAAGATTTAAAATTTATGAAGCTATTTTTTCTATTAAGGGTGTTCTCAAATCCAAAAGGGCAACTTTCTGACATAAGTTTTAATTTATTTTTGTTCGAAAATGCATGAAACTAGCTGGTGTTGTTGTTCAGAAACTATGTCATCGAGCTGTTTTTTCCATTTTTTTTTTTGCAAACGCAATAGATCTTTCAGAAAAGAGTGTTAAAGTGGACGTTTTTAACCGAATTTCCGCGCAAAAGTAGAAAAATCACTCAAGAGCGGGAGAAAAACGTGTTTGTCACGTGATTGAAATCGCTTATTACTGAATGGGTAATTAATTGATCAAAAAATGGAAAAATAACAGTTTAATTCCAAATCGTCTCCATGGCCAGGCTTTCCAATTTTATATCTTTCCGTTAAAAAATGAATTTGTAAATGTGTCAAAACATTTTGCGTTTGTTGAGCAGAGCAGTTAAGAACAGCCTTAAGTAAATGAAAAAAAGAAAAAGATTTAAATACTCGTTTAGTTCAAGCGACCTAATTTCTGACTCAATTCTGAATTCAATTTCGTTCGGAAATACATGAAATCGGCAGGTGTTCTTATTCAGAAACTAGGTAATCCAATGGTGTTTTCCATTTTTTGGAAAAGACAGAGATCTTTCAGAAAATGCGGTCAAAAATGGCGTCCTGAGCCGAATTTCCGGATATGACAGCGTGAGAAAAAAGAAAAATACTGTCGTTACGTGATAACAATCGCTTATAACTTAATAAATAATTTATTTATCAAAAAATAAAAAACACAACTCGATTCAAAATCGTTTCAATAGTCAGGCTTCTGAAATGTATGTCTTTACGGTTAAAAATGAGTCAGAAAATGTGTCAGAAAGTCTCGTAATAATACTGAAATTTAATATTTTGAAAAGTTTATGTGGATTGCAGATATGAAGGGTCTTTTTTAGGATTCCATTTACCCCGTGTGTACGTATGAATTAACTGATGTAAAAAAGTAGAGAGGGAGAAAGAGCAATAACATACGTACTACTTTGCTGCTACTGCCCCTAACTTTTTCTTTCATTAATTTTGTGTTGAAAGAGGGACTTCTATTATGAAGCCTTAAAACAGTAAAATGATAAAAATTATATAGTACTGTTTATGCCTTTCTTTACTTTGGTTTTAACACATCATATTTTTATTGCAACACAATGGTTTTGTTTGCATCTTATCAGTTTTAAATGCTCTAGGACGGATTTGAATCTCGAAATCCCCCCTCTTCGCTTGCGCCATTGATTAAGGAGGGGTGCATAACTTTAATGCCCCGGGCGCTTAAAAACAGCCTTAATCTCTGAAAGTAAAGTAATAATAATAATAATAATAAAACTCACCTCAAGTTGCTGAGAATATTCCTCGGTTAATCTCTCATTTGCACGGCTGATTTCTTCATTTTTTTCAAGCAGAGCTTTGCCCAGTTCTGCCGCTAAAATCAGATCTTTTTCTTTCCTGGCCAATTGTGCAAAGACATCGTCTCCGTCTATATTGTTTTGGGCCTGTTGATTCTCCATCTGGCATACGTAATCTTCCAAATCACCGTAGAAGTTTTGAGATGCGGACATTTTTTGCTGCATATCTTCTACTCTGCATGTAGTCATGCTGCCCTGATCACCACGCATGTGAAATATTTAGTTCATCCATCGGAAATCACTAAATATTAATTTTCTAGAGGTAGACATTCCATTCGTCTAGTTTGAGATTCAAAGTAAAAATTTTACGAGTGACATTTCACAGCAAACGGTGGCAACACTAATACTGTTTTCGTGATGTATCCAATTTGAAGTTGTTTGTTTGCACACTAATTTTTTAATGACAACAAAGAATAACAAACTTAATATTTAATGTTTAAGTAGCACTTGTGTGATATGCACCAGGTGTGATTATAAGCAAATAAATAATATTTAATTCACAAAATCTTCCAAGAAAATTCACAAAATATTCCAAGACGGGCTGTTAATTTTGATCGAAAGAACAACAAACAAAACTTTTTTCAGTTCATTGCACAACGATCTTTTAATTTATTTAAACTAATTTTATCGGAGATTAATGATTCAATTTCCAAAAGAAGCTGTCATTTTCACTGAAATTTTGTAAAAAAAATTCCTCCAAAAAAAGGCACACTTTGACAGATTTACAAACTAAAAAAAGTAAATAGTTTGTGCCCGTCTCACACGTCTACAGCGTACCTTTTTCGTTTGAAAGAACGCTCGGCAGTAACCTAGGGAAACAACTTACCTGTACGAGAATGATGTAAGATACAACCAACCAATCACAACAGAGTTAAGAAGCTATCAAACAATTCACCTGCCCAGAAATTGTAGGTCATGTTTGGCGTGAGTATCACGGTGTTGGCGAAATTATGAAAACATTCTCTCTTTCTGGCAGTTTCTATTTACAACAAATATGAATGTGCTTTGAAATTAGAGTTGTGCCATTAGTAAAGTTTTTAAACGGAAATTCATAGAAAATAAATTTATTTCTAGGATACAAACATAATAATAATAATAAAAAAATAAATAGAGCATTCAGTAAAACATGATGGAATAGAACTTTATTTTGCTTGTAAATCTTTATTTAGTTATTACATTTCTTTAAATAAATAATAAAAGTTTATTATTAATGTCAATAGATAATAAGCTTGTTTATAGGATAGAAGCATAATGAAGGGGAAATATGAAATAATGCATTTGATGAAAGACGAGTATAATGATTTTTACAGTAAATATTTGTAAACATTATTAGATTTCCTTTTACGGAACTAATAATGGTTGATTTTGATTATTAGTTGTTTTGGAAAGTAAATTTATATTTGGTGTTCAAACAAAATGAGTGAAAAAAAAAATTATGAAATGCTTAACAGTGCTTAACAGTGTAAAGTTCTTGGGGGGGATATCATTTTTTTTCAGTAAATATTAATAAACATCATTAGATTTCTTTTTATTATAATTAATAATAGTTGATATGAATCTGATGAAATGCTTAATAGTATAATGTTCTTGAGGGGCTATGATTCTTTTTCAGCAAATTGTAATAAACATTATTAGATTTTTTTACGGTAATTAATAATAGTTGATATGAATTTGATGAAATGACATTGCTTAACAATGTAAAGTTTCTTGAGGAGCTATGATTCTTTTTCAGTAAAGATTAATAAACATTATTAGATTTCTTTTTACGATAATTAATAATAGTTGATTACTTACCTGTAAAGCTTTATTTAGTTATTATATTTCTTTAAAAAATAACAAGAGTTTAATGTTAACATCATTAGATAATAAGTTTGTTTATAGGGTAGAAAAATGATGAGGGAGAAATGTGAAATAACGCATTTGATGAGAAAGACGAGTAGTAATGATTCTTTCAGTAAATATTTATAACCATTATTGAATTTCTTTTTACGGTAATTAATAACCTTTATTTAATTATTAGATTTCTTTAAAAAAAATAACAAAAGTTTATTATTAACCTCATTAGATAATAAGTTTGTTTATAGGGTAGAAGAATAATCTGGGAGAAATGTGAAATAATGCATTTGATGAAAAAGACGAGTAGTAATGAAAAAACGAGTAGTAATTAAAAGAATTATTGGATTTATTTTTAAAGTAATTAATAATTGTTATTTACTTGTCTGTAAACCTTTATTTAGTTATTAGATTTCTTAAAAAAAAAAGAAGTTTGTTATTAACATCATTAAATAATAAGTTTGTTTATAGGGTAGAAGAATGATGAGGGAGAAATGTGAAACAATACATTTGATGGAATAAGACGATTAGATAATGATTATTTCAGTAAATATTTTTAAACATTATTAATTTATTTTTACGATAATTAATAACAGTTGAAATAAAATTACTTTTCCTTTCAAAACCAGTTCTGAATACGAAAGTGTCATTCTAAAAAATATCTGCAACCAAAATCGAAAAAGAAAAAAAAAGTGCAATGTAGAGGCGGATCTCGGCTATCCAATGCAAAAAAAATTACTTAAAAATGTCGAAATGCAAAGGAGATATTAGAAAAATCCCTCCCCATAGGATTAGCATTAGCTCGTGAGTGCCTTCGCCGGCAGGGACAGGAGCCTTAAGGCTGTTCTTAACTGCTCTGCTCAGTAAGCGCAAAACATTTTGACACAATTACAAATTCATTTTTTAACGGAAGGATATAAAAATGGAAAACCTGGCCATGGAAGCGATATGCAATCGAACTGTTTTTTCCATTTTTTGATCCATCCATTACCTATTGAGTTATAAGCGTTTTTGGTCACGTGACAAAGACGATTTTCGCCCTTCACGGACTGGTTTTTCTGCTTTCTTCGGGAACTTCGGTTCAAAACGTCAACTTTAACACTATTTTCTGAAAGATCTATTGCGTTTGCAAAAAAATGGAAAAAATAGCTCAATGACATAGTTTCTGAACAACAACACCTGCTAGTTTCATGCATTTCCGAACAAAAATAAATTAAAACTTATGTCAGTAAGTTGCCCTTCTGGATTTGAGAACACCCTTAAGAAGTTCCGTATTATACCCTGTGTTTTTTCCAATAAAGCTATAGCGTATAATCTAGCCATGAGCAATCATGACTTTAGCGTATAACCCTCTGCCTATAGCGTATATCGTCTGGATTTTTTACGAATACAACACTGAATAATAACCACAAACGAAAATAGGCAATAACCTCTTCCGAGTTACCTATGATTTCGAAAAACCTTTTTTACATTTAGTAACTCAACCTATATACTTTCGAGATTTAAAGAATCATTTATAAAAACAAAGTTTCTTTTGTTGCCGCTGATTTTCGGAAACGTTTCTGGGTAGTTTTTATAGTGTATTCATCAGTTTCCTCAACCGGAATATCGGTTTTTAGGATGCTATGCATCATTATACATATAGCATGATAAACATTTTCAGCAGCGTAATTGAATTTATACATGCAATAATAACATAATTACAGTAAAACCTCCATTATCCGAAGTAATTGGGGCCGACCCTCTTTCGGAAAATCGAAATTTTCGGATAATCGAGAATACTTCAATTTTAAGATTAAGAAGAAATATATGCAATATTTCTTATTATGGTAACAAGTGCTTAATAAAGATAAAGCAATAGCAAAATAGAAACAAGAATGAATTACCTGGATTTTACTTTTGAAATTAAGTACCTTTTACGTATATCACAAGGGTTTAAAAAATGTTTTGTTTGTAGCAGTTTCGATTGCCTTTCTTTTGGATCTCTATCACGGAGTTTTTTAATATTATTAGTTCATCAGTATCAGTGTCTTTCTGCTGCTCCAATCATGCCAAACCTTTCGCAAAACATGCAAAAGCTTCAGAATTGCTAATTTGTTCGTTTTCTTCGTTTCACTCTGCAGCTTATAGGAGCTCAAGTTAAATTCAAAGGAACTCTAAGAATGGGGACCGGAAAAATATATATGTACTGGTAATTCGTAGAGGACCGCTTTCACATAAGGAATACATATGGTAGTTAAAAAAAGAAAAAAAAACACTTTCAAAATGGATTTTGCACCCAAGGAATGTGCTAGTAAAAAATAAGAAAAAAAGGTTTAAAAATGGATTTCTGTTAACTGAGAATTTCGGTTAAAAGCGTTTCGGATAAAAGAGGTTTTACTGTGTATGGGTTTTAATGTTGATGCTAATGATGTTAATTTATTTTGTTTGTCTGTAAAATATGTTTGTTGAAGATGAAAATGTTTTACTTGAGATTGGATAGTATCCGAAAAACCTGTACTCCGGGTTGATAAAACTGATTAATACATTTAAAAAGTACCCGAAAACGTTTCCAAAAATCAGTGATAACAAAAGAAACTTTGTTTTTATCAATGCTTCTTTAAATCTCAAAAATATATTGGTTTCTGAAGTTTCTAATGATAAAGAACACTTTTCAAAATAGTTAGTATAACTCGAAAAATGTTTGGATATTTTCGTTTGTAGTTATAGTATATTTTCCTAGATTAAGAAAGATGTGCCTTGTTTCACAGATAAAAACTAAAATATTTATTCAAAAGTGAAAAATTAGCTGAAAAAAGTAGGAATAATAAATTACTACAAAGTTCACTTGATCTTTTTTTTTTTTTTTTTTTGAAAAATGTAATTTATTTTCATTAAATGGATAATTCAGGATAATTTTTTTTTTCATTCATGAAAAAAAGAAAGAAAAAAAGATAATTTTCAACATTTAATACAGGGTGATTATAATTAAAGCTCCACTTTCAAAATGCTGTATAAAAAGAACTACTGGTCAGAATGACTTCAAATTCGAGCTGAATATACTCGAAGGGGAAAACGGTATGACATAAGAAAGAAAACGTTACAAACTGTATCAATAGATGGCGCTGTAAACGGCATAACCGCATAACATGGATTCGGCTGGCGGAAAAGTGGTCGAAAATGAATTCGGCTACAAGTGACATTTTTAATCGAAATACGACGACTTTGGCATGAGTTGTACAGTAAACCAACCGTACTGTTCAATGTGCATGAATATTTCGGTTGTTTGACAGAAAAAATGACTTCCAAATCAGTCAACAGTTGTGGTACTGTTCGTAGAAATCCCATCAACCTCGGCAAGGTCATACCACATTGGATGGGAAAAATCGGTTTTTAATTGTCCTTGGGCCAAAAACCGCATAAAAAGTACATAATGATTAGGTTTTTTTAATTGTCCTTGGGCTAAAAACAGCATAAAAAGCACATAATGATTGAGTTTTTAATTGTCCTTGGGTCAAAAACCGCATGAAAAGCACATAATGATTCGGTTTTTAATGATCGATAGACATGCGGCAGATAAGTTCCGTATGCTGTCCACCATTGTCCGCCACAAGTTGAAATCGATAAATAGCATGTTCCGCAACAGACCGGAGTGTCTCAGGAATGACGTTGTGAATGTGTTGCGTAATCCGTGTCTTCAATTCAGCTAAATTTGCAATCGGGCTACTCTACAGAACATTTTTAAGATAACCCCACAGTCAGAAGTCACAAGCATTAAGGTCTGGTGAACTTGGAGGCCAGGCTGTTGGGCAGTGACGGCTGATGAGTCAATCATTTCCGTAATGCCTCTTGAGAAGTTGTATGACTGGCTTTGCGATGTGCGGAGGGGTGCCATCCTGCAGGAAAATTACTCTATTCAGACATGCACGCTGTTGAAGTGTTGGAATGACCTGGTTGCGCAAACGACTCCATATACGCACCATACACGATACCGTCAATCCGCACCACACAGTTACCTTTGGCGAATGCATCGGTACTGGTTAAGCTCCGAATGGATTTTCTTTTGCCCATTTCCTTCAATTTTGTGTATTGACAAACCCTTGGAGATGAAAATGGGCTTCGTCTGACCACAAAATGTTCCATGGTCATTCATTCTTCACTTCCATGCGAGAGGAAAATTCCTGTGCAAATGTTTGTCTTCGGTGACAAGTCAGCAGAAGCAACACCTGGACATGGTTAATTTTGTAAGGATAGCAATGCAGGATATTGCATATAATTTTATGGACCGTGCTCTCAGGCATGTCCAAAGAACAGGCAATTTCCCGTGCACTGCATGTTTGCGCACCACTGCTCGTCCCTTCCTCTAATGCTGTGGCCATATCTTCTACTGACGTCGAAGCAATTGATTTCCTCATTTCCTCCCTCTTCCAGATTTCACTTCAAATCAACCCGTCTCTTCGAATTTCTGAATCATATTCTTCAAACCCTTGACACACCACAGCCTTTTTTCATACCCTTTAATGACAGGAATTTCCTTCAAACTGCAAGCGCACAGTCGTCGGTCTAGTTTTCAAGCGAGTGAAAGTCCATATGGATATAAAAATTTGATTACTGTCAAATAGATGACACGTTAACTCATTTTGTCTTTCCTTACTACTTGGATGTGTATCTGAGTTGTTAGCACTATAGTTGAAATGTTCTTTTTCTGTAAGATATAGTAACTTATAGATTGAGAAATACCACTTGGACCAGGATCGCGCGTTTTCGCATAAAACACACACACAAAAAACGGCGATAAACACGGCAAGCGGGATGCTTTATTTATATGCTAACAAAATTTCGTACGCTCCATTTGAAGGCAGTGGTGTAGTCGTAAGAAAAACAGAGGGTATACGCTCTAAGCAGAGGGTATACGCTCAAGGCAGAGGGTATACCCTAGTGTATCTATATATCCCTAGTGTAACCTCGTGCTTTCTTGAGAAACAGAGGGTATACGGTGTTCCTTAAAAAAATCCAGAGGGTATACGGCGTATACCCCCGTATACCCTCCACTATATCCCTGTTTGAAGGCTGTAGCTAAATTAATGTATTGTATGCAAGCCTGGACAGGACGCAAATCTGCGACCGCCACACCTAACTAATGAAGGACTAGATGTGGATTCGCGCTCTACGAAGCCAGCATGTTTAGAAATTGATTCCGATATTATTTTTAACTTCTATTATGGACATATTTTGTTTTTACATCAATCTTCTAATTTTTTGATCGAACTTTATACACGTGAATCCCTCATCTTTATTTTAAAATTCTGTAAATTTCAATAAACGGCTTACATTTCAACTTGAAAATATTCAAAGTTTCTTCTTTTGTAAATTCCCTAGCTTTAGGAATCTTAAATAACCGGCGGAAATTGAATATTCGCTGTTATGTTGCTCAGGGAAAACGGTTGGTTAAAAATAATCCAGTAAAATTTTGAGGCAGTGGTTTTGTAACAAAAATAAAGAAGGCCTCATTTTTAAGTGAAAAGTACTGCAAGCATTGTAATATCTCTAATGTGTTTTATTTCAATTACATTTTGAATATTTATCGTAAAATTGCTCCATAAATTTCTCCTTCCAATTTTATAATCATGTTTTAATATGTACTTTAACTTTTCAGACAGACTCTAATCTTAAATCCATATTCGCTCAGGTTATGTTGCTCAGGGAAAACGATTGGTTAAATCAATCCAGTAAACTTTTGAGACAGTGGTTTTGTAACAAAAATAAAGAAGGCCCATTTTGAAGTAAAAAAGTATACTGCAAGCATTATAATATCTGTAATGTGTTTAATTTCAATTACATTTTAAATATTTATCGTGAAATTACTCCATAAATTTCTCCTTCAAATTTTATTATCATGTTTTAATATGTGTTTTAACTTTTGAGACATACTCTATTCTTAAATGCATATTCGCTCAGGTTATGTTACTCAGGGAAAACGGTTGGTTAAAATCAATCCAGTAAACTTTTGAGATAGTGGTTTTGTAACAAAAATAAAGAAAGCCTCATTTTTAAGTAAAAAGTACTGCAAGCATTGTAATATCTCTAACGTGTTTCATTCCAATTACATTTTGAATATTTATCGTGAAATTATTCAATAAATTTCTGCTTCCAATTTTATTATCATATTTTAATATGTGCTTTAATTTTTCAAACAAACTCTATTCTTAAATCCATATTCGTAATTTCCCTACACATAAATAACACAAAATTACTTTCATCTGAATTTACATTCATTATTTCTGTAAAAAAAACGGACATTGCACTGGCAAATACCGGATATATTTTTTCCATTTTTGCTCAAATCTAATTTATCACATGAATAGAAAATATAATCTTCAACAAATGTCATAGAAATCATTAATAAGTATAATATCGTTTATGCAATTTTAACATTTGTTTATATTAGTACAATTATTTTTTGATATAAACAAAAGGACTACGTTTGAATACATTCATAATTATATATTTTTTTCAAAATTACAGACATTACATTACACTAAATTAAAAAAGATAAAAGTACTAAAAACAATTTAAAAGGACGTTTCAGATTCATTCTGAATCATTCCCTCACCAGCTAATTCCTAACGTAAAAGTCATACTAAGGTGTTAAAAGTTCAACAAACAGAAAAACATTACATTAAGCTGCCAAATTGCTAAGTTTTAACTTACAATTTTCGCTTTGGCAACTTGATGTAATGTTTTTCTGTTTGTTGAACTTTAACACCTTAGTATGACTTTTACGTAAGGAATTAGCTGCCGAGGGATTCAGAATGAATCCGAAACGTCCTTTTAAATTGTTTTTAGTACTTTTATCTTTTTAATTTAGTGTAATGTAATGTTTGTAATTTTGAAAAAAAAAAAAAAAGAAACTATATATATAGTACAATTATATATTTCGTTAATCTTACTCATGATTTCTTTTATACGCCATTTTTGTTCAGATTTAGATGTGTTAACAGGATAGTTTGTGGATTGTTTTTCTTATTTCGTTATATTCATGTTTTCTGACACATAAATAACACGAAAATTTTTTTATCAGAATTTTCATTCATTTTTTCTGTAAAGATATGGAACTTGTACCGGCAAATAACAGGAACATTTATGCTGTGTTGCTGAATTCTAATTTATCGCATGAATGGAGAATATAATCTTCAATAAAAACTGTACAATTCATTAACTGGTAAAATATCGTTTATGCATTTTTAACATTTATTTGTATTAGTGCAATCATACATTTTGTTGCTCTTACATGTAATTTCGCTTAAAGGTCATTTTCTGTACAGGTTTAGGATTGGATAGTTTGGATGTTTTTTCTCTTTATTTCATTAAATTTGGCTGGGCCGCTATATCCATTCGTTGTCCGCTTCTGAAATTTCAGACGCTGGAAAAATTCCCCCCAAAGCAAAAAGCTCTATTATTAAAAGACAAAATAGAAATTTTAGAAGTCTTTGAAAACAAAAGATTGCCAAAAGTGAAAGTAGCGTTAAGTTATGTTTCTTTTTTATAAATCCCTTACTCTCAATTTCTTTAATGGGTATTAAGTAAAGATCGACCGAAACAGGCTTTTAATACCGAAACCGAAACATAATTTTTTAAAATAATTAATGCATACAAAAATATATATAATTATTAATTATTCGTGTTATAAACTGTACATAAAAATCACTTTAAAACATCAAAGTGCTTAATAATTGCTATAAGTGATAAACATAAACTTTAAAAAGGCAAAAAGACCTTTATTTATTTACATTCCGACATGTTTCATTGCGTCAGACTTGAACATTCTCAAGAAAATAAAAGGATAAAAATATTTTCGCAAAAATTCAAATTGAAAAACTACTAAACAAAAACAAAAATCACGCGAACACAAGCATAATGAAATTAACTGCAACATTAAAAATGGAAATTTGTGAACGTGAATTATTTTATATTATTGTTTCATTATTCGGTATAGCATTTCTTTCCAAATTTTAGGGAGCTCCATGGATGCTGAATTATTGCAAATATTCTCATTGCGCAAGAAGATCTCTATTGATTCTCTGCTATATGTTCTTTGATCCTAGTTTTGACCTTTCTATTTGTCATTCCTATATAAAATTGCACTGTTCATTATGCTTGTGTTCGCGTGATTTTTGTTTTTGTTTACTAGTTTTTCAATTTGAATTTTTGCGAAAATATTTTTATCCTTTTATTTTCTTGAGAACGTTGCCGTCTGATGCAATGAAACATGTCGGAATGTAAATAAATAAAGGTATTTTTGCCTTTTTAAAGTTTATGGTTATCACTTATAGCAATTACTGAGTACTTTAATTATACGTATTTATTAAATATAAATAACTATTAATTAATTATACGTGTGGCCCAGTTGGCTCTCTGCACCTCTGCCCAAAACTTTTCATTTTCATATAAAATAAAATGTAATTAATTCACCAACGACACAGAATGTTTTTATAATTATAAGAATTTCATCTAATTAAAAAATGTTTTAGATATACATACCACGATTTACCTTTTATAATGATTTTTTTGTAAATGATCATCAGTTGTACTAGAACTTTCTCAAACAGAATTCGAAACACTTCTGCAGTTTCAAAGCAAAAATTTTCTATTACTGTTAAGTCTGCAGCTTTTAATGAGCACATGACAAGCGTCTGCAAAGTTTTGTCTTATAGGCATTGCTTCCTTTATAATTTGTCCTCACGTCTTGATTCAGTCATGAATGATAATTATTAGCAGTGAAGTTCATAGCAATAAATGAAGTGTGATACAGCTCAAATCAAGGGGTAATGTTGAACATTTTCGAAGGAAGAAACGAGATTTGCGAAATAAAGATAGTTTTGGTCGAGTCTCGGCCTCAGCCGAATTTTTGGGAGCATTATCGCCGAAAACGATTTTTCGGCGAAACTCAGAATTTGGGCCGAAAACAAAACCGAATTTTCGGTCGCCTTCCAGTATTAGGATACAGTAAAACCTGTTAAGTGCAGTTGGAAGTCCCTGCACCTACCATGTTATATTAATGGAGCTTCTCTCAGAAACTAACAAAAATATTCACTTGAATTTTTTTTTTATGGATAATATATATAATTCCTAATAAAGTGAAGTCGACTTTATAAACAGATATTCTTTAGTTATTTTTTTAAAGAATCTGGAATATAAATCACTTTTAAATAACAGCAAATTTTTTTATCAAAATTTTGTAGAAATGTTTGTAACAAAAGTTTACTTTAGATTAATCAGGGATATGTGTGAAATATTCTGGCAAGATTGAAAACAATTATGTGTAGTAGTTTCTGTAAAAAGGTACATAGAAGTTCAAAAAGCAACATTTTTAGAAAATTGAATAAAAGATAGTGAAAGTTTACGTATTAGTCCAGGCAATAGAGACCGTATAGGGCAGGGTTGGCGAACCTATGGCACACGTGACGTAACTGGCACGCGGGAAAATATTTTTGGCACGCCGTTGATTGAAGTTCTAAATCAAAATTCAGTCAAATTCCCAAAATTTTGCACCTTCTTAATCTTTTTTTATTAATACACGGAGCATAATTGAAAATAGCTATTGTTTTCTATAATAGGTACTTGTGTACTTATATCACTGTATACTTTCCCGCTTAGAAATATTTGACTCTTCCCAACTCCCCATTTCCTCGATTTCGTTGTGATTGCACCTATGATTCGCATAGAAATCTAGGAAATCAAAGTATTCTTACAATTATTATTCAAATTATTCTTCGAATTATTAATTATGCTGTAATATTTCTGCATAATTTAACGCGTTTTGACCAGCACATGGGGCTTTATATAACTTTTGCTAGAATTTGTTAATTGATGTTTAATTTTTTAAAATGATAAAAGTATTAATAAAGCCAATAAAACATGACTTTTTTCATAAGTTATCGAAAAATAAAAATTTGATTGCTAAAACATTTGTAAAATGAAATGAAAACTATAATTATATTTTTTACAACTGTTTCTATGATTAATTAATTTTTTCATGTGAAAAATGTTTTGGTTCGAGTTTTCTATATTAAATATTGTTTAATTTAATGCGTATGTTGGAGTTGGTATTACCTGCAGGTATATAGCTATATTTATAATAATCTAATAATAATAATAAATAATTTTCACACTATTATTTATTATTATAAGAATTAAACTAATTTATAATTCACTATTGAATTAATTTCGCATTTTTTTTTTGCGGGAATGGGACGTGGACGTGGACGGGGGTGGTGGGTGGGGTGGGTGGGTGGGGTGGGGGGGTCGTTGTTGGCACGCCATGTTCGGTTGTAATTTTTTTTTTAAATATTGGCACGTGGATGTAAAAAGTTTCGCCGACCCTGGTATAGGGGCTCTACCTAGCATAATTCATGATAGTTCTGGAAAAAGGCTTACTATATGTTTTCTGGGTCACTGAATCCAAATTTTTAACTTCCCACCAAAATTTCCCTCGGTAACCCTCCACCCCCCCCCCCCCCAAAAAAAAGGGTTTTTATTAAAAAAATCACTAAAGCACTGCGACGCTAAATGCACTAAGTTATGAAGTCCAGGCAATAGGGGATTTTACCTGGAAAAATTATCGACTCACTTTATGTTTTTTGGGTCGCTGAATCCGAATTTGTAACTTCCCACCAAAATTTCACCCGGCAACCCCTCAAAAAATTTATTTTTTGAAAAAAAATTGGTTTTTGAGAAAAGCGCGCGGGGAATGTTCTGAGTCAGCACCCTCTCTCCCCGTTTATCCTACGTCATAATGTCATATATCCTATTTGTTGCAAATTTTGTCTAGTTTCTGAATTTAGTAATGCTTTTCTCCTAAAACATTAAGAAATTTAAGTTAATAACAACTATTTTGGGGGGGTTTCGGGGGGGGGGGGGGATTTTGGGGTAAGTTAAAAATTCGGATTCAGCGACCCAAAAAACTTAAAGTAAACCTTAAAAGGAAAGTTCGGAGGGGAGATGGGAGGGCGAATGTAAACGTGTGAGTGGTTAAGCGGAATTGAGCAATTTAGTCCACGCAGCACAGCACGCATGTTCCGAGGCAGATCCCCCCTTCCCCTTCATCCTAAGTCATAATGTCATATATCTAATTTGTTGAAAATTTTGTCTACTTTCTGAATTTCTAGATACTTTCCCCCTAAAAATATAAGAAATTTGATTTTTTTAATAAAAATCTTTTTTGGGGGCTTTTTACAAAAATTTGGGGGGGGGGGGGGTTGCCGGGAGAAATTTTGGTGGGAAGTTACAAATTCGGATTCAGCGACCCAAAAAACATAAAGTAAGCCGATTTCCAGAACTACCATTAATTTTTCTAGGTAAAATTCCTTATTGCCTGGATTAGTATGTAATGTTTATTGGTTTATTCATTATCTAAACAAATTAAATTACGTAATTTTTTTTAACTTCTTGTTGTCATAGAAACAAAAGTTATACACCATTCGAAAGAGAGAAAATAAAAAATTCAAACTATTAAAAAAAAAAAAAAAAAAAAAAAAAGACTTTCTTCACGAATTCGAAAAAAAAAGACTTTCTTCACGAATTCGACTTCCAACTTCCCTTAAGACGGAATTGCAAGGGACCGGAAGAAAATTTTAGACAGGTGTTCCTCTTAGCGGATATATAAAAAAGGACAAAAGTTGCTCAATCTTCTTTAACCACGAACGAAAATGTGTAATAACCCCTTTCGAGTTACCCACGATTCTGAAAATCGTTCTTTATCGTTAGAAACTCCAGAAAAGAAGCCAATATATTATCGAGATTTAAAGAAACATTTATAAAAAGAAAGTTCCTCTTGTTGCCACTGCTTTTGTGGCAACGTTTCCGAGTACTTTTTATAGCGTATCTTTTGTTGTCGCTGTTTTTCATAAACATTTCCGAGTACTTTTTATAGTGAATCTTTTGCTGCTACTGTTTTTCATAAACATTTCCGAGTAGCTTTATAGTGTATCTTTTGTTGCCACTGTTTTTCGTAAACGTTTCCGAGTGCTTTTGATAGTGTATGAATTAGTTTTCCAAAGGAGAACATTGGTTTTTAGGATTCCTTTAATTCTCAATTAAACATTTTCAGCTGCGTAATTGAATTTATTGATACAAGAGTAACAAAAAAATATTAATAAAAAGAAAGTTGTTCTTGCTGCCACTGCTTTTCGTAAACGTTTCCGAGTACTTTTTATAGCGTATCTTTTTCTGTCATTGTTTTTCATAAACATTTCCGAGTACTTTTTATAGTGTATCTTTTGCTGTCACTGTTTTTCATAAACATTTCCGAGTACTTTTTATAGTGTATCTTTTGCTGCCACTGTTTTTCGTAAACGTTTCCGAGTGCTTTTGATAGCGTATGAATTGGTTTTCCAAAGGAGAACATTGGATTTTAGGATTCTTTTAATTCTCAATTAAACATTTTCAGCTGCGTAATTGAATTTATTGATGCAAGAGTAACAAAAAAAAATTAGTTTTAAAGTTAATGTTAATGCCGTTGATTTTTCTTATTTGCCTGTAAAACGCGTTTGTCGAACGTGAAAATTTTTACTTCAGAATGGATCTGTAAATTGCATAAAATATTAAAAAACCCAATTTCAGCAATTACTATCTACGGTTGGAAAAGTATTCAAATTCTTTTGTGCAGTCCTGTATATGATTTATAGTATTTATACATACCAAGTAATATGCAAAAAAAAAAAAAAAATTCTATCTAAAAATGCATACCTCAACTAAAAGTGACTTCCCAGCAATTATTGTTAATAGTCAGTACAGTACTATAACCGAATTTTGTGTGTGTTCCTGTAAATAGATGATAAATACTTTGCACACTATATTATGCAGTAGGCATTTCTAGTGAATCGCAGTGGTATATCAATTTAAATATGTTTTAACCCTGTATCTACTGACGGCACTTGTAAGTACCATTAAAATAACTTGTTATAAAATTCATTTAATACATCGATTAGTAGTAATACAGTTTAGAATGAGTTATAGATTCATTACTTTATCTTATTCCGAAAGCATTATTGGTTACACAAAACAAAAATATTTTTAAAAGGATGATTTCTTTTGCCTTTGCATCTTTTCAGCTTTCTTGGCGTTAGAGGGGGGGGGGGATTTTACAAGTCGGAAATATTTCTATATTTCTATTGTAAGAACATTATAATTGCACATTTCCTAATTCTACAAAATACTAAGAAAATAGTTAAAATAAAATATACAGTGGCGGTCAAAAGTTTCTGGCCAGTTAGCTTCTTTGATTTATTTGCCAGAATGTTTCAGCGAAGAAGTAGCGCAATTGTTCCGTACATTAGGAATATGCAAATGACCTTTGACCATGTCATCATTTTGATTGGATACTGAAGACACTTGATGCAAAGGGCAATAATTCAAAATTCTCGTGTGCAAAAGTTTCCGGCCATTCGCCATTTGTTAGTTTTTGCAGACGGTAAAATTTTTTTTGGCCTTGTTTGTTAATTAATACACGTGAATAACGTAGTTCAAATTAAAAAATGAAAAGTTCAACAATTATTGTTCGTAAACAAGTGATTTGTTTGTCTCTAAAGGGTTAATCCTTTCGTGAGATTGCGGCAAAGTTATCGATCGGAAAATCTACTGTGAACGATGCGTTACAAAATATATAAAGATGGCCATGGCCTTTAGGACTTGCGACGGTTCGGGAGACCCCAGAAAACGACTATTCGTGTTGGCAGAAATATCAAGTGAAAAGCTGTTGATGTCCCACATAAAAATGCCGCTGCAATATCCCGCGATTTACGGAATGAAAATGTAGTTGAAAGAAGTCGGTCTACCGTGTCAAGACGCTTACGTGACGTAGGACATTGTGGAAGAGTCGGTGTTAAAAAATCTTTCATAAGTAAGAAAATTCAGAGGGCCCAACTGGCGTTTGCCAAGGGACACAAAGACTGGTCAAGTGAAATCTGGAAAAAAGTACTATTTTCCGACGAATCGAAGTTCAACCTTTTTGGGAGTGATGAGCAGACACTACGTCCGATGACCTAAAAGCAAAAGATATGATTCGAGATATTTTATTCCTACAATGCAGCATGGCGCACGACACGCTATGCTGTGCGGAGCATTTTCTGGAAAAGGTGTCGGTCTGTTAGTTGATTTCCTCAGCAAGATGAATAGTGCAATGCATAAGGATATCTTTCAAGATCATTTGCTGCCTTATTGAGGGACAAATTTGGGTCGCAACTATTTGTTTCAGCTTGATAATGACCCAAAGAATACAAGCAAGCTCGACAAGCAGTGATTTTCGCATAAAAAAAAATTCCGCTGTTGAAATAGCCAGCGTAATCACCCGATCTGAATCCAATAGAAAATCTTCGAAACGAATTTGACAAACGCGTGCGAAACTATAAATATTCCAATGCAGCAGAATTTTCCCAAAAATTCCAAGAAGAGTGGAAAGAACTTACCATAGACGATCTTCAACCGTTCATTGAATCGATTTCACGTTGCTGCGCCGCAGTACTTATTGCTAAAGGTGTCCTGACAAAATACTAATTGAAAATGTTATTTATCACTGTTATTTTCTATTATAAGATCATTTTTTTTCGCACCTGCCAAGATGGCCGGAAACTTTTGAGAACATGCGTTTTCCTTTGCAATTAATTTTGTCAATAAAATTTATTTAAATTTGTTTGCTATTCCATAAATAAGTTCCTAACTATTATGTCAATAAAATGTATATGTATCACTTTGAGATTCCTCTTCATATGGGTATACTTACAATTTAACTAAAAATTTTATGCTGGCCGGAAAGTTTTGACCGCCACTGTATATATTATATAATAAAAGATTATATATTGCACAAAATTCCTATAAATTCAAATTTAATTAATCCTTCTAAATCCTTTAATCCTTCTAAAATCCTTCTAAAATTTATTAAATGATTATGTAAATCTTCTAATGTAGTTTCAAAAATTCACGAAAAGTGCTTTAGAAGATAAAATTTTCATGAATTCATAATTCAGTACATAAAGGGTTAAATAATGCAATATCATTAAAATACAAGGCAAACTATTTTTCCTCCTGTACCGTAGTGTAACGGAATTCTTTTGAGAGTCTTGGTAAATGAACTATAAATGCTTATTTTTAAAGCGAACATGTCTTACTAAACCGCAATAACATACATGATTTACATGGGATTCTAGGTATATATGTACGCGAGTTAGAGCATGAACGGCCCGAGGGCCAGGCATTCTGAATTCATAAACACTTTTAAGCTCTGTTGGAAAGTGTTAAAATGACATATAATTTCTTTCTTTCTTTTTTTCTTTTCTTCTTCTTCTTTCTTTCTTTCTTTCTTTCTTTTTTTTTTTTTTTTTTTTTTTTTTTTTTTTTTTTTGTTCATCTTAGTGTGCCGCGGTAGTTTAACCATGGATTTAACTGTGCTGGAAGGTAACAAAGTTTGAGAATCACTGCTCTAATCATTCTCTACAAGTGGAATTTATGCTTTAGATCAGGGTCGGCGAACCTTTTTGTTGCCGCGTGCCAAATTTGATCAAAAAATATTTTACGTGACCATAACGGGCCAACTAAAAAACAAATTTAGTAGGTGGAAAAATAATGGATTAAAATTGCTTAAAATTTTCTTTTAACCCTTAACCGGAAACGTACGTATGTGAGATGTTTGCGCCTACAAATCTGCCCTGAATATTTTCTCTCTCCGACATTCCAAACTTATTTTTATGCTGTTATAATAAAAAATTGGCCCTGTTAATGCATTGCTATTAAAGATTAAATGTTTAAGTTCACTATTTGGTAAATTATTAAGTGTTTTGTTCGTGCACGGGATTTTCACGTTTCCGGTTAAGGGTTAAGATTTAAAAAATATGAGGAACATACATGTAGGTATTACACTATAATAATTATGGCAACAAATATAATTTAGAAATTAATTTAAAAAAAATTATGCTATGTAATTTGATTTCTGTTGTTGCATCTTAATATCAGGTTAATTTTAATGCAAACTAAACGCCGGATTTATCTGACAAGTGCTTTCAGTATGAGTTTTGATGTAATTCATTTGTGAAAACAGTGGCTTGAAAGCATAGATAGGCAGAAAAGCTGCTAAATTGGCAAACACCAGTTTCTTTGAATAGCTCTGAAATATATCCAAAGTTGCTATAACTTTATCATTGGAATTTAGTCAATTCTAATAACCAATTTTTGTCGATAGTTTTCAAATATCGTCTTTGTTTGAAACAATTTTGAGGCCATAATTAATTAGATTGGAACATAATATGCCGCAATTAAACTTTTGCAATTTCCATTTAATCGAATTTGGAAAATATCAGTCGTAATTTTATGTAATCTCGGTTTATTTTGATTTAGATCCACAAGCAATGCTGTGCCAAAATTATTCTTTCGCGTGCCAAAAGTGGCACACGTGCCATAGATTCGCCGTCCCTGCTTTAGATAAATAGGCATTTTTTTAGTACATTGGAAATAGTGGGCAAATACCATAATTTTGGTGCAGTGAAATTTCTAATATTATCTGACTGTGCTTTAGTTCTACTGTATTTAACAATTAAAACCATTATTTATTTCAAGAGGATAATTAAAATATTTCTTCAATTATCTGTCAATACTTTAATTTTACTGTCTATAACTATTAAAATTACTATTTATAAGGAGATAATTAAAATACTTCTAGTATTGTCTGTCAGTACTTTAGTTTATAACTATTAAAATCATTATTAATTTCAAGAAGATAATTAAAATACTTCTAGAATTATGTGTCAGTACTAAACCATTAAAACGTTACTACTGTAAAAGCACTTATTTTCGCGAGGCTTTAGTTTTCGCGATTTTCGCGAGCCCGTCGTAATCGCGAAAATTTAAGCCTCGCAAAATATTTTGTTTTTTTTGTCTCAAATAATGATAAAAAATCAGAATTTTCTCACTTATCCAAAATTTAATGATTACAGTTACTTAAATAAGAAAGTAGTACAAAAATTTCTTGAATACTTCAAACTATTTCTTGAATACTATACAACTGTTTCTTGAATTAAAAAAAATAGTACAACTAATAGAATGCCGCTCATTCACTTTCAATATTTATACCAGTTTGTTTGAAGCCATTCCAAATTATTTCATGTTTGGCTTCAACATCGTTAAAGGTGTGCACAAGCGAAGAAGCGTGAATTTGTTTTAGTCGTAATATTCGCCGGTCCACAGATTCTTTTTCCTCTAGACCAGGCTCGGCGAACCTTTTCACGTGTGCGTGCCGAAAATTCACAAACAATATCTATCAACAATGTAACGTGCCAAACGCATACAAAAATAATTTTGAAGAGTGTGATGCTAATATACGAAACCCTGGTTATAAAATCAGTTGCTTTCATGCATTAATAATTAATAATTAAAAAATTTTTAAAATCAAAATGCTACTTTTCTGTACACTGGAATCAGCCGTTAAATGAATGATTTTTTAATTCGTAAATAAGATTCATTTATGCGGTATGTACTGTAATAAAGGGGAAAAAATACGAGTCTTTATTTTATTAATTTTTAACTTATTATTAATGCAACATATCGGTTGTAATTTTCCAAATTACATTAATGTACTAAGAATGTATTGATGAGATTTTTCTTTCGTACGTTCAACGGAAAATGCTTTATATCTGGTTCATATTTTGTTATTTTTACAATAGCTAAATTGAATCCTTTTGCTATTTTACTACAGTGACTGTCAAACAAAATTCATTTGAAAAATACAGATTTTAAAATTCATATAGAAAAGCAAAATGCATGTAGAGAACGCTGCATAGCATCAGAGGAAAAGGAAATTATTATGGTCTGTTAATTCATGCAAAAAATAATTTCATTATTTGTGATCATCTGTCCGTATGGAACAAGATTTTCTTTGTTATAACAGAAATAAAAAATGGATTTTATCTGTATGACAATAACCAATTTTAAATTTTTCCCGTGCCATAAAAATTAGCTCACGTGCCAAATCTGGCATGCGTGCCATAGGTTCGCCAACCCTGCTGTAGACATTTAAGCTCATTAGAATATCACTCAATAAACTCATTTTTGAGCAAACGCTTGAACTCGCCGTTTACAGGCTTTTATGCCGTTTACGTCCAAAGGCTGGAGCTCTCCTGTGCAAGAAGCGAGCACAAAATTGGAATAATATTCCTCTTCTCTAGTTCAGCAAGAAAACGAGAATCTTGGTGTGCCTTAAAAACGTCGAACAATGCTACACCAGGTCGTTCTGGAACTAGTCCCAGAAGTTCTATCTGCTTGTCGTAATAAGGTACAAGAATATTCTCTATGTTTCGAATCATTGTGTCAGGACAAAAGGGAGTTTCTTAAAATGCCTTATGCGAAAGAGGTTCTATTTATAGGTAGTTTCGGGATTTTTCAACTGTCGGTACTGTTCATTTAAAACTCGAGAAATTTTCAGCTCGCGAAATAACCGATATCTTCATTTTCGCGAGAAGTGCTTTTACAGTAATTAAACTATTAATCAGTATAAAACTATTAAAACCATAATTTATTTAAAAAATATAATTAAAATATTCCCCTCCTGAGTTCAAGGACATGGATGATAATGCCCCAGTGACCGTACAACGTGACTTTTTAAATTTTTCCTTTTTGAAAGATTTCATCTGTAGCGTATACTGACCTTCTTCTCCCATCGCTGCAGATGACAACTACGACGCCAAAAATCATTTTTTCCCCCAGAAAACCTGTTTAATCACTTGAATATTGCTTTATATTTTATAATCTAAATTGCGGTTTTATTAAAAAAAAATTTTTTATTATTATGCTTTTAATTTTATTTCCATTTCTTCAATTGTTTGAATGTTTTATGTTACATTGAAATATTAATTACTTTGTTTTTAATCATTTTAGAAAACGTAGGGCACTATTATTTTTACCAAACTGTAGAAAATTATTCTAACTTTTCTTTTTCCTTAGAAGGGAATTTTTGACCACCCAAGTTGTGATGTGAAATCCCATATGTTTTAAATTATCTCCCTTTTCCTCTATTAAAATTCTCATTTTTAAAACCATTGATTAATTTGTTTTAAACTTTGCTTAAACCCTATATTTTCCCATTCTAAATAAATGAAAGAAATAATTGAGCTTTTTATATCGTTAAACGTTCCAATGCAAATTCTAACCTTTAATCATAGTGCAAAATCAACTGCACTTTCATTAAAAAAAAAAAAAAAAAAAAAAAAAAAAAAAAAAAAAACATTCTGGCTGCAGAAATAGATCTGCTTTTAGAATTCGTTACAATTTGTCAGTTATTAGACCCCCGCCCCATTTTGCAATTCCTTTCAGACAACAATTAAAATGTCGTCACTAAAAAATAAAGTTACCCCTAACCATAAACCAGCTGTAAAACAAAGCAGGTGCATCATTGTACGGTTAAATACGGACATTCTACTGCAATTATTTTAACTTCTAAACATCGCACATTTTCAATTTTTACACCGTCGTATAGGGGAAAAAGAATTTTTAAATGCAATTTGTTTGAAAACTGCATCTCAATTTATTTTTCAGATAGTAATTTTTTTGTAGTTTTTAATGCCATTTATGTAATGATGGAAACTGAAGTACTCAATTTCTGTAGAAAGTAAAGGGAAAATAGTAGATTGTTATATTTTGTTTTGTTGCCATTTTCTCGTAACAACTGAAAAAAAAAATTTAATTGAAATACGTGCCATGTCAAGAATATCGTCTGCAAAAAAAAAGAATTTTAAAGAATATTTGTGTGACTTATTTTCTCCGCATTTACTTATTTCCTACCAAAAAGCTGAAAGAATGCAGTTTTATTAAGCCGCGTGTAATAACATTTTCCGAATTTTGAAAAAAATATAAATGACTGACAAAACATTGAGTTATTATAAACTATATTTAATTTTCGGTATCCATATTAATGTTACAAAGAAAAGAAGGCAGCATATGAATCCTTAGATGCCCAATTTTTTTGTCGAATTTCTTGAATTACAACATCGTTTTTCGTTGGGTTTGTGTATTATTCCGCGATAGTGACGTCCAATGCATACTTTTCTATAGATGTTGTTTAGGACTGGATCGCAAATGTGGAATTCTTCAGCGGATGCAAATGACGTCATTTTACATAAAATAAAACAGTGTATTTTAATTTTAAAACTAAAATCTGTTTTGTACTATCTATATTTACATATATATATTTTTTCATCGGGGGCGACACTAAATTCTAAACGAAGCAGAATCCCTGCTTGTGTATTTGATTCTTTCTGGATCATATGCGGCTAAGCGGTAGCCTCTCCTTTTAGCTCACAGGCAATCACAGCCTGAGAGCTAATGTGCTCGCAGGTTCTGCATGAACGTATGTATGTACGTAACGCAGTAACTCTTGATAGAAATATTCGACTTGCTTCAAAATTTGCATATAGATTTCTTCTGATATAGCGCTTTCATTATTAGATTTGGAGGTTCGTTTGTTAAGTATAAAGGGGGATACGGGGCTAACCCCCCTTAATTTAGATAAAAGGGTTTTTCTTGCAGAATTATCCGATTTGCTTCAAATTTGGTATATCGGTGTATTCTGATATGGCGCTGTCCTGATTAGACTCGGTGGCTCATTGGTTGAGTATAAAGGTGGGGGGGGGGAAATGCGGAGGGATAATCCCCTTAATTTATTTTTAAAGAAGCATTATTCTTTGAAATACTATAATATACAATTAGTGTGAATAGCCTGTGAGCTCAATGCCATCAGTTAACTGGACGCTTTTCTTTTTATTATGTTTATATCGCTTTATGCATTTTCTTACCAGCTTAAAGAAATTATGAGATGTACTGTTAGCTGGCTATTCTTGCTGACTGAACAAGTTTATCCTTATAAATTCAAAAGTCTCCCATGTTAACGCGGGAATGTTCGACATATCCAGGATATGTACTATTTATACATTGCCACCAATAAATTCAAACAAAAATTGCCATGTTATTTAATCGTTGACATTGCTCACAAATTCTTCGATAAAGTAATTAAACATTACTTCTCGAAAAATAGTGGTGACAAATGTAATAACCGTACGCACCCTGGGTATGTCATACCCTGCACGTGTAATTCCGGGTTAATATCTAACGGATATAATATGCTTCATACTCCTGCAACGTTCCTCGGATTGTATAACATTTCTAGGAGACAACGAATTTATATTTACAAATCCTCTGCCTTTTTTGAGTCCGTTGAGTCGTTTCACTGTTCCTTGCTCCTCTTTTCGATAGGAGCCCCTGTTTTGTATAGAATGTAATATGTAAACATTATTATTGATTACTTTTTTTGTTTTATTTAATTATTTAGTAAAAGCACTATAATTAATTGCATATGCATTCCTTTTAATACTCTTTAACTCTAATTTTCATGTTGTGTATGTGCTAAGTTGCACATCTCATTGGTTTTAAGGGTTCCGTACTTGAAAAGTTAAAACGGGACCATTATAACATCACTCGTGTGTCTGTCTGTCATAGACGTTTTTCTCGTAAACTATGGAATGTGGAAAGCTCAAGTTTGGCAGAAATAATAAAGGCTATTGTCCCACATGAAGCCCAGTGGTGTAGTGGTCAGCACGCCTGTCTGCCGCACCGCAGGTCGAGAGTTCGACTCCCGACTGGGCAAGGTTCGCTCAGCCTTTCATCCCTTCGGGGTCGATAAAATGAGTACCAAGCTTGCTCGGGAACTAAACAACAAGGGTCTCGCGTTAGGTTGACCACCTGGCCGGGACGCATGCTGCATGGCATCTCGGGGCCCAGGGTCAAGAAAACAGAGATGGGTACTGTCGGCCCAGATCCTTCTTGGATTGTATAGCCACAGAGTTTAGTTTAGTTGACCCACATATTTATTGTTTATTAATCATTCACAAATACCCTACCCAACTTTACGTTGTATAGTTTTTAAAATGTCTTATAATTCGTTTAGCAACTATTTTTTTACCCGACTGAAAAGAAGGGTTATCTGTTTCACGCGTATCTGTAAATGTGGATTTCTTTATACCCTCGAAACATCCCAACGGCTAGATGGATTTTAATGAATGAGGTCTCTATCAATTCGTTTTAACGGCCCGATGGTTATAAGCTAGTTTTTGTTTTTATAAATTCTAAATGGTGGCCGCAAAATACAAAATGGCGGTAGAGACGGAAAAAAAAATTACGCACCCTATTGAGTGGCATATCATTGGATAGGTCTTTCAAAATGAAGACGATGTTTCATTAACTATTTTACAGTCAGAAGCTCCGTTAAAATATTATACAACATGGAAATTGTGTATGTAGGATCTTTAGCTTTACTGCAACTCTAACCATCATAGACATCTATAGACCTCATCAAAACAGTGTTTATAGATAGGAACTAACAATTAAACACAACTTAAAAGTCATCAATACAAGTAAATAAAAAAAATAGGTAATTAATATAAACAAGTAATATAAAAATAATATTTTAAGTCGATTCCTACTTAGATCAATAAGAGAATTTTTTTTCCTCTTATTCTTCTTTCCACTTGAGTGTCGCTTAAAATGTCTTGATCAAGAAGATCTCTCTCGATTATTGAAAATTAATTAATTTAATTTAATTAATGAATTAATATTTGAAAGAAACTAGATTAACATCAAGTGTCATCCACTACAAGTTTTAAAAAAATTATTTGAGCTTGATTCTATGAATAATATGTATTTTATTAACGATTGAAAAATTGAACAAGATATATATAGCGAGAGTGTGAGCTAATTGTAGGAATTGAAAAAAAAAATAGTTTCACATTGATGACAAATAATTAATTAGTTCGCTTTTTACACAGTCGGGTTTTTTTATTTTTTAAAATTAATTGTTTATTTTTTGTAATATTACACAGTTACTAATTAATATATTTATTGTATGGAACCCTCTGTACTCGAGTAATACTCGCACTTGGCCGATTTTTATTATAATAATTATTATGTCTTGCAATTGAATATGCATGTATAGAACATAGTACAATTCCTGTCAATGTATGTATTGATGACATAACGTATAGTTTTAAGAGGTTACACTAGCAAATTAAATTCATTTAGATTTATATTATTAACTATTATGTTATATTGTGAAAACTATTCTTGTATGTTTTTGTGTATAGATAGTGTTTCATTATGTATGCAATGGATTTGAGTTTTCCCCTGAAATTGCACTTATGCTTTAAAGCAAAAGCTGGGTTCCCGGGGCAGTCATCCCTGCCATTCCTGTTCTCGCCTAATTAAATATGCGAATAAGTCAAAGAAACAATTTGTGAACTCTGATTTTCACCATTCCGTCTCTAACCGCTCTATTAGTAACATGTAGATTCAACATATCATAACTATTCCGGGTGCCACTGCCACAGATAACCGTTAGTTATGACACTTATAATATTTCCTTGTTTCTGTGCATTATGATATGGACCCAGACAATTAAAGTGTTTATCATCTACTACTGATCTACTCTTTTACCAAGCACCTTTTTGCTTACCTGGATTTTTGAAGTACCGAAATATTTATAAATAAATTTTAGAGATAACGAGCAATCATCATTACACAAATAACGCAGATTGTTTTCCCATCATTGGCAATTTGTGGAAATTTTAAGTTGAAGGCTGAGTTGGGAATTGTGGGGTTGGGAAATGGTTTTAAAGTAGTATGTGCAGAGACCCTTCTAACTCTAATTTGGAGCTTATCTCAGCAACAAATGATTGGACCACTGGTGAGCATTTGTGGTTAAATAATTCGTTGGCCATTGGTTCATTAACCTCCTCGTTTCTCAAGTATCGCATGTGATACTTCCAAACCGAGGAGCATATAAACTAAACTATTTGATGTTTTTACATTTTTACTTTACTTCTATAAAGCTGGATGTTTTTGGTTTTGGATCGAAACCAATAAATGGCAGCACTGATGCTTTTAAGCTCATAAAATGAGTTTTATTGTCACCTGAGTTCGCAAAATGCATTCCACACAGTGTGTCCAAGAAAGTAAGAAAATTTCATAATTAATTAACTTAAACGCTTAGCAATAAAAAGCTTTGAGGATTTGTAGATCATTCAATTAATTAAAGACCTTCAATTTGCTACTGCGTAACTTAGGTTATCAATCATTAAATCGATATTTTAAGGGTGTTAGTCATTTTAAATCGGTATTTGTGAACTTAAATTATCAATCCCCTAAAGTATCAATTACAGGAAAAGGGCTCCATCTGTCATATATGGTGTCTTTCTGTTTGTGCAAAATCGATGAATGTGTATTCGCAGTATTATTTTACCTTCGGGTTTGAAGAGGTTAAGATGGGCATTTCTTACTGTGAGCCAACGTGGGACAACAATTAGCCAACAATTTGCAAAAGTTGGCCCAATGGGCATCGACAATGTAAGCCAATGTAATGTCCTTATATTCTGATAAAATGGGAACGGGTGGATGGATTTTAACTAATAATCATCGAGAGCGTTGCATTGCGATGAGACACAAGATAGCGTCGCAATGAAGTCACATGGTGACTCTCAGGTAACCGGGACTCTACTGTGAAGTCACCATTGCTCTTTTTAGGTGCGTTCGTAATTATGTAAATGCGTAGCACATATAGTCGTCGTTCGGTCCGTCTGTCTGTCTGTCCGTCCGCATATAACAGAGCGAAAACTACCCAACCGAATGGTCTGAAATTTTAAATATACAATTGTAGTGTCTATCCGTCCGCATATAACAGAGCGAAACTACCCAACTGAATGGTCTGAAATTTTAAATATACAATTGTTGCAGAATTTTGTCGAGTCATTTCAAATTTTATGAAAATCGGATGTTTAATGACACGGACAGTCAAAAGTTTTTCGTTACATGACGGCCAATAGGAAAAAATGATTTCAAGTGCATTTTAATGATGTTACTGCCTTTCGAACAGAATGAAATGGATATGCACTTATGAAGTGAACTAAAATATACATTCAGTACAATATGCGGTGCAAAACATATTTATAAAACTAGTTGTAGTGCGAACGCACCTCATTTGCCACGTTTGACACGCAATTTCCAACTTGTTTGTGAATAGTCAACAGATGATTTCATTTTGCTGTCACTTGGGTTTTCGTCACAAAGCATCTATTATGTGACTTCACAACGAAGCCTGCAAATATGCTAGTTTTCGATCTTTCTAAAGATAAAGGACTCTTTTCGAAACTGTGGGTAACCATGAAGAGGTTATTGTGCATTTTCGTTCGTGGTTATATCACATTTTCGTAATTCATGACTTTCTTTTCATCGTGTGTTTTTCTTTCCCCGTGCATTTAAAAATAATACGAAATATGCATTAATAAATGCATTACTCGAACACCGAAAGGAAATAAAGATTAACTTCTAAGAATTACCTTCGTAACACCAGGAATATATTTGACTCCGATATTCCAACATATTAAAAAAAATGTTTATACATTTCCTTTTTTTTTTTTGCATGTCATTCAATAGTCGCGCCAGTTGTCGGATTTCGCTAAACATCTGTTAGAAACGCGAGACTCTTGTTTGACTCATTACCGTGATTCTAATCAGGATATTTCAAACGGGGTAGGTCACGAAATCCCCGACGTCGAAGCATCATTCATTGTCGGATGTTGCCACTGTTAGTAACGAATTAATGTTGCACAGAAATGGGTTTTTGTGCGAATATTCTTAATAACATAATAAATGTCTCGAGTGGTTTTTTCGCAATATATTGTGATTGGCCTTGTAACCATTTATCTACTGACGGTACTTATAAGTATCATTAAAATAAATTGTTATAAAATTCATTTAATACATCGATTAGTTGTAATGCAGTTTAGAATGAGTTATAAGTACATTACTTTATCTTGTTCCAAAAGCATTATGAGTTACACATTTTTTTTTTTTTTTTTTTTTTTTTTTTAAGGATGATTTCTTTTGTTTTTGCATCTTTTCAGGTTTCTTGGCGCTGGGGAGAGTGGGGGGGGGGGGGGGGATTCTTCAATTCGGAAATATTTCTATGTTTCTATCGTAAGAACATTATATTTGTACATTTCCTAATTCTACAAAATTCTGAGAAAAATATTTAAAATAAAAGATTTGAATGGGGTGATAAATATTGCACAAAATCCCTATAAATTCAAAATTAATCCTTCTAAATCCTTCTAAAATTTATTAAATGATTATGTAAATCTTCTAATGCAGTTTAAACAATTCACGAAAAATGCTTTAGAAGATAAAAATTTCATGAATTCATAATTCAGTACATAAAGGGTTAAATGAAGAATCTCCTACGGAAATTTGCCCTAAAATTCACGTAAATCTTACGATTTTTTTTCTCGCTTACAAAGACGGATTTTTAGCATTATATTTAATGACATTTCACTTATAAATTTAAAGTTTTGTATGTAAAAAATTGAATAATACGCTAATATTGTCTTTAGCCTTAAATCGAGAATGTCTTATGGAAATTTTGGCCTAAAATTCACCTAATTTTTGCGATTTTTTTTTCGCTTATAAAAAAAATTCGGACTTTTTGAACTCGGAACAAGTTCCGAAAATGAAAGTGTCATCTTTAAAAAAAAATAATAATAACTACAACCAAAATCGAAAAAGTAAAAGAGGTCAGATATAGAGATCGAGCTCAGCTATTCAAAAAAGAAAGATAATAATAATAATAATGATAATAATAATAATAATAATAATAAATAAAAATAAAAATATCGAAATGCAAACGAAATATTAGAAAACAACCAGTCTTCACCTGAAGGGACAGGATCCTTAACACTATTTCTACCGGTGTGGAATGACACTTTTTGAAGTTCCGATTTATGTTTATTTTACTTGCAACTTTTACAGCTAATAAGTATGAGAAGGAGTCTTTAATATATTAAAAATACTTCGCAATTGTTTTGAATTAAAATTGACAAATAAAATAGGCATAATTGTTATCTTTTAAAAGGTGTCATTTGACATCGGTAGAACTAGTGTTAAGTTAGAAGCTCGAAATTTTTACACAACAATGGAATCATGGACCTATTTTTCAATTCCTACTATTAGTTCACACTTTCCCTATATTTATTTATTTATTTATATATTTTGTTCAAATTTTCAATCGTTAATAAAATACTTATTATTCGTCCTATCAAGTTGAAATAAATTTTTTAAAACTTGTACTGGATGACAATTGATGTTAATACAGTTTTTTCAAATATTAATTCATTAATTAAATTTTAATTAATTCATTTTAGTTTTACATGGGAGACAAAATGGCAGCCATTGGTTATTGAAGCATTTAATGTAACTTCATATCTATAAGGCGGGTTACCATAGGGGAGATCCTGTTCTGTCGCCAAATACCGCCAAGTTTGTCGCCAACTGGGCGATATATCGCTAAATTTGTCGATCAAAATAAGTCGCCAAAAGTGACGCCAACTTGGCAATATCTCTAATATTTCGCCAAATTCCCACAGACTTCCATTGTAAACCTACTTGCTTATAGAAAATCAACAAATTGAGATATTTTAATGCAACAAAAACTAATATTAGCTTAAGGGATTATATTGAATTTTTCTTTGATGACCTAAGTAGGATTTAAAAACAAAATTTTTATATTACCTGTTTTATATTAATTTAAACTGCATACCACCAGCCGTTCCTGAGAAAACAGCCTTGATAGACAAACGGTCAACAAAGCGAGACTATAACAAATTCCGTTTCTTCCTTTTGAGGCACGGAACACTAAAAATTGTCCTGATCGCAATGTCACTGGCGTCGTCGTTGTAAAAGGCAATAAAGAAGGTTGCTTAGCAGACCCACACTGGAATTTTCCACCCACTTTCTTCCTTGGATTTGAGAAAAAAAAATAGATGTCCTTTCCTTTTTTAAATTATTAATTAAAAAAATTCATATCTTTTGAATTTTTTAAATATAATGTTACTTTATTTGAATAAAATTTTTTTTGAATATTTCTTTTTTATTAGGATTATTTTTATGAATATTCGGGTTCGGGTGGGGTATATCCCGACCCGTGCAGGATTCCAATCGCAACTATTTCCTATGTAAAAATTATTTTTTCTGGCGCGTCCTACGACTTTCTTAACACTATTTCTACCAGTGTCAAATGACATCTTTTAAGATTTTGATTTATACATATTTTTGAAATTAAAATAATCACATTTTTTTGTGATACACTGATTGTCAGAGTTATGATTACCTTAGTGAAAAATGATAAATAAAATAATCACGAGACAAAATCTTAAAAGGTGTCATTGACACCGGTAGAAAAAGTGTTAAAGTTTGTCCAATCTCTTTTCCACCACCCTGTATATTAATTCATTGCCAAAATGATATACCTATGGTTGATTATTGGTATACTGTAAAGTTCAATAACTATTAAATAAAGACAATTTAAAATAGAAAACGATTAAATTTTAAAAAGAAACAAATCAATCCATTCACTGTGGTAAAAATTTTATTCAAAATTGTGAAGGAGGCAAAGAAATTAGCTGGTGATGAAGGCGATGGTACAAATCGTACTGGCAAACATGGAAGAAGCTCAAGAGATGTCAAATAATAATAATGAAAAGTCACAATTCGGGTAAAAAATGTCACGTCCGGGTAAAATAAGTCACAAATATCAGGATGTCGATGCGATGATTTTAAAGCATCTTGTAGTCTACATTAGGAAAAACATTCAGAAACAGTAGCTTGATGTATAACAATGTTACTTCCTCTTACTGAAGAAGGCGTTCTTGATCTTTTTAGATAAAGGCAACCTGAAAATAATTTTAAGAACTAGATAAAAACAAAATATTGGAAACAATTAGTTTGGTTATATTGTACAAATTACAAATTACATTTCACATAATTGCACTTTTTTAGAGCCTATATTTGTACTCGAAGCCCATTACAAACTAATGTTAAACCAATCACAGGGCCATTCCATGAAAATCTGATAAAATATCCTGCACGTGACCAGGGTTGCCAGTTTGGCCTACACTTTTATTCAACAATTTCGAGTTCATACCTTTTGTGCATTATTTAATGAGAGACATTTAGCTATCATATAAAGTAAAAATTCTTCTTTCGAAATTCCCGGTGAGAATTTGAAATTTCGGATTGAAATTGGAGGTCAAACTGGCAGCCCTGCACGTGACACTTACATAAATACCTACATCTATTTATTTATAAGTCGTTAAAATATAAGATATACATAAAAAATAACAACAAATCCTAGATTTTCATATTAGCATAGTTTTTTTTTAATTTCAGGGTAGGTACAGTAGCATTGTTAAAACAGCAGTAATATGTAGAAAAGCTACGCCACATGTGATATGGAATGGCCCTTTAATAAGTTTAAGAATCTCCACATTTTTAACTTACAAGGAGAGGGCCAACCTTGTTAATCACAGATTTTGATTATTTTAATATATGTTGTAGGGTAGAGACCCCTTAGTGTCAGGTTCAACGGATTTTATCCAACGCTCCTTAGTTCTTGAGAAACCGGGGGGGGGGGGTCTAATAATAGTACACAACTTAAATACTTACATTGCAACCGCAGTGATAGGTTGGTCGTAGCTCAGTTGGTACGGCGTTCGCTGGCTGATCTGTTCGGTACCCGAACGCGCTGTATTTGTTTTTCTCATTTTTTTTGTTTTATAAGTATACTTGTAATTATAATTTAATAATTTCAATTACAAATTTTAATATCATACATTAATTATAATGTTAACAAACTTAAATTTATCATTTTTTATTTTTAAACTATTATTTCTCATCCTTTAAAGAGGTTTAAAAAGAAATTCGATGTATTATTGAATGATAAAAATTCCAAAATCGTGACAAAAATCTGTTGTGGTGCCATCTAGTTATGATAAAATAAAAGAATATTAAAATAAAATAAAAGTAAAAGCAGAAAGAAGATAAAGGTGAAAGCAAAATAATTGAAAGCGCAAGCATACACATTACACATTTAAAAATCTTTAATATGCAAAAAATCGGTTGTAATTTATTTCTGAGGCTAATTTTTAATATAATTATGCTTGTTACTTTAAAAACAGAATAATAGTATTATCGCATTGACTTCCTTTGATAACCCCTTAACCTACAATGATGGGCATAGCGCGCGTACGATGATAAGAGCCAAATGTAAATTCTTCTTACCACTAAAATTTCACAGTAAATATACTCTAATTAAACGTCGAAATTCCATGATTAAACAAGGCGAAAATTTCTATTAAATTTTAGTGGTAGCTATGGATTTGCCAAACCGTGGAGCTGTTAAAAGTAAATCGTAGGTTAAGGGGTTAAAGCAATGCGTAAATGATGGTTCTTTAAAATCACGAATTGGCACAATTGCTCAATATCATTGCATCGATAAAGAATATATGAAATACATTTTAAAAGTGATTTTTAAAAAAATAACAGTTTTATGATGTTTGATACAACTATTTAGTTAAAAGTAAAAAATTAAATAGGTTAAAATTATAATTGATATACAATATTATAAATTTTAATTGACAATGAGATTATTAATTATACTTACAAGTATATTTATAAAACAAAAAATGAGAAAAACAAATGTAGCGCACTCAGGTATCGAACCCCGGCCCGCGAATCAGCCGGCAAACGCCATACCAACTGAGCTACGACCAGCCTGTCATTGCGGTTGGAAAGTAAGTATTTAAGTTGTGTACTATTATTAGACTCCCCGGTTTCTCAAGAACTAAGGAGCGTTGGATAAAATCCGTTGAACTTGACACTAAGGGATCTCTACCCTACAACATATATTAAAATAATCAAAATCTGTGATTAACAAGGTTGGCCCTCTCCTTGTTAGACCTAAATATTCTGCCCGTATTTAAAAGGTTTAAAAATCTTCACATTTTAAGCACCAGACCTATGTAATCTGCCCGTTTACGGCCATTCCACGACAAACGGAAAAATGTCCTCCGCATGACACTTATTTAAATAGCTACATCTATTAACCCTTTGCACTCAAGAGGTGACTCTCACTCACCAGTAGTGTTGTTAGGTGTCCCTCGTAAATCGGGACGCTAAATGCTTTGGACACCCCTAATATCTTACAGTTTATTTCGCCATCTTTTATCACAGATTTTCGGCCATTAGATAAGGCGAAGAAAATTAGTTTAAAATACTGGTATCCAGAGCATTCGGAGCACACATTTACCCAGGATACTGGTGGTCAGTGAAAATCATCTGTCAAGTGCAAAGGGTTAACTTATGAGTAATTAAAATATGAACTATACATTAAAAATAATAAAAAACCGAAGATTTTCATATTAGCATACTTGTTTTAATTTGGGGGATATAATAGCATTGTTAAAACAGCAGTAATATGTCGAAAAGCAGTCGCGCACGTGACATGGAATGGTCCCGCAGCTTTCTTTTTTTTCAAATTTCTCGGTTGCATTTTATTATTTTTAGATGAATTTGTTTGCATAGGCTGTCTGAAGTCGATGTATAGCTGAATACTTTATTATTTTTTTCGATTTTGGTTGCGTTGTGTGTAGGCTACTTTCAATTTTGAAACCGGTTCTGAAAGTGAAAATAGCCCAACAACAACAACAACAACAACAGAAGAAACAAAAAAGGTACAAACTTACAACGTTAGACATTGAACTCAGATATACTATGAAAAAAAATAAACAAACATTTTAAAATATTAGTATGAGGATAGTTTTCCTTTTGAAACGTATTGGAAACGGTTCTGAAAGTAAAACTATGTTCGTATGAAAAAAAAAAAATGTAACCAAAATCGAAAGTAACGTAAGAACGTTTTAACCTTCCTACCCTGTTGAAATTCTACTTAACAATTCTACTTTATGATTCTTAACCTTAATAAAAACATTTCATACCAGAATTTTCTTTAAAAACTATTTAATGTATTTATTTATATTATTTTTTGTTGCCATTTATTTATCTTATTTTACGAAAAAAATTCTGGTTCGAATCGAATGAAATGAATTATAGAAATGGGTTGATTAGACTGTAACGGAGCCGATGTCGTAAGGTGGTGTGGTAGCGGGCAACTTCAACGGCCTGGTCTTATCAATATCGAAAAAATATTTTATTGCATTTCAAACAATTAAATAATATTTCTTGATTAAATAATTCATAATTACAACGTTTTTCATATAAGGGTTCGAGTCCAGCTGTCAATAATATATTTATAGAATCAAGTCCAGTCCTCGAATAATAGATCGCTTTCAGTGTAGTCAGTCTCTTATTTATTCAATGTGCACTCCTTTCAAAGATAGAGTTCGCGATGCTCGACAGGAATGTCGCACTTTTGTAGGTGTTTAACCGAGGTTTAGGAACCTCCGATCTTCAACTCCGTGATGGAGATATCTTAACAGCCACACCTGGCTTTCGCTTTTCTGTGCTTCGGAGTATGTCCCGAAGCCGTCGACCCGTAAGAGATTTCCATTCTGCACGGCCAGAAACACCTTGAAGTCTCAACTTCAACAGAAGGGAAGAATTAAGCTCCCGAGAATGCTCTTGCATCCTCTTTTATCAGTTTCGTTTTTCCGTCTAGGACCAAAGCCACTCCCATTAGCCACTCACCATCCGTGGCCCATGATCTCATAGACCAGCCCTTTCCTTATAGGCTGCAGTCAGGAACCTTAGCGTCCGGTTTAATCTCTGGTTTCACTTTCTACTTTCCCACGGGAACGAGATCCTCGTGAACATCAAAAGAATATTTCTCTCGCTAGATAAAAGAGTTCCTTTCACCCTAGTGTCATCTGCGAAGATTGATTGAAATTGAAGTATTTGTTTCATCTCTAGCGACATTTTCTAGGACTCTGAAGAAATTTGGAGGCTAGGTGAAAATACATTAGCTTCCCTATGCTAGCTTTTGCCTTGTAAATTGAGATATCGTCGAATTCTCACAAGACCCATTCAGGGTAGGAAGGTTAACATAAAAAAGTTAACATAAGTAGGAACGTACAATAAATGTAAAATATCGACATCATGTATCCTTTGCAAAAAAATCGTTTAAAATATTAAAATAGAAGCAAGAAATCTGTAAATATTTCTCCCAAGGCATAACATTAGCGTTCTCGTTTCTTCCCGTGACTATGTGTAGGTTCTTAGCTTTATGCCTGCTGTGACAAACGTAACAAATTAAGAAAAATGCAATATGCAGTTAATTATCAAATATTTTTTCAGTAACATTTTCTAGTTCTAATAGATCTTTCGATTAAATTTTCTGGATCTTCATGTTTATTTTGAAAAAAAAAAAAAAAACTTGATGCGAGAGAGGGCAAAACTTGGTATTTTTTAAATCAGCCTATCGAAAATTATTAGGAATATTTAAAACGATGCAGAAAAAAGTATGTTATTTTAAGGCGTTGTGTAATCAACACTAGATTTGCAGAATCCTAATTTCATTAAAATGATTTTGTCGTTAACCGTTAACTGTGGTGTTTTGGGTATTTTTCTACTTACGAAAGTCATCATCAATCAGTATAAGATTCAGATAAAAATTATAAGCACATAAGAGATATACTGACTGTTTTATTCAACTGACAAATACGGTTATGTAAAAATATCATTGTTTTTATTTTAAAAAATGCTTTTTTTTTTATAAATTAGTTATAATACTAGACGCTGACGAAAATGACACCATGACGCCAGTGTTGAATCCAGACATTTTTCCCTTCAGAGATTTTTCAGCTCCTGGGAGGGGGGAATTTGTACTTACAGATTATTAATAATAGAAAATTCTAGTTTTCAGGAGGTTGAGGGGGAGGGGAGTCTCTCCCGGAACACCCCGTGAATTCAACACTGGTTGAGTACGAAAATTCCAGTCAGCCAGTTAATATATCAAAAATAAAAGTAACATTTTTTAGATATATACATTTGATTACAATTATGTAACGATGAGGATATATATCGGTTTTCTTTTGTTCAAATATACTAAAGTTCTAACGAAAATAGAAATTTTAAGGTACCTGTGAAAAGAAATATAATTAAAATAGTAGTAAATATAATTAAAAACGAATACTTACGCCTTATGTCTAAGAATAAACATTTCCAATATAGTAAAGTTTACTCTGCGTATCCATTCATCCACATAATCCTTAGCTCTATTTTCAAGCGTCTGATATATATAATCCTTTTCGTTCACTTTTATCAAGTAAGGTATGGCGTTGGACAAATCAATCTTTTTGTCATTCATCAACCTTTTCCATATCATTCCTCTTTCCAATTTCAATTCGTCAAACCACTTTGCAGCATCTTGGCGAACAGTTGGAGAACTTTGCATACGCAGCAAGGCCGCTGCAACTTCGTGATCATAACCAGCGGAATCAAACATGAATCTGAAAATAATTCTTAACTTATAAAGAAACTCATAAAAAATTAAAAATATGTCAACGTATCCAAAATTATAGAATAATACAAGGTAAAAAGATTCCTAAATTTTTTACAATTGAAGCATTTAGCACAGCCATACTCAAGCAGTGGCCTCGGCTACTTTTACGTGCGGGTCGAGACACATAATCACTAATCCATATTAATAAAATTAATGGAGATATGCATAAAAAGTTACCTTCATCGCTGTTTCACATATTTTCATGGGAAGCCAAAATCTACCTTGTTACTTACAACTAATTTAAAATAATGTAAAACTATCTTAAATGCCGTTTTCTGGGTCAAAAGTTATTTTACATGTAGCACATTTGTGCTACAGTGGTGTATACATTTCTTAATTTTCAATTCTAATCAAACATTATTCCAGATTAATTGAATTTGCACTACATATTTCTACAATTGAAAAATAAAAAAAAATTATATTAAGGATTTATTAGAGAAAATCTGTAGATTTTTTTCTGTAGAACTTGGAAATTCTGCATTGTCATATTATTATATTTATTATATGTCTAATACTGTATTTTAATGGTTGAGCTTTTGTCGCCGAAAACAATCGGCACCAAAAAAATGTTTACACCACTATTTCTAAAAACAGTGGTGCTATTATTATTTTTCTTTCGTAACATTTCTTCCTCGACAAACGCTCAATCTTTCTGATAATATTAACTTTGTTATACTACTTATATATTATCTTAATGTTTTACACTTTTTAAGTTTGTTGCGACCCGCCTAACGTTTCAAATGTATTTACGGCCCGCGAGAAAAGAAGGTTGAGTATGGCTGATTTAGCATTTTCTTCTTCTTTTTAATACTTTCGAACAAAGTTGAAAAGTGTTTACGCATTCGGTTTGTCTGGCCGTCTGCCTGTGTTCTAACTCAAGCAAATGTACTCAGATTATCATATAATTAACACATGTTATTGAGGTTTACCATGGCATGTTCGGTATTGAAAATGAAGTGTGTAGCACATGTAGTTCATTTACAGGAGCACTCAAAGGAATGACGTTACATTATGTTGTATGGGGATAAATCCTTTGCAGTTTAATTATGTTTAACCATTTCAAATATATTGAAATTGATATACTTCATTGACTTTCGCTACAAGATGCTTACTGTAGAATGTGGTATGTGTAGCACTTATTGTTCTATTACAGGGGCATTCAAAATAATTGCGTTTTATTATGATCTATAGAAAAAAATCGTTTACGATGTATTTTAATCATATATTACAAACATAATGAAATTGATGTGAATTTCTCAGGTGCAATAAAACATGCTTTCTGTAGAACATGGACTTTAAAGCATTTACAGGGCCATAGAAAAGAATTCGGTTACATAATTGACTACGGGAAAAAAACTGTTCGGGGCGTATTTTAACTATGTTACACTATTTCAAATATATTGAAATTGGTATACGTTACTGAGGGTTACTGAAAAATATCTGGTGTTGAATATGGCATATGCATATGTGTGCATAGTACATGCACAATATATATGTGCAATATATGTGTGCATAGTATTTATCCCTCTTTTACAGGGACACACAAAATATTTCGGGTACATTTATGTATCGGAAGCGATATACATTAGCGATCTATTAGCGATAATTGCTGGATGTGCGTTTTCAAATATGGTATGCATTTTTAAGTTTAACTAATTTTTTTCATACTACGTGATGTGATTAAATTCTATAGATAATACACAGAGCTACACAAAATAATTAGTAAGCGTTTCTGAGCGCGAGTGTGAACTACTTAAAGTTGGTTCTTAATTGAGTTATGCATTTTCAAGCTGAACTATATATAGTATAAAAACAGATGATTGTAGAATATAAATAAAATTATATGCAGGGCTACGCAAAGAACTGGATAAAATTGCCGCCTATGGATGATAATTTCTGGATGTGATTTTTTAGAAGTATTAAGTGTTTTTTGTGCTTAAATTAAAATTCTAGTTTAATCTATCTTAAAGGTATATCAAAATCTGTAGGTAATATGCAGGGCGGTACAAAAGACTTCAATTACGTTTTCTCCTTTTGTCAGAAATTACTGAATCTGAATTTTCAATTTATTAAGTGTTTTCTTATTAAACTAAATTTTAGCACATTATAGAATATATACAGAACTTTGGATCAAATACATTGCTGCACAAAAGAATTGAAGTACAATTTCGGTTATGGACGGAATCGTTGAATTCTAGTTTTCAAATGTATTATGTGTTTTCTAAAATGTTTACTTAGGTACCTTATTTACCTTATTAAACAGTGAAATTCTCTTAAAGTATTCTGGAAGAGTTGGAAAGTGTTTCATAATTTATGCTTCACGTATGATTTTTCTTTCGTATTTTTTTATAAACATAAAATGATTTCCTGTAGTATAATAGTAATTTTAAAATTTTAGATTTTACGTTTAAATTTATACTTAATTTAGTATGTTATAAGCGTATCATAATATATTAGTAAGCGATAAGTATAACACGTAAGTATAAGCATATTGTTAGGTATTAGTATATCCTCAGACATGCGTTCATAAATTAAAAGAAATCAATTAATAATTTAATTAGGTATATTTGAAACCTTTTTAAAACTTATTTTTTATTCATATCATATATACTTATATTTTTCCGAAATTTTTTTTTAACAAAATCTCGCTGTACACCTATTTCTTTATTTTTACATACATTTTTTTACTATTATTTATTTTTTATTTTACTATTATTTATTTATTTATATTTTATTTCCTATTTTAAAATACTATTATATAAATATGGCGTTAGTTAAAGATATACAAATAATGTATAAATAAATTGTGACATAACTGAAGATACTAAAGATGTGATCATAATTTAAGACACCCGAAAAAATAAACTTAAAAAAAATTACATAGGCACTTACGTATCGACTGCTAGTTCTCTCCTTAATATTTTCAAACGCTTTTCATTTTTCCTAATGTTTTTATCGTCATCAATGTCGTTACAAGAACGAAATCTGAAAAGAAAATTATATTACAGATCTAATATCTTAAAAATTTTAATAAAAATAACTAAAGTTCCATAAGAGGGTATGTCGCCAATTTTGGCATCAAACAAAAAATAGTGATGCTGGTTAGAATGTGAAGGTAGTTTCAAATGTAATAAGACTACGGGAACTGTTTTCTACCAAATGTTTTGCATAATACTTAGCAAAAAATAATTACGGCCATCCCCCCCCCCCCCCCACCGTTCTGACCAGAAAATCAGAGTTCTAACTTTTTATGACTGGAGGCAGAGGATGTTTCCGCGTAAATGCCCTTAAATTTATTGCTTATAATTTAACTCTGTTTATCTTTTATATTGTGAAACGTAATTATAAAACTGATTTCTTCTGACAAAAAATCAAATTTGTTTATCTAAATTGTTTATAATCCTGACAATATTTATGAGTAATATTATGATTTCAAGGTCATGTAATATAGATTTATTTACTTTTATAATAATTTTGAATTCTTGCTGATGATTTATTAGTAATTTAATGACTTTGTGATTTCTTGATATAACTTTATGAGTTATATTTATTTTGATATCATTTAAATAGATTTATTAGTTTATAATTACATGCCGAAACAATGACTGCTCTTTCATCTTCACCTAACACTTCATTTATAATGGCTGTTTCATAATAATGGAATCCACCAGTCCACCAGAAGGAAATAACTCGGTTAAAGCGGAAACTCGATTAAGCGGAACTCGGATAATGGGGAATCTACTGTATTATAATATTAAACTGTCTAGGTTTTTCAGTGTCTTGAGATTTATTACTGGGTTCTGCCGGGGCCGTCGCGAAACAACTTTCTTCTAAACTAAGAGAAGAAAGTTGTTTCGCGACGGCCCGGTTCTGCAGGCCTATTAGCTTTACTTTAATAATTTTTATATAATTTTATACAAATTTTATAATGATTAATGTATTATATTATTACGTGACATTTTCATTAAGAATTTTGGTTAACATCATTATTTAAACTTTTAAGATAAATTTTGATTCAAAGGTATTGTATACGCATATATATACAGCGTATATTTGAAAAAGTGGACAAAACTTTACGGGTTGATAGAACGCAGCTATACGAGCAAATTTCGTCATAGAATGTATGGTCGGAACGCAAGCGGTGAGAACTTAAAAGGTATTTTTCCACTGTCCCAGGGCGATGATTTGGTCGTCGAGGTAGTCCCATAGCTTGGCCACTAAGATCGCCGGACCTCTCGTGTTTGGACTTTTTCCTGTGAAGCCACATGAAAAGCCTAATCTACGAGTGCCCCATTGAATCAACCGATATGGATCTAGTCGCCAGGATTGCCGTTGTTGCCGGCAATATTCGGGAAATCCCTGGTGTCTTCGCAAATGTGCCTCAGTCCCTATCCCGCAGGTGTGAAGCTTGCATTACAGCTGGCGGCAAATCTTTTGAACAATTTCTTTGAGTATGTATATTAATTACATTCCTGTTAATAAAATGTTTTCTGAAGCATCTCGTCTCATTCTTGTGTTAATTATTTAATTGCGACAGTGGAAAACTACCTTTTAACTTCTCACCGCTGGCGTTCCGACCATACATTCTATGACGAAATTTGCTCGTATAGCTGCGTTTTATCACCCCGTAAAGTCTTCCCCCCCCCCCTTTTTCAAATACACCCTGTATATAACTACGACGCAAATTTAACAGATATGTAATTGAACTAAACGTTTAAAAACTGAAATATTCGGAATGAAAAGGCTTCTGTAAATAGTGAAATCTTTGCCGATTTCTTCGGGTATTAACCTAATTCAGCTAATACGAAACTGTCGTTTTTAACCTTTTGAGGGGCAAGCAATTGTGTTTCTGTAATGTTGAATTCACACCGGAATTTAAAAGAAGAATTACTTTAAAAAGTGGAAAAGCAGTTTTTTGACTTTTTTCCATTAAAGTTTAAAAAGTAAAATTTAATTAAAAGTTTCTGCTGCGAATCTGCATTAAAATTAGGTGGGATATAATTTATCTCACCGCCCCTCAAGGGGTTAATAGATTTCGAAACTTTATTTTAATACATAAATGATAATTTTCATGAAATTATTTATTTATATATTAAATATAAAAAATCTATTGAAGTTTGTCCTTAGAAATTATGTTTACTTATGTTCTGTGATCCGGGAGGACCGGATTGGATTCTATGGTAATCGAAAATCAGCGTTTATCGCACTTAAGTCTTGAATTTATTTTTTAATGCAAAGAAATCAGCAAAAGTGTATCGTGAATTAAAAATAAATAATATATTTCAGAAATAGTGTACTTACGTAAGTTTCTCTAAGAAACCTTTAAAACTCATTTTTCTCACCGTCATATATCAAAAGTAACAACTTTTCGAAATATATTAAACGTTTTAAAGCAAAAATCGTTTAATCATTAGCTCTTAGCAAACTTCAAATAAGAAGATTTTTACTAGAACAAATATAATTGGAAAAATCTGTCATTGTTACAACAAAAAATGTACAACAATGGTACTTAATTACGAAAAGTAGCTTTTTTTACATTCATTCAACAATGTAATGTAATTCATTTCAACAATGAAAAAAATTTTAATAATGAAAAGTAACAAATAGTTTTAACAATGAATTAACAACATATTAAAATGAACAAAAGAATTTTTCCTATTTTCTGTTTTTGAAAATGTGTCATATTTTCCGTTACTTCTGCACATTAAGTAAGGTACTTGCTTGTTATAGGGTTGTTGGCGAGATAGAGAAAATCACTTTGGCAAGAGTACAAAAAATTTCATACGTATTTTCTGTCAACCTTTTCGCTTTTTCATACACGCAAGGAATTATTTTTTTTACATTATTTATACAGTTTATAAATATAAAGAAGCCATTTATCTATTTTTATATTCAAAAGAAGTAATTTGTATCTACAAAACAATAATATATATTAAAAAAAATGTTTTTATATATATAAATACACATATATACAAGCATGAAAGTTCATCAGGTTGGCTTATCATAGCTGTTTATACTGTTTGGCAACAAATCTCATTTCATGAAGCCAGAATTGCGCCAAGCTTTTTTTTTTATTTATTTAAGCGCCAAGTATATCAAACAAACACCTTATGAGAAGCTACAGTAAAACCTTCATAACGGACGCTTCCGAATATCGAAAATCTCTATTTAGAGAACATTTTTTCAATATCAAACACCTATATATTTGTATGCTTTTACCTCTGAACTGTGAACATCTCCGAATAACGGACAATTTCCGCGATCTGAGAAGGTGGTTTTACTATATAGGTGGTTTTACTTATAGTAAAATCTTTAGTGGTTTTACTATACTATAATAATTATAAACAGTGTATGCTCATTCATTGATAGTAAAAAAACGAATTTTCGAGATAATGAAGTTTTACTTAATAGATTTCTGGTTGGTTGTTAAATTGAATATGATTTGAATCGGTTCCGGAAGAACTTTATAAACAAGAAAGAAAAGTCATGCATACAGCATAGATTATGAAACACTTCCCAACACATTCAGAATACTGTAACAAAACTTCACTGCATCCTATGAATTGTCGGAAAATATACGATTTTTTTTGCGCAGCCCTGTATATGATCTACAGATATGTATGCTAAAAGTTAGTTGAGTTAAACGAATAGCACAATTGAAAATTTCCACTCAGCAATTTCCGCTAATAAATGGATGTTATTGAAAACTTTTGTGCTGTCCTGTATATGATATAGGAAATTTATACATATCAAGTAATATTTAAAAAAATAATTAAATTTAAAAACGCATATCATAACTGAAAACGCACTTCCAGCAATTATTGTTCGTAGGCTTCAATAGTTCAATTATTGTTCATTTTCTTCTCTAGCCAAATTCTTTTGGATGTCCTTATAAATGAACGATAAATTCTATGCTCACCACGCTGTATAAGAACCTTGCATACACTTCAGTGATTCCAGCAATTATTGTTCGTAGGCTTCAATAGTTCAGTTCTTGTTCATTTTCTTATCTAGCCTTTTGGGTGTCTCTGTAAATGTACGATAAATTCCGTGGTCACCACGCTCTGTAATAAGAACCTTGCAGTACACTTCAGTGATGAATATCAATTTCAATATGTTCAAAATAGTGTAATATCATTAAAATTCACCTCAAACGATTTTCCCTCATAGACCGTAATGTAATAGAATTCTTTTGGGTGGCCCTGTAAATGAATAACAATTATTCTTTGCACCGCATATTCTACAAAATGCATATTTTAGTACACTTGATAAATACCTACATATTTTATTATGTTTGAAAGCATGTAACATCATTAAAAATCATTTGAGCGATTTTTTCCCATTGGCCATAATGTAACGGGATACTTTTGACTGTCCCTGTAAATGAACTAAACATGCTACAAACTTCATTTGAAATAGGGCATGTGCTATGGCAAACGTCAATAATATCCGCAAATTTCAGGGCAATGCGGAAGCAGACGGACAGACGGCTAGACAAACCGATGTCAATAACACTTTTCAACTTTGTTGGAAAGTGTTAAAAAACGTCAATTTAATTTTAATCAACAAAACGTATTGCAGAAACAAAGAAATGTGATTATCTCTATAAAAGACGCGAAAAAGTAGTTCATTTTCAAGTCACACATGTTCGAATCAGAGCTTAATTCCCAAGAAAAAAAGTACCGAACTCTGAAAGTCTGCAGTAATAACAGGTAGTAGTGTAATCCACCATCCCCTCCAACCGCATATTTATTTTTCATACATTATTTGCAAAATTTAAAGCAATTTAGCCTTCAGCAATATTGATTTATTCAGCAATATTATCAATACAAGGCGTTTCAAAAGTTCGGTGCGAAAGTAAAATGTGATAAAAACAGATCTATAGGTCGGAGAGACATGTGGTTTGCAAATAAATATTCAGTGCGGTACAGGATTTTGTATGACACACGCATACGCACACACAAAAATTCAAAATCTCGACAATAGAGGGCGCTAGATATTTCCATATTGCTCACACAACGCAAGATTTTGATACAAAAACATTAGAGAATACTGCATATACACTTTTTTGTATCCAAATCTTGCGTTTTGTGAGCAATATGGAATTATTCCGTGGAATTATCTCCAGTAGTGCCCTCTATTGTCCAGATTTTGAACTTATTTTATATATATGTGTGACGTTCCGGCGACACTCGTTTATCTCGAAGTAAATGTAGTGTAGTAATCAAGGCCAATCCTCCGTTATCATGAAAATATCGGAGTGCAGTCAGGGTGGCGAGTAGACAACAGACTCCATAAACATTGAAGAATTTCCCATGGCTTAATTAATAGAGTCATCGTAACTTTAAACGTTGTTTATTTGACAAAAACATATCGAAACATTTCCAGTAGCTTGTCCAGCAATCCTCGAATAATCGATGATCCACTTCATAAAACTTAAGATGTTAAAAGTATTAGGATCTACACATTAAATTCATTCACCCCTAGTGACGTGGGTTTATTAAACAACCGGAAAAACGTAAAATCTCTCTCTCCTCGTCTATGTAACAGTATTTATACTCAAAGAAACAGACCACGGACGGATACATTACTAGTGGAGAACCAACTCCAGCAAAGAGAGGGGGAGAAACGGGAAAGGAGACAGGTTACAATTTGATGGGAAGGATGATGCATGCGTGACGTCGATAATGAACTCTTTATACTCGGCGTCAGATTAAAACGCAATCAAATGCTGGCGGGAGCCTGCAAGGAATTGTGGGAAAAGATATTATTAAAGGTAGGTAAAAAAGGAAAAATATTAAGAATTTGGAATAGATTTACTAAGATAAAAGGGCGAAAATTTTTATTATTACATATATGTATATATATATATATATGGATTATATCTATGTATATATATATATATATATGGATTATATCTATGTGCACTTATATATAATAAAATCCAATAAATGAACAGAGCAGAAACATTAAGATCATGAGTGGGGAGTAAACTCTACTCGCCAAGGATTTCTCCTTATCAATTAGCAAAACGCAACACACAGGGGCGGATCCAGAGAATCGTTGTGGGAGGGGCGATACCGAGTGACATAATAATCAACGTAGTCGTAATTTCTGTTGGTTAAAGCCTTCCTTACAGTTAATTATTAAACTAATATGAAATAATTAATGCGATTTGAAAAGATTATAGAATCTCAATTATCCGGCGCCCGATTAACCGAAACACTCGGTTAAGGCGTACCTTCGGGTCACCCTACCTTGGTTAAAGTCTACCTCATGTGCCTACTTCCGGGGAACTTTTTTTTGAAAAAATATGAAACTTTTATCAAACACATGTGTTGTTAGTTAAAACAGGAAATAAAACTATGAATTCATATAAATTTTTAAGGGAATTTTTATTAACTTTTCAAATTTTGGCAATATTTAGTCAAATTTCAGTAAAAAAATGCGTTTATGCCAAACCTATAACGAAATCTATTCAATATATTTCAATATATTTTTTTTTTCAACAATATATTAGCAAAATACTTACCTGTGTTATGAAGCAAAATATTTGCAAAACCTCTTAAATTTACTAACTTATGCCAAATTTTGTATACAAAACATGATTTTTTTCTATAAAAATGTGTATTTTTCAATAAAAATGGCTCTTAAATTAATATATACAAACTTACAAGCTATATTTTGCTTCATAACATGCCTATAGATAAGCAGAACCTTGTCACAAAATTGTATTTCAATAAGGTTAGTTGGGGTAACTGGACTCACGAGGTAACTGGGCTATAGGCTATTTTATAAAAAAACCGTTGATGTATTTTAAGTTTTAGCTTTTGTGAACAATGCCTCTTAACCTCTATTTCCTAAAACAACGTGTGTCAACTCAATCATAACTCTCTCTTTGCTGTGATAGGTTGTCGAAAATTTACGTTTCTTTTTTTAAAAACACCGTCAATTTAGTTGAACTTCCTCGGCTTTTTATTAAAATACTGTAAGTACTTTTATTAAACTTTTTTTTTTTTTAAAGATTAGGCATATAGCTACGTTAATATTATTAGGTTTCTGCACATATTTACTTCATGTTCCAAATCTAAGCCCGGTGTCCCAGTTACCCCATAAATTTTTCAAGAGTGGGGTAACTGGGACATGTATCCGGGGTAACTGGACCATGCTGGATCCAGTTACTCCAATAGTTATAAATAATTTTTTTGAGCTTCTCTTACAACGGGAAGTAAATTTCTCCATTGTTTTTTGCTCATAATAAATAAAATTATAGAATACCTTATTAAAATTACATAATAAAATTTAAAAAAAAGCATATTGGGTGATATCAAACCAAATTTCTTAACCCCTTGAGAGGTGGTGATGCCGTTATGGCATCATATAATTTTAATTCCTAATTGCCACATTGGCACCGGAATTTTATAATGAAAATTTCACCTTTATTAAGTACGCGAAAGTATACTTTTACTTATTTTCAAATAGATTCTCTTGTAAATACTGATGTCATTAAATTATTTCAACACTTGACGAATGCAAATACATTGCTCCTGAAAGCGAGATAGCCAAACTTTGAAATTGTTCGATACAGGGCTCGCATTCTATAGGGAAACTTTTATTGTTCCTACCACTATTTTGAAAATAATATCTTCATCACACCTTTCTTTAGAATATGTTAAATAAAATGATCATGAAGGTAACTCATTAAGGGTTCTGGTAGGAACAGTAAAATTTTCCCTATATAATGCGACTCCTGGATACAGATAAAGTACTTAAGTACTTACGTAGCCGTTTGTTCATAGATTTACCTTGCTATTTTTCCCCTTAAAATACCCATGTGACTTTTATACTTATTACCTATACTAAAGTACATTAGTACTTACTTAATTTTTATGTTTTTGGTATAAATAAATCTAATATTTTCACTTTTAGTGCTTTTTTTAGACACATTGATAGCAAAGATTTCCCTTACAATGCTCTTTATTGACATATAATTTACATGATCTGCCTGGTTTAAATTTTTTTAAAGTTGTTTATACTTTTTCAAACAGGACATGATATCCCACATGAAAAAAAATAATAATAAACGCTTGGAGAACATAGACCCTCCTGGTCCACTTACCCCATTTTTATGGGGCAACTTGACCCATGAAGAAAGAAAGATGAAATATGCATATTTTTATATTTTTAAATATTAAAATGTAATTTTGGGCATTTCTGTCTGATAGAGGGAACTTAACTGAACACATATACAGAAGTTCAGACTTTAATTCAAATGAACATTAGCTTTTTTAAGCTGAATTGCCAAAAGCCCCAGAGTCACATTGTAAAATCATGACCCAGTTGCCCCAACTAGCCTTATCTTAAAATCGTTTTAAGAAATGATATTTCCTGTGAACGTACACAATGAAAAACGCAGTTTTCCAGAAAACGCAAATTAAGATTTTGATTGAGCATAAAAAATTATGTATAAAGTTTACAATTTTGAAATCCTCTCTATTTGTAGGAGTTTATATATTTATGTATATGTTATATATTTGTGCATTAAAATGTATTCTTTACCTTTCTGTAGCTCTTTAAACGGTCACTTGCGGTTTCAGAAAGCTCATTTCCGGTTTATATTTTGAGCTATAACTTTGCCTCTTATTATCGTTGAACCAAAAGTAAAGCATTTTTGGAATCCTAAATGTTTCAACTTTAATTTAAAATAATAAAAAAATAAATCGAAAAATTTTGCGAAAACACCGATTAGAGGATAGGCCAACCCTCTTATTATATACCCCCCACCACCACCACCACCTGCCCCTCTCCTTAAAATATAGGCTAATTGTTACTTATTAGGTCGAAAAATTAAAGAACGTTATAACAGAATTTATTTATTAAATGTGTTATTTATTTTTATTTTTGTACTATGGTAATTATTTATCTTATTTTTTATATTTTTTATTATAGTGAAGTTTTGATAGCGTTAATAACACAAGCCTGCGATGATTGTGTTTTTATTTTTTGATTATTTGTTTTTATGAATTTTATAGCGCTGAATCCGAAAATGACCTTCATTTTTAACCATCACCTCAGGATTTTCGCAAATCGTAAATTTCAAAGTTAAAAAGTCAAAAAATATCGAAAATCTTTCAAAGCAGTTTGCCAAAGCCTTACCAAGAGAAGGCAAATGTTTTAAACGCATCTGCGCCAAATTTCCCAGCCTTATCAACCGCCAAAATAAAGGGGGACACCGGAATCAACAACATAGAGAAGATAAAAGGAAAAGCGCCAGGCAGAGCATGAGCGGTTCAAAGAAACTTCCACACATGGAATAAAATTGTAAGGATTTTAAATGCACAATATTTTACATGTTTAGCTACAAAATGCATAGTATAAGTGAAAAGACGAATAAATTATTGTGAAAAAGAAAAAAAGTTTAGGTCTATTGTATAGTAGCTGATTTTTGCAATATTTCGACTTTTAAAAATTAAAAAAAATTGCGAAAATTCCTGTAGTTATGATAAACAAAAATGAAGGTCATTTTTGGATTCAGCGCTACAAAACACATAAGAATCGATTACCGAAATCTAAAAAACACAACTGTCACATCTATTTTTAGTATCAGATTTTAGCTATTTTTTGAATTTTTAACTTTCAAATGTGCGCTTTGCGAAAAAGCCTGACTGATGGTTAAAAATGAAGGTCATTTTCTTCTCCAACGCTACAAAATACATAAAAATAAATTATCAAGAGCTAAAAAAGTTGACACAACCCAAATTTTGCAGGCTGGTGAAATACGTTTTTAATTAAATAAAGCCAATAAAATTTTGGTAAATTCTTGAATTTACATATTTGTTTGTTGTCTTATTAATCTGTAATAGCTATTTGTTGCAAGAATATTATTTTTATTGTATGTGGTAAAATAGGGTTTAAGTAGAAAGTGGAACTATACATATTAAAAATCTATGCTTACAATTATACTGTATTCACATGTCCTTTTCTTGAATAACTCCAGACTATCCATATTTTCGCCTTTTCCTTTCGGACGCATTCGTGATAGCAATTTTTACAATTAAAAAATTATTCTAAAAATGAGAAAACACTTAAAATTTAGCAACTATTGTCTGGGTGTCTCAAAGTATAAATAAATGAACTCGAGGGGATGATGGGACAACAGCTTAGTGTTTTAGAGTCGAGGTAAGAGGGTAAAAACAGGCAAGGGGCTCGAACTAAACACAAAGAATTAGATATATCTTGTGATATCTAAGTTTAGGATTATTAAGCTATTCATAAAAAGAAATCTCACATGTCCCCATGTTTCTCCTATCCAATGAAAATTTCAGACTTCTTGAAACTTTATCGATTACAAAGTCATTTAAACAAGAAATATATTTCTGTATTTGGAGCTCGTTGGAAGGGTAAATGCCAAGAGCGTGAAAACATATTTTCCTTAGAAGCCGAATTTTTTAAAAGCAAAATCAAAGCAAATCATACAAAGGGGCCGAATAGAAATCTGGAGTGAAATTGATGAGTGAATATTCATTAATTTGTAAGAGTGTTCAAAAATGAATAGAGTTCAGAATCAGCGACCTCAAATGCTCGAATACACGAAAAACGACAATTGACAAGACAATTTTCAAGCATAGGCATAACCAGCCTTTTGAACGGGGGGGTGCCCAGACTTTTAAACCTGAACATGTTGGATACAAACAATATCTCATATAGCAAAACCTGCTAAAACGGAACCCCATGAAACCGGTTGAATTTCCGTTTTAGACAGGTTTTCATCTTAGAAGGTATAATTGTGTAATATTTTTTTTTTAAAGGGCTCAAACGCGATTTTTGTTTGCGTGAGGAGGGATGAGAAGGGGTTCAAAACATCAAAACTAAATCTACTGGTAAAAAAAAAAAAAAAAAAAAAAAAAAAGATATGCAAATGTCCTTGCCGCAGTGACATAAGACAGTGACTAAATGTACTCACAAATGTAAAACCTTTTGACACCCTAACTTCTTATAAAGATTTAAAAAGGCCTTTAATCAAGGTGGAAACTTCTATAGGCACAAAGGAACACTTCATGAGATCTAAAATTATCTCAGTCAAAGTCTTGTAGATGAAATTTTTCCGGATGATAAATCTCAGATAATACATGCGGTACACCAGTACATATGCACAAAAGTTTTTCAGAATGTGGCTCCATGACTTCTTAGGGATTACCGGAGGGACCCAAGAAATTTTGTAGGAAAGTCTATATAAATACAGTAGAGCCCCGATTATCCGCGGAATTGAGTGGCAAGGGCACCGCGGATAACAAAAATTGCGGATAATCCGAAAAAACCTGAAAATCTGAAGTTAAGAAAAAAACTGAAGTTAGAATTAAACAAACAATGGCAGTAAAGCATGTTTTTTATTCTTTAAACAGCTTGAATAGAAAAAAAAAATTCAATAATGTAAAAGTACAACATATGTACACGAATATAAAATAAAAACATGCACTGTAGGCCTACTCATAGAAGCCACCTTAAAAAATCCCGAACATCAGTTTGTTTTGCCACTCACTATAAAATAATTTTTTTTAATGCAAAAAGATCAGATCATAAAAATTTATTTTTCTTTTCAACAGCTTGATTTCGCAAATCATCTACAGAAATGTTTTCTTCACCCTCCTTGTTGACGTATGGAATGAGCTATTTATAGATTCGCGATTTTGTACCTTTTGTAAAGAGTTGTTACGCAATTTCTTATTCTGAAGTTCCATTAGATTATTATAAACATAAAGAGTGATTAAACAAGCAGTACTTTTTTTTAAAAGTCTTGTCGGATTATTCAGCATGCCTTAGGATGCTGGTTTAGACAATATTTATTGTATTACTGCGTACTTATAACTTACATTTTCTTTTAGCAAACACCTTTTTCTTTTCTATTTTTATCAGAATTTCGGGTAATTCGAATTTTTTGTAATCCGAACACGCACGGGTCCCAATTAGTTCGGATTAGCGGGGTTCTACTGTATTTTAAATGTGGCAACCGAAACTAATAATATTCTTCTATTACTTTCGAATACACGAATTAATCTGTTATTAGTAGGGCTTATTGTATTTTACTTATTGTTGACTTAAAATTAAAAAAAAAAAATCGCTTTGCGGATAATCCGCACCGCGGATAATCGTGGCTCTACTGTAATTATAATATTTATTAATACCATAATTTCCAGCCTATAATCCGCGGATCAAACAATCGTGTTTCGACCCAGAAATTTTATTTCATTATTGAAGTTAAATATTTATCACGATTTAACAAGTTACGTTTTATGAAACAAGATTTCTGGGTCCGGACATAACTGTTTGATCCGCGGATTATAGGCCGGAAATTTCGGTAATTCATGTTTTTACCACAGAATCTGTCGAATATATTAGGTAAAGCAGATTATGATAATATACACTAAATTTTATCAAGATGATAAAAATTATAATATCATGATGCGACTGTAATAATAAAGATAGATGCTTGTCTGCCTCTGTGTGTGTACGCGTGCGCGCTGAACTCTGAAAAAACAATGCAGCCCGACAGCCGTAAGATTTGGCAGCACCTGTATGCCTGAACTCATGCATATAGAAGGCAATTTCTGATATTTCTCAATTAATTTTTTAAGCGATTTTTTTCGCATTTTGAAGCAATTATTTCAAATTAGTAAAAATAATCCGATTTCAATATTTTATCCAGTAAACTTTGTCTTCTTTTCAATAAAGTGTTTTCGAGGTTCTTACAGCGATATTTAAATTTTTAACCATTTTTTAATGTTATTTTTAAAGGGTTTTTTTTTCGCATTTCGCAGTGATTTTTTTTTTTTTTTTTTTTTTTTTTGACATTCCTAAAAGGAATCCGGCTTAAATCTTTTACCCAATTAGTTAATTTCGTTCCCTGTGGTTTTTTAATCTTTTCCGAATTTTTAATGCGATTTTTAGCGGGGAGTCTTCGTGCTTTGAGGCGATTTTTTGACTTTTTTTGAAACAGAAAAAAACTCTCCGTTAATTTTTGCAATTGCCGTGATTAAATTCGAATTGGAATCAAGTTCTTATAAGAAAGCTGAATATTTAATTTTGCTCGAAATAAAAAACGCAATAATTCAAGGTTTGCTTGTTTCGAGTACGTTGCCGAAGGCAGCCCCCCCCCCCCCAATCCTAGATTTGTTTAATCCTGTGTTCGTTTAAAAAAAAACTAACCAACTAAACTCAACTAGTACTGAAGTTTTCTTTGAGGGACAGGGTTTGAAATAACGTGCGGGATCGCGCGATTTGTGCACAGAAAAAGAAAGTCCCACATAATAAAAAATGCTGTGCAGTATTTCCCCCTCCAAATTCGTTCACAGACCTGTGATTCTTCAGTGAGTATTTAAAAAAATATTTGAAGTCCGCGATTTGTAATTCTTTTATGGAATTTCTCTAAATCAATTCGTGAACTGGTCCCGGAAAATTTTGAGAATTTCTTCAAACGATCGTGGAAAAATATTGGGAATTTCGATAAAAGAGTGCAGAAAGTAATCGCCAATTTCGTCAAAAGATTGCGCAAAAAAATTACGAATTTCGATAAACGATTGACGAAATTTTTTTTGCAAATTTCGTCAAAATGTTGCGGAAAAGAGTAGAGAATTTTGTTAATTGGTACGAAAGATATCGAGAATTTTCCCGATCGGTCGAGCAAAACTATTGCGAATTTCAACAAACGATATCCCTGTAAAAAAAATCAATTTCGTCAATCGGTCGCAACAGTAAATAAATTTCGTCAAAGGATCGGTGTAAAAACGAGAATAAATTTCGTCAAAGGATCGGTGTAAAAACGAGAATTTCGTCAAAGGATCGCAGAAAGAAATCGCGAATTTCGTCAAAAGATTGCGGAAAGGAAAAGCGAATTTCGTCAAAGATCGTGGAAAGAAAATGCAAATTTCATCGAAGAATCGTGTTAAAGAAATGCCAATTTCGTCAAAATATCGCGGTAAAAAATACGAATTTCGTCAAATAATCGCGGTAAAAAACACGAATTTTGTCAGAGGTTAGCGGTGAAAAGTGCGGATTTCGACAAAAAATCGCGTAGAAAAACGTAAATTTCGTCAAACGATTTTGGGAAAAATTGTAAATATCATGAAATGGTCGCTGAATAAAATCGCGAATTTGGTCAAAATTTACTGCACTGGGCTAAAAGATTGAAACCAGGTTCCTTTTCCTACTTTCAAAAGAACACCGCGAAACGAGAAGAAACTCTAAAAATAGTATAAAAATTTTCAGAGGAAAAAAAATACTATATTGACTTGAAAGACTGCAACTATATTCCTTTTACGAATGTCAAAATATGGCCGCGACACACGAAATTCAACAAACCAACCAACCTCCAGATTAATTTGAATTTTCTGTGCTATTATTTTTCATTTTCAAAGGAGGCAGGGTCTGTGTACCCCCACCCCCCCTTTCCCCCGGGTAATCTCATTTTGGAATAATCGTTTCACATCTGCATTCCCTTTCATTTTTTTTTTTTTTTTTTTTTTTGCTTCTTTCTAGACTTTAAACTACGAAACCAAAGAGACAAATAATTTCTATCCTCGTCAAGAACTTGCGTTAATTTCTCATGAAATTGCAGAAACATGCAATAGAAAGAACGGCGTTAAAAAAAAAAATCTCCCACAAACGAAAGACGTCAAAGTGGGATTATAAAGCCACCTTTTTGACTCACTATGACTAATACAGATTCTTCTAAATATTCTAGTTTTAAAAAAGATAAACAACATAATTTTCTTTAAAAAAAAAAGAAAGAAAGAAAAAAGAACGTGGGTTTCTTTTCTTTTTTATCACATTTCATAACTCAGGCTGTTAGTTTTCTGAACTAAACTAATTTTAATTTGCTAAACTAACTGAACTCTGCTTTCACTTCTTCTTTTTTCCTTTGTAGATTTTGATTTTTTAAAATAATTTTGATTGAGTCTGCGCAAGCGGGGGGGTGCCCGGGCACCCAGGGCACCCCCCCTGGTTACGCCTATGTCAAGTAATTTTATCAGAAGAATCTATATCCTATATTTTTTCTTAACATGTGAAAAATATGGTTCTTTTATTAAAAAAAAAAATCTTACAAAAGAAGGTAATATTTTTGCTGTAGAATAGATTTCCGAAGTATCCATTAAATTATACATTATTTAGTTCAAATGAGATTCCAGCTTCCAATTATTTGTGTACTGCTACCATCTGATAGTAAAAACTATTTTTGTAGTGCTGCCATCTACTGTAAAATAGTAATACTAATTGAAGACCACTTCATTATAGCGCTTGTCAAAAGAACACACATTCTTTTCCTTTATTTTGTTTTTTATTTTCTATCCTTTCTTTTATTTTCTATCCTTTCTTTTATTTCTTTATTTATTTTTTCTTACGAAGAAAAAATGTTTTAAGCACATTGCTTTAGTTACAGTCATTCAGGGTAACTTTGATCCGCATTTTCTCTATTTTCATATGCCACACTCTTATTTTAAGAATATTGTTGCAACTAGGGCATAATATTGAAGAAATGATCCTAAATTATTGTATGACTATCAAAACTTAAGGAATAATAATGATAAAAGTAATAAAAAATGAATTTTTATCCTGGTTCAAAATTACCCAGACATTTAGGGTAACTTTGCACCATATGAGAAATATTATCTAAAATAATTCATTATAAAAAAAAAAGTATTATAGTTAGGAAAAATTTGAACCCCCAAATATGTTTTCAGATATGTAAAGATTCTGAATTTACATTTCCCAACATCACGAGATTTGTATAATTTCTGATATTACAACAAATATCAGGCATCAGAAAAGTGGTAGAAGAGAACCGTGAACATTTAGAAATAAAAAAAAAACCTGTTTATTGTTCATATAAAACATAAAAATGGAGTGAAAAACAATTTTCAATGTTTTATCTCAATAATATATCCATAGTTACAGTAATACATACTAGCACTAGTATTATTCAAACAAGAATAAAAAATGTCGAATGCATGAAATGTCAAATTTGAGTATCTCCGCCACAAAAAACGCCTTTAAATGAATTGTATGTATTTTACACATATTTGTGAAAATATTTATATGTTATATCTAATGTTCACTTTCGGCATTTATATAAAATATGCGTGCAAATATAGGAAATTTTCGACAGTAGCACCTATAATCAGTAAATTATAAACATCAATATAACTTTGAGCCGTCTCAAAGTTACCCTGAAAATGTGGTAAAATGTTAGTACCTTCTTATTTTACATTTTATTAACTATTAATAAATAAATAATCACAAAATATTATCACATTTACAACATTTAGACAATAATATGTCTGATAAATGAGTATATTGTTGCTTACTATGAAAATTTAATTGAATTATAACTTCAAAACAGCATTCAAAATTACCTTGAAAACAGTACTTCACAAAAATAGTTAGATGATGCATTTAATTGCGTATAATGTTGCTAATTTATTTTCTAAAATAAAGAGTAGAAATCCTAGTTTAGAACTTTGCCACCAGAGCACAGTTCTGGAGCTTATTTAGTCTTTTGGAGTGAAAAATATTGAAAATTAGGAGATGGTGCAAAGTTACACCCCATGGTTCAAAGTTACCCTGAATGACTGTACTGTTTGGAAATATAAAACTGTACTTTATCCTCCTTTTAACCGACTGCTAAGCAATTAATCTAAAAAAATATTAAGAAAAAAATTTTGTAACTTTTAAAATGATCTCAAACAGAGATATGCAAGAGTTCGGGCTTGGCCCATATCGTGTCACTGTTCTTCTATTAAACACGGGTCGTGCCGGGGCTTAATCCTTTTCGAAACAGATGTCGTATCTTCCCGCAAGCCGCCATCTTGGATTTTTTTCTTGGCGTAAAATCTGTACTGAAGGGATTCCAATAAATCAAGTAACTTAATTAAATTTGTAGACTACTTTTATTGATTATTAAAAAAATATATATAATTTCATAACAAGAAAGTATTAGAAAAAAATATATACAAAACAAATAACATGAAATTCATTACAGACTGAAAAAAAACAAAAAAAAACAAAAAAAAAAACTAAACTAAACTAAATTGGACAACTTAAAGTATACTTCAAAATGTTGAGCCTCCCCCCCCCCCCCCTTATCACTGAAAACGTTCCTTATGTATGTACCAAAACAATTATAATTATAATAACCAAATTTTATAATAGAATAAAGATCCAAGATGACGGCTTGCGGGAAGATACGAGATCTGTTCCTAATTTTCTACAGATACAAGCCAAGCCGTGTCAGCCGTTTTTTTATTTTTATTTATTTATTTTTTTTTTTTTTATGAGTGTATGTGTGTGGCGGGTGCGTGAGAAAATAATCGATGCATTGTCCATTTCTTTGACGGAATATTTATAAATTTATTTACTTTATTAAATTACTGAGAAATATTTTCATAAATCTCATTTTCTTTCCTTATAGAGCTTTAAAATTGTGATTTTCTTTCTTCTAAACTACATTAATTTTTCTAACGAGTCTTTAATTGATTGTTCTTGTCTAAGTCATTAATCATGTAGTTATTCCATATTCCATGGCTTGTGGACATATAAGCTAAAAGAACTTGAATGTTTGCATAAATAAGTATGTACTTTTAAAAGGATTTCAATGATAAAATTATGTTAATTAAGGAATATCGGCTCTTCTTTTAGAAATCGGGCCGGGTCCGATTCCCTTGGCCAAACCTTTGACCGAGAGGTTCTGCTCTTGAAGCGGGTAGACGGGAGGGACTGTGTTATAACCCAATCGCGCCCATCGGCCTAATCGTTCGGAATTTTCCGTGGTTTTCTTCGAACCTTGGATTTCCTTGCGTAAGTACGGGTTAGGTCCCCTTAGAAGGATCCCCACGCAGGGCACACCCCCCGCCCCTCTTAGGGCTTATATATCACGTGTTGATAATTGGCCGTAATAAAACACAACAACAGCAACCGATTCCATTGGTTTTTGTCTTGGGCGGGCAATAAACTGCGGCAAAATAAACAGGCTGGTACGGGCTCGGGCCAACTTTTAACTTTTGAATCGGGCTGGTCCTAAGATTGAAATTTTCGATCTATACAAATCTCTATTTTTAACCCATTTTTAACAGTAGTTTTTATTTAATAGTTTTTCGCTTTTAACTTCCAAGTGGACTCATTAAATTTTTATTCAATAAAAAAACTATCTATTTATTTATCTCTCTCTCTCTGTGTGTGTGTGTACATATACAGTGTGTCCACGTATAACCTGACCGACCTTTATTTTCGCAATCGTTGTTCCTAGATGCATACTTCCAATTACAAAAATGGTTTAAATAAGGTAAAGAATTATTATTAAAGCGATTTGGATCAAGAAAAACATTTATTAAAAAATTACGAAATTTAAATTTTTATACGGTCCCCCGGTACTATAAGTGATATTTAGTAAAAATTTACTGTGACACTAACAAGTAAGACAAAAAAAGTCTCATTCTTCTAAGATTAAAATTGACCGAGTTATGAAACTTTGAAATGCATGACTTATACCACTTTTTTGCATATCAAAACAGATGATTTCGACCATGCTTTCTGGGGTCGTGTATAAAGTACTTAAACTTATTTCAAGGTATCTGCGCTTTGAAAGAAATCGTACAAATATTACGATTAACTTTTATTAGTTAAGTTTCAGATTAGTTAAAATAATTGTATTTTAACATATGTTTTATTTTGTAAGGATTTGAGGCTATGATTTCTTTTAACTAAAATTATGTTATTTTCATAAGGTTTTATTTAACTTGTGATGATCGTCTTTCCAGTTTGAAATTTGTAATCTAGCTTTAACTTACTTTCAAATGTCCGATTGAAGTTAAATTTTACATACTGACTTAAATCCGATGACAATGCAATATTATTATGCTTTTCGACTCTTACCATCTTGTACACACTTATATTAGAGGATAACACAAAAACATTCGGATAGATTACCGTCAAGAAGTTTAAAAAAAGGTTTTAGATTAGATAACATAAACGTGCGATGGTTGTGTTTTTTAACATTTATAATTACATTTTATGTATCTTTTACCGCTGAATCAAAAAATTACCTTCACTTTTAATCATCACGTCAAGATTTTTCACAAATCGTAAATTTCAAGGTTAAAAAATAGCGAAAAATCTGATACAATAAAATAGATGTAAGACTTTTTTATTCAGATTAATTTTATTTAATTCAATAATTTATTAGATTTTTTGGCTTATACTGGGTTTCATACAGCTAAACAGCTTGGGGGTCCAATGAGGGTGGGAGGGGAGTGGGGATCAATTTTAACTTTTAGCTTTTTAACTTTGAAATTTGCGATTTGAGAAAATTCCTGACTTGATGGTTTAAAATGAAGGTCATTTTCGGATTCAGCGCTAAAAAATACATAAGAATCAATTTTGAAAAGCTAAAAAACATGCCACAACCCAAAATTTGAAAGACAGTGTAATCTAACAGAATTTTAAAATATGTATCATTTTGTAAAGAATTGAGGCTGTTGTTTTTCATCCATTTATTTAACAAAAAATTAAAGATTTCAAATTTATATTGCAATGCCAATTTTACTCTCAACCATTTCTTCAATATATCTGACGAAATTATATTTCTACTAAATTTGTGAATGACCCCTAATACGCAGCAAAAAATATACTCCAACTTTAAGGGGTCTCAGGACTCTTAAAATTGGAAAAAATGAAAAAAAAGGACCATTTTCAAAATTTAATATCTTAAAATGTATTTAATTTTAAGACACAATTTTAATTGGAATAAAATATATAAGTATGGTCATTCATTTCATGTATTTAAAAAATTATAAGATGCAGAATTAGCATTTACAGAGGGCTCCAAACTGTTAGACATTTGACGAGCAAAAAATCGGCATAACACCTTAGGCGCACGATTACAAAATAAGTATTGCAACTAGAATGAAAACTTTGGTGCCTACTTATACTTCAGATTGTAATAATTACCCTGAACCTAAATAAATTTGTATTTAAAGCTTTTTTATATTTTTAATACAAAGTTGCATTTAGCTAAGGTAAAATTAAGAAAATTTCAACAGTATAATCACCTAAAAAATATTGTTTTGAACAATAAAAAGGAAATTTTAGGATTCAGTTTATACAGACTAACATGAAACATATGTTTTGAAAATTTCATGAAAAAATATTCATAAGTTTTTGAGATATCGTGCGCGTTCTGCCCAAGAACGTCATTTGGAGAAAAATGTCTTCAAAGTTTCCGAAACGACGCTTCAGCTATTGAACGTGTATAAATGTAAAAGCCATAACTTCAGTTCTAATAGGAATTTCAAGGAAACAATTACATCAAAATGTTCAGAAAAGATAGGAGTTTAACATCTAAAAAAATTAAAATTTCGAAAATTTTAAAGCTTTAAGAGTCCTGAGACCCCTTAAACAGCTATTACTCGGCCAATTTTAATCGTAGAATAACGGGACTTTTTTTGCCTTACTTGCCAGTGTAACAGGGAAATTTTACTAAATATAACTTATAGGACCGGGGGACCGTATAAAAATTTAGATTCTGTAATTCTTCACTAAATTGCTTTTTCGCTTCAAACTTTTTTTATCTTAACTCTGCACTTAATTTTGACCATTTTTGTAATTGGAAGTATGCATCTAGGACCAACGGTTGCGAAAATAAAGGTCGGTCAGGTTATACGTGGACACACTGTATACAGTCTGGCGCCGCTTATCGTTGTCCAATAGTTTTTTCCCAAACCCTTAGTTTTAGAGTTCCATTTGAAGAAATGTTTAAAATTTTGTTCGTCATCATATCAAAAGAAACATTATTTATAAAAGTCACATCATAACAGTAATAACTTCCTAAAAATATTGGCTGGGTTCAAAAAGGTTTGAATATAATAAAGTATAATTTTTTTTTCCTTGTGAGTGTGTATTGAGAGAGTGGTGGGAAAGGAATGTATGACTAAAGATGATAATTGGAAGTCAAATTATGGTTTCGCCTAGTAAAATATAAAATTATAACAATTTAATGTATAATTTATTATATTCTTACAAGTTCTTCCTTGCAAATATAATACTATTTATTGTAAATAACGTAAAAATTGCCAACTATTGAAAATGCAAAAAACTAAATTTCAAGAAAAACTAAATGTGATTTTAGTCACGTTCATCCATTCATCAAGACATTAAAACTGATGGCAAAATATTCAGAACTTTGTTTTTGAGATAAATTTATTTTTATATCTTCTGAGAGAGCTTTCAATGCTCCTGTAAGTCAAATTGATATCCTTACTATTTATCAAACAAAATTATTTTGAGAGCTTCAGTAAAACCAAAGTTTATTTCAGTGATTAAATAAATAAATAAATAAATAATTGAAATTTGCTGAACAGACAGATCAAATTATTGGGTGGGCTCGCGCCCCATGGGTCCATATAAGTTGGCGCCACTTCATCCTAATATCATAGTATACACACACACACCTAGTATAATCACATCAGACAGACAAAAAACATAGACTTTTCCTAAATGAGGCAATTTGTTGATTTATTCACTGTTTTTTTTTTTTTTTAAATCTTACTGTTCACATGATATTTTCATAACCAACGTTAGTATTATGATTTTCTGATACAAAATAAAATCATGGTACACAGTGGCGCCAACTTACATGGGCCCATGGGCCCACCCACTAATTTGATCTGTCTGTTCAGGAAATTTCCATTTATTTATTTATTTATTTATTTAATCGCTGAAATAAACTTTGATTTTGCTGAAGCTCTCGAAATAATTTTGTTTGATAAGTAGTAAGTGTCATGTTTGTATTTCAGTTGATTAACTCTAGATGGCAGCATCAAAACTTTCTTTCTTCCCACAATTCTTTTCCAGAGAATTCTCTTCTGTTTACTTTTGTGTAGTCATGTGACCTACGTATGTAAGTGTTGTGCTGTGTTTGTGAAATGATTATTAAATGTTTAAATGTCTACCAGCGACCTCGTTATTCAGAGTTATCTTAATTATTATTAGTTAATTACTAAATATATACTATAGTAAGGGTATCAATTTGACTTACAGGAGCACTGTAAACCCCTTCGGTAGATATAAAAATAAATCTCCCCCCCCACCCCCACCTCCACCCCCCCAAAAAAACAAAAAAAACAAACAAACAAATTTCTGCATATTTTGTCATTAGTTTTAATGTCTTGATAAATCTATGAATGTGACTAAAAGGACATTTAGTTTTTCTTGATAGTTTGTTTTATGCATTTTCAATAGTTGGCAATTTTTACGTTATTTACAATAAATATTATTATATTTGTAAGGAAGAACTTGTAAGAATATAATTTAATAAATTATTTATTAAATTATAGTTAAATTATTATAACTTTATATTTTACTAAGCGAAACCATAATTTGGCTTCCAATTATCATCTTTAGTCATTCACTCCTTCCCCGCCCCTCTCTCCATACACACTTACCATTAAAAAAATTGCGCATTTTATTTTACTCAAACTTTTTTGAGCTCACCCAATATTTTTCAGAAGTTGGTGCTACTGATGGTACAAAGAAAGGAAATACAGTCGGACCTCGTTATCCCGACACCCGGTTTTCACGTCACTCCGCTTATCACGTCAGTTTCTCGAAGTCCCGATTTTTTGTACATGATTTTAATGAAAATAAACTCCGGATTTTACGTCGTTCAGTAATTTTCAACTCCGGATATCCCGACGGTTTAGGAAAATTATCCATTTTTCCTAATCCGTTTTATAAGCACAGAAATTAAGCGGTAAGAAATGTCTTAGCCAAACTTTCCATAAAAGTGTCTAAAATACCCATTGAGATAAATGCGAAATTTTACTTCAATCCTTTATCTGAATAAATAAATCCACACACTATGAATGATACATTTAAGCTTCAGATAGACGTATCAGTCTACTCGCGGTCTTTTTGCTCTGGTCAGGTGGCGTTTTTATTCCGACTAAAACCGAAGCATTGCATTGTATTGAAACGATCAGAAATTATCTAACATCGATTTCTCAACCAACGAATATTGATTACAATTCGTTGTATAATAGCGAAAAAAGAATTGTAGGAAGCACAACTAGGGATAAGCAAATCTTAATTCATTAATATTTCATGTAACAATAAAAAAAATAAGTCATCATAAATCTGATTGTTATTCATTTCAATTACGTTTTTATTTTATAACTTAAAAATGCAAAAACAATTATGAATTTAAAATTGTCTTAAATTAATCTAAAATACAGCTTTTTATAAACATATTTTTCTCCAATTCCGGTTACCGCGACACTCCGCTTATGACGACACTTTTTACTGGTCATTAGAGTGTCGGGATAACGAGGTTCGACTATATTCATAATCTTCACTTTGAATCATCACAGGAATTTTCATAGAGCCTAACCCCTCCTCCCGCTTCTCCTGGAAAGAAGATTCAGAATTTTGCAGCTTTTGCTATGCATAAATAATGCTTATTGTGAAAGGATCTTGTAAACGTTGGAAATTGAAAAAAAAAAAGCAATTTAACAAATTATAACGACCATTTGGAAAAGGATTTTTTCAAAGATTAAAATTTAAGACATAAAAAATCGCACGGAGTTGATCATACATTACGTACGCCACGAATTAAACATTAACATTCCTGGACCCATGATGAACAAATTTTAAAAGAAATTTCAGTTTTACAATTTTGGGTAGTACTGTAAATTTTTAAACTTCTACGGAGCTGGTCAGACATTACGTACGCCATGTATTAAACATTAATATTCCTAGACCAATTTTAAATGAAATTTCATTTTTAAACTTCTAAACATCCCACAATATTACTTTTTACACCGTCATATAGAGAAAAAAATGCATTTTTAATTACAATTTGTTTGAAAGCTGTATCTCAAATTGTTTCTGAGTTATTATTATTATTATTATTTTTTTTGTAGTTTTTATTACTTTTTTGTCATAGTGGTAACAGAAGTATCAATCTCTGTTGAAAGTAAAGGGAAAATACAGATTACTGAATAGACCAATCAAAAAACGAATAAAATGCGGGATTCAACTAATAAAACGCTTCAGATATGTTTTTCATTTCCTACCCTGACCGAGGACAATAACCATTTTCCCTTCCAAATGGTTAAAAATATTCTTTTTTCACCTTATTTATTACGGGACTTTATATTGTGAGATTATGAATACTAGACTTGCAATTGTTAAACATTTGAGTGAGTGATTGAAAGTTGCTAACTTCTGAGGATGCATCATAACTATGTCCGGATAACACTTACATATCTACCAAGCAAAATTTAAATTGATTGGCAAAAAATATCTTTTATAATATTTAGGTTCATGTATTTCAAAATTAATTTCTTATAATACTAACGATTCATCAATTCTATGATTTTATAAGGGATAGAATTTAAAATATTCAATATTTTTTTCTTTGAAACATTGAAATAGTTAGATACTGTTACCCATGCCACTAAAAAATCAAACAAGCCTTAGAATTTGTAGTGCCGTACATAAAATAATTTTCTTGTTGACGGTAATTTAAAAAAGTCATACGTTATTATTTTAAATGAATCAATAAATATTCGCTGCAATGAAAATTTTGTTTCATTAAGTACGGGCTTGTTTCATAAAACTTTACAGATAGTAGGTTACAGTTGTTCTATGATCGAAATTGAAATCAGAAAATGACTGAATGTTTGCTAAAGTGCGATATGCTATAGGAAGCGTCATAACTATCCTGAATTTATGTATATATGAGGTAGACCTTTTATTAATTAACAAAATGAAAAGGAAAAAAAGAAAAGAAATACAAAACAAAACAAGAAGTAAATAAAAAATAAAATCCGGTACTTCTTGGTTATGCCGTCGATCAAAAATCTATCGCCAAACTATAAGATTAAATACCAATAATCGTTGGTCGTAAATGTCACATTCACGTGACTTTAAGCAAGTTACACGTGTTTACGTCATCAAGTGATTTTTATTTCGACGTTTTATTTGTATTTTTATTAATGTTATACTAATTTATTTGTTCTTTCGTTATTTAAAATAAAAATTATGTCAATTTGTATAATTTGGCGAATTTGGTCGACAGGATAACTAAGTAGTACCTAAAATCCTTTTTAATACGATATAAACTTTTAAGTTTGCACAGTTCACCAGAAGTTTTGAGGATATTGGCATATTTTAGTTCACTTATCAAAAACAATTGTGGTGAGTGCACCAGTAATTATCATGCGCCAGTTATTGACTAACAAGACACAAAACTGTGTAAAACAAAAATTAATGCATGGAAATGTTAATTTCGATCGCAGAGCTTTGCGCCCCCCCCCCCCCCCCCCAAAATCTTCAGACACAGCAACTTTGCTATATAAGAATCTCAAAAACGCATGGAATTTGGTAATGACGCGATCACTATAACGCATATATGAGCCCTTCGTGCCCATGAAAACAACTACAAAAAAGAAAAAAAAATCTTTGAATGCAGCAACCTATTTGTATGGGAAAGTCCTGAAATTCAGCAAGTTGCGACCACTATAACGCATATATAAGCGCATCCCCGCCTATGAAAAATAAAACGACAAAAACACTATTGAATGCAGAGACTTTGTTGTATGGGAATCTAAAATATGCATGGAATTCACTAATGTCGCGATCACTATAACGCATGTATGAACGCTTGAAAAAAAATTACACCTATGCGCCCATAAAACAAACAAACAAAAAACACTATTGTTTGCAACAACCTTGTTATATAGGAATCATGCGTACCAAAAGAACTTAACATATCTGTTAATTTTTTTCTTGTTATTTTTACAGTTTATTGTCTCACTGGATAATTACTGGTGCAGTCACCGTACTTTAATAACTAAAAAGAAGATTTTGATGAAATATGAAGAAATTTACCTTTTTATTTCACAGAAGAAAACAGTTCAACCAATAGAATAAAATAGACTCTGAATTATCAATAGAAATTATACTTGTATTGTAACTCCTCCTATTTGCACAATATTCTCCTATGTCCATGTATCCGCACTTTGTTTATAGAATTAATTCAACCCAAGGCGGTCCTCAAATTCTCTGCTTAACAAACGTGAAACTCTCTAACTTATTTTTAAATGTAAAGGCATAAAATTGGTAGGCTTAACTATTCAAGCAATTTGTAATACGTTTTTCATTATTAGATAAATAAATTACTTATTGAGTTAGAAGTGATTTCGGTCACGGAACACTAGGTTTTCTCCTCTCCCTCGCTGTCACGTCTGGAAATTCGGTTTAAAATGAGAAGTTTGGCAGTTATTTTCTAAAAGATAGTTTTCGTTTATCAAAAAATGGAAAATGTCTTTGAATTACACAGTTTCTGAATAACAATACCTGCCAATTTCATGCGTTTTCGAACAAAAATGAAATAAAAAATTTGTCTGAAAGTAGATTCTTTGGCTATCAGAACGGCCCTAAGAAAAGCCTTATTCATCTTCACTTAATTAAAAATTAAGTTAAATATTCTGCTTTTATTTATAGATTTAAATATTTTCTTAAATAAATCTGATTACTGTATGTTTTTGTATTTTTTTTAAAAATTGACTATTTACACAACAAATGATGTGAAGATTTCAAGGCTCATGTTCATTCATATTTTAAAATGCTCTTCTCCATATGAAGCCTATGGGCTTGGAATGCATTCTTATTTTCCAAACTTCTCATGAGAAAGTTAATATTTTAAACTTATTTTTAGAGTTTCGTTCATCCGACGAAACCCTATTCGTCTCATTCCTCTGTCTGTTTGTCACAGAGCCCGTTCTCAGAAATTATATATGTTGGAGATTTGAAATTTTGCATACTTATAGCTGAGCACTTCACATCAAACGACAAATCATAAAATTTTGAAAAAGTCTTATATTTACCCCTCTGGGCTCTAACTTGTGTATTTTAAGCATTTTTTTCTAATTGAGCCTCTAATTAAGTTAGAGACTTGAAATTTTACATACTTATAGCTGAACATTGGCGATTACACGACAAATCCTAAAAAATTCAAAAAGTCTTATATTTACCACTCCGGTCCCTAACTTGTGTATTTTAAGCAATTTTTCTAACGCAGCCCCTAATTAAGTAGGAGACTTTACATTTTGCATACTTATAGCTGAACACTTTCCATCGCACGACAAATCCTAAAAATTTCAAAAAGTCTTATATTTTCCCTTCCGATCCCTAACTTGTGTATTTTAAGCAATTTTTCTAACTCAGCCCCTAATTAAGTTGGAGACTTTACGTTTTGCATACATATAGCAGAACACTTGCGATCACACAACAAATCATAAAATTTCCAAAAAGTCTTACATTGTTTACCCCTCCGGACTCTAACTTGGGTATTTTAAGCAATTTTTTTAACCCCCCCCCCCTTTTCCATCCGGGGGACGCTTTTCTAACTTTTGCCAATACCCCTCACGTGATATATCACTACACAGCCCTTTGACCATTCTTTCATATTATACACCATAGCCTTACATATTTTAGTTCCACTTTTCACCGCCAGGGGGCGGCTACCTATCTCGGGTGCTATGGGCTCCGATCCCTTCGACCATTATATCTATGGATAGTTTGTAAAACGGAGTTTCGTTCGGATAGAGGTTTGTTTAGAATAGGGCGTGCCCCCTGGCTGCGAAATGTGGAACTAATTAGTACTAACAGATGGACACTAACAGATTTTTAAAAAAGGATGAAGTGTTTTGAAAGGAATATTAAACGAAACCCTCTGTGCGATCTGTGATCACACTTACCCACTTGTTTACGTATACTCTTCTGAAAAGATCTCTTTTACTGTTTTGTTTACAAAATATTTCTAAAATGTATGTTTAATTCCATCTTTTATATATTAAGATCTTAGGGAAGCTGAGATAAGTAGTATTTCAACTAAGTACATATCGCAGAACTATTTTCTCAAACAAACCATTAACAGATATTCTTTAAGGGCACATGGAACATCAAATGTTTTAAATTTTGAGTTTTCAATTATCGGCCTACACTGTAAAAAAAATCCATGGACTTTCCGTTTTCTAAACTAAAAACGTTCCAACTAGTTGCCTTTTCTGAAACGAATAGATTCTTTTGAGAATGAAAAGTTTTAATTTACAACACGATTAGTTTCACATCTGCAATGAAAATAATCTTTTTGGTAATGAAAGATGTCACTTTCATTGCAGATGTGAAACTAATCGTGTTGTAAATTAAAACTTTTCATTCTCAAAAGGAATCTATCCCGTTTCGGAAAAGGCAACTAGTTGCCTTTTCCAAAACGGAAAGTCCATGAATATTTTTTACAGTGTAAAAATAGAGCTAAAATATTTTGGTGCAAAATGATTATGAACCTAAAAGATTATGATGCTGGAAAGTTTTAAAATAATATATTTAAAGCACTGTAGACGTGTACATGGTTTTTTACCTTTTTCTTGAAATGTGTTTTTTGTATACTTTGGTACATTTTTCTAAAATTTTATATTAGGTAAACATTCTAAACTTTCCAAAATTGTGTAACTAACTTGTATCTTTAAAAATACACTGGCCTCCAAAAGTTAAGGTACAGGGACTGGATGCTTTCGATTGCATACGGTTTGTCGAATATCTACCAACATTATTGACGAATTGTTCTTGAACTTCTGGGATGTAAAGAGCATGTTTGATTTCATATTTCTCGATGAAGATTTAGTCGGGCCGACAATTAGGGGGCTAATAATAAATTTAATGATAAAATAATATTTGCGATCAGCTGTGCAACAGAAAATGCTGGAAATGGTTTGTCACTGCGTTAAATGACTATTTGGGTCCTGTTCAACGTTTATGTGCATTTGTGTAAGCATAGCACTCATATTCGTAAAGATGTTAAGGTTTTTGTGAAAAATTCAAAAGTTTTTTGTTTACAGCATACAGAGTTTTTAACCAAATTTAACACAACTTTCCGAAAATCTGACAAAGGAAAGTAGCAACAGTACACTTCAATTAAAATATGAATATATTGAATATATGATGAAATATGGGTATTTGTATGAAATAATTTCTAACTGCGCATGCGTCGAAGATTTCAAAATTTTAATTTATAATTTGGTAGTCAGATATTTAGGACAACTTATCTAAAATGTCCAGTCAAATATCGAGAAATTTCATAAAGATAGGGGCGATATAGTGAGTTGCTTTCTAAAAATAGCTTTATTATAAGGGTTTTTCCACAACTTTTCAATCAACTCACTATATCTTTCTAAGTTTTCACAATATTTGACTGGACTTTTTACAGAAGTTACCCAAAATAGCTGGCTACCAAATCATGAAATAAAAATTTTGAAATCTTATACGCATGCGCAGTTAAAAATTATTTCATACCAGTGCCCATATCTCACCAAATATTCAATGTATTCATGTTTTAATTGCAGTATACTGTTGCTACTGTTCTTTGTCAAGTTTTTGGTAAGTTGTGTTAAATTTGCTATAAACATCTGGTTATCTGTAAGCTATAAACAAAAAACTTTTGAATTTTTCACAAAAACGTTAACATCTTCATGAATATGAGTGCTATGCTTACGCAAATGCATACAAACGTTGAACAGGATCCAAATAGTCATTTACCACAGAGACAAACCATTTCCAACCTTTTCTGTTACATAGGTGATCGCAAATATTATTTTATTATTAAATTTATTATTAGCCCCCTAATTGTACCCCCGATAAATCTTCACCGAGAAATATGAAATGAAACATGTTCTTTACATCCCAGAAGTTCAAGAACAATTCGCCAATAATGTTGGTAGATATTCGACAAACCATGTACAATCGAAAGCATCCAGTCCCTGTACCTTAAATTTTGGAGGCTAGTGTATCTAACATTATAGATCTGAGTGAATGTATACTATATATTTTTTTAAACAATGAAAAATATGTTCCTAAAGTATTTAGATTTTCAAAGTGTTTTAGTAAAATATTTTTAATTTTATTTTTTTAAGTCAAAATGAAAATTGCTTCTTATTGTTCTCAAATAGTATGTTTTCTGACACCATAACAAATTTTAAAGTGATATATTCAACAGTTTCTTAGAAAAGTGTACCGAACAGACATATTGTTCAAAAAAATTCATAGGGATATGTAAAAAGTTAATTAATTCTTGAAAACTAATTTATGCATGAAATTAATTTCATTTGATTTATATATGGGCTATAATGTGTATATTTATTGTAATTTTGTTTTTCCATTTCTATCTCAATTTTTAAGCAAAATACATGATGCTAAATATTTCGCAAGAAACTGCTTCATTTTACTTGTCCAGATGTTCTATGTGCCCTTAAGAGGAGTGTGCAGAAAAATAAGTAAAAAATGAAATTTTTCTGTTGATAAACTTGAAAAATACGAATGCATTGCTTTCACGCTAAAAAGAGTCACTTGAGTTTTGAATGAACAGCAACCTTAATGGCTGCGGATCTCACAGTGTTATCTGTAAATAGAAACTAAAAGAAAGGATTTGAAACAAGTTTCAAAATAAACACATATACATAGACAAACGAGTATGCATAATAGATATTTTTATTGCTTGAGTAACAGGTCAATCAAACGTTCTTTCGAACGTTTGCTCATAAATCATCAGACATTCTCATCGCCTTCCAGCTCCACCTTGACCTCCTGCTCCTGCTCCTGCATTAGCTCCGAAACCGAATCCTGCTCCTGCATTTGCTCCTGTTCCTGCTCCTGTTCCTGCTCCTGGTTGTCCATTTGCTCCAGCCCCTCCTTGTGCTCCGAATCCTCCTCCGAACCCTCCTCCGAAATTAGCTCCACCTCCAGCTCCTGCTTGTCCAGATCCTCCTCCATTCGGAGTGCCTCCCCACCCCTGAGGTCTAGCGAGCACCATCTGGTAGCAAAGGGTGATACACAGCAATAGCAGCATCTGAAACAAAACACAGCAAGAGAGGAGGCATTCATTGTTCAAGAATATGAATACCAATCAGTGCAAATACAGGGTGAGCCAAAGTTACTAGGGGATATTTGAAGTTAAAACTTTTAAATTACCTTTTTTTTTATATTTAATACGCGGACACTTTGGAATTTTATCATATACAGATACATAGTTCAACAAAAAGTTGCAGAGCAATAACTTAATTTTTCGTATCAATGGTCAATTCAATAATATTCTATTCTTTCTGTTGAACCACGCACATTTGCATTGTAAAATTCATTTAAATATAATAGGAACAGGAAAGAAATATTAAACGTTAAAATTAACTATAAACTTTTAGGTCTCCTTCTATAATTAGTTATGATATTAAATAAAATCACAATAAGGTTGGTTTTGATAAGCTTAAGGCTAAAATATTTACTTTACATATATTGCAGTGTGAATTTCGTCAATTCTGCCAGTTAGCAAAACGTCCACCTTGCTTTTGGTGCCAAAGGGTCTAGATGTGACCTTCGAAATCACCGGCCTGGGAACTGGTTTCAACTTGGTGGCATACGTCACTGAAGAGAAATTCGCCGTTTTTAAGGGCATCTCTTTTTCCCTCACACGCGTGGCTTTGGGTCCGGCGTTCACCCATATGTTGGAGCAAGAACAGCACGTGTTTTTTAGGTAGCTTTCGTGACAAAAAGCTACCTATTGCAGCCGTTCGGAGGAAAACGATTCCGAAACATTTTGGTATATTTTCAACGATCATGACCCTTAGACCTCGAAACCACCCTGCGTTCAAAATTGATATATATTTATGTTTAATTAATGGTTATATATATATATCTGATTTTTGTCATACTGTAACACTCGTATTTATGAATCGATTTGGATAAAATTTCGTGTGTGGATAGTACATACCAATGTCTCGACCGAGTTCGTTGGCCAGCTTCATCCGCCATCTTGTTTCAAAATGGCGGACATTTAAAATTAAAAAAAAATTAAAATCTAAAATGAGGCACAGAAAAATTAGACTTTGAAAAAGATTTTTTTCTTATGTGTTTGGGCTTGATACAAAGATTCTGGAGCATTTTTAGTTTCGTCTATATCTTAAAAAATGGCTGAGTTATAGCACTTTGAATTTCTAGCATGGCTGACATTTTGAAACGATCTGATTTTTGTCACGCGATAATACACGTATTTATGAACCGGTTTGGATGTGACAAGGAATGTGCATAGTACATAGCAATGTCTTGACCGAGTTCGTTGGCCAGCCTCATCCGCCATCTTGTTTCAAAATGGCGGCCATTTAAAAATTTTTTTAAAAATTAAAATTTAAAATGAGGTACAAAAAAATTAGACATTGAAAAATATTTTTTTCTTATGTGTTTGGGTTTGATACAAAGATTCTGGAGCATTTTTAGTTTCATCTATATCTTAAAAAATGGCTGAGTTATAGCACTTTGAATTTCTAGCATGGCTGACATTTTGAAACGGTCTGATTTTTGTCACGCGATAATACACATATTTATAAACCGATTTGGATGTGACAAGGAATGTGCATAGTACATAGCAATGTCTCGACTGAATTCGTTGGCTAGCCTCATACGCCATTTTGTTTCAAAATGGCGGCCATTTAAAAATTAAAAAAAAAAAAATAAATTTAAAAGTGAGGTACAAAATAATTAGAAATTGAAAAATATTTTTTCCTTATGTGTTTGAGCTTGATACAAACATTCCGGAGCATCTTTGGATCGTCTATATCTTAAAAAACGGTTGAGTTATAGCACTTTGAAATTCTAGTGTGGCTGACATTTTGAAACGATCTGATTTTTGTCACGCGATAACACGCGTATTTACGAACGGATTTGGATATAACTTGGTGTGTACATGGTACATACTAATGTCTCGACCGAGTATGTTGTCCAACATCATCCGCCATCTTGTTTCAAAATGGCGGCCATTAATTTTTTTTAAATTTTAATTTAAAATGAGGTACAAAAAAATTAGAAATTGAAACGATTTTTTTCTTATGTGTTTGACCTTGATAGAAAGATTTCGGAGCATTTTTCGTTTCGTCTATATCTTAACCTTCTGAGCGGTTTGCCCGTATTTTTCCGTTTCCCAAAAATAACTTAAATCTGTTGAAGACAAAAATATTTTAAACAGAACTGTATTTCAAAATGTATATCAAATAAAGGGGCGTGAAGTGTATTTTAAAAACAAACAGGGAAAAAAAAATTAAATTAAGATTATTTTTATAAGCATTTTTTATGAAAATGCAGGAAAGTCCTCAAGACGCTCAGAGGGTTAAAAAAATGGCTGAGTTATAGCACTTTGAATTTCTAGCATGGCTGGTTTTCTTGACTTGATTAGGATGTGACAAGGCATGTGCATAGTACATAGCAATCTCTCGGCCGAGTTCGTTTGCTAACTTCATCCGCCATCTTGTTTCAAAATGGCGGCCATTTAAAAATTAAAAAAAATTAATTTAAAATGAGGTATAAAAAAATTAGAAATTGAAAAAGATTTTTTTCTTATGTGTTTCAGCTTGTTACAAAGACGATTCCGGATTATTTTTTGTTTTGCCTTTATCTAAAAAAAGCCGAGATATAGCAGTTTGAATTTCGAATGTGTGTGACATTCTAAAAAATCTGATTTTTTGCCTGCAACAGCACTCGTATAGATCAGTCGATTTAGATATGAGTGAACATGTGCACAGGAATTACTAAGGTCTCGACCAAGTTCATTGGTGAGCTTTGTTCCACCCATTGTGTTGTTTTAAAATGGCGGGCTATCACCGATAATTCGGGTTAGAATAATTATTAATATAATTCGGGATATCGCCGAATTTGGCGGCAAAATAAAAATCACTTTAATAAAACCAGCTGACTAATTTCGCGAAATTCTCATTCATATTCAATATTGACAAAAATTAGTATTTAATCTTCTATAATCGGGTTCCACTAATTTGAGCTACGTGTGTTTGAATAATATAAGCTGGCTTTAAAAAAAATAAGGAATATGAAAGCTACCTCTTCCTCTCGGCAGTGGCCGGAAGGACTTTTTGTGATTTTAAGTTATTTTTCATATTAAATATTATCAAAAGTACACATATGCCGTCATCTTGTATGATACTTCAATGGCATTCTAAATTACAAGAATGGACGGAAACACAAGGTGTATTGTTTTCCCTCTGACAAAAAACATTACCAAAAATGGATATACATCATTCACCGCAAGAATTATTAACCCACAAAGTACAAGGTAAGAAAACATATTCTACTTATTTTTCAAAATATTATACATATTGAAGTTTTTCATTTATTAGTTTTTATTGCAATACTTCATTAAAAAATAAATATGAAAAACGTTTTGTTTTAGTATAGTAAATAACTCTTTATAAAATCCCTATTTGCATTGAATATGTAAAGTCTGAAAAATAATGTATGTATAATTATGTGTGTGAATTATGGAATTGTATTTATTGTTGTAGAATATTCTGTAGAAAATGTAGTAAATTTTTTATTTGAACAACGAAAAGATACATTATTTTAATTATTAGTGTTTAATATATAAGTATTTTAATAATTAACTATTTTAATTACTATTTCTTATTATTTAAAGTGTTATATGTTAATTTTTTCATTTTAATTGATTCATTTGATTATTGTTAAAATGAAGTTATATTTAAAGATTTTTTTTTCTATCAAAGGCATTTTGTTTTAGTACAGTCATATAGTACAGTAATAGTAAATAAACTTTTATAAAATCCGTGTTTACAAAGAATATGTAAAGTATAAGAAAATTATACACGGGAATTATACTTTGTGGTAGTATATTTTGCAGAAAATTTATTTTAAATGTTCATAATAATAATTAAGTGAAACTGTGTATTATTTTTTGTTAATATTATATAGTCGAGTGTTTTAGTTATTCCTTTTTATCACAACATTTTATTACAAGTTAAATAAAGCTTGCTTTAAAAAATCATTTTTAGTAATAATATTTTGTTTTAGCATGGTAGGTTTGTACAAGGTAATTTTCAACCTTTCATACCTTGCATAAAATTCATATTTACACTGAAAATGTAAAGAAAGAAATAATATATGTATGTGAATTATACATTATTGTAGAATATTCTGTAATAAATATAGTATATTTTTACTTATGAATAACAGAAAGGATACAGTATTTATTTTAATTATTAGAGTATTATTATTTAAGATTATTTTACATATTAGTATTGATAACTAAGCAAGCTTTTTAAATTATTATTTCTTATTAATTAAGGTATCAATATAAGTTCTTAAGTATTAAAATTTACCTTTTTGTAAACAATACAAATTAAGCATAAAAATGGAAACTCGTAATATTTTAAATTAAAGTGAATATATATAATACTTTAAAAAATTAATAATATGTTTTCTTATCTTATTGTACTTTGTGAGTTTATAAGTTTTACGGTGAATGGTGTTTATCCACTTTTGATAATGATTTTGAAACACAAAATCGCTACAAAAAAAAAAAAAAAAAAAAAAAAAAAAAAAAAAGAAGAAGAAGCGTTAAAAGATATTTTAATAAAAAAAGGAAAGGAACTGTTTATGTTTAAAAAGTAACAGCATTTAAATTCAAAATAAATTATTAAAAATTTATTTTACTGAAAAATGGAATAAATTTAAAAATCTTTCTTTTTCATTTTACTTCAATAATCTATTTCTATTTCCCTTTTCTTATATTAAAAATTAGGTGTTTTTTGCGAAGAAAAAATATATAAAGAAATACTAAAAGAGAAACAAAGAATTTTTTAGCAGTGGTGAAAAAAATAATAATGAACGTTGATCCTTTAGCAAATCGATGCAAAATATATGATAAAAATGCTTAAAACTTCAGAAAAAAATCCTAAAAAATGGGAGGAGTGTGTGTGTGTGGGGGGGGGGGGGGACTGCATTTTATGTAAGATTTATTCCAGATTCCAATTGGTAAAATCAGAAATAATGAATCATGTAGGGTAATCCGACCAGTAAGTGAACAGCCCCCAGTGAATGGACAATTTGTATATATTTTATTAGAATAAGGTTTGAAAACCTCCCCACTAGATGGGGTTACAACATGGCCTTAATTCTATTCAATAGGAAGTTATTGCATTCCTGATTGATTACTGAAGTCACATTCCTATACTTATAGAAAATGTTTTATTTTTCATGTCTGAGAAACACGTTATTTCTATAGGGGAGAGTAGCCATATTTGGACCACCGCTTTAATTGGACCGTTGCCATTCTGCCGTTAATTACAGGAAGAGACGCCACCTACCGCTGAAATCCTACTCATTAGATTGACGTCATTTATGATTAGAAGAAGCACCTGCCTACCACATGCTGTTTTCAAACAATTAAAAAAAACCTAAAGTTAGTTGTTTTGATCTAATTTTCTCCTACTAAGCGTAAGTGAATACTTTAAAACTAAGGTAAGTTGTTATGTTTTCATATACATATCTAAATTCATCTGTTTATTGCGTATATTTTTCACGCGGATTTGTTTTATTCCGTTTTTCGTTCTTAGTCTTACGATTATCTGTTTTAAAAAATGGTGCAGTTGCCTTAATTGGGCCAATTTAAGTTGCTTAAATTACGCCAGATATACGATCATAAATTTGAAAAGTAAGTAATAATTTCGAGGGCGGTACACTTTGTACACTTTTTTTTTTTTTTTTGTATATCGGGATCAATTTCTTTATACAGTTTAGGGATATAAACATAAAAATATTTTTACATGTTTGTGCAATAAATTTTGTTTGCAATCTCTTTTATTTTGTTTGTATTTATATTTATTTTCTTTGAATTCTTTATTCCTACGTTGCGGCGTATTTGGTTTACAGAGTTGAATTCAAATATTTTCCTTCTGGAGTATATTTGCGATTCCGTGAGGGGCAGACTTTTTACAGTTCTGGAGGGTGGAATTACAATTTTTTGCCGTTAAAACGCATGAAATCTCAAACCTTCAGGTGGGAGTGGTTATTTCAAGGCTCCGGGGAGGGGGAGGGGGCACATGAATTCAACACTGTTTGGATATACAGGGTGATTCATAAAAGATGGGCAGAACTTTAAGGGGTTATAGTACACTTAAAGACAAATAATATTAAATAGGAGACTAAGGGTCCCAGACGTATTCCCAAGGAGATAGTGGGCATTAAAGTTTAGGGTCCGAAATTTCAAATGATTATAAAACATGGAAAAATTGGTCGATTCGTTTGCGGTTTTTGCAAAAAATTTTCTTTATGCCAGTATTTTCTTGAAATAAAATTTTAAAGTTCAATTTCAAAAAATGCCGATAGGGGGCGCTTTAGACTTTGGAGTAACAAACAACTATTTTTTAACGTTATTTTTTGTATTTCTTTAAATGATTTCGAAAGCTTAGACTTAAACTTAAATTTTGATCTAAAAATCTGAGTCCTAACGATTAGTTAAGTAGCGTAAACTGAAATTTGAAATTTGAAACCCTTCTCCCCCCAGAACAAAAATCAGTTATTCCCGATCTTTGTGTCGTAGATTAGGCTCTAACTACTGCCGCGTTTTGCTAAAATTATTCTTTATGTCAGAATTTTCTTGAAAATAAATTTTAAAGAAAAATTTCAAAAAATTCCGATAGAGGGCGCTTTAGACTTTGGAGTAACGAACAACTATTTTATACCGTTATTTTTTGTGTCTCATTAAATGCTTTCTAAAGCTTAGACTTAAATTTTCAGCCCAAAATCTGAATCGTTAGACGTGGTTAAGTTTCTGGGGAGAGGGGTTTGAAATTTCTACTCCTGAGCACAGTTCAGTTTACCATGTCCACACATTGTGTGCTGTGATACGAGGTAAAAAGACACAAATTAGGATTATGTTACCAAAGCATATTTATTAACATGTAATTACAATAAATGTTCAAAATTGTGACCACCAGAGGTTATGCACGCAGAACAACGGCGAAGAATGGAACGGCGAACATTCGCGAAAACATCAGGCTTTTGGAGCACTTCCCCTACAGCGGCGGAAAGTCTGGCGACCAGTTCCTCGGGGGATTCAATGGGTGTCTCATACATAAGAGCCTTCAATCGTCCCCAAAAAAAGAAATCGAGGGGTGAAAGATCTGGCGAGCGAGCAGGCCAAGCAACAGGACCACCTCGACCAATCCATCTGTTCGGAAATGTGATGTCCAGATAGTTGCGGACGTCTCGTACGTAATGGGCTGGCGCTCCATCGTGCTGGAACCACATGACCCGCCGGATGCGTGGAGGAACAACGTTTAACAGGTCTGGCAGCACATGTTGCAGAAATGTGAGGTATGCTTTACCGTTGAGGCGTTCAGGAAGAAGGTACGGTCCGATTAGGTGGTCTCCGAGGATTCCTGCCCAAACATTGATGGAAAAGCGTTTCTGATGAGCATGTGGATACGTAGCATGTGGATTGACATCCGCCCATACATGTGCATTGTGTGTGTTAAATGTACCTTCACGTGTGAAGGTACATTCATCGGTGAAAAGCACAGTTCGTCCAAAATGTGGATTTAGCGCGTTCTGCTGCAGAAACCAGCGGGCGAATTCAATACGATTTGGATAATCCCCTGGAGACAGTTTCTGGACTCGTTGCACATGAAACGGGAGCAAATGTTCATCCTTCAGTACCCTCCAAGTCATGGACTGTGAGGTATCCACCTGCCTAGCCACTGTTCGTGTACTTGTACTTGGCTGCGCCGCTACTACATCCAGAATGGCTTCTGCAACAACTACTGATTCGTCCTTTTTTGCACGACCTGCATTCGACCGGGAAGCGAGAAATGATCCCGTCTCACACAACTGTCTGTGCAAGCGCTCGAAAGTTTTGCGGTTAGGCAACCGCCTGTTGGGAAATCGCTCTCTGTACATTCGTTGTGCCTCTGCACCATTTCCATCTGCCGCTCCGTAAATTAAATGCATCTCAGCCTTTTCCTTATTCGTGAAGGGCACCATCTTCCGATTCATTACTACAGCGACTTACACTTGACTCACCGTTCAGTGGTTTTTATGCCTGAATCGTGTCGAAATTTTGCATACGTGTTCTTCTTCTTCCCCATTTGACATTTGCATACTTTCTGTTTCCTTCTTCACCCGGTGACTAGCGTCAAGAATGGAGCTTTAACGTTTGCATGAGCGACGTTTCCAACTGTGCCAGTGCCTTTATGAGTGAATTCCGACTATGCAGTCCTTGACGAAAGTTGTATTTTTGCCTCGTATCACAGCACAGAATCGTTGGGCATGGTTAAGTAGTGCAAACTGAACTATGTTCAGAAGTTGAAATTTGAACCCCCTCCCCTCGCTACTGAACCACGCTCAGCGATTCAGATTTTGAGCTGAAAATTTAAGTTTAAGTCTAAGCTTTAGAAAGCATTTAATGAGACACAAAAATAACGGTATAAAATAGTTGTTCGTTACTCCAAAGTCTAAAGCGCCCTCTACCGGAATTTTTTGAAAATTTTCTTTAAAATTTATTTTCAAGAAAATACTGACATAAAGAATAATTTTAGCAAAACGCGGCAGTAGTTAGAGCCTAATCTACGACACAAAGATCGGGAATAACTGATTTTTGTTCTGGGGGGAGAAGGGTTTCAAATTTCAAATTTCAGTTTATGCTACTTAACTACTCGTTAGGACTCAGATTTTTAGATCAAAATTTAAGTTTAAGTCTAAGCTTTCGAAATCATTTAAAGAAATACAAAAAATAACGTTAAAAAATAGTTGTTTGTTACTCCAAAGTCTAAAGCGCCCCCTATCGGCATTTTTTGAAATTGAACTTTAAAATTTTATTTCAAGAAAATACTGGCATAAAGAAAATTTTTTGCAAAAACCGCAAACGAATCGACCAATTTTTCCATGTTTTATAATCATTTGAAATTTCGGACCCTAAACTTTAATGCCCCCTATCTCCTTGGGAATACGTCTGGGACCCTTAGTCTCCTATTTAATATTATTTGTCTTTAAGTGTACTATAACAATTTAAAGTTCTGCCCATCTTTTATGAATCACCCTGTATAATGTTTGCGTTTGATTAATCGCAGCGTATTTTTTTTTCAATAGACCATACTTTTTAAACATTTTTTTAATATAATGTTGAAAATGTTGAAAACGACACAGACAAACTGTCTGGAAGGAAAACACCCCTGACAGCAAAAGCTGTTAAAGGTATAGGAAACGAAAAGGATAGCGTAAGTTGTGAATAAACTGACCTGCAAGAAGGCTGCAGCTACATATCCACCCCCCCCCCCCCCAAAGCCAAAAGATCATTGGAAATGCTATCTCCCTTGCTAACTTCAGTTAAATCAAAGTACAGAGGGAGCCAAAAAACAGTTGCGTTAACATCTTCGCCATATAAATTTTGTTTGATTGTTTTATTAATCGCAAAATTTGCTTTTAATAAAATTAGTTACATTCCCTAGTCATTAAAAGAATCTGATATTGTTTGGTCCAATTTAGGAGACTGGGGGTCCAACTTAGGCGACTAGTTGCTGAATTTGGACCACTTTTGATAATTTTTTCAAATTAAAATAAAATTTAAGATTTTCAAAAAGAAATTGATCTAAAGATTTATTTAGTTAGCAGATGAACAGATTGACTCCGTGTAGTAATGTTTTGCAGATATTCCAAAAATTAAGTGAGTTACACCTGAAAATATGTGAAGTGGTCCAAATTCGGCTACTCTCCCCTACTTAAATAATAAGGTAAGTGCTATGTCATTTCATACGTTTGATAAGAATTTCTGTATTTATTTGCATTATGTACCAATTTTATTGTAGACACATTAAATATATATATTATAGGCATATGTATAATTGTTTTAACCATTGTAGAATATGTATAATTTGAGAATAGGGAAGTTTAATAACTGGTTAGGTAAATGTAAAAAATCCAATGAATAAACAGCTGTTCATTCACTGGAAGGAATACGTTAGGCTACTTTTTCTAGTGAATGAACTGTTTTGGGCTTTATGTTTTTGTGGCTTCTTTTGTACCTATATTTTGAATTAAGTGATTTTTCAATAATGGTAACAAATGAAAAGTTAACAGATATAAAAACGTAACAAAAGAACATATACCAACAAATTTTCAAAGGTAATAATTATTGATGACTTTCAAATCTTACTTTTTCTATTTTTTAGATGATTGATAGAAATATTCTCACTGATGACCAAAAAGATTCCTCAAAAAGGATATATGGGAGGTTCAAGTACTCTACAGAGGACCTTGAAATGGCTGTACAAGCTATGAGGCTCATTTCAGCTCAGTTTGAAGAAGGTATCTCTTCATTTTAATATTCCAAAAGCAACGTTGTCTGTGAAACTGTGAGGGAAAACTATTGAAAGTAAGCGTATGGGACATTGCCTGTGTTGTCTTTTGAAGAAGAAAAACTCTTTGAACATTGGATAGTTGGAAAGGCAAAATTGGATTTACAATGCATAAGGATGAAGTAAAATGTGATGTTTACAATGTCATGAAACAAACAGGAAGGAAAAATCCATTTATAGACAAACATCCAGGGGAGAAATGGATGGCTCTTTTTTAAAAATAGCATCCAAGGTTGGAAATATGAAGTAAGCACCATGATAATATGTGGACCACAGGTCCACATGTGGTGGAATTGGAAGTGGCCTACAGTAAAGTATAAGATCTGGTATTTTAAGGATCATATGAAAAGCATAATAAAAACACCCGAATTTATTTCTGCAACATGCTCCCGTTCATCTGGAGTTATTAGTAAAATAGAGAAGTACAAGGCCATTGATTTCAGGAAATAGAATTAGTTCTTGTCTTTTTTTTTTTTTTAATCTGTAATTTGTGTTTAATTTTAGAACTTAAAAGTGATAATTTTTCAAGCTAATTAATTATTGTTCTGGATTAAAAAAAAAAAAAAAAACTTAATTCTCTAAAATCATGTTATAAGTTGTTTGTACAAGTTTTAAAATAAATAAAGAACTATGAAATTTAAGTATTTATAATTGCTGCCTGTTCATTCACTGGAAAATTTTGCGTTCATTCACTGGTAACAACTGTTCATTTACTTGGTTTTTGTATCGATTTCTATTAAGACAACCCTAGCATCCCAAACAACTAAAATATAAAATTCCCTTTGTTATTTCTTAATCATTTGTAAACCAACAGATGTATTTGCACTGTCAAACACCAATAGGTACTGTTTATTAAAATATAATGAATCATTTTCTTTTTAAATGTGTTTAAGTGTTCATTTACTGATCGGACTACCTTACTTCTCCAAAAATCTCCCAGCTATGAAGTGGAGATCTCTCTAAAGTGAAGTCACAACTCACAAGCCAGTGTTTAGGCCGGTATTGTTGAAGGTCGCGGTCTAGCCAGATAAGCATAGCGAAATGACCAACACAGCCGATGTTTGAAATAACATGTGTGGTAATAAGGTTTACCATGAGAATACAATGTGGAGTGCTTTTATCCCCTGACCTTGAACTGTCCTTGAGATAATAGAGGAAGTATACGCCGGCACTACCATTTTTCAAATACGTTTTTCTCAAAGAGTACAAAAGTTAAAAAAAAAAATGAAACCAACGCCAATTATTGAAGAATATACTAGTTCACATTATATACATATATTTCACATTTTTAAACACATTTTAACATACAAAAATAAACAAAAAAATATATAAAACATATTAATGTAGTAATTTTACATTTACACCAACCCAAAAATTACAGAATAATGCTCAAAGTATGTACTTTTAACAAAAAAAATTTCGTTAAAATCGAAGATGCGCTATTTGAGAATAAAAATAATGTTAGCAACTTCCTAAAATATTCCTAACTTTTCCTGTTTGTATTTGCAGAAATACGTTGCTATCGATGCATTGGCCAATTCGTGACAATTCCTCTCGGGCGGGATGCGAAGCACGACAAAATAAAAGAATTCGTGTTTTTAAATATTCTGTTATTTTGGCGTACTGCGCATCCTTCTCGCGTAATAATACCAAGAACTGGCATACAAAATGGTAATATTTGTCTACCATACCTATCACGATTTTCATATAGAAGAAAGCTATGGAACTGTACAGTGTACAGTCGTGGAAAAAAAAAGTAAACACCCCCTACTAATTCCTGAACAAATTGTCGTAGGAGAAAGTTACTGGTACCGAACGGTTGGAAATAAAGTCTATTTTTAAATGATGTATATAAAATTTGCTTAAGGAGACATCTACATATTAAAACGAATCATAACTTTGTTTTTTCAATAGCAGTACACAATTCCGACAGCATAAATGGACACTACACTCTTCAAGTTGCCTAAAAGCAAATTTTTATTCAATTCGTGCGATAAGTTTCCGAGAAATTAATTATTTTAAAACGAGCTTATTTTGAGGGATATATCCAAATTGAAATTCGGTACTCGATTATTGACTGAGAGAGCTCCCTTCTTGATCAAGGCATCTTAAGCGCCAATCAAACAGTCATTGAAGACTGCTAGATTGCAGGATAGCATAATCAATTTCAAAATATCTAGTCACTTCTATCATTGACGGCCCCTTAAACCATCATTTTGCCGTTTTTTAAGGCCGTTTTTTTCCGTCTTGGAAGGAAATTGTGTAATTTTGGATTTCCGTAAAGCAGGATTTAATAAATCTAAATCCATCAAAAAATTTGTAGGTTTCAATTCATAATTTTTTTAATATTAATTTTATAATTAATAATTCGTAGCATAAAATTATAAAAATTGCAAATTCAACGTATTAATGTTTGGGTATTTTAATATTATTGCTACACAAAAAATTATTACATTAGGAGTATAATTTCAGGAGATATTAATAAAAATATGAAAATGTAATTTTGCATTAGAAGCACTAAATTTTTAATGTTTATAATTCAAAAACTTATCATTCAAATGACTTGAAATTGGGTAGCTAGGCATAGTTTGAACCAATGATTTGAAATATCTTATTAAAATTGAGTATTGCCATTGGAACAAAATGAAGTTTGGGTTCGTTTTAATATGTAGATGGCCCCCTAAGCAAATTTTATATACATCATTTAAAAATTGACTTTATTTCCAATCGTTCGGCACCAGTTACCTTTTTCTCCGATAATTTGTTGAGAAGTTAGTAGGGGGTGTTTACTTTTTTTTTCCACGACTATATATAACGTATCACTTTAGGGGGAGGGGGGAATTTCTCGTGATATCGTTATTTATGATCAAACCAAAATTTATTTTTTCGCTAACTTTTTCTTTACATCTGTTATCTTAATTTTTTTAGTATGTTTTCTTATTTTTATGAAAATACAAATTTATTATTAAAACCATTGAATGATTATAAAATCATTTCATTACAAAATATGGACTAACTCAACGTTCGCCATTAATATTCTCCTACCATATGCGTATATAATTCGTCGCTAGAGAAACCAGATTCGAAATTATACTTGTTATTTTTATTGGTAAAAAATGGGGGATAATGTTGTCCACTTATTTTGTTTACAATAATTACTGTTTAGGCGAGTGGAAGAAGACGTTATTACTGCTCAATGCATTATGTAACAAAGAGCTATTATTAAATACTTTTAAATAATAAGTATTGTTTTAAAATGTTATTTGATATAAAGTTATTTCTTATATAACAGCGATATTTTATGAATAACATCTCTTCATCTAAATCAGTAGAGTATGCGAATAAAAATTGTACAACCATATCTAGAGTAAGTGTATAAACAACGTATAAAGCAAAACGTATAAAAAGAAAAATAAAGGAAAACAACTTGTAAAAAAAAAAAAAAAAAAAAAAATTTTAGACACTGATGACGATATTATTAGGGGAAGGAGTGGTCGAGGAATGATATTGCATGATATCGAAAGGTTGGGAGGGAGTCCGAAATTGCCAAAAAGATGATAACTTTATAGCCCCTATTCAGCTTCACCGGCACAATCGACTAGACCACAGACTCGATATTATTACGTGAGAAGAATGCACAGTACGCCAAAATAACAGAATGTTTGCAAATAAGAAAACAAATCTATAGGGAAGTGGTATGTATGGAACTTAGATGAGAAATTATAATTTTTGTTTTCAACGAAATCTAAAATTAACATCTTTTTCACCGTCGCAAAATTTATATGCATATCTTTCATATTCATATTCACTATTTAAAAAATATTTTAAAGTGCAATAGATTATTAATAAATATATTCCCAACCTTGATGTCACGTTTGCCAATTACAATTTTGCGTGTAAACAAAATTAATGTTTAAGGATTACCAAAATAAACCTTCAAAAATAATTAATTTTTGCTATATTTATCCAATTATAAAAGAAATTTTTAATGGGTAGTGGTAATAAAGAAACACTGAACTGCATTATTCCTTTACTAACTCATCTGAAAATTTCATATTTTATATTCAGCATTCTCCATTGTTATACCCCAAACATCATCTCTGCTCTCTCACCAGCAAAATTAAACAACATAAGCATAAATAACACATACAAACATTTCTAGGTAAGGAAAGAGAAGAAGATATTCCTCTCGTTTCTGTAATTCGAATCTGTTTATGATTTGTATACTGTCATCAGTTCAACTGTTAGGTAGTCTGTAAAGTTAATCTCTTAATTTTACCCTTTTAAATTGTGAAAATTCATATCTTCAAGTAAGTTTATCATTAATATAAAATGATATTCTTAATAATTTCATCACTGGTTAGATATATAATCGAATGATCCATGAACCCTAATTATGAAATAAGGCAAATTTCATCTTCTAAAGTATTTTTCCCGTTGTGAAAATCGATTAGAAGATTTACACAATCAATTAATAAATTTTAGAAGGATACTGCTAATTTAAATTAACAACGAAATATTTATTTATAGAAATTTTATGGAATACTCATAAATCCACTCAAATCTTATTTATAAAATATTTTTAAAAGTATTTTATAGAATTAGGAAATGTGCAAATTTAATACCCTTACAATAGAAATATAGAAATATTTAAGAACTGAAACTTTCAACCCACAATCTTCTGACATCAAGAAAGTTGAACAACTGCAAATGAAAGAGGAATAATTATTTTTAAAACAATTTTGTTTTGTGCAACAAATAAAGCTTTTGGATCAAGATAAAGTAGTGTATCTACTACTCATTGTAAATTGTATTACGATCGATGTACTAAATTAATTTTATAACACATTTTTAATGATACTTTAAACTACGTCGGGCATAAAAGGTTAACGGAACGTTTTCAGTAATGTCGTGGAATGTAAAATTATAATTTATTAAAAATAATTTGACATTCAATTATATTTAGGGAGATTTAAAAAAAATTAAACAGAGATTCTTTCCGAATCACTGAGGCAGCAACTTCTTAATTCTATAATCGATGTTTTTCCTTCGGTACCTGTAATATTTTTCAGAATAATATTGATTCCCAATGGGACACATGTGTCCCTTTTGTACTATACTGTAAAAGAAAATGTATTAGGCTATTAAGAATTTTCTAGGAAACTGGGATGCCTAGAACTTTTTATGTAACTGCAACAAAAAATTTCATGTATATTATCCCGGGTTACCGATAAAATTTTAGTAAGTACATACAGATTTCTGTAGCTTTTACAAAAACTAGTTTTGTAGATTTACATTTTTTTTTTTTTTTTTTTTTTTTTTTTTACAGTGTAAGGGTTAAGTAAAAAAATGTTGAAATAAAAAAATCCAGGAAGCAAGATTTGATATGCAAAAATTATATGCATCCCGATATGGGACCAGTCCCATATCCCGGGTATAATATAGGGGTATAATATAGACTTAAAGAAACTTTATATAAAGTGTAACATAATATAATAAAGTAACCCTCGCTATATCTCGTGCTGGGAGATAAGAAATGAGCACGATAAAATTGAGGGTATTTAAAAATTAAGGAATACACTAATTTAGAAATAAATGTTCTGTATCTGGGCGTAAATTTTACTTTGTACGCACACTGTAAAAAAAAAAAAAAAAAAAAAAAAAAAAAAAAAAAAAAAAAAAAATCTGTTCATTTTAGTTAAAAAACTGCTAGAAAAAAAAGTGTTTAGTTAAAAAAAAAAATCTGGATATCGTTTACTTTAATGCAAACACTATAAAAATAACAGAATGATGGTCAGTGATGAATGATGAAAGAATAAATATAGATTTATTTCGAAACAAAACTGTAACCTGTGTATTTCAAGGACAAAATTTGTTAAAATAGGAGAAAATTCGCAATAAATAGAGATATTTTTCATAAAACAGACAATTTTTTACTGTCCTCCTGGCTGACAATCTTTTTAGGCGCGTTTTTTCTATTCGTAATTATATAAATACGTAGCACCTATAGTCGTTGTAAGGTCTGTCCGACTGTGCATATAACAGCGCAAAAGCTACCCAACCGAATGGTTTCAAATTGAATATACATAATCGCTGCAGAATTTTTTCTAATCATTTAAAATTTTATACAAATCGAATCAAAACTTAAAGAGATAATAAAAGTTTTCTCCATTCTATTAATTCCTATTATTCGTCATTAATCGAATGATATCCCATGACAGGTTATGATTATAGATTGCATGATGACGACTTCCTATTTCAGATGAAGTCCTATTATTTCCATATGACAAAATTTAAAATACAGAATCGTAATAAATTTTGTATTCATGCATTTTTGAATAAGAGTGCAACAGCTATTGCACCAAGATCTGAATATTTATAAAACTAGTTATAGTACGAACGCACCTCATTTGCCACGTTTGACGAACGATTTACGTCTTGTTCTCTAATATAAACTTTTTAACAACAACAAAAAGGCTTTAATTACTAGTTGATTTTATATTATTAAAAAAATTGCCAGGAAGTTTTGCACCACCTTGTATTAGCATACAAATCCCTCCACTGTAAAAATACAGCTCTTAAAAGGAAGTGAGTGTACGGCAGAGATCTTGGGTGAATTTAAACGCTTTAGAATTTTGATTTTTTTTTTTTTTTTTTTTTTTTTTTTTTTTTTTTTTTTTTTACTTATTGTTTAGGTGATAAAAGTTTTAACAATTAAAACATTGCTTTTTGGTTTCACCTACAAAAATCGTAGAAACCAAAACCGAATAAAACGGGAGGGAAATCGCCGGTTCTTTACTTATTGTTTAGGTAATAAAAGTTTTAACAATTAAAACATTGCTTTTTGGTTTCACTTACAGAAATCGTAGAAACCAAAACCGAATAAAATGGGAGGAAAATCGCCGGTTCTTTACTTATTGTTTAGGTGATAAAAGTTTTAACAATTAAAACATTGCTTTTTGGTTTCACCTACAAAAATCGTAGAAACCAAAACCGAATAAAACGGGAGGAAAATCGCCGGTTCTTTACTTATTGTTTAGGTAATAAAAGTTTTAACAATTAAAACATTGCTTTTTGGTTTCACTTACAAAAATCGTAGAAACCAAAACCGAATAAAATGGGAGGAAAATCGCCGGTTCTTTACTTATTGTTTAGGTGATAAAAGTTTTAACAATTAAAACATTGCTTTTTGGTTTCACCTACAAAAATCGTAGAAACCAAAACCGAATAAAACGGGAGGAAAATCGCCGGTTCTTTACTTATTGTTTAGGTGATAAAAGTTTTAACAATTAAAACATTGCTTTTTGGTTTCACCTACAAAAATCGTAGAAACCAAAACCGAATAAAACGGGAGGAAAATCGCCGGTCCTTTACTTATTGTTTAGGTGATAAAAGTTTTAATTAAAACATTGCTTTTTGGTTTCACCTATAAAAATCGTAGAAACCAAAACCGAATAAAACGGGAGGGAAATCGCCGGGTAGCGACTTTTTCGCCAAACAGATAGCACTATGTCACTTGATAAAAATCGTCAAAAATGAAATATTTTAAAGATGTTTATGATTTTTATGTTTTTTTTTTGTTGTTGTTGTTGAATTTTTAAAAAAAGTACTGAATCAATTTTCATGAATTTTAAATAGGACCAATTCGAGACTATCTTCTGTCAATTGGATGCGTAAATACGGGTTAGGTTCCCTTAGAAAGACCCCCACGAAGGGCACTCCCCCTAGGGCCTATATCCCAAGCGTAGATAATCGGCCGTCAAAATACAACCAACCTCTGTCAATTGGAAGAAAATCACATGAATCGGTTACGCAGTTTCGGAATAATAGGTGAACATACATGAAAAAAAAAAAAAAAAATAAATAAATAAAAATACACACGCGTCGAATTGATAACCTCCTCCTTTTTTTGAAGCCGGTTAAAAAATCAAGAGATTTTTGTGTTGTGTACTGAGAAATAAACCCTTTATTTACATTCTTTTGTCCTGCGAAGAAAATCTGTAGATACGGCATACGGCTTTATAGCCCAGTGGTTTGGGGGTTGAATTCGGAATTAATTAGGGGAAAGCTGGAAATTGTTTTAATCCCTTCTGTTTAGGTCTAGAATGAATATGTTATGTTTTTCCCCTCGTACTAGGTGAGCGTTAGGAAATATGTATAGAATTATAGTAAAAAAACACGTTTTTTTGCATACCATAACAATATCTCAAAACAGCTAACTCTGTCAAAAACATTGTCAAACAAATGTTGTAGAGCTTAAAATTCTGAGTAAAATGAGTACCTACACTCAATACTTATGTCGAATATTAAGGTCACAATTCTACTTCAAAATTTTAGACCCATCATCAGGGGGATGACCTCAGAATTAATTAGGAGAAAACTGGAAATTGTTTTAATCCCTTAAGTTTAGGTCTAAAATGAACCTACTACTATGTTTTCTTCCTCGTACTTTGGTGAATGTTAGAAAATATGTGCATATTGATTTTCGAAAAACACCCTTTTTTTAGTTTCCTTAACAATATCTCAAAACAGCTAACTCTATAAAAAACATTGCCAATACAAATGTTGTAGAACTTAAAATTTTGAATAAAATGAGTACCATCATTAATATTTTTGTTCAACATTAAGGTCGCAATTATATTTCAAAATTTTTCAAATCAAGAGCTTGAAGCCAGGAGAGACCAAGTTAACTTAACACTATCTCAAATTGCGGCCTTAATATTGAACAAAAATATTAAGTGTAGGTACTTCATCTTACACAGAATTTTAAGCTCTACAACATTTGTTTGACAATGTTTTTGACAGAGTTAGCTGTTTTGAGATATTGTTATGGTATGCAAAAAAAACGTGTTTTTTTACTACAATTCTATACATATTTCCTAACGCTCACCTGGTACGAGGGGGAGAACATAGCATATTCATTCTAGACCTAAAGAGAAGGGATTAAAACAATTTCCAGCTTTCCCCTAATTAATTCCAAATTCGGCCATTTTTTGCTCCCTTACCACTGGGCTATTAGGAAATAAACTTAAGTAGTTGGAAAATCATGAAAGATTCAATTTAAATATTTTTCAGAATGTTTAAAATTCGATTATATATTAACGTGTTTATGCCTGAATTTTTATTTTCTCAAATTTGTTGGTAAAATCCCTTTAAAATGTTACAAAATTAAGTGGAAAAATACTAAAAAAAAATTACGCTAAAATATTTTTGTATTTATTTGATAAAATGTAAAGTAATAAATATGGGAATATTCATATGTAAAAAAGGCATAATTATATGTTTTTTTCTAAATTTATATAAATTAAGCTTTTAAATTGTATATTATATACGTGGGTGGTCCAATAATTATTGTCCCTAATGTATATAAAATATTTGTGCTGCGATGGTTGATGTGGAATATCGAAGCCTAATGTCTTAAATGCCTGTATGCTCAATTTTAGAACCGTAGCTGCTATATTAACATAGTTTTGGAGGGAGGGGTGAAGTTTTAAAGACCTATTTTTGAGGGAGTTTTTAAGGGTGGGGTGAGGTTTAAATGCTGGTTTGGAGCTTATGAGGCTACATTTGTGACAGTGGATGAGATGTGGCTACATCACTATGATCCTGAGTCCAAACGGCAGTAGTTACGTCTCATTCACTGTCACAAATCTAGCCCCATAAGCTAAAAATTAGCCGTTCACCGCCACTCCCCCCCCCCCCTTTCACTCGTCCCTCCAAAACATTGTGAATATAGCAGCTACGTTTCTGAAATTAAGTATATAGGCATCTAAGACTTTAGACTTCAATATTCCACAACAACCATCGCAGTACAAATATTTTATATACACTAGGGACAATAATTATTGAACCACCCACGTACTACAATTAATATTTTTATAGACATCAATATATTTACATCAATATTATTTACATCAATAACTGCCCCTAAATGTCTAATAGAAATAAGTACCCGTTTGTGCCTTGCGCCCTATATTTTGTACGTTACCAACATGCATAAAAAACAGGCTTGAACCTATAATTTCGCAATTTAAAAAAATACGTTTTTCAAAGAAGTCTACAAGCTAAGATTATGATATTTATTGGTATCCTTGATACAAAAAATGCAAATAAACTTACTTTTTACATTCCGCTATCTTGAAAAATGAAAAATCTATAAACACCGAAAAAATGGCTTCATTTAAGCAAATAACTATCAATCTTATGCTGTCATCTCTCGGCAATAGATAAAGACATTTATAGACAATTACTTCACAATTTTCATCTTGTAAAGAAGAAATAAATAAAAAAATTAATTAAAGTTCGAAACGTTTCAAAAATGGGACGCTAGGCGTAAATGGGTTAAGTATTGAGATCCTGGTAGGCAGTTTTTGTCCGTAAAATAAAACTTTTTTTTAAAAATAAATATTACTTTATGATAATAACGATAAAGAGATGCATTTGTTGTAATTGTCACGTAAACAGTAATTAACCCATTTTTGCCTGATATTTTGTTTTCTCAATTTTTTTGGTAAAATCACTTTAAAATGTTGCAAAATGAACTGGAAAAATACTAAAAAAAAATTAAGCTTAATTTTTTTTGTATTTATTTGATAAAATGTAAAAGAACTCAATATGAGTATTTCTAGTAGAATAATATGCATAATTATATATTTTGCCTATATTTATATTTAAAAGGTTTTTAAATTCTATATTATGTACTATAATTAGCATTTTAATGAACTACAAAAAATATACTTATTTCTTTGCAGAGACTAATAACGTTATAAGTATTATTAATAATAAAATAAGAATAATCGTATTGCAGGCTTAATAACAATTTATTTCGTAAATATTTTCGAAAATAGATTGCATAATTAACTGTCTCCTAAATTTCTAACAAAAATATGTGCCCATTTGTGCCTAGAACCCTATATTTTGTACATTACAAAAATGCATAAAAAATAGGCTTGAACATTTAATTTCGCAAAAAAAAAAAAAAAAAAAAAAGTATTTCAAAAAAGCCACAAGCTAAGATTATAACTTGCGATTTTGGGTCCATGATAGAAAAAATACAAATAAACTTACTTTTTACATTTCGCCCTCTTGAAAAATTAAAAATCTATAAACACCGAAAAAAACCTTAATTTAAGCAAATGAATATCCACCTTGTGCTGTCATCTCTCGGTTATAGATAAAGACATTTATAAATAATGATTTCATGCAATTTTCATGTTATAACGAAGAATAAAATTATACAAATGCATTAAAATTTGAAACGTCCCAAAAATGGGACGCTAGGCATAAATGGGTTAAAAAAATAAGGTTTTGGTAAATTGAATGTTTTTTTCTTTTTCTGGAGATACGAAAAAAGATCAATAAATTACAATGAGCAATATGAGTATGCATGATATAACTTAACCATATAAATTAAAGATTTTTGCATTTTAAAACCAAGTTTGCTTATTAGATTTCAAGGTGCATGAAATTTCTATAAATATGATGATTATGACGAAAAACTATATATTACAGGATCGGCGAACCTTTTTGAGTGCGCGTGCTAAAATTTCACAAACTATATCTATCAACAATGTAACGTGCCAAACTTTGACAAAAAATAATTTTGCAGTGTGCGAAGTTTATACAAAACACTAGTCAAAAAATCAGTTGCTTTCATGCATTAATAATTAATAATTAATAATTAATATATATTAAAAATTTAAATGCTATTTCTCTGTATTTTGGAATAAGCTATTAAACTGACGAAATTTTAATTAGAAAATATGATTTATTTATGTAGTACGTACTTTAACAAAAGTACAAAGAAATAAAGATAAAAAAATTAGTAATTTTTGACTTTATTATTAATGCAACATCTGGTTATCCAAGTTGCATTACACAATGTATCAATAACTTATTGATGAGATTTTTGCTGATGTTCGTGGCGGAGATTTCTTTATAACTGATTCATATTTTGATGATAGTTTAATAAATATGCATAGAAATTGGATCCATTTTCCATCTTATTGCAGTGACTGTCTAACAAAATTAGTCTGAAAAATGCAGCTTTATAAATTCGTATAGATAGGCAAAATACATATTAAAACCCTGCATAACATAACAGTAAAAGAAAATTCTTTTGATATTTTTATTATGCAAAATTAGTTGCAATTTTTGTGATAGTCTGGGGGACAAAATTTTATTGATTATAATAGAAAAAAAAGAATGTGCTATCTGTATAATGATTATAAAATTTATTTTTTCGCGTGCCAAAGAAATTTTCTTACGTGCCAACTCTGGCACGCGTGCCATAGGTTCGCCAACCCTGATATATTATTTCATCGTTTGACTGTACTTTAGAATTTCACTGGAACAACTATAGTAAATATTGCACAATTTTTGTGAAAGAGGCTGAAAAAAGAGTTTAAAGCACATAAAATTTAATACTTACAATTCGCCTCATGTTGAAGAATGTACTATAGGGCAGCTAGCGATTGGCAGGATTACTGAAATATTTAGAAGTGTAAAACACCTTATATATACTAATCATTGATGATAGTTTTGCGTGTTAATGTTTATGGTTCCTTATTTTAGTGACATTTTGTGACTGTTGTCGTTTTAAGTCACCTGCGTGAGACGTTTAGTAAAAGCAAATGGGCATAGCTTCGCAATCCTTTATTTGACAGAACTTACATAAGCATTACATATTTTTTTCTTTATTTATCGTATTATCAGGAAAGAAATACGAGATGGTGTATTTTTTTCCCATGCACGCTATAATCGCGTATAATCGAATCATATAAACATGCGATTTTATAACACATATTTTGAAAATCGTTTTTTCCTCAGATATATTGCGTTTATTTTGAAGCAGCTGTGTAAAAATGAACAAGGGGAATGAGGAAATTGCATCAGCCGTGTAATAATAATAGTTATTAAACAAAAGTTTAAAATATTTTAAAATACTCGGCTGTCCTTGGAATAAGAAAAATACTTATTTAACTTTGCGCAGATCGCATACAGCGTTTTGATTTATGGACAAATCCATGGGGATATTTAAATTACATCAAGGTTGCTGAATAATGGGATTGTGAAATTTAGAGTAGAAGATAAGGGGGTCCGGGACACACTTAAAAATAATTTTTATTTATTGAGTTAAAATTTTCAATTTTTTTTGTGATGGTTAACCTTGTCATTTGTAAGCAAAATCACATGATAAAATTTCTCATAATTAAAAAAAAAAATTAAAATTTATTAAGAAAGTGGGTTAACTATATCGTTATAACTCGAAATATTATCTGTAGAATTTCAATTTTTTTCATTTAAATAAGCAGAAATATGTAAGTTTTAATTTCGATTTAGCATGTTTAAAAATATTAATTTAAATAAAAATTAAAAATATTTAAAGTAAAAATTAAAAAAAATGATGTAACATCTTCCGCCTTCTTGTTTCATAATGGCGGCCATTTGAATTTCGTGGACACTTTTGGAAATCTTTAGGTTTCCTAACTTTCTCTTTAAAATGACCTATGTTGTTAACTTACACTGTGTGACTCTTTAAAATATCTTTTAATGTTTCTGTCATTCTGTTTAAAATGATACATAAGAGTTTGCATTTTGTGAAACGTAACATTTTCCATAAGAATACAATGTTAGAAAACATAAAAAAATTTCAAAAATTAAAATGGCCGCCATTTGAAACAAGATGGCGGATGAAGCTATCCAACGAACTCGGTCGAGACATTAGAATGTACTATGCATATGAATATATATATAAGCCAGCATTACAACGGAGTGTGGTTTTGGTATCTGGGGGTCATGATTTGCGAAAATATAGCAAAATGTCCCCAAGTGTTTTCCTTCGGACGGCTGCTTTTTACTTTTTGCAATGAAAGCTACCTAAAAGTGTCCACAATTTTGGCCACCACTGTATTTTAAAATGCTATTAGATTATCTAATCTAAAACTTAATTAATAAAAAATAAAGTTTTCTTTAAACCTTCTCTAAATCCTTCTAATACTTTACGTATTTTTTGTACGATCCCTCGAAGAATGGCCCAACTCATCTATGTTCAGATGTAGGAAATTGGCATAAGTCATGCAATTCAAAGTTTCGTAACTCGGTCAATTTTAGTGTTAGCTGAATGGTAATTTTTTTTGTCTCACTTGTTAGTGTATTAGGAAATTCTTACTAAATATTACTTATAGGATCGGGGGACCGTATAAAAATTTAAATTTCGTAACTTTTTAAGAAATGTTTTTATTGATCACAACGACTTTTAAAATAATTTTTTACTTCATTTAAAAGATGTTTGTAATTGGAGGAATATGTCTATTACTAACGGCTTGGAAATTACTATTGGACACCGTTGAGAGTGGACACTCTGTATAAAGATACATGCTTGAATTTCGGGCTATTGATACATCAAATAATGCCCGATAGATGGAGTTTCTAGCAAAGCATTAGTTTACATAGTTTAAAAATGACGCTCAGGGTTCTGGAGTGTGTATTTATTGTAAATTCTCAAGCGAAGAATAATTAAATGCATGCTTGTTCAGCGTTTCGCAAACATTTTGAAACATTAAATTTGTCGAATAAATCGACGATACTTCGTTTAGTCAAGAAACTCAGGGAAACGGGTTCTGCACGAGGTGCCGTTGCATTTCGTAAAAAATGATGTTTGGTGTACGTTATTACGGAGCAGAATAATCGGTCCTATTTTCTTGCAGAGCACTGGGAACTCCAGTGTTTACTTTGGCATTTTTGAGGAATTTTTTGAGAAGTTAACAGACGAAGAACGGACGAAAAAAATATGGATTGCCTGATTTTAGAAACACCCTATAGAATGTCTGATCCCAAGAATGCTCAACAATTGCTTTTTGTTAATATCAGGCTAATTACCTTCCCAAAAATTACGCTTCTCATTTCTAAGATAAGTACAAACATTCAAGTCCTGTTTTAGCTTCATCGCGGATCTAGTCCTAGACGGTTTAAATGGATAGAAAAATGCGTTTTTCTCAAAATATAGGTTTAGTGATTTCACGTCCTTTTTTCAGAAGCGCTAAAATTCTCCATAGCATATTCATTAAACTGGGTGTCCTAAAATGGACTGAATGATTTTAAAATTCAATAACTTGCAAATGGTGACAGCTATTAAAGGAATTCTTGCATGATCGTTATATAAGATATCAGGAGTTTTTTTACTGCGGTTCTCGATTTTGGTTTAAAACAGCAGCGCTCTGAACAATAGACGCTAAATCGAGTCCCGACTTTTGCCCTTTCTCTTCCTTTAATAGTGATGCGAAAGAAAGAGGTTAAATATATGGAGTGGACCACTAAGAGCCAAATTGCATTGGCGACTGAGAATCACTCCATATATTTAACCGCCTTCCTTCGCATCGATATTGAGAGAAGAGAGAGGCCAAAAATCGGGCACTGATTTAATGCCTATTACTTGCAGCGCCATCTATAACTTCTGTTTTAAACTGAAACCTAGAAATGAATTAAAAAAACTATACTTACATCTTACTTAACCTTCCTGCAAGAACTTTTTAATAGCTGTCACCATTTGCAAGTTATTGAATTTTAAAATCAGCCAGTCTATTTCAGGGCACCGGTACATGCAGGGTGAGCAGAAAATCTGTATAAAGTTTAGACATTCAAAAGAAAAGAATGACACAGGGGTGCGATTTGCACTACATGTAATGCTGTGTTGGGAATAATTTCAGCAATAAACATACAGTGTCTGCCCAGAAAATAATGAGACTGGCTTCATAACATTCGTTTATTTGAAAATACTTTTGCAGATACTTAATATTCTTCAAAATAGTCTTCTCCTGCATTAATATACCGTTGCCAACCACTCTGCTACCCATTTATGTCTGCCTAGAAGTCTTCAACTGGAATGCTGTCCGGAACGCACTTTACGGTTTTTTTCAAGCTCTTCCCGATTGTCAAAATGATTACCTTTTAAGCTAGATTTTGACCGAAGGCATAGAAGAAAGTCCGGCAGTGACAGATCGAAGCTGTACAGTGGTTGGAGCATTGTTGTGGCATTGTGTTTTGCCAGAAACTGAGTCACTTTGAAGGATGTGTTGAAGTTCTTCCGTGACGATTTGATGCACATTTGATTTTGTAAGTCCAAACGTCTCCGAAATCATTCGGACTCTCATCCGACATTCAGAGTTCGAAAACGCTTTAATTTTAGCCACATTGTCTGAAGTTTGAGAACTTGATGGACGCTCAGCTCTCTCTTCGTCATCAACGTCCTCTCTCCCGTCTTTGATGGCTTTGTGGCACCTAAACCCTTTAGCCTTGAACAAAAAATCCTTCCCGTAGTCTTCTTGTAACATCGAAAGCTTCTCAGTAGCCGATTTGTTTAGTTTTACATAAAAGGTTATGGCTTATCGCTGCTCAACAATCCGCTGCTTTCTGAAAACCTAACGCCATTTTCAAACACATGTCTGCTTCACGAGCGATTCGTGCGCTGCAAATGCTCAAGGCCAACTGACTTCCGCTAGAATCTGGAGCTGATAGCTCCCACCGTATGTATCGTCTGCAAACCCAGTCCCTTTGACCTTTTGCTTAGCACAAAATATTCAGTCTCATTACTTCCTCGACCGACCCTCTAGTTGCATTTCAGAAAGTCACCGACTGGAGGCGCTTATGTTTGGATGATTGCTTCTTTCGCAAGAGGATGATTATTAAAAAAAACTCACTTTCGGTGTCCTTTATTGCACAGAATCACCAACTCATCAGTGTTGAGCAAGTTAGTGTACCTTAGATAATGTTCTTCACATGTTTTTTTCGGAATTTCCGAAAAGTATTCATTGACAGTTCTTTGTAGGCAGCATTCATTCAGTAATTTGTCCCAAATACAAAATTGGTGATTAAATCGAATAAAAAATTCACCGAGAAATCAGTTTTTCCAATCATCCTCATTTTGATACTTCCGACTGATGGATTCATTAACGCTCTCTATCGGTGACTTTTTGAACTGCAATATAGTTGTTGTTTTAAAAAATAGTCCCACATCTTGAGAATGGTTTAACCCTTTCCGGTGCGGAGTAATTCTATTTATAAACTGGTGAAATAATGGACTGAGAGCGAACTTATTAGAAAATACGAACTTTCTTATTTTCACGTACATTATAAAAAGAAAATTTTAATTAAATATTCTTGGAGCCGTTTGTCAGTTTTGGAATTAAAATTAGGTGTCCTTTTTTAAGGACACCGCTCTCGAAAGGGTTAAGGGCAAAGCACACTTCCGTAATACTATATTTTTCTTTTCCTATGAAATTTTAAAGTTTTAATCGACTTTTAGTTTAACTTCTATTTACTAAAATGGGATTTTAAACTTTTCTCTTTTTTTTTTTTTTTTACAATTTTCCATTGTTAATAAATCCTTATTTTCATTATGCATCATGCAAATATATTTAAAACTTTTATAATTAATGTTTCTTAAAAAGAACAATTCAGAACAATTTTAAATGTACGTTTGATTACAACATTTTTTTTCAGTTTTTATTACAACAGATTCTGAGAAAAGGTATAACATAATTGGTAGGGTTTTTTACTGTTATTGCATAATTGCAGGGGTGTAAAAAGGGGAGGAACTGAAGCCTGACCCATTCAAATGAAAACATTTTTTCCTAAGTCATATACCGGGTGTTCTAAAATGGATTGACCGATTTTAAAATTCAATAGTTTGCAAATGGTAACAGCTATTAAAAGAAAATTCTTGAAGGAGGGTTACGTAAGATGTCAAGAGTTTTTTGGCTGCGATTCTCGATTTTAGTTTAAAATAGCTGTGATAGAGGGCACTGAAAGAAATAGGCGCTAAATCGGGGCCCAATTTTTGGTTTATCTCTTCTCTCAGTATTGATATGAAAGGAAGAGGTTAAATATATGGAGTGGTTATCAGTCGTCAATACAATTTTGTTTTTATAGAGGCTCATTCCATATATTTAATCTTCTTCTTTCGCATCAATACTAAGAGAAGAGAGGGGCCAAAAATCAGGCCCAGATTCAGCGCCTATTGTTTACAGCGAAATCTGTCGCTGCTATTTGAAACTAAAATCGAGAATCGCAGTAAAAAACACTCCTAACATCCTACATAATCCTTCTGCAAGAATTTTTTAATAGTTGTCACCATTTGCAAGTTACTGAATTTTAAAATCAGTTAGTCCATTTTAGGACCCCTGGTAAATTGGACTAAAGACTGTTATTTTCTGTCTACAATGGTTGGCAAATTCCAGTACTGAAAGTATAATCCTGTACATAAAGAAATACTATAAATACTGTATTATAATTTTAATGTGGAAATCTGAAGACTAGAGGCTTCAAAGTCAGCTATACAAGTCAAATTTTTGCTTTGAAATTATTTTGTTAATTACTAGCTGAGTACTGCATTTGCATGTTATAAGATCTTTCGAGTTTCTTTCTTTTTCTTTCTTTCTTTCTTTTTTTTTTTTTTGGTGGTGGTGGGAAATAATTTCCAATACAGTTTTTAAATTCAAAAGTATAATTCTAATCTAAAAATATAATTAATAATATCATTTATAAATCTTAATTATCCTTTTCAATCGCCTTAATACTCTTTAAAATTGATTAATTAGTTGCAGAGATTTTGCGCATTGAAAGATTGGTTGAATGATGAACCTCCCGGTTTTTCTCTGAATTCTCACAAATTATTTTGCATATCGGAATGAGACAAATTGCTGATTGTAGCTAGAATTATCATTTATAAATCTTAATTAGACATTTCAATCGCTGCAAGATTATTTAAAATTGATTAATTAGTTACTAAGATTTTACGCATTGAATGATTGGTTAATTGATGAACCCCTCGGTTTTTTCCTATTTTCTCACAAATTATTTTATATGTAGGAATGAGACAAATTGCAGATTGTAGCTAGAATTATCATTTATAAATCTTTATTAGCCCTTTCAATTGTCGTAAGATTCTTTAAAATTGGTCAATTAGATACCAAGATTTTGCGCATGGAAAGATTGGTTGATTGGTGAATATCCCGGTTTTTCCCTGTTTTATCACAAATTATTTTACATATCGGAATATGACAAATTGCAGATTGTATCCTGAATTATCATTTATATAAATCATAATTAAAACTTTTAATCGCCGTAAGGTTCTTTAAAATTGATTAATCAGTTACCGAGATTTTGAGTATTGAAAGATTGATTGATTGATTGTTTCTCCCGATTTCCTCCTGTTTTCAAAAAGACTAATTTTAGGTATGTTACTTTTGATTATACGTTATTTAAATAGTCAAATGAGCGTAGAAATGGGGTTTTTTCTGCAAATCAAAGGCAGGCACTCTAAATTTATATGTAAGTGTAGATTTGAAAGTCTCAGTCAATAGTTCCATTTCTTTTGCAGGTACTACTTGATTAACCCGTCGACCAATTTCGCCAAATTATACAAATCGCTAAATTATGCAAATGGAATAATGTTGATTCTTTACGGAGGTCCCTCCAATAATACGTCAAACCACCCGAGTCATCCAAATTAAATCTTTTTTCGTCGGAGAAAATGACTTTCTTCCAATTGTCACCCATTGCCATGTACTTCTCGTAATACTGCAAACGCATCTCCTTGTGACGCAGAAGTAACTTTGGACCAGACTTCATTTTCGACCCCCTCAAGCTTCGTGAAGAATGTAAAATTAGCCTAACTCTTCTAGAAGTAGCAGGAAGGGATATCAATTTTGAATGTCTATAATTCAAAAACTTACCATTCAAATGACTTGAAATTTGGTTTCTAGGCATAGTTTGAACCGAAGATTTGAAATATTTCGTTAAATTTTGGTATTGCTATTGGAAAAAAATGAAGTTTGGAATAGTTTCAGTATGTAGATGGCCCCCTAAGCAAATTTTATATACATAATTTAAAACTAGACTTTATTTCCAATCGTCCGGTACCAGTAACTTTTGTCTACGATAATTTGTTGAGGAGTTAGTAGGGGGTCTTCACTTTTTTTCCTCGACTATACAGTCGCGGAAAAAAAAAAAAGTGAACACTCTCTAGTAACTCTGCAACAAATTATTGTACAAGAAAGTTACTGGTACCAAACGCTTGGAAATAAAGTCTTACTTTTAAATAATGTATATGAAATTTGCTTAAGGGGCCATGTACATATCAAAACGAATTTTTCTTTCTTTTTTATAGTAATACCCAAGTTTGACACCATAAATAAATTCTACACCCTTCAATTACCTTAAATACAAATTTACATGAAATTCGTACGATTCGTTTCAGAGAAATTACTTATTTTAAAATGAGCCCATTTTAGGGCCTGTATCCAAATTGATGTTCGGTACTCGATTATTGAATTGCTACAGTATGATTATGTCACTTCCATTAATGCATTATTTCTTGCCAATATCACCATTTCATTCGCTTAACATGTTTCTACTATTGCCAACCCAAATGCTTCAATAAAAGGAGCAAAATATATATATTTTTCAAATTATGCTTTTCTGCACATCATAGACGCCTCCTTAAACCATCATTTTGACGTTTTTTAATCATAGTTCCGAAAGAACTTGGAAGAAAAATTTTAAATTGAGAATTCTCATAAAGCAACACATAATAAATATAAATCTACCAAAAAAAAAAAAAAAAAAAAAAAAAATGTAAGTTGTAATCATATATTTTTTTTTCGAATATTAATTTCATAATTCATATTATAAATTTTTTAAATTACAAATTCAATGTATTTATGTTTGGGTTTTTTAGTGTTACAACTACACGAAAAATTATCACATTAGGATTATAATTTCAGGGGATGTTACTAAAAATATGAAAAGAAGTTCCTAATTCAGATGTTTATAATTCAAAAACTGATCATCTAAATGGCTTGAAATTTCGTTTTTAGGCATAGTTTGAACGGAAGATTTAAAAATACTGTCAAAATAGGGTGTTGATATTAAAAAAAGAAGTTTGGCCTGGTTTTGATTTGTAGATGGCCCCTAAGCAATTTTTATATGCATCATTTAAAAGTAGACTTTATTTCCAATCGTTTGGTACTGGTAACTTTCTTCTATTATAATTAGTTACAGAGTTAGTAGGGGTGTTTATTTTTTTTCTCCACAACTGCACATGTATTTATAGTTGTTTTACATATTAACATTTATATATTTTTGCTTAGGAAATTTCCAGTTATTTTTTAATAATACATAAATTACTTTAATTTTAAAAACAAGTTTACCCCAGCTATAAAACGGTATGTGATATAATAATTTCATTGCTTTATTTTGATTTAGTTGAGCTGAAAATTATAAGGAACAACAATTATTTTTAGAAGGAGAATTTTGGAGCCGACCAGAGTAATTAATTGAAAAGATTACCAATTGTTCTCACAAACATATTACTAATTTTTTTGTGCTTCTATATGTTCAATTTGTTTGAAAATTACTGCTTGATCCCACCCATAGCTTTTGAATCGCTACGCCACACAGTGGAGTATTTGAAACAAAATCCTGGACAATTTTTTTCCTGAGTTTTACAGTTAAAATCATTGCTGTTGACTTACTATTAGTAAATACACTTAATTAAGGTTATATACATATAAAAGTATGCATTTACTTAAAAAAAAAATAAATATAAAATATAAAGTTTACTTAATTTTTTACTGTTTATAAGAGGAAAGTAATGGTTGATAGAGTTGTTTACTTACAAATAATGTTTAAATAAATGTGGCTAATTTTACTAATGCGTAAAATTTTAATTATTTATATACAGAAATGTATTAATAATACATTATTTGCACCTAGTATTTAGCAATTTGAGTTGTAGTATAGAGATTCTGGTTTTTCTGCGTTATAAATAGATTACCAAAACAATTTATATCTAAAAATAGCAACTGTATGCGGTAGATATTTTTTTTAAGTTGGCGTTCAAAACTATAAGCAATACGACCATACTTCAAAAATGGTCCGGCAAATCCCGTCGCACCTTTAACGAGCTATATATCTAAATTATATATGGGGCATTCTCACAATCTTTTGACTTTTGGGGAAAAAAATCTGACAAAATTAAACTTACTAAAATAACATTTTAATATGGTAGACGAATACCTTAATGATTCAAAATAAAGAAAAAAGGGTCAGCAGCGAAAATTTTTTTAGTTAACTGAGGTTTAAGTTAAAATTGCGAGTTTAATTTTCCTTACCATTTTACCCCTATAATTTTTTATTTTCTTCTAAATTTTTACTTATAATGAATTTGCATAGTACCCACAGGACATTCAAATAAGAAATAATAACAATATAGTACTTTTAATACAGAATTTTTGTATAATATTGTCTTAAAGGAATGTTAAAGAAAGGACGGTAAGATAAAAAAGGGGATGGTATTGGAAAAAAGGGACGAAATGGTAAAAAAAGGGACGGTAAGGATGGAACGGTAAGGAAAATTACCACCTATTTTTAGGAAAATCATGTTAAGACTAAGTAATAGCCATAATGTTCATTGATTTTTAGAAACAGTTGTTAACATTGGATTAAATTAATTTTTTTTTATTTATTTACCTGGAAAAGTACAGGAATAAACCTTGGGGACGGCGAGACTACCAATAAAGCCACGATGCTTGAAATTGATATTTAAATGCTGATTTAAATTCTACAGTAAATTTCCTGCCAAAAAATTTTAGACATTAGTTTTCTAGCATACTTCTGCATGAGAAAAAACTTGAGTAAAATTCTGTGCCTGCATCCGAAATGATTTTCTGTATAATTTTAGAAGAGGAATGGTAAGGAATCTAAAACCCAGGGACAGAGTTTAAAAAATAATAACAACACCAAAAATGTTTGCAGGTTAATTTTTAGCTACATATTTATGTAAAACATTAGTTCCAGTTTTAGAAAAAAAATTACATCGAATTATTTTTATTGAAACGATTTTATCCAGACAGCTCCAAACTTAAAAATTAGTATCAGGAACACGGAACGGTATAGGAGTTTTCCAGGTGTTTGGACTCCCAACATCGTCCAAAACTTATTTATTTCGTTAATATTGTTGTGCAATCATGCAATGGGATGTTCCCCAGTATATGAAATAAGAAAACACAAAAAAGTGTATTAAAATAAAAATTATTATTCAGGGACATGAAAGTCAAAGGATTGTGAGAATGCCCCATATCTAATTATCAATATATTGAAACAAGAGCTAAAAAGGCTTAAAAAGAACGCATTTTTAATTTTAGTTTTTTTTTTATTACATTAAAAATAAAGCTACCGTCGACCGAGGCTACTTTGGTCCTTGCTGTGTTACTTTGGTCCATCACATGAAAAAGTGTTTATTCTTTTATTGAACAAACAATACAAGATAATGTGGAGTTTTTGCCCTCGAAAATTATTTTATACCCTACTGTAAGGTATTTGAATAGTTTGGGGTAATTTAATTTTTTTTAGTGGCAACACTAGATGTGTTTGTAAACAACTGTTTTCGTGTGTAGACTTTAACTCTCCAAACTTACTATAGTGAAACAATCTGGATAAGAGCTACAAATAAGGTATGTGTCAAAATATCCCCTTTAGTAACCTGTAACCCATGTGTGATCATAGGTTTTCCTTTAACTTTTTATTTTGACCGGAAATGTTTACGTTTTCATACAGCTAACATGAAAACTAATTTTTAGGGGCTACTTTGTGCCAGGACTGGTTTGGTCCGAAGTAGCCCCAGTTACTTAGAAATGCTTTTTATACAACCAAATATCTTAAGAAGTGTTTTAAGTAACATTTTTTCCAAATGTTACTGTAGCAAAGTGTTGCATTAATTTTTTTGTTCCAGTTGCTGAGGATAACATGACAAAAACTGTTTTTCGTGTCTTTAATATTTGCAATTGGTTTATTGTGTTTAAATGAAAAAAAAAATTGTTTACCACGTTTGCATTGTTAATTCATTAGCAGATCCTATTGCAAGAGGATTTCAATTGTCCAACATATGAAATGTATTTAATTTATATGAAACTAGGTGAATGGATCAAAGAAGCCCCTAGTTCCAAAACTTTAAAGATAGTTAAAAAATAAAAAATAAAAATAAAAAATTGCCTCTTTAAAACCATACAGTTTGCTTCATTGTTTCATGTTAATTGTTTACAACTCAATTTCGACGTTGAAAAATCATAAATAATTTTCTTTAATAAGGGAAATGTTAGCGGAAATAGGAAAAAATGGTCCAAAGTAGCCCCGGTTGACGGTATTGACTTCAGCAATTCATGAAACCACAAAACTATACATTTAAACATAATTAAACGTAATTACAAAGTTGAAACGTAACAATAAAACACGTCTTCTCGCAAAGAAACCTCCTCTTCAACGGAGGCTAGGATCCGCAGGATATGACTTATGCTCCTAAAATTTACATAGATCTAAGCGCCCGTTTGTCAGCTATTAAAAATATGCTTTTTAGAATTGTTGACAAAATTTTAATTTTTGCATTTTTGGCCAGGTTTTTGCATCAAATATTTCACTGTGCACCACTGCAGGACTGTACATTATGAATAATACACAATACACTAAAATAAATATAAGCCAAACGTTTAGAGAAACACCTTTATTTGCATGATGGTAGTAGCAAAACTATACACATAATTCATGAACATTAAGTATCACTTTCAAAAATGCACCGGAGTTGTTCATATGCTCACGTATAAAAACCACATTTACACAACTTATCAAGCATTTTCTTTTTAAAAAGCAGTTACACAACAGAAAATAAAAACGAAAACATGTGAATGAAAAGAAGATAAATTGTGAAAGGTGGTTTAAATATATAGTTTTGTTTTGTAAAACACCCCAGTTAGCTGCCATTAATAGAGAGTTAAATAAAAAAGTTTTGGGGTGCTACAAAGCCTACATGGCAGTGAGCATGAAGTCTAAGTAAAAGACTGGTTATAAAAATAGCTGCCTGAGTATTAAACAACCTAGGACATTTTGACGACACTGTTAAAAAAAAACGACTGAAAAATTTACAAATGCAAAAGCAAGTTATCTATGCGATTGTTATAAATTAAGAAACATGAAAAACATTAATCGTTCACAACATCAAATGTGGTTTGAAAGTACAAAACAATATATAAATAATCTAATAGTAAAAAAAAAAAATATTTTGATTATGCCTCAATAAGAATCACAATTGTTTTCCAAATGAATTTGAGAAATTATTTGTGATATTTTCTTAAAATAAAATGTGATAAAACACTTAAAAGTCTTTTTTTTTTACTTTAAGTTATTAAAAATAATAAATAAGGATAATACATATGCAAGATTTCCCTTATGCTTCCATTTTTTTTTTAAATAATGGCACAATAAATAATTTTCTTTTTTTTTTTTTACAAAAAAATAATTTTAAAAACTAAATTTTGAGATAAAAGCAAAATGAAAATGTTGCATATGCATAAGAAAACATCAGCATTTTAAGCGTTTCACCACACTTGAAACACTTTCAAACCACATTTGAAGGCAATTGTAACAAAGTTCCCAAGCACCAAAACCTGGCTACAATTAATTTTCCCTAATCCACAAAACGAAAAAAATGTACACATCCCATTGATTGCAGCAATAGCTCATTTTCCATAATAGCAGGTTTCACTATATAAAAGAACCAAGTGCTCGTGGACGCAGAACACAGACTTCTTGCCGTTTCCAGGCTTTCTGTCAGTAAAGAAAGACAGGGGAACAGTTTGGCACATGAACACTATACCAGCTAGTTGAAGATAATCATGCTCGCAGAAGTTTCAAAACCCACTGGAAAGCGAGCTATTTCCGACAGTTCTTGTGTAAAGCCCTCTCTGATGGGGGACAGCAGAAAAATAGTATATTTTTTATTTAAAAAAAAGGAACTTTCAAGTCCTTCCTCATCTCTAAACATGTCCATCTTTGAAGTACCATCCCAATTCCAACTGTACAGATTTGTGTCAAAGTTTTATCTGAAAATTAAATATTCCATTCCTCTTTCATCCTTTTTTTTTTTCGTCTTTTTTTAAATAAAATGGCTAGTCCTCCATGTTCAGTCTCTTGTGTCATCATAGAGAACGAGAAATATATCACGGTAAAAGTTATTCCTAAATTCCAGCCTCGTTTAAAGGCTGTTGTGAGATGATGGGTAATAATCTGGTGATGGCTCCGCCACTGGTTCTGGAGTCGTGTACAGCGGATTTGGGAAATCTGGTGGATGTGGTAACGGCCCTGCTGCTTTAGGCCGTCTTCTGTACGCCATCAGCCAGCAGGAGATGGCAACTGCTACTGCTACTAGGGCTAGTAATGTTGTTATAATGAGTGATATAATGAGCCCAAGTTTTGGCAGACACACATTGTCGATTTCTTCAATGGAGGGTCCTGGAAAAAAAGCGAGTGAATGAATAATTTGTATTTTGATATCTACACTGTAAAACAAAGACACATGTTTCTTAGTCTATGAAAATGTAATGTAATCATTTACGAAAATAAACAATAAGCTCTCCGGAGTTATCCATGATTCTGAAAACTACTCATTACCTTTAAAAACCTCAGAAATCAATATATCTTGAAAATTTAGCGAAGTATTTTTGAAAACGAAGTTCCTTTTGCTGCTACTAATTTACGGAAACTTTCCGAATATGTTTTAAAGCGTATTAATTAACTTATTCAAACCGGAATTTCGGTTTTTAAAAAGTTGTGGATTCTGAGTTATACATTTTCAGCTGCATAATTTAATTTATACATGAAATGTTAATTTTAATGTTAATGCTAATATTGTTAATTTGTCTGTAACACATGTTTGTTAAACATGAAAATGTTTACTTGGGAATGTATAACAACCGAAAAAATCTATATTCCGGGTTGAGAAAGCAGATTAATACATCATAAAAACTACTCTGAAACGTTTCTGAAAATCTTTGGTAGCAAAAGAAATATGAAGAATGGATTTTATATATGCTTTTCTAAATCTCAAAAATATATTAGTCGCTGAAGTTTTTTAAAAAATATATTTTTATGTGGGTTATTTTATATTTTCATAAATTAAAAGACATTTGTCTTCCTTCGCAGTATATACGTTAAAAACAGAACTAGGTTTCACATTTTAAACTGTTTTAAAGATATAGCTTTACGAAAACTATAGTAAGTATCAACTATTTTATATAAATACATTTTATGAATTTGTTAAGCTATTAGGGGTTTACAAAACGATGTAAATTATTTAAATAATTTTTCAATAGTTTTTCCATTAATCTACGGAAGGAAGTAATGTCTATTACATCTCAATATGAATAGAGGACGAAAATATTTTTGCAATTTTCCTTTGTACATTGCGGCAATTTCTTTTTCTGTATTTTATCGCATACAGATAATTAAGTACTGTATTAATTTTTGTGATAAATAACTCACTATAACTTTTCTCGAGCTACAAAATGAAATATATTGGCTACTGTTAAAAATTACAAAATAATTATTAACGGAAAACTCTCAAAATTATAATGAGTAAAATTCAATGCATTATTACTTTTTCTTTTCTTTTTTGTTTATTTAATTTTTCATTAGTCTAAATATTATTCGACAGAATCAAAAATTAAATTATAAAATTACTACTAGAAATATGGATAAATAAGTTATAAAAAAATTAGCCTTTCTTCAATTAACAGAATATACCGTAAGAAAGTACAATAAGAACTAAGTGTACTATAATATATTAATATAATAATACTATATAACTGAATGTACTGTAAGAAGATACTGTAATCAATAAGTTTAGAAACTATGTCTGAACTATAATGTAAAAATTGACTTTAAGAACTGAATTTTTGTCAAAAGACAGATTTAACACATTATTTTTTTTTTTTTAAATATCAAAAACGAATGTTTGTAGACATTTATTATGAACAAAGAACACATATATAATACCTTCTGTGGGCAATGCAACTTGATTTTCTTTCTTTTCGAATGTGAGAATTGCATTCGATTGCACCATGATTTCTTCTCTGAGAGCACCTTCCTGGAAACCTTCCAAAGCTAGACTGTTTCTTTCCGGTGCCTGACGTTTCTTTCTCTTTCCAAAAGCGTCCACACCATCGCAATTAACCTAGTAATCAAAAACAATATTTAGTTCTATTTTCTGTTTAATAAGGAAAATATCAAGTACTACTTGTTTCGTTTTATTAAATAGTTCTATGTTTATTTTCTTTAAAAAATAAAATAACTCTTACTTAAATTTAGTTGTCATGCATGATATTTAATTTGATTATTTTTGAAGGATTAAACAAATATGGGGAATTTATTCCTAGTAGTTTTACAGAGTGTGGTCCTATCAGATTCTTTTAATATATTTTTTTCGGCTTATTTAATCAAAAAAAATAATGTTACAAATTGTGGGACTAAACGCGGCGGTTACATATTATGCTATTTAAATATAAAATAGAATTTTTAAATGTTGGTGTCAGATTCCTTGGAAATTACAAAGAGTCTGCACACACTGACGTTTTTTCTTTCTTTTTTTTTGGTAGATTTAAATTTAAATGTTGCCAAATCAGAAATTTAATTGGATATATAATTACTTTTGTAATGCTGCTAAATTGAAATTATAAGAGGACATCTGTCTTTTATGATTTGGATTTGATTCTATTACATAAACCTAATTTACGCACATTAAATATTTCATTTATGAAAAAATCAGTAGCAGTTATTTAATAGCTTGTTGAAAAATACAACAGAATAGTATGATCAAATAGCATTACTAGTATAGTATTAGAATAGATATAGTAATATATTTATAGTAGTGAAATTCAATCTTAATTAACTATTTCTGCTTTAATTAAATCGTCATGATACTTAAATAATGAGAAAATTAGAAAATTTACATAGTTATTTAAATCAATTATTAATAATTTTGATTAAAAATGTTAGTTTCCACTTTATGAGACATTTTATAGACATTATCCAAGAATACCAAGCTTTTTAATCTTAATTTTTTTTTCTTCTTAACACAGTTATATGCATATTTCTTAACCAGCCAATGTCCATTGTCACTCCCAGATGACACGTCTTTGAAAATACCTCCAGTACTAGATTTTAAATGAATATGTACCTGTTGTAATATATCAAGAAATTTAATCCCCAAATGAAGATAAATAATAATTATTGTAATAAAGTTCTTTCATGTGTCATAATAAATCAAGAAAATCAATCACGTTTGACTGATGAACCAGGAAGCAACACATTTATTTACCTCTCTTATGTGTAATCATTGTTGATTGCTTCTAGGACATACAAACATTCAAATAGAGACACTTATAAACTTTTGAACATTTTCTTATTAATAACCTTAATGTCACATACAATAAATTTCCCTAAATTGTTTTCTACTTCCTGTTTTAAAATATACGATCCTTTTATGTGTGTATTACGTTTTAGTAGTTGTTCTGATAAGTCTCAATAAGAGACATGCAGCTTTTTCGCTGCTCCTGTTTAATAGAAATTAATAAATATTCTTTCTTTTCTTAAAGTGATGTTCAACGAAAATGAAGTTAAAATAATGAAATATTTTACACAATTAAATATATTTTAAACACGATGCTGATTTCAAAACATATTTAATACGGATGCTGATTGCCAAAATATAGAAGATACTGGAAACCATGAAGTAAATGGATATCTTAGAAAAAGGTAAGCAATTTTAACCTACCTGTATTATTATTGTTATAAATATAACAGTGTAATTGAGAATAAAGGTGCTCACGCTAATGATATTGATTAGAAAAAAATTAAAGATTGCTAACAGTACCATGGCATTTTTATTAGAATTTAGAAGAGTTTACCTAATCGTAGAGAAAAGTAACGTATCTCTAAAATTTTCTGATATGGTATTATAACTTTCAAAATTTATACCTCCTCCAAATATGCAAAGACTTGAGTTAGTCTTCTTTTTTGGAAAAAAAAAAAAAAAAAAAAAAAAAAGACAGTAAGTCTCATATTATTACTATTTTTTTTTTTTTTTTGCCTGAATGCTAAGTTGACTAAATGTTGAATTGCTATTTGTAAGGTTTCGAATGTTTTATTAATTTTTCTTGCTGTGATGCGATTTTGAATTTGTGTATCACTTACTTGATGACATGTAGTTTTTGGATAAAATTTGTTTTTATCACTTTTTTTTTTAATGAAAATAATATAATACAACCTATGAATTAGAAGAAAATATATAAGTCTACTTATAGGCGTTAGAGGGTTAAAGTACTGTAACTTATAAAAATACCAACTTACAGGTGGACAAGAACCGAAGCACACTCGAATGTTACATTGGAACCTCAGGTTGTTGCTCGTTGGGAATTTGAATGCATTAAATCGAGCCACGAGGATTTTTCTATCAGGATCAAGTTGCCAGTTACCAAATATGCTTGGCTCTGTGGCACAACCATCAGAATCGGTCACTTCATATTGAATTTCTTCGTTATCTTCGATTGTTTTAGCAACACAGCTTCGGGCAAATCCTCCATAAATAACTGTAATAAGTTACATATTTTAATGTCACATGATAGTCATTAATATAACTTCGAAAATAAACCTTTTGGTAGATAATAATGAAGTTTAAAGTAGTAAAATACTGTAAAAATGACCCTCTTACTTTTAATACTAAATTCAGGAATTTGCATGAATTTCTAAAAAGACTCATAATTAGCCTTTGATGAACTTATGAAAAGTTAAGAACTTAACTTATGAAACTCGTGTACTAAACTTTCGTGAAAAACCTTTGATTTGGCCTTTCAGCCATACGATTGCAGTTTAAATTTTTCAACATTGGGATCAAGCCACAAAGATAATCTAAATTACTAGATCTGAGCTTATGTTGAGGCTTAAACACAAAAGATTCATAAAAGGATAGAAAAAAATTTCATATCAACTGATATATAATGGCATTTTACGAAAAAAAAAATAAATAGCAGAACAACCTTAAATTATAGAAATACAATTAAACTATAATTCTGTATATCTTAAATTATGAAAACTTGTGTACATAAGACATTATCTGTATCTTATTTATAATGCTATCTGTTTTCATTTATGTATGGGTTGTTTATGTAATAATGTCGTTTAATTTTGATATACTGAAGGACAAACGGATATGAAAAATTCAAGTTACAGGATGTAGTTGAAGCGATTCTGAAAATAAAATTGCTCCAAAGTATTGAAAAATTAATTTATAGGCGTTTTAATTTGTAAAAATTCCACTACTAAAAAAACAAGGACTTCATATAAACTGTTAAAAAAAATGCTGCGTTTAACCAACGTTTGTAACTGCAGTAGCTGCAACGATAACATGATGAAATCTCGTTCCAACATTTGCAGTTTCAATTGATCCAAATCTCGAAATGTCAAAACGAGATTTCACCATCTTATTGTTGCAACTACTGCAGCACGAAAAGTTGGTCTAACACAGCACATAATTTTTAACAGTGTAAGGTGATGTCGAAAATCTGCTATTTGTAGTAGGAAATGTAGTGAGATAAAAGACATCCTAGACATAATTCATAATAGTTCCAAGTTATCAGTCATTTCAAGAATAATATGAATGTTTGTATATTGAATAGACTCAGTAAGTCCCCGATTTTCAATAATTCATCAAATAATCTAACTTTATGATTAAAAATGAAAGCTAACATAATAGCATACTGATTGAAAGCTAATATAATAGCATACTGCTTAAGAGATCAAAATATACTTACAGTCAGGTTGTACGTCTACTCTTAATAACAAATCATCACCAATTTCTGCACTGGTCACTTCTCTTCCATCGGCATTAGAAATGGTCATGACACACGTAGGAGGTGGACCAGTATTAGCAATAGTACCTGATGTTGTGATCATACTGGAATAATAATAAAAAAAAGATTATATTTAACATGTTTGTTTAGTGATGTAGGTTTTTTTTAAAGAAAGAAAACATTATTTTTATAATCTGATTCAATATTATGTTTTACCGTTTGAATAAATCTAGCTCGTACAAAAATATGACTTTAAAGCTCTCTAAAGTTATTGGAATTTTCTATTTTGACATTTTTCAACTTATACATAATGCAAGTACAGAAAAAGTATTTTAATATACTACCTTGTTATTAAAATACAAGGTAGTTAGTAAAATGCAATCCGAGCGAACTGTTAACTAATAAAAATACATAATTAATGAAGCTATTTAATTTTTTATGTAGTTATAAGATTAAACTTAAAAATTTTAATTGAAGTTGAAGTATATCTTATATTTCAAAAATATATAAAGAATGTTTTTAAATTTATGATTGTTTCCTTTTCAAATTTTAACTAATGCCGATAGGAATTTTATCTGCGAAAAAAATTATCTGTTTTCTGCATATTATGCTTCATTTCGTTAATTATGCATATAAACTTTTTGGGCGTTTTAATGAAATCGTTAAAAGGGAAATAAAATATTAATTTTCAATTATACAGAAACGTATTGTGTTTTTTTTTTCAATATAAGTCTTTTGTTATGTCTTATATCAAAAGCATAAGTTACATGCAGGTAAATGTTTTGAGATACTTTTTCGAAATTTTTATTACTGGTCATTATAAAACATTTTTCTAACATATTTGTTTTAAACATAAAATGTCACTGCATTAAACTACTTTCGCTTTAAAATATATGTATATTGTAAAACAAACTCACCTGACATTGAATCCTAATGTAACAGTCTTTTCTCCGGTATTGTAGACACATCTTATGTGGTACGCTTTAGCCCGATATGTCATCAGTTTGGGATGTTTCTGTATCACCAAGATGAAAGATGCATCACCATTGGTGTGGATCAGCCCACAAGTGTTGAAAAGAACTTTGAAGTCAATGACATCTCTTTCTCTGTTATTCACAATTCTTCTGCATTCATGATCTCGACTGTGGCCCTTGACATACAAAACACCATCAAAAGCATCCAGATCGACCGAAACTTGGATGCCATCAGCTAGACAAACAACTAAAAAGAAAAGAAAAAGATGTTAAGATAAAAGGAAGTAGATCGATAATTTAATTAAAAACTAAGCAAAAGTATAGGTAATTTTATAAATCTGTTGTTATGTAAATGATATAATACCCATGGTAGAAAAACAATTTTAAGACAAAATTGTTTATATTGACAATGCAATGAGCAATGTTGGCTAAGTCGTAGTCAATAGCGGCATGAAATAATGCCCCAACATTGGGTTATAATTATTTTACCAATATTTCACCAACACTGGTAAATATTTCGCCATTTCACTGTCAATACATACAATTTGAAAACAATATTGAATCGATTTTGGTATTCCATTGAACACATCAGACGTTGCCGATATTACTGATGAACTCAACAAAAGTCAAATTTTTTTTGTAATCATGACATGGTAAATGGTGCAATCTCTTACAAGGTACAGTTCGAATGCAATATTCCGAAAATTGCTTTATAAATGACAAACTGACAGTACCCTTATCTAATTTCGAAAATTTAATCTTGCACAGTCATTTACTGTTAACCAAAAAATAAATCATTTTCAAAATCGAATATTTATTGGTGGTAATTAATCGATTTTTTGGAAAAGTTGGGATCCGTTCTATATTGATATTAATTAATTGTCACTTGAATTATTGTTGTGAAAGTTTTTAAATAGAACGTTATTAAAAGAATCGACTTCTTGTTATGTTTTTTGCAAAATGTTTATTACGTGCAATTCAACAGACAACTATTATTATGCAAAATGAAATTATCTATCTTCTAAAGGCATCTTATCGATTCTTTAGTCAGTAAGCCATAAAGCAGTTGTTGCAATTCACAAATATTTGAAGATTTTACTCATCAAATGTTATATGATACTCTCTAAGTGTAAAATTTTATTGAAATTTTAAATATTCAAATTTTTTCCACCTCCTTCAGTCTCTCAGATTTGCAAAATATCTATATTCAGGTGACAGTTATCACGTTAAAAGAACTGCCTTAATATTACTATGTTTTTGTTTCATTTCCAAGATGATATTAAGTATTTAGTCCTATTCGTCATGCACATGTTAATGTATGTTTATTGTTGAAGATACCTTTAGAAATTTTTTAAGATTTAAAAATAGTAAAATAATTTAATTAATAAATGATAGATTTTATTTCAGTTGGGTAAATAACAAATATTTATAAGTTGTAGCGTTTGTATTTTAGTAAACAGTCTATAGATGGCAGCACCCAGATTTACAGGTAAGTATATTCCTACGCCATCCACTTAAAAGATCTACTTTTCATATAGATGTGACCAGAATATTTTGATGTGTGTGCCGTGTTTATGTTTTTGAAAATTAACCTTTATTAATGCTCCTTAGCCAGCGCTACTCATTTGAAATATGTGGTTATTTTATATAATTAATTATTAAGACAGTTAATAAGTAATATATGAAATATGATATCGATTTAAAAAGTGGATTTTGTTATGGTAACATACTGATGTTATAAAATATCATATCATATAAAAATAATTTCCACATTTACAGATTTCTTAGTGTGAAATTTGACAATATCTAAACCGAATAAAGCAAATGTTTTTCAATTACCTGATAATTCAACTGGCGGTGCTACTGTTTTTGGCGATACATCAACTGTAAAATTAAAAAGAAATGTTATTATATCTCAGTACATTATAATATTATATATAGCAATATTATGTATATATTGTAATATTATATAAATAATGTAATAACATTTAAAAAAAAAGTTACCTTCGTAGCAACCTCTTTCTTGATCGTAAGCATTACCAACATAGTAAGGTGGGCAACTGCACAATGCTTCATGGTCCCTTGCTGTGCAAACGGCATTGATACCGCAGACATAACATGGACCTAAAGTAAATCAGATATTTTACTTACGAAATCAAAAACAACTACAAAAATAAAATAATGACAAATTTATTCAAAATGAGCTTGAATATAAAACCCAACTTTGAACACTGACATTAAAATATCCTCGAGGTGGTTCTCAAATCCCCTGGTGAACAATGTGAAACTTTCTGACCAGAGTTGGGCAAATTTGTAATCTCAATTATCCGCAGTTTAATTACAGGTTAATTGCATGTAATTGGTTATAGTTATACACATTAAAACACAGATATTTTGTCCAATAATGGGATGAGGGCGGTTCCGGTAACAGTGCTGCAAGAATTTTTTACGGCATGTAATTCTAACTATAATTAACTACATATAATTAAACTGTAGATACATTGCAGTTAATTGGAATTACAAATTTGCCCAACTCTGTTTCTGACATTTTTTTTGTTTGTTCATTTTTAAACATAAAGGCATAAAATTAGCAGGCCTGACTATTGAAACGATTTGGATAATACCATTAATGTTTTTGATAAATAAATTACTCGTTGAATTATCAGGGATTCGTATCACGTGACGACAATTTTTTCCCCTTTCTCGCGCTGACCCATCGGGAATTCGGTTCAGAACGCCCAGTTTGACAGTATTTTATAGAAGATCTTCTGCGTTTTAATTGAAAATGAAAAACGTCATTCTGTTACAAAGTTTCTGATAAGAATACCTGCCAATTTCATGCATTTCTGAACAAATATGAATTCAGAAATGTGCCAGATAGTAGTTCCTTTAGGTTTGCGAATAGCCTTATTGTTAATGTAAGATTAAGTAGGTACACATTTATTGGCTTTATGACAACTGTCGCCTCAATCAACTCACCAGAATTTTTTTTTTTTTTTTTTTTTTTTTTTTTTTTTTTTTTTTTTTTACACTTAAACTGAAAAAATTATGGCTGTTACTCCAATCCTGTGTAATTCCAATCTCTGCGAATGCCCTATTTATATCTCCCCCCCCCCCCAGATCTCGATAAAGCCAGAGCGAGGCCCAGGGCCTGGTATTCATTCGGAGCCCACCCCCCCCCTCTCTATACTGTAAAAAAATTAAACATTTTTGATGCTGTAAAATACACACGTAAATATATGAGTACATATTTAGACAAACATATTTTGTACTTTTAAACTTATCGAAGTCCGAAAGTACAAAATATTGAGTATAATAGCTTGAAAGCCAAAACATATTTAAAACGACAGTTTTACGAACATTTTGTACCAAATTTGGCGTCTCCCAAAATCGGGGGGGGGGGGGGGGGCTCATGGTCATTGCCTAATTGGCCTATGCTCTAATTAGGCCTTTTTTTCTTCCGTGTTTTCCTAAATCTATCTCTTTCTGTTTTTTGGGTTTGGATTGAAGCCCATAGCAATTTTTCAAAGTCTTTTATCATTCATCCTCTTCAAAATTCTAAACCATATTAATTCTTTAATTTGAATATCTTGAAGGATGTCAGTTTTAATATTTATTCTATTTAATATTCATTTATTTAACATTATTTCTACCGGTGCCAATTGACACTTTTTAACGTTTTCATTTATGCTTATTTTGCTCGTAGTTTTTGAATGTAATAAGCTTAAATAAAAAGAAAAGACCCCAGTCAAACTAATGGCATTGAGTTCACAGGCTGTTCACACTAATTGTATATTATATTCTAATTTCAAAGAATAATGCACCTCGAAAAATGAATTAAGGGGATTAGCCCCCTCCCCGTTTCATTCATCTATACTTAACCAATGAACTTCCAAATCTAATCAGGTAAACGCCTTATCAGAATAAACCTGTATACCAAATTTGAAGCAAATCTGATAATTCTGCATGAAAAACCCATTCATCTGAATTAAGCTGAGATTAGTCCCTCGTCCCCCCCTCTTATACTTAACCAATGAACCTCCAAATCTAATCAATGGAGTGCCTTATTAGAATAAACCGGTATACCAAAGTTGAGGCAAATCTGATAATTCTGTATGAAAAACCCATTTATCTAAATGATTTGTAATTGTTTTGAACTAAAAATTACAAATGAAAAATCATAAATCGAAATCTTTTAAAAGGTGTCATTTTTGACATCGGTAGAAATAGTGTTAATATTCTTTATTTCTTCGCTTTACGATCTTGAAATTGTACATGATCTTCTTGGACATCCATTTCTACTGAAGATGACTTTCTCTTATTTGCTGCAGTGAGTCTCCATGCCCTTGCCCCATATAAGAAGGTGCTTTTTTACGATGGTATTATTTCGGGTATTTAGTTTGGATCTTCTACAGAGTTTTGCATTCTTCCAAATTCTATTTAATCGCGTATAATAATTCTTATTCCAAATGACATTTTATTATTAATCTCTGAAGTATCTTCATCTTCTTCATTAATCTTCACACCGGAATATTTATAGGAATCACAGTAAGATTACTTTTTACCAACACTTAGCTATTTAATTTAACTTAGAATGTAAAATTAATTATTATAAAACATTTTTCACTGAATGAAAAATATTCAGATGGAATTTAATTTGACTGAAAAAAAAATTACTTACTGATACATGTGCCTGAGTTACATTCCTGATCAGAGGGACAATCATGATTAGATCTGCAATGATTGTCAATAGGTTCACCTGTAAATATACATAAATATAAGTATAAATAAGTATCTACATACCAATTTAATGATGGATTTTCTTATTTAATTTTTTTAATGTAATTTTAAAGCTAGGTAACCAAAAATTTTTAAATGTACAGACACTGATAGCGATAATTTAAGTGTAGTAATTTTTTTTTTTTTTTTTTTTTTTTTTTTGCTTTTAAATTAACCGCATTAATATTAATAACCAGGAAAAATACAAAAAGTTCAAATTTCACAGTTATTTACATCATCAGTAGGAGAGATTTGAAAGTTATTCATTTAATTTGTCAAACAAGTGGTTATTATAAATATTTGGGAAAGAATTTAATTAATTTTTTACTGATTATCTTCTTGTATTACACTAACACAATGTACTAAATAAACATTATTATTTTAATAACATAAAATAATGCATACATCCTCTAATAACTGGATCACCAAAAGTATCAGGCTCACAATCGCATCGATAACCACCTTGTGTGTTGGTACAAATGGCATTGCGGGAACACTGTCTTTCTGCACATTCATCAATATCTAAAAAAAAAAAAAGAAAAAAAATATATCAAAAAAGAAATTAAATATTGAATTCTAATATTTTATTGTACATAAAACATAAGATGCATATATAAATATAAATTAATTTTGTATAAGATTTTTACCTTTACAGAATCCATTCGACATTAGCTCATAACCTCTTGGACATACGCAAAAACCTTCCTGTCTACCTGTGTAAAGACATTCTTCGTTTGTTGGACATGGATTTGTTGTTGTACAGTTCCTATTTTCAACTAAAAGTAAACATTAAAAGATTAGAATTAAAAACTGGTATTTTAAAAACATAATATTTTCACATTTTTAATATCAAAATATTAATAAACATACGCTGAAAAAAAAAGTGATCTTTAACAATGAAACACTGACTCGTGGAATAATAAGATTCTTTTTTTACTAATTGGGTAATAATTCTGAAAATACTCCTTTTAAAGAATGTCTTACAAAGGGAAATTGATATCTCGTATACGAAATTATGATATACACTGTGAGTAAAATAATTTTCAGAGTCTGTAAAATAAATCAAGATTTGAATAAATTTGAGAAGTTACAGAAATCCAAAGTAAGAATTATGTTTAAAGCATATATGTTATTAAGGTAAATTAGTTTTGAATTGGCTTAATATTTGAAGTACCAAAAGATCTGATTAGGCAGATCACGCACATAATCAAAATCGATATTTATAAAGTGGATTACAGTAACTGACTATTTCATGTGTTAAAAAAACAAACAAGCAGACAAACAAAAGCATTTTATTAAACTATATCGTGGGGAGAAATTCGATGTGTTCTGACAACACAAGACATTGGTATTTTAACACTATTTTTGATTTATATTTATTTTATTCATAGTTTTTGAATGTAATAAGCATAAAAAAGTCTTCAATGTATTAAAAAGGATTTGTAATTGTTTCAATCTAAAAATTACAAATGAAAAACCACAAATCGAAATCTTTCAAAAGGTGTCATCTGACACCGGTAAAAATAGTGGTAAAATGTTGATTTTCAGAAGAAGCTGTTATTATAAAAACTATTAATCTTATTGATGGACTTATCAGAAATATATTATCTATGTAGTAGAACTTCATATCTTTGCAACCACAAAATCTAAAGGGAATAAAATGTGGAAGATATTTTTAGGTTTGCATCTACCTTAAGTATGGATTTCAAATTTTCTACTTTTTTATGTAAAAATATTATAAGATAGTACACTGCCTGTCATGATAATATTCAATGTAGAAGAAATTGAGAAAGGCGAGAAATGAAAAATATTTCAGATTATCTATCCGAATTGGTTTGATAGCAAAAATGCTTATTATTGATCTATAAATCTTTGTTATTTATACAGTAGAACCTCTTTTATCCGAAACTCTTTTAACCAAAACTCTCTGTTAACCAAAATCCATTTTTAAAGCGTTTTTTTTTCCTTCTTACTATCACATTCCTTGTGTGCAAAATCGATCTTTAAAGCTTTTTTTTTTTTTTTTTTTTTTTTTTTAAACTATCATATTCCTTCTGTGCCAGTGGTCCTTTCCGAACTACGAAAACATAAATATTTTCGACCCCCTTTCTTAGAGTTCCTTTGAATTTAACTTGATCTCCCGTAAGCACCGGAGAGGAACGAAGAAAACGAACAAATTAGCTATTCTGAAGCTTTTGCAAAATGTTTGGCATGTCTGGAGCAACAGAAAGGATACCGGTGAACTAATAATAATAAAAGACTCCGTGATAGAGCTTCAAAGCAAAGGCAACCGAAACTGCGACAAACAAAACATTTTTTCAAACCCTTGTGATATATATAAAAGGTACTTAATTTCAAAAATAAATTGAGGTAATTTATTCTTGTTTCTATTTTGTTATTGTTTTATTTTTATTAAGCACTTGTTACGATAATAAGTAATAACGCATATATTTCACCTTAATCTTAAAATTGAAGCATTCTCGATTATCCGAAAATTTCGATTTTCCGAAAGAGGGTCGGTCCCAATGACTTCGGATAATCGAGGTTCTACTGTACTTATTTATTTAAATTTTAGTAAAATATATCCATTTTTAATATATTATTAATCGGAATAGAAATTTTGTATACATTTTAGTACAAAAGAATAGTTTTTTAAAAACATATTTTGAAAGCTTACTGTAACAGTAGTCTCCTTTTCTGTCGTATTTTGGTGGGCAACCACATTCTTTGCTGTTCAGACATATCAAATTACCAGGGCAAGTGTAATCAACACCACATTCTTGAACTGAAAATAAACGATAAAGACAATTATTAGATTAAAATAATAAATCTCACTGATTTTCAGCAAAACCATATGACTAATTCATAAATATTTTATAAAGTACGACTACATACCATAGAAGCAATTGACTTTAGGATTGCCTCTGTACCTTGGCGGACATGAGCAAGATGGTTGGTGGTTTTCACCTTTACAAATAGCATTAATTCCACAAGGTTGGCCTCGGGTACAAACATCTAAAAGAAAAAATAAAATATCTTACAATTGTTTAATTTAATACATCCAACTAAAAAAATAATAAATACATCTTTGAAGTTACAGCATAAAAATTTTGATTTTAATAACGTAAGTAAAAATCTGGTCAGATTTTGTTCATAATGAGAAAGCAGAACTACGAAAAATACAAATGATACCAGGGATGCTTACATTTAAAAAAATGTTTTAACATACGTATTTTTTTTACTCATGAGAATCCAGCTTTTTTCGTTAGTGCAACATATAGTTCAACATATGACAACAACATGTAAAAGAGAACTGGACGATTTAAATGATACTTCTATTATCTATCTATCTATATTCCAGGGTTACTTCTATTTAAATTTTTAAAAAGTCTTTACTAAAATTATTGTTTTAGATAATCTACCATAATATGAATTTTATTACATTTAAAAAAATGATTGGAAAATAACTGGAATAATTAAAGCATTGACAACAGCCTTATTATTTGTATATTACAGCGGTCTCTCATTTATACGCGATATATGGTAATTACTTTTAACAAGCACTATTTCCAAATAGGATTTTTTATCTTATTTAATCACAAAATTTATAAGAAAAATGTTATTACTCACAAATAGCGGTACTATAAATAATTGCCTTGCTTCGTGTATAAATAAGGGATTATTGTATATTGAAAAGAAAGCCAGTGAATTTTTTTTTTGTATCTGTAGAGTTTATGTTGTTTCATAATTTACCTCCATGTTTACCTCAAATGTTAACATTGAATGGGTTGATTTTTGATGGCCAATTACCTAACCGAGGGATATAGGCCGGAGGGGGGGAATGCCCTTCGTGGGGGTCTTTCTAAGGGAACCTAACCCGTATTTACGCATGGAAATCCATGGTTCGAAGAAAACCACGAAAACTCCGAACGATTAGGCCGGCGGGCACGATTGGGTTCGAACCCAGCACCTCCCGTCTACCAGCTTCGAGAGCAGAACCGTTTGTTTGTTTGTTTGTGTTTTTGACGGCCAATTATTAACACTAGGGATATAGGCCCTAAGGGGGAGGAGTGCCCTTCGTGGGAGTCTTTCTAAGGGAACCTACCCCGTATTTACGCATGGAAATCCAAGGTTCGAAGAAAACCATGAAAACTCCGAACGATTAGGCCGACGGGCGTGATTGGGATCGAACCCAGCACCTCCCGTCTACCAGCTTCGAGAGCAGAACCTCTCAGCCGCTGGAGGGGCCCGAGAGCAGAACCTCTCGGCCACTGTTGGGGCCTGTTAACATTGAATAACGAATTCATTTTTCTTTATTAACCCTTTCAAGGGCAAGTAATTGCGTTTCTGTAATGTTGAAATCCAACCGGAAATTTCGAAAAAGTTTGTTTTAAAGAAAGGAAAAGCAATTCTCTAACTTTTTCCACCAAAATTATAAAAATAAAATTTAATTAAAAGTTTCTGGTGCGAATCCGAATTAAAATTAGGTAGGATATAATATATCCCACCGCCCCTCAAGGGGTTGAATTAAAAATCCACGTAAAATTTACAAATTTTATTAAATAATAAAGGAAGCTCAAACTTATTCTTGACTACATAAATAATTAAAATACAGTGACAAATATACAAAATGATAGGAAATGTACAAATATATATATATATATATATATATATAATAAGGGCATAAACACAGATTCTATCAGAAAATCAAATTAGTATCAGATTAGTCTAAATGTTCTGTATATATAAAACGTACCGAAACACTCTCCAGTAAATGTATCACAACCTTCATCATACTGGCAATCTCTATCAGTCTTGCAGCCTGGTAGTTGAATCACGTCACATCTGCCGCCATAAGGTTCTCCTTCGTATCCTGGTGGGCATCTGCATTCATAACTTCCCGGTATATTGTAGCATTCCGCCCTTTCTCCACACAGGTTAAAGCCATTCTCTTGACATTCATCCACATCTAAATTAGAAAAGTTTGCTTATAAATATCTACTTACACAATGGTTTTGTTACATTGCAAAATTGTCATCCATGCAAATTTACGTTAGATATAAGTTAGGTCTCTTTTTTTTTTCTTTTTCGTTCGGGACTCGAAGTCGACGATTGGAAATCCGAGACCGGAAAGTTTTATGTAATCAGAGTTCGAACCTGATACCGTAAGCATGCAGTAGAAAATTGTTTAATATCATTTTAAAATTGTTTCAAGTATAATTTTCTTATTTAAAAATCTCCCCATACATATAAATAATTATTAATTCTAAATATTCCCTCATGACAACGTTTCGTGATTTTCATGTCCCTAATAATCTTTTTAAAATAGCAAATTTAAGAGCCCAACTACAAGCGAAAATCTTGAAAAATCATAATTCTTATTCTTTTAACCCCTTAAGAGTTTTTTTTTTGACACAATAAACTAAAAATAGGGACCGTATACCACTTTTACCAAACTAACCTATTTTCTTTATATAATCGAAATATGCTGCCATTAAATGAAGTAAATATTACAGTTTAAAACTAGTAGGGTCGAAAAGCTTTTAGTAAACAAAACAAGCAAACTCTTCCTGCGCGTACAGTGTACGGGCAAACCTGTTAAGGCTGCTAGTCACTCAGCTTCAGAATTCCCCTCGGTAATGTTAAGTCTATGGGCGTTTGATGCGTTCGTATATTTAAAATAGCTCAGCGGGAAATTAATATTTTTAACTTCTTTTTTCTGTGAGGGGTCCTTAAGGGATGTCTCTTTTTTTCTTAGTGCTCAAAACACTGTTAAAATCTATGTTTAATTTCATATGAAGTGTTAAAATTTTACTCCCAGTTCGTCAATTTTTAAAACATAAAATATTAAATTAAGCATAAAGTTTAGAAATATTTTGACAACTAAGAAAAAAAGTGACATCCTTTAAGAAGAGAACACTGAAAGAAGAAGTTCAAAAAATTAATTCTGTGGGGAGATATTTTAAATATAAGAATGCATCAAACACTCATAGACATAACATTACCGAGGGGAATTCGGAAGCTGAGTGACCAGCAGCCTTAAGGGGTTAAATTTCCATTGTACAACTAGGGCAGAAAGACATGAGTTCTGGTTTACAGCCATTCTGGAAAACTACTTCAAAAAGATAGAATATTTCTACTTATATGCCATCAATAACAATTTAATTGCCTTTCAAACTGATTTTCAAATTTACTTTAAAACATTTTAAGAAACTTAGACTATATATATATATCTATATATTTCAAATAGTAACTATTTTTCCATTTTACAGTTTGTGAATAAATCAAATTTTCACTTCGAACCTCAGCCCACTCGAGCCCAAAGACTGGTATAAGTAGTCAGCTGTGCCAATCTAAAACTTTCTTCTATCTCATGCATGTTAATATTTCAAAATTCACCATCGCAGAGCCTAAAGCTATGAAATTCTGTACATTAGTCCTTGAGATATGACTATCGCTAAAATCGAGTAAATCTTGAAAAATGCAGCATATAGCAGCGCAACCTGTTGGGCTATTTACATCAAAACCTAAGAATTCCGTGCATTAGTTTTAGATGTAGAGTGCCCACAAAATTTGTGTTACATACAGACAGACATTTTCACAAATTAGTCAAATCGTGTTCAGGACCTTCTAAAACATGTAAATCCATCGAAATCCGGACGTCGATTTTTTTTTTTTACGAATCCAATATTACTTTCTTCTTGTACAGATACAAGAAAGTAAAAATTGAGTCCATCTCATGTGTAATATACACACGTAGTACGTATTTTTGCGATAATTGTATTAAAATATGTATTAATTTTCTTTTTTTACGAGTTCGGATTTAAGTACTACGAATTTGGGTCGTATTCACGGTTGATTTGAAATAGAATTTTCCTATCTAACCCCTTCAGGACACTAGCCTGAACTTGATTGTGGCTATATTTTCAAGAATTACACAGAAAAAAAAATTACAGGCACACTTTCTAGAGTACACTTGAAACCGGAGGATTAAAGAAGGAAAATTGGGAGGTACTGAAAGGACATACATTCTTTCTGTTAATAAAAATTATGGACAGCAACTACTACTACTAATTAAATTTAAAAAATCAAAAAACCCGACTGCGTAAAAAGCTAATTAATTATTCCTCATCAATGTGAAACTATTTTTTTTTTCAATTCCTACTATTAGCTCAAACTCTCGCTATATATATCTTGTTCAAATTTGCAATCGTTAGTAAAATACTTATTATTCATCCAATCAAGCTCAAATAATTTTTTTAAAACTTGTAGTGGATGGCACTTGATGTTAATCCAGTTTTTTTTTCAAATATTAATTCATTAATTAAATTAAAGTAATTAATATTCAATAATCTAGAGAGCCCTCTTCTTGATCAAGGTATTTTAAGACCGAGAGAGCCCCCTTCTTGATCAAGGCATTTTAAGCGCTACTCAAGAAGAAAGAAGAATGGGAGAAAGAAAAAATTCTCTTATTGACCTAAGTAGGAATTGACTTAAAATATTTTTTTAATATTACTTCTTTATACCTATTTTACCTTACCTATTTTTTTTATTTACATTATGTTTTTATTTTTTTATATATTTTATTGATGACATTTAAGTTGTGTTTAATTGTTAGTTCCTATCTATAAACACTGTTTTGATAAAGTCTATAGATGTCTATGAAAGTTACAGTTAAAGTAAAGCTAGATATCCAATCTACACAACTTTCAGGTTGTGTAATATTTAAACGGAGCTTTTGACTGTAAAATAGTCAATGAAACATCGTCTTCATTTTAAAAGACCTATCCAATGATATGCCACTCAATAGGGTACGTAAATTTTTTCGTCTCTACCGCCCTTTTGTATTTTACGGCCGCCATTTTGAATTTATAAAAACAAAACCTAGCCTATAACCATCGGGCCGTTAAGACGAATCGATAGAGACCTCATTCATTAAAATCCATCCAAACGTTGGGATGTTTCGAGGGTATAAAGAAATCCACATACACAGATGCGCGTGAAACACATAACCCTTCTTTTCAGTCGGGTAATAAAGAATTTAAAAAATGAACAACTTAAAACACCTACCAATGCAAACGCCGCTAACAAGCAGTTTGAATCCTCTTGGGCAAACACAGAATCCAGCTTCACGTCCAGTGTATACACAACGCTGATTATCTGGACATGGATTTGTTGTTGTACAATTGATGCTTGTCACTGCAAATAAAAATTTAACTATTTAGATGTAATTTTTAAATTTTAAAATGTTTTAGAAATATCGTAATCGCAGTTAAATAATTAAATTATACCAGAATAGTCAACTGCTTGTAATTTTAGTGAACAATAAGGTCTGAAAATTTGCTCTTATAATAGTGTTTTTACTAGAGATAATACATGGGATATATTTTAATAACACAACATTAAAAAAACTAGGAAAGTAAAATAATTCTACTGTTTTTAACGTAACCATATATGGAAGTAATTGCCTAATAAAAATCAATAATGGCTGTCAATATTTTCTCTTATTCAATGAAGTTTTGTTCAACTAATATTAACCCTTTATGCCCCGACAGTGCTTTAAAATACCATTAAAATAACTTATAAAATTCATTTAATAAATGAATTATAGATACTTTACTTTACCTTGTTCCAAAAGCATTACGGGTTGCACACACACACACAAAAAAAAAAAAGAAAATATTTTTAGAAGGATGATTTCTTTTGCATTTGCATCTTTTCAGCTTTCTTCACGATGAAAGATTTGGGGGGAAAGTTTCAGTTCGGAAATATTTCTATATTTCTATTATACGAACATTATATTTATTCATTTTCTAATTCTACGAAATACTAAAAAAAAATATTTTAAATAAAAGATTTGAGTGGAGTTATAAATATAGCACAAAATACCCAATTAAAATTTAATTAATTATGATTGGCAAAATCCTTCTAAAATTTATTAAATGAATGTTTGTCAATCTTATAATGAAGTTTCAAAAATTCACGAAAAATGCTGTAGAAGATGAAATTTTCATGAATTCATAATTTGGGACATAAAGGGTTAAATATGTATTTACCGCTCATACATAGCCACAAAAAAAAAAAAAAAATTCACCATAGGATAAGCAGAATCTCTCCCCCCCCCCCCTTCCTCTCCCAAAATACCCAACAATGACATATATGTTTATGCAATGTCTAATTCGGATAAAAATGAAAGCCATTTAAGATATTGTTATAGAAATGACATAACTGTCACTCCTTCCTATTGTTAAATACGACTATTTTCAAACAGTCACTTTTTTCGTATTTAATTACAAACTTCTGTTATTTAATAAGATGAATATTTTTATTCAGAAATAGTAAAACTATTTCAAAATCCGAAAGTTTGATAGCTATGAAAATGGACAATGTGTTACAAATACACTTCGATCCGTGATTGCGAGCAAATTTAAAACAGAATTTGATAGCTAAATCATTATATAAGGAGAAGAATAAATAAGTAAATGATTACTATAGAGGAGAGTAGCCATATTTGGACCGTTGCCGTTCTGCCGTTAATTACAGGAAGAGACGCCACCTACCGCTGAAATCCTACTCATCAGATTGACGTCATTTATGATTAGAAGAAGCACCCGCCTACCACGTGCTGTTTTCAAACAATTAAAAAAAACCCCTAAAGTTAGTTGTTTTGATCTAATTTTTTCCTACTAAGCGTAAGTGAATACTTTAAAACTAAGGTAAGTTGTTATGTTTTCATATACATATCTAAATTCATCTGTTTATTGCGTATATTTTTCACGCGGATTTGTTTTATTCCGTTTTTGTTCTTAGTCTTGCGATTATCTGTTTTAAAAAATGGTGCAGTTGCCTTAATTGAGCCAATTGAAGTTGCTTAAATTAGGCCAAATATACGATCATAAATTTGAAAAGTACGTAATAATTTCGAGGGCGGTACGCTTTGTACACATTTTTTATTTTATTTTATTTTATTTATTTATTTTTTTTGTATATCGGGATCAATTTCTTTACAGTTTAGGCATATAAACATAAAAATATTTTTACATGTTTATGCAATAAATTTTGTTTGCAATCTCTTTTATCTTGTTTGTATTTATATTTATTTTCTTTGAATTCTTTATTCCTACGGCGCGGCGTGGTTTACAGAGTTGAATTCAAATATTTTCCTTCTGGAGTATATTTGCGATTCCGTGAGGGGCAGACTTTTTACAGTTCTGGAGGGTGGAATTACATTTTTTGATATTAAAACGCATAAAATCTCAAACCTTCAGGTGGGAGTGGTTATTTCAAGGCTCCAGGGAGGGGGGGGGGGGGCACATGAATTTAACAGTGTTTGGATATATAATGTTTGCGTTTGATTAATCGCAGCGTATTTTTTTTCAATAGAGCATATTTTTTAAACATTTTTTTTTTTAAATATAATGTTGAAAGTGTTGAAAACGACACAGACAAACTGTCTGGAAGGAAAACACCCGTGACAGCAAAAACTGTTAAAGGTGAAACGAAAAGGATAGCGTAAGTTGTGAATAAATTGACCTGCAAGAAGGCTGCAGCTACATCTCCCCCCCCCCCCCCCCAAAGCCAAAAGATCATTGGAAATGCTATCTCCCTTGCTAAATTCAGTTAAATCAAAGTACAGAGGTAGCCAAAAAACAGTTGTGTTAACATCTTCGCCATATAAATTTTGTTTGATTGTTTTATTAATCGCAAACTTTGCTTTTAATAAAATTAGTTATATTCCCTAGTCATTAAAACAATCTGATATTGTTTGGTCCAATTTAGGAGCCTGGGGGTCCAACTTAGGCGACTAGTTGTTGAATTTGGACCACTTTTGATAATTTTTTCAAATTAAAATAAAATTTAAGATTTTCAAAAAGAAATTGATCTAAAGATTTATTTAGTTAGCAGATGAACAGATTGACCCCGTGTAGCAATGTTTTGCAGATATTCCAAAAATTAAGTGATAATAAGTAATTTATTATCACTTAAGTAAAATAATAGATAATTAAGTAAAATTAAGTTACACCTGAAAATATGTGAAGTGGTCCAAATTCGGCTACTCTCCCCTATACACCTTCTTTTAAAGTTAATTCATTAAAAAATTTCGAAATAATTACGAAACTTACAAATGCAGAAGTCCGACTGTCGTTTGAAATCACCAGGACATCCACAGGTTCCATCGCCCAAGCAGAACAAGTTACCGGGACAGTTAGAATCAGTCTGGCACCCTTGTCCAACTGAAAAAGAAATAAACCAATTTAACACATTGACTGCCAAGGCACACAAAAATGTGTCCCAGCAATATTTCTCGCGGCGCTTTACTACAGGAATACGTTTGTCACCAATATTTTCATTAAAGACAATTTATTGTTATCAAACGGGACTATTGATAATTTATTATCATATATTTAAAAAAAAATATTCTGTGCCCTCCCAGACATGCTGGTTGGTTTCAATCTGCACTTAATGTGTAAAAATAACTAAAATTTTATATTTGTGAATTAAAAATATATAACATTAATACTTTGTGTAAAATTAACAAATATTGCCGCGATATGGAATTGTGTACCGACTCGATAAACATTGGAAATCGCTTTGTAAATGCTTGCCAAAAATACCACTACGTCGCAATCTGTTGCGGTCAACAGGTTAATTATAAAATATGTAGCATGGTATTAGTATGTAGAATGGTATTAATTTAAACTTTTCAGGTTCGATTCATTTATTTATTATTAATAGTATTATTTTAACTTTTTGGAGAAAAGTTTTTTTTGGCTTAAAAAATTTAAAGTGTAAAATTTCAAATGACGAAAATCAAGGTTTACTGAAATATAAATGAATGTATTATTTACTGGAATCTAAAGAAAAGGTTTTGCGTACTTTTAATACGACAACAGAGTATGGACGAATTTTTTAAGACCTTTGAAAAATGTCATATTATAACAAGATGAAATAGCATTGTTTCTTATTTCCAATATTTGATTCTTTCTTTTATCATAAATTGTTGGTTTGGACAAGTACCTCCTATTTTTAAATTTAATGGTGTATAGAACTTTAAGAGAACATTAGTTTTGAAATTACTAAATGCTAAAATACAGTGTCATTAGTAAATGCAACGCCATATATTATTATTACTATATGTAGATTAGATAATAACGAAGTAATTGTAAATAAAACAATGGTACAAATAAAAACGTCCTATTATTAATAAAAGCTGGCCAGAAAGGGTTAAAATGATAATAATTCTTTTTAAAATCTCCGATTCAGTAATACCAGAGTTATCATTTTAAATTAATTACACAATATACTTGAAATATGAGTTATATGATAGTTAGTAACATAATGCATTCCACTTACTTGGATGACAATATTCCAATGGATTTCCTCTGAAACCTGGAATACATTCACACTGAGGACTGTGGTCTATTACAGAGCATTTTGAATTGCGTCCACACGGGTTGCTAACAACACATGGATCTGTAAGAGAACAACATATATGAATAAAATGTTGGGCCGAGATATGTTTTGTTACTGTATGTACTGTAAATAAAATATGAATTGTGATTATGGCACATACAATTAGCTGCATTGTGAATTTATCACCAATGCATAATGGGAATATCATTATGGTAAATATTTATGATCTGATGTTATAGTATCGATGTACTTATAGTACAATCCATGTAACCAAAATGTTGATTATGAAGTGTATTGTTTAATTTCTTCCACAGCTTCACAGGTACGCTATAGCGATAGTAAGATTACAGGATAACTTTGAATGCAAGATTTTATAATCATAAAAAATATGATTTCTGCCATGAAAAAGGGACGGGAGCAGAAAATTGCACTAACCCATTGATCAAGGGAACCTATTTAACGGAAATCGAAACAGAAAGATAATGACTCATAACTATTATATCGTATGATTTAAGCACTGAAATATTCTTACAGAATCAGAAAATTGCACTTAGACATTGATCATTGTTGACTACGCAATGGATATCTTGAAATACAACTTTATTAGGAAAAGTGCACGAATTTATTACACACAAAGAAAGCTCTGAAAACATTATAGAGCCACGTCAACTGTCTAATGCTGGATGGAACAAGCTAACTTTTGCTCCAAGCTTCTCCGGACAACAAACTTCATTGAAAACAAACACATTAACTAAGACTGAAAAAAATCTACACTATTAAAATAATTAAACTTTTTATGATTTTTTAAAACAAACACACCAACTACAAATTGTAGTAATTAATACGGTTAAAAGGGAAGTTAACGAAATAGAAAAATTAAAAAAAGACTTTACTAAGACGCTCTTAGTGGTCGTAAATCTTAAAAGGGAAATCCAAAGGGGCACTAGAAAGGGATAACCCAGCTATTCAAAATTCGCCTAGTATTAACTCAACCATAATTTCACTTCGTGTTCACAGCGTTGAAAGATTAATATATTAGAGATGAAACGGTTATGCTACATCAAAATGAAAGTTTAAAATTCATTAACTTACCGTAACATTGTTCAGCAGCTATATCGCAAGCCAAGTGTGTTGGACATTCAAGATCTGATTGACAATATCCTTCTCGTCGTTTACCTGCAATTACAAAGGAGAATGAATATTTTAAGTTTCGAATTCACATGTAATTACTTTTTAGCTGAAATAATTCTTTTCTTTTTCATTTTTTATATAATAGTTATTTATATATGTATATTTTTTAAGCAAAATATTTAATAGTATAAATACGATCACACGATAATAGGCATAATATTACAATTACTAGCAGTAAATGATACTGTAATTAATACGTAAGTTAAAAATGTAGTTATATTAATAGAAATACTGAATTACTGAAGAAAGATAATAATAAGAAATATTGAAAAAAAAAGCGTTCTCTAAAAATCCACTTAAAAAACATTCTTTCATTTTTTTCGTATGAACAATTCTGTTCTTATAACGTTTTAAATTAATCGTACAAAATTTGTTTAAAACATTTAATTTTTTAATTGATATATATAAATATTGTTCATTATTTTTTCCTTAGACGTATTAGTACATAGTTATATTAATTTATACTTTATGAGTGATGCTTTCAAAATCAACCATTATACAAAAAGATTGAATGTATACAATATTTCAATTTTTGTGTTATTTTTAAACTTTATCTCTCTAATAATGTAATTATTTCATAAATTAGATTTCCAAATATACAGTAAATAAATACCTAAATGAATACAATGTGTTAAATATGAAGACTCTCCTAATCTTAACCCTTTAGTGCGACGCTTTGCATATATGCAAACAGCAGTCTTTTGAATTTAATAGATTTTTTTTATTCGTATATACCTAATTCACACCAGAAAGTTAAAATAGCATTATCTGCTTTAATTAATAACAGACATTCTGTACTTATATAAAGCGAAATTAATCATTGAAACTTTCTGGTGTAAAGTCATTTTTTCTGAACTGCGTAAATTCTAGAACGTATTATATCAGGGGAATTAAAGGGTTAAAGGTGAAGTTTTATAAAATGAATAATTATATAAAATAAGGTATTTGGAGACATACTTATACTTATTAAAATATTTACTAATTTGCAATATTTTAGCGTAAAACAGCCACACGACAGTAGTTTTTACTTGTATTGCAGATGTGCAACAGAAGAAAAGATTGACGTATTATATGAAATATGTATCTCTGATTTTTTTTTTTTACTATTTTTCCTGAGTAATAAACCTTTCGGAGAATCACATATAATTTTTCGAAATAAAATAAAAAATCGCGCATTTAAGGATTAATAATAACAACATCAATAATGAATAACTTACATCCAGAATAAAATGGTTCTCCAACAGTTCCAGGTGGACACTGACATCTGTAACTACCAATTGTATTAAAGCACTGTGCTCCTGTACCACATGGGAATGGGCTTTGATCGCACTCATTGATATCTGAAACAAAATTTTAAGTTTTAAATTATGTTTACTTAGAGACATATTTAGATTATAGAGTAGCTAAAACAGACTATTGATAATATAGTATTAATTTCATAAATGGCAGTATAATAATACATTTTACTTAAATATATTGTTTAACTAGAATTATATTCCAATTTAAGAATGAAATTAATCTATATATTGTTTAGATGTATTTATTTGTGTGTTATGTATTTACTATAAGACATTTCTCCATTACAAGGAATAAATTTTAATAGAATAACTACAAAATTTAAATTTTTAATGGTATATAACACATTTATTTTATTTAATATTATCACTGACGTATTAATATAATTAGCAATAAACAGTATTAACAATAATTATGATTTAAATTAGTGCAGAAATTTACATTTGTTTTAGCAAAGGAAATATATCTTCGTATAATGCTTTACGATTATTTTCGTAAATATTTTTTTTTTGCTAATTACTAATTATTTATTAATTATTTACTAATTATTTGCTATTCTATTATCTTTTATTTAAAAAAAAATCGGTATTTTAGTTGAACTAAATGCACGGATAATAAATATAATTATAAATAATTTTCTTACCTCTACATATTCCATTCGACATTAGTACGAAGCCACGTGGACAAACACATATTCCCGAGGGATATTCTGCTGATACGCATGATTCGTGCTCTGGACATGGATTAGATGTGCTGCAGTTTCGGCTTGTCACTGTAAATTAATAATAATGAGATTTAAATTAAGAAGATAATCTAAATGTAACAATATGTCAAGAAGAGATGAACAGTTTTTCCTGTGTTAAATCTGTTCTGAAATCCAAACTGGTTACTTTCTGACACATTATTTAACCCTTTATGCACTGAATTATGAATTCATGAAAATTTTATCTTCTAAAGCATTTTTCGTGAATTGTTTAAACTATATTAGAAAATTTACATAATGATTTAATAAATTTTAGAAGGATTTTCGAAGGATTGAAGGATATAGAAGGATTTATTAAATTTGAATTTATAGGGATTTTGCGCAATATTTATAACCCCAGTCAAATCTTTTATTTTAAATATTTTCTTAGTATTTTGTAGAATTAGGAAATGTACAAATATGATGTTCTTACAATAGAAATATAGAAATATTTCCGAATTGAAAATCCCCCCCCCCCCCTCCAGCGCTAAGAAAGCTAAAAAGGTGCAAAGGCAAAAGAAATCATCCTTTTAAAAATATTTTTGTTTTGTGTAATCAATAATGCTTTTGGAACAAGATAAAGTAAAGCATCTATAACTCATTCTAAACTGTATTTCAACTAATCGATGTATTAAATGAATTTTATAACAAGATATTTTAATGGTATTTATAAGTACCATCAGTAGATAAAGGGTTAATTCTTTTTTTGTTCTCAAACGTACAAAATTGACAGGAGCTTTTAGAAAGAAACTATGTAATCGAACTTTTTTTTCTTTCGTTGTTTGGTAAAGACAGAAGGTCTTTCAAATTCTTCTGTTAAAGTTGGCGTTTTGAACCCTGATTTCCGGCCGCGAGAGTGCAGGAAAGGGGGGGGGGGGGAAGGTGCCGTCTTGAGACAACAGTCGCTTATAATTCAACTTGTAATTTATTACATAAAAAATGAAAAAAAAATTGTTTAATTACAAATCAGCTCAATAATCATGCCTGCAAATATCATACTTTTATGTCCAAAAAATGAGTTAGTATTAGTAAATGCGTCAGAAAGTTTCGCTTTCTTAAATTATTATTATTTTTTTTTAGAACAGCCTTAAATAATACAGTTATTATAGATTTCAAACTTGAGAAATGCAAAATTTTCAAGTATGTGCGCATTAAAATGATAAAATTGCTACTAAAACATTAGTAATAATAATGATAATAATAATAATAATAATGATAAACAGACTTTTTTCAGAAGAACTAAACTGTACTGTCTGGGGGAAGTTTTGCAATATCTCTGGTAAAAGTAATTTGATCGGATAATTATATATTTTCAAAATTTACGACGGTTCTAAATTTAATAAATTATGCATTATTTTAATCACAATTATGCATAAAATTCAATATTTTTTTTTCCAGTTTTAAAATAACAGAGTTGTTTAACATATTATGAAATAAAGACCAGCTAACCAATAAAATAAAGACTGATTATTCAATAAACTTCATTGATTAATATAAAATGATTCATGTTTACTTTATTATGCTCTTTAAAGAAAAGAATTAATTAAAAAATTAGATTATCTTGACAGTATTTTTACATAAGTTTTTTCTTTTCCTTTCTATCTTTTTTTTGTGTATGTGGGAGAGTTTGAGGTCTATGACAAAACTACTTATGATACAAACATAATCTGCAGTTGCTCTTTTTTTATTCACTCACTTCTGGTTTGATTGACTTGTTTTCCAATTATGGTAATAGCATAATTGGCTTTCATCTGACTAAGCATTAAAAAAAGTGATATCATCATAAAAATTCACCATAGCAAAGAAGCAAATATGAATGTATGTGATACGTTAAAATACATTTCACACAGCTTTTGATTACAACAATTAAATCTCAATTCATATACTTGTTAAAACGTTTAGATATAAGATTTTTAAATGAAAAACTTAAATTGGAGTGTTTGAATCCTAAACTATTTGTAAATTAATTAATTTTGTTACTAAATTTTAAAAATAAATAATAGAAGTTTGTTTTTCTACATTATGTAGCAATGCGATTTCTATTATTGATATCTAAAACTGAAAATAAGAACCAATAAATCGATACTAGTAGTGTCCTTAATGTAATGGAATGAAATGGGAATTGAATTGTACATTTTGTCTAAATTAATATAAGAAAAGACATAGCAAGAAAAAAATAAAACCTAAAGTATAATTTAACAATTATAACCAACATCAAAAGAAATAATGTCAAAGATTATTATTTTTAAAAATCTTAATATAAATTAAAGTTTCAATACTTACGTATGCAGAAAAATCCTCTCTGTTCATAAGGTGATGGACAGCCACACCGTGTTCCATCTAAGCAAACCAGATTGCCAGAGCAAGGATTGTGAGATCCGCAAGTTTCAACTATAAGTAAAATATATATTGTAAACTGAGACTCAAGACTTTATTTTACATAATTAATAAATAATTTAAAAAATCATAAAATAAATTTTTAATATACCTTTTTTGGTATTTTTATGTTGTTATTGAGAAGTTTCGTGTTTTACCAATTTTGAACAACTTTTTCTGATTTCAAAATCTATACTCTGAAGCTATTCATATTGTTGATTTCTATTTTTTATAGCTATTCATATGCTGATTTCTAAATATATACTCTATAGCTATTTATAATGCTGATTTCTAAATCTACAGTCTATAGCTATCCATATTGCTGATTTTTAAACTTTTACTCAATTTCTCAGCCTTTTTTACCTCACGGCATACTTAAATCATGGTTAAACTTCAACGGCACGCTCAGCGCCTGATTACCAACGGGGCACATTCCCACCAGTAAAAAGAAACAGAAATTTTTGCCGCATTCAAGGCAGAAACTTTAGTTAAATACGGCATTTATATAAGACGAATATTTCTTTAAAAATTTATTGGTGTAAGTGTGCCCCGTTCGTAATCAGACCCTGGGCACGCTAAAATTATGATTATGAAAAAAAAATAGCATAAATAATCTACAGTTTTTTAAAATTTGCTCAATAAAATCTTTATTTACATCTCACCATATCACATCATATCACCATATTTCTACTGAATTTCACATTGATATCTCTTTCATTCTAGAAAAAGAACTTTTCCTAAAAAATATTAACTCTATCTAAAAATATGAAAGATTTTTCACAATTTCTTTGTATTTTCTTAAAATGTAGACAACAAAAATTGAAATGAGCTTAAAATACAACAAACAGACAAAAATGCAACTTTGGCACACTAAACTTCATTATAAATAAATTGTATAATATGAAATCTTGTACGTTAAAGTAATGATATTCAGTTAATTCGTAAAACTTTGATAGAATTTAGCTGAAAATTTAAGTGACACATCTGAAGTTCTCTCAAGATGCACCAGCGTGCCGCGGCATACAGTTTGAGAACCACTGCTCTATTGAAAAACGGTCAGTGTCCAATTATGGCGTTTAGAGAAAAAGCTGCTTTTTTATGCTTTTAGTGGGATAATGAAAAATTACTGAAAATTATTTCCTTGCAGATTATATATTAAAGGGTATTATTTTAATTATTATTTTTTTTAAACCTATGATTATTGTGAAGTGATTGGTAGACATACATCAGAAAATGGCGATTATTAAATAACAGTCATTTTGTTTATTACGAAATGCATTAAAGTGAGGAAATTCATATTTGTTTTTCTATAATCCCTACAGAAAAATGAAAGACTGTTATAATGATTAGTGTTTTTCCAGTCAAGGTACTCATACTACTTTCATCAATGCCAGTGATAGTTTTATATTATTAAATAAATTAATATTGATAACATTTTAATGTGTTGAGCACTCCAAACAAATTCCCAATAGACGTCTATTTCTGTCAATTTTATCTGTTAATTATCGAATATTTTCCGTTTTTATCTCCATATTTTCTTTCAAGACACTGAAACTTCACCAATCTACCCGAAATCCTCCAATTTAAGTTGTGTTTCCATTCAATTAGGGGATATTTCCAGGGCGTCGTTTAGGAAGAGCAGGGTAGGGCCATCGCCCTCCTCGGAGTTTTAGGTTTCCTTTTATCATTATCTGTTTCTTTACATTCTTATTATTAATCGACTGTTTACAATATTTTTATCAATAAATTAAAAAAAAACACATTTAAATAAATTAAATAAAAAAACACATTTAAATAAATTAAATAAAAAAACACATTTAAATAAATTATAACAGTAAATATATTTCTTTGGAAATAGAGCATGCAAAATAAATTCGAAAAATAGTTCATTTCATAAGTGGACAGAAAATCTGGATTTAGTATAACCATTTCCTCCTCTAAGCAAAATGTGAAATGACGCTCCTGATATCTCGGCAACTGTGCTGCCAAAAATGTTCCATTTTTTGAATGGAATTTTTGTGTGTCTTACTTATGTGTCTTTTCTTACTTATATCATATAAACTTCATCAATATCGGCTCAAACTTTCCCGAAATCTGTCTGTCAAAACACACAAATTTCATTAAATAATGAGAGGAGGTTGGTTCGTAAAATTTCTCCGCCTGTACATTTTACTGTTTTTTTTTTTTTTTTTTTTTTTTTGATGAAAAATTCTTATAGAGTGTAATGAAAGTACGAAAACAAATTAGTTTACTTATGTATGCTGCTTAATTTATTTTACTTACGTAGAATTCAGGAAATTGCTCTGTTTGTGCATTACGTTTTTTTGGCAAAAAATTCCCGTTAGCGTGCAATGAAAGTACATGAACAATACATCTTCCTTACGTATGTTGCTTAATTTACTTGGATTTGGAAATTGCTATGCATGTACATTTTACGTTTTTTTGGTGAAATGTTTCTTTAGAGTGTAAGGAAAGAACATGAAAAAATTATGTTATTTATCTATTCTGCTTAATTTATTTTACTCACGTATGCTGTTTAATTTATTTTACTTAGGTATGCTGCTTAATTTATTTTACTTACGTATGGTTCGGGAAATTGCTCTGCTTGCAAATTTTACGTGTTTTGGGGGAGAATTTGTTTTACAGTGTAATGAAAGTACGGAAGAAAATTATTTTACTTACGTATGCTGCATTCTATATATGGATTTCCTGTAAATCCAGGTGGACAGTAGCATTCATGATGATGGTTAGCTGCAGAACAGAAAGCTCCTTTACCGCAGATACCAGGGCGGTCACAGACCTCTGTTTACGAGTACAAAAATACGAATTAACTTCAGAAATGAACACGTGGTTTTACAGGTATTCTAACAGTATTCAATATAAATGAAACGCATAAAAATACAGTCAACTATTTATAATCTCCAGACATATAATCCTGAAAGGCGAATCGTAATCCCTGAATCGTACACATTTGAATATATATAAACTTATATTTAAGATATCGGAGAAATTACATTGCGGCTTTTTTTTCTCTCAGTTTTACAAAAAGTTGCTGAATGTTTTTTGAATTAATTTAATCAAATTTCAGTTTAATCCTTGCTTCTCTCTGAAACCATAAGTTAATCAATATTAAATTAATAATTAAAATATATGTATTAACTTTTTAGCAAAAAAAGTCTAGTTCTGAATAGGTTTTTTTACCTTTTGTTTAACTTTCAAGATAACATTTCCAAATATAGATCTAAAATACTGATACAAAGAACAAATACATCAATGTTTCAATAAATTAAAACTAATCAATGATGAACGTGCATTTTGATTTGCTTTTTATGCGTATTTTAACGCTATGTATTTTTCGATTATGGTTACATTATTTAGTTTTATGAAACTGATAAACTTTTTTAATGTCGGAGAAATATTTTATTGCAAAACTTATTTAAAATGATTATCTTTCCATTTTAACATTCATACATTAATAATAAAAAATCATTTAGTGTCGACAAAGAAAAATGTTTATAAAAAAAAGAAGAAAGTTTTACAGCATTTGGTCTCAAGCTTTGCGGATTACAGTGGGTTGACTGTAAATATTTAACCCTTTAGTGCGCAGCTTTCCATATATGCAAAGAACACTGTTTTGAATTTAATAGATTTTTTTTTTATTCGCATATACCTAATTCACACCAGAAAATTAAAATAGCAATATTTGCTTTAATTAAAAAACAGACATTCCGTATTTAAATAAAGCGAAATTAACCATTGAAACTTTCTGGTGTAAAGTCGGATTCTCTGAACTACGTAATTTCTAGAACGTATTCTATCATGGGAATTAAAGGGTTAAAGTTTAAGTTTTATAAAATAAATAATTATATAAAATAAGGTATAGGAAGACATATTTATTAAAGTATTTACTAATTTGCATTATTTTAGCGTTAAACAGCCACACGACAGTAGTTTTTGCTTGTATTGCAGATGTGAAACAGAAGAAAAGATTGACGTATTATATGAAAAATATTTCTCTGATTTTTTTCATTATTTTCCCTGTGTAATAAACCTTTCAGAGAATCATATATAATTTTTTCGAAACAAAATAAAAAATCGCGCATTTAAGGGTTAGGGTGCGTTTCGTTTTACTTATTCTTAATACAATTTTAACTGTAAAATAGATCTGTTTGTATACTTTATAGTACAATAGATTATAAATAAGGAAAAATAAGAATTACCTCATTTAATTGTCATTGAAATAAAGGTAAATATAGATAAAAAATATATGTCATAAGTTGTTTAAACAACTCTTACCATAACATTCTCCTGTTAGTCTATTGCAAGCTTCAATAGACTTGCAGTCCTCATCTCTCCTACATACTTGATGCATCTGTCGACCTATAGATAACAAATTTTAGAACAATTAAAAACTTATACTACAAATAAGACTTATTACTAATAAAATATAATTAATGTTTCAAGATAAAATACTTATTAAAAATTATCATTGAAAAACATGCATGCGTATGCCTTAAATATGAAATACTTTTCAAATGAGATTTAAAATTAAAATTTTTATTATTGTTTAGAATATTCACTTGCATTGAAATATTTAGAATACCTACTATATTAAATTATTTTGCGCATGTTGAATAGGTATAGGTTTTTTAATTTAAAATATAAGTTCTCTTAGCATTGACTTTGTTAATTTGCAACTGAAAGGTATCTTGAAAAGTTTTAAAATTCCTGTTGATAAGGTCAGTAATTTATTAAATTATCTGAATAATAATGCACGGAAAAAACTGTTTTGTTGAAACAACAAAATATTGGTTAATATAATTACAACCAAATGACCAAATTTTGGTTGGACTAACCAAATGATTTGTTGAATTAACAATATCATTTGGTTAATATAACCAAAATTTCATCATTCCAGTTAAAATATTTGGTTGGAGCTATATTAACCAAAATTTAGTTGTTTCAACAAAACGGTTTTTTCCGTGTGACTAAAATGATTACTAGCATTAAAATATTTAAAATATCTACTGTATTGTATTATTTTGCGTACATTAAATATATTGAAAAGTTTTAAATTGCTTGTTAACAAGATCAGATCATTATGTTATTAAATTATTTGATTATAAGGAATAAAAAAGGAAAAAATAAACGTTTTAAATTTCTTTTGATGAGGTCATTAAACCATTAAGATATTTGGTTATTATTCACTTACATCCTTGGGTGTATGGATCACCGTCCATTCCCACAGGGCAACTGCACTTATATCCACCAGGTAAATTGTTACAGATAGCACCCAATGCACAAGGACCCCTTCCTTGCAAACATTCATTAATATCTTTGCATTCGTAATTGACGCAGACAAAATTTCTTCCACAATGGCTGTCCGTTTCACATTCATATTGAACTGAAAAGATAAAAAAATATATATGCTCAATATATATAATAAATAAATAAATGGGGGAAAAAATAGAAAAACAAAAGGAAATAAAACGTTTGTAAAAGTGACTATGGAAGTGTCCACGTTCGAAGATGAAATTAAGTTTCTTCGTAATTTTTTTAATTATAAGTTATTGTTTTTTTATATACTATATTTAACACGTTCGCCTTAGAATATAAATGCAGAGCTACCACTGACAGCTATTTCTATATTCCATTAATAACAGTTTTCTCAAAAGGCAAAATTTGTCCTAAATTCCTCTTGCACATGTTGTCAAAGAATATCTTTAAAAGTTTCATTTATACAAAATTGGTGCGAATTGAATGCAAAAATAGTCACCAGTGGCAAAATCTTGCTGGTAATTATGCGTACTATTCGTGACGGAAAGTTTAACATTATGCAATACTTGGGTTTACGGGAATGGTTAAACATATACTTTTGATGATCAAATCTCGTAATTTTTTTTTTTTACATTTTTGCTGCTTTTCCCATTTTAACGATTTGTGCCAAAACAACAGAATTAAGCTGCTAGTTTGATTTTTATATATGTTTATGTCAGGGGTATAAGGATTTATTAGTAGTTCAATTAGCTCATACTTGAAAAAATTCTATTCTCTAACAAGATAAATAAAGTTCATTATATTCCTTTCTACATATACTTATTTAATATGTTATGTTACATATTTAAATAATATTCATTTCTGCAGTATCAGCAATTAAATTATTTAACTGTCGTCATCGCTTTATATTAAATGATATTTAATAATCATTATATCTTATTAATTGAGTGTTTTTTAACTAATTTTTGATTTCGCATTGCTCATTACTTGCTAGATAATAATTGTCTTGTGGTATAACAACAAATTTACACGAATCCCACAGGGAATACTTTTATAGCCAAAGACTCTAGTCCTCTGTAGTTCAGGAATACTTACTTCTGGAGCACTGATGGAGAGGAGATCCAGTGTAAGTTGGAATACATGAACACACTGCTTTGTGATCTTCTACATGGCACTGAGTATTGACACCACAAACCCCTCCAATGGTGCAAGGATCTTGGCACATTCGGTTGACACAAGCTTTGTCAAATGGACAATTACTGTGTGATCGACATCCAGCTGAAAGAAGAAAAAAAAAGAAGATATAACACCAGGATAAAATAATTCATGTTAGCACATGACATATTATTGAATATGGCATATATATATCATGGTATTACATAATTTACCAATGTAGCGTATTATTGCATATATTGATATATTATAGCATACCATGTTAGCATATGACATGTTATTCATATCGTACAGTGATAGCAATATAGAAAACCAGAAAATAGCTCAAGGGGAGGATAGATGTTCAAATTACAAATTTTCTATTTAAAAGCTCTATAAACTAACATCAAATAAGCATTTTATAACTGAATACAATACAGCATGTTTTGAAATAAAATATATACATTTTCTATAAGAAATAAAACATTCTTTAAACAAAATGATATATAACAAATTTATATTTAAAAATGGTTCATGCTTTTTCAAAACGATTGAAAACCAATGATTACTTTAATATAAGCTCAGCTTATAAAATTACATTGGTTTTGATATACATTTTTTACACTGTGCAACAATGAAATATAAGAATTTAATGCATTTAGTAAGAGATTTTTTGACAACTTTTTAAGAAATTACGTTATTTGCGAAAATAAACAACAATAAATAAAAAAATAAAAATACATGTTCGATATGAGAATTATAAAATGAAAACAATTCTTTACTACTTTATTTACAAGGCGAAGTTTTCGCAAAATATTATTTCTTTCTTTATGTTATCTCTTCAGCCCTGATGTCCACTTGCCTGTGTTTTTCTCTTCTACTCAAAAACGAAAGCGTTTAAATTTTCGAGATTTTGACGCTACTATTGTATAGTTGAATATTTTTGATTTAAAACGATACGAATAAATGGCAGTATCTATTGTGGGAATTCCTTAAATAAGTGTTGTTTTCTTTTTGCTTTGCAAGATTCCTTCAAGATAGTGTCGCCAAAAAAGGAAGAAGTGTTCATATTTATTTAATTTAGACATTTTACAGCTAAAAAAGGAAGCTTTGTAGATTATTGAGTAATTTGAAGCCATTAAATTTTTTATTCATCAATAATGTATAGATAATAATCAATATATTGGTTAATTAATGATTGATTATTGACAATTAAAATAATATTTCAGTGGGCTAGTAATTTTAGGTCCACATATGTGAATCTCAATTTACCAGACCCTTAAAATATCAATTTTAGAAAAAATGTATTATTCTGTGTATACAAATATTCTTATATAGGGTCTAAAGTGGCTAATATGCAAAAAAAAGAGAAGGTCACTAAAGTGAAGAGTAAAAAAATATCATTGCATATTATATCAGACATTGTTTTATATTTTATTAAATTAATATCAAAGAAATTGAAAGAAAAACACTTACAAATACATTCCGACTTGACACAGATCTGACTCACACCACAATCTGAGTCTCTGCGGCAACCAGGTTCAGCCACTGTTTTAATAAATGAAATTTTTAAATATGATACAAGTTAATATACAATTAATAATACACATTTATAGTAAAAAATCTAGAACTGAAAATAATGATTAAAATATAACAATTCAGAAAATAAAGCGATTGTCAGTTTTCATTAATTAAATGTATTTTCAGATTATAATTTGTCTTGTAGTAGGATGCTGTATTTGTAAAATATAATATAGGTAACATTTAATAATGAGATGATTATTATCTCATTTGAGATAAGTATGCTGAATACTTACATAGCCGATTAAATTGTTTCTTTTTCTTTTGTCAAAATATAACAAAACTTTATGTATCAGAAAGTTTTCATTTACTTATTTATTTGTTTTTGAAAAATCCAGAAAATTGAAAACACATAATAATGAGATGATTATTATCTCATTTGAAATGAGTATGCTACGCTGAACACTTATATAGTCGATTAAATTGTTTATCTTTCTTTTGTCAAAATTTTACAAAACATTATATATCAGAAAGTTTTCATTTATTCATTTACCTATTTTTGAAAAATACAGAAATTTAAACACAGTTAATAATGAGATGATTATTATCTCATTTGAGATAAGTATGCTGAATACTTACATAGCTAATTAAATTGTTTCTTTTTTTTGTCAAAATATAACAAAACATTATATATCAGAAAGTTTTCATTTATTTATTTATCTATTTTTGAAAAATACAGAAATTTGAAAACATTTAGTAATGAGATGATTATTATCTCATTTGAGATGAGTATGCTAAATACTTACATAACCGATTAAATTGTCTCTCTTTCTTTTGTCAAAATTTAACAAAACATTATATATCAGAAAGTTTTCATTTATTTATTTATTTGTTTTTGAAAAAGCCAGAAAGTTGAAAACATTTAATAATGAGATGATTATTATCCCATTTGAAATGAGTATGCTATGCTGAACACTTATATAGTCGAATAAATTGTTTATCTTTCTTTTGTCAAAATTTAACAAAACATTATATATCAGAAAGTTTTCATTTATTTATTTATTTGTTTTTGAAAAATCCAGAAATTTGAAAACATTTAATAATGATATGAATATTATCTCATTTGAGGTGAGTATACTGAATACTTACACAACCGATTAAATTGTTTCACTTTCTTTTGTCAAAATATAACAAAACATTATATGTCAGAAAGTTTTCATTTATTCATTTATTTGTTTTTGAAAAATCCAGAAAGTTAAAAACATTTAATAATGATATGATCATTATCTCATTTGAGATGAGTGTGCTGAACACTTACATAGCTGATTAAATTTTTTCTCTTTCTTTTTCCAAAATGTAACGAAACATTATATGTCAGAAAGTTTTCATTTATTTATTCATCTGCTTTTGAAAAATCCAGAATATTGAAAAAATTCCGATCTACAAACTGTTTAAAAAAGTAAAATGATATATCAAAAATAATCTTTAAAAACTTACCAGGTTGACAAATAACTAATGGATCGCCAGTTAGATCAGCTGGACAACTGCAGCGAGCTTCGTGAGAATAAGGTGTACAATGGGCATTCTGACCACAAGCTCCACTCAGTTCGCAAACACGTTGGCAACGTCCATGCAAGCAGGTTTCGTCATACGGACAGTTGGCATTGGTTCGACAACCAACTAAAGTGTTAAAAAGAAGTGGGGTATTAGATTAAGAAAATTAATTGTAAATATGAAAACATTTATAAATTCTATACACTTATTTGTTGAATATTATCAATATCTATTCGATAAGAATATACTGTTAAAAATTTGGTGCTTGGTTGAACCATCTTTTGGGGCTGCAGTAGCTGCAACTACAAAAGGGTGAAACTTCCTTCCAACATTTGGAGCTTTGACTCATAGGAGCTCCCAATGTTGGAAGGAGATTTCACAATCTTATGACTGCAGCTACTGCAGCACGAAAAGTTGTTTCAACCTAGCATACAATTTATAACAGTGTAAGTAATTTTTATATTACACTGTGAAAAGATAATGCAGTTGAAATCATTTGTAGCAAATATACAATCGAAATTTTAAATATTTTTAGGGAGTTTTTCTGAAGGTGTAGAGACTTAACATGGGGGAAAATGTAAGTGTTTGTGCACAAAACCAGATAAGAAAAATACATTGGTTATATATAAATAAATATAAATATTAAAAAAATTATAACGATAAAACTTTGAATAGTTATACTATTTCCCTATTAGCTGAGGTAATAAGCTATTATTCTTTTGGAGAATTTTGAAAGAAATTTTTATTTAAAGAGAACAATGTTCGTGCATTATAGATAACAAAATTTAACTATTATTTTAAAATAGGTTTAGTACGCCTAAGAGGATTTAATAACCAGTTTTTTTTAAAGAAATATTTGTCTTATTTTAAAAAAAAAGTTTTTGTTTAAATATGGTGACCATTCCTTTACGACAACTCTGAAATCACCAGAGGCGTACGAACAATGTTAAAACAATAAAAAGTATCTGATTCATTAGATATCAAAAATTTTATTAGTTTCCAAAAAAGCCAATATAATGAAAAAGGGCACATTGGGAACTAACTTGCAGGCTTAAAATAGCTTAAAGCACATTTTCTGTAATTGTGAGAATGAAATGATAATTGTAATTTTCATTATTGTATAAAAGGAAAACATATAAGAAAAGGGAATAAAATATACTTACGAACACATCGTTGATTTTGACATATTTGGCTAAGAGAGCAATTCCTATCATTTGTACATTCAGGCAAGATAGGTGCTGTAAAATATAACAAAATTGTAATTTTGAAATAAATTATTGAAAAAAAAAAATTAAACAGAAGTAAAATACATACATTAACTTGAAACATACAAATTAACTTGATACTTAACAAATGAATAATATATTCCAATATGAATATTTTAATGTTTTAAAAAATGAATTATTAATATAAAAAATGAAATTAAAGAATTAATTTATTGTTACATTTTCCTTTGAATTAAATGAGGAAAATAAATAATAATCTGAAATTTCTTAGGGTAAGAGAAAGTGTATATATATTTTTGTGATTAAGTAAGCGCAGTAAACGCTTTTGAAATGTAAAAATACATGATATATACTAACTTATAAGGTAGAATAAATACTAACTAGCTGTGTAGCAATCTGATGTTATGCATTTGCTTAATATAAGAACTATGCAGGAAAATAAAATCTAATTTTATTCTCCATTTAGGAAAAAAAAGGATAATATTAATCTTATTAAATTTCTTTTTATATTTAAGAAAAACTATTTGTACTGTAGAATAATTTACAATAAGGAAAATTGCATTTGCAAAATATGGTATTTTGATGCAATTATAGAAGGACGACTATCATTTAACCAAATTGAAAATGCTTTTTTCCGCAATTTTAATGAATAAACGGCCTTCAAAAGAGATATAAAACCATCTTTACCGTTTTATTTATTTATTTAATTTACAATAATGATTAAGTTTTTAAATATACCACCATAACAGAAACTTCTGCCGTCATTAAAAAATAATCTAAATCTCAGAAACTAATTTAAATTTAGAAATTTCGAAAAATATTTTGACATTCTTTGATACTTAGGAATACTTTCAACTCATAATTCATTCTAATCTCGGAAGATAAAATTTAAAATAAACTCAGGTATTCAGATTTTAGTATAATGTATATCTATTTTTCAAAGTTAGAAATTAAAAAAATATATGAAGAAACAGCAGGAAATTCGAAGAGAAAAAAAATGAGTATACTTACTTCTAGTACATAATGTATGTGGATTTCCACTGTATCCAGGTGCACATGTACATATTCTTTCGTGATTAATGGCTTTACAAATAGCATTATGTCCACAAGCTCCATACACGGTACAAGGATTCTGACATATATGGTTGATGCACATTTCTTCAAACCTACAATTTCCATCATTTCTGCAGCCCTCTGTAATAATAATTAATACACACAAGATTTAATTAACATACAAAGCCAAATAATTAAATATATAGCTAAAATTCAAATATTATGCAATTACATCATTTTACTTAGAGTAAATTAAAGAAATCGCCTCAAATAAATAAAAATCATATAAACAGTTTCTAACGAATAAGCAAAGTGTTGAAGCAAGAGGAATTAAAAACAATTAAAATTTTTAAATGATATTTGTCATCTTATTGCAATATATTTAGTAACAAAATTCATAAATAAATTAAATAAATTTCAGCAATATTGAAAATATCATTTCTTATAGAGGAAGATAAAGAAAGGGGAGAGAATTTATTAAAGGGGAAAAAAATCCGATTGCTGTAATCTTAGAAATATAAAAGCCTACAGGGATTGGAAAGTTTTTAAATTTTTCTAACTTTGTTACCATTATCTCAAAACAGTTAATCTTCATGGTAGATCTTTTTAAGACCTGCACTGTAAAAAATAAAAGGGGCAGATGCTTCCTCTTAGGAAAATATAACAGTATAATTACGAACGAAAATATACAATAACGTGTTACAAGTTATTTAAGATTCCGAAAAGCATTTTTTATATTTAGAAACCTCATAAACCATTTCTTTTGCTGCCACTATTTTTCGAAAGCGTTCCCGAGTTGTTTTTATAGTGCAATTATCAGTTTTCTTAACACGGAATATGGTTTTTTCGGATGCTATCACTATTCAAATAAATATTTTCATGTTCAATACTCTTGTTTTACAGACAAATATGATACATTAACCTCATTAACCCTTTCCGGCGCGGTGTCCTTAAAAAAGGACACCTAATTTTATTTCCAAAACTTACAAACGGCACGAAGAATATTTAACTAAAATTTTCCTATTATAATGTACATGAAAATAAGGAAGTTCGTATTTTCTAATAAATTCGTTTATAAATTGCGGTGTCAGTCCATTGTTTCATCAGTTTATAAACAGAATTACTCCGCGCCGGTAAGGGTTAACATTAACATTAACATTAATTTTGTTATTCTTGCATGCATAAATTCAATTATGCAACTGAAAATATTTCATTGAGAACGAAAACCGATATTCGGGTTTGAGAAAACTGATTAATACACTATAAAAACTACTCTCTCCAAAAACCGGTGGCAGTAAAAGAAACTTTGTTTTTATAAATACTTCTTTAAATCTTAAAAATATATTAGTTTCTGAAGCTTCTAAAGATAAAGAACGGTTTTTGGAAACATGGGCAACGCGAATTATGTTATTGCATATTTTCGGAATTATATTATGTTTCCCTAAGTTAAGAAATATTTGTCTTTTTTTTACAGAGCGTAATGAATAATATATATTATTATAAAGTTCATTGTCTTAAAACAGTGCTAACAAAATGTAGACAGTTTAGGAACTCAGCGATCCCTGAACAGTTTATACAAAAGCAGGGTTCGTACTGGTCCTTGAACTTCCAGACTAAGAAATTATTCGGTATCAATATTTTCTTATGGAAACTATCTCCTTTAATAAGTCGAAATTTCGTCCGTTTAAACTAGATTTATTTTTCTATAAAAAAATTCTGATACATTGCCTTGAAAATAACGGTACCCGTACGAACCCTGAAAAGGATTTATGAGTTAAAGGAGTAGATTGAAAATTTGTAATAATGAAACTGTGGGACTGACATTTATTAATAAAACAATGCACAGTAAATAGAATAAAACTAGGATAAATATTACAACATAAGAATCATAAAAAAATATAGGAAAAGGTTTTCATTTAACCCTCCAATGCTCATGGTAACAAATAATGCTATCTACAGTGTTTCGAATTTAGTGGATTTTTTAATTCGTATATTCCAAATTCACACCAGAAATTTAAAATAGCAACATTTGCTTTATTTAATGACAGATATTCAATATTTAACCCTAGATCTACCGGGAATTTTATTCAAGTTTTAATAAAACGTTCTACACCAGAATTTTTATTTAAAACTATTTAACTTATTTATTTACCTTATTTTTGTCTGGTTTATATACTTAGTTTATTTTAAAGAAATTTCTGGTTTGAATGAATATTTTGTATGTACCTGTCGGGTCCAATGGACCCGTCTGGTAGACGGAGGGTTAAATAAAGCGAAATTTATTATTGAAATTTTATGGTGTGAATTCAGACTATCTGAATTACGGAATTTCTGGAGCGTATTCTACCCTGGAAATTAGATTGTTAAAAATTGAACTTTGTATCACATTTATCTTTCATTTAAATTACATATTTTAACAATTTTTGTTTTAAGCAGATGTAGTTAAGAGATAACAATTCACAAACTGTCTAAATAAATGACAAACGCACTGTGATTGAAATAAATTTGTAATCGAAAGAAAAAAAAACTTACTGATGCATTTTCCAAGTTCACATATTTTGTCCACTGAACATTCCAAATCATGGGTGCATTCGTCGGTATCAGCTATAAATGGAAGGAAAAAAAATATGAAATCGTTTATTTATAGGCATAGTATAAGTTACAACACATAAAATATAGTTCATTTTTAAAAATGCGAGTGTGATTTTTTGAAATACGAGAATCAATATTAGATTTGCAATTTTTTCTATCACTATATTGAGCTTAAATAATGATTTATATAAGGGTTTTCTGTTATTTTGTTAATAATAAAACTCGATCATAGAATCTAAAAATCTTATAATGAATGGTTTCTAGTGATATCATCGATTTAATATCACTTTCAGAAATCAAACTCTCACTGTTGACGATTCAGCAATCCTTGAGCTGTATTTCGTCGTTTTTGTCGATCATTTCCTATCAACATCACGTGACTTTTAACGAAACATTAACTCTCAAATATTTGACGAAAGTTTTGCCTCAATCACGGTCAGACTCAATGCATTTTAAGGAAACAGTTGCTGTACCTCCTCAAATCCTGCGATTTTAGCAAGCAGATATTTGCTTGTTTATGTTAGTCCTGTAATAATTTATTTTAAAACAGCATTTTTTAGTGATTTTCAGAAAATACTGAAATATAGGTAGTTATTGTTTCTTCATTAGTTATTTTTTTAGCGGTTAAAATTTTTAGGAATGCTTATTATTTTTTTTATTTATTTATTTATATGTTGTTCGTTATATTTTAATCGAAAAGAATAAATTTCCTGTGTTCTTCAAAACCATTCAAAAAGAAAATTTGGTCAATAAAATTTCAAACTTCCAGGATATCTTTTTATTTTAATTTATTTAAGAAGTGTATTCTGTTTTCAATCAAATTAAAAATAAACATAATTGATCCCTCTTCCTTTATAAACAGTAAAGTTTTAAAATCTTATCCACCTACTCAAAGAGATAAAATCTCACGCAATATGCACTTCACAATTTGTTATTTGTGAGCAACAAATTAACCAGGCCATATTCTAACCATTTATTGAGCAAAGAAAATTTCAGTAATAAATTATTTAATCAAGCCATATTATAATTATTGACCATGAGAAAACCATAATTATAAATTAGCCTTATTTAAAACTTTCAGAAATTTTAGCAGCACCGATAAAATTACAATCTACCTTATAAAAATATAAACACGCAGCCGAATTCATTACACCAATCTAAAAGCACGTCTATACAAGTCCCCAATAGCGAGGTCCGAAGAGCAACGGCCTCCCACGCCAAAGGCCACGGGTTCGAATCACCTCGAGGGTTTCCTTCCTCCTGTCAATAAATACAGGAGCTTTCAAACTGTTCGATAGATGGCACCACCAGCCTTTTTTTGACGAAATTTATATCTTCAAGGAGACACTCCCATATCCGGCCCTCTCATATCCGGACTGGTAAAAATTCAAAATTTATTTCATTGTACAATTGTAATTTTTTTTAAATATATTTTCTTAAAATTCCACCTTCATGTTCGATATAATCATGTAAGATATCTAAACAGTGTTTTGCATCTTCGCTGCTCTAGAGTCCATATATTTACCCCTAACTTAATTTCTCCTCTATTTCTTATAAATTGTACGGATAGTTATTCATATTATCAAGCATTAGAGGCATGCTGGTATGCTTTTTTTCTTTTCATAATTCTTTTCATTTTTTTAAAGTTGACACTGAATTTTATACATTTCTATTCCTTTTTATAAAGTTGTCTTGCGATTTATAGAACAGCACAGCGTAACTCTTCGTAATTATAATGAGGCATTTGCGTGAGGTAGTAGTTCGTCAGCAAATCCAGTGAAGAACAAAACAGACAAATTTAATGCAATATTAAAAAAAAAATAAATTTATGTAGTTCAAGTTCAAATTGTAATTGAAAAAACAATGTGCAAATATGATAAAAAGTGAAAATAAACGTTTTTATATGTATATTAGATGCATTTATGAATCATTTTTAATAGAAAATATGTTCCTCTCTCTTATCCGGTTTCTCCAGTCTATATTAGTTCGGTTATAAGAGTTTCTACTTAGATTATGTTTTTGAAGTGTAATATTTAGATTATTTATTTGAAATATAATATTTAGATTATTTATTTGAAATGTAATATTTAGATTATTTATTTGAAATATAATATTTAGCTTAGATATAAGAATTTGAAATGTAATATTATACATATTATCAGATTTAGTAGTAATCTTTCTATAAAAATTAACACCAACATAGCGACTGATAATTATAGAATAACGTGAAAAAATTTCAACAACGATTTTCTGTTTAATAATTTTTAAAAATAATTTTAAATTTATTAACTGTATAAAAATCTTATTTTAGCAGTGATAGACAAAATCTCTTTCCTTCATAAATTAAAGACATAGCTGATTGTATGAGGGCTTTATTTTTCAGAAGAAAAATGGCAAATAATGTTTTGTGATTTCTCAAACTTTACTTTAAAATAAAAATATATTCTCTAAATATAGGTTCAAAAAAGATGATTAGAACTTATCTCGGCAATAGAATGTAGGAACTTTTATTTTTCGCGAGTATAATTTAGAAACAACGAAGCTTTGATGTTAAAATAAAATGTCTTGGTTTATGGCGTTCTTTCTTAATTTTTTTCTGTTTCCTTCTATTTTCTTGATATTTTACCTTTTGTATTTAAAAAATGAAACGAGTGAAATGCGTGTATTTTAAATATACCTAATATATGTATTTTTAGCTACAGTTATGTACTTTAAATGAAAATAATAAAAGGTTTATATTTTAAGTGATATGAATACAATACAAATGATGGCTACGGGAGCAATATTTGGTGATTTATTTCCTGCGCCTAGCTAACATAAAAGTACTAAAATTACTGTATTTTGAATGTGATATTTATGTAGCAGATACGCCACATTAACATTAACAATAAGTCATCTTTCACTCCTATTTACCGAGTGTTATAATTAAATATCCTTACCATGTCTACATTCAATATACGCATCACCACGGAAGTTACCAGGACAAGTACAGATAGGACGATGGTTGTCTGCATGGCATTCGGCATTCTTTCCACAACTGTTGTGAAGCAAGCATGGGTCTTGGCATTGTCGATTAACACAAGCCAAATGGCGAGGGCAGTTATTGTCATGTCTACAGCCACCTATAAATTTACCATGAAATCATTGTTTAAAATACAGAAGGTAATTCTTTTTTAAAATACATAAGTATACAGTTTACAAAATTAAATTTCTAAATGAACAATTCTTACCAACACAGCGGGTGTTTTCGCATATATGTCCAATGCTACATTCTCTGTCCACTTCACATTCAGGTACTTCTCGCTCTGCAGAAAGAAACACAAAAGTACATGTTAAATTTGAAGAATATCTTCTTACATGACTACGTATGCATAAATTATACTACACTAAATATTTGCGTATTTTAAAATTCTGAAATATTTGTTGTTGCATTTCATTTTTTTTTTAATTAAACGATTTTAGAATTAATAAAAAATTATCAAATAAATCACTGTTTCTTACAGCTGCACAGCAAATTCGTGAAACAATTTGCAGCACTAACTGATCATAATAATTAACACTTCTAACTAAAATCATTTTCGGTTGTGTTGTGAATGTGTTCGAATGTGTTGCGCCAAATAAAAAGATTGTGTAAAAAGTGCTGTTAAAATTACAAGAGGAGAAATTGTGTTTTCAAAACATTCAATTTTAAAATTGTGTCATAAATGTTTAATAAATAGTATGTTTTAAGTGTGCGTGTGTGTTATTTTAAAGGCACCATGTAGAAAGTGTTTCGAAAGTGTTTTACATATGTTGTTTTATAGTGTTCTAAATTGTGTGGTGTTTACAATGTGTTGTTAATTTGGTGACAAAGTGCTGTGCAGCACAACACTATTGTAAGAAAATATTTTCATCAATACTATTTACAACACGATTTCAACACAATTTTTAGAAAAACTTTTAGATAGCAACACTTTTGCAACATATTAAGAACACATTTCTAGATAACAACACTTTTGTAACATATTAAGAACACATTCACAACACAAAAAATATTTTGTATATGAAGTTTTCTAATCCACAACATACTAATGTGTTATTAATTTGGTGACAAAAAGTGTTGTAAAATTTGCTTATTTTTGTGTTTGAGAGTTTGCAGTGTAGCATTGTATTAATTTTCAGATATAAAAAATGACAAACTAATTTTAAAAATGTCATAAATAATTTTGAGTCAAAGCATGTATTCAAAACTAATTTACAGTCTCATTAGCTATAAAATTTATTTATAAAATGGATACCTAGACAAAATTCCTTTAATATGAGATTAAGAAATACCAAAGAGTATGTTTTATAAGAATCGTAAAAGGATTAGTCATTTTTTAAGTAATTAGATACTTGAGTAGTTTGTAATGAAGAGTTTTGTAATAGTAATATTTTCTTTTTATAACTTTTTTGAGGGAATTATTTTAATATAGATTAAGGAAATATTTATCACAACATTTGAACTAACTATCTAATATTAAAGTTGGTCTATCTAGAAACTAAACATTCATATTTTGAAACAAAGAGGGTGGGGGGGGGGGGATACCTTGTTCATAAACAAAATTTGGATTTTCCGGGGAATAAGATATGTTAATATAGATTTGTAAATAGTTATCTCAACGTTCGAACTAACTCTCTAATATTACAGTTATCATAAAAATTAACATTCAGCTGTTGAATCTCAGGGGAGGCCGCGGTAACACGTCCATAAACAACAGTTGGATGTCTTGGGGAATAAAATATTTTAAGTAAATATTTGTCATAACATTTGAACTAACTCTCTAATATTAAAGTTACTCTATCTAGAAACTAAACATTCAGCTTCAGCTTTTGAAACAAAGGTGTGTGTGTAGGGGGGGGGGGGAAGAGGAGTACCTTGTTCACAAACAATGTGTAGATTTCCTGGGGAATAAAATATTGTAATACAGATTAAGTAAATATTTGCCACAACATTTGAACTAACTTTCTAATTTTACAGTTAGTTTATCTAGAAACTAAACATTTAGCTTTAGAAACAAGCGGGGGGGGGGGGGGGGCAGGGGGGAAGTACCTTGTTCACAAACAACATTTAGATTTCCTGGAGAATAAAATATTGTAATACAAATTAAGAGATAGATATGTCACAATATTTGATCTAACTTTCTAATTTTATAATTTGTCTATCTAGAAACTAAACATTCAGTTTTTGAAACAAATGAGAAAAAGTACCTTGTTCACAAACAACATTTGGATTTCCACGGAAATTAGCTGGACATGAGCATTCAGGTTTATGATTAATTGGCCTGCAGTTGGCATTTCTTCCACAAGCACCGAAAATGCTACAAGGATTCTGGCAAACTCTGTTAATACAAGCTTCTTCGATACCACAATTTTCATCCGTACGACAACCAACTAAAATAATACAAATAAAAAACAAATAAGGTAATGTAGTAGTGGAGATGTAATACATGAATACATGGAGATAATAGTAATAACAAATAATAATAATAATAGATTATCAGCAACAAAGGCAAAAATGTAAAACTTTTTCCTTACTTATGCACCGATCATAAACACAGATGTGCCGCATTGGACATTGTGGATCACTTCTGCATTCTGGTTCTTCCACTAAATTAAAAATTAAATAGTCACGAATTAGAAATTCATCTCCATTTCACATTAAATTATATTTGTTACTCATGTAAAATTAAGTTCTATATAAGAAAAAATCATGAAAATTCTTTAAAATATCTTCGATTAAATTTATCTTTTAAAGTATTTAATATATTCATCATAATTTAAAGAAATTTGGACTAAAGTTCAAACAGTGTAACTAAACATTCTCGTTTAACTTTGAACTGTTATTTTCAATAAAACTAATGTTTGATGATTTATTGAAAAAGATTCATTTGAAATAAATATATACATGGTATTATGCGCAGAAAATATATTAAATCCGCATTAACTGATTTTATCAATGTTTCTAAAACATCTTAACGGAAATCAGAAATTAAGTATTTTTTAAAGGGAAGTTACATATGCCCACTGTATAAAAAGGGCCATGCAGAGAAACTATGTAAGTTCTATTGCTTTCCAAATTTCTTACCTCCTTCCCCCTCTTAATACATATCCATATCATAATTTATCTGTAAGATGCCTGCCCATTTTATAATACTGTTTGTCTTCTTTTATTTGTATGTGTGTGTTTGAGCACGTGCGCATGAGAGAGTGAGGAAAAAAGTTAGAGCATTGAATCATCAAATAGCCACAACTCTACAGATTGAGAGAAAAAATAGCTTTTGATATGATTTTTGACTACTTTAACTTTTTAAAATTTGATAAACTAATTCAAAAAAGGAACATTTTCTGAAAATTTACAAAAAAATAAATAAATTAAAATCCATTCAGACAAGATGATTAAAATAAGAATTATTTCATAAGAAGATTTATATTTAAGGAGATAAACAGGAACAAGAAGAAGATAAGAAGTAACAGTAAGAACATAGGAAGAACATAGATTTATATATATATATACATATATTTAAGTGTAGAAGATTTATATTTAAGAAGGTAAACAGCAACAAGAAGAAGATAAAAAGTAATAGTAAGAATGTAAGAAGAACACACACACACACACACACATATATATATTTATATATATATTTATACTTACTGCTTTAATTCATAATATTATGGTTTTTGATAGTGGTAGGTTATGTTTAATTAATGGTTATATATATATTACAAAATTTAAATTTTTGCGCCAAGTTTAAAGTATTTTATGTAAATTTTCCTTTTTCAGTAATATTCCGTACATTATACCGGCTTATTAAATTAAAACCCTAGTCTATTAATCTCTAAGATCTTAATTCATATTTATTCCAAATTGCGTAAATCTAAAAATGGCTCGATTATTTATATTTCTTTAATAAAACTTTTATTATTTAAATTCCTACTAAATCCCGGTATATCATATTCCCCTTAAATCTTTATTTAACTGCTAAAATATTATTCTGTCTTAAAGAAAAAACCTACTTATTTCAATTTATTCTTTTATTCAAAATATCCAGGTGTAATTAAAATATTTCAAAGATTAAAACTTCGCAGACATAAATTCATTTCTTTTATCGTCTGAAGAGGGAAAAAGGGGTTATTTTTGCATAATCTCGACTACAGATTTTAACCTTTGTTTATGCTTTAGATAGCTGCGGCGAGGATATAAGAATTTTCTAGAACAATCGTTTCAGCAGAGTATAAATACGAATGGCGGGAACCAGAGAGAAGCATAAAGAATATAGAGCATAAAGGATATAGCATATAGGAGTAGATGGGCTGTGAGCTTAGAAGCTTTTTAGTTTTTAGCATGTAGAGGTGAACGTGGTGGATTGCAGTCGTAGCAAACTGGATATTCAATGTGATTGCTCGATGGAGGTAGTAAAACGTTGGATGAATACTGTTTATTATGTGAGTAGAATGAGGAAGCAACGGTATCGTAATGGGTGATAGATGTTAGATATTAACGGATTAAAGACTAGACGGCTGTCAAGAGATGGAGTGTTTTTAAACTAATTGTGACAGGAAGAATAGACTTTATTCTTTTTACCATGGAAGGAGAGAGCATCTTCCCTAGATTTAATCGAGAGTGTGGAAATAAAGTGAATAATGTTCCAAGCGACTGCCTTATGTTAATTCTTCATTTTTCTTTATTATTTTAAAACCATTCGGCTGCTACCTGTGTTGTTTAGGAAAGGAAACCCTCATGTTTTTTCGACAATACCAACTATTTGCCGTCAGTCAAAATGTCACATATATATATATACATATGTATGTGTAGAAGCTTTATTTTTAAGAAGGTAAACAGCAACAAGAAGAAGATAAGAAGTAACAGTAAGAACATAAGAAGAAAGCATATATATATATATTAAATTTTATTAGTCAAAATTAAAGCTATGGCTTCAGATTTAAAAAAAAAAAGGTTCTGAGCAAAATTTCAACAATAAAAACATACATTTAAAAATAAATGTACTGTACATCTTAATGACAATTAATAATAATACTACTACTAATAATAATATTAAACTCACCAATCCTACATTCAACTTTGGCATCACCCACATAACCAGGATTGCAAGAACAGATTGGACGATGATTATCGGGTAGACACTGGGCATTAATTCCGCAAACACCAGGCTGATGGCAAACATTTTCACATCTTCGTCGGACACAAGCTGCCTCTGGAGCACACTGATAATCACTTCTGCAACCCTCTGCAAAATCACACAACGAAAATTTAGTTTTGTAGAATTGACAATAAATGGAGCTTGAATGGAGACAATAAGTTTCCAGCCTTCTAAAAGGGCTTCAAATTAAATATTCATTACATTGGTCTATAGTCTATTAAAAATTAAGAGAGAAAACATATAAATATAAAAGCACGTGCAAATTGGCAGCTTTTGTAATGCGTTGGCAACATCAATGCCAATCAAGCCTTGTGCGCTGCTAAAGTAACGAACGTAGCTTTGCCTAAAAAATTTGTCGAAATAAATGTTTCATTTATGTAATTAATCTACCAATTAAATGTGAATTCTTTTGATTAGTTAAATAACAAAATATGTATTTGTTGACAAATTTTTTTAATAAAATAAAAACAAGTATCAATTAACTTATTTTCATAAAATTGCCAAATAAGCGAAAAAAAGCAAAAATTAAACTCCATGTTGTAAATTGGCAACCCTTATGTTTATTTAAATTCTCTCTTAATTTTGAATGAATTATGCATGATTTTCGGAACAGAAAAGTCAAACCAGTGTTTTAAGGAAGTATTTTTAATGCTGAAATTGAAAACGTAAATAAAAACGCTTTATCACGTTGTGTTTTCTAGTTAAATAACTTTAAAGATCTTATTATGTCATTTTTAACACTTAATAGAAACAATCCATCAATTAAAAGAAAAGTTTATGAGGCATCCACCCAGAACCAAATAGTCATCACCACGGAATCTGTTTGAAATCACGCACTCTGTCAGTGAAGCTACAGCCACTGGCGGATGCGGTTGTGTGTGGTAAACTGTGTTAAATTCTATAAATTTAGTAAGTGTCCTACATTTAGTTCAATAACGCAAGTTTAGTTAATTTCATATTGAATAATTATTATACCAAGGAGCTTGGTCTCCTTGCAAGTTTTATAGCTTTCAAATTATTACTTAAGATTCGATAGCAAAAATGTGATATGCGAGGGAGAAAAACTAACTTCATTTCTATAACCAGCGTGAAGAAAATAACATAAATTTCAATTATTGTGGTTTCTCTTCCATAATTTATTTCCAAGTTATAGACTATTGCTATGAGAGGAATAATTTAATAGCTTCATCAGGTAAATTTTGTACTTGATCGTTATAAAGATAGATAACATATCGCTCACCCGCAAGAAAAGTGACACATCTTAAAAATTCATTTTGCGTTTTATTTCACTAATAGGTCTGTGATAATTGTGTCTTCCTACACAAACAGTTTCAAACAGCAAAGTGTAGCTATGCGGAAAATCCCTTTATTAGGCTATATGTCCCTTTGTGACCACAGAAGAGGGTGGATTGTGTGGGGAGGTAAATTTACCCATACCTCCAAATCAAATCCTACGTCTATATTTTTAATGGTTTTATGTTTTTATGCACGTTTTCATTCCTACATACAGAGCTAAGTGCTATATTTTCATGTTACAGTAAAATCCTGCAAATTTTCTTTTGCCTCTCCTGTGAAATTTACTTTTGTCAAGATGTGTTATTTTTCCTGCGGGTGAGCGATTCGTTCCTGCATTATAAGCTTTCTTTCTTTCTTTTCTTTCCTTTCTTTTTTTTTGAGATCGCATCTATTATTATTAATATATTTAGGCAGAAAAAAAATAAAATTTAAAGTTCGTTATTGCTTACCTATGCATTCATTTGATTCACAAATATATCCCAAAGAACACTGAGAATCTTCAATACAACCAACAGTTGCTTCCGGTTCTAGAAAAAAAAATGTAATAATTATATAAACAGAATTAAAATATGATATTACATAGTATAAAATATAGAAGAACTTTAGACCTCGAATGTTCCAGTTGTCGTAACATGAAATTTAACATGAAGTTATTTAACATGAAATTCAAGCGACATTTGATTTGTTCTAACAATATTTAGCAGAAATAGCAAGCATTAAAGTACAGAAATGTTAAAGATAAAAGCAGATGTAGTACCTGGAGGGATGCAGCCTCTTTTTGGATCACCGAAAAATCCAGGTTCGCAGCTACATATTGGTTTGTGGTCATTGGTATGGCAAGTTGATCTTGGTCCGCATGTGTCAAAGAAACTGCATGGATCTTGGCATCTTTTGTTGATACAGTCTTTGTCGTAAGGACAAGAATGGTATGTTCGGCAAGCATCAATACATCTGTTGTTTTCACAGATATGTCCGGCACCACAATTGTCGTCAGTGTAGCAATGGTCAGGTGGAACTGCAAATGAAAATAAAAGTTTAATTAATTGTAATAAATTATAAGTAAACAATGGTGGGAAAAGATTATTATTTTCTGCACATTTCTGAACTGTTTCTGGTGTAAAATATTCTAAAATAATAATAATAATAATAATAATAGTAAGATATTATTACAACTGTACAAGAAATAGAGCCTTTTAGAAATAATTAATTTCTAATGAAGCAGAAAACCCCCGCATTTTAAAAACATACCGATGCAGGGATGAATGAGCTACTCATAAAATGCTTGATTTTCACTACTAAATTTTAATGGTATTTTTTGCCTTATAGAATCTCAAAAATTCTGTTTTTAAACAAGTCAAGAAGTACTATTAAAATTTAGTGGTAGCAATCGGTCATTTGTGGCGAAGCACTTTCATCCCTGCCGACGGTATGTTTTTGTGAAATCTGGGTTTTAAAACACTAGAAGATCCTCCCATTTCTTAAAGTCTTTCTGAAATTGGTTTCTTGGTTAGGTTTCTGCAGTTTATGCATCAGGAAGTATCTTTCAATGTATGGATTTTAATAGAAAATGTCTTACAATCTAAAAAATATATGGGCAACATGATATAAATGTAGTATTTTCTGCAAGGTAGAAGCCACGTCCTTAGTGAATGATGTTTTTAAAATAAAAACGAGGTTTATCGTTTCCCTTCGGAATTGTGTCAAAGAAAAATAAACAAATTACCTTTTCGTTTTGGCAGCGTAAGAAACATTAGTAAATGTCCGTGTATATTGAATATAAGTGTTTATAAGCAAAAAAGGACAAGAAATCAGTGTTTCAGTTATTTTGAACGATTACTCAATTATCTGAATTTATAGACATTTAAAAAATAAGGTACAATTTACGATTACAAGGCAAACTGTACTCAGAAGAGATTAGATAAGATTGTACAAATATGATAAACATCAAGGATTAACTAGTATAATCTAACGTAATAAATTATAATATTAAGGCAAAAATGAGTTATTTAGTTTTATTATCTAAATTCAAATGAAACGATTGTATATCGAGATATGAGATGAAAAAGGAATTCATGCAAACATACTTTTTTACATCACAAGTATTATTAATAAATGCAAGTTGTAAAATATATAATTATGAGCAATTTTTGTCTGTAAATAATTAACAGTAATTCAATAGTTTGCTGATTATTTACTCAATAATTTTACATACTACAGTTATATTTGTGAACATTATATTTATTTGTTTGCAAATAACATTTTAAATATCTTAACTTCTACTTATTCAATGGATTCTAAAACTGCACTTTTTAAAAAATACAGTATTTTCTACTGTATGCTGCCCGATTTTACTCTCCAAAATTTACATTAAAATTGAAGTGCACCTGATGCAGTAGTATTTTTGGGATTTGACATTTAATTGCGTCTCGCTGCACTTGGTTCTTTAAATGCGGTAGAGGCGTAGCGATTGCCAGTCAATTAGATATATCAAGAAGAGTCCAAGAAAATTAGTCCTTTTACGGCTAGTAACAATTTAAAATTAATGCAAGAACTTGAGAAAGGTGAGAATAATCCTAGAGCAGGATGGTGAACTTTTTCATATCCGTGTGCCAAAGGATCTGGGTCCATAAGCCGCATTTTTGGCCCATGAAATAGTCTAAAATTCGATTATGTTATACTGACTTAATTATTTCACTTTTTAGTATTAGAAGGTATATAGTGTATGATTTTAACAATAGTTTTTGTATTCCGTTCATATTTATATGACTTACACAAGTTCAGAGTTCGTATAATTCGTAGTTTTGATGAATAATACGCAATTTCTGCTATTTTTACCTCAATTTATTCTTTATTTTTAATAACTTACTATGAGCGCAGCTTTGCAACACTTTTATTTTAACATATTTTGTATATTTTGATGTGTTTTATAATATATGGCAAGAAGAAAGTGCTGCACGATTACGCTCATATAAATAATTGGGGTAAAAATAGCGGGAATTGTCTATTTTGCATCAAAACTGCGAATTATACGAACTTTGAGCTTGTTTAAGTCATATAAATCCGAACAAAATACAAAAACTGTTGTTAAAATCGTACAAAATATACTTCTAATATTAAAAAGTGAAATAATTAAGTCAGAATAACAGAATCGAAATTTAGTCTATTTCATGGGTCAAAAACGCGGATTATGGACCCTGATTCTTTTTCAAAAGTATCTTACCTTACGTGCTAGCAACTAAAAAATTTAGTGAATTAAATAATGAATCAAAATTACTTAGAATTTTATTTTCAGGATTAAAAAACATGGTTAACACACGATGTTACATTTTATATTTGTTAACAATTCCATTTTTGTTGTCACATGTTTGATGTCAAATAATTGATATCAAGTTTACATTTTCTTATTTTTAAGACAGTACAATATGAAGTGAAATAATTTGACAATTACAGCAACAAGCAAAACAGAATTGGTAGCTCTTTACAGCTACACATTCTCTACATATTATTTCGAAGCATGCCTGATAGCGTTTGCAAGATACTTAAAAGGACGGGATCAAAAATTTTAATTTAAATGCAAAATACTCGAAAAGTCCATATATTTTTAGCATAGCCTATTTCGATTTTGATTTTTTTTTTTTACAAAAATTCTGTAAAACGAATGCTTTGTTTCTTTTCTGTAATAAACTTATGTTATGACACCATATGCCTATCATTTTGTTCGCGATTATTGCTTCATTTTGTTAACTGTTATTTTAAAAAATCGCTTGTCCATATACTTTTGAGACGCACTGTATGGCACACGTGCCATAGGTTAGTCGTCCCCCTGCTAGAGTAACTAGGTTATTTAATTTAGTCCCTGTTTTATTAGATTTAAATTTAGCTACTCTATCATACTATAGTATGCAAGTACGATGAAGCGTGCAGAAATAATGTGTGGTAGGTTATCATAAGGAAAAGGAGAATTTATTCTAGATTCCGAAATAGCAGTTCTAGCGTTCCCGACGAGAAGGCAAAATATCTTGGAGCGGAAGAAAAACTATTGTTACACGTTAAAGAGAAAGAAAAACATTCTTATGATATTTGGTATTGAAATTTATGAAGTCATAAAGCAATACTTCGTGAATACTGTGTAATTTTGAAAATAATTGTTTGGTAAAAGAAAATCTAACGGAATTTCTTTCCTCATTGTTTTACCGGATTCTCCCCCCCCACCCCCACCCCCCCCCACCCCGCAAAAAAATCAGATATTAAAAATTCGAAGTTCACATGAAGGCACAGCATATACAAAAAATATATATACAGTAGAACCTCTTTTATCGAAACTCTTTTAACCGAAACTCTCGGTTAACCGAAATCCATTTTTAAAGGTTTTCCTTTTTCCTTTATTCTTTTTCTTTCTTTCACCATTACATTACTTGTGTGCAAAATCTATTTTGAAAGCTTTTTTTTTTAACTATCTTATTTCTTGTATGCAAGCGTTCCTTTCCGAACCACGAGTACATATAAATATTTTCGATCAGCTTTCTTAGAATTCCTTTGAATTTAACTTGAGTTCCCGTAAGCTGCGGAGTGGAACGAAAAAAACGAACAAATTAGCAATTCTGAAGCTTTTGAATGTTTTTCAAAAGGTTTGACATGACTGGAGCAGCTGAAATACTGTGGTATTGGTGAACTAATAATATTTTAAAAAATCGTTATAGAACTTCAAGGCAAAGTCAATAGAAACTGCGGCAAACAAAATATTGTAACCTTGTGAAAGGTACTTAATTCCAAAATTGAAATTCAGGTAATTTATTCTTGTTTCTATTTTGCTATTGCTTTATTTTTATTAAGTATTTTTTACCATAATAAAAAATAGCGCATATATTTCTTCTTAGTCTTAAAATTGAAACATTCTCCATTATCCGAAAATTTCGATTTTCCGAAAGATAGTCGGTCCTAATCACTTCGGATAATCGAGGTTCTACTGTATGCATTTTATTTTTTGTTTCAATCATGCTTGTATCGAGTAAATAGGATGCAAGATTTCTGAATTTAATCTTATTCAGAGGTAAAATATTTAACATTATCGCTTTAAAAAAATTAATTTCAATTTACCTGGCAGACACTGTACATTTGGATCTCCAGTAAGCGAGGATGGACATGTGCATATCGGATGGTGATTACTGACAAGACATTTAGCGTTGATACCACAGACATCAGGATAGGCACAAGGATCTGTGCACTGTCTGTTGATACAAGCTTCACTGAACTGGCAATCTTCATTCCTTCGGCATCCCACTAAAAACAGATTTCATATTTTAGACAGCTGTTCAAATTTACTAACTAAAAATTTGATGTTTTTTACAGTCATTTATTTAACGCATAGTAATGAAATAACGATTATAAAGTTAAGTAATCAATTTAGAAATCCATTTACTAACTGAAAAATTGATGATTTTTACACTCAATTTATTTAACGCATATTAATGAAATTATGATTTTAAAGTTCAGAAATCAATTTAAAAATCCATTTACTAACTAAAAAATTGATGATTTTTACACTTATTTATTTAACGCATATTAATAATGTAATAATGATTATAAAATTCAGAAATCAATTCAGAAATCCATTTACTAACTGAAAATTTGAGGTTTTTTACACTCATTTATTTAACGCATAGTAATGAAATTACGATTATAAAGTTCAGAAATCAATTTAGAAATCCTAAAAAGATAGTTCAAATAATAATTTTTTTTCTTGTTGCCATATCTTAAAAAAACCCACAGAAAAATGTTTTTTTTGTTAATAAATTTACTAGCTCACGCTTTCTAACAAGCGTCAATCAAAGCAGTGAATTTTCTATAACCGGGTTCGGCGCCTATGCCAAATTAATGTATTGTAACGGATTATCTTTGGAAAAATTGGATTTTCAAGCTGTATTTAAAAAAAAAAAAACATATGCATTTTTATTTTCATAGTTATTTAAATTATTTATGCGGTAGTAAAATTAAAACATAGATATAAAGGTACAACAGTAAAAAAAGGATTACCTAGACAGTTTTTGTTTTCACATATGTATGACGGACCACAATCTGTATCAACAAAGCAATGCACAATGTCACTTGGGGCTGTGAAACAAGAAGTTTAATTATTTTAAATACAATATATTAAATTTATAATTCAACAAATTAATAAGAGATTAGATTATATAAAAATGTTATTGATATTGTTAAACAAATATATACAGTAATACCCCGACTTACGTCCCCTTGACTTACGTCACCCCGAATTTACGTCGTCTAGGCTGGAAAAAAATGTTTCCTTGATTAAGACGCACTTAGAACATTTTTGAAGATTTTTGGAAGAATTTAACGTCTCAGATGCAGTCATAGTCATAGGGAATTCATTGGGTAAAGTTCAGCAAAAAACAATGAGAGATGCTTTAAAAGTTTGTGCCCCTATTCCTTCGCAGAGACTGAGAATTTTTTTTGAAAATTATGATTCTGTATCTCTCTTAATTGACGCAATCGTTGAAAATGGAAGAGAACTCAACTTAGACATTGGACGCTGACGATGTTGTTGAACTCACAAATTCCCCTGATCCGGAATTAACCATCGACAAATTTATCGAATTAAAGAAACAATGTACTGTTGAAAAAATTTATAAGTATTTTGAGCCTAGGGGGAAAGGGGGGGGGAGATTGTGACGGTTGCAAAATTTACCGAAGCACTAAAACTTATTGAAGCTGGAATGACGGTTCTTCAAAGTATTGATTCAGACGAGCAAAGTGTAGTAACGAGTAGAACAAGCCTCGAAAACTCACTCTGCTGTTACAAAGAGCTTCTAAGAGAAAAAAGAAAAAAAAAAATTCTCGGTTCAAACTTCATTGCAAGATTTTTTTTCACATGCTCAAAGCTAGAAGAACAATAAATTGTAAGTTAACAACTTATTGATTTATTCCAAATTCTTGTATTGCTAACGCATTTTTTTTACTAATGTTAAGTGTATGTAACATAATCCCTAAATGCAGTAGAATATGTTCATTAGCTTTTGGGAAATTTTATTACTTATACTTTTTTGCTCATCTAATGTATCTCGACTTATGTCGTTTTCGACTTACGTCGCTTGTCTTGAAACGTATTGCTGACTTAAGTTGAGGTATTACTGTACATAATTTATATTTAAGACTATTATAAGAGACTATTCATTTCAGGGTATTTAAAAAGACATTTTTGATGCATATTATTTAAATTATGAAAGCTATCCCCATAGCACTATTGAAACTGGCAGAGCTCAAAGAAAGGTGAAATTACATAATTTATTAATTTATAATTTTTAGTACAGTTTTAAATTAAAACCTTCCGGAATTGTCTTTAATGATATACTGAAGGTATTACCACAAAATGTTCTGTAGGAGTAATTAAAATGCCCATTTAAACACAAAGGAAAATAGAGGAATGTAAATATTTCCAAGTTCAAAGAAATATCTATAACATACTTTTAAATAAATTAAAAGATTTAAAATTATACAGGTAAAGAATTATTACCACCTTCACAATTTATTTACTCGATTTTTTAAAGAATAGTCATATGCCCGTGTTTCATATGGAAAATGTTTACAGCTGCACTCAGGGAATGCCAATTTGACCTTTTTTTTAATTAAAAAATTTCGAATTCATACTAGAAACTCTGAAAAACGAATTTTTACTTTCGGCAATCATGAAATGTGTATCAATAAATAAAGAAAAGAATAATAAAGAAAATTTCTGGTAGGAATGCGAAATTTTGGAATTTTATAAAGACCAAACTGGCAATCCTGGCTGCACCACATAATTTTTATTAGATCAATTGAATATTATATTAAATATTGCAAAACCAAGATCTAAAGAAACGATTAGAAAGATTAATATAAAAAAAATCTAAAAAAAAACAAACCTTGTTTGCAATGATCATAAGGATTTCCATCGAATCCAGGCTTGCAAGAGCAATGAGGACGATGCACAATTGGTCTACAATCAGCATTGCGTCCGCAACGATCTTGAACATCACAAGGATTAACACATCTACTATTAACACATGCCTTGTCAAATGTACAGTCTGAATCTCTTCTGCAACCCACTGAAAAGGAGATAATTTTGGAAAAGCTCATAAGATATTTGGAAAAGAATACATTTGAAAAAGAACACATTTGGAAAAGAACAGGATAATTAAAGACCTGAGTGGAAGAAGATGTTATGTAGCAAAAATTAGAATCCGAGAAGACTGAAGTGAAAGCTTTTTGTTGCAATTTAGTTACTTATTTAATTCCCTCTTAGCAGCATATGTTTGAAAGTTAATAGGTGATACTAAACTGTCCTAGAAAAGGATATTAACATTAGGATACCTTTAAACCATCAAAATTTTCGAGTTTTTTTTTAATAGATATTTTGATTTCGTAACGATTTCTGAACAATATGCAAAAAACCGCATTAAAAAATTCTCATTAGTTTACTAATTATGGCAGTTTTATTATGACTACATATTAAGACTACATAGGATAATTGAACTTTTTGATACTGCGCGCAGTGTTACTTAAAAACTATGCATGGCAAACAAAAGAAATTTTTACCACGTATTCATTTCTGTATTATCTACAACTTAAAACCAGAAAAATGTAAAATTTTGTTTTTTTTTCTATTTTTTGTACTTTGAAAATATTTTTGAAAAAATGAAAATTTTTAATTTTTTGTTAATTTTTTAATTTAGTCAATATTTTTTACAAATATTCTGGTTTTAGTATAAAGATAACTCTATTATGTATTTATTTTCACTAAAATCTCCTCTTTATATGCCTATTTTCAGATTTTATCATGCGCGAAAGTTTTTTTTCTCTTATTACCTTATATTTTTAAATTTATTATTTCAATATTTATTTATGAATTTACCAGTATATATATATTTTTAAATATAAATTTAAATATGAGCTTTATATTTAAATGAAGTTTGATTTTATTTTTGACTTATTATACAAGTTTTGAAGCTTGGAACATAGTGATATTTTTTACTTTTTCGACTTGTTCAAAGGTATCCTACTCCCTTAATCATTAAAAATTGGAAATTATTTTCACCATTTAAATTATTAAATATAAAAATATTAAATATTAAAAGACATTGTCTCATAGCTTCAATACTAAGTAGAATTTGAGTATGTTAGTTTTTCCATATGGTATAATACCTCATAAGGTTTTCCTCCATAAAATAAAACAATTTTTGAGAAAATTTATCCTAACATGTTCTTCCACTAAGCTCTTCAATTATGGTAATAAGTATTCAATAATACACATTTATTCCATACTTACATATACATTTCCTGCTTTCACAAATTTCTCCAACACTGCAGAAGGAATCTGATCGGCATCCAGTAACAACTAAAAATAAAATGGAATTTAGTGATACTGAAGTAACAAGTTTATTAGCTGATTTTGCTTTTCATAAATTGCACATATAAAGGGTGCCCCAAAATGAACTGTTATTTTAAATTTATCGCCATTTTTTTTTTAGTTGAGAAAAAGTTGAAATTTTTATTTGTGGTTATATGTAACCATTGAGGCTAGATCACTGAAATAGATTTACAATCGAACTACGGGTAGGAATTGAAAAAATCATAACTATTATTTAAAATTTATCTCCTTTTTTTTTGTCGTAGTTGAACCAAAATATAGATTTTTATTTGTTGCAGTGATGGAACAGCGGCGCAGCAATTGGGCAATTGTCACCACTAAATTTTAATAACATTCTTCGCCTTGAAAAATATCAGAAATTCTATGCTGAAATTAGCAGAAGAATACTAATAAAATTTTGCGGTGCCAACTGATTCTCTGCTGCTACAGTGCTCCTTCACTGTTGTTATCTGTAACCATTGAGGTTAGATCATTGAAATAAATTTGTAATAGAACAATGGGTAGAAATTAAAAAAAATTCATAACTGTTATTTTAAATTTATCTTCTTTTTTTTTCGTAGTTGAACCAAAGTAGAAATTTTTATTTGTTGTTATCTGTAATCATTGAGGTTAGATCGTTGAAGCAGATTTATGATCGAACAACGGATAGAAATTGAAAAATTCATAACTGTTATTTTAAATTTATTCCCACTGTTTGTTCAGTATTTGAACCAAAGTATATATATTTTTATTTGTTGTTATCCGTAACCATTGAGGTTAGATCATTGAAATAAATTCATAATCGAACAACGGGTAGAAATTGAAAAAAATCATAACTATTATTTTAAATTTATCTTCTTTTTTTCGTAGTTGAACCAAAGTAGAAATTTTTATTTGTTGTTATCTGTAATCATTGAGGTTAGATCATTGAAATAGGTTTATAATCGAACAACGTGTAAGAATTGAAAAATTCGTAACTATTATTTTAAATTTATCTCTTTTTTCGTGGTTGAACCAAAATATAAATTTTTATTTGTTGTTATCTGTAAGAAATTGAGGTTAAATCATTGAAATAGATTTAAAATCGAAAAACACGTAGAAATTGAAATAATAATTTTAAAAATGGCGAAAAATTCATGACGAGTGTTCGCATATGTAAATTAAAGTATCAGTTCATTTTGGGATGCCCTTTAGAAATAAGCATTATAAAGATTAGCTTTCCTCTGATAAAGTTCAACTTTAACACACTTTGTAAAGTAGAAGAAAGCACAGAGTTGTCTATGTCAGAGTTGTCTATGGAAGAATTTGGCAGTAACATAATTCAAGATTTAGAAGATAGCTATAAGTAATAAGACAATTCTGTAATAGAGATCAAAACTTAGGCAAATCTAAATGCAATACGCGATACAACCAATATTTCCTTTGATATGAAAAAAAAATGACTTTATGAGTATTTAGCTATAAACAACGAAATTTATACTGATCTATTATTTATGAGCAAAATATAGAACAAATTTCAAGAAATAAGACCTTTTTTTTAGTAATAAAATGCCTTTTATCTACTGGTACTTTATAATGATAGCTAAAATGATGTTGCAAATTAAAAAACTATAGTTTTGATGAATATAATTATTTTGCATGCAATAATAATAGTAATACGGTATAATAGATAATAGTACATATAATTATTTCATGCTAACAATTTTCGTAATATGATAGTCACCATTTAAATGAATCATTTTTATGCACCAGAATTTGACTCAACAAAATATGAATCTAATATACAGTAGAGAATAATATTTTTGTTTTATTTTCAATGATTCGATTCTTTGATGCGACGAATTCTATTAATTAGGATTCATTGAAGTGGCACATATTGTAGGCAAATTGTAAAATACCAAACCATTAGCACGCTTTTCCAGAAATTTCTTATGAGGAGTTCGTAAAGTATTTGATTATTTTTTATTTTTAATAAGAAAGTTTTTTTAGGGTTTGAAAATACAGGAATGAGAGTGTTCCGGCCCAAATGGTTGATTTTCACCACTAAATTTTAATAGTATTATTTGCTTTATTAAATCTCAGAAATCCTGTCATTAAATAAGGCAAGAAATACCATTAAAATTTAGTGGTACCAAGCAGTCATTTGGGTCGGAGCGCTGTCATCCCCGAAATACAAACTGTTTAAGGCTGTTCTCAAATCCAAAAGGGCAACTTTATGACATAAGTTTTAGTTTATTTTTGTTTGAAAATGCATGAAACTAGCAGGCGTTGTTGTTCAGAAACTATGTAATCGAGCTGTTTTTTCCGTTTTTTTGCAAACACAGTAGATCTTGCAGAAAATAGTGTCAACGTGGACGTTTTGAACCAAATTTCCGCGCGAAAGAAGAATAACCACTCAAGAAAGGGCGAAAAACTGTCACGTGATCAAATTCGCTTATAACTAAATAGGTAATTTGTTTATAAACAAAAAAAAAAAAATTAAAACACAGCTTGATTCCAAATCGCTTCTATGGTCAGGCTTTCCAATTTTATATCTTTCCGTTAAAAAATGAATTTGTAAATGTGTCAAAACGTTTTGCGCTTGTTGAGCAAAGCAGTTGAGAAATAGCCTTAAAAAAAAAATTAAAAAGCAATGTTTCAGAATACATACCAATACAGAAAGAGTCTTCACAAATTTCATTTGGCTGGCAATCTGAGTTTTGTTGGCATTCTCCTCTTTGTTCTGGATTGCACTGAATGTGAGGATCACCTTTATGTTCTTGGGGACAAATACATTCGGCTTGATGGTTGTAAGCTCTGCATAGTGCTTTGAATCCGCAAGCGCCTGGTCTACAGGGTGAATCACAACGTCCTTGTATGCAAGCCTGATCCTCGGGGCAGTGTTCATTGTACCGACATCCCTCTGTAAAACAAATGCGTATGTGTCATAAATCAAATCGTATATGATTGGGTGCCATATTTTACATAAATAAAGCTTAGAAATTAGGAGCAGTATGGTTTAATTAACTATGCAGATGTTTGTCTATGATTTTTTTTTAAATGCCTTTTGGAAAATTAATAATTATTGATTAATGGATAAAAAACAATTAAAATATTATTTATTTCAAGATATACAACAAAGCTGCTAACATTAAAACACTATTAGTGTTGACTTTGTAAAGCCTTAACGTCATTTTAATTAATAAACCTGCGGTTTATTCTGTTGAGCTATCTACATCACAGACCAGATGTTACTACCAATAATGTTTCTGAGCGAAATATGCTGGCTGGTTGTTGGCCCAGTTAGTTTAAACGGTAAAGCATTGGCATTGTAAGCCAAGGATCTGAGTTTTATTCCCAGCCGGGGCATTTTTTGGCTCAGTTGGAAATATTCAATTCGTATAATAAAATCGAGAAAAATATATTATCATAACATGATAAACATTGTGGTTTATTATGAAGAATAATTTATTCATTGCACTCACCATTGTTTTTATAAGTTTTTCCTTTACAAATTAATACAATTCCCCACTTTAATAATTAAATTTTCCTTTTTATATAAAAATAATTGAATTTAAAGTTATTATAAATTAAGTTTTCGCTTTTAAAAGGCTAAGAATAAATAAATAAATAAGACTATAGTATCATCTGATCTTGTGTTAGGCGCTGTATTTAAAAGTTTGTTAGCGTTTTCTCAGATACTATTTTAAAAATTCGATTGACTAATTGGAAATTTTAAAAAATACGACACCTAACTCCATCAGAATAGAGAAATCTTAATGTGATACAGATAACAATTCACATAAATACCGCACACGTATTTCAAAAAAGCAAACTTACCAACACAACGAGTACTAATACAGATCTTTCCGAGCCCGCAATCAGGATCCACATGGCATTCGATTTGTACTGAAAAGAAACGATCACATTAATATCACAAAAGAAGCAATACAAATATATATGAAGAAGCATTAATCTCTTAATTCTCGCTCCCGTGATATTCACGGGCTATGTTTTTTATTCAGATTGTTTGATTTCCACCAATTTTATAAAATAGTATAATTGACTTTATTATGGTATCATTTTACCTGTCATTAAATAAGGTGAATATTTCTTTTTCAAAAAAGTGGTGCCAATAAACAATTTGAATTTTTAAACAGTAATTTAATGCGATCGTTAAGGGGTTAAAATAATTAAAGCTATGGTTATATGTAAAGAAAATTTGATTGAAGCAAAACTGAAAGCTTACCTTTCCTACATAGAACCTTAGGATCTCCTGAGTAATCAGGTGGGCACCTGCATAGAGCTGCGTGGTTGATGGCTTTACACTCAGCATTGATGCCGCATTTTCCTGGTTTACATGGATTCTGACACTGATTTTCATAACATTCTTGAGTAAAACCACAATCACTGTGACTACGGCAACCATCTAATTAAAAAGTAATAATGAAATTAGTTCAGATACTAAATGAATGATAATTTTGTATAGCATTATTATAAAAGAAAAAATGCTGTTTGATCTCCGGAAAATATTTATACATATAAAAAGTTATTCTTGTGTACTATATAATTTAACACTAGAACACTCAGATATTTTTCTCAACTCACATAAAATACTTTAAGCCAGAATTTTTATTTAATACAATTTGATATAATTATTTAACTTATTTTGGTGTGGTATACGTTTGACTTATTTAATAAAGAAATTTCTGATTTGAATCGAGATTTAATTGATTTGGTCTCGTTCAAATTGACCACTGTGGCCGTTCTGATCTTAAATGCGGAGGTGAGTCTACACAAGAAAATAAGGGAGAAAGGAGATATAATTAAAAATATATGTATATTTTAGATTATTTATGCTTCACAGATTAAAAAAATGCGTATGGTTATTAATGTAGTAAAATCATAAGTACGTTAAAATAAGAAAGCTGACAAAATAAGTTATATGTATAGTAAATTAACTTAAAAAAGTTTAGAGACAAATCCATACATTTAAGTATCGTAAATCGGAATTATTCTGACCTTGTGGGTTTAAAGGGAAAAAAAGTGATTTTAAATCAGTTCTAGGTCTACACTGTTAAAAATACCTGCCATTTAAAACGATATTCTAATGTATTTGAAACACAATATTTCCATTTCATGAAATGTACATATTTCCTCTATTATTCAGCATGGATACATTTTTGCGTCTAGTGGAAAATTTTAAAGTCATAAGATTCTTCAAATTTGAATGACAAATAAATTAGAACATACCAGAAATACTGCGAATTAAATTGGTAGTAATTTAGTAGAAATTCCAATTACAGTAGAAATTTTGTAAAGAGACAGGAAAGTAATATCGAGCTAATAACTCGGTTATAATTAAACAAAATTTTCATTATACAAGGCAGAAAAAGTCTCTTTAAAATAGAGCAGGACAACCTTTTCCATCGGATAGAGAAATCTTGTTTCATATTAAGAAGTTCCATTTCAATACATAACAGCACAACATTTGTAACAGAATTACACTATCTCCAACATAAAGAAATTCTGTTTCATACAGAGAATATCTCTATCAATTTAACGGGATTTCTCGATATAAATTACAGTGGTAAACTGGTATCATTGCAGCTAGGATTTTTCCACAATATCTACATGATTTTTTTTAAAGAATGTACTGCGGTGGGAATATGAACATGATTCGTTAAACGTTGTTGAATTACGTCAATGCTCACAACATAGTAAAACCAAGAGTGATTTTTTTTTTTTTTCAAATCCAACTCAAGTTAATGTGCAGTATATCTGAGCTTTTAACAAAATTAAATTAATATATATGTATTTAAAATTTCATAAAATTATTTTTAATTCGTTGTATATTTTATGATTTGGAAAAATAAGTCTTGTTACAGATAATGAGGCAACATTATATATTTTTAAATAAAATATTTACAAATAAAAATTGAGATATTAATTTGTTATCATTTTACTTTTTATAATAAGTATAATTTATGAGTTTCTTTAAAGTATTAAAATGCACTAGTAGTTTCTAATTTTAATATTTTTAATTAATTAAATAATGAATAATCACATTACACAAGGATGAGGTAGCGTTGGGATACATAATTAAGATTTAATTATACACATAAACAAACGAGCACCAGCTACCGTTACACAAGACACATTCAAGACTGTTGTATTTACATCGGTAAATTTATTTTCATGAATTCCGGAGAGTATTGTTTAGTGCTGCTCTATATACATTTTAAATAGAACCACAAATATGACACTAGGTATAATTCATTTTTAAAAAAGCATTCAGAATTTTTCAAATATTATTTATATTAAACTAATTTATGAATGAACGACAAAGTGATAAAATTTCATTGAAGTAAAGGGATGTTAAGACATTAACTAATATAAATTTCATAAAATTATTTTACCAATTTTATTTCTAAAATTGCTCCTTTGACTGAATATACAATAAAACCTCCAAATATTGGATATTTCCAGACTGCGGAATTTGTTTGTCGTTCAGAGGTAAAAATATGCAAACAATATTTGTGTTGAGGTTTGAAAACGTATTTGCTAAATAGAAGCGTCCGTTATGGAGATTTCATCGCAGTATCAAATAGTATACTTACACAAACATTTGGTGTTTTCACAAATCTGTCCTTGGTTACAATCATTATCTGATGTGCATCCAGGAACCACTAAAAATAAAGTTATTTGTATGAGTAACAGAAAATGCAAATGATTTACTATACAATGATATACTATGCAAGCACAAATAACTGAATTGTTAGCTTGTTAGCTTGCTGACCTCTTCATATAAACTAATTAATCACTGAATGGAAGCATATTCGTAGTCAACATTGATAATAATCAAAACAGTTCCAAACATGTTGACTTTTGAAATACGATCCAGCATTTAAAAAGAATTCAGATTTAGCATATTTTTAATATAATGTTAATTAAACTGTAATTTTACGGTTGTATTTTCTGGATTTTATCTTTAGCTTTTTCTAAAGGAACAATAAAAACATATACAATTTTGTAAATATTATACTCTTTAATTTTTATGTTTATATTTTTCTACTTTTTAACTTTTAAAATATTTCATTATTGCATTTTCACCGCCAGTTTGGCTTATTTTAGCGTGCATGGTTTAGCATATAATTAACGTGTAATTCGTACATAGTTGTAACCATAAAGAATATTCGGTGATTCCTCACCTGCGCCTGGCAAACGTAAAAAAGCTTTAAAAAATTATTAGTTTATAATAAGGTTTTAAAAATATTAAAACGTCGTATCGTCACTGGAAATCCACCTGTATACATAATTTCTATAATTCTAGCCTATGCGCAAGAGAGTGAAAATTCTATAACAAAATTCCATCGTTATGTACATGAACCAAGTTCAGTTAAAAAAGAGTGCAAAAAGAGAAGTCCACTATGGAAAATATCACTGTTTTATATCCCCTACTACTAGTAGCTGTAACCACATACTTATAACGAAATAACACTCTTAATCATCTACTCGGAAATTGGTAATTATGATTTATATGGTTATATAGTATAAGTCAGTTGTTCTTTAATTGTATTCTGAATCGCCCCATGCAGTTACTGAAGGCAAAAAATTGAAGAATACAACCCCCCCCCCTTCCCTCCACCTTCCAAAAAAAAAAATAAAAATGAAAAGAAAGCAAACTTTTCTTTTTTTCGAATAGCAGCCATTATGACGGGTGTCTCTGGGAGCCAGGGACAGTAAATGTCATTAAAGTTTTAAGTTAAAGGCTGCCACATCTTAACTTCATTGAAACAATTCATATTGACGTTATTAACATGAGCTATTTTCTCTCAATTAAACATTCGTATTTCATAAAATTTCTTAAATAATTGAATATTGTGTTTTCTAACTCTTGTAAGTTTGATAACCGATATCATCATTATGATGTGCATATTTCTCGTATATTCATAGTTTCCGAGCTTTATTTTATTTCAAAACGTATTTACTGAGTTAGCAGATTTGCCATGCATATTTGTCTGTCTCATGGTCTTTACTAAATATATGTTCAAATGTGCATACATCCTCCCCCCCCCCTTTCCACAATAAAGAAAAAAATAGATTCTAGTTTTTATAGATACTATATAATTACCTGAACATTTTCCACCAAGGCATATTTGTCCTGGATTACAATCTGAATCTCTTCGACATTCTGGTCCAACTGAAATATGGAACGTAAATTATTATTTTCATACTTATCATTGTCATTCAAAAATTTTAAATAAGAAAGAAAACAGAAGAATTCATATATACAAATACAAATATTCATATAAAACTGAAATTTGTGTCACAAAGAGCTATATAAAATATAATATAATTTTTTTTTATGAATAAGATATAATAGTTTTATTTAAACTTTTTATATATAATTTTGCATAATGATATTGTGACTTTAAATTAGAAATTTTAACTGAAGACACTTTTGAATTTACTTGGATATATAATGTTAAAAAAGTAAAAAGTTTAATTAATATATTTAGATTGTTGCTTGCTGACAGTGTTAAATTCAGGAGATGGCCCGGAGGGGACAACCCCTTCCCCCCGGAGCAATAAGATACCCCCGTAAGATTTGAGATTTTGCATTTACAATGGACAAAACATTCAGTTTCCACCCCTGAACCCAATAATGCACCCCCCCCCCCCCCGGAGCCACAAAAATCCCTCTCGGAGAAAAGTTTCTGAATTCAGCACTGCTTGCTAACAAACATTTTAGTTTTTGTGATAGAACTTGCTGAAATAAAATTTTCTTTTGAAAGTCATTTTTATCAATGTTATGATGTTTTAAAAATAAGTTAGATACACAAATATTAGCCATGAATGAAAATAGATGAAGAGTTCAGATGATAAAGGTGGTATATGACACAATAAAAATAAATTGAGTTAATCATATGAATGAAGATAATCAATGGTCCTCTACCATCTCTTAAATTACTATTTGAAAAAACCTAATATTCAACTCACAGAGATTTTAATTGATAAAGGAGACAATTGACAGTAAACGCAAATAGATATTTGGAACTTTACAGCTCATTTTCACAAAAGGATGATTGTGTCACTTACCACATTTATCATCAGAGCTCTTCAAATATTAGTGCGACTTGTATATTAAAAGAAAAATTCGACTTAACTAAAAGTAATAAAATTAAAGTCAATTTACATGATTATATAAAGGGAATATCTCAAGATCATAAATGTATCCTGTTAATTTTAAACTAAGTTTTTAAATTTTTAAAATTTTATTTAATTTTCTCAAGTTTATATGCAGAAAATATATTCTTTAATACGCACATGAAGAAATTAAACAGAGGAGTTAGTTCCTCCTTTTCATTTAATAATTGAACTCGCTATTTTTAATTTCTAAACACATACTGAAATGAAAGTATTGTAATTATGATTTGTATGTGCTTGTGTGTGAGTGAGTGAACATAATAACCCCCAAACGATACTTCCGATTTAGATCCAATTGGCATAGATATCATAGACCGTTTTCGCAAGAACAGTACATATTTTTGTACAAATCGGTTGACAGATTAAGTACTTAATCCATTTTTAAATCATTTTGTGATCGCGTCTGTAGAGAAAATCATCAAGAAAGGGTGTTATAGTATCAGTGATAAATATTGCAGTGATATAATTAAGCAGATTTACACCTGTGATGCAGAGGTAATGTCAACAGTTTCAAAACTTGATGTTCAGTGTTCAAATCCAGCCGATTTCATAGTGTCAGAAATGTATAAATTTTTCTCTCATTTTTTTCTTGGAAAATATCTTTTTTGGACAAGTACATCAGTCGAGTTGATTCATTCTAGATTTTTTTTCCAAATTATAAATACAGTAGAGCGCCGATTATCTGAACTCCAATTAACCGCCTTCCAATTATCCGAACAGCTTATTTCTCTCACTTTTTTTTTTAAACCGAACTTCTAATTATCCAAATACCAAGGTTCTCTCACGTTTGGTTGTTTTTTCCCCCTTCAGATTTACCATGCGACATATAATCCCCGTTTAGTTTATCGTTAGGAGTAAGTAACAACGAAAAAGAAATTGAAGAAAATGAGAACGAATGCTCTGACAATGACCCAGGTCCATCACATAACGAAGCCTTTGAATGTTTGGAAACAGCTATGAAATGTCTCGAACGGCAGAAGAACGCTGATCCTGTTCAACTAACGTATTTAAGAAGAATTCGAGATATCACAGCATTGAAACGAATGTCTTCTTTGAAGCAAGCAAAAATCGAAAGCTTTATTGCTCAAATTATAATCTCTGAAGTTCAAAAAGTGATTAAAAAAATAATAATCACGCCAGTGTTGGGTCCTAAATCCTGGATAAAATGTGAAAGTTTTAGTATAGTTAGGAACATCGTTTAAATTATTTTTTTAATTTTTTCGAACTTTTACTTATCTTACTTATCTTTGTACCATATCTATTGTACCATAGATTTATTTAAAAAAAACAAAACAATATATTTAAATATATAAGAACTTACTTGTGCGGCACTCAATTTGTGCATTTCCAGTATATCCTGGTAGGCAACTGCAGTAAGGTCTGTGGCTAATTGCCTCACATCTAGCATTGGGTCCACAAGCTCTAGGTAATGAACATACTCTCTGACACTGAGAATTGTAGCAACCTTCATCAAGCGCACAATTTTCATCGCTGCGGCAACCAACTGATAAAAAAAAAATATTAAAAAATCAATTTACCAGAGTAATATCTATAAGACAGAAACTTTTTAAAAAATAAATTATACAAAAGAAAACTTCCAATCTTTCATTAACATGATTGACTGTGTCACCAAAAGAAAAACAAAAGGTTTTTCAGCTCTCGCAATTCGGCGAGATTGAACATTCGTTTTCTTGACAAATTAAACTATATTTGGTCATCGTTTTGTATATAGCACATCATACATTTCTAACTCCTGCTCATAAAATATTTGTGTTATTGGTTTTGTTTTAGTATTACATAACTATGAAAGAATTAGTCACTAGACTGGTTATATCTTTAATTTTAAAAAATTTATTTATAATGAATTTACAAAATATGGCAATTTTGAGAGAAAGGAAGACAACGTCGTTGTCAACTACATAGTTGTACAAAAAACCAACAACTATCTGAAAAAAAAATGTGATGTTGGGCTCTCTTTGAACTGTTTCTTACCATTTCATTTGAAAAAAAGAAGTTTGAGTAATACTACTACTACTAATAATAATGTCATAACAGTGAATTTAGTCAGTTTTATCATGAATATAGAACAGCCTGTAAGTTTGAAGATAATTAAATTTTGGTAAGTTTTCAATTTTATGTCTTTAGGAAGCTAAACCGTAATTTCTGGACAAAAAAAATATTTTTTTCCATACTTGGTCAAATATGGATTCAGCATTTTGTTGTTATTTAGCACAATGACCATTGATAGCGAGAATCCGATGGCTATTACATATGTAAAATACCTCAGGTGGCGTGTAATAAGCAAGTACATAAATTAAAAAAAAATCTAGTCAGATTTCATCATGAATGCAAGTAAGTCGTAAGACTAACAAACGAGAACTTGAGATTGGTTTCATTATTTTATTAAAAATCACTTGTTAATGCTAAAGGATTTTTTTTTCAAAGGAAATTTAAATTAAATGTAGCTAAACTTACCAAAACATTTATTCCTTTGGCAAATATGACCCAAGTGACAATCTTCATCAACTCTACATTCAACATCATCTGAAAATACATTGAATATGTTAAAATATGTGAAAAATTAATATTTTTTTTGTTTATGCAAGCTAAAAACTAGAGACAAATAATGTATCATAACTCCTATCTAGCTATATCTCATAGCATAGATATAGCTCCAAAAGTAGAAATGGTCTTCCAGTAATTCGCGACAGTCTAATGAGTAATTATAAAAGGGATATAGAGGTGGTAAGGATGCTATAAAGACATCAATGCTGTGTAGTTGTTAAATAACGTTTTTGTTTTTGAATTTTCAAAAATTAATCTTTAAAAAAATAATATTCATCTGCTGAAACAATGAACAAACACTCAATTAAATATTTATTTGAAATTAATTGGTAAACTTAGATAAGCTTTTGAAGATAGTTCTATTTATCTTCTTTTCCAGTCAGTGTTGACAGTACACTACTTTATTTTTATTCAAATTGCTTTATTGCTACCAGTTTTTTTAAAAATAGTAACATTCACCTTATTTAATGACAGATTAAAAAAAGGCGAATCATGTTATTTCAAAAAGTGGTAGCAAACAAACAGTTTGAATTTTAACGAAAGTAGTGAACTGACAACACCACTGGTTCCAATAATAATCTATTTTCAAGTAATTATCCTATTCTAGTAATCTGGATAGAATTTTAGTAATTAGACCTTTTTGTACCAATAATTAACAATTTCTAACAGTATATGCTATTCCAGTAATTAGTTTAGTACATAGTAATTTAATTATTCTTGAATTTATATTCGATATCTGCAAAATACGTATTCTGTCTCAGATTTGATGCATTTGCGAACATTGCTATAAAAATTGCGTATATTATATCATTACTATAAACATTATAATGGTTATTAATTACAATTATGGTTAGTAAGACAATTTTAAAATAGAACATGCATGTAAAATTATCATTGCGTATTGCAGAAATTTCTAAAAAATAATATTCCATTAAAATTTACCTTCACATCTCTTATTAATGCAAACTTTTCCTGGTGGGCAGTCAGCAATTGTGTCACATAATCCTTCAACTAAAAACGAAACCCAAACTCAAATTTAGTATTAATTCAAAAAAGGAAGAATATATACAAAAAATATGCAAAAAATATACAATGAAGAATCATTTATTAAAGGAAGAATAGAATTTAAAATGAGCAAATATCGACGAAAAATGCAAAATTTTCTTTTATTGTTAATATTTTACTTAGTTATTGTTAATCTTCTTTAAGTGTTAACTTGTTAAAAAAAAAAACAGCATATCAATGCATATTACCATATACTTAACATAAAGTGTGTTTTCTTACTTCATAAAGGCAAATAATGAAAATATCAAATCATTATGTATCAAGTGCTTAAAAAAAAAAAAAATGTTTGTAGTCTATACATTTTAAAACGCCCCATCGGTTTTAACTTTCATTAAAAACTTAATATCTTTAAGAGAAATCTTGGTATATACTAAAATAAGTATGTGAATTTGTTTTGTAATGTTAAATTATTAAGTTCCTCAATTTAGCATTAACGTCTATTAATCGGTAAATTTTAAGTAAAATTCAGTTTCTTGCCAGTTTTTATATATTTTTTAAACTACTACCTGTAGGATTAAAAAAAAAATGAATGCACAATATTTTTTATAAAGTTCTTTTAAGTAATATGAAAAAATGGAGGAATTTTTCTAAAAATTTGAAAACATATTTGTGCATTTTAATTTTTTAAAATGAATTAATAGTTCATTTTTTTCAATAAATTGAATTCCCTCCCTTCCCCCCGGATTTTTATTGAATATGTGGTACAGGATACTTTCATGAATAATTTCTTGATGGCAGAACATAAATAATGGAAAACTTAATGGCTCGGGCTTAATATTAGTAATATGACTCCCTGTATGGGCCTGTATTGGTCACGTGACTCACTAAATGGATATATATTGATCATATGAGCCTATATTGTCTCTATAGGGCTTACATCGGACATATGACTCAGTGTATGGACCTATACTGGTCATATGAGTGAGCCTATATTGGACATATAGGAGCATATTTGTCACATGGGTCTATATTGTTCCGGAGCATATACTGGTCATACGACTTCTTATAGGGAATTATATTATTAATAAGACTATATGAGCCTATATCGGTCATATGAGCCTATATTGGTTCTATATGGGCCTACCTTGGACATATGACTTCATGTATAGGCCCATGTTTGTTCTATGGATCTATATTTGTCATATAAATCTCTATATGGTATATATTGAACATAATAAGTCTATATTTGTCATATGTGTCTAACATTGGTTATATGAAAACCCAAGACTGTATTGATCATGTGTGCTTTATATTAGACATATGAGCCAAAATTGGTCATATGACATCCTATGACTGTACTGGTCATATATGCCTATATTAGTTACATGAATCCCTATATGGGTCAATATATTGGTCATTTGATAGTTCATAATCATAATTACAGCTTATATGAGCATCTCATCGTCCCCTTAAAAAACAATTGTACTTACTCTTTCTGCATTCAACAATTGGATTTCCAGTAAACCCTGTTGGGCACGAGCACTGAGCTCTGTGGGCACTGGCGGCGCAGATAGCTTTTGTACCACATGTGTTACTGAACATGCACAGTTTCTGACACTGTCTGCTGATGCATACTTCATCATTCAAGCATCCTTGATCAGATCGGCAACCAACTAGAAAAATGAGATTACATTATTAGTAGCCATAAACAATTGCATTACAGAAAAAATTTAAAAGATTTGTTCTACAATGCATCCTTTTTCTAGTACTACTTTTTTTTTTTTTTCAAGAGAAATCTGCGACTTACTTAATGGATGAAATTCTGCGTTAAATAAGGCACAAATTTCCCCTAGGAAAAAGTGGTAACAAAAAAGCATAAAAACTGGCAGCTAGGAAATGTGATACTTTTCTTTTTCATTATATGAAACTGATCCGATATCTTGTTTAAATAGTTTATCAACAATTAGAGAGATTGAAAAATTATGTAACTGTAAGCCTATAAATTTGTCGAAATTGAATTTTGAATTTTACCTAAATTTATAACATAAATTAAAAATTAATGTAGGCTTTTATAGAAAATTGGATAAAACTTCATTTGATGAAGAAATATTTAAAAAAAACTTTCATGTGCAAAACTTTTAAAAGTAAGATAAGAAGAATCACAAATTTCAGAAATCATGTATTTTAAAATTATTAAAGTATTCTTTAAAGTATTTAAATCTTAGTTTAGTGTACTTGGGGATTTTTCACAAAAACAAAACAATTATGATTTTTTTTTATATATTATATATTGATATAATATTTTATATAATATATTGATTTTTTTATACATTACTTTTAAATTAAAAACTTTATTAATAATTTGCAATTGTTTTAAACAGAAAAAAAGCGGCTTGAGTAGTGAACCTAATAGAAAAATATTTTCTATAAAAACTTGATAGAGTTTCAAAACTAGCATTGGAATATTTTTTCCGCCATAATTGTCTTTTACCTCTAAGAGGTACTTTAGATAGCAACATAAACAAATCAAACTTAAAACTACAAATTAAGGCTTAAAGGTAAAACAGAAAACATTATGTAATAAGAAAGTTGTTTTAAAGTTTACTCACCCAAACAACGATAATTCTGACATATTCTTCCAGCACCACAATCAGAATCAATTATACACTCCACTCTTGAACACTCCACCCTTGGATCACCAGTATGCTCTGGCAAGCAAGAACACAATGGACGATGATTCACTGGTTGGCACTGAGCTTTGGTTCCACAAGCAGTTGGGCTGGCACAAGGATTCAAACACTGGTTGTTGATACATGCTTCAGTAAGAGGACATTCTCCATCTCTCCTACATCCAGCAATACACTGTCCATACTCACAGATGAAACCAGTTGGGCAGCTCTTGTCACTGGTACAGAAAACACTGCATCTTCTTTCAATACATTTTTCATTGTCCAAACATTCGTTATCACTACTACAAGTAACCCTGCAGATGGTATCTTCGCAATATCGGCCTAAGCCACACCTGTCATCCGCATCACATCTTTGTATGGCACGATCACATTTGGTGAAAGGATCTCCAGTCAATCCAGTTGGACATGTGCAGTGAATAGAATGGTTTATCACATCACAGTTGGCATTGGTGCCGCAAGCAGTTAAGCTATCACATGGATCTGGAAATAATAATAATAATAAATAACATAAGTTAAAGTGATAATACGTTATGTATACGAGCATATATATTTTAAGATTTTAAAATAACAAACACTTCGAAATCAAAGATAAATATTTATATTTAGTTGATTTTATTATAACTCAAAATTATTGTAGCGTTAAAAAATGTTTGAGAATAATTGTCTTGCGAAAATGAATAAAATTTTTAAATATTCTTTATTTTTATGGGAAAAACTTAAAAATTATGTACATTGGAAGAAAATTAAATACTATACTCACTTATACACTGATTGTTGATACAAGCTTCGTGGAAAGCGCAATCCGTATCAGCTCTGCAACCAACTAAATAAAAAAATGTAAAAAAAATTATGTTAACGCTTTTATTAATAAAATATTACGTAAAAAAATAAACACAGAACATAATCTACCTCAATTTAGTAAGTTAAAAACTGAAATTTTCACTTATAAAAATCATAAAAAGAAGTAAATAAAAATAAAAGTGCATACCTCTGCAGAAGTTCTGTTCGCATATTTCTCCAGAGTAGCAATCTCTATCTCGCAAACACTGCACATGACACCTATTGTCAATACATTTTTCGTTTACAGCACAATCTCGTACACTGCTGCATGGCACTAAAAGAAAAAAAAAATTAATACCAAAAGCGCTTCATATAATTTTTTAAACAAACTTCATTTAGGGAACCTCATTTATGAACCTTAAAGATACACTTATCAGAGCAAGGAACGAAATTTAAGGTCCAAGTGCAGTCACCAGGTTAAAAATAAGTGTCGTCACAATTTTATACTATTTTTAAATATTTTACTTATCGCCTTAATATGTAATGCGGATCTGTTTATTCTATTTTCTATTTATTTCTTGCTGTTAAATTGTCTGTAATACAGATTTATACAAATTATAAAAGATATCTTCTATTAATAAAAAATTGTATTTATGATTTGATTAAAAGCTGTAAAACCTTTAATCAAATGATGTAGACAATTAGGGTGCAATGACCAATGATTATACCAAGCAATTGTCACGATTGTATGCTGTACCTGCATGATTACAATCATGACCAAACTGATTTCTTCTGTATGTGAATAGGTGCTGAAATGTAACAGCATTACATTGCAAATATAAAAAAGAAATGTTCAAGCGAATTCTGTTATGGAAAGTCAATGGAATACTGCATTCAATTTAATTCTGCATTTCATTTTAAAGTATGAAACATTTTTGTTCTAATATGGATATGCACATATATATATATAGAATCTCATGGTGAATGTTTTTCTAAAATAATCTTTTAAAATATGCTTAAGAGTTTTAAAAATGTACCATTTATTTAACTCGTGTTTATCCCATGAATTCTTTTAATTGATATTTTTCAATAAAATAAAATGAAATAAAATAAGTTTTTGTTTTGTTTTGTTACCAAATATCTTTTGTTACTTGATAAAAACTAATTATATAAATTTAACTCATCTGGAATACTAATTTAATCTATCCATAGATCTATAGCTAAAAGTGATACGCACTTCTACACTGTCCATTATGGCAAGTAAGTCCTGGTGGGCAAGGATCGTTAATGCAAACTATCTGTGGACGAATGCAACCAACATTAGCATTGGGTCGACCGACAAAGCCTTCCCTGCAACTGCAAACGGATCTGTGATCTATGACACGGCATTCTGCATTTGGACCACATGTTGCACTGCCTTCACAAGGATCTGCAAAATAAAAAGTGGAAAATAATATTAATTTTTCGTAGTTATCAATGACTATATTTACATTCATCAGCTGTATTTGTCAAAATATATTTCACTTATCTTGGAAAATAATTAAACAAAGCACACTTCGTAAATATCGTCTCAGGTTTTGTCTAGATCGTTAAAGTTTTCTTTTTTTGCAATTTTTTGTTGTTTTATCATGATTTGAGTATTAAAAACATATTATCACATTTCATTTTATACTGTTATAAACTTTGTGGTATGTTGAACCAGCATTTTATGCTGCAGCAGCTGATAGATCCAAATGTTGGAAACGTGATTTTATTATCCCATGATTGCAGATACTGTAACACCAAAAGTTGCTCTAATCCACCACAAAATTTTAACAGTACATATAATAAAAAAGTAATTCCCGATTAGTCTTGAGCTTCATCTGTTTTCTTCCCAAACTGATTTTCAAGGGGTGAAACAGGTACAGCATCTTATCACAGATTTTTAACGTGTATCCAGATAATCTTCTCTAATTTTTTTTTTTTTTGTTTTTTTTTTTTTGTTTTTTTTTTTGTGATTTTTTTTTTTTTTTTGTGGATTTTTTTTTTTTTTTGTGATTTTTTTTTTTTTTTTTTTTTTTTTTTGTAATTTTTTACATTAGCTAGTTCAGGAAACGTTTAAGCGATTTTTTCTGATTGCGATACTCTATAATTCGGAACCAGGATTAGTCATTAATCCTTTTTCACATTCCTTTTTAAGCATTTGAAAGCCAACGCATTAAATTAAAAATATTTTCATACAATTGCTGATCCCGAGTCTTTAGCATTTTAAAAAAGCAATAAGTTTTGAATTCTCACTATTGCAAAATTTATTTATTTATTATTATTATTATTATTATTTTATAAGTACTAATATTAGAAATTTTGGAGAAAAAAAACTGAAAACGTAGCACATCACCATCAAACATTAACTTTCTAAAGATAAAAAACGGATTTTGAAATACGTATTGGAAAATAAAAAATATATTTTTTTAATTTAAGTAAACGTGGTATTTCAATATGCGTATTACATATTATTTGTCAGTCATTTGGATCTATACATTGCTTAATATACTGTCAAATAAAAATGGTTCACTCGCTTTCACAGAACAGTTTAAAGAATATCTGCCCAGTTAGAAATACTTTTGATGAGATATCTTTAAGTTATGTTCATATTAGTAAGCTATACCACAGAGTAAGAAATGGCTTACAATCAAGTAAGCTATTTGAGATTCCACAATAAGCTATTTCAGATACATCATAGTATCAATAGACACAAATATTCAAAGTACCTAAAAATCAGAACATTTCCCCAGCATCACTGCGGATAGTTCGCAATACATGCACAATTTCTTTTTCTCTTTCCTTTACTTCTTTGTGATAGTTAATTTTGTTAAATTTTTCAAACTCCTTTTCGCCCACACAAAACCATTCATTTTTTGATGATAAAAAAGTCAATTATAAAAATTTCCGTTCAGAATTGCTAACTTTCTCACTAGCTATAAAAATATTGTTTGAGCTAAAGTGACAGCGTGATTCATAGTCACTTTACCTGAAATAATCATCATTAATAAGAGGTACCCTACAAAAATGGTTTTTAACCTTTTCAGGGGCAAATAATTATGATTATGTAATGTTCAATTCACACCGGAATTTTTAATAAATCTTTTTTTTTTTTTTTTTAAATGAGGAAAAGCATTTTTATAACTTTATTTCCACCTAAGTTGTAAAAGTAAAATTTGATTAAAAGTTTCTAGTGCAAATCTTGATTAAAAGGAGTTGGGATATAATATAATAACCCACCGCCCCTGAAGGGTTTAAAAGCTTGATGAACTCTTTTATTTACGAAGAATTTCCTGTAAAATAAATAAATATCATTTCAGCATATAACTGCATCAAATAAAAAGCCTTGCTTACCTCTGCACTGATTGCTAACACAAGCTAAATGGTCCGGACACTGATCATTCGTACGGCAACCAACTGTAAATTAGTGTAAATATGCATTAATCAATAAATACAATAAATAACATAATAATATTAAATATAATTATTTTATAATTAAGAGAAATCAATAATATATATATATAGTGCATTGGACACATGTTTTACTGTAGGTTACAAATTTATATAATTCAAACGAGAACTGAAATCGATAGAAAAATGAATTTGATCTTAATATGGATATTTAAAGTTCTTAACCAAAACCCTCTGCGGATTTGGATATTTTTCTGTATTTTCATAAAAATGCTTGTAAATCTTACGATATACATTTTTTATGCTATGATATGTTTGATATATCTTCATTTAATATACCTTTGAAAACAAAATTCCGTGAAAAATATTTTTGTCTATCGCTATTTTAGTACGAATTCTGGAAACGGAAAACTACGGGTTATAGGACCTGGTTATAGGATTAAAGTGAAAATATGTTCGTGCATATACGATACGAAAATTATAGATAAAAGAAAAATGTGCAATTATAAATACATTCTAAAAAAATTCCGTTGGTTATATTTCTTTAAAACACGGAAAGGTGATCTCTGATTTGTCCATTTTTTTCCAAAATACAGATTATACCTCCAATATAACACAAAAATTATCTGAAATACTTCGATCTAAAACTGTATTTTTGTCAAATCACAGGGGCAACTGAGCTGCCTAACACATTCCCCCCCCCCCCCCAAAAAAAAAAGCAAAAATATCGCAAAACTAAGCTAAAAATTTCCTGAAATTCTATAGTTAAAAGGTGGAAATTTATTTAAATAACAGATAATACTTTTGAACCATAGGGGTGTCAAGCAACTTGCTGACTGTACTTTTTAGTTATCTGAAATACTTCGATCTAAAACTATATTTTTGTCAAATCACAGGGGCGTTCCGGCAACTGAGCTGCCTAACCCTTTTTTTTCCCCCAAAAAGCAAAAATATCAGAAAACTAAGCTAAAAATTTCCTGAAATTCTATAGTTAAAAGGCAAAAATTTATTTAAATAACATATAATACTTTTGAGCCACATGGGTGTCAAGCAACTTGCTGACTGTACTTTTTAGGGCTTTTTTAAACTTTTTTTTAGTTTATATATGCGGATCTTACTGAATAACTGAAACCAACGACCAGTTTAATTTCATATTTATACTGACCATTAAAGTATAACGAGTTCCATGCATAAGGAAAATTGAAGTCTAAAAAAGAAAACGCAAATACAAATACTATATATGTCGGCCATAGTCAGCAGCTGAAAACAGCAGTAGTTTTTCATTACATCGTGGTATTTATATTCATAATGATACGGTATTAAAGTGAAAGACTTTACAAAAATGCAAAGAATTTTATTTTGTAAAACAAAGAAGAAATTTAAAACTACTGACCTTGACAATGATTTCTAATACAGATTTCAGCATTCTGGCAATCTGAATCTCTTCGACAGAGTACTGAAAAATTAAAAATAACAAAATTATAATTAGTTTAAATAGAGACGCAAAATTAAAATAGGTCTAAATTATTGAAAGTTTAATTCTTAAACAAATTAACGTTTACTTTTAAATTGAGAACTTCGCAAGGTAAATATATATATGATAATTAAATGATAAATTAAATTAAAATAAAGTCTCATTTAATGAAACTTCACCTTTAAAACAGCTAAGTATTTTAGTTTAAATTTAGAGCATTACTAGCAAGGAGAAAATTATATTTTATTTAAATAGTGAAGTAAAATTAAAATAGTCTTTGCTTATTGAGACTTTACTTCTTAAGCAAATAAATGTTTAATTTAAAATTTAGAGCTTTGCAGAGTAAAAAACAAACAGGCAAACATTCAAATGATAAAGTAAATTTAAATTAACTTTCACTTAATGCGAATTTTTCTTTAAAACAGTTAAATATTTTAGTTTAAATTTAGAGCTTAGTAATGAAATTATAAAATTATATTTCATTAAAATAATGAAATAAAATTAAAATTGGCTTTGCTTACTGAGACTTTACTTCATAAGCAACTAAACAAATTTCTATAAATTTAGAAGTTCTTTTTAAAAAACTGGTAGAAATATTTGTTTTTAATACAGATGATAAATAATACAGATTATAAATATATTTATTTTTATAAAGGATTGAAAATCATATTATAAGATATGTAATTAATTTTCGGTCAATTCACAGTTTTTTTTTTCTAATAAACAATTACCTAAGCAATGGTTGTTCACACATTTTTCACCAGTTCCGCATTCGCTGTCAGTACTGCATTCCACTGTAATAGCAATAAAAGAATTATGTAATTAATGTTGTTTAAGATATTGCATCTTTAAATAATTCTAAATAGTAAAATTCTAATTTCTCGAACGATATCTTATTTTATAATTTACACTTACCTCGACATTTTCCATCTAAGCAGTAATGATTCAATGGACAATCAGCCTCAGACTGACATGATGGCAGGACTGAAAATATAAACAATAATTATAAGGATTGCAAGAACTAATTTTAGCTTTTACTTAAAATGGTCCTACTTAAAGTTTTATCTTTTTTATTTACAGTAAACTCCCGACTATCCAGCCTAATGTGGCGGAAGGGTAAGCCGGATAACAAAAAAGCCGGATAAGCCGGAGTTCCATAAATATTTGCCCAATTCCTGCCCTTCCCCCATTATATCAAAAACGCATGTTACACATTTTAAGATAAATTTTCTTTATACAATACATACAGTTTCAAAATAAGCAAAACATTAACGTAAAGCGAAAGCCTAATTCGTAAAAAAATGAGTGAATCTTACTTTATTGTTTATTAATAAATGATTGCACAAATATTAAAAGTTATTAAACATACAAAAGTTATGCATAAGATAAAAGAGTCAAAATTTAGTTTTTAGTTTTTGAAAAAGTCCTTGATAGACGACTGCTTCTCCCTGTTAGCCCTCTTCCGCGACGCAATGTTCCTTCATTTATACAAGCAGATATTATCAGCTGCGTCAGCTCCTCCTGCTAACTGGTAGTTTCTCCTTTATAATCACTACAAACGTTTTTCGTTTAACACCCATTTCGTTAATCTTCAATAAATAAAAACAAAGCACACCAAAAGACTATACGAAAGTAACCGGGATAAGCGGTAAATAACGTCCGCACTTCTTAACATCCGTTGCACAACTGACGAAACAGGTTATCAAGCCTTAATTCCTCCCCCACTCCCTTCCTGTCTGTCTTTGCTATTGCATTTTGAAATCCTTTCTTGCTCCTTCCTATCGTGAGTTAGCACTTTCCTACGGACGGGAACCTGCCTGTCTCGGCCCCTTGCAACATTTCTCTGTTTTTTACTAGGCCGGATAGTACGGAGGGCCGGATAGACACGAGCCGGATAGTCGGGAGTTTACTATATAAATATTTTTTATTCCACATGTCTATCTATCTTTCTATTTATTTATCTATGAATCTCTATATATGTATTATTTTCCAAGTGTAAATTCTTTCAAAAATTACATTTTAATTTCTAAAAATTTTAAATTATCCATTTCAGCCATATTTAAAATTTGATATAGGTTTTGAAAGATTAAAACAGCTTGCATTTATTTACAAAAACATATATTAATGAAGAAAAAAAAATAATTTTCTTACAAAAAAAGAGGAATTTTTAAGTAGTATTTTTTACTACGAAATTCATATTTTCAAACTTTTCTTTCAAAATAAAAATTCCTGAAGATAATCTAATGGATATATAACTGAAAATAATTGTACCAAGTTTCATAACTTTATTTTTCACAGAAATGTAGATACAACTATATCAATTTAAATATTATGAATTTTGAAAAACAAATATACCGATTTAAAAGGATTTGAAGTTTTAAATACTCCTCAGGCAGAAACAAACAGTTCAACATAAAAAGGTTTATATCTTTTGCTTTGATTATTGCATATGGAAGCGGTTTACATCATTTTATTCTAAAACCTAGGTGTATTTTTAAAGGATCTCAGTACTCTTCACTTAGCAAAAAAAAAAAAAAAGACGAAAATACCAATTCTCCTTTTTTTTTAAATTAAAATGTACTTAAGTATTACTAATATGTTTTGGCGATGTTATGTAAAGATCCGATTATTATTAATATGCGCACAAAGATTTTTTTTTATTGTATTCGTTTCCCTGTAACTGTACCGCAGTGCAAGTCTTTAAATTTATTTTTCTCAGTTCTAGTGAGTTTAATTTTTTAAAAAATATTTTGCTACCTGTAAAATGCTAACATTTAACACATATGTAAGAAATGATGTATAGTTTTTTTTATTTTACATAATCCAAAATACATATTCAATAAAGTTAGGAATGGATTTTGCAATAGAACGAATAGAATTTTTCTTTTAATATAAATATGAAGAAATGAATATTTCTCACTGAATTTTAGCATAAAAAAGATTTTTCATTTTTTTCCTCCATAAACTAATAGGTTTATAGAAAAATCAATCTATAAAATTATGAAGAATAATCTATAATGACAAATAAAATGTGTAAAAATATAAAAAAATTAAAAAGTTTAAGCATTTTGAATTTTTTTTTCAAAATCTAGCCATGATATTATATTTTTGACGTGAAAATCATTTTGCTTAACAATTTTATTTTATGATATGTAAAAAAAAAGTACAAAAAAGGTTAAAAAAAAAATCAAAGGGTACTCAAGTCCATTCAAACCAAAAAATAAGATAAATATCCGGATATTTAAAGAAATTGTGTGTCTCTGCCCATTTCAAACTTGTAATTTATGAGGATTTTTTTTTAAAACTTGTAATTTATGAGGATTTTTTTTTTTAACTTGTAATTTATGAGGATTGTTTTTATAGTAGGAGAAAACGAAAATAACATACTTCGCTGACATGCAACATTAGGATTGCCTGTAAAACCTGGAGCACATGTACATTGTTGTCTATGCTGATGTACTTTGCACATTGTATTCGTTCCACAAGCGGTTGGACTTTCACAAGGATCTAAAAATTTTAAAAGAAGAGACAAGTTTTAAATACTGAAATATGGAATTACAACAGTTATTTTATTAATCCCGATTTCCAATTAATTATGTACTAATTTAATTTAAACGAGAGAAGGTTACCCTTTTCTGGATTAAAAAATAGTTAATGATAAAAATACTTGAAAAATAATTTCATTTAAATTGTTATATTGCATTAAACTATAGTACGCATTGTTTATGAGAATATTTAATTTTAAAATATTTAGTTTACATGTAATTAATTGTTTTGTTTTGTTTGATTAGGGCAGGATTTAGCTTTTTTTCATTAACAATGTTAAACTCAAAATTGATGCTGTTTATCATGAACATATTTTTATAAATTTTATAAAGCATTAAAGATTTTAATTATTTATAAAAAATGCTAATTTGCATAAAAAAATACATGCATTGAATTAGACAATCAAATCATTTAAAAGTAAACTCCCCGGAAGTAAACTTTCCCCTATTTCAGTATTGAAAATTAAAATACATATAATAAAATATTAAAATTGGGAAAGTACTTGAGTATTTAAAAAAAATAACATATAAGATTTAAATTTTTTTTTTTACTGAACAGTTTCGAAATGATAAGCAATAAAGATGCATTTTACAATTATTCTTAATAAAATGCTCTAAAGAAGCAAATGGAATAAGAATATTTAAGGCATTCAGAATGAACGTTAAGAATACTAAATTTATTTTTAATATTCCCTGTAAGCTTTTTAAAAAGTTGAATAGCATTCTTAATAATATTTATTTAAATGACTGAACTTTTCGTATAATTATACAAATGAAATTTCAACAGCTAAATGGGATTAAATATGGGAAAAAGGTATAGAGATAAAGAAATAAGCTTACTTGTACAGATATTCAGAATACATGCTTCCGTAGATAAGCAATCTGTATCAGCTCTGCATCCAACTGAAAAAACATACATTTTTCTTATAATTGACTTAAACTACAAATAAAATGTTATTAACAACAAGAAAACAACAACAGAAAAAAGTATAAAAAAAAGCCTATATTAATTTGAAACTTACCAATACATTTATTCAAAGCACAGATTTCTCGAGACAAACATTCATTGTCTTCACGACAACCCAATACACATTGGCCTTGATGACAAAATTCTTTTGATGCACAATCATCATCTGATCGACAACGAACTATAAAAAATAAATAAAAAATATTGTATTAAATAAGTTAATATTGTAGATGGAAAAAAAAAAGAAAGAGCTCATAATTGTATTTAACACTAAAAAGACCGTGAGAGGTCATTTTGACCGCTACCATATGAATATATTTCGGTTCGAACCAGAAATTTCTTTGTAAAATAAGTTAAAAAGATACAAAGAATCAAAATGTTAAATAATTATGTTAAACAGATTTAAATAAAAATTCCGGTGTAAAATATTTTTATAAAACTTGAGTAAAATTTCCGGACTTTTAAGGGGGTCCAGGACATAAAAATCTTGAAATTTTCTTAAATTTTTTTATTACATTAAACATTTCTCAATTTTTTTCTACTTAAAAAGAAGTTTAAATCATGTTTCTATCTTAATTGGAACATAAAATATTAATTTTTAAGTTTTGGTTTGTTTTCAAAATCTAGCTTTCAGGCAATTATTGTCATGAAAACGACTTTTTGCGAAAATGCGTTTTTCTTCATGATGTTTTTTTTTTTTTTTTTTTTTAAGCATTTCTCGTTTTTAAATTCTTATAAGTAAAGAACCATTAAAGATAAAGGGTTCAAATTTGGAATATGTCTTTTTCCATTATTTTACTTTAATTTTGATTCAGAAAATTTGAAAAAAATATATACTTTTGAAAATATGATTTTTTATAAAAAAGTTACGTCATTTTTTTTCAATTTTTACTTTAAATATTTTTTTTTATTTTTATTTAAATTAATATATTTTAAAATGCTGAATCTAAATTAAAACTTTTATATTTATTTTTATTTAAATGCAAAAAAATTGAAATTCTACTAGTAATATTTAGAGTTATAACGATTTTAAACTACCCCACTTTTTTAATAAAATTTAAATATTTTTTTTTCTTTTTAAATTTTGAGAAGTTTTATCATGTGATTTTATTTACAAATAATATGGTTAACCATCACAAAAAATTTCGAAATTTGAACTCAATAAATAAAAGTTATTTGAAAATGTGTCCCGGACCCCCTTAATATTATAGACATTTCATATTTAACAAGAACAAAAATGTAATGAAAGTTTATAACACAAATAGAAAATTTTGTGATAGGGTGAAATAGTATGTACTTTGATGATTTTGTAAATTTAGAAATTGCGATTCCTCCGTTTGAATAAAATTAAAATTTACATATTATATAAAGGTAAAATTCTTTTACTTTGGAATTCATGCCAAGCTTGTACAGCAGTGCATGAATGAATTATTACAAATACATCAGGATTAATATTTTTTCAGTGTTTACTAAATTCAACGATAACACATGAACATGAAATTATGGGACAAAATAAAGCGCAATGTGAAGTTATCTTATTTAAAATTGAATGAAAAAATAATCTAAACGTTGCTGAAATTCCTCTACGATGCTTAGCATCTTCCTAATTTCCAACAAAATTTTAATTAAAAACAGACTCATAATTTAATATTTATTGAAACCGAAATTTAATGAAATCGGGAGAATACTGCATTGTTCTACTACTTGGGAAAGCAAATAGTATCTATTTTTTTATTACGCATATCTTTGCTTTCTTAAAATTATAGATTTTACTGATAAAAAAACAGTGTAGTCATACAAAAAATAAATAAAAAAAATCCAATAATAAAAACTGAAAAGGATTACTAAAAAACTTAATATCTGTATAAAAATCCATAAGATATCTTGGGGTAAAATGGAATTTTATATTGCATCACAAGACAGATTTTTATTCTTTGACTTCACGGAAAAAGAAACTAGTCGGATGTGGCAATCCCAAAACTTTCTTCTATCTCATACATGCTAATACTTCCTGAAAAATGCAGCATAGCAGCGCCACCGGTTACGTGTTTTACACCAAAATGTAATCAGCAACAACTTATGTCAACTTCTAATTGAATTTGAAGTTTGATGAAAGTCCGTGCATTAGTTTTTGAGATAGAGCTATTGGGAAATCGTGAGAAGTTCTGCATAGCAGTGGCACCTGCTGGGCAATTTACACCAAAAACTAAACAACACTAATTTATATCAGGGACTAACTGAATCTAAAGTTTGATGAAAATTCATGCATTAGTTCTTGAGATACGGCTATTGCGGAAATCGTGAAAAATGCAGCATAGTAGCGCCACCTGTTGGGCAATTTACACCAAAAACTAAACAACACTAATTTATATCAGGGACTAACTGAATCTGAAGTTTGATGTAAATTCGTGCATTAGTTCTTGAGATAGAGCTACTGCGATAGTCATGAATAATGCAGCATAGCAGCGCCACCTATTGGACGATTTACACAAAAAAATATCAGCACTAAACTATATCAGGGACTAACTGAATCTGAAGTTTTCTGAAAATCCGTGCTTTAGTTCTTGAGATATAGCTATTATGAAAATCATAAAAAATGGGGCATAGCAGCGCCACCTGCTGGGCGATTTACACCAAAAAATAGTCAGCACCAATTTATATCAGGGACTAACTGAATCTAAAGTTTTATTAAATTCCGTTAATTAGTTCTTAAGATAGAGCGCTCACAAAATTGTGTCACACACAGACAGACAGGCAGACTCATAGACAGACATTTTTTAAAAACATGTTTTTCAGGATTTCTGACCCCTAAATCGTGTAAATCCGTCGAAAACTAGATTTCGAAAAATTTTACGAATCCAATACTTTCTTCTTGTAAAGATAGAAGAAAGTAAAAATATAGAAAGAAACTAAAACAAAAACTTACGTTTGCATCTTCTATCAACACACATGTAACCTGATGTACATTCTGAATCTGATGAACAGTCAATTGTCACTGAAAAAAAGAGAGATAAAGAAAAAATATTAGAATCTAAATTTCGAAATATGTTGAAGAAGTGATATATGTATATATAGGAATATTTTAATTGTTAGTTAAAAAAAATGGCTAACATACATTAATGATTAATCTAATAAGTACCTGTTTTAAACTAAAGTTACAACATGTTAAAAGTGAAAAAATGTACATTTAAAGGCATATACGAGGGCAAGTCAGTAAGTGGATCACAAAAGTCAATAAAAAAAGGGAAACAAAGATATATACTTAAAAGGCATGTTTATTTCTCTATATAAGCGTCATTTACGTTGATACATTTTCCCCATCTCTTTATGATTTTTCTAATACCTTCTGCATAAAAGTCTTTGGACTGCACTATCAGTCATCTGTATACATCACATTCAACGTCTGCATCAGTCGGCTGCACGCTAAATAATGTGAGCACCCTGCTGCAGTTGTTAATGCTGCCTATTGGTGTTCACCTGTCAGCTCTAACCATTTCCTCAACCTTCTGCACTGTTTCTTTTGTCGCAATCTCAACACAACGACCACTTCGTTCTTCATCAACAACTGCTGAACGCCCCTGCTCATCTTGTACAACTGTTGCTGCATAAATTAGAAATTGACATCTTACAGTTGGACAGTGTTGCTACCTATTGGCATATTTGGAAACAATTTACAACTAATTTCCGACCTCTCATGTCGGTTTGTGACCTACTTACTGACTTTCCCTCGTACATACGTTTTAATCTGATGTACATATTTCGTACGCACAAACATTGACTTTATCAAGATCAATATTGATAAAAACTATTTCCTCAAACATTTTAAGAATAAAAAGTCATGAGATTACAGGTATAATGGAAACAGGTACTCTAGTAAAAATGGTCATCTGTGAACGTGAATTATTTTATCCTATCGTTTCTTATTTTGTAAAGCATCTTTTTTCAAATTCTAAGTCCAAGGACGCTGAATCATTGCATATATTCTCGCTGCAGAAAAATATTTCGATTGATTTTCGATAATGGATAAGAAATAAAATCTTAGATAAATTATTGTACTATTTTAAAAATTAATCTGTAAAGGCTCTTTGTTATGCAGTCTGACTAAAGTCGTAGTTCTCTTCTTGCATATCATATCCTCTATAAGTTCTTTAAATGTACTTTTTTTACACTTTTAGCATGTTTTCAATTTAGCTTAATAATAATAAGTGATTTTCTTAAATCATTTTAGTACTTGTTTCTTCAATTTTTCTTTTTTAAAATTCACTAACGATAAGCAACGCAAAAATTGTGCTTATTTATTCCGACTGTTTTTCTGGCTACCCGGGTATCCTGAAGCCACATCTACTTTTAGGTACTTAAGTAGTAGATAATGCTTACTGACATCTGAAAATGCTGATTTATTACACTAGAACGCCGAAAAGCATTTTCTCCGTATTCAATTTATAAATGATACATAATGCTTCATCCCCTAACCTCCTATTTTATAACTGTTTCATGTAGTTCGAGGTAAGAAGTTAAATTTTACGAAGAAATCTAAAATTTTACGTTATCATTTTGAACAAAAGATCTGTGTTAATTTAAGAATAATAGTTATTTTTTCAATCTATAATAGTAAAAGAAAGAATCTGTGTATCTTTCTCTCTATTGATAGTCCAGCATTGCGACGGTTAGGCAATAAATTTTAACAGGAAGATACTTCAAAGTGGAAAACAAGAATACTCCGATTTTTTTTTTTTCAAAAAAAAAAATCGATCTAGATTTTTCAAAGTTTAACATTGCAGGCATTTTTTACTAGCTTTTTTGTGTTTTTAATTTACATAATCTTCCTTTTCCCTAATCCGAAGAAAGATGTTGCTTATTTAGTAGCATCTATTCCTTATTGGAATCTCTGTGACTGAAATCACTACAGATAACAACTATTAAAATGTAATTAGCTCACCTCGTGTGCATCCTCTGATTGAATCCCGTGGATTTCCAGAAAATCCGGGCAAGCAATAGCATGCTGCACGGTGGTTTTCAACTCGACACAAGGCATTTGTACCGCATACTCCAGGTTGTTGGCAAGGATCTAAAGAAAGACATACGTTTTAGAAATATTTATCGTTTATAAAAATTATAAATGTCCTCTGAAACATTTATGGATATTTTTAATGGAGTGGAAAAATGAAAATTGCGTATAAAAATTAAGTTTAAAATTCTGATAATTGAATGGGGTTATATACAGAGAACGAAGTGATAAAAAGAATAGTGTGAGTAAAAAATACAGAGAGCTAAATTCTACTTATTATTATAATTATTATTATTATTGAGTATGAAACTTAAAAAAATATTTTGAATATTCATGATGAAATGAATGAGATAATAAATTAACTATATGAAATATAATAAAAATGTAACTTTTTCCAAGCATAAAAATAATTCTAATTTAGCCGATTTCACATTTAAATATACCGACGTAATTGCATTTGATGTCAGAATAAAAATGTACGCACATGGATGTAAATAGTGAAAAAGAAATTTAAAGATAAATATATAAATAAATAATTTAGTTAGTTTACATCATTAACAACTCAAGATTAAAAGTAGCAATATGCACTCAGATTAAAACGTTTTAAGGATACTTACACATTGAAACAGGAATTAAAGATAAAGCATTAAATAAGTGACTTAGTTTACTTTATTAACAAATAAAGATTAAAAGTAGCAATATGCACTCAGATTAAAATGTTTTAAGGATACTTAAACAGTGAAGCGGGAATTAAAGATAAAGAATTAAATAAATGACTTAGTTTACTTTATTAACAAATAAAAATTAAAAGTAGTAATATGCACTCAGAATAAATCGTTTTAAGGATACTTACATATTTAATGAGAAATTAAAAGATAAATAATTAAATAATTGGCTTAGTTTACTTTATTAACAAATAAAGTTTAAAAGTAGCAATATGCACTCAAACGTTTTAATGATACTTACACACTGAAAGAGAAATTAAAAGATAAACAATTAAATAAATGACTTAGCTTACTTTATTAACGAATAAAGATTAAAAGTAGCAATATGCATTCAGACCAAACTTTTTAAGAATAAATGAAAAATTATTTTATCTTTTTTTTGTATTACTATAGATTTTAATCTAAATTTCACACTGTATAATGCTTTCAATATTAAAGGCATAAATTAATACCCATTAACAGAATGCATGTAAATGTTATCCGTGGTGATTATAATTAGAAACAGAAGGAAATACATACTTTTGCACATTGGTGGAATTGTTGTGCGATCACAGAAAGCAGTGAATGGACAATCACTATCTCCTTGTGGACATTCATTTTCACCACGACCTGTAGACACATAAGAAAATAATTAATTTAAATTATAAGGAAAATAAAATTTACGCAGAAAATACGTATCTAAAGAAAAAAAGAGAATTAAGACAAAATCTAAAAACGGCCGTATGATAAAAGCATCCATATGATTAAGATTAGTTTCTACGTAGTGAAGGTTTCCGCTAAAATCACCTTAATCCTCTAATGTCCATGGTACAATGTGTTTCAGAAATTGCGCAGTTCAGAGAAATGGAATTCATACCCGAAAATGTCAGTAAATGTTTGTTCTAATGAAATGTCTGTTATTAAATAAAGCAAAAATTTCTATTTTAAATTTATTTGGTGTGAATACGGAATAGATTAATAAAAAAATCCACTAAATCAGGAACACTGATGATAGCATAAATGCTCCAATGGGCATTAAAGGGTTAAAGAGAACATAGAATTGGACATTAAATTAAAAATTTTTACAAATCATAAGTCAATGTCAAAATTTAGAATTCTAAGATTTACGTGTCAGCATTTCAGAATAAAAATATGGCATATCGGGTTAGGGTTAATTTTTTCCGGATGAGCGTCACATATATGAGTCGTTTAAAGAGCATGCAATCCTTGAATTTGAACACAAGCCTTTTAGTACTGAAATTTTTGGCTTATATAATCACAGATATTTAGCTAATAAATAAAATGAAAATTACAATTTTTTAAAAACTGGTGGCGAAGCATTAAAAAAAGTGTTAAAAAAAAAAAGAATACCATTAGTCGCGAAGGTTTTTAACTAAAGATATCAATACGATATTTTATTTTTTCAAAAATAAATTCACTCGTACATTTAGCATGTACGAGTAATAAATTACGATACGATAAATAAATTCACTCGTACATTTAGCATGTGGTTATTAAACTTACAAAAGCCTAAACAGTTGATAAAGTACTTAAAAATTATTATAAAGCAATTATAAAATAATTAGTATTAATAAATACGCATTTCCCTTTCTTAAAATAATCAAACTCAGTCATAATTTAAAATATTCTCAATAAAAAGTTAAAATTTTAGTACAAAATTCACCTTGATTAATAATTAAAATTCATAAGATACAAATGGATGTAAATACATTGCTTAAAGGTGCGTCAAATACAATAAAATCCTTTAAAAACACATTAAAGTCATTTAAAAAACCCAAAACATTTTCAACCGAAACTTACTCAGCTTTCATCAGTGAAAAACTCAGTTTTTCACTGATGAAGGCCGAGTAAGTTTCGGTTGAAAACGTTTTGTTTTTTAAAATTACTTTAATGTGTTTTTAAAGGATTTTATTGTATTTGACGCACCTTTAAGCAATGTATTTACATTCATTTGTATCTTATGAATTTTAAAACATTCTCTATGAATTTTTAATCTTAAAAAAAAAAATGAGACACAAAACTTACATCCTGGATCTGAAAATGGATTTCCTATACTTCTTTCAGGTGGACATATACAGTCATATCCTCCAAATTTGTTCTTACAGATAGAAGTGTGATGGCAGGGTCTGCTGGCACAATAATCTCTGGGTCTGCATCCTACAATTGGGTCCCCGTCATATCCTTCGTGGCACCTACATATCGGTGAATGATTTCTAGATTCGCAATAAGCATTTTGCCCACAAATATCTTGTATTTTACAAGGATCTGGAATAGAAATTTAGAAAAATTAAATAATTTTATAGCAACTGAAGAGAATAGTGCAAATAGTATAAGTACAGCTTCTCAAAATATATAGAGCAAAACTCTGCGTATGGCGGAACCTGTGTAAGACGGAAATATGTCTAAGGTGGAATCTGCGTGAGTCAAAAATATGTCTAAGGCGGATTATGTGAAAGACAACATTCTGCCTAAAGTGGACCCGTGAGTAAAACAGAAATCTTTCTATGGCGAACCCTGTGTAAGACAGAAGCATGCCTAAGGTGGACTCTGTTTAAGACAGAAATATGCCTAAAGTGGACTCTGTGTAAAACAGCTATCTGACTAAGGAAGACTCCGAGTAAGACATAAATCTGTCTAAGCCGAACTCTGTGCAAGACAGAAATCTGCCTAAGGCGGACTCTGTGTAAGATGGAAATATGTCTAAAGTGAACTCCGTGTAAGGCAGCAATCTGCCTAAGGCGGATGCCGTATAAGATAGAAGTCTATCTAAGGCGGACTCTATAAAAGATAGAAATTTGCGTAAGGCGAACTGTATGCAAGGCAGAAATATGTCTAAGGCGGGCTCTGTGTAAGACAGAAACCTGCATAAGGCAGAAATCTGCCTAAGGAAAAAAAAATGTGCAATACAGAATTCTGACTAAGGCAGATTTTATGTGTAAGACGGCAATCTCCCTAAAACGGACACTATATAAGATAGACATTTGTCTAATGCGGAAAGATACATGTCCCGCACAAGGATGTTCAATGCAGTAAAGTCTGTATGAACCGGAATACCGTCAACGACGAAAATTTTCTTGGTCACGATCGATTCCGCCTTATACAAAGTTTACTGCATTTTCATAGCTAAACGAAGCATATAAACGCATTTACGACAAGTTTTTGAATATATACGTTTCTTTTCAATGTGAATTAATTTCTTTTGTTTTAAAATTTATTGATATTTCTTATATAGTAGGAAATTTATCAATTTTGTTTGCAATTTAAAACTAACACAAATTTTAGTATTTTTTTAACTATATCAAATTTTTTGCGTATTTTAATATGGAAAATATAAAACAAATGTAAAAAGTCCTTCCGGCCAGTGCCGGGAGGAAGAGGTAGCTTTCAAATTCCTTATTTTAAAAATGCCAACTTATATTATTCAAACACAAGAAGCTCAATTTAGTGAAAATCGAATATAGGAGATTCAATACTAATTTTTATCAATACTAAATCATTATGAATGAGAATTTTGTGAAATTAGTCAGCTTTATCCAAGCTGCTTTTATTTAAAGTAACTTATATTTGGCTGAGATGTTGATGTATATTATCCACATGCATTCTTACATGGAAATAGGCGAAATCGCGTGACAAATACCCGATCGTTTCAAAATGTTAGCCATACTAGAAATTCAAAGAGCTATAATCCAACCATTTTTTCAGATATAAACAAAAGAACAAATTTTCAGAAACAAAATCTGCTCCGGAATCTTTGTATCAACGCCAAACACATAAAAAAATCTTTTTCATTTTCCAATTTTTTAATACCTCATTTTAAATTTTAAATTTAATTTTTTTTAAATGGCAACCCTTTTTGAAATAAGATGGCGAATGAAGCTGGCCAACGAACTCGATCGAGACATTGGTATGTACTATGTACAGACCAAGTAACATCCAAATCGGTTCATAAATACGCTTGTTATCGCGTGACAAAAATCAGGTCGTTTTAAAATGTCAGCCAGAATAGAAATTCAAAATGCTATAACTCAGCCATTTTTTTAGATATGGACGAAACAGAAACTGTTCCGGAATCTTTGTATTAAGGTCAAACACATACGAAAAAAATCTTTTTCATTTTCCAATTTTTTGGTATCTTATTTTAAATTTTAATTTTTTTAATTTTTTTTAAATGGCCGCCATTTTGAAACAAGATGGCGGATGAAGTTGGCCATCGAACTCGGTCGAGATATTTGTATGTACTATGTACACACCAAGGTACATCCAAATCGATTCATAAATACGCCTGTTATCACGTGACAAATATGAGGACGTTTCAAAATATCAGCCACGCTAGAAATTCAAAATGCCATAACTCAGCCATTTTTTAAGATATAGACGAAACAAAAACTGCTCCCGAATCTTTGTATCAAGGTATAATACATAATAAAAAAATATTTTTTCAATTTTCAATTTTTTGGTACCACATTTCAAATTTAAATTTTTCTTAAAAATTTAAATGGCTGCCATTTTTAAACAAGATGGCGGATGAAGCTGGCCAACGAACTCGGTCGAGACATTGGTATGTACTATGTACAAACGAAGTTACATCCAAATCGGTTCATAAATACGCCTTTTATCGCGTGACAAAATTCAGGACGTTTCAAAATGTCAGCCACGCTAGAAATTCAAAATGCTATAACTCTGCCATTTTTTAAGATATAGACGAAACAAAAACTGCTCCGGAATCTTTGTATAAAAGTCAAATACATAAGAAAAAATTATTTTTCCATTTTCAATTCTTTGGTACCACATTTCAAATTTAAATTTTTTTTTAAATTTTTAAATGGCCGCCATTTTGAAACAAAATGGCGGATGAAGCTGGCCAACGAACTCGGTCGAGACATTGGTATGTACTATGTACATACTGAATTACATCCAAATCGGTTCATAAATTCGAGAGTTAGAGTATGACAAATGTCAGATATATATATATATATATGGATATATATATATATATATATATATATATATCAACTTTTGAACGGAGGGTGGTTTCGAGGTCTGGGGGTCATGATCGATGAAAATATACCAAAATTTTTTGAAATCGCTTTCCTCCGAACGGCTGCAATAGGTAGCTTTTTGTAATGAAAGCTACCTAAATGCTATAACTCAGCCATTTTTTAAGATATAGACGAAACAAAAACTGCTCCGAAATCTTTGTATAAAGGTCAAATACATAAGAAAAAAATATTTTTCCATTTTCAATTTTTTGGTACCACATTTCAAATTTTAAATTTAAAAAAAAATTTTAAATGGCCGCCATTTTGAAACAAAATGGCGGATGAAGCTGGCCAACGAACTCGGTCGAGAGATTGGTATGTACTATGTACACACCGAATTACATCCAAATCGGTTCATAAATACGCCTTTTATCGCGTGACAAAATTCAGGACGTTTCAAAATATCAGCCACGCTAGAAATTCAAAATACTATAACTCAGCCATTTTTTAAGATATAGACGAAACAAAAACTGCTCCGGAATCTTTGTATAAAGGTCAAATACATAAGAAAAAAATATTTTTCCATTTTTAATTTTTTGGTACCACATTTTAAGTTTAAAATTTTTTTAAAAATTTTAAATGGCCGCCATTTTGAAACAAAATGGCGGATGAAGCTCGCCAACGAACTCGGTCGAGACATTGGTATGTACTATGTACACACCGAATTACATCGAAATCGGTTCATAATTACGGGAGTTACAGTGTGACATAGGTCAGATATATATATATATATATATATATATATAGATATATATATATATATATATATATATATATATATCAATTTTGAACGGAGGGTGGTTTCGGGGTCTGGGGGTCATGATCGATGAAAATATACCAAAATTTTTTGAAATCGCTTTCCTCCGAACGGCTGCAATAGGTAGCTTTTTTGTAAAGAAAGCTACCTAAAACTGCGATGGCGTTATGAGCATGTAATATAAAAATATCAAATTGATATATTTGAAATACATTAAAATTGGCCGAATAAATGCATGTTTCTAATATTAAACAATAGATTTAAACAATTTTCAGAGAAATATCAATCAAAGCTAACTAATATAGATACTATATGTTAGTGAAACAATCAAGGAACATTAGAAAACTGACTTTTTTTTTTTTTACCCTCATAGGAGAGCCAAAAATGAATGTTCATCTACCCATCTGCTTTCGGTATTTTAAAATATAACATTATTGAGGAATGAGAATATATAAGAAATTTCTCATTTTCGGTTTTGAGGTTTAAATAACACAAATTTTTGCATTTTAAATAACAGTATTATTTAAAAATGCATACAAAGAAAATTTTTATCATAACAAAAATAGGAGTTTTAGCGTTTTTTCTTATAATCATTTACAAAAAATTAACACATCTTACTGAACAGAGTTTTACGAATAACAAGCAATAGGATTTCCCACACTTTAATGCGCATAGTGTTTGGTGAAGTTCGAGATAAACTAAGGAGAAAAGGAAAATAGTGCAGCTATATTGATATTAATCTTGATATGAAAAGATAAAACTTGTACATTATGTTTATTAAATTGACTTCGTACAACTGAATTTAGTAAAAATATACAACTTAAAGCCAAAATAAATAAATAAATAAATAAATAAATAAATAAATAATAAAATATATACATGTGTTTAAATAGTCTAATTGTGAAGAAAGTTTTTCATTTAAAAGTATTATCTAAGAATTGATGTTTAAAAAAAGTAAATAGCTAACCTCTTGGGAAGAAAATTTTAATATAAAACTTTCAAAAGAAATTGTCTAATGAGCTATTTTATTTTTGCACACTTTAATGCAAGATTTTATACTGTTATTAAAAGCAATAGAAATTTTTATATAATAATATTAATTATCTCATATTCTAATTAATTAGAAATCTGATTAATTAGATCTGATCATAAGATTATCTCATATTTTGAACATAGAGCATTAAAAGTTTTGCTCTATTTCAATTTCTATTCTGATTAAATCAGCCGAAATTGCTTTGTTTGTGGCGTTCATATACTGTAAGAAATCTCAGCTATATCAACTTATTTAAATATTATTTAAGTGCTATAAAACGTTATTGATATAATATCTAATTTATACCAGTTTAAAATTATATGATGTTAACCGCTTCCCTGGTTATTCCGAGATATTTCGGGTTCGTATATATTACAATTAATTATTATCCCGAAAAAACTCGAGCGTGGCATATTTATCACTACGATTTGTTTTATTACGTTTTTACTCGGCCTGAAGCTTGAAAAGAAAGAAAATATTCTTATATTATAAAAATTATTTTTATATAATAAATTATACATAAATTTTGATTCGCAGTTTCCCAGGTTTTGTGATGTGAAGTGCAAATGATGAAATACAATGATGTGATTGCAAAAAATGTGATGATTTTTTTTGCAATTTTTTTCAAAAACATTTATATGGGAAGCGGTTAATTTAATTACATGCACGATTATTAATGATGGATAAACTTAAACTGATATTAAAGCCTCTCATAATGAATATTACATCAACAGGAAACACATTGATTCAATTTTTTAATTCATATTTTACAAAAATTGTGAAAACAAAAAAATCTATGAACTTACCAACACATTCATATTTTTCACATACTTCGGAGTTGTGACAATCTTGGTTTGTTAAACATTCAACTAAAAAAGAGAAAATAGAAATTATAGAATTTTCAAATATTTTCAGCTGTGTAATAGAAATTTAAATTATATTTTAACATCATACGTTGCAATTATTTAAATAGGCTCAGTAAGCCTTTATAGTGAATAAAAAACCGTCAAATGCTAGACAAAAGAAGGAGATCATTCAGATAAAATTTGAGCTTTATCAGAAATCAGTTTTGTTTTGAAATTTCACAATGACTAGAAGAAAATACTTTCACAAAATGAAATCATTAGAATAACATTTTTATTAAATTAAAATAATTCAGAACAATTATCTCGCCCCCCACCCCTCCCAATATCTAAAGCTTTATAATTCATCAATATATTATTTGAAATATTCTGAAAGCATTTGCAATGAAAAAATTCTCTTTTATCAATAAATGTGGAGTTGAAATCAACCAAAAGCATTTATAAAATAATAGTTTAGGAATGCTTCAAGGTTTCCCAAGACAGTCCATTTTTTTAGTCAAAACGTGAAAACGGGAAGATGTAAAATAATCTTAGATATGTATTTTGCAGTTTCTGCCTACTGCCTTTCTGTTTTTTCGCTTTCATTGAAAAAATATCTTTTTTTTTTCCCACCGAAGCTTTCAAGTGCTGTATAATACTTTTATTCTTGCTATTGTAACTTTATTTAGTTTTTTACTGCAAATATATATTGCAGGACAAAAGCAAGAGAATTTATTTAATGCTAGTTAGAGATCTTAATTACAATAATACTCGCTCGGTTTCCTACCTCTGAGTACCATTATTTTTGAAGAGATATCTTCTGCCTATTTAATCGCAGAATTTCTGTAATTAAGCAGGTGAAGATTGCTATTCGTAATTAGTGACAGTCAACAGTCTATAACACGCAACCTCTGTATAATATGATATTTGCAGGAAACTTCTACGCAAATCTAACATATGATGCATGAAAACACCATATAAAAGAAAATACTGATTTCAATCACTATTCTAATTTCAATTTTTTAAATATATGATACACACAAAAGAAAAAAAAATAAAGCAAAATATTTATACTGAAAAGAACATTTTCTATGGAACTAAACTTACCAGGTTCGCAGCCTCTGTCTACGGGATCGCCCATATAGCCTTTCTCACATTTGCAGATAGCAGAATGACCCCTAGCATCACAATAGGCGTGTGGAGCGCACAATACCAAATCACATGGGTCTAGGGAAATAAATTACATTGCAGAGAACTTAAATCACACATAAACAAAGAAATTTTTGAAAAACTATGTCACTAAATTGCATTACTTATAATTAACGAATTCCAAAAAAAATTTCCACAAATTTTTATTGTAAAATTTAAGTGATAAAGTTAAGGAAAGTTTCTTTAATACTTTAAATTGATAAATAAACAAATAGAAAAGATTAATTTTTAATTATACTAAATACCGGGTGTCCCAAAAATGTCTGACGGATTTTAAAATTCAATAACTTGCAAAGACAGATATTTAAAAAAATTCTTGCAGGAGGGTTATGTATGATGTCAGGAGTTTTCTTACTGTGATTCTGGATTTTAGTTCGAATTTCAAGCAACAGATGGCGCTGAGAGCAATAGGTGCTCAGTCCAGACCCGATTTTTGGTACTTTGGGATCCCTTCAATACAATTTAGTCTCCTTTTTTCACATGGAAGAAGAGAGAGGCCAAAAAATCGAGCCTGAATTTAACGGTTATTGCTTGCAAAGCCATCTATCGATGCTATTTGTAACTAAAACTGAGAATCACAGCATAAAAACTCCTGACATCTTACGTAACACTCCTTTAAGAATTTTTTAAATATCTGTCCCTCTTTGCAAGTTATTGAATTTTAAAATCCATCAGGCATTTTTGGGTCACCTGCTTTAAATTTTGGTACATGTTTAACATAATCATTAAAATAACAAAAAGAAAGTTCACTAACCAAATTTGGGTGATAAATATCAAGTTTTGGTGATCTCTTTTTCTTTAATTGTGAATATTTTATTGGAGCCCTATTAAAAATTATATTATTTATGCAATTAAAAATGTTGTTATACTTGTTTATACTTTACATTGTTATAGCAAACAAGTATTTGTTTGTAAGTCACGTGTTGATAGTTTAAAAATTACATGCTTTAGAATTAATTTAAAAAATCATAAATTTACAGTTTTTAGTCAAACTTTATTTAAAAGCCCATTTAAAAAAATCTATTTGACAGAGTAAAGACAAAAATTATGCAATCTTTAGAAGAGGGGTATATGTGATCAAATCGATAAAGCATCTCGCGACATCTAGTGTTATTTTCGAGTTAACCCTTAATAAAGATCACATTTGTGCTTTAAAATATTGATTAATCAAATATGAAAAAACACATATTTATATTCCTTACCAACACAATCATTGTAGCCCTTAACACTGGCTCGGCAAACTTGATTATCACCACAATTAGTATCTCCACTGCAACGATCAACTGCAAAAAAAGAAATACTGAATAAGGTATGATTGATATATCAGAATATATATATAGCAATATTCAAAATGATTTTTAAAAATATGATTAAGAAATATTTTATTTTAAGAAAAGATTACCTGTAATACATTTTCCAGCGCTGCATACTTGATGTTCCGGACATTCATTATCAGCAAGACAAATAGCTGGAAACACGAAAGAGAAGAATTCATCAAGAAAAAGATGTGTAAAAAGATTTAAAATAAAATTTCTAAAATTATTTTACTTTCCAAAATGATTTTAATTTTTCAAAGAAATATCATAAGACAAAACAAGTACTTACAAATACATCGTCCCAGTTCACAACGTTCGTTATTACCACAGTCTCTGTCTCGGTTACATGGCACTGTAATTAAAAAAAGAACAGTTTAAAAAATATATTAAAACTTGAAAAGTTACAAGACTCATAGTATAACTATGTTTGCTAAAATTGACTAAACATGGCTGCGAAAATTTGACATAACTGACAGGATTTAAGGCAGTGGGTGCTTTCTAAAATTTTTGTAAGAGCTAAAATCTAATAGAGACATGTGAGCTCGAGTGCTGCATTTACGTTTTTGAAGTCATATGATTATAGCTACACCTGAAAGAGATTTTGTTCTGACTGACTAATTGATTTACCAACGCATAGACAAAACTATTATAGTTAGAAACTTGAACTCTTGGGTAAATATTCGTAACATATAATAGGAACCCTCTACGAATGTTTTTTTTTTCAAAATTCAACCATTAAGGAGGATATTGAAAGTTTTAGGTTATTTCACCACATTTAAAAAGAAGGTTTAAGATGGAATATAGCATAACAAATCTACTAAAAAATGGTTAAACATATATTTCACCTATTTTCGCAATTCAATCTGGATTCCTTCATGATCAGATTTATTGCTAATTGTGAATTTTAGTGTGCGTGGTTCTATGCAAAATTAAACTTACTAATTATAACCCTTGTATGACTATGTACTATAATGAACTACCGTTGTATACTAATTGGTAATACCTATATATTATTAACTTTAACTAGTGTTAACAATTTAATATTAACTCTCTGTTGGATGGAGTCTATTAGCTGCTAGGAAAGGTTCCTGAACTTATGATTAAACACTATACTTGTAATATTTTACTCCAGTATTTTGATTATTAATTGAAAGAAAAACATATTGATGCCGTATGTTTATGTTTATTGCATTACATATGAAAAACAATCGCTATGTCTTTAAAAAGTACATTTTACAAAAAATATGTTTTGTGTGTTTTTATATACCTTTTTAATTATGTTCACAACTTGCGGGCCACATAAAAAGAAGTCGAGGGCCACGTAGTGAGTATCAATGATTTACTGTCTAACAAGTTTATTTAAAAAAGAAATTATAGCAGAAAACTTGTTAAAAGTAGCTATTTTAAAAATAGCAATAAGTCATTTTGTAATCAATTAATGCAAAAACTTGCAGCTGTACAAGCATTTTTTCTTTAATGATAACAATACCTCTAAATAATGTAAAAAGATTATGTAATAATTAACTCAATTTAAATGATCTCAGTAGATTTGTAAATCTTTACCAGAAATTTCTTACATCATATTAAATAAATGTATATTGACAAATTATTTATTAAGTAATTTCATTTATTTATTTCATTTATTATTAATTTTCTAAAATAATTTTATTACTTTAAAGCTAACTTGATCTTTTCAGTTAAAGAAATTTGAAATATTAATATACCAAAATGTAATAACAAATTAAAATTGATAAATACAAATTGTTTTCTTACCATTACAAACTCCCTTTTGACACAATTCTCCAGCCGGACAGTTAATATCGGTATCACAAGGAATGATTTCTAAAAAGAAAAAGGAAGAAATGATTATGCATTAATGTTTTATTCAATGATGCATTTATCAATGGGAAAAAGCAGATACAGTATAATGCTTTTTTATTAATAGTACGGTGGCGAGCTAGCAGTATAGGGCGAGCCAGAGGGGTTTGGCGCTAAGGAAATATGACCAATCTTTAACACAGATTAATAAATAGATTAATTCATATAATACTTTTTAAATGTATAATTTTTAAAATAATAAATTATTTTAAATCACCTGCAGAGAGATCATAATGAACCGTAAAGAAACTATTTTGCAAGATTTATTTAAAAAAAAAATCTATAATTTTATGAAATTTTATTCACAACGTACGGTTAAATATTGGAATTTAACACAAAGGCTAGTAACCACAGTGTTCAATTCAGAGCATGGTATCACAGGACCACCCCCTGAATTGAGCTTGGGTTAATCTACGTTGATTAAAATAAAGCCCAAATTATAGAAAAACTATCAAGAACATAAATACTTTAAATACTTTTGGAGATTTTAATGAACATTTAAACCTAAACGTTACAAATAAAATTATTACGAAAGTGTTTGTTTTAAATTTTAAATTTAATCATTATTCTATTTTTGACGAATTATTTAAACAATAAAATATTTATCTTGGATCAGATTAAAAAAAAATTATTTGCTTTCATTTCAGGAGATATAGTCATGGATGATCAGTTATTATTATTTTTAAATCATTAAATAAGCATTCGAGCAATCATACCTTTTCTAAACAGTCTTCATAAATAATCCTGAATTAGTCAGGCTTCGAAAATTATGTGAAACATAATTAGTAATTTTTTTCTTCACCTAAAGTCAGTTCAAACTTAGTATTTGTGTTAGTATTATAATATATCTATATTATTATTATATATTATTTTAATACATGAAGTGGCACCAAAAGATTAAACATGGAGCTAGCGAATGACTTAAAGCACCATTGTTCAAAAAAAAAAAAAAAAAAAAAATACTCACTTCTGCACCCGGCGATAGGATCACCATAAAATCCATCTCTACATCTACAAATGGCACCATGATTTTTGGCTTGACAAACAGTATTTTGGCCGCAGTTTGCCTGGCTGGAACATGCATCTAGAAACAATATAAAAATAATTATTTGTGAAATAGATAAAATATCTCGTAGAAAAAAAATGTAATAAATATGAGCTGAAATTTTAATTTTCAGAAAAATTATGTCATGGGATTAAGAAACTTTAAAAGTTTGTCTTCGCACTGAACTTGCACCCAATTTGATTTTTTGAATACAAACACCTAATTTTGGCATCATATTGGGATTTTTTAATAAATTGTACCTTAGAATACCAAACGGGAAGCTATTCGGTTAAGTAGTTTAGGAATTATGAAGATTTAAAGTTTGTAACTCCTAATGCTAAATTCATTTGTAATCGTTGCAAAACAGACTAAAATGCGGGTAATTTATTAAGCATAGCTCAAGAACTATTTGGTGGAATGGGCTGTAATTTTCGATTTGCATATTTGAAGCTTCTATAAATTGATTTTTATTAAAAAATTATTGGTTACAACTCATATTTTTTCTTAAAATTAGCTTTTAAAATATATTTTCGAAAACATGAAATAAATAGATAAAAAATATTATGATGTAAAATCATTACATCTGGAACTTATAATAGAAAATTCTTATAAAGTATCCCTTGATTTTTTGTTTTCACAGAAAATTATCATCACAAATTTATTTTAAAAGAGAATTAGTGGATGAGGAACTGTATTTAAATATTTGTATGAAACTTTCAGGGTGCGTACGTTGTTACCACAATTTTTGAATAGAATTTTTCGCCTTATTTAACCAGAGAAAAATATTACAAATTCAGTGAATAAAAGATGCGATTAGGAACTCAGCAATTTGAATATTAAATAGAAAATTTGCAAACTTAAATAGCAATGACGCTTTAGAAATTTCAAGTAGTGTACGTACTTTGAAGACTGTGAAACTGCGCATATGTGTATTTTGCTCATTCACTGGATCCAGTTTTCGAATATCACTTTTTAAAGAGATTAACCTCTCATTTGGATTTCTCTCGCGAAGTTTGTAGAACTCTACCTTAAAGATTATTTCTATTGTAAATGTGGTAAAAACCTACCGCAATTTTTTTCTTCGGAAATACTGATATTTAAAAAACGGACCACTGTGAGCCCTGCAATTTACTTCATAACTAATAATAACAACAACAACAACAACAACAACAAAACAACTCCTTTTTATTTCCAAGGAGTCTACCGTCTCAATTTAAGATATTTATAGAAATTTTCTGTTTAGTATTTAAATTTCAGAATTCCGATCCCCGCATTTCATAACAGAATTTATAGTAGATAAAGTGATGAGATAAGGGGAATATTTTTTCGGCGGTTAGATAAGGTGAATAATTTTTCTGCGGTTAGAAAAGCAGAAAAAATTTATTAAAAATTGTGATAAACCGATACGTACACTGGAAAAAGAGGTCTCAGAAACCGCACTATTACGATTTAACTAACAGGTAAAATGATGGTAAGAGAAATATTAAGCATCTGTAATAAATAATACTTTTACATACCAATACACTTATTCTTCTCACAAACTTGATTATCTCGACATTCTTCATTGATGGTACATTCAACTAAAGGGAAAAAACAATAAAAATAAATAATTATTCAGCAAGAACAAAAAAAAAATTATTTTACGTAGTGAAGCATACTACAAAAGGTTTAGAAACGAATTGATGAATGTACCAACCTTTTGCGCATCGGTAAGCAGGATCTCCAGTATAACCAGGTGGACATGAACATACTGCTCTATGACTTACAGTCCTACAATCTGCATTAACTCCACAGGCTGTGGGTGATTCACATGGATCTAAAAACAAAACAAAACAAAAAATAAATACTCTTTGCAGTTTTCTGGTAAACTAAACCTAATTTTCGTAAAAAGTTGAGATGTTTATCGGAAATTGTATGTCAAACGTGGCAATTGAGGTGCGTTCGTACTATAATTAGTTTTATAAATATTGTTGCAATAGCTGTTGCACTTTTATGAAAAAATGCATGAATACAAAATTTATTACGATTATATCTATTAAATTCAGTAATACGAAAATAATAGGGCTTCATCTTAAATAGGACGTCATCACCATGGCAACCTAGAATTATCACTTATCATGGGATATCATTAAACTATTTATGTATGATAGAATTTAATAGAATGTAGAAAACTCTAATTGATATCTTTTAAAGTTTTGATTCTATTTTCATAAAATTAGAAATGACTCGACAAAATTCTGCTACGAATATGTATATTAAATTTCAAACAATTCGGTGGGTAGTTTTAGCACTCTTATATGCGGACAGACGGACAGACAGACAGACGGACGGACCAGACGACGGCTGTAGGTGCTACGTATTTATATAATTACGAACGCACCTAATAAAAGGAAAGATGTGGGAACCATGGTTTCTAGTTTAGATTCCTTTTTAGGTGCGTTCGTAGTTATATAAATACGTAGCACCTATAGTCGTCGTTCAGCCCGTCCGTCCGTCTGTCTGTCTGTCTGTCCGCATATAACAGAGCAAAAACTACCCAACCGAATGGTCTGAAATTTTAAATATATGATTGTTGCAAAATTTTGTCGAGCCATTTCAAATTGTATGAAAATCGGATGTATAGTTTAATTACAGGGACAGTCAAAAATTTTTCTTTACATTACGGCCAATGGGAAAAATTATTGCAAATGCATTTTAATGATGTTACAGCCTTCCGAATGGTCTAAAATTTTAAATATATAATTGTTGCAAAATTTTGTCGAGAGATTTCCAATTTTAGCAAAATCGGATGTATAGTTTAATTACAGGGACAGTCAAAAGTGTTCCGTTACATTACGGGGAATGGGAAAAAAGTTATTGCAAGTGCATTTTAATGATGCTACAGACTATGCACTTTATTAAGTGCAAAAAATTATACATTCAGTACAATATGGGATGTAAAAAATAATTATAAAACTAGTTATAGTACGAACGCACCTCATTTGCCACGTTTGACGAGCAATTTCCAACTTTTTTATTCAGAAATTCCAAACCGATGTTGGAAATTCCGAAAGATAAAAAAATGTAGTTTACGTAATCATGAAAAATCTATTATTAAATAAAGCAAAGGTTACTATTTTAAATTTCTGATATGCATTTGGATTTCCTGAATATAAAAAAAGAGGGCAAACTGACAACCAGGAAAAAAGTAGGAGACTTTCGAATACGTTTAACATATTCGCGACTGCTGACATCTTTTGCTATGAACATTAATTTCGGATTTTAAATATTACATTATTTTTGAGAAGTATACACAAGATTAGTATCGCAAAAGGTTAAACAGTCAGCGTACTATTCATTATAAATACATTAATTAGAAACAGTATCATTATTATATACTATACATATATGCCACTCTAAGACTATTTTTAATTAAAAAAAGCATACTTTGAATTAGAAATTTAAATTTATTTAATGAATGAAATTAAGTATATTTCAAATGACTACGACATAAGAGCAAGACACGTTTAATGATGAAAAAATTTTGGATAAAAAAAGAGGCAAGAGGTCGCTAAGTATTTACACATGCAGCTGTATTATAAACAATAAAACAGAAAAACTTTTTTTTAATAATACGACATCCAAGAGTAACGCCCAAGGGCAACTGTTAAAAAGATGAAAACAAGCGGTGGCGAAAATATAATCAGTTGTCAGTATGTGGAAAAATAAATTATGCTCTAATGCTTTCGAATTTTATTAAATATAGAAAAATTAGTTTCAAAAAGTAGGGAAACATTTTTAAAATATGGACAATAAATTAAGCAAAAGCTAAACACAGACTCTTTAATAATATTATTAAAAAAAAAAACCCTGTGAGTTTATTGTTATTTTGACTGATATGCTTTAAACTATCGTTGAAGAAGGAAATGAATTTATTTTCTCTGAGAGAAGCATCAATTTTATTAGACGTATGCCTTTGCAGTAAAGCTTTTGAAATCGAATCTGTCTATCTGAAATTTTTTCCTTAAACGGAAAAATATCTTATCCAGATTAGTAGATTGGCTGGTTGTGGGGGGCAGGTCATCTTTTGCATACGAAATCTAAACAGTCCAGGACCTCCGTTTAAAGTGGAGTCCAAAAAATTTAAACCATTCACCTTTTGTCTAAGAACATCGTTCTATTATACCTGCTAAGACGTAAACCTCTCAAAAAAGGATTTTTTCCAGTTCCCCCCGATCCTGTTTTTATAGGTTTTACTGCATAAATTGAAATAGCACTTGGAGTTTAAACAGTCCAGGACATCCGTTTAAAGTGGAATCTGAACATTCAAATCCTTCACCTTTTGTCTTGTAGCTAGTGTCCTAATCACTACAGAAGCAGATGAGCTATGGTCCCGGGCGAAAAGAAAACCGTTCTTTTGTACCTGCTAAGATGGAAACCTCACAAAAAAAGGGATATTTTCAGTTGCCACCTACTCCATTTTTACAGGTTTTACTGCATAAATTTAAATAGCACATCATTCATCTATTTTACTCGTTGAAGCTCACTTTTTATTTCATTGTAATAACGATACAATGGAGAAGCGAAAAAAAAAAAAAAAAAAAAAAAAAGATGAACCCCCCCCCTTTTTTTTTTTGCAAAAAGTTTCAATGCTTACCTCTGCAGTAAGGCTCGCCTTTAACTCGAATACATGCTGCTGAATCCGCACAGTCTGAATCACCGTTGAAACACATATTAGGATCGTGACCTAAATAAGAAAGCAATAATCAGTACCACATATTTTTACATTAGAAATACTATATAAATAAATGCGCCTGAAAGTAGTATTAAAAGTACACACTACTTTGAGGCGCATTTATACTTATATATATTTTAACCTGAAAACTTACAAATGCTTTTTTTTTTTTTTTTTTTAAAGAGAAGATGCAAGGCACTTTTTTATTGTGTTATATTTTCAACTGTGTCTTTATCTTCTTAAAGCGTTTCTCAAATTTCCTGCTCAACAAATACTTTTTCTAACTCAATTTTAAACATAAAGGCATGAAATTGGCAGGACTGACTATTAAAGCGATTTCGAATCGAATGGCGTTTTTCATTTTTTGATAAATAAATTACTTCGGTTCAAAACGGTAACTTTTACAGAATTTTTTAAAGGTCTTTTGCCTTTCCCAAAAAAGTGGAAAACGCCATTCGATTCTGACAATTTCAAGCCTTTACTAACAAAAAGGAATTAAGAATTGTGTTAGAAAGTAATTCCTTTGGAACTGATGCAATCTTAAAAGTAAAGTTTATATTTATGTGGTATTCTATTAATGGATGACTTGAACAAGGGCCGTACAGATTTACCATGAATTCTTGCCTTATTTAATCATGTAAAACTATTACAAATTCTACTATCAAAAAAGGCGATTATGAATTCTGGCATTTTAATATTAAATAGAAATTTTCTAATTAGAAAAATGTATTATCAGACTCCTTAGAAATTAGTAGGAATTCACGCGCCTTGAAGGAAAAAACTAAAGACGAAATTAAATATTCTAAATAAAATGTATATCCGAAGGTGCAAACTATATCCCTTTTGCTATATATGCTTCAGTTTTAAAAATAAAATGATTAATTATTAATTAAAAATATTTATCGTATTTTCCGATGTGTATGACGTTCTTCAAAAACGTTTTAATGAAAAAATTACTAATTAATGTATAGCTAATTTTTAATAATTAAAAATACGATGCTTATTTAAATGCAATAATAATATCGCCTACACTTGTATTTAAAAATTGTTTTATGTTCGAATTTTAGTAACAGATGGACATCTAAGTAGTGCAATTAATGTATGATAGTGTTCTTTTTCTGAAATTAAATATGATTCTTCATATATAAATTACGTTAGTCAATGTAATAGATATATCTATTTTATTTTATTTTTTTCATTTTTAAATAGAATACTAAAAAAAGCGTAATATAGATCATACAAATGTGAGAAATATAAAATAAATAGAAAAATAAATAAAGGAAGAAATATAGAGAAATAAATAAATATAAAGAATGAAAGGAAAAAAATTAAATAAATATAAATAAATAAATAAAAATAAATAAAAAATAAGAAAAGAAATATAAATTAATAATTAATTAATTAAAATAAATAAAGATGTATAAATAAATAAAATACGGGCTTACATTGTATAAGACGCGTTTTATTTTTTAATACACGTAAATTCCTTTTTAATGCACATTTTAAGGTAAACATTTGTGTCTTATAACATCGGAAAATTTAATAAAGATTTTTGTTATTATTTTTGGTCATTGATTAAATAAAAAAAAATTTCTTATTTAATTAAGAGATATATATCAAGAGACATTTATGAAATAAAACGTTAAAAAATAAACTATTCCTTACATCCAGGATGAATAAGAGGATTTCCAGTTAGTCCAGTCGGACATCGACATGAGAAACTGCCTGGAGCATTTTCACATACAGCAGTTGGATGGCATGGGTGTTGTCGACATTCATCCACATCTGTAAGCAAGAGAAAGTTATAAGAAAAAATTAAGAAGACTGGCAAGAATATAGAACACGAGCAACTTTCGTGATTTTGGATGGATGCATGTCATAACTATACCACCAGTGAACAATATTAATTTACTACTGGTAAAATGAAACAGTTGTTGGGGCTTTGAGTCAAGGAAATATGAATTAACAGGAGGATCCAAATATATCAAAAAATATATTTTGCGGTCTTTTCTGTGTTTTATCCGCGGCCGCACAAAACATTTTGTGTTTGATTTCTATCCACAGTCCTATAGTTCCTTCGTTCTTGAGTAAATCTAAAAAGATGGCAATGTGGGGTTTGTTTTTCATATTTAACTCAAAGTTAAAAGATAAAACTTTGAATACGGGAGAAAATATATCTCATGACAATTAGAATTAATTACTTTCAACCACTTAAGTTTAGATATGATTTAAGAACATTGCTAATACAATGTATTAAAATCAAAATATTATTTCTTATTCAATAGTGGTTGAGGTTAGCTTTGCGAAAGCATTGAGTTCTGTGAATTCAAAATGAAATTTGTTTTTCAGAAAGTTTAGTAGAATCTTTTAAAGGTGAAATTCGCATTTTGTATTTCAAAATTTTCAGAGTTGGTATTGGAAAAAATGTAAATATTTCATAAATTAATATATGGATTTGGGGGGCCCCTTGAGGTCCAGGACGCCTGAGCAAAGTCCCGATTTGCCCATGCGATACCAAGGGCCTGTCCCTGTCCACTCTCAACGGTGTCCAACGGTGTCCATTCCTAAACGGTTATTCATAGACATATAGTTCCAATTGCAAAAATGTTTTAAATGAGATAAAGAAGTATTTTAAAAGTGGTTTAGGTCAATATAAACGTTTTTAAAAAAATTACGAAATTTAAATTTTTATACGATCACCCGGTCTTATAAGTTATATTTAGTAACAATATCCTATTACACTAAGAAGTAAGACAAAAAAAAAATCCCATTCTTATGCGATTAAAATTGTCCGAGTAATAATCTGTCCAAAGTTGAAGCTTCTTTTTTTTCTGCAAAATAGGGGCCATTTAGAAATTTACTAGACATATTAATAATAGTCAGATATAAAAATACAACAGCTTAGAATATAATTAACATTACACTATAAATTTGAAATCTGTTTTCGTTCTGACATATTAAAGAAAAATATACGACCTATACTAAAAATATAAATGAAAAAATAACACAATTTTTGTTAAAAGATATCATGAAAAGCAACAGTCTCATTTCCTTATAAAATAAAACATATGTTAAAATACAGTTATTTTAACCGATATGAAACTTAATTAATAAAAATTAAGACTATTGTAATACTTATACGATGTGACTACTTTCAGTTAAAGTGCAGAAATGCGCGAAATAAAAACTCTTCTGATACTTTACGTAGTTTGCGTACGATTCCTCGAAACACGCTCAACTCATTTGTATTCAGATGGAGAAAATTGGTATAAATCATACAAATCAAAGTTTCATAACTCGGTCAATTTTAGTGTTAGGTGAATGGGACATTTTTTTTGTGTCTTACTTGTTAGTGGAATAGGAAACTTTTACTAAATATTATTTACAGGACCAGGGGACCGTATAAAAATTAAAATTTCGTAATTTTTAAAGAAATGTTTTTCTTGATCTAAATCACTTTTAAAATACTTCTTTACCTCATTTAAAACATTTTCGTAATTGGAACCATATGTATGTGACTAACGGTTTAGGAATTATCCATTGGATACCGTTGAGAGTGGACACACTGTCTATTGAGAAAATGTAACCACTAAAATTTTCTCTTAGTGTTTCGACAATTAATAGTTCTAAAAAATAACAACTAATGGCCTTTTTGGTAATTATTGACATTTAAAAAACATATATATACATACTCCAATGCATACAAACAGGTTCCTATATCCATGTATGCCTGAATTTTTACAATAAAGTGAATGTCGGCACAGCATGTAATTTGTTCTATTATTATCTTCGTCATTAAACTTAGGCGTATGATTTTTTTCTCATATTATTCATTCTTTTCTTGAATTTTGTTAATTTAAATATAATTGAAAAGTTCTCTTTTACCTTTTAAAATTAGCTACAATTCATTATATAGATTCCATGTTAAGTAATAAATATTTATATAATTCAAATATGGAATTAGATTTAGTAGGCAGTAATTATGATAATAAACCTTACTCGAAAAGAAAATTCGAAAATTGTTTTTATCTTGATTCTCTTATTTTTATTAAATGTCTTGCTTAATTTAATGAAAATAGAATTACTTCAGTTATTATAGGAACATTTTTTAAAATTTTAAATCATAACAAAATGTGAAAAACCATACCAATGCAAGTGAGTTGTCCATTATTCTCATAGCCTGGTTCACAGCGGCAGGATGCTTGTCTGTTTCGTACAACACATGTTCCATATTGACCACAATTTACCTTCAAACAAGGACCTAAGATAAAAGTGAAAATTATAATAAACTCAAATTTACTTATGGGTGCAAAAGTTATATATAAATTACTACATCAAGGTATCTGTAATGCATTTTTTCATAATAAAATTAAACTTTTAACATTATTTTATCAAAATAATAATGCAGAACCGTTTTTGCCCCATAAAATAACTGATACTGTTTATGTAATGATACTGTTTAAATAACTATTTAAACAACTTGTTATGAAATTCATTTAACAAAAACAGTAACACGATTTAGGATGAGTTATAGCATTTTACTTTATCATATTCCAAAAGCAATATTTGTTATAGAGTCATGCGCGGAATGGGTTAACCCAATGCGAACATGAGAAAAAAATCCTCTTCAATCCGATACCCGACAAGAACTCGATGCTAAACTCGAAATCAAAGAAAATTGACCCATAATTTCACACAATTTTGAAACAAATTCTACAATCATATACCTAATATAAATTTTATCTGTTATAGAAAGAAATTGCTAAATATAAGCTCATTCATATTCAAATGTGCAGTTTTTCATCGGAAACAATATTTTGAACTTTCTTAAAAAAAAATAAGTTAACCTGAACCCGACCCCCAAGAATCAACTTCAACCCAAAATCGGTCCGACCTCTAAACAATTAGAGTCAACCCGACCCTTTCCAGAACCATAAAGAAAAAAATTAGCTCCAACCTGAAACGCGGGTCGACAGGAGTTCGGATTACTTTGAGTTTCCCGACCCGGTGCAGGATTTTAATTAGTTTTACAAAGCAAAAATATCTTAAACGGATAATTTCTTTCCCAACTATAACTGTTACGCTTTTTTGAGGGGCTTAAGGACATGAAGTAGAAAGTTTCAGTTCTGAAAAACGTCTGTATGTATACTCTCAGGCCATTATGTTTATACATTTTATAATTATTTAAGCTATAAAAAATAATATTTAAAAAGATTTGTGTAGAGTTGTAAAAATTCCACAAATCCCTTCTAAATAACTATTTAGTTTATCAATATTAATAGACAAAATCTTTCTAAAATTCATTTAATGATTACATAAATTTTCTGTCATATTAAAAAAAAAAAATACAGAAAAAATGTTTCGGAAGTTAATAAATTTTTATTAATTCAAAATATGAGACGTAAAGAATTTAAAGTCGGCGCAAGTTTCAATATTTGAGTCATTCGCCGAAATGAAATAAGGCACATATTTAAAATCTAAAACTGAATGCTAACGCATAAAAAAGCACAAAACTTATAAAACAGGGATAAAAACTAATACTTACTTTCACATATGTAATTGATGCACTGTCGATCAATATTGCAGTCACTATCTTGTAAGCAATCAACTGCAAATGAAAAATTCATTTTAGTGATAAAAAATGTATATAAACATTATTATCTACTCAAAATGAATATTTTATCTTAATATACACACACACACAAAAAAAAAAACCCGACAAAAAGAACAACAACAACATATTATCTTGGAAGAATGTATTTTACAATACCTTGTATGCATCCTTTTGATAATTCATAGGCATCTCCTGTATACAACCCATACTTCGGACAATGGCATTGAGGTACATGATTCGAAACACTGCATTCTGCATTAGGACCACATGGCTTGCTGTCACACGGATCTGTAAAATAAATATTAAATATAATGAATAAATTATTCCTCAAAGACCTACTATATATTTTTTAATTGGATATGCTAAATGAAAAATGCAAAAAATAAAAAATAAAAAAAATTAAACATAAAATAAATAAAGCTTTATTTGCAGATTTTAATTTCTTGCCATAGTGATTCAAGATAAATAAATTCTTTATCAATATTAAATTATCTACATAGATCAATATTCTATATTCAACACGTCATCTATATTCATACATATTGACATCTTGGATACTTATATACATGTTACAGTGCATTTATATCTTAGTCTACAAACGACATGCATACGTATTTGCATTGAATAAAATGTTTCTTCAACAAATAAAAGTAATAGTAACTAATTCTGACGCTAAAGAGGAAGATTCCAATTGAGGAAATTTTCATAATTCTGATACAACTGAAACTGAATAAATATAAGCCTAAATTGAGGAATCATCTACAGTTGAAATGTTCTATAATTCTTCATAACAATGATTTTTCTACAAATTAAAATGATAGCATTCTGTCGCTAATAATTAAAAAAAAATGTTTAGACTTACTAAGGCCTGATATTTGCCTAGGACCACGAGGACCAGGCGTTGAGACCCAAAATTTTTAGAGCCCTTTAAGTCAACTTGGCTCATTTATAAAATGCCCTTATTAAAGCATGTTTATTTAGAAATTGGATCGATTTAATAAATATTAAAATTATTTATAACACTTAATTTATATATTTTTTAACTATGTAAATGTTTTGACGAGTTGGAAATACTCGTGCTTAAATGCATACAATATTATCTAAGGAGCAAGTAAATAAGAATAAGGCTCTCTTAAATACACGTTTACCTTAGACTTCAAAACATATCAGTCGGGGTCTAAACTTACTTATGCATTTAGGTACTCCTAGTTGGTCAACACCACATGCAGCAGTTGTAGGACAATCTCTGTCACCATTTGGACATTCCCCTTGAGGTCGACCTAGTTAAAAGACAAAATTTAAGAACGCTGTCAAGCTTCAAAAATTACATTAATAAGAAAAAATATTAATATGTTTTGTGAAATTTGTTTTAACGTATGACAAAATGATTGTATAAATATTTGCTTTAAGATGGAAAAAAAAATTAAATGTATAGGAATAATTTATTGAACTTAAATAAAATTTTAAGCACACAAATTATATTTCAAAGACTCAGTCGTATGTTCATCTACAACTTTAATCGGAGTTTTTGTAATAAAGTAAAAAAAAAAAACTGCATTTAGCATTTTAATGTCATTAATACGATTTTATTTTGTTGAAAATTTTTATTTTTCACCAAATAAGAACAGTAAACATCCCTAAAGCGACAATGTTCCGTTCAGATAAAAATTGGTTGCTCCGAGAGGTGGTCTTTTCACGGAGGTCATGTTTAAATCTAGATTTTAATTGTTGAAAAAAGTAACTATTAACGTTATTACAATCTATTTTTCACATTAGGGAAAAATATGAAAATATAAGCATAAAAAAAAGTTCATTGCATAAGTTAATTACTATAGAGTTTAAAAAATGAATACATTGACGTTTGCCTTGATTTTATGGTTTTGTCTTTTATAACTTTTATTTCCAAGTTCTTTCGAAGTTCAGGAAATAAATGCAATTTTTTTGGACGGGAAAAAATAATGACGATTTCATTAATTTATCTATTTCTTTGAAAATTTCCGGACAGAATAGGGCAAGGTAATTTATTGACCGTCATTCTTAATTTGTCATCAGAGTTAAATTGATTGTCTAAAAAGGCCCAAAGAAGTTTAAACACTTCAAAGTTACCGGAATAAAAAAATTCTAAACTTAGTTTAGAAATTTAATGAATAATGCGCTCTCCGGAATTATTTTTTTAATAAAACCTTCTTCGAGCGACCAGGAAAAAACAGAATTTGTTTCATTTTCTTCAAAGAAATTGGTCGCTCTTGGAGGGAATTCAACTGGGATGGTTTCTGAATGGAGGTAAAATTAGTAGTGAGCCTATGGGAATAGATTTCGTTCCATAAAAAATGGTCGTTCAGAGAGATGGTCGCTTAGTGGAGGTGACCGCACAGGCGGGGATCAGTGTAATTCATTTTATAACTTACGTCAGCTCAAGTACTACATATTAGTTATGAGATGGGCTCAAGCCGTAGCTGGCCTGAAACGGGATCGGGCTCGATTTTTATACCAAACTTCGGGCTCGGACTCAAAGTGAAAATTTTATTTATAAACAAATTGGAAAAATGAAAAAAAAAAAAAATTCTATTTGTGAAAGAAGAATGCTGTCAAAGTTTCTGAACGTGTTTTACATTCCTTTAAATATCAGTTTGAAAAAAAATTAATTATTATTTACGGGGTATAAGGAGAAATTTTCTATCTGATTCTGAAGCCTTGGCATGGTCAGTGTTAATAACATAAAGAAACCATGGGATATCCCTTGTCAGTTCTTGTTTTCTGTTTGAAGCCCATTTTCAAAATTACTGGAGAAAAGAACTCATGTCTTTCTGAGATCGTTGTGCCCCACAAGTGGCCGAGAGTTTCTGCTCTCGAAGCTGGTAGACGGGGGGTGGTGGGTTCGCTCCCAATCACGCCCGTCGACCTAATCGTTCGGAGTTTTCTTCAAATCTTGGTTTTCCAATCGTAAATACGGGTTAGGTTCCCTTAGAAAGACCCCCCCCCCACAGAGGGCACTTTCCCCCTTAAGGGCTATATCCCACGTGTTGATAATTGGCCGTCATAAACACAACAACAACTAAGATAGTTGTACAATTATATTTTTAAAGAATAACAATCGTGCCTTTTGCAGATTTCTGCCAGTTGTTGTGTATAAATAAGGTATTGGGCTCGAGATCTGATGACAGATAATTTTTCGGTCTCGGATTTCAATTTGTCACGCCAGGACTTCTAAAAAAGAGCCCAAACTCATTTCTACTATATATATTTTTCTTCCTTTGTGTTTTAAATTAAACTTTTAATTTTTTACTTGGAGGTTAGTTTTCTGCACTTATTGTAATAATTTATACATTTACTAAGGTTAATTATTAAGTTGAAAATACACTAATACGCTAAAAAGATGAAAAATATTATTTCAAGAATGAAAATAAAATCCGGTAATTAATTTTTTCATTTCATGATTAGGTTAAAAAAGATAAAGAATGGAACATACATCCAGTATATCCATCACCAATGTCCCCTTCTCTGCATTGACAATAATAACTACCAGCTGAATTTATACAGAGTGCAGTTGGATGGCAAGGATTGGACAAGCATTCATTGTTATCTGAAATATAAAATGGGTAATACATTAGAAATGTGTATTAAATTGACAATGATCTAAAAAAGAAAGTCATAAAGCTATTTTAATTTTATTATTATATATAATGTTAGAAACAAGAAAACTATGCAGCATGATTATATATATATATTCGCTTTTACACAATAAATTAGAGACAATCATGAATTTATCGAATAACGATATTTACAACACTTATGAAATATTGACAGTTTTTTCAGTAATAATCATATTTGTAGTCACTTATTAGACGAAATTTTTCGCATTTTTACACGAATAAATAAATATGTCATTATACAATTTACACTGGCAATCTAGTGTTCTTTAAGTACAACATCTTATAGCGTAAAATAGTATTGAATATTATGCCGGGTTAAACGCGTTTTAAAGAGATTATGTAACTTTAATACATTTCTCGCCACTCTTATATGTAACATTTCCACCCGTCGAATTTGACTATAAATCACTTACTTTATATCATTATTTAGCCTTCTTGGGAAGAAGTGTAGAGAAGTTGTAAAATAACACACGCAAAACATACTAGCTGATTTATTCAAATTAATATAATTTTCTTTAAAATTTACTCTTTTTTTTCCTTCATTTGAAAAAAAATAATAAATAATAGTTTAATTTACCTTTTTGCACAGAAAAGTTATTCATAATCTTATTTTTAAAATCCTTAATGGCTATGTATTTCAGTTTACAGTTCTTCCCACATTTTATATAAAATTGAGAACTTCATATAAATCTTATTGGATAAATTAAAAACGACGGACCCCCCCCCCCAAATAAATACGTCATCATACAATTTACACAGGAAATCTAGTGTCCTTTAAGTACAACATCTATAGCTTGAAACTGTATTGAATCTTAGGTGGTGTTAAACGAGAATGTATTAAAGAGAATTTTATCACTTTAAAACATTTCTCTCCCCCCCCCCCCCTCCATCTGTATAATGTTTCCACACATCAAATTTGACTATAAAGTATTTATTTTATATCATTATTAAGTTCACGAGAAGAAGTTCAGAGAAACAATAAAATAACATACTCAAAACTTATTAGATGATTTATTACAAACAAATTTATATTTAAACAAGTATAAATTTCTTTAAAATATAGTATTTTTTCTACATTTGGACAAAAATAATAAATAAATATTTTATTTACCTTTTTTGTGCAGAAAAATCATTCTTAACTTACTTAAAACTATTTAATTGCTTTGTATTTCAATTTATATTTTTTCATGTTTCATATAAAATGGAGAACTTAATAACGCTTCTATTGGAGCAAGTGAAAATTACACACCTTCACATCCAGTTGGTGTTGGATTAAAACCAGGTCTGCATTGACAACGATTAGCTCCACAAACTTCATTCAGACGACAATCACCATCAGTTCGACAGCCAACTGCAAACACAAATGTGATAAATATTAAGAAAATGAAATGGTTTATACAGAATGCTAGTCACATTAAACAGATGTTTTGAAATAATGTACATGATATGTACATACAAAGTAAAACATATGGGAAATATTTTTTAAAGCAGTTGAATTTTTCTTACCTTGACAGTATTGATTTATGCACACTTCTCCAACAGGGCAGTTGTTATCAGTTGAGCAAATGACTAAAATAAAAATACGTTCCATTAATAAACATAAAATATAGATGAAATCATAAATGTAAATAATAACAATTTAATTAGGAATAAAATACTTTTCAAAATGTAACAGTTTTATTATTAAAGAAATAATACATATATATTCTAAAAGTTTATTTACAAAAATATTTTAAAGTTTATTTTATTAAATGTACTTTGATAGTATCCTACATAAGAAGTTAACAGTTGCAGATATCAGCTATGAAAATTAAAATAAGGTTCTAATTTGAATAAATCATGACTTAATTCTTAGTACAATTTTCTTCAAATTTAACTTTGATCCTTAAAATATTTTTTGTTTAAAATGCTTTAAATTACATTTTATTTCAGAAACGAATAAATTTAAAGCCTTTAAAATAAAAAGCTCTGTAAAATAAGTGAATAAAATAAAAGTAAAAAAGTCCCGCATTTAACAATAAAGGAAAATCACATACATATAGGGTGAACGAGCCAGTAATAGATCAAATAAGGTCGGTGCTACGGGGTTTTTATTATATTTCTTTCCTTTTAAGTTTTAGAAGTAAACTAACTTGATTGCTACAACGCTTAAAGAATGTCCTATAATGGGCGAAAATGAAATCTGCTCAAATTAAATATCAACAAAATTATAAGCAAATAGTTTCTTTAATTGCCATTTCCCCAGTAATTGATCAATCGAAGAAATGATTTGAAAATTCAAAAAATATTCTTTAAAATATCTTGCTTAAACTGTGATTAACAATAATTTATATAAGACTATTATTTGAAATAAGCTAGATGGAAATGGATTATTTTAACTTACCGTAATTGTCTCCAACTAATCAAAAACTAAATTTTTACATTTTCTAACTAAAAAAAAAAAAAAATAAATAAAAAAAAATTATGAAATGGCTTATCTTACAGCAGGCATCTGAAAACAATGTGAGAACAAGTGCTCCAAAATTCAAACAAAAATATTATGTCTAGAACCACGTGTAAAACTCATTTCCGCCTGAAATGGCGAATTACTTCAAAAATTTGATCAACTACTGGAGGGGTATCAACTACTGGCACGGTCACCCTATATATGTATATGTTAACTGACAAAAACAGTTTGGAAATTCTTTTAATACACAAGAATTTCAAGATTAAAAATGATTCAGTTGAATGTCATTATCAGTGTGTGTACAATTTTATCACAATACTTTAACAGAACATTTCGCCTTATTTGATCGCAGAAAGCCTGCAATTAAAAAAGGCGATTACAAAATTTGCAATTTAACTATTAACGAGAAATTTTCTAATCGGTAAAAGTTGATTCAGATTCCTTGAAAATTCCAAGGAGTGTGCGTACCTTGCATTATACTAAAAGTTTGGTAAAAGAATAAAGACCTATACTTACTCATACATACTCCATTAACACACACTTCTCCATCAACACAGTCACTGCATGGGGCTCTACATCTTTCACCAACACAATTCATTCCAGGTGGACAGTATATTGTGGGCGAGCACACTTGATACACTCTCTTACATCCTAATATTGGTGTTGGAGATCCTTCGAATCCAGGCAAACATTCACATGTTGCTTTATGATCAATAACTTGACAGACAGCATTTGGTCCACAAACACCTTTGATCTCGCACGGATTTTGACACCTGTTTTGGATGCAAGCTTCTTTATAAGGACAGTCATTATTATCTCGGCAACCCACTTGGCAAAAACCACTGGAGACACAAGCTTCTCTTGGGGGACAACCGGAGTGCGCGAAGCAAGGCAACACACATTTCTTGTTGATACATTTTTCACCAACAGCACATTCATTATCATAGCTACAAAACAATCGACATTGTCCATCGACACAGGCTTGGTTATCTGAGCATTCTTTACTGTCCCTGCAAAATACTGAAACCCTGAGGCAGGCACTGTCAGGGTCAGGATCACCACGGAATCCTGATGGACAAGTACATCGAGGGCGATGATTAACAACTTCACAGAATGAATTAGATCCACAGTGGAATCCGTCGCATGGGTTTTTGCACATATTCTCACCACTGACATCTGGAAGACATGCTGCATCTGGTCTACAATCTTGGTCACCCAACGGGCAAGAATTGGGATGACGGCATCCTTCCCTGAATGGATCTCCAATGTAATCGAGAGGACATTGACATTTGTAACTTCCCTTGGTGTCGACACATTTGGCTGTTGGATGACAAGGGTGACTTTCGCAGAAACGGATAGCTTTGCAACCTCTGCCATAGGCATCTCCGGTCATACCAGCAGGACACTGGCATGTGCGATGGTGGTTTTCAGGCACACAGATGGCATTCTTTCCACATCCATTCAAGCAGGGATCTGAAAGAAATTCATAGGATGGTGAGAAAAAATAGTGAAAAACTGTAACAAGAAAAAAAAATCAACTCAAAATTAATGAAGTAAAGTAAAATTAAAAAGACATTTCGAATCAGTTATTTAATAAAGCTAGAATAATGGTAAAAATAATAATAATATCACATATAAAATAATTACAGTAGATGTTTAAACCTTTATACAAACTCCTTATCAGTACAAATATCAATCGAAAATCAAAACTGTTATTTACACGTGTTCATGTACAAAATTCGAGTTCACGTTCGCACGAACATGAGTAAACAATAGCTTTGATTTTCGATTTATATTTGTACTGATTATGAGTTTGTATAAAGCTTGAAACGTCTACTGTAATTATTTTGTATGTGACATTAATATGTCGTTTTTTAGTTACATTTTAAATGGCTTTTTATTTTTTAAATTCTCATTCATTCGTAATATGTCAGTTATTTTAAAAAGAAGTAAATTAAATTTATATTTTTTGTTTAGAAGATGAAATCAGTTTATATATTTTATCGATATAAGAATTTAACATTTTAATTGTTAGTAGTTAATTTGTATCTTAAGAAATCCTCAAATAAATTAGAACTTTTTTTCTTGATTTCATTATTTAGTATAATAGAAGAAAAACCCACATAACGGTACAGAAATAAATGTGTGCAGTAAGTAATTTTGAACAAAAAACAAAACTGACTTCAAGGGATTGTTTCTTAGCTCGATGTTTTTGTGAAAATCCTTTTACATTACAGCGAAGCAGGATTCGAGTTATATCTACCCGAATCCGAGATATATATTTATGTGAACCCGACGCACTTCAGTCGCATACTTTTAATGCATCAATTCAATTTTTGATATAATTATGAAAACAATTCTTTGAAACTATATTTCTAATATCAATTTTATCTTTTACGTAGAAAAATAAACACATTTATATTAAAATATAGAGATTTTTTTAAATCTTAAACTGTATTGTGCATATTCGATTAAAAAAACGAATTACAAACCAGACCCTCAAGGGTTAAAATCCAACCTGAAGCCGAAACAATTAGAGTCAACTCGAACAGCAACTAAAAATTTGATTGCCATTACGACCAGACCTAATCCATGGGTCTGCCGGATTCTGGTAAATTCGAATTATCCGATCTGATGCGAGAGAATAACCTATATTCATTGTAAACCTCATTCTGATCAATATCACATTTTGACGCGCAGTAGACAATGGCATATTAAAATGTTTGAGGTAACCCTGTAAAAAATCTATAAGACAAAGGTTGAATACTGTAGACGATGCGACGACTATATTAAGGACTTGAGGTAGCGCTGTGTTCTTTAACATCATATAAAATTTTCTTGACAATTCGTCAATTTTTTACGAAATTTAAAATCTAAAAATTCTTAAAAAGGATTGTAAACAGGCAAACAGACAGACATATCATTTTTAAAAAAATCTTAATGATACTGTAAACGGTACCATCTACCTTTCCAAGAAAAAACACATCAGTATGAAAATCGGATCATCTGCTCAAGAGTTATGCGTAGGCATACATAGAAAAAAAAAATTAAAAACGAATTGTATAAAAATCCTTTGTTGAAATTCGGTTAATAAATGAGAAGAAAATTTAAACAGTGAAGCAAAAAATTAATTGATAGTTTTTTGGTATAGCGGTTCCCAAGGAGGACCCGACAAATGACCAAGATATAAGACATACATGAAATAATAATCATATATGATATGACATTTTATGACGTACTTGTCCTTGTTTCAGTCATGCATGACGTATATACATGACATATGTACAAGACATATGTCACATATAAGACATGATTATTAAATATGCATTGAAATACATGGTGCATGTTATGTAAGCGTTTTCATTATATACAGGGTGATTCAAGAAAGATGGTAAAAAATTTAAGAGGTGATAGTACACACCCAAACAAACATTTTGTATCAAAGAATGCATGGTCGAAAACTAAACGTAAAAAAGTTAGAGGGCGCCAAAAGTTATGTTCTTATACGAGGCAAAAACACACAATGAACGATTAAGTTAAGTTACGAAAACAAATTTAATGGCATTTGATTACAATAAGTGCTCAAAACATTGACCGGCAGCTGTTATGCACGCAGTACAACGGCGAAGAAGAGATTGGCGAATTTTCTGAAACACACCAGGCATATCGCGAACTTCCCCTACAGCAGCCGAAAGCTTGGCGACACGTTCTTCTGCGGATTCAATGGGAGTCTCATACACAACAGCCTTTAGCTGTCCCCACAAAAAAAAAAATCGAGACATGAAAGATCTGGCGAGCGCGGTGGTGCCTGGTGTGTTTCAGAAAATTCGCCAATCTGTTCTTCGCGTTGTACTGCGTGCATAACAGCTGCCGGTCAATGTTTTAAGCACTTATTGTAATCAAATGCCATTAAATTTGTTTTCGTAACTTAACTTAATCGTTCATTGTGTGTTTTTGCCTCGTATAAGAACATAACTTTTGGCGCCCTCTAACTTTTTACGTTTAGTTTTCGATCATGCATTCTTTGATACAAAATGTTTGTTTGGGTGTGTACTATCACCTCTTAAAAATTTTCCCATCTTTTTTGAATCACCCTGTATATATATGTGCCTATGTAAGATGCATACATAAGCATGGCGATGAGCCTGGTAAAATCGTAACTAAAACTTTGACATAATCGTTATTATGGAGGTCGCTTTAACAAAGAAGAACTAATTAATCTTATAAAAACATGTTTATTTTAAAATTTGCTAACGAGATTCTGAGATATATTCAGTAAGAATAAGTTGATAAGATAGGAGCTTCAGTATACAATTTTATAGCGAAATAGAAAAAAAAAAACTTACTTAAGCAGTAATTTTCTGGGGCGCAACTCTTGTCAGGTGTACAATCCTCATCAGTAATGCATTCAACTGGAATGGAATAACATAGTTAGCAATGTAATGATATTTATATGTTTTGTATAATGCACATCGAAAAGTAATTGTATAGTAAAAGAACACAGATTAGTGTCAAGCGTATTTGGTTTGCGAAGAAATCGCTTACCTTGTTGGCATCCTCTTACTAAGTCATAGGGATCTCCGACATATAAACCCTGTGGGCACTGGCATTGTGCATGATGAGCAACAGCAACACAGACAGCATTAGGTCCACATTGCACATGATCACATACATCTGGAAAATAAAATAAAGTTAATTTTTTAATCCCCTTGCAACGCTTAAAAGAAAAAATAATTGAAAATTATTGGAGATTAAGAGTGATGTTCAATGATTGTTAAAACAAGCAGAAAAACAGCAGAAAATACTTTCAGGGCGTTCCGAGTTGCAAGGCAACTCCACGTGCCGTATATGAGCATCTGTGTGACAAATCTTATTGGAGCTATGAAAAAAATTCCTACCGTAGTACAAAATATGTACTACAATAAAAGAATTATTAAAAATTGATAAGAAGGTGAGTAAAAGTCTTCAACTCCCAGAGACAAAAGACGAAATGAAAAGGAGAATTGGAAAGGTCTATTTTTACAAACAAGCTTCGCGAGCGACCAATCCCAAAATAGGAAGGCGGAACTTAGCTAGCCAAGAAGTCCGAAAAGGATAAGAATTCAGAAAATATAACTATAAAAACTTTAAGATTTAAGAGAGAATAGTGATTTAAAACAATAGGACTGTAAAAAATAATAAAAGTTCAATCTATTTAAGATAATATGTCACCATATCAGAAATTAGTAAGGAAATGAACAACATGTGCAAATCTACCATCACAATGCAAATCTACCACCTTAAACAAAAAGGGCAATTTCATTGCCATTCTTTTAATTTAACAAGCAACATTTTTACACTTAATAAGTATTAATTATATTTAATATGCAAGTAGGATTAATTTACAAATGATGGATGTGAAAAGTGGCTATTAATGCATTAATATTTTAGCTCACAGGTTATCAAAGTCTGAGAGCTAATGTACCCGCAGGTTCTGTATGTAACTACGTATGCACGTAAGTATGTACGTATGTATGTACGTAACGCGATAACTCTTGATAGAAATATCCGATTTGCTTCAATTTTTTTTTCTAGGTTTATGCTTCCCTGATTAGTTTTGGGGGCTCATTCGTTAAGTATAAAGGGGGTGGTGTACGGGGAGCTAATCCCTCCCTAAACTTCGATCATAATTATCAGATTTGCTTCGATTTCGGTATACCGGTTAATTCTGATAAGGCGCTTCCCTGATTAGATTTGGAGGTTCATTATTTAAGTATAAAGGGGGGGGGGTCGGGGAGGGGTTAATACCCCATAATTTAGATAAATGTGTTTTTCTATCCGATTTGCTTCAAATTTAGTATACCGGTTTATTCTAATAAGGCGCTTCCCTGATGAGATTTAGAGGCTCATTGTTTAAGTATAAAGATGTGAAACAGTGGGCTGATCCCCCCCCCCTTAATTTATTTTTCGGAAGGCGTTATTCTTTGTAGTAAGAATATAATATACCATTAGTGTGAATAGACTGTGAGCTCAATGTCCTCAGTTTAACTGGGCAATTTTCTTTTTTATTAAAAAAAATTCTAGTTTAAATTGATTAAAAATAATGCAAAGATTGCCAATTATGCTTTTGCGCATGCCCGAATGATTATTTCGAACATTAAAATATCTCATTATGTCCATTGCTAGTGATGTATAACAAATCATGTTGTACATTGAAAATTTATCTGTTAAAACCGCCTTGGAAGAAAGTTGTTGTTGATTTTTTCAGCTTAAAGAAATAAGCAATTTCCAAGTTAGCTGCTTGTCACGTTAGTTTAACAGTTGGTGAGGATTAAGATTAATAATTGGAGTATAATATAACTTTGTTAATATTCAGAACTTATCACTCTTTAATCGATAACACTTAATGATATAAATATCTACTAAAGAATTTTAAACAAAGTATGCCTCTATGAAATTAGCAATAAAACAATCCTAAGAAATCGTATTAATTTTATATAGCGTATAATTAATAACTATGTGAAATTCATTAGCTGCAAATCAATGGAAGTATATACACAAATTGATTTTATGATTATAAGATATTAGTAAATATAATTATAAACAGTCAACATACCAACACATTTCAAAACTCCATCAGGGTTTTCACGGCGACATTCAGAAGCTGATGAACAATGTTCACTTTGCTTGCACTCATCTCGATCAATAGCTGAAAATGGGAAATATTGAATTAAATGTAATCGAAAATTAATCAAATATATTACACTGGAAGCTCTTATGTTTGAACTGAAAGCTGACGAACAAAAGTTTGAATTATCCGATATACGGAAAACAGAAAGTGAATTTTCATTTTTTCGATGAAAAATAGTACATATCTAACATTAGATAAATATACCTTCTTTCCAATTGGAACTGTTTTAAGCATATTAAATAATATAAAATGATAAAAATAGATATTACATTTTAAAATTAAAATTATAAAAAGCATGCTAATCTTAAAAAGCTGAAAAACTTTACATTTATAGTAAAATGAAGCATAATAATAAATTGAACTATATAAAGAACTGAAACATTTAATGAATGAAAAATTGTCAAGTGATTTTTATGGGGCTCTTCAGCTAAACAGTTTTTCAAACTTAATGAATCAGTTCGGATTAAATGAAAGTTCAAATTAACAGAGTTCGAATTATGGAGAATATACTGTATATGCTTAAAAAACATTTCATTTGAATTAATAATGGAATAAATTAAAAAATTCTCATTACTATTACATGCATAAATCATTATGAAATTTCTTTACTGGAATAAAAAAGTAAATATATAAAGAAGCTTAAGAAAATGAGGTAAGTGAATGAGGTAAGTGAAAGGTCGAGCAATAAATAAATAAATAATTAAATAAACATATTATAAATTATATGGTGTAAAAAGTCAGAATTTAACTTAATTATTTACAATAATCATATTAATGTATGAATCTCAATTCAGAAATCAATTTAATACTTACGTATGCAACCACCACGAGTGTTGGGATCTCCCGTAAATCCTTCTTCACAACTACATTGTCCTTTATGGTTGATAGCAACACAATCAGCATTAGGTGAACAACTAAAGTCCAGACAGATTTCTGAAAATATAAGAAGTTATTTGATTAAACTATCAGAACTTTATGGATTTAAAATACCAAGTTTCCATATAGCATTCTTTATACATTGAAATCAAGATTAGACTACAGTAGTAAATCATCTGTATCGTTTAACTAAATTAATTATTATTTAATCACTTATTCAGTTGTAATTTAATATATTCAAAAGGTCAGTTTTTTTTTTATTAATGACAGTTTTCATATATTACTGGACAATCATATCTCAAGGCTCCGTTTTTTGAAAAGCAGTATTTACTAAAAAGTTTTCATAGTAGGTATCAACAACATTTGTAATACAAATAAACTTAGAGGTCGGATTCTACAAAATTTAGAAGAAAAACTAAAAAGAAGACCTTTTTCATGAAAAAGGTGGCATTAAAGAAAACGGACCAATTGTAGCATTTGTACATTAACCTTTGATTACAGGCTGGGACATATACATCCCAGTGGTCAATTTTTAATTTTATTCGTACTGCTATTTAAAAAGTAGTCTTCATACACGAAGATATAGTGCGGCAACCAGGTATTCCAGGAATGCTTTAAAAAGTGCTAAAAATTTTAATCTAGAAGAAAAACTAAAAATAAGACCTTTTTCATGAAAAAGGTGGCATTAAAGAAAACGGACCAATTGTAGCATTTGTCCATTAACCTTTGATTACAAGTTGGGACATATACGTCCCAGTGGCCAATTTTTAATTTTATTCGTACTGCTATTTAAAAAGTAATCTTCATACACGAAGATATAGTGCGGCAACCAGGTATTCCAGGAATGCTTTAAAAAATGCTAAAAATTTTAATCTCATACATGTTGAACGATGCTGAACAATAAATGTCGATCACAGCGACATCTGCTAGCTCTTTCCAACATAAACATTATGTAAGAATAGTATAAAGATTGAGCTAGCAGATATCGCTGCCATCGACATTTATCATGTAAACTGCTGTGCGATTGAACACAAAAATAGTCACCAATCCTGGACCGTAATCAAAGTGTTAATATAGTTCAGTAAAATTATTTTAATTTTTATCTATTTTATTTAATTTATACACGCACGCCATTTTTTTTCCCCCAGCGAAAACACCTGAAATATTTTGCTTTAAACTTTTAATAATATACACATATCTTAAAAGTATTTAAAGATTGAATCCGATGCATGTTGAACGATGCTGAACGATAAATGTCAATCGTAGCTACATCTGCTAGCTCTTTACAACGTAAACATTGAGTAAGGATTGTATAAAGATTGAACTAGCAGATGTCGTTTCGATCGACATTTATCGCTCAGTAATTTTTTTTTGCAATTTTTGAATAGCCGATTGCCACACTATATCTTTTAGACGTTATACTTATACTAGGATATTTTCAATAGAAATGCACCAGAAAGAAAAAAGCTGTAAACTGCGCCGCGATTGAACACAATACAAGTCGCCAGTCCTGAACTTTAATCAAAGTCCTTATACAGTTTAGTGGAACTAATTATTTAAATTTTTATCTTTTTATTTGTTTTATACACGCATAATATGTGCTATTTTTTTTAAAGCGAAAACACGTAATTTTGCTTTAAACTTTTAAGAATATGCACATATCTTAGAAGTACTATGTCAGTATTATGAGAGAGTGAAATCAGCATAGTTTATGCTTTGATGGTTGAAAACGCGGAATGCAAGTGACAATGTAAAAGTGTTTGGGCAAAATTTAATTACAAAGTGTAGATGTAAATTATGAAATGGAAATAAAGAATAAGCACGGTAGTTTGGAGTATCGATAGTTAACAAGAAATATGATTTTAATAATGTAAAAAAAAATCACATTTCTATACATTTTTTGAGTGTATGGTGTGAAACAATATGTGCAACAAATAATACTGCTTAACGTTTTATATTGAACGGAAATAAGATAGGATATATTTAGGAGATATATTTATTAAAATGCAAACAAAAAACAAGCTAATGGTAATTACTTGTTCCAAGGTACTTTAATATTAAATAAATCTATTAACATTAAACACGTTATACTTGAATTGCTGAAGCGTAAAAAATGTTCATGCATTAATAGCATTTGCTGCGCTGTTTTCGTAAATACTATATATAAAAAAAATAATAGTATCCAGATTTTAATCTTAGAAAATCCTGTACTTAGGCAATATTAGGGGTTGTACCTACATATGTAATGTTAGCGCTTTAGGGGAAAGGGGTCTGGCATTTGATATCGTAAAAAATCTCCAGGGGCGGATGGAGGTTTTGTCTTTTGACATCGTTATCATTTTATTATACAAACAAATATTTCTTTTCTTCTGTAGCTTTTTCTTAAATTAAAATAATCTGTTACCTTTTTTTTTTAAATATAAGTTTTTATTAAAATACAAAGCTATTATTAAAGTAAGCCATTAAATGTTTATAAAATTTATTGACTTCTTTTCTTCATTTAAATCCGTAAAGTATGTGAGTAATAAATATATAACCAACCATATCTGTGTATAACTGCAAAAGTACAAAGAGGAAAGAAAGAAATATAAACATAAAAAGAATTTTTAGGCATTGATAACGATATCATCATTGAAGGGGAGGAATTTTACGAGTCATAATGTATGATATCGTAAGTGGGGGGGGGGGGGGATGTCGAAAATTAATAAAATGTTGATAACGTTATATATGTACAGCCCCTTATTTGACAGAATTCTACAATAATATTTTTATTGCCAGTAAAACTTGAAAAAAGATTCTAAACAAGTACAAATGCTTTATATATATACATTGCACCACTCCTGCCTATAATAGCTAGTGCGAGGAAGAAATCAGGCATCTTTTGTAAAATACATAGTAATTTGGGCTTGATACTTCTACGATCGATAATTTATTATGTCAGGTATGAGTTTCATTTTTCATTCCCCCCCCCCCCCCATTTGTGTAGGATGAGTTATAAGGTATGCTATATTATAATTATATATACATATATAAAACTCGTTGTAAAATACAGAAAGTATAATTACCAGCACATTTAAGGATTCCCAAATCGTTTGGTCTACACTGACCAAAGGATGGGCATTGGATATCATCTTCACATTCATCAGTTTCACGAACTGTGGACAAGAAATTTACAAATGCTTATTAATATTGATAAATAAAATGTGTTATGATAAATAAAATTCAAATGCAAATAGAATTAAGAAAGATTTTCTTAAGGAAACATATAATACAGAAATGCCTGTGAATCATAATACCTTTACAAGATGTATCACTGTTTGGATCTCTTACAAATCCTTCTCGGCATCGACATTCGTAATGGTGGTCAAAGGAAACGCATTCACTGTTCAAACCACATGGGTGGAAAGTGCATGGATCTGAAAAGAGTTTAGATTGATAAGAGAAAAAAAGTGGAATATTAAAGCAACGATATAAGAAAATTATATTTTCAATAAACTGAATATCAGCTTTAATTCACTAACAATGACCTGAACTATTAAAAAGTTTTCTTTGAAATTATAGAGAATCTACTGGAAAACCATTATTTATATAAATCTTCGTCTTATGTAAAATTACAGGGATTAAAAATGCAGAGGTTCTGGTAAATAACAGAGAAATTATTCGGTAAATTTAAATCGATAAAAATACACAAGACTATGTAAATTTATTTCGTTTATTTCTTTTAATGATAATAATTAAATTTATTTTTAGAAATTAGTGAATTCTTGAACTTCGAAGAACTAGAACTACTGTACTATTTAATTTTTAAACATTTAGTTTTATCCGGCCCAGGATTTGACCCTGAGATCTCTGAGTTGAGTCGAACACCTGACTGACTGAGCTGTAGGAGCTGTTACACCTGTATGCAAAGGATGGCTTTTATGATTTAGCGGAGAAATACTTTTAATTTACTTTTAATATTACCAAGCTTCATGTACGTGGCGAATTAAACAACTGCAAAAGTGATTTTAGATAAAAAATCCCCGGTAACTCCGCAGAGATATTTTTACTTTCTAAAATAGTCTAATTTTTAACAAAGCAATTTTTCAACCAAATTTTGTTCTTTAATATTTCTAATAAAATTGTAAAAGTATTTTACAAGTGTATATTCTAAATTACAGGTTATAACAAAGATAAAAATATCTAAAAAAAAAAAAAAAAATGGAAATCCCTATTGCGAATTTGATATAAAAAAAAAGGGAAATGCCTGTAAAATTATGGCCCAAAAAACTCAATCGAATGCCTTTAATGGAGAACTAGTGTCAATTTATAGAGAGCCCTTTTTTCTGTGTTTTTACAGAAAATTTTAACGGTGTACATGGAATCATTTTTCATCTGCGTACAATTACCCGAGTGTTAATTTGCGTCAAGTTCTGGATTTCAAGATTCATACAAAAATATTTATAACAGATAAGCCTAAAATTAATTATTTTTTGTTAATGTTTAGCAAAGATAACATTAACAACTTCCATTTTTTCTTCAAAATAATGAAAATAGTGAATTAATTTTACAAACCCCCTGCCCCACATATGCACACACCCACAAAACAGCAGTAAAAAAAGGAAATATAATAACAGAAGATTTTTTTCATTTTTTTGTGGGTTCTTGAAAAAAATTATAAACTACAGATGAAATAAATCTTTTCAGTTGAAATACCATACAGTAAACTACAAATATAAAAATCCTAAATTTAATTTAATGCCGAAAAGACAATTCATTGAAAGGTAAAGTTATTCAACAACTTACTGACAAAAAGACTTTCTGAACAGTAAAACATCTTTATATTCCAATTAATATAATGTATTGCTAAGTTCATAAACATAAGTATTATTTTCTGATATTTTAATAGTAACAAAGTTTTTTTAGGCAAATTAGGCTCAAAGCAAAGGCCTTCGCTAATCGTCCTCCACGACGGAATAATTGAAAATAATACAGTAGAGCGCGGATTATCCGAACTACAATTAAGCGAACTCCCAATTATCCGAACAGCCTATTTCTCTCAAAAAATTTTTTTTAACCGAACTTCCATTTAACCGAACAGCCCATTTCTCTCAAAAAATTCTTTTTTTTTACTGATGATGAGATTTAAGATGAAAAAGAAATTGAAGAAATGAAAATGATTGCTCTGAAAATGACCCAGGTCCATCACATAATGAAACCTTTGAATGTTTGGAAACAGCTATGAAATGGCTCGAACGGCAGAATAACCCTGATCCTGTTCAACTAACGTATTTAAAAAGAATTCGAGATATTTCAGCATTGGAAAAAACGTCTTGTTTGAAGCAAACAACAATCAAATGCTTTTTTGCTTAAATTATGATCTCTGTAGTTCAGAAAATGATAAAAAGAGAAAAAGAAAATTTTAAATGATAAAAAAAAAACCAGTTTTTAAACACGCTAGCATTAACTGATGCTGCCAGTCCCAAGCCTGCATAAAGTGTGAAGGTTTTAGTAGTCAGGAACATCCCTGAAATTATCTGTCCATTTATCCGAACTTTTGCTTATCCGAACTAGGGTCGGTTGCGACTTGTTCGGATAATCAGCGCTCTACTGTATTTTATAAACCGAATTTTCTCAAAGCTAAGATTAAGCAATAGTATCAGTGCTTCTTAGGTGAAATTATAACGTGATAAAGAAAGTACTGTCTAAATCACAGGTAATAACTTACCAATACAATGCTTTACTCCCAAATTATCAGCCTTACATACATCAGAATTCCTTCTGCAATCATGATCCACTTGGCATTCATCCTTGACACGTGCTGTAGGAAAATATAGGGAAAAAAAACATAATTTCATTTTTTTGAGAAATATTTAAAAAATATGTTTATTATCTGCTCATTTAAATTAAAAAATGTTGTCTTAAAGAATAAAAAAGGATAACAATTTTAAACTGTTAAAATCATCAAAACAGTTCACAAAATTTCAAAAAATTAAGACGAGAATGTGTTGGCGTGTTTAAGAGAAGATATTTATGCAGAATATATTAATTTAACATTCTTTATTAAAGTAAGTGGCAATAATATCATTTAAATAAAAAAATATTAATTCTTTTAAGAATTATTAGATTATTTTAAGAGTTAATATTCTTTTAATAGTTATTAAATTATTTAAAGATTTAATATTCTTTTAGGAATTACAATATTCTTTTAAAAAGTTACAATATTCTTTTAAGAGTTATAATTTTCTTTTAAGACTTATTATTTTTTTAAATAATTAATATTCTTTTAAAAATTGTAGTTTACTTTTAAGAATTAATATTATTTTTTTTACTTAATATTTTTTAATAATTATAATATTCTTTTAATAATTAATATTCTTTAAAGAATTTTTTTTTTTTAAGACTTAATATTTTTTATATAATGAATATTCTTTAATGAATTATGATACTCTTTTAAGAATTAATATTCTTTAATAATTATAGTATTCTTTTAAGAATTTATATTATTTTAAGAATTAATATTCTTTAATAATTATATTATTATTTTAATACATAATTATAATATTCTTTTAAGAATTATAATATTCTTTTAAGAATTAATGGTTTCAATAATCAAATAGCAATTAATTTTAAAAGTGAAAAATGTTGAAAATAGTAAAAGATAATAATAATGATTTTTTTTACATCTCTTTCATCCAACTCGTTACTTATAGTAGCATATTGTTACGTAAATTGTTTATATTATGTGACGACAATATTGATAATACTCATGCATAATTAATATGCTGCTCTTAAATCGATGAAATATTGCTAATACACCTATTACTAAGAAAATAATCTACAAACTTACGTCTACATCCATTCAAAAGATTGTATGGGTCACCATCATGATCAGGCAAACATTCACATCGCGTCTGGTGACTTTTGGCGAAACACACAGCATTTGGACCACACTGAACATATTCACAAGCATCTAAAAAGGACGAAGCGCAATGAAATTAATAAAAGCGGAATAAAAAACAATATGTATTACACTCTTTATCTATTTATTACTTTTCATTTTCAACATTTTAATGTTTAACTCTTTATGCTCCAACGGTACTTACAAGTACCAATAAAATAACTTGTTATAAAATTTATTTAATACATCGATTAGTAGTACTACAGTTTAGAATGACTAATAGATACTTTACTTTATCCTATTCCAAAAGCATTATTAGTTGCACAAAAGAAAAATATATTTAAAAGAAAGATTTCTTTTTCATTTGCACCTTTTCTGCTTTCTTGACGTTGAAAGATTGTGGGGGAAAAGTTTCAGTTCGGAAATATTTCTATATTTCTATTGTAAGAGAGTTTTATATTTGTACATTTCCTAATTCTATAAAATACTAAAAAACATATTTTATATAAAAGGTTTGAGTGGAGTTATAAATATTGTACAAAATCCCTATAAATTCGAATTTAATTAATTAATTTTAATTAGCAAAATCCCTTTAAAATTTATTAAATGATTGTATAAATTTTTTCTAATGTACTTTCAAAAATTCATGAAAAATGCTTTAGAAGATGAAATTTTCATGAATTCATAATTTGGGATAGGGTATTTCATTGTTTCAGTTTCACAGCCAATTGGTCTATTTTAAGGAGCGTGGTTTGACGCACCGTTAAGGGCGATTTATTACTTGCACCAGGCTAACGGAAAAATCCCTTAATATTAATTTATAAATTTATAATAAAGTTCTAAAAATATTTAAACGTTGTACTGGCATCGGACACCCAATTGTGTACATATTTTTTATAATTCTAACCTATCAGGAAGTGAACAAAGAATCTATTATGAAATTCCATCTTTACGTATTAAAAACAAGTTAAGTTAAATTAAAGAGTGTAAAACTATTGCAAAATGCAGAATATGCATTTAATATACTTGTGGATAATTCTACTATTACTAAGGGTAGTAAATTGACCTACACAAGAATGAAAATTACTGAAATGAGCATTTATTTCATGATTTTAAATGAAACAAGTCGGTAATTGTACGTCAAACGTGGTAAATGAGGTGCGTTCATACTATAACTAGTTTTATAAATATCCAGATCTTGGTGCAATAGCTGTTAAACCGTTATGCAAAAATGCATGAATACAAAAATTTTTAACAATTATATATATTAAATTCCGTAATGCGGAAATAATAGGACTCCATCTTAATCTGACGTCATCACCATAGCAACCTAGAATCATTACCTATCATGGGACATCATTGAATTCTTTACTTATGATAGGATTTAATAGAATGAAGACAACATCTGTATATATCTCTTTTAGTTTTGATTCGATTTTCATAAAATTTGAAATGACTCGACAAAATTCTGCAACGATTCTATATATTAAGTTTCAAACCATTCGGTTGGGTAGTTTTTGAGCTGTTATATGCGGACAGACAGACGGACGGACGGACCAGACGAGGACTATAGGTGCTACGTATTTATATAATTACGAACGCATCTAAAAATGCATAGAATTAGACATTTATAAATGGAAATAAATTAATATTTCTTTAAAACATGAATTAACTTTTCCTGTCACAAATTATGATTTAACCCCTTCGGGACGGGAGCCTTTAACGAAATTTTTAATCTTTTGTCACCGTTTTTTAAGAACAGAAATTTGTGTCTTCTTGAATTGATAAAATGCGCTGATTAAATAAGGCAAATTTTACAGTAAAATTTTACTAGTGAGAAAAATAAGGATTCTGAGCGTTTCATGCGGCACGTATACCTGTCGCTTGTCCCCAAGGGGTTAACGAAAGCTTTACATTCCGAAGCATTATCTCTCTTAATTTTTGAAAATTCGTTAGAGGATTTTCAAATGAAAATCAAATTTCAAAGTAATTGCTTAAGAGGCACAAAGGGCCCAACATAGTGAAAAAGATTCCATGCCGGTACTCGAATCCGGGCCTTCAGTATAGCGCACAGACGTTCTACCGACTAAACCACATGGAACGATACCCAGCCTGGAAAATTTCGCACTATTATATGTTGGCTACGCTACAAACGCAGCACAAGATGGAATATTCATCGTGAGCCACCGACATGGCGCAAACACGAAATTTAATTAAATCCAGCATCGATATAAACTATATTAATACATGGAAATTATTCCAGAGAGAAACATTCGCCTTGCATACAATGTTTCTCTCTGGAATAATTTCCATGCATTAATTCGTTAGAGGATCTGGGAAATCTTTAAATAAATTTTAGGAACATTTCTTCTATTAAAATTGATAAACCTTAATCGGTGTTTATACGGTTTTTTTGAAATATTTACTACTCTAAACAAGTCATTTACTTAAAGTATTTTTTTAGCATTCAATAGAACTAGAAAATGCACAAATATAACGGCCTAACAATATAAGTAGAATTTTTTTGACAGCTGAAATTTTGGAATCTATGCCGTTGAATATCAGGAAAACGGAGAAGTTATAATTGATTATTCATCGAAAAATGTTATTGCACTGAACAACAAAAATAACGCTTTCGAAAAATCATGAAGTAAAATATTTATAATTCACCTAAATTTTATTGCTGCCAATCGATGTGTTATCTCATTTTAAGCCGGGGGGTTGCATACAACCCATGACTTTCAATTTTTTCTTCTTCGTTGCATTGTTTTATTTGAGTTATATAATGATGATTCTATTTTAAAAGCATCTTGAGAAAAACGAGAAAAATGATTTCATAAATTGTATAATGTACATGAATATAACAAATAAAGGTTTTTTTCTGATTTACATAGAGAAAGGTTCGACAACAATTGCCACCCAATTATTACACACGATTCGAACAAAATATTGATATAAAGCATGTGTCAAAAGTATCGTTTCAAAAGAAGACATTATATTTATGTGACAAATGTTGGAAACACGAGCATTTACAGTGTTTCAAAGCTTATCATGCAAGGTTCAGTGATTAATATTGATTATATTTACTAAAAGTCTTGAATGTTCTCATAGAAACAAGACAAATAAAAAGTAACTAAGAAAAAAAACGAAGTTTTCAATTTTTTCGGACATACTAAAATAGGTTAAATGAATTTTATATAAAAAAAAATTATGGCACTTTAAAGTACCGTCTGTACGAATAGGGTTAAAAATGAAAATGAAAAAAAAATATTTTAAAAAGAATTTACCTCTGCAATCCAAATATCCTTCATTGACAGACTGACATATCTGTTGGGATCCACAGTCACGATCTTCCTCACACAAGTTTGGACTTTTTGCTGTAAAGAAAAAAATATCAATGTCAAAAAATATATCAAAAGTTTATGAGATGCATAACAAAACTTTTACCATCATGTAAATTTTTCAGTCAACGAATTAATTATTTTCAGGATAATTGCGTGTTTAAAAAATAAAACTACGATGGGGAGGGACAATGTGAATAAGCAATATTTTTAAAATACTTATGTTGACCCCAGGATGCTATCACAAATTTTTAATATAATTTTTCGCCTTTATTAATTGCTGAAAAATATTAGCAATTATGCTGTCAAATAATTCCAATACGAAATCTTTGATTTAAATATTAAATCGCATTATATAAAAATTTTCTAATCTGAAATAATTGTGCCAGATTCCTTGGAGTTCCAAGGCGTGTGATCACTTACATCTCTCTAAAATTTATGTTTAAGTTTTTGATAATAAAATGTATGCATTACATATATAATGCGAAGTCACAATTAACAATTTTTTTTAATATTTTTTATAGATATGGAGTGGTTTAAGAAAGCTAACTTCAAGTATAGAAGTGGGTTTAGAGCTAGTTTTAGCTCAGTTAAAGTCAAAGGCGTGGTTCATTTATCAGCAATATTTTGCAACGGCCAATTTGTTAGATTCTTGCATACAAATATATTATTTCTGTTCTTAACTTCGACATTTTAAACCTCGTTTGGTTCATCCAATATTGCTGTTACAAGTCAAATGTTGTGCGGAACGTATTACTTACGTATGCATCCAACATGTGGATCAATGGGATTGCCTTCATAACCAGCAGGACATCTGCAAACAGCCAAGTGATTTTCTCCAAAACATTCTGCATTGGGACCGCATCGATCAAACAAGCATACATCTAGACAAAATCAAACGATTTTATATATAAACGATAATTTACAGAATACACAGATTGTATTAATATTCCTGCTCTATGTTCTATAGCTAGTGAGGTTAAATAGACAGTATATATGAAATACTCACGGACACATTTCCTAACAGCATCAGTGTGTTTTCGGCAAACTTCATCGTACTTACAATCTTGGTCAGAATTACAGTCATGTGGTACTGAAACGAAAGGAGAAATAAAATATGTAAACATTCGTAGAGAAAGCAGCCAATATTTAACAGGAAAACATTAACCTTTCAGTGGTCACACTTTAATTTTCTGCACATTAATGCATTTCGTATATTTTACTCACAGTAGTTGTTGTGCTGTTACAAATGCAATACATTTCATAACAGTGACAAAATGTTAAAGAAGCATTTATACATATCATTAACGAGTTCTGAATTTAAATTTTATTTGGAGGCCATTTTGTTAGAACAACACGGAATAAAATTTACGATAACTCATTCACAGGAAGGCTAAGTATGCTATACTAAAATTTAGGTAATTAATATTTCTACATTTTTCTACCATTTAAAAAAGAATTAATACCAGCTTTAGTGATGTACTATAACTTGAAAATTTTCCAACAGAGTGAAAAGGTGTTCTAGGCGAGAATCGAACTCAGAACCTTTAGCTTTATATTGCCAGTACTTTTCCAACTGAGCTGACTGGAAGGACAAAATTCATCCAGACAACTCAAGTGTACGTTTTTAAAAATACCTTTTAACTCAGTCGGAAAACTTTCAACTTATTTGATATACTAGATTGAGCAAAAATTTCTGGGAAATTTGTGAAAGTTGCGTTGTTATACGCAAATTAACAACAAACGCAACAAGAACTATTCTTCAAAGTAGAGACCATCATAGTCCACGACTTTCTGCCAGATTTCGGATTTGCTAGAAGTACCATTGCGGCTCCTTGGAATAAAAAAAACTTTTGACATGCATTAATCTCATCGACGGCTTTCAGAATATTTAGACCTTTTCTCCAATAAGGCCGGATCAACACACGCAAATGATAATATTCAATAGGCATTTTGGAACCGAAATTCCCGAACTCCTACTGATATACCACTAGTACTCCTATATACGGTACAAATTCTGGTAATTATTAGATTAAAAATTTCCCAGAACTTTTTGCTCAACCTAATATTTACCATCCATATGATAATGAAAAATTTTAAAGTTTAGTAATATGGTTTAATTTCTCTACAGATATTATATAAACAAATGCATGTGCAAGTGAATCATTAACAGGTTCACAGTCCATCATCTAGAGTATAGAGTATCTCCCAAATCCAGTATGGGTTTTGATAAAACTGAGTATTATAAGGTAACTAATGATAATTTATTTGCAATAGAGGTAAAATATGTAGGGGGGATATTTTGTTTTATTACAGCCCGTATGTGGACTGTGGACTTATGAGGTCATTTTCATTAAAAATTTCTCTAGGAGTCTACAGCCCATATGACTAGATGGCTTTTTATTTCACATTTTGAAAAAAAGTCTCGCAAGTCTGTAATGTTTGTGTAAAACCGTATTGCCTGGAATGTTTCATGAAAACCCACAAATAAATGATTATTTGTAGTAAATTATTTGATTGTTTTAACATACATAAGATACAAATAAATGTAAATACATTGCTTAAAGGTGCGCCATATTTAATAAAATCCTTTAAAAACACATTAAAGTCATTTTAAAACCAAAACGATTTCAACCGACACCTACTCAGCCCTCATCAGTGAAAAGTCAGTTTTTCACTGAGGAGGGCCGGGTAAGTGTCGATTGAAAACGTTTTGGTTTTAAAATGACTTTAATGTGTTTTTAAAGGATTTTATTAAATATGACGCACCTTTAAGCAATGTATTTACATTTATTTGTATCTTATGTATGTCAATTAGTAATCAAGGTGAATTTTGCACAGAAATTGTAACTTTTTATTGAATTTGATTGTTTTATTCAATCATTTTCTAAGGAATAAATAAAGGTCTTTTTCCATGTCCCACCTTTTTTTCTGTAGCTTAGTATCTATCTTGCTGGGTCCACGTTTGAAATAAGACATTTACCCTGAGTCAAGTTTAATACGATCTGTTAAAATCAACTAGTTGAACAGCCCATATGCAGGCTGTGGACTCATGGAGTTATCAGTCTATAGCCCATATATGGACAGCGAAACTATTAAATCACAGCACTTATCTCATACTATGATTTAATCTGTCACCAGATTTCTTCTACACAAACTTACACACTATATAGTACAAAAATGTATTAAAAATCAGCAATAAATAGAAAAGTTAGGTCACAATTTAATACTTTACATTAAATAATTTATTTTAATAAAATTCAACTGTTATAAAAATATAAAATCGACATACTTTGACATCCTTTGAATTCATCGTAAGGATTGCCTTCATAGTTAGGTAAGCATTGGCATTGAGCAACGTGATTTTTGGATACACATGTAGCATGAGGTCCACATCGCACATCTTCACAAGCATCTAAAGTAACAAATGTGCATTAATTAAAAATTTTTATAAAACTTTATAATATGCAAAATCAGGTTCTTAAATTGGGCTTGAAGTCTTAATATTTATATTAGAAGACAAGAACATAGAAGAAGAGAATTAAAATATTTTTAAAATTAACCACTTGCAATTCAATTTGCTTATTGAAATTATTTTTGAAAAAGCAGTAGATTTTAAAGCAATGACAGCTTCAGTGTTTTATAAAGCTAGAAACTAGTCAAATTAATCTTATATTCGCCCAGCTCTTTCTAGCCTTTGTATTAATAATATTAATAATAATTATTAAATAGTTATAATCTTCCAAACTTTATATAAAACTAATATATAAAGAGTAATAACAATGACAAATAATTTTTATCTTAGTTAAAAGAGTTTTATATAATAAGTATTAGAATTTAGAAGTTAGTAATCGTTATTTTCAAAGACGATAGCAGAGACCGAGTAATTAATGAGTAGATAAATACGTTCTAATTACATTCAACAGTCTTTTAAATAATTTTTCTAAATTAGATTAGCTAATTAATTTTGTTTTAATGTTATTAATTTTGTTAAATCAAGATTTTAAAATAAATGTACCTGTGAATTGGGGTTGCTTACCCCCCCCCTCCCCCGAAAAAAAAGAGCTTTAAACCAATCTTGAATATAGAGAGTATCGATGTGATTCACTAATAATGTACAGGGAACAGTACTAACTCGTAAAACAGTATAGCCAGGACTTATTTAAACATCTTTTAAATCTTTCTATGTACCATTCCCAAGTAGCTTCTAGTTCCAAATAAATGCAAGTTATGGTACTTTGCAGAAAAAAACGTCTTTCAAATATTTTCAGTTACAATTATTATGTTAAAAGTACTAAGTTAATTATATATATATATATATATATATATAATTATATCATTCATATATATATATATATATATATATATATATATATATTATATATTATATATTATATATATATATATATATATATATATATTATATATTATATATATATATATATATATATTATATATTATATATTATATATATACACATATATATACATTTTAGTGTTTAAAGTATTAATTTGTTGTAGTTTCACAGACAGCTGACATATTTTGACGAGTGAGGTTTGACGCTTGATTAATTTCATTGTTTTTATAAATCACATACAGTTGTAACCACGAAGAATATTTGGTGGTTTATATAGTTGGTAACTGAAAAATAGCTTAAAATTAATTTATTAATTTATAATTAAGTTTTATAAATGTTAAACTGTAATATTTTCATCGTGAACACACATGTGTACATAATTTTTTACAATTCTAGCATATCAGGAAGGGAGGGAAATATCGTTACAAAATTCGATTTTCACATTCAAAAAGCAAGTTAAGTTAAATAAAAGAATGAAAAAAAAAGAAAAAAAAAGACTATCGCAACTAAATATAATATTGTTAAAAGTAATTACCAAAGCAATCTCTAAGTCCAGTTCTGTCCGGTCTGCAAACAGCATTAGTTGAGCATTGTGAATCGCTAGTACAACGATCAGGTGCTGCAAAATAAGGATACATTAAAGAAAAAAAATATTTAATTATAAAACTCCATTAGACTTTAAAAAATAAATGTTGTAACTATTTGATTGATTCAGAAATAATTTTACAGATTTTTATTTATTTATTTAAGTCAATGCATAAAAAAATATTTTTAATCCAAGTTTTATTATTTTTCAACATTTAAAAATTTTTTATTAAAAAAAAGGCCAAATAATTTTATTTTTATTTAGAATCAGGATTAATTAAAACACTCCTTTAGACTTGAAATAAATATTTTAACAATTTGATTGACTCATAAATAATTTTACTGATTCTTAGTTATTTATATAAGTCAGTGTATAAAAACATACTTTCAATAGAAATGTTATTATTTTTTTCAAGATTCAAAAACTTTTAATTTAAATTTAAAAAACAATCAAAATAATTTCATTTTTATTTAGAATCAGGATTAAATATAAAAACTCTTTAGACTTAAAAAAGAAAAATATTGTAACTATTTGATTGATTCACAAATAATTGTACGGATTTTTATTTATTTATATAAGTCAATGCATAAAAATATTTTTTAATCTGAGTTTTATTATTTTTCAACTTTCAAAAATTTTTTATTAAAAAAAACACAAAAAAAACCAATCAAAATAATTTTATTTTTATTTAGAATCAGTATTTAACTACTTACGTCTTGGTTCACAACCAACATTTCTGTCGTAGGGATCTCCAACAAAATCAGGTGGACAGTTGCAAACCACAATGTGAGTAGAGACCGAACACAACGCGTTTCGACCACACAGAGCATCAGAACAACCATCTAAAATTTAAATAATGTAGTTAAAAATAATTCATATAAAAAATTTTATATTGATTTTATTGAATACTCAGTTATTACGATTTATTTATCAAATTCAACAAATTTATTTACTTAACCCCTTGAGGGGCAAGTGATTGTGTTCCTGTTGAGCTCACACCGGAATCTTTGAACAATTCTATTTCAAAATAAGAAAAAGCAATTTTACGACTTTTTTCCACCAAAGTTAGAAAAGTAAAATTTAATAAATTATTTCTGATGCAAAATCTTCATTAATCGAAGGTGGGATAAAATATATCAAACCGCTCCCCAAGGTGTTAAAAAAATAAAACAAGTCGGGAATTGTACGTCAAATGTGGCAAATGAGGTGCGTTCGTACTATAACTAGTTTTATAAATATTCAAATCTATTTGCAAAAGCTGTTGTACTCTTACGCAAAAATGCATGAATACACCGATTCTATATATTACATTCAACAATACGTAAATAATAGGACTCCATCTTAAATAGGACGTCATCACCATGGAAGCCTAGAATCATGATCTATCATGGGATATCATTGAATTCATGACGTAGGATAGGATTTGATAGAATGAAGAAAACTTTTATTAATAGCTCTTTAAGTTTTGATTATATTTTCATAAAATTTGAAATGACTCGACAAAATTCTGCAACGTATATATGTATTAAATTCCAAACCATTCGGGCCCCACCAGTGGCCGAGAGGTTCTGCTCTCGAAGCTGGTAGACGGGAGGTGCTGGGTTCGATCCCAATCGCGCCCGTCGGCCTAATCGTTCGGAGTTTTCGTGGTTTTCTTCGAACCTTGGTTCTCCAAGCGTTAATACGGGTTAGGTTCCCTTAGAAAGACCTCCACGGAAGGCACTCTCCCCCCTTAGGGCCTATATCCCACGTACAGATAATTGGCCGACATAAATACAACCAACCAACCAACCAAACCATTCGGTTGGGTAGTTTTTGCGCTGTTATACACGGACAGACGGACGGACCAAACGACGACTATAGATGCTACATATTTATATAATTACGAACGCACCTAAAAATTTACGAGAACAATATTTCAAAAAACTTGTAAGGACTTTCAACGAAAAGTTTACAAAATAGTGTTACATTAAAATATTGAAATTTATACACGGTGTCCCAGAAAGATAGAAATGTGCTTTAGTTTTTTACCTGTTGGATATGGGTAGGTTATGTAAATGACAAAAGTCTATTTAGGAATTAAGATTATGTTGATGAAATAGTCCTGACATTAATGTTCAAAAAGATACACTTTTAAAATTTTTATGTAGTCCCTGGGTTCTATGAGTTATATATTCAAAAAAATTTCTTCTGTGGACTGATAACAATAAAATTTGCATTCATCTGCAATCAATATTTATTGAATTATAATACGTTGAATTTTATGAAATTTCGGAGCTTTCTGGCATTGAAAAACCGTCTGTCCGTATTGCACAGCCGGGAAGCTAAGAAATTTCCTAAAATTCAAAATACCATAACTTAGTGAATTTTGCTTATAGAAAAATGGAATGTTTGTTGCTGTAGTGCATGGAAAATTTTTTTCTCGGTATATAATTCATAGAACCCAGGAACAATATAAGAATTTTAAAAGTGAACTTTTTGAAAATTGATGACAGAACTATTTCATCAACATAATCTTAATTCTTATCTTATTTGAACACTTTTGCAAATTGCATCGCCTATGTAGCTCTAACAGGAAAATAAACTAAAGAATATTTCAATCTTTATGGGTTACTCTGTATATATTTTTATTATACTTATAGATCTCTAAATTATTAATATCTTCATAGTTGATTTTATTTCATGAAAAATATATCTTATTTCATTATTTTAAATGTATGGCAATGGGAAAAAAGTAATTTGCAAAAAAAAATATTAAAATTCTATATTGATTAAAAAATTACTCGCTTGTAATTTAATTAAGACAATGAAAATTTAAAATGTCGTTCATAATTGTCGGGTTTATTTAACCCTTTATATCCTGACGATACTTTTAAGTACCATTAACCCTCTCGCTGCGTAAGTAATTCTTCGCGATGAGCGTCTTTTACAGAATTTTTAATCGTTTATCACCAGTTCTTAATAGCAGAAATTTTTGACTATCCTAATCGAGGAAAATGTCCTGATAAAATCAGACAAAGTTTTCGCTAAAAAATAACTGGTAGGAACAACCAAATAGTATTAATTTGACGGGAAAATGCATGGCCGAGCATAGCTCGGGCTGCGGAGCGAGAGAGTTAAAGAAAATCCAAATCAAAATTTATTTAATTCGACTACTAATAAAAGTAGATTTCACTTTTCATACAAAATAATTTGTTCAACCCTATTTAGAAAGCACATTGGAACAGTCGAAGCTAAATATTTTTAATGTGGTTATTTTCTCAACCAGTTAACTAGGTGTAGTTTGTATCCCATTAAAAAATGTTATACGAAAAATTTGCAACTGCAGAACACTTCTCTGTTACAATACATTTAGTTACACAATTTTATATTATCACAATACATTTATTTACACTGTTCTAATAAGAATTCTGATATTTCCATAACCGTAATTTTTGTTAATTAAATCTAAATATTCTTGTAAATATTTTGCAAAAAGAGCTCTAACTACTGATTTATTAAATCAGTTTTACTTTAAAAAAACGATCTAAAAATCAAATTATTATTGTATATGTTGTTCTAGACATCTTAGACATTACCGTAAATAACTATTCAGCTGAAGCATTTTTTATTCAAATTTCACTGTATAAAGGGTTAAACTTGTCTATAGTTCATTTAAAATTAAGAGAGAATTTAAATAAACATACAGGTTGCTAATTTATGCCGAGGAGTTTTAGTTTCATGATTTTTTGACACAGTTAAAATTAAAAAAAAATAATTTAATAAATATTTACTTTTCTAAAAAAAGAAAACAAGAAATTTGTTGACAATCATTTTGTTTTAAAATTTCGCTAAGCAAAATAAGAATTACATTTAATTGATAAATTAATTACACAAATTAAACATTTATATCCACAAATTATATTTTTGTCTTATGCAAAGTAATGAACGTTGTTTTGGCAACGATCAAGTCTTGGCTACCATTGACTGCAGCGAAATCATTTCAAAAGCTGCCAAATTGCACATGCTTTTGTTTACTTGATTTTTCTCTTAATTTTGAATTGACTATAGTAGCAAATATAGAATATTCTGTTTTATATACCATAATGTAATTGAAAAAATAAATGTATTAAAGTAATCCTACTTACCAACACAGTCTTTTACACCTTCAATGTTCAAGCGGCATATATCTCTATCACTACAATCGCTGTCGGTCTTACATTTGTCTCGAGCTATTTTAAAATGGAAAGGAAGGAAATTATTATAACACCTACATTATTAAAAATCTGAAATTTACAAACGACATTTATATTAAACTTAATTAAATTATTTTAAACAGGTATAGTACATACGTCTGCATCCCCTTTGCATGTCGTCTCCATTTCCAACGAAACCATCTCTGCATTCGCAGAAAGCAGAATGTCCAGTTGCAATACATTGAGCATTGGGGCCACATCGTTTACCTTCACATGGATCTAAATAAATGGAAATAATACATTTATTGTAGAAAATTTTTAATTTTAAGAATTGAATGTTTTAAAAATAATGTTTGTAAAACATCAAAGTGTTCAGAAATTCCTACTTAAGTATGGATGCTGGAAAAGCTGGAATTATATTACAAATTGGCCGATTTTGGTCATGTTGCTATAAACGAAATGTCTTTAAGGTGAACTGATAAAAGAGAACTCACCAATTTCTTATTTATGTGAAAAAAAAATCCTTAAGACTGCTCTTGAATACAAAGGGGCTACTTTCTGACATATTTTTAAATTCATTTTTGTTCGGAAACACATGAAATTGACAGGCGTTGTTATTCAGAAACTATGTAATCGAAAGAAGTTTTCAATTTTTTCGTAGACGCAAAAGCTCTTTCAGAACATAGGTCAAAGTTGACGTTTAGAACAGAATTCTCCACCCGGCAGCTCTAGAAAGGAGAAAAACCGGTCATCACGTGACCAAAAATGCTTAGAACTCGATAAGTAATTTATTTATAATAAAATAGAAAACTCATTTCCATTCTAAATTGCTTTAATAGTCAGGAATGCCAATTTTATGCCATTACTTTTAAAAATTAGTCAGAAATTGTGTCAGAAAGTTTCACGCTGATGGCAGGGGATTTGAAATTGGCCTTAAAAATCATACGCATGCATCCATCGAGGACTCGCCATACGGAACCGAACCCATAAACTTTGGCACTAATACTTTATAGCTAGTACGCTAATCACTAGGTTGAATAGATTTACCTAGTAGATAAACCCTAAAGAAATGTCATAGTTTAAACAGAAAAAACGTAAGTCAGGCACAGATTTTAATGGAAATCTAACTTGGGTCATATTAAGATCCTAAATGACTGTCTATTACTAAGAAAATACTATATGTTAGAAGTATTAAGAATTATAACAAGTTCTTTAAATGAAAAGTTTTCAAATAGAAATGTTTCCAAGTTAACAACTCAAAAACTTATTATACAGGGTGTATCTAAACTCTTGGCAAAACTTTAAGGGGTGATAGTACATACACATCAAGACAAACAATATTAAATGGGAAACTAAGGGTCTCAAACGTCTTCCGAAGGAGATAGGCGCCATTAAAGTTTAGGGTCCAAAATTTCAAATGATTATAAAAAACAGAAAAATTGAGCTCAAAATTTAAGTTTAAGTCTAAGCTTTTGAAAGTATTTAATGAGATACAAAAAATAACGGTAAAAAATATATGTTCGTTACTCCAAAGTCTAAAGCGCCCTCTATCGACATTTTTTGAACTTTATCTTTAAAATTTGTTTTCAAGAAAATACTGGCATGAAGTATAGTTTTAACGAAAACCGCAAACGAATCGACCAATTTTTCCGTTTTTTATAATAATTTGAAATTTTGGACCCTAAACTTTAATGGCGCCTATCTCCTTCAGAAGATGTTTGGGACGCTTAGTTTCCTATTTAATATTGTTTGTCTTAATGTGCCCTATTACCATTTAAAGTTTTGCCCAAGAGTTTAGATACACCCTGTATAATGCAAATTACTAATGCGTTTTTTAAGTGGAGTATTTTATAAAATTTAAAAACATAATTTGCGTATAATGTAATTTTATGTATATTTCTTAACGATTCCCTTTAATGGACAAGTTTCGATTTGTTAATTTTAAATTTAAAATTTATATTTTCTTCGAAGTCTTTGTTTTATCGAAATAATATTAATGACATATTGTATAACAAAAGTGAAAAAAGTAAAAATAAAACATATATGAAATTAGAATGAATACTTGTAGTTGTCTGCAAATGAAATCGAATATTGAAAAACAAACTTTATAGGAGAGGAAGTGTTTAAGAAACTTAAATTCATCTAAGTCGGGTTATTACTTAATTATTATTATTATTATTATTATTATTATTATTATTATTATTATTATTAGATTCATAATAATACTTACTCATGCAATCTTTAATTCCATCCCTTGTAAGTTCGCACACTCTGCTATCAGGGCAGTCCCTATCTTTGCTACAGTGATCAGCTGAAAAAAAAAAAAATATATATATATAAATTTTTTTAATTGAAATAAAACGAAATAGAATAGAAATATATTTAAAAGCACATCTGATTACATTTTAAATATATGAAAATAATATGTATATTGAACAATGTTTTATATACTGGCTGTTCTTATTGACTTTCAAAGTCACGTAGCTATTTGAAAAGCTAGTTTCAAAACATATTTAGAATTGATTTTCCTTAAAAAATCAAAACGATATAACATTTTACAGATATGTATACAATACTAAAATTTGAAAAGGGGTCTTAAGGGGGGCAGAAAATTTATTTAGTGAATAGATAAAACTATTTTATTATCTTATGCCCGAATTAGAAAGAAATTTATACATATTAAAGTATCCCTGAATAAATCATCTAAAAATGTAAAACTATTACTTCCTTTTTCTTATATTCTTATTTCTTATATTTCTTCCTTTTCATTAATAATTAATAAGCAAGAGTGCCCATGTCACATCATAAAAGAGGTGAAAATTATTGAAGTTTCTACTATTCGGTGGAGATAATTAAATATTACGCATGCTCTCATAGTTTCAACTGCACTAACCTTGACATCCTCGGTTAGGATCTCCTGAGTAACCCTCTGGACATTCACATTTAGCTCGATGATTTTGGGCCACGCAAAGTGCATTAGTACCACATCGTTTGTTCTGACACACATCTAAAATGGAAGAGCGCATACTTAAGTAAACAATAAATCAAACATTAACATCTTATTATTGTAAACGTATTGAATTTTTTTATGGATAAGAAAAGTACCAAAGGGAATTATACTAACCAACACAATCCTTAATGCCAGCTGGTGTCTGTCTACATATTTTGTCAGGTGGGCAGTTACTATTGCCTTTGCACTTGTCCTTTGGAACCGCTATAATAATAAAAGCAAAATATAGTTAATACAGTGCTTTTGTTTAAAATAAAAGTATGTAGATGGCAGCACTAAAAATCCAGCTAGAGGATTTTATGATATATTCCTACGCGCGTTCAAAGAACCTTTTACTCAGCGGCTGTAAACTTTTTATGTAATTGTTTATGTTTAAATCATATGTGATCATACATACAATAAATGTTTAGATGTTATTTATTACAATCATTATTTACTGGAAGTTATGTTTTATTCAATTAACTAAGTTCTTAAAATACTGTAGTCAATAACATATAAAACTAACTAGTGTAGTGCGTTTCAAAAGGCACATTTTTGGTAGTATTGATTAGATTACTTTTCCCACTTCATTTTATTGTTTGCTTTCTACTAACTGTCTTTGTCGTTTGGTCTATAAGGGGAAAAAAGTATTGAAAAGATTAAGGTAGCTTAATAGACATTTTTCACCCAATGGAAAAAAATATAGAGAGAGAAATGATATTTTTGAATTATAGTAAGACATTATATTATACTAAGAATTCATTCAAGGGGAAAGTATTACATGTGATCAGAATTGGTGGCTTCGATTAATTGTAAGAAAAATTTGCTGTTATATTTTGTTTATTATCAAAATCTACTGAACACCCTAAACACATTCGCAAAAATTGTGACAAGAAAAAGAGTTAAGAAGAAGACAAATAAAACTTATAATTGAATTTCTATCTGAATTTACATTGTTAAAAATTTAGATATTTTAATGAAATATTTTTCTTAAAATCTTTACAAGTAATCATGTAATTTTAGAGTATAAAAATATGAATTTTGAAAGAATAGAAAAAATATCTGAACAGCTCTGAACCTTTATACTTAACCTGAGAGCGCCATTATGGAAAAATACAGCTATATAAATAAAACTTTTTATTTATAAAAATACTGATTGATGAATATCTGTAAACCTGTGAATGTATTAAGTATTTAAAACATGACTTACGTTGACAGCCAACGCTAAAATCAGTAGGATTTCCAGAGAAGCCTGGTCGACATTCACAATATGCTTGATGTTCTTTACCTCGGCATAAAGCATTCAAACCACATTGAGTTGTTTCGCATACATCTGAAAAGAAAAAAAAAACAGAAAATTCAAATTAACACGAATATCATCAACAAGATCGCAGCTTCAAGTCAACATTAAAGTTTCAACAGAAGCAATCAATGAGCAAAAGTATTCACGTTTTTAAAAGACGCAAATTAAAGTAATATCGTGATAATTTTATTTTGTTTTATTTTTTTATTGTTTTGGAAATAACTGATCAGAAAAATTAATTGTTAACCGTGAAAGTTCACTGAAAGTATAGATAAAGTTGTGAATTTGCACAAAAGAGCTAGAGTCCTATCCTAAAAACAAACATAAAGTAGGTAATTTTTTTTAAATTTTTCAATAATTATTTGTTTTACAAAATTTCATAAAAATGATTTTTTTTTTCATACTATAACTTCGTAGTATTTATCACAGTCTGTATGAGATTAAATCAAAAATATATTATAGTAATACAGAGATAAAACTAACTGAAATAACAATTCCTGAAAAATCCACAGCTTTCTTTTCTTCATAGTGTGAAAAACTTTCATTGGTATCTTAACATACGAATTCTTTCAAAAGTGATTTAAAAGATTAAATAAACTTAACAGGCAGAAGTTAACCGACAAAAACAGAGTAATAAAAAAGTTATTTAAAACATATAAATATCACTAGATATAAAAATAAGGAAAAGCTTACCAAAACATTCTCTGTAGCCATTATCTCCAGTTCTACAAACTTGATTATCCGCACAAGAGGAACTGTCCCTGCACAAATCCAATGGTGGTGCTGAAAAGAAAATAATAAATATATTGATCATTTTAATTTAACGTTGTAGCAGGGTTTGAAAAATCCTAAATGTATTTTTTTAAGTTATTAGTAAGCCTTTAACCCCTTAACAGTTTCTTTTTTTTTTTTTTTTTTTTTTTTTTTGCACAATAAATTAAAAATAAGGACCCGGCACCACTTTTTTTTTTACTAAAATATTTGTCTTTGTACACTCGGAAAAATGTATGCCATTTAAAGGGACCGGGTAAGCTCTATCTCCGCCATGTTGAAATACACCAACTTTATGTACCATTTTCTCAGAAATGGTGAAATATAGATGTCTAGAATTTTTAGAGTAGTTTGAGTAACATGCTTTATGTATTTTAACCGACCATTTTCTTTCCAAGTTAACCTGAAAATTAATTATTAATTATTTATTGAAAGGCATTTTTAAATTAGCATTTTTGGTAAGATTTCACTGCATAAAATAAATAATTCTCAGAAAATCATGAAATCCCTGTGTTAAAGTATACAATATAACATAATAAAAGTATTTAAAAAAATTGAGTTCTTAAGTTTAATTGATATTGAAAAAAAGGAACACAAACCTGAAAAATCCAAGTTTTGAGAAAAAGTCAAAGATTTAAATAGACACTAAGCTGTAAAGTACTCTTAAAAAGAATGAATAATTGCACCACTTCTTTTTTAAATATATAAACACGTGTGACACATCGTTGGAAAGATAAAAGTTTAAAATGTTTAATGATATAAAAAAGTAAAAATCGATTTTTGCCCCAAATTTTGCTTACCTGGTCCCCTTAACAAACCAAAGATTACAGTTAAAATTAAGTGGTATCCAAAAACTTTTAGTCTCAAAGACAGCAAGCCCTTTTTGCCTGAACGGAATTTGGGCAAAATAGTTAAGGGGTTAAAGACTGAATAATATTTTACGATCAAGTATTTTTAAGCACATATAAGTAATTTTGGGGGTACATCTAAAGGGATATTTTAAAATTATATTTTTTACTGTAATATATTTTTAGAATTATAGAAACTTGAAGTTTAGATGAAAAGAGTATGGGATCACTTACGGTGACATCCCCTTTGAATATCATAGGCATCACCAGTAAAACCTTGTCGACATTCACAGATGGCAACATGACGTTTTCCTTCGCACATTGCATTCGGTCCGCACTGAACGCCTTCACACACAACTGTAAAGGAAAAAAGATTTTGAGAATGTCACTAGTAAATATGCATCTTTTATAAGCACAAAAGACAAACGTAATGTTTAGATATAAAACACGATGATTTTATTTTCTAAATTTATTTTTAAAACACCCGAAGTTCTTAGCGTATGTCTTTTTTATGCTTAAAGATGTTTTAAAGACAAAAAATAAAGTATTTTGTAAACATTTTTTAAAAATTACTTTGCATAAAATGCTTGATAACAGTAGCCATAATTAATATTTATAAGAAAATTATTTCAAAAGTCTTTATTTTGATGTTACCTTTGCGAGATTTTTAATATGAGGCTTTCAAAAAGAAAATGGATCAATTCCATAAATATCCAGAGTATATATACACCATAAAAAAAAAATTAAAAAAAAAAAAAAAAAAATGTATAGTTACTCCATAAAATTGGTGGCAACATGCTGCCTCCAGTTTTATGGAGTATTTAAGTTACATAATGGTGCCTTTTAAACTGATATAACTGGTGTAATATTACACATTCGTGTAACGTAGCACCAGTTATATCTGTTAAATTACTCAATAAAATAGAGGCAAGGCCATCACCCATTTTATGGAGTAACGTTACATAAATTTTTTACAGTGTAATGAGTAAATATCCAAGTATCCAGATAGATTTAGAGGTAAAATTAATGAGCTCCGCTGCATTCCATTCAGAAATTTGTGACATTTATTGATCAAAGTCAATCCAGGACTTGGTTTGTAACGACACTGAACAAATTTTTATCTATAGAGCAAGAAACGCTTTCAAATTCGGTTAAAAGAAAAAAAATAGACTTGATTTACTTTGGTTTAGAAAGAATTATATGAGGATGTGAGTTTCAAAACTCGCCTTATCCAGAAAATTAAATTTTGGAAAATCGTGAAAAACCTCTGACTTCCTCCATCGGTTTTCATTGTAAACCAATACTTTACAAGGTCAGAAAAACGCGATAAAACTAGTTTTTTTTGCAGATTGTAGTGTTTTTTCGATGCAGGTTCGTTGCGAGAACAGACTGATAGAAAAAACTCATTTTTTTAAATTTTGAATAGGACGAATTTTGAAACCCGCGTGCTCATATATAAAATTCATTAACAATGACAGCATATTGGCGCATGTATAACATTATATTAAATTTTGTTATTAATTTAAACAAAATAAATGAATCAATTAGTTAATTGTATTTCGATTTTTTTCTTTAATTCTTAAATTATAACTATAGAAGCGTTTTTCTTTTTTCGAGAATTATTCCCCCAAAGGATTTTTAATTACATAATGCATTATAATGTGAATGATAATTAATTTTTATATTTATGAAAATAAATAAATACAAACATAATTTTTTACCATAATGAGTTTTTGCCACACACTAAAATTTATTACGAATAGTAACGCGATAAAACGATGTAACATATGCATTCGTAAAATAATAAATTTTATTAAAATCAAGTACTAAGCAAAATAAAATAACAGATTAGCTCATTTTGCATTGTATTCAACAGTTATTTCTTACATGCAGGTTTGCATATGTATATTCTAATTACACTGCTTAAATTTTAGAATATTAAATATCGAAATGCATATTTTGAAGTAATTAGGAAGTGCATACAATAACTAGGATTTTTTTTTCCAGAATTTAAATTAAAAAGAATTACATACCAACGCAATCCCGAATTCCAGTGGAAAGAAGTTTGCAAATTTCATCCCCTCTACATTCATCATTGCTTGCACAACGGTCATTTGGATGAGCTGAAAAGTAAAAATATGATTTTAATTGTTGCATGACTGAAAATTAAAGATGGAAGCAGGACACCGAGAAAATAATTTAAAATATTAAAACTGAAACGAATTTAATCATTTAGATTAAACTGTTTTTAGATATGTCAAGCAAGGATTAGATAGACAAAGGAGAATATCTCGTAAAACATTCTTTAACCATTTCAGGTGCAAGTAATTGCGTTCCAGTAATGTTGAATTCGCAACAGAAATTTTGAAAACAATTACTTGAAAATAAGTTAATGCAAGTTTAAAGCTTTTTTCACGAAAGTTATAAGAGTAAAAATTTTTTTTAGATATTCTGATACAAATCTTGATTAAAATTAAATGGTATAAAAAATATCCCACCACCCTTCAAGGAGTTAAATTCTTTCTTCTTTAAAAAATAAAGAAAATAAAAAAATGCCTTACTATAAAGTTTTATTTATGAGCTCAAATGGGCTAAGATTAATAAATATGTTTTAATTTATATTTTATCTCCACACGGGTGCGTCGACAAAATCTGTTGATTGATTCAGATTTTAAAGCTGGTCTCAAATCCAAACTAACTACTTTCTGACATGCTTTTTAATAATTTTTTGTTTACAAACGTATCAAACTGGCAGGTGCTTTAACCCCTTAACGCTCGAATTAAATTACGGTTTAAAATTTCAAATTGCTTATTGGCACCACTTTTTTGAAAAAGAAATATTCACCTTATTTAATGATAGGTAAAACGATACTAAAATAAAGCCAATTACACTATTTTATAAAACTGGTGGGAATCAAACAATCTGAGTAAAAGACACAGCCCGTGAATATGACGGGAGCGAGAATTAAGGGGTTAATTAAGAAAATGCAATCGAACTGTTTTCCTGTTTTTCGGTAAGGGCTGAATTTGTTTTAGAAAATGATGTCAAAGTTGGTCTTTTAAACCGAATTTCTGTTCTCAAAAGTACGGGAAAAGAAAAAAAAGTGCCATCTTGAGTGAAAAATCGCATTTAGCACAAAATGCAGTTAATTTATCGGCAATGAAAAAATTGTTCGATTGTAAATCACTACAATAATCATGCCTGGAAGTATGATACTTTTATGTTTAAAAATGTGCCAGAAGGTTTCGCGTTGTTGAGCGGGGAAAATATTTTTGAGAACCGCTTTTAATTTTTAAATCGATAATAATAATAAAGATAATAATAAACCTGATTCAAAACCTGCATAAACGATAACAAATTTAAAATGATAACGTAGTAATAAATTGTCAATATTTTCTGTTAACAATGTTTCGACTGCACTTAAAAATTTGCAGTAGCAAGCTGTCCTATCATTCGATTGTTTTTATAGCAAAAGATTACTTAACCGTACTTTAACTCTACTCTGACCATAATTTCGTGAATAATATGGTCAACTACGCTTCGTAGTATGCTGAAGTAACCGTTATTTAAAAAAAAATGGTGAAATGACTGGACAGTTTGCTGCAGTTTTTTAACAGTGTAGCTCGTAGCTGTTGGCTTAGCTAAAATTATTTTACTTTTTTATATAATTTGCTCAATATCTTGCGCATAAATAAAATACTTGTTCAAAGATAAAATATTGTATTGCTGAAAAAAAGGAAGTGCGTTTCAATGCCAATACTTACGTTCACAACCAGCAAGGGGATCTCCCTCAAATCCTTGAGGACATTCACAGAATGGACGATGACCTCTGCCTTGACAGACAGCATTTTGACCACAAACTTGTTCTTCACATACATCTGAAACATAATAAATTAGTAATCATGTAAAAATCTGTACAGTTATCTATATACATGAAAGTGTGACAAAATCTGGATTGTTTCTAATATTATGAAAGGGAAAAAACTGTAATTTCATCATCATGATCAGTAACTCTTTACTTTTTGGCTACTTCACTAATGCTCCACTACTTATACAGAAAAATGGCATATGTATACAATAAAATCGAATGCCTGTGTCATGCCTTAGATGGTAGAGAGGTGCTTAGAGAGCGTGGGGGTACTGAGGTCGATATTCGGCGGTTCCAAACAAATAGGTTTGAAAGAATAATTTGGTTTAAATTTTTAAATTTTCATTAAACGACCAAGTTCAAATGGAATAACGTATTTCAGCGTTTTGTCCTTGCAACAATGAAAGTAAATTTTTCAGTGTAGGCGAAAGTATGTCTGAAGGAGACGAGAAATGTTTGAAATGACGATAAAATGTATTTATTATTATTATTATATTATTATCATAATCATGATCATGATTATCATCATGATTATTATTATGTTTGAAGCATTAAGAACCGTTGTTCGGTAATTCCTAAAATTACGGTCGTACGAGCTATAAACGTTGATCCTTGCGAAAGAAAAACTTTACACTCAATTATCTTTTAAGGGGACTCAGTACCTTTTAAACTATTTAAAATTTTTTGAATAAGACTGTAATATCTGTGGTGACATTATTATTTGGAAGCAAATTTAATTTCAAAACAAAAAATCTTGTAGACCAGCAATTAACTAAAATGTAATTAAAAAAAATCCTTTTTAATTATGGATATTGCTACTTCAATTTTTTTTTCTATATTCGTTAAAATATATTGCATAAAACCGGGCATGGATTTTTAGATGTCTGAGATATTACATTTAATATGAATTTTTTTCTCTCGTGTATACGAAAAAAATCAAGGAAATTCAACCAACTCATAATTTAAATATTAAAAATACAACAACTATAAACTTGAATGCTAAATGCATGCACAGAAATATCAAATAAACCATGGGAAAGAGGTAAAATATTTTCTAATCTGTATGTGAATTAGGAAAAAGACCTCATCATTTATTGAACAATCAAGAAATGAAAATATATGAACATGGATAAAAACGAGTTTAAAGTTTAAATTTGCAAAAATAATAAGTTTTTGTCGTACACTATTAAAACTTTTGTTACTGCTTTTTTTAAATTTAACAAATATTTTTTATTTCTATAAAAATAATAATAAAGGCTAAAAGAAGTAATAGTCTAAATTAATTACAGGAATCATAATCCAGGATCAAACTTTAGTCATTTTTTGTCATTTCTGATATCCTTAATAATGTAATCTCTAATATAAACAATGTAATCCGCCGAGTAACAAACTTTCCGATATTTATATAAAACAATTTTATCTTTTTTTCATAGTACCACTTTAAAAATTTTTTTTGCACCTTTCACGTTACACGAGTTTTCATCTAGTACCTAAATACGCTTATAATTAAAGGTGTATTTAATGAATAAAAACAGCATTTGGTTATCTAAATGAAAACTTAAATTTAATAATGACAATGAAAAAAATTACTTACTTTGACAAACCCTGACAGCATCTCCTCCAGTTTTGCAAATCTCAGAATCAGCACAATTAGCACTCACTTCACATTCATGTGGACTTGGTTCTGAAATATATATAGAAAAAGTCACATAAAATGTTTAATAACTTTTAATCTGAGTTATATCTACAAAAAACATACATAAATAATACGATGTAAATACAAATAATAATAAAAATTAAAATCCACGAACGTACCAGGGAAATAATAGGCAGCTACAGTTATACGAAATTGTCAAGCAATTTTTTTTCTTCCAGAATAGCATAAATTTCTAAGAAACTCAACTGAAATGCTGCCATGAATTTTCATCAGGAATGTTCCAGAATATGAAAGTAGATTTTTTTCGAGGAAATGCTTTTAGACAACCAGCTTTCATTTGTATCCCAGGAACGTTGCTGTATTTTATTATAGTGTAGATTTTAATATTTAGCCAGAAATGACCTAGTATTTTGCCAATTAGTTTAATTGCAATGTATGTTTTAAACTTTTTACTATTACTTCGGCGATACGGCCAAGCAGCTAATTTTTTGAAAAATATCCTTATGCCTTTATGTTGGCTTTCATTCTGCTAAAAAATTCTTTTTAAAGAATTCAGAGACAAATATACCAGAACGATTACATAAAAAGTAATCTTTTTTTTTTCTTTGTCACATTCTTTATCTTAAAAAAAGGCTCATGTCTCATATTTTAAATAGTTTATCAATTATTTTTCAAACATTGGAAATATCTGTAATATAACTTTGTTTGAAATTTAATCGGACTTTAAAAATGCAATGTACATTTAATTGCGGAAAAATAAGAAATGTGAAACTATCTAGAGATATGAATCGATGAATGTGGCTTTTTTTTTTTTTTTTTTTTTTTTTTTTTTTCTTCTCAGAAAAGATTCAAGAGTTTAGCTGGAATTAAAATGAAATATACTTTATAAGCATAAGGTTGTAATGAGGTTGTATATTAACGATGATTATTTCAAACTTAATGTGCAACGATAAATGCCCTTTTTATGCCTCAATTATGAAGTAGCCATTTGATTAAAAAAAATATCATAACAAATTTTATGTATTTAAAGGACAAGTAAATTAAAGTTAAAAACAATGCAATAAATAGAAAACGTAAAAATTACTATGAAAATAACAATTAAAACATAATTTATCAACACCATTTAACGTCTATTAAAGATGATTAGTTAAAACTTAATATGCAACGATAAATACTGTTTATTTGCCTCATTTATGAAGTAGTATTTAATATTTTTATTAAAAAGTATCCTAATAAGTTTTATGTATTTAAAAGTTGGTCAATTTGAAATAAAATTAATATAATATCTATAAAATGAAAAAAAAATTGTTAAAATAATAATTAAAACAATAGTTAAGCTCAATACTTACGTTGACATCCCTGGATGATATCGTTAGGGTCACCCACCATGCCAGTTGGACATTCACATACTGCTTGATGATTTTGACTTTTACAAACGGCATTCCGGCCACAGTAAACAAACTCTGGATCACAAACATCTAGAAAAAGAATACGAAATAATAATAATTTAAAAATTGAATCATATGTACAACCATACAAATGTTTTATTTGCAAAAGAAATAAAAATGTTTCGAAATATTGAGTCAAATCTTACGGCATCTCTACTCCATGCGATTATGTTTCTGTTTTATGTAAAAGCGTCTTAATATTTATTTTTTAGGAAAAAGACTGAAATCCTACGAACAAGAAATGTAATAAGGCAGAAGTATATAATTTTTTGTAATAAAAAAATAATTTTTGAAAAAGTAAATTATCTTCCGTTAATACGCAATGTATTAACTGAATTACCTGTGATTATTACTTGTGTTAGTATAGATCTGAAATAATAATTTTGAGCTACTTTAATTCTTAATCGTTGCTTTTGTTTTTGCGAGAATAACAATTCCTAAATATATTTTTCTCACACTGTTGGTAATTGAAAAATTAATGTGTTAGTTAATTATTTTGTTCGTTAATTGATTAGCATTAACGTTATTTTGTCCTGAAGCATATTTTTTCTAATTTTTCTCATACATATTATAGTAGATTAGAGTAGCTCTTCCTTTTAAACAAATAATTGTTAATCTCTAAATTGTTAGTCCTTTATAAAATTCATTCATTTATCAATTATATTTTTAATCTTATTTTTTTAATTCACACAAGATAATTAAATCTGTATTATTTTATGTGTAAAGTACTTTTGTTTTTAAATTTTAAGCGTCTTCAAAATTAATAAAAATGCCTTAAAAACAAGTTTCAAGGAAATAATTATTACACATTAATTTATTGTGTAATTAACGTGTTTAACAATTGCAATACTCCAAAAATGTTAGATGAGATAAAATTAAATTAACAAGACGCCAATTAAAGTATCTTACCTCGACAATGTCTTATTCCTTCAGTATCTGCCTGGCAGAATGCACTGCTTTCACATCCTCCATTATCTTCACATTCATTTGGACTTGATGGAGGTGCTTCAGTGGACGCTATAAGAATAAATTAATGCAATAAATATAGGGAAAACTTGCTTGACGATTAATTTAAAGTCAATCATTCCTGATAAAGTGCTAAAAATATACAAGCTGTCTAAGAATATGAAGCAAAATCTAATAATATGGTATTACGGATGAAAAAAAGAATTACTCACGACTGCATCCAACCCCAACATTATTGGGTTGTCCTGTCATACCCTGAGGACACAGACATGCTCCTCGGATGCAGTTGGCATTAGGTCCGCAAACGATATCCTGGCATGGATCTGTAAAAAGAGTTTAATTAATATTCAGATACACCTAGATGAACCAAGTAGCACAGATAGTTGACCTATCGTTGGCAGTTTGTGAAACCGTTGGTATTTGGTAGGGTTGATATGCCAAAAATAAGCCAAAAAGAGGCCCTTCTAATTTGAAGCGATGTTTGGCCAAGCAAAAATAAATTCATCGGGCCGCATACCACGGGTTCCTCGGCAACTAACGTTTGGGCCACCATCGGGCCTTTGTTGGCCAATCGTAAGGAAAAGCGGACATTTTTTACTACTGGTCAACATGAGATTCTACAATTAGCCAGGACTGGTTCATCAATTTTGAGCTACTGTGAAAAATAATATAATTGAAAATTTACTTTTAAGCGATAATACATTAACTGGAGAGGGAATATATACAAAGATAGATCTTCCTGTTTCGTCACGCGATGTTTAAAGTATATGTTTTCATCCTTGATGGCGTAACTACTGTATATTGACATTCCCCTGATAATGAAAGCCGAAAATTAATTGCTCTCGAAACTAAAGCTGTGTTCTCAAATCATTATAAAGAGAAAAAAGACCTACTGCTCTATATATAGGTTGCTGTTATATTAATTTATAATAGAAACTCTGATGCCAAACAGTTACACAAGAATAACAGAGAAAACAGCAGTTCACGTACAGCGAATTCTTATAAACTATCACTGCCTTAACCCAAACTGAGAATCAAACACAGAACATATAGACAGTCACTTGGACTGTAAATACTATATTGAAAAGTGGTTCAATGGATGTGAAATCAAGATACATTTTTTATAACTGTCAACATATATTAACCCTTTGTATCCTGTGTTGCAT